>CP136058.1:198775779-200025779 GCA_032464435.1 Aegilops umbellulata | reverse complement strand
TTCGCGACTTGACCACTATATCATCCATGTATGCTTCTACATTCCGACTGATTTGTGTGATCAGGCACTTTTGAATCATTCTCATGAATGTAGCTCCAGCATTCTTGAGACCAAAATGCATGGTAACATAACAGAAGCACCTGAACGGGGTGATGAAAGCTGTTTTTATTTCATCGGGTCCATACAGACGGATCTGATGGTATCCGGAGTAAGCATCTAAAAAAGACAACCTCTCGCATCCTGCAGTCGAGTCGACTATTTGGTCGATGCGAGGAAGAGGGAAATGACCTTTCGGGCAGGCCCGATTGACATGTTTGAAATCGATGCACATGCGCAACGATTTGTCCTTCTTCGGGACCATTACAACGTTGGCGAGCCACTCGGAGTGGAAAATCTCGCGAATGAAACCTGCCGTAAGAGTCGAGCCACCTCTTCGCCAATGGCCTTTCTCTTCTGTACGGCGGACCGTCGAAGATGTTCCTTAACTGGTTTGACCTTTGGGTCGACTCGAAGGCGGTGCTCAGCTAGTCCTCTGGGAACACCCGGCATGTCAGCAGGCTTCCATGCAAAGATGTCCCAGTTCTCACGGAGGAACTGGATGAGTGCTTCTTCCTATTTAGAGTCGAGTGTAGTGGAGATATTGGTCGGAGCTGCATTGGGGTCAGTCGGGTGGATGTGAACCTGTTTTGTCTCACCGGACGACTGAAATGCTGACTCCGTGGCGGGCTTCTTGGCTCGTAAGAAATCACTCGGGTCTGCAGTCCTCTGGTACTCCTATAACTCCATTTCGGCCATCTGAGCGTCAGCAATTTTGGAGCCCTTTTGGAAGCACTCTTCTGCCTTCTTCCGATTACCCGTGATAGTGATCACACCTCTGGGACCGGGCATCTTCAATTTGAGGTACACGTAGCATGGTCGGGCCATGAAACGAGCGTATGCTGGCCTTCCAAGAATGGCGTGGTATGCACTCTGAAAATCCACGACCTCAAAGGTTAACTTTTCCTTCAGGAAATTCTTCGCGTCACCAAAAACTACATCGAGAGCGATTTGGCCAAGTGACTCAGCCTTCTTTCCAAGAATGACTCCGTGGAAGCTCATGTTACTGGTGCTGAGTCTGGACATCGGAATGCCATCCCTTTCAATGTCTCTGCATACAACAACTTCAAACCACTGCCACCATCCATCAGCACTTTGGTTAGTCGAGTGCCTTCAATGACTGGGTCGACCACCAACGCTTGCCTCCCTGGGGTAGCAATATGAGTCGGGTGGTCAGACTGGTCGAAGGTGATGGCAGTCTGGGACCATTTCAGATAATTGGGTGTCGCCGGAGCGACCATGTTCACTTCTTGATTGATGACCTTCAATCGACTTTTGCTTTCGACGTCAGCAAAAATCATCAAGGTGGAATTGACCTGGGGGTATTCCTCACCGATGTCTTCCTTGTCCTCAACTTTGTCTGACTCTTTCTCTTTGTCTTTGGCCTGTTTCCCTTGAAACTGCTGCATCAGGAGTCGACATTGTCGAGTGGTATGCTTTGGGTAAATGAGTTTACCCTCCTCGTCTTTCTTCGTGTGAATGTGACACGGTAAGTCCATCACATCGTTCCCATCCTGGTCTTTCACTTTCTTGGTGTTCCAGGGACCCTTGGGTTTCCCCTTAAACTTTCCTGGGGTTACAGCCAAGGCCTCTCCGGGTGCAGCTGGCTCGGCTTTGCGCTTTTGCTTCCGACTGGAGTTCCCTCCGCCGGTCTCATTAGCGGCTGCTTTATACTTGCCACTCCGGAGCCTGTCTTCTTCTTCACGGTTTGCATACTTGGTGGCAATTTCCATCATTCGACTCAATGTCATATCTCTGGTTTGACCGAATTTCAAACTCAGTTCTCTGTTCCTGACGCCTTCCTTGAAGGCACAAACTGCCTGGTGATCAGATACATTCTCGACTGTGTGATGTAAAGTGATCCACCTCTGGATATAATCCCTCAGAGTTTCACTCGACTTCTGAACACACGACTGCAATTCTGTCAACCCTACTGGTCGCTTGCAAGTCCCTTCAAATGTCCTGACAAACACTCGGGCAAGATCCTCCCAAGTGTAAATACTGCTGGGTGCCAACTGGTTCAACCATGCTCTGGCCGACCCTTTCAACATAAGAGGCAAATGCTTCATGGCTACCTCGTCGTTGCTGCCCCCAATCTGAATAGCCACTCGGTAATCCTCGAGCCAGGTGTCAGGCTTGGACTCGCCGGTGAACTTGCTAACTCCAGCCGCCAACCTGAAGTTGGGAGGAATTACTGCGGCTCTGATTGCCCTGCTGAAACATTCTGGTCCTGATACACGAGCCCTGCTGCTGGACGGAGCGTCTCTGTCGGGGCCTCCTCTGTGAGCTCTATTCCTGTCGACCAGACCTTGAACGATAATGGATCTCGCATCAAAGCCTGGTTCCCTGGGGTCGACTGGAAACCTTCGCCCAGCACTGAGCTGGCGTCTATCATCTTGCAGCCGAGAAACGTACGATCCACCCCTTGGGGGAGGAGTGGGCACTCGACATCGATCATTGCGATCGAATTGGTGTTCGTACCGCTCACGGTCTTGATATTGATCATCGCGTCGGTCTCTACGTTCCCCATGCCTCGGAGCCGATCCTGGACTGTGAGCCGACTGTACAGAATTCGCAGTGACGGATCGGCTGTGAATACTGTTACGCGACTGAGATACCACTGAGTTCTGATCCCCCGCTGCCCGGAGCAAATCTCTGATCTGTAACAGACCTCTACCCGCCACCGACTGACAAGGTTGGATCGACTCTGCTATGCGAGCTGCGGCTGCTAAATTCTGAATCGGGGTTCGGTATACCTGAGTTGGTGGCTGGAAGAGGCGGCGTCGACTGGATTCGGCGACTGGCGGTCGAGCGCGCTCGTCGAGTACCCTCTGGAGATTCTCCAGTCGAGTACGTTCAGCCAGGTTGGCCAAGCGCGCCTCCTCCAAGGCGCGTGCCTCGGGGGTTTCTCCAACGATAGGAGTGTGAAGCGCGTCCATGTTCCGGCGAGGAAGTTCCTCCCTCTGCAGCGAGGTGAGAGGCTCGGGTCTGTACTCTTCATGGCCCCGCGTCGGGACTCCTCCCCCGGCAACCTCTTCGGTGTGGGGAAAACCGGGGGGACTACGCGGTCCATCGACCATCAGTACCTCCACCGCTGGATCGCTGCTGTCGCACTCGGACGCAGTCTCTGCGGAGCCAGTCGACAGATCGAACAGGCCGTAGAGTGATTCGTCGAGTTCAATCGCCGCGACTTGGGGGATGGCCGACTGGCGGGCCAATGCATGCCTCACCCACCGCTGGAGTCTCGACCGACGAGAGCGCTTGCGCCGGCGGGAAACAGGGAGCGAGGACGAAACGGGTACCGACCCGTACTGGGACGACGGTTGTCGCGGGAGGACGCCACGAACGCACGCGCGGAAGTGCGTCGCTCCGCGGGCGGGGAGCGCGTCCACGTCGAGTGGAGCCTCCTGGAGCCAAGCAAAATCATCGACGACGAAAGTGAGGGCGCCGAGACGGATCTCGCGCCCCTCGACCAGGATTCCGCTCGAAGACATGATGGGAGATGTCAAAAGAATCCCAACTTCTCCAAAAAATTGCTAGAGTACCTGCCCCACGGTAGGCGCCAACTGTCGTGGTTCTAAGCCTGACAGTAGAATGGGGGGTAGGAATGGAGAGACAAGATCCTAGCTCTGGAGTAGTTGTGCATGCAAAGAGTTAACGAGTTCGGGCCCTTCTCAGAGGAAGTAATAGCCCTACGTCTCGAAGCCCGGAGGCGGTCGACTGGATTATATGCGCGTGTGTTACAAAGATGCGAACCCTTGTGCCAGTGGAGGGGGGTGGCTTATATAGAGTGCGCTCAGACCTCCGCCAGCCCATGTTGCAAGGGGTTTAAAGTACATTAAGGTGAGGCGTTACAGGTAACGCCTCTAATGAAGGGCTTTGATGCCCATAAAGACTAGTTAATTACAGACCGTTTGGATGCGGAGTGGCTCCTGTTCTTCCGATGGTCGAGTGAATCTTCATGGTCGAGTGTCTCCATGTTAGTCGAGTGAATGCTTATCAGGTCGACTGGTAAGCAGTCTCTTTTAGCAAGTGACCTTAGGGAGGGTACCCTTGGGCAGGCCCATGACCCTACCCTAGGTACATGACTTCATCAGCCGGGAATTGGCCCAACACTTAAATGGGTTGCTAAAAGGCCAAAACTCAGGTCCGACTACAAATGGCCCAACAGATATGGGCCGTGATGAGGACATCAATACCATTGTTACACCCACAGCCCCTGCTGCTATACATACTGGACCAATTACTAGAGCTCGCGCACGCCAATTGAATTATCAGGTACTTTCGTTTCTTGGTAACGATTCCAATATTCATGAGAATATGATGCTGCCTAAATTGGATACATTTGTTTTGCTTACAAATGAAGGGCCTACCATGGACAAGAAAGATGAACCTTGGAGCAAGTCCAAGCATGGAGATGTTGGCATGCGCAAGGGGAACAAGAACGGAGTTACAAGTGATGATTCCAGGACTTTGAAGCCACCATAATGAGTGCATGAGGCCTTGGACGAAATATACAAGATGCTACTTCATAATATTCGTCCTTAGGCTATTCTAGGTGCTACGTCACCTTATTATTGGGCCAGGCCCATGTAATTTCGAAATACCTAAGTATAGGCTGTTTTTAGAGTCCGTATGTGTGGGGAAACAAGAGTTAGGGTTGGTTTCGGACCCCTCCCTCAAGGGCCACGAAATTCCCTCCTCTCCGTCCATATATACAGCCCTTAGGGCGTCGTTTAGAATTTGGGTTTTGTTTAGATCAAAAGTTCGTGATAGCTGCAACTTCGCGTACTTCGTTTGTGTTCAACGACCAGACCAAGGCATCACAGAACCCCACCTTCATTAATAAAGCTTTCCTCTTATATTCGCAATATCCAGATTGCAATCTTAGTTTCTTGCTTGTTCTTCGTTTGCCTACAGGAAACAGACCTTCGTGGTTAGGTTGATTGTGCTTCGGCGTGGTCAATAACCTCTTGGAGTTGGTTTAGCGATTGCTAAGGCGCGACGTCCTCGCGCGTTCGTAATCGGATCATCAAAGTCGACTTCCTCCAAAACGATAGCCACCATCTTATCGAAAGACGGGACACCTTTGCCTCTATCAAGTGGTATCAGATTTCCAGGTTGCTCGGTGAGATTTTACAGTTTTTCGTAGTTTAGATCGAGTCTGTTCTTCATACCTATAGTCCACGAAAAAGCCAAAAAAAAATTAGGGTTAGTTCATCCCATCCGAACCAATCTGAGCCTTTGCATTATCTTTTCTGTATTTGCTTTGTTGAATTTGCGGTTGCATCGGTGTGTCAAGTTGTTGGTCTTAGCGTCTAGTCTTTTAGAGTTTCGAGTTCTGTTCACAGGTTGTCACGTCGTCGCTGCCATATATCACCATCGCATCATCATCATTGCTGCTGCCATATACTACCACCGCACCAACTTCATCACCGCTGCCATATACCACCACCACATATTCACCGCCAATCCGAGTCCATATACGCCACCACATACCCGCCGCCGTCACGCCAATCCGAGTCCACCGGCAACATATATCCGCCGCCAGTCCGAGTTCCACCAGATTCATATCCGCCACCAGTTCGAGTTCCACCAGATTCATCTCCGCCACCAGTCCTCTTCCGAGTCCAGTATTTTGTTACTATGTTTTGGATTTCCAGATCACGCCATACTCCGAGTCGTGACAAAGGACTCCCCAACTTTCGTGCTACCCGCACAAGAAAAATAGTTCCAAACTCAAAAAAAACTAAGTCTGGAAAATTCTGGCTAGGCAGTTTTTAGGACATTTGTAGACTTTTTCGAAAAAAAATTGTTGTGGAGCAAAAAAGAAAAAAGAGGAAAAAAAGTGCAAAAGAAGTGAAAAAAAGAAAAAAAAATTCAGAGTGTGCTCCTCCCTTGTTTTCCGTGCAGCGCCGTGATTTTGTTAGTGTTCTAGGCTCGCGTCTCTAGCACGGTCTAGCCTAGGACCAGCACAGTACCGTCGTTGAGCGTTTATTCAACTTTGCATCTCTGAATTGATTATTGCTGACCTTTTTGCTACCATACTATAAGCCTTCCCAGCTCCACATACATCTACGTCGTGCATTTGACTCTCCCTGGCAATCGCTCTATCCAAGCTTTTGAGAGTTTTGACTACAACGGTTGCCGATCACCGCCTGCTGCTGGGTAAGAACTGGTAAGAATTTGAGAT
The DNA here is from genome assembly GCA_032464435.1 of Aegilops umbellulata. NCBI lineage: Eukaryota > Viridiplantae > Streptophyta > Magnoliopsida > Poales > Poaceae > Aegilops > Aegilops umbellulata. Next base: position 200,019,490 of record CP136058.1, on the reverse strand, counting down.
TTGCTTGACGGATTTGTGACTGTCCACCACACCACCACCACCACTTCCTAGTAGTCTGTCGAATCATGGTATTGTGTGTTTCTATTACTGCTAACCCTGGCAGGATCACAAGCCGACGAGACTGACTGGGAGAACATGGCAAACAAAGAGTTACATGATAAGTTTCAACAAATGATGAGTGGACAGGTGGAAGATGTGCTAAATAGATTTGAAGAGGCCATGGAGAAGATAGATGGCATTGAGAAGGCGTTCGAAACAAAGCTCGATAACAAGTTTAATGAATTGCTCGCGCGTCTACCACAACCACCACCGGCTGCACCTAACGCACCTCTACAACAGCAACAATGACTACCTCCACATCACGAAATAGCCCTCCGCCGAGCAACCCGTGTCCCTCTTCAGCCTGGCCAAGCTGCTGGTGCTGCTGTTGATACTTCTGTGGCTCCTGCTGCTGATCTGGGGGATGATGATTATGTGGGAGATTATGAGGATGAGGTTAATCAACATCAGAACTACGTGCAACCACCAGCAGCACAACCACCAGGGCGTCCACATGCAAATAATGGCAATGTTAGGGCTCCCCCTCAGGTACGAGATCATGACCTGTAACACCCCTAGTGTCATGCTACAGTAACCCCCCTGTGATTAAGCTAATCATTTTTTCCAAACAGTGCTTAATCACCTTGTTCAATATCCTATTTGAAATTCCAGTCAATTCAAATTCAAGTGAAGTTTGAAGTTGCTCAAAAGTTGCTGGAAAAATGTTCATCATTTGTCAAAAGATCCATAACAATTATTTGTTAAGGAACACAACATCACTTTTGCACAAAGATGAGCATTAGCAATTATAACAGCACCAATTCAGCATTTTTTAATGCTATCCTAGTTATGAAAGATACCAAATGAATTATTCTGGTCTCCAAAATATTTGTGGCGCTGTCTAATATCACCAGGGAATAAAAGGGGCACTTCCCATATTGTTCCAAAGAAAATGGCATGCCCAATATATTCTTACCCACCTCTGTTTATTAAAAAAAAGCAAAGTTGTTTAGATAAAAGAGAAAACCTCCCCTGTATCCCCCACTGGGCCTTGGACTAACATGCCGGCCCAACCATCCCACTTCCCCCGGTCGCCTTCTCATGTTCCCCTGGCACTGTCGCTACAGGGGCGCGGTCGCCCCGGACCGCCTCGCCGTCGATGACGAGGGAGGGGATAAGAGCGCCCCCTCCGGCTCCTCGAGTCCTCCCCCACCTACCTCCACCCACTCCTCCCCCTCTCCTCGCAGCCCCCCTCTCAGATCCCCTTTTCCTCTGGCCTCTCCCTCTCGCTCGGATGCCCACCCAAGCATAGCCGTCGCCGCCCCGCTCCGTCGCCGCCGTGGCTACCGCTGCCGCAGCCCGCGCCTGAGGCCACCATCGTGCTCCTGGTGCTCCCAGGAGCACAACGCACACACGCACACCCCCTCACGTACCCCCTAGCGCCGCCCCGACGAGACCCGATGCCGGCCGCCGCTCGCGAGCTCGCTGCCGTCGCCATAGTGCCCCTCGGCGGCCGTCACCACCACCAGTCGTCGCTGCTCGACTCGCGTGTCCAAACGCACCATCGAACGCGCTCTCTGGCGCCTCGTAGCACGATCCCAATGAGGTCCCAAATGCCGCCTCCGCCCGTGCTCGCCACTGCCGTCGATCCCATCCTCCCCTGCTCGCGCAACGACCGCCGCCCGAGGCGCACTGCCACGGGCGTTCGAACGCACCTGGCCGGGTGTCAAACGGAGCCCTGTGCTTGTTTTCCGGCCGTCTCCGGCGAAGAGCCGCCGCGGGGGAGGCTCGCCGGAGCTCTCTCCGGCGCCGACGCCGACGTGGCTCAGATGGCCCCGCCCCTGGGTCGCTGACCAGTGGGCCTTGATGGCCCAGTTGACTGGGTTGACCCAGTCAACTGCTGACTGGGCTGCCTAGTAAGACTGACGTGTGGGCCCTACTTCTTTAAAACATTTTTAAAAGTAAACAAATCTACTAACTAAAATCTGTTTTTAATTAGCAATTAGTTAGTCACTGACACTCGGGGCCCACCCCTTTAATTAGCCTGTTAGTTTAGTTTAAATTACTGTTGGACTAACAGAGGCTGACATGTGGGTCCCACTGGACCCACCAGTCAGGTTTGACCCTGGTCAGCGAGTCTGTTGACTGCTGACGTCATATTCACGCAATGCTGACGTCATAATTCCATTTATGTTAAGATTAGATAATTTTAGAATATTGTTTAAACTTTGAAAATTCATAGAAATTAAACCGTAACTCGGATGAAAAAGTTTTATATATGAAAGTTGCTCAGAACGACGAGACGAATCCAAATACACCCTCCGTTCGTCTATCACACATCCCTAGCATAGCGAACGTTGAACTTTTCCCCTCCGGTTCATCTGTGTGACAGACGTTCGGAACCGGGAATACTTTCCCGGATGTTATCCTCCTTCGCCAGTATCGCCTAGCGCTGCGTTAGAACACCTCTAGCACCGCTTATTGTCCTGTTATGCTTATGTTGCGTGTATTTACTGTGTCTCCCCCCGCCTCTTCTTCTCCGGTAGACCTCGAGACCGCTGCTGATGCCACTGTGATCGACTACGTCGACGATGACCCCTTCTTCTTGTCTGAGCAACCAGGCAAGCCCCCCTTTGACCATCCCGATATCTCCCATTCCTTTCTCTCATGCTTGCCTTAGATTTTGCTACTATTATTGATTGCTCCTATTCTGATGCATAGCCTGCTTTTGTATCTACTGTTGTACCTTACCTGCTTATCCTAAACTGCTTAGTATAGGTTGGTTAGTGATCCATCAGTGACCCCCACTTGTCCTTGTTGCCCCTGCTTCATCATCGACGACTCGATCTACGTGATCGAAGAACAGGCCCCGACACCGCACATCACTTCCCCTTAATTGCTCGACACTACTAGGTTACTATCGAGTACCGAGGGTGAACCTCTTCAGCACTTCTGATGTTAACCCTGTAGTGTAGTCATTCGGTCGTGGTCATCGAGGGTGATTTCCTCCTTAACCACTTCCGATACGACTCTGTCGTGCAACCCCTCAAGTTTGAACCTCGGGGGTGATTCCTCTTACGTTCACCTTGATGATTACATCTAGTGGAATTCACCGGGGGTGATTCCTCGGGTTTTCCCCTTGATGTTTGGCCACACAGTTACTATGGTTATTATGACTTTACACTTTACCACTGTTACTTGGAAAGACGGGTCGACCCTGAGGGGTACCCGCGCGAGCTTAATTGCGAGTGATGTGGAGTCGGGCGGACCTGGAAGGTGCCCGCCAGATAATTACGAGGCGTGGCCGGGCATTCCTAGCCCTTGCCGCAAGTCCTCGAGACGGGGCAACGGGGTCACATCTTTCGTGAGTCTCTGCTTGTTACCACGCGTTCCTAATCCACTACGATTTGGATATTTGATCCGAGGGGCCTCTGGCATAATAGCACTAACCATCACGTGGGCATAGTATGGGCGTTCTGCGTCGTATGCATCAGCCAAAGCTTAATAGACGTCAGCGACTAAGTGGCGCGCGCCGGGTTGGACTGGTAAGCTCCTTCCTTTTTAGGGAGGTAGCTAGGTCTGCTCACCGGCCGCGTACGCAACGTGCAGAAGTTCCCGGGGAGATGGCCCATGACCCCTGGGGGCATAGGTTTAGTCCGGCGTGCTGGCCTCTCTATTAAGCCTAGGTCGGGTTGCGGCGTATTGTTTGGCCGAGGCCGGGCATGACCCAGGAAAGTGTGTCCGGCCGGAGTTAATCGAGCGTGGTGGGTAAGTTGGTGCACCCCTGCAGGGAAGAAAACATCTATCGATAGCCTGTCCTACGATAACGGACACTTGGAGTTGTATCCCGATCGATACAACTAGAACTGGATACTAGTGATGAGACTAGATGGTGATGAGTAATGGATTGTGATGATAACTGGATAGTATGGCTCTGGGATTACTTTCTCGCAGGGAGTCGAGAAAGGATCTCTGGCCGAGGTTGATACTTTACTACTACTTTACTTTATGCTACTCTACTCCCTTCTGTTGCTGCAAGATGGTGGTTTCCAGAAGATGCTAGTCATCGATAGGACTAGGCCTCCTCTCTCTTCTGGCATTTCTGCAGCCCAGTCCACATATACAGCCTTCTTTTGATAATGTTGCATACGTAGTGTAGATCCTTGCTTGCGAGTACTTTGGATGAGTACTCACGGTTGCTTTGCTCCCCCTTTTCCCCCTTTCTTCTTCTTTCCGGTTGATGCAACCAGACGTCGGAGCCCAGGAGCCAGATGTCACCACCGATGCCTCCTACTACGTGGAGACCGCCGACGACCAGGAGTAGTTAGGAGGCTCCCAGGCAGGAGGCCTTGCCTTTTCGATCGATGTTGCTTTTGTGCTAGCCTTCTTAAGGCACCCTTGTCTAACTTATGTCTGTACTCAGATATTGTTGCTTCCGCTGACTCTTCTGTATTCGAGCTTATGTATTCGAGCCCTTGAGGCCCCTGGCTTGTAATATAAAGCTTGTATTATTTTAATTGTGTCTAGAGTTGTGTTGTGATATCTTCCCGTGAGTCCTTGATCTTGATCGTACACATTTGCGTGTATGATTGGTGTACGATTGAATCGAGGGCATCACAAGTTGGTATCAGAGCCGACTGCCTGTAGGTAGCCCCTTCTCCAACTCCTTGGCCGAAGTTGAGTCTAGAAACCGAAAACCGTTTTACTAACTTGGCTGTGTGTCTTACGGGCCCACGTCGCCATTGGGTGGTATTAGGCTCTTTTACTCCTTGAACTTTACTCTAGGACTCTGATTTCTCTTCTACTCGGGTTAAATGATTTTATTAACTCTAACATTAGGTTCTCGTAACCATTTCCTCCTGGAGAGCCCTTCATTCCAGATGATCGCTTGGTGCACCAGAAGACTCCGAAGATACTTTGCGATGTTTTTCCCGAGACCCTTGTGCCCTTCGCCATCGCAATTCCCTACCACCGATAAATCCCCATGGATAGCTACATACACTTGCCGTCCATACCTTGTTTTACAATTGCTCTTGTTACTACAAGATACCCCTGAAATACTTTGCGATTTTTCGAGAATCCTTTGCAACCTATTGCTTTGGAAAGTCTTGCGTGCCGGCATTATGGTTAATTCCATATTTCTAGTAATCTCCGTTAAAATCCTATGTCTCTATCGTTTCGAGTCCCTTCATCCAATTTGTTGCGAATGCTCGAAATCCTCAATCAGATCCTAGCATTCATCCTTCCGGCTCAAACGTCACTCCGAACATGGGCTTGTTCTTGGCAAATGAAACGTTGATTGGTTGTCGATCTATATTGGTTCAACTCAATTAGCTTTTGATCAGAGCCTCTGCTTCAGATCTTCTGATTTGAAAATCGTAATTCCTTTGCATTCAAGCTTTGAAGTTATCCAGTTATATCTATAACCCGATGCCTTTGCATTCTTTCTTCTTCTGGGTGAGTATCGATACTCACATCAGATCTTTTATGGACCGCCATATCCTTGGTTGGATTACTATCCGACAATGTCCTTCATATTCATTAAACTTGTGAGTTTTGCCTTGACATATAATGCCTTTGGAAAATTCTATCATCTGCTGTTGTCAACCATGCTCTGCTTTTGAGCTGGTATATTTTAATCCTGAAGTTAGTGGTATATGTTCCTAAGATACCCCTATGGGTTGAACTTATGCCTTCCATAATCCGTATGAACCCGAGAGTTCTCACGAGTCTTTCTCTTCTGGTACTTCGCCAGATAAATCTTCTGCCCTACAATTTCTTCGAAAATGAGGAGTGAATGAAAGGTTATGCTTTGAAGAAGTGGGAGTCGACCTTGAACTCTGTGTTCATGCCCATGGACCCGTTGTGGAACTTATCATGGAAGCTTCTTGTAATAATAACTATTTCCTTGATATAATATCATCTGGTATCGGTGAATTGATCCTTCGCAACCGTGGTTCCGACCATGATTGTTCTTCTTTGGTCCCATTTTGATGAGGACATCAATACCATTGTTACACCCACAACCCCTACTGTTACATATACTGGACCACTTACTAGAGCTCGCGCACGCCAATTAAATTACCAGGTACTTTCTTTTCTTGGTAATGATTCTAATGTTCATGAGAATATGATGCTGCCTAAATTGGATACATTTGTTTTGCTTACAAATGAAGGGCCTAGCTTGGAGAAGGATGAACATTGGAGCAAGAACACGCATGGAGTTGATGGGATGCGCAAGGGGATCAAGAACGGAGTTACAAGTGATGATTTCAGGACTTTGAAGCCACCATAAGGAGTGCATGAAGCCTTGGACGAAATATACAAGATGCCACTTCATAATATTCGTCAATGGGCTATTCTAGGTGATGTGTCACCTTATTATTGGGCCAGGCCCATGTAATTTCGAAATACTTAAGTATAGGCTATTTTTAGAGTCCGTATGTGTGGGGAAACAAGAGTTAGGGTTGGTTTCGGACCCCACCCTCAAGGGCCACGAAATTACCTCCTCCTCCTACATATATACCGCCCTTACGGTGTCGTTTAGACTTTGGGTTTTGTTTAGATTAAAAGTTCGCCATAGCTGCAACTTCGCGTACTTCATTTGTGTTCAACGACCAGACCAAGGCGTCACAGAACCCCACCTTCATCAATAAAGCTTTCCTCTTTTATTCGCAATATCCCGATTGCAATCTTAGTTTCTTGCTTGTTCTTCGTTTGCCTGCAGGAAACAGACCTTCGTGGTCAGGTTGATCGTGCTCCAGCATGGTCAATAACCTCTCGGAGTTGGTTTAGCGATTGCTAAGGCGTGACGTCCTCGCACGTTCGTAGTCAGATCGTCAAAGTCGACTTCCTCCAAAACGATAGCCACCATCTCATCGAAAGACGGGACACCTTTGCCTGTATCACATTTCTTGGACAAGTTGAAGTACTTGTCGTCTGCAGATCATTGCACCTGTCCAACCTTTACTTTGATCTACCATCAAGTGTTACACTCTGGTATCTCAAGAATATCACTGAACTTCATAACTTCTTATGGGTTCTTCATCAACTGTTATTTCTCACCGATTTCAATTTTCCTGGGTTCTGAGTTGTCATCAACTGAGAACACTGATAAGTGAATTGATCCGCACTCCGAATCAATAACTCTAAGTAATTTTCGTTGCTTACGAGTTAAATAATCCTTCAAGTCACTCCTAGCCTGATCGGGTATATCATTATCGAGCTAATTTTAACTATGCTACCCGGTCCTTCTTCCCGGAGCACAACTTCCGCCGACGAGCTAAGCTTACGTCGATCTTCCTCATCTTATCGTTTCACCTCAAACAACAAGCTTGATTTCGAGCTTGTGTCGCATCCGTGGTTCCAATAACCTTCCGCTTTGTCATTCCTTTTGCTTGATGTCGTCACTGTTCGATGGCCTCTTCATAGTACCTCGACAAAATCTGTCATGATCCCCATCAATATACTGACCTGTTTCAGGATATCAATCGAATTCATGATGAGAAATACCATCTTCGCCCCTCTAATATTGTGTTATCATCGACAACGTCCTTGACTTCCTGCCAACACAGACCTGATTGAGTTTGGTTATACATTACGTTCTGAGATAATCTTGGAAATGTTCCTTTGAATCTCTTATGATCTACAGACCCAATCCTTAACTGAAACACCATATCAGTGCTATCTCGAAGCATGACTGTGGTATTTCGATTATCAACACGAACATTTGCAGCGAAATGCTAAATGCTTCTTGATCTATTATCCAAACTCCATTGTATGGGTAATATCCTAATTCTTTGCTCGCCACTGTATCTAAATGCTTTTACACTTGTTGTCCTATCATGTATATCATGCCCCACTTTTTTTGGAAAGGATATACTCCCAATTCTTGTGTGTAAATACATTTCCTTTCCATTGGTCTGATTAATCTGATAAGTTCATTTTCCTTTCCATTGGGTTGTTTAACCTTCTTGTGATCTATATGATATATGCAGAAATAATTCCCTGCTTAAAAAATGCCTCAAGGTACAATTCGGCCAGTATGACCCTGTTACTAATGTTGATGACATTCCGGTAACCACCGATGGACGAGAACTTTGCCTATTGGTCCGCCTCATTCAACGAGCAAGAAAATAGTTCCCTCCGTCCCTCGCCCTTGGTACCAACGTTGTCGACAACATAACTGACAGTCTATCATCTGACATGCCTTGTTATCGGCCCCCTTTCTACTTTTAACCCACATGGTGGGCTCATAACCCACAGTTCCACAGGATCGGAACCTGGCTCTCCTGTATATCCTTTATTCCGAAGTATCATTTGATCTTGGCTTTGTGTGTTGTCACGAGCCACCTTCCGATAGATGATATATTCCCGATGCTCTGAACCCCCTTCTCACACTCTGTTCAGGTATCGATCGTTTGTCCATTCGCTTGAAACTTCCTACTGTACCTTCATACTTTGCTCTCGATGTTTTATTAAGTTTCAACTCAAGAGATACTTCCGCCTCGTTCCCTGAATTGTTCACCAGATAATTAACCCTGTAAGGGTCAGTTCTCCCGAAGTTACTCTTTACTTCTCCACTTAAATCTCGGGACGAGATTTCTTGTAGTGGAGGAGACTTGTAACACCCCCTGTGTCATGCTACAGTAACCCCCTATGATTAAGCTAATCAATTTTTTTCCAAACAGTGCTTAATCACCTTGTTTAATATCCCATTTGAAATTCCAGTCAATTCAAATTCAAGTGAAGTTTGAAGTTGCTCAAAAGCTGCTAGAAAAATGTTCATCATTTGTCAAAAATTCCTTAACAATTATTTGTTAAGGAACACAACATCACTTTTGCGCAAAGATGAGCATTTGCAATTATAACAGCACCAATTCAGCATTTTTTAATGCTATCCTAGCTATGAAAGATACCAAATGAATTATTCTGGTCTCCAAAATATTTGTGGCGCTGTCTAATATCACCAGGGAATAAAAGGGGCACTTCCCATATTGTTCCAAAGAAAATGGCATGCCCAATATATTCTTACCCACCTCTGTTTATTAAAAAAAGCAAAGTTGTTTAGATAAAAGAGAAAACCTCCCCTGTATCCCCCACTGGGCCTTGGACTAACAGGCCGGCCCAACCATCCCACTTCCCCCGGTCGCCTTCTCCTGTTCCCCTGGCGCTGTCGCTACAGGGGCGCGGTCGCCCCGGACCGCCTCACCGTCGACGACGAGGGAGGGGATAAGAGCGCCCCCTCCGGCTCCTTGAGTCCTCCCCCACCTACCTCCACCCACTCCTTCCCCTCTCCTCGCAGTCCCCCTCTCAGATCCCCTTTTCCTCTGGCCTCTCCCTCTCGCTCGGATGCCCACCCAAGCATAGCCGTCGCCGCCGTGGCTACCGCTGCCGCAGCCCGCGCCTGAGGCCACCATCGTGCTCCTGGTGCTCCCAGGAGCACAACGCACACACGCACACCCCCCTCACATACCCCCTAGCGCCGCCCCGATGAGACCCGATGCCGGCCGCCGCTCGCGAGCTCGCCGCCGTCGCCATAGTGCCCCTCGGCGGCCGTCACCACCACCAGTCGTCGCTGCTCGACTCGCGTGTCCGAACGCACCATCGAACGCGCTCTCTGGCGCCTCGTAGCGCGATCCCAATGAGGTCCCAAATGCCGCTTCCGCCCGTGCTCGCCACCGCCGTCGATCCCATCCTCCCCTGCTCGCGCAACGACCGTCGCCCGACGCGTGCTGCCACGGGCGTTCGAACGCACCTGGCCGGGTGTCAAACGGAGCCCTGTGCTTGTTTTCCGGCCGTCTCTGGCGAAGAGCCGCCGCGGGAGAGGCTCGCCGGAGCTATCTTCGGCGCCGACGCCGACGTGGCTTAGATGGCCCTGCCCCTGGGTCGCTGACGAGTGGGCCCTGATGGCCCAGTTGACTGGGTTGACCCAGTCAACTGCTGACTGGGCTGCCCAGTAAGACTGACGTGTGGGCCCCACTTCTTTAAAACATTTTTAAAAGTAAATAAATCTTCTAACTAAAATCTGTTTTTAATTAGCAATTAGTTAGTCACTCACACTCGGGGCCCACCCCTTTAATTAGCCTGCTAGTTTAGTTTAAATTACTATTGGACTAACAGAGGCTGACACGTGGGTCCCACTGGACCCACCGGTCAGGTTTGACCCTGGTCAGCGAGTATGTTGACTGCTGACGTCATATTCACGCAATGCTGAAGTCATAATTCCATTTCTGTTAAGATTAGATAATTTCATAATATTGTTTAAACTTTGAAAATTCATAGAAATTAAACCGTAACTCGGATGAAAAAGTTTTATATATGAATGTTGCTCAGAACGACGAGACGAATCCGAATACACCCTCCGTTCGTCTATCACACGTCCCTAGCATAGCGAACGTTGAACTTTTCCCCTCCGGTTCATTTGTTTGACAAACGTCGGGAACCGGGAATACTTTCCCGGATGTTATCCTCCTTCGCCAGTATCGCCTAGCGCTGCGTTAGAACACCTCTAGCACCGCTTATTGTCTTGTTATGCTTATGTTTGCGTGTATTTACTGTTTCTCCCCCCCTCTTCTTCTCCGGTAGACCTCGAGACCGCTGCTGATGCCACTGTGATCGACTACGTCGACGACGACCCCTTCTTCTTGTCTGAGCAACCAGGCAAGCCCCCCTTTGATCATCCCGATATCGCCCATTCCTTTCTCTCATGCTTGCATTAGATTTTGCTACTGTTATTGATTGCTCCTATTCTGATGCATAGCCTGCTTTTGTATCTGCTGTTGTACGTTACCTGCTTATCCTAAACTGCTTAGTATAGGTTGGTTAGTGATCCATCAGTGACCCCCACTTGTCCTTGTTGCCCCTGCTTCATCATCGACGACTCGATATACATGATCGAAGACCAGGCCCCGACACCGCACATCAGTTCACCTTAATTGCTCGACACTACTAGGTTACTATCGAGTACCGAGGGTGAACCTCTTCAGCACTTCTGATGTTAACCCTGTAGTGTAGTCATTCGGTCGTGGTCATCGAGGGTGATTTCCTCCTTAACCACTTCCGATACGACTCTGTCGTGCAACCCTCAAGTGTGAACCTCGGGGGTGATTCCTCTTACGTTCACCTTGATGATTACATCTAGTGGAATTCACCGGGGGTGATTCCTCGGGTTTTCCCCTTGATGTTTGGACACACAGTTACTATGGTTACTATGACTTTACACTTTACCACTGTTACTTGGAAAGACGGGTCCACCCTGAGGGGTACCCGCGCGAGCTTAGTTGCGAGTGATGTGGAGTCGGGCGGACCTGGAGGGTGCCCGCCAGATAATTACGAGGCGTGGTCGGGCATTCCTAGCCCTTGCCGCAAGTCCTCGAGACGGGGCAACGGGGTCACATCTTTCGTGAGTATCTGCTTGTTACCACGCGTTCCTAATCCACTACGATTTGGATATTTGATCCGAGGGGCCTCTGGCCTAATAGCACTAACCATCACGTGGGCATAGTATGGGCGTTCTGCGTCGTATGCATCAGCCAAAGCTTAATAGACGTCAGCGACTAAGTGGCGCGCGCCGGGTTGGACTGGTAAGCTCCTTCCTTTTTAGGGAGGTAGCTAGGTCTGCTCACCGGCCGCGTACGCAACGTGCAGAAGTTCCCGGGGAGATGGCCCATGACCCCTGGGGGCATAGGTTTAGTCCGGCATGCTGGCCTCTCTATTAAGCCTAGGTCGGGTTGTGGCGTATTGTTTGGCCGAGGCCGGGCATGACCCAGGAAAGTGTGTCCGGCCGGAGTTAATCGAGCGTGGTGGGTAAGTTGGTGCACCCCTGCAGGGAAGAAAACATCTATCGATAGCCTGTCCTACGATAACGGACACTTGGAGTTGTATCCCGATCGATACAACTAGAACTGGATACTAGTGATGAGACTAGATGGTGATGAGTAATGGATTGTGATGATAACTGGATAGTATGGCTCTGGGATTACTTTCTCGCGGGGAGTCGAGAAAGGTTCTCTGGACGAGGTTGATACTTTACTACTACTTTACTTTATGCTACTCTACTCCCTTCTGTTGCTACAATATGGTGGTTTCCAAAAGATGCTAGTCATTGATAGGACTAGGCCTTCTCTCTATTCTGGCATTTCTGCAGCCCAGTCCACATATACAGCCTTCTTTTGATAATGTTGCATATGTAGTGTAGATCCTTGCTTGCGAGTACTTTGGATGAGTACTCATGGTTGCTTTGCTCCCCCTTTTCCCCCTTTCTTCTTCTTTCCGGTTGATGCAACCAGACGTCGGAGCCGAGGAGCTATATGTCACCACCGATGCCTGCTACTACGTGGAGACTGCCGACGACCAGGAGTAGTTAGGAGGCTCCCAGGCAGGAGGCCTTGCCTTTTTGATCGATGTTGCTTTTGTGCTAGCCTTCTTAAGGCACCCTTGTCTAACTTATGTCTCTACTCAGATATTGTTGCTTCCACTGACTCTTCTATATTCGAGCTTATGTATTCGAGCCCTTGAGGCCCCTGGCTTGTAATATAAAGCTTGTATTATTTTAATTTGTGTCTAGAGTTGTGTTGTGATATCCACCCGTGAGTCCTTGATCTTGATCGTACACATTTGCATGTATGATTAGTGTACGATTGAATCGAGGGCGTCACATGACCATCTCCCTAAACTGAAATTGAATATTCCACCATTTGAGGGTAGATATGTTCCTGATATATATCTTACTTGGGAGTTAGAAACTGAACAACGATTTACATGTTTACAATATCCTGAGGAGAGACGTGTTCCTGCTGCTCTTTGTGCTTTCACTAGCTTTGCATGTGTTTGGTGGTCTGAACATTGTAGATTATATCCTGTTCCAGCTACTTGGGCTGCTTTGAAAACTGCTATGCGTACTCGTTGGGTTCCACCATATTATCAACGTGAATTACTTCAAAAATTGCAGCGGTTAAGACAAGGAAAAAATTCGGTAGAAGAATATTATCAGGAATTACAAACTGGATTGATTAGATGTGGTATTGTTGAGGAGAATGAAGCTATGCTTGCACGTTTTCTGGGTGGATTAAATAGAGAGACTCAGACCATTCTAGACTATAAGGATTATAATAATATCACTCGTTTATTCCATCTTGCTTGTAAAGCTAAACGTGAAGTGCAGGATCGACAGGCATTGGCGCGAACTAACTTTTCTGCAGGTCGACCTTCATCATGGACACCACGTGCATCATCTACTTCCACACGTTCTGCTACACCGGCACCTCCGTCGGCTGCCACCTCCAACCGTGATACAGTAAAGCAGGCACAATGATCAATATCTGCCAAGAGCACACCTTCTGGGCCTGCAAAGAGCTCTTCTTCATCCATGGCATCAACAGGGCAAACACATGATATTATTTGTCGACGTTGCAAGGGTGGAGGTCATTATGCGAGAGAATGCCCATCTAAGTGTGTGATGATTGTTACTGAGGATGGTGGGTATGAGTCCGCTAGTGACTATGATGAGGAGACTTTGGCTCTTATTACACATGAAGAACACGGTGGAGATGATCCTGATCATGAGACGCAATACATGGCTGCTAAAGATGCTGACAGGTATGAATGTTTAGTTGCTCAACGTGTTTTGAGTGTGCAAGTTACACAAGCTGAGCAAAATCAGAGGCATAATTTGTTCCATACAAAGGGAGTTGTGAAGGAACATTCTATTCGCGTCATCATAGATGGAGGGAGCTGCAACAACTTGGCTAGCATGGAGATGGTGGAGAAGCTATCTCTCATCACAAGACCACATCCACATCCTTACTACATCCAATGGTTCAACAACAGCGGCAAGGTTAAGGTAACCCGTACTGTTCGTGTGCATTTTAGTATCTCTACATATGCTAATTATGTTGATTGTGATGCGGTACCTATGCAAGCATGTTCCTTATTACTTGGTAGACCATGGCAATTTGATAAAAATTATGTACACCATGGTAGAAACAATCAGTATACTCTTGTTCATAAGGATAAAAATATTACTTTGCTTCCTATGACTCCTGATTCCATTTTGAAAGATGATATTAATAGAGCTAATAAAGCAAAACAGGAGAAAAATAAGAGTGAAAATCAGATTGTGGCAAAAGAATTTGAGCAACAAATGAAGCCTAATAATAAACCATCTACTGTTGCTTCTGAAATTAAATTGAAAAGTGCATGTTTACTTGCCACCAAATATGATATTCATGAGCTAGATTCTAGCAAATCTGTTTGCTATGCTTTTGTGTGCAAAGAGGCATTATTTTCATTCGAGGACGTGCCTTCCTCTTTGACCCCTGCTGTCACTAACATTTTGCAGGAGTTCGCTGACGTCTTCCCACAAGACGTGCCACCGGGATTACCACCTATTCGAGGGATTGAGCATCAAATTGACTTAATTCCCGGTGCATCGCTACCCAACCGTGCACCAAACCGTACCAATCCAGAGGAGACGAAGGAGATTATGCGTCAAGTACAGGAGCTGCTCGACAAAGGTTATATACGCGAATCTCTTAGTCCTTGTGTTGCTCCTATTATACTGGTGCCTAAAAAGGATGGTACATCGCGTATGTGTGTTGATTGTAGAGGCATTAATAATATTACTTCGTTATCGTCATCCTATTCCTAGGCTAGATGATATGCTTGATGAATTGAGTGGCTCTACAATATTCTCCAAAGTTGATTTGCGTAGTGGATACCATCAAATTCATATGAAATTGGGAGATGAATGGAAAACAACATTTAAAACTAAGTTTGGTTTATATGAGTGGTTAGTCATGCCTTTTGGGTTAAATAATGCACCTAGTACTTTCATGAGACTAATGAACGAAGTTTTACGTGCTTTCATTGGACGATTTGTGGTAGTCTATTTTGATGATATACTGATTTATAGCAAATCTTTGGAAGAACATTTGGAACATTTACGTGTTGTTTTTAATGCTCTACGTGATGCACGTTTGTTTGGTAACCTTGGGAAGTGCACCTTTTGCACCGACCGAGTATCTTTTCTTGGCTGTGTTGTTACTCCACAGGGAATTGAAGTTGATAAAGCCAAGATTGAAGCTATTGAGAGTTGGCCGCAGCCCAAAACGGTCACACAAGTGAGGAGTTTTCTTGGACTCGCTGGTTTCTATAGGCGTTTTGTGAGAGACTTTAGCACCATTGCTGCACCTCTCAATGAGCTTACAAAGAAGGATGTGCCTTTTGTTTGGGGTACCGCACAGGAAGAAGCCTTCACGGTATTGAAAGATAAGTTGACACATGCTCCTTTACTCCAACTTCCTGATTTTAATAAGACTTTTGAGCTTGAATGTGATGCTAGTGGAATCGGATTAGGAGGTGTGTTATTACAAGATGGCAAACCTGTTGCATACTTTTCTGAAAAATTGAGTGGGCCTAGTCTGAAGTATTCTACTTATGATAAGGAATTATATGCTCTTGTTCGGACTTTAGAGACATGGCAACATTATTTATGGCCCAAAGAATTTGTTATACATTCTGATCATGAATCTTTGAAACATATTAAAAGTCAAGCTAAACTGAATCATAGACATGCTAAATGGGTTGAATTCATTGAGACTTTCCCTTATGTCATTAAACACAAGAAGGGTAAAGAAAATGTTATTGCTGATGCTTTGTCTCGTCGCTATACTATGCTTTCACAACTTGACTTCAAAATATTTGGTTTGGAGACCATCAAAGATCAATATGTGCATGATGCTGATTTTAAAGAAGTAATGCAGAATTGTAAGGAAGGAAGAACATGGAACAAGTTCGTTGTTAATGATGGTTTTGTGTTCCGTGCTAACAAGCTATGCATTCCAGCTAGCTCTATTCGTCTTTTGTTGTTGCAGGAGGCGCATGGAGGAGGATTAATGGGACACTTTGGCGTGAAGAAGACGGAGGACGTACTTGCTACACATTTCTTTTGGCCAAAGATGAGACGGGATGTTGAGCGTTTTGTTGCTCGCTGCACTACATGTCAAAAAGCTAAGTCACGACTCAATCCTCATGGTTTATATATTCCTTTGCCTGTGCCTAGTGTTCCTTGGGAGGATATATCTATGGACTTTGTTTTAGGTTTACCTCGAACAAAGAAGGGGAGGGATAGCATATTTGTTGTCGTGGATAGATTCTCGAAAATGGCACACTTTATACCATGTCATAAAGGCGATTATGCTGTTAATGTTGCTGATTTGTTCTTTCGGGAAATTATTCGCTTGCATGTTCTACTACTAAGATGTGCCCTTTTGAAATTGTGTATGGTTTCCTACCTCGTGCACCCATTGATTTGTTGCCTCTTCCATCTTCGGAGAAGGTTAATTTTGATGCTAAAGAACGTACTGAATTGATTTTAAAAATGCATGAGTTAACTAAGGAAAACATTGAGCGTATGAATGCTAAATATAAACTTGATGGAGATAAGGGTAGAAAACATGTTGTCTTTGCACCTGGAGATCTTGTTTGGTTACATTTGTGTAAGGATAGGTTTGCTAATTTGCGCAAATCAAAGCTAATGCCACGTGCTGATGGTCCCTTTAAGGTGTTAGAGAAAATAAATGATAATGCATATAAACTTGAGCTGCCTGCAGATTTTGGGGTTAGTCCCACTTTTAACATTACAGATTTGAAGACTTATTTGGGTGAGGAAGATGAGCTTCCGTCGAGGACGACTTCATTTCAAGAAGGGGAGGATGATGAGGACATCAATACCATTGTTACACCCACATCCCCTGCTGCTATACATACTGGACCAATTACTAGAGCTCGCGCACGCCAATTGAATTATCAGGTACTTTCGTTTCTTGGTAACGATTCCAATGTTCATGAGAATATGATGCTGCCTAAATTGGATACATTTGTTTTGCTTACAAATGAAGGGCCTACCATGGACAAGAAAGATGAACCTTGGAGCAAGTCCAAGCATGGAGATGTTGGCATGCACAAGGGGAACAAGAACGGAGTTACAAGTGATGATTCCAGGACTTTGAAGCCACCATAATGAGTGCATGTGGCCTTGGACGAAATATACAAGATGCCACTTCATAATATTCGTCCATAGGCTATTCTAGGTGCTGCGTCACCTTATTATTGGGCCAGGCCCATGTAATTTCGAAATACTTAAGTATAGGCTGTTTTTAGAGTCCGTATGTGTGGGGAAACAAGAGTTAGGGTTGGTTTCGGACCCCTCCCTCAAGGGCCACGAAATTCCCTCCTCTCCCTCCATATATACAGCCCTTAGGGCGTCGTTTAGACTTTGGTTTTTGTTTAGATCAAAAGTTCGCCATAGCTGCAACTTCGCGTACTTCGTTTGTGTTCAACGACCAGACCAAGGCATCACAGAACCCCACCTTCATTAATAAAGCTTTCCTCTTATATTCGCAATATCCAGATTGCAATATTAGTTTCTTGCTTGTTCTTCGTTTGCCTGCAGGAAACAGACCTTCGTGGTCAGGTTGATCGTGCTCCGGCATGGTCAATAACCTCTTGGAGTTGGTTTAGCGATTGCTAAGGCGCGACGTCCTCGCACGTTCGTAGTCAGATCGTCAAAGTCGACTTCCTCCAAAACGATAGCCACCATCTCATCGAAAGACGGGACACCTTTGCCTCTATCGGGCCGTCACCAGGCTGAAAGACACACCGGGCCGGAAATTGGCGCAACACTTAAATGGGTCGCTCAAAGGCCGAAACTTAGGTCCGACTACAAATGGCCCAACTGATTTATGGGTCGTCAACAGGCTGAAAGACACACCGGGCCAGAAATTAGCTCAATATTTAAATGGGTCGCTAAAAGGCCGAAAGATGTACATCATGAAAATTGGCCCATCCGCTGAATGGGCCGTTAACAGGCCGAAATCTCATCGGGCCGATATTGAGCCCAAATATATAGCGGGCCGTTAACGGGCTCGAACTGACGATGGGCTGCAATGGTGTCAAATCTTTAACGGGCCGTTGACGTGCCGAATTGGCACATCCCGTATGGGTCATGGGCTTAAATGGACCTGACACAAGTAGGCCTTATATAGGCTGGCCTGCTATTTTTTACTAGGCCGGCCTTTTTCACCAGAATGCGCCACTGTTGGGCCGTGCGACGTGTCGACCTATCATAGGCTCCTCCTGTCCAATGAGTGGATGACATCTATCCCAACAGTGAGGCAACACGTGTTTCCTCCGGCCAGTGATGATTTTACACATGGAAAATCCCCATTGGTCCGGGCTGTTAATGGGTTATCGGATCCAAAACCGAACCCAATAGCTTAACGGCGTTCCGTTACGGTGGATGCCATGTGTCGGTCACCCTTGACGAAAGCACTTCTGTGACGTGCGATTTATCGTCATGGAATTGGACACTTCTGTGATGATAATTTTGGTAATGTCATGGAACACTTCTACGATAGCACAGGTATGACTATCTTGATTCTGTCATAAAGTTGTCATGGATGTACATGCATGACAGAAAACGTGACCTATTGTGACAAACACGTATCATCACGGAAGTGTATTTTTTTGTAGTGAGAGTACCTTTCATGGGCATTGAAGGTTGACAAGATCTTCGTTTGCACAACTATGAGTAAGAGAAGAAGATCGCCATGGCATCCCTTGAGTTCCAAGACTATGTCCTCATATGGTGGGAACAAGTCACTGAGCATAGAGAAGCAAGAGGTGAACCACCAATTACCACATGGGATAAAATGAAGGATGTCATGAGATCATGTTTTGTACCAACCTACTACAACCGCGACCTCTTCAAGAAACTCCAACTCCTCAAGCAAGGAACAAAGAGCGTTGAAGAGTACTACAAGGAAATAGAGATTGCCATGATAAGAGCTAATGTCACGGAAGATGATGAGCAAACTATGGTATGTTTCTTGAATGGAATAAATCATCCTATCAAGAAGATTGCCGACATCCAACCTTACTCCAACCTCATGAAGCTAGTGCATCAAGCTACCAAGGCGGAACGACAAGTGCAAGATGACTTCAAGTACGCCAAGTACTCTTTCAAGAACTACGGCTTCTCCAACAACCAACCTTCAACGACTCCAACATCCTCTACATCAACCAAATCTTCTACAAGCAACTTCGACAAGTCAAGTTACAATAAAACTTTGACAACCTCAAGTCACCCTCCTACATCAAGCAACTTCAAACCAAGAGCTTCATCATCTACAACTCCACCGGATGAGACCATCAAGACAAGTTCCATCAAGTGTTTCACATGCGGTGGCCGAGGCAACAAGTCCTTTGAGTGTACCAACAAGCGCACCACGATCCTCAACGGCGATGGTAGATACTACTCCATGAGTGAAGGGGAAATGGAAGCCCTTGAGAATGTGGCCATGCACCAACAAGTGAATGAGGATGAAGATGATCAAGTCTTTTCTGATGAAGATTTGAGCCCTGCTCTCGTCGTCTCCAAGGTCTTGATGCTTTAGCATCAACAAGACGAAGACCAAAGATGTCATATCTTCCACACCATGGTTGGCATCAATGGAAGGTCTATGAAGGTCATCATCGATGGAGGGAGTTTCCATAACTTGGCAAGTGAAGAACTATGCTCCAAGCTCCAATTGGTCAAGATGAAGCACCCACACCCCTACAAGCTCTAATGGCTAAGCAACTTCGGCACTATCCAAGTCGAGCATATGGTGCAAGTTTCCTTCAAGATAGGAGCATATGAAGACAATTTGGAGTGTGATGTCGTTCTGATGTCCGTTTGCCACCTCCTTCTTGGATGACCATGGCAATTTGACCGAGGCGCCATCCACAACGGGCGTACTGTAGCATCAAGATGAAGGGAAAGGAGTACGTGCTACGACCTATGTCTCCAAGCCAAGTGATCGCCGACAAGCAAGTGATGAGGCACGGACTAGCGAGATGCTAATTCGCGCGCGTAGATGGCCCGATCTTTCACGGCGATGCTCGATCAGCAATTCCTTCTTGCAACCTCCAAGAATAATTCTCACCCGCGTATGAAAATACACGAACGAAAAATAATGATCCCCTCAGATCAACACGTAGGCGTCGATGTGATGATCAACCCTCCGTCGCTAGTAATTTCCTCGATGGGAAAATCACAGACAATACACACGATATGGTCGTCCGCGACTCGGACGTTTTTCTATATATTTCATAACTCCCAAATAAACTCAAAACTAATCTCAGTTACATGGACGCAAGGCATTTATCTAGCCTGATGCACGCACATGGACTAAGGGCCACACAACCTGGACTCCTAGTTACCTACGTACTAGTAGAAGGAAAAACTATTAGTGCTATCTCTATCTCTAGAAGGTAATTAAAAGGCTCACGGCCAGTACCAAAAAAAGATCCTCTCTACTTTAGTTGCACGCAGATCCTCTCAATATTAACTGCATGCATGCAGTTTTAAAAGGAAACGGCCAATCTTGATATTTCCTGGAGGTGTACGAAAGTTTGGAACCACCTTGAAGGGCGCTGGATTTTGCTTGATTGTCCGGTGGTCTCCTTGATACGTGACAAACACTTCTGGCAATATTTGATGTGCTTCACCTTAGCTCTATTTTTGCATAATTCATGTACGGGCATGACACGCTGATATATCTGATTATGTTTCAAGTTGTCTACTTTCGCCACGTCTGCAAACCCGGGTCCACATACCATGCGTATCTTTCCATCTCTACCTCATCATAGATTAGACATATGAACGACCTTCCTGACAACAATGTCATTGATGCTCGCCTTCTTCTGTTCCGCACCCACATTGTAATCTAACTTGGAAATTAAATTGGTGTTCACTGCTTTGACAATTTTGGCTTGAGTAACATCAAAATTAGATGATAGCATGCTCACATCATCCTCCCTTTCTTGAAGAAAAACCGTCCTCGGTTTCGTCTCCAATTTCTGTCCAGCCTCTCTCTCTGGAATCTGCACCCCTTGGGTGATTGCACTGTCTGCCATCGGTTTCAGCACGTGTCTCCTTCCATCATGCATGAAAGTGTATGTATTTGATCTTCCAGCATGCACTGCATTATGATCAAATTGCCACGGTCTTCCCAATAGCAACTGACACGCATCCATCGGTACGACATCACAGTCCACCTTGTCAATATAGTCTCCAACCACAAAAGTTACACGCACCTTGTGCGTAATTTTTAATTTACCGGAGTTGTATAGCCACTCCACGTGGTGCGGTTGAGGGTGCTTCCACATAGACAAACCTAATTCTTTCACAAGATCTTTGCTAATGGCATTGGTAAAACTTCCACCATCAATTATCATCTTGCATGCACGGTCCTTGATCTTGCACTGTGTTTTAAAAACACTCCACCGCTGTCCCTTTGCCCCACAATCATCTTTCACCTTCTCCACCAATAGATTTAGACCCTGCATCGGTGCATCAACTTCTTCTTTTATTTCTTCTACCTCTTCTCTTCTTTTTCGCAAACGATCTTTCCAATCAGCAGCAAACACATCCATTGGCATGGGAATAAAACAAAATTGTTTGCCCTTCCGTGATAAAAAATAACTATTTTTCTTAACATCCCGAACATCCCCAACACGCTTGCACCATGGGTGCCCAAGTAGTAGATGGCACGACACCATGGACACGGGACAAACATGAAAAAATTCCGCACAACAATATTTTCCCAAATCAAAAATTAGCAAAATCTGAAGCGTAATTTTGATTTCACCTTTGAACCACTTCAGCGTGTACGGTCTTTCAAGAGGCGCCATCTTCAGCCCCAATTTTTCCACTACCTCGATGCTCACCATATTGACTGCGGTACTCTCATCGATTGTCAGATTGACACGTCGTTTATTCACGACACAACGAGTGTGAAAAAGAGTGACCTCGCCAATGCCTTCCTCCTCCATCAGTATGTTCCTGCTCAACATGTTGATGCTTGACTCCGCAGATGCTATTACAAACTGAATCGCCGTGACTAACCTTTGCTCTGAATACCACTTGATGAGGCACGGACTAGCGAGATGCTAATTCACGCGCGTAGATGGCCCGATCTTTCACGGCGATGCTCGATCAGCAATTCCTTCTTGCAACCTCCAAGAATAATTCTCATCCGCGTATGAAAATACACGAACGAAAAATAATGATCCCCTCGGATCAGCACGTAGGCGTCGATGTGATGATCAACCCTCCGTCGCTAGTAATTTCCTCGATGGGAAAATCACAGACAATACACACGATATGGTCGTCCGCGACTCAGACGTTTTTCTATATATTTCATAACTCCCAAATAAACTCAAAACTAATCTCAGTTACATGGACGCAAGGCATTTATCTAGCCTGATGCACGCACATGGACTAAGGGCCACACAACCTGGACTCCTAGTTACCTACGTACTAGTAGAAGGAAAAACTATTAGTGCTATCTCTATCTCTAGAAGGTAATTAAAAGGCTCACGGCCAGTACCAAAAAAAGATCCTCTCTACTTTAGTTGCACGCAGATCCTCTCAAATATTAACTGCATGCATGCAGTTTTAAAAGGAAACGGCCAATCTTGATATTTCCTGGAGGTGTACGAAAGTTTGGAACCACCTTGAAGGGCGCTGGATTTTGCTTGATTGTCCGGTGGTCTCCTTGATACGTGACAAACACTTCTGGCAATATTTGATGTGCTTCACCTTTAGCTCTATTTTTGCATAATTCATGTACGGGCATGACACGCTGATATATCTGATTATGTTTCAAGTTGTCTACTTTCGCCACGTCTGCAAACCCGGGTCCACATACCATGCGTATCTTTCCATCTCTACCTCGTCGTAGATTAGACATATGAACGACCTTCCTGACAACAATGTCATTGATGCTCGCCTTCTTCTGTTCCGCACCCACATTGTAATCTAACTTGGAAATTAAATTGGTGTTCACTGCTTTGACAATTTTGGCTTGAGTAACATCAAAATTAGATGATAGCATGCTCACATCATCCTCCCTTTCTTGAAGAAAAACCGTCCTCGGTTTCGTCTCCAATTTCTGTCCAGCCTCTCTCTCTGGAATCTGCACCCCTTGGGTGATTGCACTGTCTGCCATCGGTTTCAGCACGTGTCTCCTTCCATCATGCATGAAAGTGTATGTATTTGATCTTCCAGCATGCACTGCATTATGATCAAATTGCCACGGTCTTCCCAATAGCAACTGACACGCATCCATCGGTACGACATCACAGTCCACCTTGTCAATATAGTCTCCAACCACAAAAGTTACACGCACCTTGTGCGTAATTTTTAATTTACCGGAGTTGTATAGCCACTCCACGTGGTGCGGTTGAGGGTGCTTCCACATAGACAAACCTAATTCTTTCACAAGATCTTTGCTAATGGCATTGGTAAAACTTCCACCATCAATTATCATCTTGCATGCACGGTCCTTGATCTTGCACTGTGTTTTAAAAACACTCCACCGCTGTCCCTTTGCCCCACAATCATCTTTCACCTTCTCCACCAATAGATTTAGACCCTGCATCGGTGCATCAACTTCTTCTTTTATTTCTTCTACCTCTTCTCTTCTTTTTCGCAAACGATCTTTCCAATCAGCAGCAAACACATCCATTGGCATGGGAATAAAACAAAATTGTTTGCCCTTCCGTGATAAAAAATAACTATTTTTCTTAACATCCCGAACATCCCCAACACGCTTGCACCATGGGTGCCCAAGTAGTAGATGGCACGACACCATGGACACGGGACAAACATGAAAAAATTCCGCACAACAATATTTTCCCAAATCAAAAATTAGCAAAATCTGAAGCGTAATTTTGATTTCACCTTTGAACCACTTCAGCGTGTACGGTCTTTCAAGAGGCGCCATCTTCAGCCCCAATTTTTCCACTACCTCGATGCTCACCATATTGACTGCGGTACTCTCATCGATTGTCAGATTGACACGTCGTTTATTCACGACACAACGAGTGTGAAAAAGAGTGACCTCGCCAATGCCTTCCTCCTCCATCAGTATGTTCCTGCTCAACATGTTGATGCTTGACTCCGCAGATGCTATTACAAACTGAATCGCCGTGACTAACCTTTGCTCTGAATACCACTTGATGAGGCACGGACTAGCGAGATGCTAATTCACGCGCGTAGATGGCCCGATCTTTCACGGCGATGCTCGATCAGCAATTCCTTCTTGCAACCTCCAAGAATAATTCTCATCCGCGTATGAAAATACACGAACGAAAAATAATGATCCCCTCGGATCAGCACGTAGGCGTCGATGTGATGATCAACCCTCCGTCGCTAGTAATTTCCTCGATGGGAAAATCACAGACAATACACACGATATGGTCGTCCGCGACTCAGACGTTTTTCTATATATTTCATAACTCCCAAATAAACTCAAAACTAATCTCAGTTACATGGACGCAAGGCATTTATCTAGCCTGATGCACGCACATGGACTAAGGGCCACACAACCTGGACTCCTAGTTACCTACGTACTAGTAGAAGGAAAAACTATTAGTGCTATCTCTATCTCTAGAAGGTAATTAAAAGGCTCACGGCCAGTACCAAAAAAAGATCCTCTCTACTTTAGTTGCACGCAGATCCTCTCAAATATTAACTGCATGCATGCAGTTTTAAAAGGAAACGGCCAATCTTGATATTTCCTGGAGGTGTACGAAAGTTTGGAACCACCTTGAAGGGCGCTGGATTTTGCTTGATTGTCCGGTGGTCTCCTTGATACGTGACAAACACTTCTGGCAATATTTGATGTGCTTCACCTTTAGCTCTATTTTTGCATAATTCATGTACGGGCATGACACGCTGATATATCTGATTATGTTTCAAGTTGTCTACTTTCGCCACGTCTGCAAACCCGGGTCCACATACCATGCGTATCTTTCCATCTCTACCTCGTCGTAGATTAGACATATGAACGACCTTCCTGACAACAATGTCATTGATGCTCGCCTTCTTCTGTTCCGCACCCACATTGTAATCTAACTTGGAAATTAAATTGGTGTTCACTGCTTTGACAATTTTGGCTTGAGTAACATCAAAATTAGATGATAGCATGCTCACATCATCCTCCCTTTCTTGAAGAAAAACCGTCCTCGGTTTCGTCTCCAATTTCTGTCCAGCCTCTCTCTCTGGAATCTGCACCCCTTGGGTGATTGCACTGTCTGCCATCGGTTTCAGCACGTGTCTCCTTCCATCATGCATGAAAGTGTATGTATTTGATCTTCCAGCATGCACTGCATTATGATCAAATTGCCACGGTCTTCCCAATAGCAACTGACACGCATCCATCGGTACGACATCACAGTCCACCTTGTCAATATAGTCTCCAACCACAAAAGTTACACGCACCTTGTGCGTAATTTTTAATTTACCGGAGTTGTATAGCCACTCCACGTGGTGCGGTTGAGGGTGCTTCCACATAGACAAACCTAATTCTTTCACAAGATCTTTGCTAATGGCATTGGTAAAACTTCCACCATCAATTATCATCTTGCATGCACGGTCCTTGATCTTGCACTGTGTTTTAAAAACACTCCACCGATGTCCCTTTGCCCCACAATCATCTTTCACCTTCTCCACCAATAGATTTAGACCCTGCATCGGTGCATCAACTTCTTCTTTTATTTCTTCTACCTCTTCTCTTCTTTTTCGCAAACGATCTTTCCAATCAGCAGCAAACACATCCATTGGCATGGGAATAAAACAAAATTGTTTGCCCTTCCGTGATAAAAAATAACTATTTTTCTTAACATCCCGAACATCCCCAACACGCTTGCACCATGGGTGCCCAAGTAGTAGATGGCACGACACCATGGACACGGGACAAACATGAAAAAATTCCGCACAACAATATTTTCCCAAATCAAAAATTAGCAAAATCTGAAGCGTAATTTTGATTTCACCTTTGAACCACTTCAGCGTGTACGGTCTTTCAAGAGGCGCCATCTTCAGCCCCAATTTTTCCACTACCTCGATGCTCACCATATTGACTGCGGTACTCTCATCGATTGTCAGATTGACACGTCGTTTATTCACGACACAACGAGTGTGAAAAAGAGTGACCTCGCCAATGCCTTCCTCCTCCATCAGTATGTTCCTGCTCAACATGTTGATGCTTGACTCCGCAGATGCTATTACAAACTGAATCGCCGTGACTAACCTTTGCTCTGAATACCACTTGATGAGGCACGGACTAGCGAGATGCTAATTCACGCGCGTAGATGGCCCGATCTTTCACGGCGATGCTCGATCAGCAATTCCTTCTTGCAACCTCCAAGAATAATTCTCATCCGCGTATGAAAATACACGAACGAAAAATAATGATCCCCTCGGATCAGCACGTAGGCGTCGATGTGATGATCAACCCTCCGTCGCTAGTAATTTCCTCGATGGGAAAATCACAGACAATACACACGATATGGTCGTCCGCGACTCAGACGTTTTTCTATATATTTCATAACTCCCAAATAAACTCAAAACTAATCTCAGTTACATGGACGCAAGGCATTTATCTAGCCTGATGCACGCACATGGACTAAGGGCCACACAACCTGGACTCCTAGTTACCTACGTACTAGTAGAAGGAAAAACTATTAGTGCTATCTCTATCTCTAGAAGGTAATTAAAAGGCTCACGGCCAGTACCAAAAAAAGATCCTCTCTACTTTAGTTGCACGCAGATCCTCTCAAATATTAACTGCATGCATGCAGTTTTAAAAGGAAACGGCCAATCTTGATATTTCCTGGAGGTGTACGAAAGTTTGGAACCACCTTGAAGGGCGCTGGATTTTGCTTGATTGTCCGGTGGTCTCCTTGATACGTGACAAACACTTCTGGCAATATTTGATGTGCTTCACCTTTAGCTCTATTTTTGCATAATTCATGTACGGGCATGACACGCTGATATATCTGATTATGTTTCAAGTTGTCTACTTTCGCCACGTCTGCAAACCCGGGTCCACATACCATGCGTATCTTTCCATCTCTACCTCGTCGTAGATTAGACATATGAACGACCTTCCTGACAACAATGTCATTGATGCTCGCCTTCTTCTGTTCCGCACCCACATTGTAATCTAACTTGGAAATTAAATTGGTGTTCACTGCTTTGACAATTTTGGCTTGAGTAACATCAAAATTAGATGATAGCATGCTCACATCATCCTCCCTTTCTTGAAGAAAAACCGTCCTCGGTTTCGTCTCCAATTTCTGTCCAGCCTCTCTCTCTGGAATCTGCACCCCTTGGGTGATTGCACTGTCTGCCATCGGTTTCAGCACGTGTCTCCTTCCATCATGCATGAAAGTGTATGTATTTGATCTTCCAGCATGCACTGCATTATGATCAAATTGCCACGGTCTTCCCAATAGCAACTGACACGCATCCATCGGTACGACATCACAGTCCACCTTGTCAATATAGTCTCCAACCACAAAAGTTACACGCACCTTGTGCGTAATTTTTAATTTACCGGAGTTGTATAGCCACTCCACGTGGTGCGGTTGAGGGTGCTTCCACATAGACAAACCTAATTCTTTCACAAGATCTTTGCTAATGGCATTGGTAAAACTTCCACCATCAATTATCATCTTGCATGCACGGTCCTTGATCTTGCACTGTGTTTTAAAAACACTCCACCGCTGTCCCTTTGCCCCACAATCATCTTTCACCTTCTCCACCAATAGATTTAGACCCTGCATCGGTGCATCAACTTCTTCTTTTATTTCTTCTACCTCTTCTCTTCTTTTTCGCAAACGATCTTTCCAATCAGCAGCAAACACATCCATTGGCATGGGAATAAAACAAAATTGTTTGCCCTTCCGTGATAAAAAATAACTATTTTTCTTAACATCCCGAACATCCCCAACACGCTTGCACCATGGGTGCCCAAGTAGTAGATGGCACGACACCATGGACACGGGACAAACATGAAAAAATTCCGCACAACAATATTTTCCCAAATCAAAAATTAGCAAAATCTGAAGCGTAATTTTGATTTCACCTTTGAACCACTTCAGCGTGTACGGTCTTTCAAGAGGCGCCATCTTCAGCCCCAATTTTTCCACTACCTCGATGCTCACCATATTGACTGCGGTACTCTCATCGATTGTCAGATTGACACGTCGTTTATTCACGACACAACGAGTGTGAAAAAGAGTGACCTCGCCAATGCCTTCCTCCTCCATCAGTATGTTCCTGCTCAACATGTTGATGCTTGACTCCGCAGATGCTATTACAAACTGAATCGCCGTGACTAACCTTTGCTCTGAATACCACTTGATGAGGCACGGACTAGCGAGATGCTAATTCACGCGCGTAGATGGCCCGATCTTTCACGGCGATGCTCGATCAGCAATTCCTTCTTGCAACCTCCAAGAATAATTCTCATCCGCGTATGAAAATACACGAACGAAAAATAATGATCCCCTCGGATCAGCACGTAGGCGTCGATGTGATGATCAACCCTCCGTCGCTAGTAATTTCCTCGATGGGAAAATCACAGACAATACACACGATATGGTCGTCCGCGACTCAGACGTTTTTCTATATATTTCATAACTCCCAAATAAACTCAAAACTAATCTCAGTTACATGGACGCAAGGCATTTATCTAGCCTGATGCACGCACATGGACTAAGGGCCACACAACCTGGACTCCTAGTTACCTACGTACTAGTAGAAGGAAAAACTATTAGTGCTATCTCTATCTCTAGAAGGTAATTAAAAGGCTCACGGCCAGTACCAAAAAAAGATCCTCTCTACTTTAGTTGCACGCAGATCCTCTCAAATATTAACTGCATGCATGCAGTTTTAAAAGGAAACGGCCAATCTTGATATTTCCTGGAGGTGTACGAAAGTTTGGAACCACCTTGAAGGGCGCTGGATTTTGCTTGATTGTCCGGTGGTCTCCTTGATACGTGACAAACACTTCTGGCAATATTTGATGTGCTTCACCTTTAGCTCTATTTTTGCATAATTCATGTACGGGCATGACACGCTGATATATCTGATTATGTTTCAAGTTGTCTACTTTCGCCACGTCTGCAAACCCGGGTCCACATACCATGCGTATCTTTCCATCTCTACCTCGTCGTAGATTAGACATATGAACGACCTTCCTGACAACAATGTCATTGATGCTCGCCTTCTTCTGTTCCGCACCCACATTGTAATCTAACTTGGAAATTAAATTGGTGTTCACTGCTTTGACAATTTTGGCTTGAGTAACATCAAAATTAGATGATAGCATGCTCACATCAGCAAGCCACCCATCATGGAGAGAATAGTGAGAGAGCGAACCACCAAAAATACAGTGAGCACCACAAGCCCAAATCGAGTGCCTCCATGATGACTGACAAGAAGAACTTAGTGCTATTTGCCACCCAAAGTGAGATGAGAGAAGTGTGTGAGAACCCATCACGTGTTATGCACTATGTCCTTTTGTGCAAGGACGAGGCACCAAAAACTAACACCTCTCACAATCTACCTTTAGTGTTATCTTCTCTATTGCAGGAATTCCAAGATGTATTCCCCGACGAGCTACCTACGGGTCTACCTCCACTACGAGGCATCGAACATCGCATCGACCTCATCCCCTGGAGCACCTCTTCCTAACAAGGCTCCCTACCGCATCAACCCCAAGGAAACTAAGGAGATCCAACGGCAAGTACAACAACTCATCGACAATGGCCATGTAAAAGCAAGCTTGAGCCCTTGTCTCGTACCGGTAATCCTTGTTCCCAAGAAAGACGATATGATAGAGGCGAGGGTGTCCCAATCTTTTGATGAGATGATAACTATCAATTTGGTGGAGACGACTTTGACGATCCGACTACAAACGTGAACGATGTTGCGCCTTAGCAATCGCTAAAACAACTCCAAGAGGTTATTGACCATGCCGCAGCACAATCAACCTGACCACGAAGATCTATCCCTGCAAGCAGTCGAAGAACAAGCAAGAATATGATAATGCAATCTGAATATTGCGAATATAAATGAAGTATTGATAAAGGTGGGGATCCGTAAGCGGTCTTGGTCTGGTCGTTGGACACAAACGAAGTACACGAAGTTGCAATGGCTAACTTTTAACTAAACAAATCCCAAGGAAAAAGCTACTAGGTGGATCTACTTATATAGGAGCAAGGGGTGGCGGCCAAGGAGGTGGGAGGACGTCCCAAGGCAGCCTAACACCAACCCTAGGTCGTACAAGGCTCATGGGCCCAAGTGGAGGTGATGTAACACCTTTGGACTTGTTGTTTGACTCGGATTCTGCTGCAGCGTCAGATTGTTTCATCCATATCTCAATGCTCCGGACGCATTTAAAGGTGAATCCTATTGGAGTGGAAAGAGGACAATATCTACTTTCCAACAAAAAAGAATCACCCAATTCGGAGTCCATATGAAAAATTTCTTGCCGTTTTGAGTCAGGTATGTCTGTGCAGTCCGAATCTGAATCCAGAACATGAGAGACTTGGACTCTATCTTCTCTTGGCCCAAAAGTGACGTGAAGGGACTTTTTGAACAACACCTAAACTTCTCTTTTTCCCTTATCTTCATATGTGGATTGTACAAATGTCCCATACACCTGCAATTAAACAAAACACAAAAGTGTGTGAAGTATTTTTGTTCTGGATAATATAAATAGATTATTGAATAGTTGACACTAGAAATCACCTGACAAATATGCATGTATGCAATATTTTTGGTTGTATCCAAGGTAGTCATGTCCTCATCATCCTCCCCTTCTTGAAAATAAAGCCGTCCTTGGCGTTGCTTTATCTGAAATGTGGCTAACGAAAGAAACAAGGTGTACATGTTGTATATGTATATGTCATCAATTTTAACTTCCCGTGGATTTTGCACATATGTCACATGTATACATGAGTAACTTTCATAGTGATAGAGGCAAGGGTGTCCCGATCTTTCGATGATATGATAACTATCGATTTGGTGGAGCCGACTTTGATGATCCGACTACAAACGTGCACGACGGTGCGCCTTAGTAATCGCTAAACCAATCTCCTGAGGTTACTGAAGATGCCGGAAACGCGATCAGCCTGACCACGAAGGTCTATTCTGCACGCAATCGAAGAACAAGCAAGAATATGATAATGCAATCTGAATATTGCGAATACAGATGAAGTATTGATAAAGGTGGGGATCCGAAAGTGGTCTTGGTCTGGTCGTTGGACACAAACGAAGTACACGAAGTTGCAATGGCTAACTTTTAACTAAACAAATCCCAAGTCTAAACGAAGCCTTAAGGGCTATATTTATAGGGAAAAGAGAGGGGATTTTGTCCACCCTTGGCAAGGTGGGACTAAAACACCTCCTAAGTCGTTTCCCCTACAATATGGACTCTAAAAATAGATTACATGGGCCTGGCCCAAAATAAGGTGGCGCAACACCAATAATAGCCATCTTGTATATTTCGTCCATCTTCTTGTATGTCATCATGGTGGCTTCAAAGTCCGGAAATCTCCACTTGAACCTCCATTCTTGTTCTCTTCGCACGCACCTTCATCTCCGTGCTTGACCATGCTCCAATGCTCAACCTTCTTATCCGTGCTAGACCCTTCAATTGCAAGCAACACAAATGTATCTAAGTTAGGCAGCATCATATTCTCATGAACACTAGAAACATTACCAAGAAACGAAAGTACCTGATAATCTAATTGGCGTATCTGAGCTCTAGCAACTGTTCCAAGAGGTAAAACAACAGGGGATATGGGTGTAACTGTGGTAGCCATGTCCTCATCATCCTCCCCTTCTTGAAAACAAAGCCGTCCTCGGCGTTGCTTAATCTGAAATCTGGCTAACAAAAGAGACAAGGTGTACATGTTGTATATGTATATGTCATCCATTTTTACTAATCTCAGTTGGGGCACATGTGACACAGTTATACAAGAGCACCCTTCAAAAGTCGTGAAATATAAATCTAGTATATTATCACAAGAAGTCAAAGGGATGAAAATATTGCGACTCAGTTTGCACATATAAGTGAAGCTCTTATTCATATCAAATGATTGACAATGCTTATCATTAAACCATCCCAACATTGATGAACCATCACCAAGATTAGAGGTCATATCAAAATGATTAAACATTGGCACAATTATTTTCAAACGTATTTGATCCTAATCTAATTTATTCCATGATTCACTTGATTCTTTTGCATCGATAATTAATTCAATGGGTTCACTCAAAATTGTTTGATCACATGGCAAAGTCAAATCATGAACATTGTCCTCTAAAATAGCTGATGTGATCAAAGTAGTGGGTAGCTCATCGCATGGTTCATTTAAATTAACAAAGCATTCATCATACTCATGTGGAGGTGGAAGATCGGTACATTTGTCATTACCTCTTATGATCAACAAAGACGATGTAGGCACTCTAGGTGGCGACACGGCACATGGTGGAGGTGATGTAGTGCTCTCAACAATGGATGTTGTTTTCATAGGAGACGCGGTGGTGGAAGGAACAACCGTCGCAACTCTTGGGATTTGCTCCTTCCGCTTGTTTGTCTTGTGGGCAACACGTCTTGTTATCTCCTGTTCAGCTTTGCAAGCAAGACGAAACAAACGGTCCATAGGATAACATGTTTCATGAATTAGTATATCCTGAATGTCACGGTATAATCCTCCCCAAAATCTATCCATAAAATCTTCTTCACTTTCTTCTAAAGAGGAATGCAACAAGGTAGTTTGTAAATCATCATAATATTTCGTTACGGTGTCACTACCTTGTTTTAAATGTTGCAACTTTTTTATCATGTCACGAGTATAATAAGCAGGGACAAATGTATGTCGCATGGCAAGTTTCAGATCATCCCAAGTAGTAGGTATATAATCAGGGTGTAAGCGACAATATTCACTCCACCAAACTAAAGCATAACTGGTGAAAGAACCAACCGCAACCTTAACTTTTTTATGTTCATCAAAATTATGGGAAGCAAATATATTATTTATGTCGAACTCCCATTCAATATATAAAGCAGGTCTAAAACGTCCATTAAATGGTGGTATAGAAACATTAACCTGATCATGTGCATTTGGATGTTTGTGCACCTCTCGTGACGGTTGTGATATTTGCATAGGTGGTGGCGTGTCTCCCGCAATAGACAAAGCCCATGAATTGACTCTGGATCCTGTCATGATTAGTAGAAACAAGAAACAAAATCCAAAAATAATGTTCCGATGAACGACTGAGAAGTGGTGGTAAAACGCTCACAGTATAGCAAATCAAAGTCTTACAAGTTCTTACCATGCAGTAGGAGGTGACTGGCAACCAGCGGTGTCAAATAACTCCGAGAGTTGGGTAAAGCGATTGCCAGGTGAACGTATGTATGCACGACGTAGAAATATGTGGAGCTGGGTTGGCTTTATATATGTGGGAAAAATGCTACAACCACGTTAATTAATGCCAGCTGAAAATTCGTTCAAAGTGGTCGAGTGCTGGTCCTAGGCTAGACTGTACTAGAGACGTGAGCCTAAGACACAAATGAATTCACGATGCTCCACTGAAAAAAAATGTGCTTATAATAGCAGACACAACGATGGATGTGACTGAAAATAAAGATCCTCGGAAATAGAGCAACCAATAATGTGCCTAATGGGAAAAACCAATGGGGCAGTAGAGAAATCTTGTGGCCCTCTCCCTGATCCAAGTCAACTTTTAAGCACAAGTATACTAGTCACGTACCACTCCTTCAATTAGCTAGTCTTGCCTTTTTTTGAAGCCCACACCACTAAGGGATCAAGTCAACCGCTGCATTTTCTCTCTCTCCAAAGAAAAATTGCACGGGTTGTTTTCTCTTTTTTTCTTGGGAAAGACAACCAAATCAGTCAAGAGATTTTGTTCATCGTGAGGACCTAGGCAAAATCACGTGCACTTCCTTGCTCTTGTTTTTTTTTTTCCCAGTCAAAACGCCCCAGCAAAATCGTCCCACACAAAAGAAACTATATGCCAAACACCAACGCACTTGCCTATTTTTTTGGCCGATCAAACTACCTTTTCTTTTAACTTTCCTTCTTTCTTTAGGACTTCTCACAATGTCCTATCAAATCCCAAGGAAAAAATCTGCTGGAATCCAACGCCCAATTCCTTCCTTTTTTTCTGTCAAAACGTGGAAACAACCACCTCTCCCTGATTTACGTGCAGATTTCTTTCCTCCTTTCCAAATAAACAATAGATCTTTTTTTTTCCAGTCGGACCAGCCTTGCAAACTGAAATTGCCAAGCGAAATCTTGCACCTTGCTATTATTTTTGTCCTTAAAGATCCGAACCAAATCTTTGACCTTCCTTTTTTATATTCGGCTGATCCAAGTTGCCTGCGAATCTGAATTAAAGAAGCCTCCAAACTTTCCAACAAAATGAGATTTCTTCCCGAAAATCAAGCCACGTTATCTCTTTCCTTCAATCGGACACTTATTTTTTTCGTCCATCAAACTTTCCAAACTGACTAATTTCCTTTTGTGGCGAATAACATGCAGATTTCTGGGAAACCGAAGCAATCAGATTTAATGCTTTCCAAACTCAATCTCCCTTCTTTTTTGGCCGCACCAAACTTGCCCTTTTTCTGCTCCTTTTTTATGCGCCAATCCAAACCTTCCAAATAAAGCACACCACGTCACATGTTCCTCTTTCTTTCCTTTTAAATCCTCTTTAAAAAAATATGCACGCCCTGTTTATTTTCCTTGCAAATCTCAACGGAATCAGCCCTGTTTCTTTTTTGCGGATCAGACTTGCCCTTTTTTTTGTCGCTGTTAATTCTTTCCAAACAGGCACGCAATCACAACCAATCAGGATTTCTTTTCAAACATGGCCACTACTTCTCTTGGGATTTGGGGAACACTCCAAGATTTCTGAAACTAAAAGATTCAAACGAAGGGATGACAACCACTTCATTTTTTATTCGTGCCATCCCCGACTGTAAACCGATCTGCTATCTTTCTCTTCCTATTAGTCTTCTTGCTTTGTAATGTTTTCCAACCCTTCGGCAAGAAGCCTGTACCAAACACAACCAGCAGATCCAACTTTCCAAAATCTTCTCTTTTTTTCAGATTTTTTTCACTCCAAGATGAACTAAGGCGATGGAAACAAATTATCAAAGTGGATGGATGGTGATTATGATGGAAAACAAAACAAGTGGCAACGGGAAAATGATAATGCAGTGGACGATGGTGCATGCAGATGCGGCGTGAACAAAACGTGACAAGAACTCGAAACTCTAAAAGTTTAGACACTAAAAACCAGCGACTCGACACACGATGCAACCGAAAATTCAACAATGCAAAAACTAAGCGATAATAGTGAAAGGCTCAGGCTGTCTAGGACACGGATGAACTAATCTAATTTTATTTTGGCCTTTTCTTGTACTATAGGTATGAAGAACAGATGCAGTCTAAGACTGAAAAACTGGAAAATCTCACCGAGCAACCTGAAAACTGGTACCACTTGATAGAGGCGAGGG
This sequence comes from Aegilops umbellulata, assembly GCA_032464435.1. Classification (NCBI taxonomy): domain Eukaryota; kingdom Viridiplantae; phylum Streptophyta; class Magnoliopsida; order Poales; family Poaceae; genus Aegilops; species Aegilops umbellulata. The sequence goes on along the minus strand of CP136058.1, from coordinate 199,983,995 downwards.
TGTCCCGATCTTTCGATGAGATGATAACTATCGATTTGGTGGAGCCGACTTTGACGATCCGACTACAAACGTGCACGACGTTCCGCCTTAGCAATCGCTAAACCAATCTCCTGAGGTTACTGAAGATGCCGGAAACACGATCAGCCTGACCACGAAGGTCTATTCCTGCACGCAATCGAAGAACAAGCAAGAATATGATAATGCAATCTGAATATTGCGAATATAGATGAAGTATTGATAAAGGTGGGGATCCGAAAGTGATCTTGGTCTCGTCGTTGGACACAAACGAAGTACACGAAGTTGCAATGGCTAACTTTTAACTAAACAAATCCCAAGTCTAAACGAAGCCTTAAGGGCTATATTTATAGGGAAAAGAGAGGGGATTTTGTCCACCCTTGGCAAGGTGGGACTAAAACACCTCCTAAGTCGTTTCCCCTACAATATGGACTCTAAAAATAGATTACATGGGCCTGGCCCAAAATAAGGTGGTGCAACACCAATAATAGCCATCTTGTATATTTCGTCCATCTTCTTGTATGTCATCATGGTGGCTTCAAAGTCCGGAAATCTCCACTTGAACCTCCGTTCTTGTTCTCTTCGCACGCACCTTCATCTCCGTGCTTGACCATGCTCCAATGCTCAACCTTCTTATCCGTGCTAGGCCCTTCAATTGCAAGCAACACAAATGTATCTAAGTTAGGCAGCATCATATTCTCATGAACACTAGAAACATTACCAAGAAACGAAAGTACCTGATAATCTAATTGGCGTATCTGAGCTCTAGCAACAGTTCCAAGAGGTAAAACAGCAGGGGATATGGGTGTAACTGTGGTAGCCATGTCCTCATCACATAGTGAATAAAAAATAATGCCAAAACATTATCACAAGAAGTAGAAGGCATGAAAGTATTGCAACTCAGTTTGCACATATAAGTGAAGCTCTTATTCATATGAAAAGTGATAGAGGCAAAGGTGTCCCGTCTTTCGATGAGATGGTGGCTATCGTTTGGAGGAAGTCGACTTTGACGATCCGACTACAAACGTGCGAGGATGTCATGCCTTAGCAATCGCTAAACCAACTCCGAGAGGTTATTGACCACGCCAGAGCACGATCAACCTGACCACGAAGGTCTGTTTCCTGCAGGAAAACGAAGAACAAGCAAGATACTAAGATTGCAATCTGGATATTGCGAATATAAGAGGAAAGCTTTATTGATCAAGGTGGGGTTCTGTGACGCCTTGGTCTGGTAGATGAACACAAACAAAGTACGGGAAGTTGCAGCTATGGCGAACTTTTAATCTAAACAAAACCCGAAGTCTAAACGACTCCCTAAGGGTTGTATATATGGAGGAAGAGGAGGGAATTTCGTGTCCCTTGAGGGTGGGGTCCGAAACCAACCCTATCTCTTGTTTCCCCACACATACGGACTCTAAAAATAGCCTATACTTAAGTATTTCGAAATTACATGGGCCTGGCCAAATAATAAGGTGACGCAGCACCTAAAATAGCCTATGGACGAATATTATGAAGTGGCATCTTGTATATTTCGTCCAAGGCTTCATGCACTCCTTATGGTGGCTTGAAAGTCCTGAAATCATCACTTGTAACTCCGTTCTTGATCCCCTTGCGCATGCCATCAACTCCATGCGTGTTCTTGCTCCAATGTTCATCCTTCTCCAAGCTAGGCCCTTCATTTGTAAGCAAAACAAATGTATCCAATTTAGGCAGCATCATATTCTCATGAACATTAGAAGCATTACCAAGAAACGAAAGTACCTGGTAATTTATTTGGCGTGCGCGAGCTCTAGTAATTGGTCCAGTATATGTAACAGTAGGGGTTGTGGGTGTAACAATGGTATTGATGTCCTCATCAAAAAGATTGACAATATTCATCATTAAACCATCCCAATATTGGTGAATAAACCTTATTTGCATCAAATTTACATGCTACAACATGCTTAAATAAGCAAACTTGCAATAAGTCATTTGACACAGAATCATCAACTAGATTAGAGGTCATATCAAAATGATTAAACATTGGTTCTTTTGCATCAACAGTTAATTCATTGGGTGCACTCAAAATTGTTGGTATTTCAGTTGTTTGATCACATGACGCATTCATGACAGTAACATGATTCTCTAAAATAGGTGATGCGCTCAAATCAACAGGTAACTCAACACATAATGTATTCAAGTTAACTAGGCATGCATCATTCTCACGTGAAGTTATATCATCAATACCTTTACAGTTACCTTGTCGCAAAGATGTAGCTGATGTAGGTACAGATGAAGACAATGTACCATACTCTTGAGATGATGTCGCGCTCACAATCTGAGGTGTGGCTGCTCTAGTAGGTGCAACGGTGGAGGAACCAAGCGGTGGTGGTGAGCATGAACTAGAATAGTAGTTGTTGTAGTCACCCAATGCATCCTCCTGTAACTGTCTCTTAAAGGTACAAACAAGAACATACATACCAGTAATGCAACGAGGAATATACTGAAATCGTGCCTGAATATCATGGTTCAAACCACCAAAAAATCTATTCATTGTATCATCCTCAGATTCTTCTATGTCACAATGATGCATATAAGATTTGAACTCTTGGTAGTAAGCATGAACAGTGCTGTTGCCTTGTTTAAATTGTTCAAATTTGCGAAGCAATTCACGACGATAGTAAGGAGGGAAAAATTGTTGTCTCATTACATCTTTCAAATCTTTCCAAGTTGTGGGTTGGTTATCAATGTTTTTCTTACAATGCACACTCCACCAAACATAAGCAAAACCAGTAAATGCTCTAGTGACAGCTCGTACTCGCTCAAGTTCAGAAAAGTCATGGTGACTAAAAACTTGTTCTACTTCAAGCTCCCAAGCTAGACAAATAGCAGGATTAAATCTACCCTCAAATGACGGTAAAGAGATAACCTGACCATGTGCTTGTGTGTGTTGTCCCAACTCTCGTGATGGTGATGATGTGTCCGTCGTCCAAGAACTTCTGTTGCCGGAACCTGTCATGATTAGTAGAAACAAGAAAAAAAAATCGTGAATAATGTTCCTATGAACTACTAGGATGTGGTTGTAAAGTGCTCACAGTAAAGCAAATATCAATATCTTACAAGTTCTTACCATGCAGCAGGTGGTGACAGGCAACCAGCGGTGTCAAATAACTCTGAAGATTGTGTAAAGCGATTGCCAGGGGAACGTACGTATACACGGTGTAGAAATATGTGGAGCTTGGTTGGCTATACATGGTAGCAAAAGATTAGCAATAATCAATTCAAAGATGCAATGTTGAATAAACGCTCAACGACGGTACTGTGCTGGTCCTAGGCTAGACCGGACTAGAGACGCGAGCCTAGAACACTAATGAGGTCACAGCGTAGCACAACTAGCATCAATGAAGAATACTAAGTAGCTCTGGATAGCAAGATATAAGTGAAGATCACAACGGCAGTAAAGATAATGATGAAAAATAACTGCCAAGTAGGATATACAACAACTCTCTCTCCAACTTTCCTCTTGAAAAGTTTGAGCCAATTTTCTCATAACTTTTTTCAAAGAATTCTACTAACTCAAGCTTTCCTATGCAAAAAGAATCACTCAATTCCGAATTGATATGAGGAGTCAAAGAATTCTAAAACTGGCCTGAAAAACTGGAATAAGATGTGTCCGCGAACTTCGGAGGGCAAAAAGACCTATTTAGAAGATGATTTTGAGGTGTCAAACATTGACCTAGCCTATGCAACTATTTAGATGCGTCTCGTCGCTAGCTTTCATTTGAGTACTCGTGGAGTCAAAACGGACTTCGTATGAGGAAGTTATGCCTGTTTTACTGAACAGTGCACAAAACAGATTCCAATCCGAATTCAACTACGAGATTGAGTCTAGATAGATCCGAATTTTGTTTTTTTCCTTCTCTTTTTTTTTCCTCGCACTTTTTTTATTTTTCTTTTTCTCTTTATTTTTCTTTGATTTTTTTTCTTTTTTTCTCTCTTTTTTTCTCTGTCTTTTTTTTTCTCTCCATCTGATGAGGACATCAATACCATTGTTACACCCACAGCCCCTACTGCTATACATACTGGACCAATTACTAGAGCTCGCGCACGCCAATTGAATTATCAGGTACTTTCGTTTCTTGGTAATGATTCTAATGTTCATGAGAATATGATGCTGCCTAAATTGGATACATTTGTTTTGCTTACAAATGAAGGGCCTAGCTTGGAGAAGGATGAACATTGGAGCAAGAACAAGCATGGAGTTGACGGCATGCGCAAGGGGAACAAGAACGGGGTTACAAGTGATGATTTCAGGACTCTGAAGCCACCATAAGGAGTGAATGAAGCCTTGGACGAAATATACAGGATGCCACTTCATAAATTTTCTCCAGAGGCTATTCTAGGTGCTGCGTCACCTTATTATTGGGTCAGTCCCATGTAATTTTGAAATACTTAAGTATAGGCTGTTTTTAGAGTCCGTATGTGTGGGGAAACAAGAGTTAGGGTTGGTTTCGGACCCCTTCCTCAAGGGCCACGAAATTCCCCCCTCTTCCTCCATATATACAGCCCTTAGGGCGTCGTTTAGACTTTGGGTTTTGTTTAGATTAAAAGTTCGCCATAGCTGCAACTTCGCGTACTTCGTTTGTGTTCAACAACCAGACCAAGGCGTCACAGAACCCCACCTTGATCAATAAAGCTTTCCTCTTATATTTGCAATATCCCGATTGCAATCTTAGTTTCTTGCTTGTTCTTCGTTTGCCTGCAGGAAACAGGCCTTCGTGGTCAGGTTGATCGTGCTCCGGCGTGGTCAATAACCTCTCGGAGTTGGTTTAGCGATTGCTAAGGCGCGACGTCCTCGCACGTTCGTAGTCGGATCGTCAAAGTCGACTTCCTCCAAACGATAGCCACCATCTCATCGAAAGATTGGGACACCCCGCCTCTATCACCATCTTTCCAAGACAAACTAGATAAGATGCAGATTGGATCAAGCGAAGATGTGAATGACCTCAACTATGATTGTGACAATAAACTATGGGTAGCACGTGGTGTAGTGGACAGCGGAAGGGATAACGATACAGCGGTGACGTGACTAATGTGAACAGAACTCGAAACTCTAAACGAACTAGACACTAAGACCAGCAACTCGACACGACGATGCAACCGATAATTCAATAACGCAAACAATGAAAAGAAAATTGCAAAGGCTCAGACTGGCTTGGACAAAGGATGAATAGATCTAAAAAATTTTGTGGCTTTTTCTTGGACAATAGGTAAGAAAATAAATCTAATCTAGGGAAAGCTGGAAATTCTCACCGAGCAACCTGAAAACTGATACCACTTGATAGAGGCGAGGGTGTCCCAATCTTTCGATGAGATGATAACTATCAATTTGGTGGAGACGACTTCGACGATCCGACTACAAACGTGCACGATGTTGCGCCTTAGCAATCGCTAAACCAACTCCGAGAGGTTATTGACCACGCCGCAGCACAATCAACCTAACCACGAAGGTCTATCCCTGCAAGCAATCGAAGAACAAGCAAGAATATGATAATGCAATCTGAATATTGCAAATATAAATGAAGTATTGATAAAGGTGGGGATCCGTAAGCGGTCTTGGCCTGGTCGTTGGACACAAACGAAGTACACGAAGTTGCAATGGCTAACTTTTAACTAAACAAATCCCAAGGAAAAAGCTACTAGGTGGATCTACTTATATAGGAGCAAGGGGTGGCGGCCAAGGAGGTGGGAGGACGTCCCAAGGCAGCCTAACACCAACCCTAGGTCGTACAAGGCTCATGGGCCCTAGTGGAGGTGATGCAACACCTTTGGACTTGTTGTTTGACTCGGATTCTGCTGCAGCGTCAGATTGTTTCATCCATATCTCAATGCTTCGGATACATTTAAAGGTGAATCCTATTGGGGTGGAAAGACGACGATATCTACTTTCCAGCAAAAAAAGAATCACCCAATTCGGAGTCCGTATGAAAAAGTTCTTGCCGTTTTGAGTCAGGTATGTCTGTGCAGTCCGAATCTGAATCCAGAACGCGAGAGACTTGGACTCTATCTTCTCTTGGCCCAAAAGTGACGTGAAGGGACTTTTTGAACAGCACCTAAACTTCTCTTTTCCCCTTATCTTCATATGTGGATTGTACAAATGTCCCATACACCTGCAATTAAACAGAACACAAAAGTGTGTGAAGTATTTTTGTTCTGGATAATATAAATAGATTATTGAATAGTTGACACTAGAAATCACCTGACAAATATGCATGTATGCAATATTTTTGATCGTATCCAAGGTAGTCATGTCCTCATCACGATACATTTCGCATGTGTTCCGATTGCCGTCCTATCAATGCTATCACCGTTCGATATCGCTACCCTATTCCACGCTTAGATGACATGCTAGATGAGCTTAGTGGAGCCACAATTTTTGTCTCAGATTGATCCAAAAAGTGGCTACTACCAAATACGCATCGAAGAAGGTGATGAATGGAAAACTGCTTTCAAAACCAAATTTGGCTTATATGAATGGCTTGTTATGCCTATGGGTTTATCCGAAGCACCCAGTACATTCATGTGAGTCATGCATTTTGTTCTTAGACCTTATATTGGCGTATTTGTTGTGGTCTACTTTGACGATATTCTTGTCTTTAGCAAATCTATCAAAGATCATGTCACCCATCTTAGAACCGTTTCACAAACTCTTAGAAAAGAGTGCATTTATGCTAATATGGACAAATGCCTTTTTGGTGTTGATAAGCTCGTTTTCTTGCGTTTTGTAGTCTCTTCTAAGGGTGTGCATGTAGATGAACCTAAGATCAATGCTAATAAAACTTGGCCACAACCAACCACCTTGCAACAGATGCGTAGTTTCCTTAGTTTCGCCGGTTTCTACCGCTGATTTGATAAGGATTTTAGAACCATTGCATCCCCTTTACATGCTTTGAGTAATAAAAATGCACCCTTTGTTTGGGGACCATCTCAAGATACCAAATTAAATGAGCTTAAGAATTTGCTTGCACATGCTCCTTTGCTTGCATTACCCAACTTTGATAAGCCATTTGAGATACATTGCGATGCTAGCGATTATGGCATAGGAGGTGTGTTAATGCAAGAGAAGCTCCCCATAGCTTACTTTAGCGAGAAACTTTCCGGAGCACAACTCAATTACCCCATATATGATAAAGAGTTATATGCTTTAGTGAGAGTCTTGCATGTTTGGGAGCATTATCTCCGCCCTCATGAGTTCATTCTTCACACCGACCATGAAACACTTGATTATCTTAAGGGTCAAACTAAGTTGAACAAGCATCATGCTAAGTGGAGTGAATTTATTGAGTCATTTCCTTATGTCATCAAGTACATCAAAGGCAAAGAGAATGTTGTGGCGGATGCGCTTTCCCGTAGATGCATGCTTGTTACCCAACTTGAATTGAATGTCATTGGCTTTCAGCACATAAAAGACTTATATGCGCATGATCCTACTTTTGGTATTCCATATGCCAAATGTTTGACGCATACATCTTGGGAACGCTATTACACCAAGGATGATTATCTTATGAGAGCTAACAAACTTTGCATCCTTGAGTCTTCTCTTCGTTTGTTACTTTTGCAAGAATCTCATGGAGGAGGACTAAGGGGACACTTCGGACGCGACAAACACATTTGCCACACTCTCCAAGAACTACTTTTGGCCCAAGATGTTCCGCGACGTCTCATGCTTCACCAACTGATGCTCTACTTTTCACAAAGCTAAGTCTAAAGCTGAATCTCATGGCCTTTATATGCCACTTCCTATTCCATATCACCCAAGGGAAGATATTAGTATGGACTTTGTGCTTGGTTTGCCTAGAACTCGAAATGGCAAAGATTTTGTGTTTGTTGTTGTGGACCGATTCTCTAAAATGGCTCATTTCATTCCATGCAACAAGATAGACGATGCTTCACATGTGGCAAATATTTTTTGTAGGGAAATCTTGCGACTACATGGAGTGCCAAAGACTATTTTCTCGGACCGCAACGTCAAGTTCTTGAGCTACTTTTGGAAGACCTTATGCGCCAAGCTCGAAATCAAGCTTTTGTTCTCTTCAGCATACCATCCTCAAACCGATGGCTAAATGGAGGTGATGAACTGAACGCTCTCCACTCTACTACGTGTGTTGATTAATAAGAACATCAAGGAGTGGGAAGAGTGCCTACCAATCGCCTAGTACGCCTATAACCGCGCAAGAAATTCGACTACCGGCAAGTCTCCCTTCGAGGTCATCTATGGCTTCATGTCTCCTTTGGACATTCTCCCTCTACCACTACAAGAGCGCATCAATATGGACGCAAGTTGATAGAGGCAAAGGTGTCCCGATGTTTCGAGGAGATGGTGGCTATCGTTTCTGTGGGAGTCGACCTTGACGATCCGACTACGAACGTGCGAGACGTCGCGCCTTAGCAATCGCTAAACCAACTTCCGAGGGTTATTGACCACGCCGGAGCACGATCAACCTGACCACGAGGGCCTGTTTCCTGCGAGCAAACGAAGAACAAGCAAGAAACTAAGATTGCAATCTAGATATTGCGAATATAAGAGGAAAGCTTTATTAATGAAGGTGGGGTTCTGTGACGCCTTGGTCTGGTCGTTGAACACAAACGAAGTACGCGAAGTTGCAGTTATGGCGAACTTTTGATCTAAACAAAACCCAAGGAAAAAGCTACTAGATGGATCTACTTATATAGTAGTAAGGGGTGGCGGCCAAGGAGGTGGGAGGACGTCCCAAGGCAGCCTAAAACCAACCCTAGGTCGTACAAGGCTCATGGGCCCAAGTGGAGGTGATGCAACACCTTTGGACTTGTTGTTTGACTCGGATTCTGCTGCAGCGTCAAATTGTTTCGTCCATATCTCAACGCTCCGGACGAATTTAAAGGTGATTCCAATTGGTTTGGAAAGAGGATGAAATCTACTTTCCAACAAAAAAAGAATCACCCAATTCAGAGTCAGTATGAAAAAGTTCTTGGCGTTTTGAGTCAGGTATGTCTGTGCAGTCCGAATCTGAATCCAGAACATGAGAGACTTGGACTCTATCTTCTCTTCGCCCAAAAGTGACGTGAGAGGAATTTTTGAACAGAACTAAAACTTCTCCTTTTCCCCTATCTTCATATGTGGATTGTACAAATGTCCCATACACCTACAATTAGACAAAACACAGAAGTGTGTGAAGTATTTTTGTTCTGGATAATATAAATAGATTATTGAATAGTTGACACTAGAAATCACCTCACAAATATGCATGTATGCAATATTTTTGGTCGTATCCAAGGTAGTCACGTCCTCATCATCCTCCCCTTCTTGAAAATTAAGCCGTCCTCGGCGTTGCTTAATCTGAAATGTGGCTAACAAAAGAGACAAGGTGTACATGTTATATATGTATATGTCATCCATTTTTATTTCCCTTAGTTTTTGCACATATGACACATGTATACATGAGTAACTTTCAAAGTTCATAAAATATAAAGCCAAAATATTATCACAAGAAGTAGAAGGCATGAAAATATTGCAACTCAGTTTGCACATATAAGTGAAACTCTTATTCATATCATAAGATTGACAAAGTTCATCATTAAACCATCCCAACATTGATGAATAAACTTTAATAGTTTCAGAATTACATGCTACAACATGCTGTAATAAGCAAACATGCAACAAGTCATTCAACACAAAATCATTATCAAGATTAGAGGTCATATCAAAATGATTAAACATTGGCACAATTATTTTCAAACGTAGTTGATCCAAATTTGTTTTAGTGCCTGATTCACATGGTTCTTTCACATCAACGGTTAATTCAATGGGTGCACTCAAAATTCTTGTTATTGCAGTTGTTTGATCACATGGCAAAGTCAAATCATCAGCATAATCATCTAAAATAGGTGGTGTGATCAATGTAGTGGCTAGAGCATCACATGGTGTATTTGAATCGACAAGGCATTCATCATTCGCATGCGAAGTTAGAAGATGAGTACCTTTGTCATTACCTCGTGTTATCAACTCAGACGATGTTGGAACTCTCGGCAGTGACGGGTCATAATATGGAGCTGATGCAGTGCTCACAACAACGGATGTTGTTGTCATAGTAGGCGCAGTGGTAGAAGGAAGGACCGTCTCAACTCCTTGGATGTGCACCTTATGCTTGTTTGTCTTGTGGGCATCACGCCTCTTTATTTCCTGTTTAGCTTTGCAAGCAAGATGAAACAAATGGTCCATAGGATAACATTCTACATGAATTAGTATCTCCTGAATATCACGGTTTAATCCTCCCCAAAATCTATCCATAAAATCTTCTTCACTTTCCTCTAAAAAGGAATGCAACAAGGTAGTTTGTAAATCATCATAATATTTTCTTACAGTGTCACTACCTTGTTTTAAATGTTGTAGTTTTTTAATCATGCCACGAGTATAATAAACATCGACGAATCTATCTCTCATGACAAGTTTTAAATCATCCCAAGTAGTAGGTACATAATCTGGGTATAACCGACAATGTTCACTCCACCAAACAGTAGCAAAACTAGTGAAAGAACCAACCGCAAGCTTAACTTTTTAACGTTCCGAAAAATCATGGGAAGAAAATATAACATTTATTTCGAACTCCCATTCAATATATAAATCAGGCTTAAAACGACCATTAAAAGGTGGCATTGAAACAAAAACCTGATTGTGCGTATTCTTATGCCTTTTCACCTCTTGTGGCGGTGGTTGTATTTTCGGAGCTGGTGGCACGTCTCCCACGATTGATGAAGCCCAACTGACTCTGGAACCTGCCATAGTTAGTAGAAAAAAGAAACAAAATCCGAGAATAATGTTCCTATGAACTACTAGGATGTGGTGGTAAAACGCTCACAGTATAGCAAATATCAAAGTCTTACAAGTTCTTACCATGCAGCAGGTGGTGACCGGCAACTAGCGGTGTCAAATAACTCCGAAGATTGAGTAAAGCGAATGCCAGGTGAGCGTATGTATACACGGTGTAGAAATATGTGGAGCTTGGAAGGCCAAATATATGGTAGCAAAAGATCAGCAATAATCAATTCAGAGATGCAATGTTGAATAAACGCTCAACGACGGTACTATGCTGGTCCTAGGCTAGACTGTGCTAGAGACGCGAGCCTAGAACACTAAAAAAATCACGGCGCGATGCGTAACAAAGGCGGAGCACACTTTGAATATCTTTTTTCTCCTTTTTTCACGGAATATTTTTCACTTTTTTTCCTCTTTTTTTCTTTTTTTTCTCACTTTTTTTTCTCTCACTTTTTTTCTTTTTTTTCTCTTTTTTTTCACGAACAAGCTAGATAAGATGCATATTGGATCTAGTGATGACGCGAACGACCTCAAGTATGATTATGACAATGAATGATGGGGAGTACGTGATGGAAATTGATGGATGGCGGTGGTGGACAACGGATCCAATAATGATGCGGTGGTGGTATATGGCAACGACAATGAAGATGGTGCGGCGGTGGCCTGACAAACTGTGAACAGAACTCGAAACTCTAAAGGACTAGACACTAAGACCAGCAACTTGACACGACGATGTAACCGCAAATTCAACAAAGCAAAACATTAAAAAGATTATGCAAAGGCTCAGACTGGCTTGGACAAAGGATGAACAGATCTAACTTTTTTTCTGTGGCTTTTTCTTGGACAATAGGTAAGAAAATAAATCTAATCTAGGGATAACTAGGAATTCTCACCGAGCAACCTGAAAACTGATACCACTTGATAGAGGCGAGGGGGTCCCGATCTTTCGATGAGATGATAACTATCGATTTGGTGGAGATGACTTTGACGATCCGACTACAAACGTGCACGATGTTGCGCCTTAGCAATCGCTAAACCAATCTCCTGAGGTTACTGACGATGCCGGAAGCACGATAAGCCTGACCACGAAGGTCTATTCCTGCAAGCAATCAAAGAACAAGCAAGAATATGATAAAGCAATCTGAATATTGCGAATATATATGAAGTATTGATAATGGTGGGGATCCGTAAGCGGTCTTGGACTGGTCGTTGGACACAAACGAAGTACACGAAGTTGCAATGGCTAACTTTTAACTAAACAAATCCCAAGGAAAAAGCTACTAGGTGGATCTACTTATATAGGAGCAAGGGGTGCCGGCCAAGGAGGTGGGAGGAAGTCCCAAGGCAGCCTAAAACTAACCCTAGGTCGTACAAGGCTCATGGGCCCATGTGGAGGTGATGCAACACCTTTGGACTTATTGTTTGACTCGGATTCTGCTGCAGCGTCAGATTGTTTCGTCCATATCTCTATGCTCCAGACGAATTTAAAGGTGAATCCAATTGGAGTGGAAAGAGGACGAAATCTACTTTTCAACAAAAAAGAATCACCCAATTCGGAGTCCGTATGAAAAAGTTCTTACCGTTTTGAGTCAGGTATGTCCGTGCAGTCCGAATCTGAATCCAGAACGTGAGAGACTTGGACTCTATCTTCTCTTGGCCCAAAAGTGACGTGAAGGGACTTTTTGAACAGCACCTAAACTTCTGTTTTTCCCTTATCTTCATATGTGGATTGTACAAATGTCCCATACACCTACACCCACAGCCCTGCTGCTATACATACTGGACCAATTACTAGAGCTCGCGCACGCCAATTTAATTATCAGGTACTTTCGTTTCTTGGTAATGATTCTAATGTTTATGAGAATATGATGCTGCCTAAATTGGATACATTTGTTTTGCTTACAAATGAAGGGCCTAGCTTGGAGAAGGATGATCATTGGAGCAAGAACAAGCATGGAGTTGATGGCATGCGCAAGGGAGACAAGAACAGAGTTTCAAGTGATGATTTCAGGACTTTGAAGCCACCATAATGAGTGCATGAAGCCTTGGACGAAATATACAAGATGCCACTTCATAATTTTCGTCCAGAAGCTATTCTAGGTGCTGTGTCACCTTCTTTTTGGGCCAGGCCCATGTAATTTCGGAATACTTCAATATAGGCTGTTTTTAGAGTCCGTATGTGTGGGGAAACAAGAGTTAGGGTGGGTTTCGGACCCCTCCTCCAAGGGCCACGAAATTACCCCCATCTTCCTCCATATATACAGCCCCTAGGGCATCGTTTAGACTTTGGGTTTTGTTTAGATCAAAAGTTCGTCATAGCTGCAACTTCGCGTACTTCGTTTGTGTTCAACGACCAGACCAAGGCGTCACAGAACCCCACCTTCATTAATAAAGCTTTCCTCTTATATTCGCAATATCCAGATTGCAATCTTAGTTTCTTGCTTGTTCTTCGTTTGCTCGCAGGAAACAGGCCCTCGTGGTCAGGTTGATCGTGCTCCGGCGTGGTCAATAACACTCGGAAGTTGGTTTAGAGATTGCTAAGGCGCGACGTCTCGCACGTTCGTAGTCGGATCGTCAAGGTCGACTCCCACAGAAACGTTATCCACCATCTCATCGAAACATCGGGACACCTTTGATAGAGGCAAAGGTGTCCCGATGTTTCGATGAGATGGTCGCTATCGTTTCTGTGGGAGTCGACCTTGACGATCCGACTACGATCGTGCGAGACGTCGCGCCTTAGCAATCGCTAAACCAACTTCCGAGGGTTATTGACCACGCCGGAGCACGATCAACCTGACCACGAGGGCCTGTTTCCTGCGAGCAAACGAAGAACAAGCAAGAAACTAAGATTGCAATCTGGATATTGCGAATAAAAGAGGAAAGCTTTATTAACGAAGGTGGGGTTCTGTGACGCCTTGGTCTGGTCGTTGAACACAAACGAAGTACGCGAAGTTGCAGCTATGGCGAACTTTTGATCTAAACAAAACCCAAAGTCTAAACGACGCCCTAAGGGCTGTATATATGGAGGAAGAGGAGGGAATTTCGTGGCCCCTGATGGTGGGGTCCGAAACCAACCCTAACTCTTGTTTCCCCACACATACGGACTCTAAAAATAGCCTATACTTAAGTATTTCGAAATTACATGGGCCTGGCCCAAAAATAAGGTGACGCAGCACCTAGAATAGCCTATGGACGAATATTATGAAGTGGCATCTTGTATATTTCGTCCAAGGCTTCATTCACTCCTTATGGTGGCTTCAAAGTCCTGAAATCATCACTTGTAACTCCGTTCTTGATCCCCTTGCGCATGCCATCAACTCCATGCGTGTTCTTGCTCCAATGTTCATCCTTCTCCAAGCTAGGCCCTTCACTTGTAAGCAAAACAAATGTATCCAATTTAGGCAGTATCATATTCTCATGAACATTAGAATCATTACCAAGAAACGAAAGTACCTGGTAATTTAATTGGCGTGCGCGAGCTCTAGTAATTGGTCCAGTATGTATAGCAGCAGGGGCTGTGGATGTAACAATGGTATTGATGTCCTCATCATCCTCCCCTTCTTGAAATGAAGTCGTCCTCGACGGAAGCTCATCTTCCTCACCCAAATAAGGCTTCAAATCTGCAATGTTAAAAGTGGGACTAACCCCAAAATCTGCAGGCAGCTCAAGTTTATATGCATTATCATTTATTTTCTCTAACACCTTAAATGGACCATCAGCACGTGGCATTAGCTTTGATTTGCGCAAATTAGGAAACCTATCCTTACGCAAATGTAACCAAACAAGATCACCAGGTGCAAAGACAACATGTTTTCTACCCTTATCTCCAGCAAGTTTATATTTAGCATTCATACGCTCAATGTTTTCCTTAGTTAACTCATGCATTTTTAAAATCAATTCAGCACGTTCTTTAGCATCAAAATTAACCTTCTCCGAAGATGGAAGAGGCAACAAATCAATAGGTGCACGAGGTAGGAAACCATACACAATTTCAAAAGGGCACATCTTAGTAGTAGAATGCAATGAACGATTATAAGCAAATTCAATATGAGGCAAGCATTCTTCCCACATTTTCTTATTATTCTTCAAAACAGCCCTAAGCATAGTAGACAATGTTCTATTGACTACTTCAGTTTGTCCATCAGTTTGGGGGTGACAAGTAGTACTAAAAAGCAGTTTAGTCCCCAACTTAGCCCATAAACATCTCCAAAAGTGGCTAAGAAATTTAGTATCACGATCTGAAACAATAGTATTTGGCACACCATGCAAGCGAATAATTTCACGAAAGAACAAATCAGCAACATTAACAGCATCATCGCTTTTATGACATGGTATAAAGTGTGCCATTTTCGAGAATCTATCCACGACAACAAATATGCTATCCCTCCCCTTCTTTGTTCGAGGTAAACCTAAAACAAAGTCCATAGATATATCCTCCCAAGGAACACTAGGTACAGGCAAAGGCATATATAAACCATGAGGATTGAGTCGTGACTTAGCTTTTTGACATGTAGTGCAGCGAGCAACAAAACGCTCAACATCCCGTCTCATCTTTGGCCAAAAGAAATGTGTAGCAAGTATATCCTCTGTCTTCTTCACGCCAAAGTGTCCCATTAGTCCTCCTCCATGCGCCTCCTGTAACAACAAAAGACGAACGGAGCTAGCTGGAATGCATAGCTTGTTAGCACGAAACACAAATCCATCGTTAACGACGAACTTGTTCCATGTTCTTCCTTCTTTACAATTCTGCAACACATCTTGAAATTCAGCATCATGCACATATTGATCTTTGATGGTCTCCAAACCAAATATTTTAAAGTGAAGTTGTGAAAGCATAGTATAACGACGAGACAATGCATCAGCAATAACATTTTCTTTACCCTTCTTGTGTTTAATGACATAAGGGAAAGTCTCAATGAATTCAACCCATTTAGCATGTCTACGGTTCAGTTTAGCTTGACTTTTAATGTGTTTCAAAGATTCATGATCAGAATGTATAACAAATTCTTTGGGCCATAAATAATGTTGCCATGTTTCTAAAGTCCGAACAAGAGCATATAATTCTTTATCATAAGTAGAATAGTTCAGACTAGGCCCACTCAATTTTTCAGAAAAGTATGCAACAGGTTTGCCATCTTGTAATAACACACCTCCTAATCCAATTCCACTAGCATCACATTCAAGCTCAAAAGTCTTATTAAAATCAGGAAGTTGAAGTAAAGGAGCATGTGTCAACTTATCTTTCAATACTGTGAAGGCTTCTTCCTGTGCGGTACCCCAAACAAAAGGCACATCCTTCTTTGTAAGCTCGTTGAGAGGTGCAGCAATGGTGCTGAAATCTCTCACAAAACGCCTATAGAAACCAGCAAGGCCAAGAAAACTCCTCACTTGTGTGACCGTTTTGGGCTGCGGCCAACTCTCAATAGCTTCAATCTTGGCTTTATCAACTTCAATTCCCTGTGGAGTAACAACATAGCCAAGAAAAGATACTCGGTCGGTGCAAAAGGTGCACTTCCCAAGGTTACCAAACAAACGTGCATCACGTAGAGCATTAAAAACAGCACGTAAATGTTCCAAATGTTCCTCCAAAGATTTGCTATAAATCAGTATATCATCAAAATAGACTACCACAAATCGTCCAATGAAAGCACGTAAAACTTCGTTCATTAGTCGCATGAAAGTACTAGGTGCATTAGTTAACCCAAAAGGCATGACTAACCACTCATATAAACCAAACTTAGTTTTAAAAGCTGTTTTCCATTCATCTCCCAATTTCATACGAATTTGATGGTATCCACTACGCAAATCAACTTTGGAGAATATTGTAGAGCCACTCAATTCATCAAGCATATCATCTAGCCTAGGAATAGGATGACGATAACGAATAGTAATATTATTAATGCCTCTACAATCAACACACATACGCGAGGTACCATCCTTTTTCGGCACTAGAATAATAGGAACAGCACAAGGACTAAGGGATTCGCGTATATAACCTTTGTCGAGTAGCTCTTGTACTTGACGCATAATCTCCTTCGTCTCCTCTGGATTGGTACGGTATGGTGCGCGGTTGGGTAATGATGCACCGGGAATTAAGTCAATCTGATGCTCAATCCCTCGAATAGGTGGTAATCCCGGTGGCACGTCTTGTGGAAAGACGTCAGCGAACTCCTGCAAAATGTTAGTAACAGCAGGAGGCAAAGAGGAAGGCACGTCCTCAAATGAAAATAATACCTCTTTGCACACAAAAGCATAGCAAACAGATTTGCTAACATCTAGATCATCAATATCAGATTTGGTGGCAAATAAACATGCACTTTTCAATTTAATTTCAGAAGCAACACTAGATGGTTTATTATTAGGCTTCATTTGTTGCTGAAATTCTTTTGCCACAATCTGATTTTCACTCTTATTTTGCTCCTGTTTTGCTTTATTAGCTCGATTAATATCATCTTTCAAAATGGAATCAGGAGTCATAGGAAGCAAAGTAATATTTTTGTCCTTGTGAACGAGAGTATACTGATTGTTTCTACCATGGTGTACAGAATTTTTATCAAATTGCCATGGTCTACCAAGTAATAAGGAACATGCTTGCATGGGTACCACATCACAATCAACATAATCAGCATATGTAGAGATACTAAAATGCACACGAACAGTACGTGTTACCTTAACCTTACCGCTGTTGTTGAACCATTGGATGTAGTAAGGATGTGGGTGTGGTCTTGTGGTGAGGGATAGCTTCTCCACCATCTCCATGCTAGCCAAGTTGTTGCAGCTCCCTCCATCTATGATGACACGAACAGAACGTTCCATCACAACTCCCTTTGTATGGAACAAATTATGCCTCTGATTTTGCTCAGCTTGCGTGACCTGCACACTCAAAACACGTTGAGCAACTAAACATTCATACCTGTCAGCATCTTCAGCAGCCATGTATTGCGTCTCATGATCAGAATCATCGCCACCGTGTTCTTCATGTGTAAGAAGAGCCAAAGTCTCCTCATCATAGTCACTAGCGGACTCATACCCACCATCCTCAGTGGCAATCATCACACGCTGAGATGTGCATTCGCGCGCAAAATGTCCTCTTCCCTTACAACGACGACAAATAATATCACTTGTGTGCCCTGTAGACGCCATGGAAGAAGCAGAGCTCTGTGCAGGCCCGGCAGGTGTGCTCTTGGCAGATAGTGGTGGTTGTGCCTGCTTTCTTGTATCACGGTTGGAGGTGGCAGCTGATGGAGGTGCCGGTGTAGCAGAACGTGTGGAAGTAGATGATGCACGTGGTGTCCATGATGAAGGTCGACCTGCAGAAAAGTTAGTCCGCGCCAATGCCTGTCGATCCTGCACTTCACGTTCAGCTTTACAAGCAAGATGGAATAAACGAGTGATATTATTATAATCCTTATAGTCTAGAATGGTCTGAATCTCTCTATTTAATCCACCCAGAAAACGTGCAAGCATAGCTTCATTCGCCTCAACAATACCACATCTAATCAAGCCAGTTTGTAATTCCTGATAATATTCTTCTACAGAATTTTTTCCTTGTCTTAAGCGCTGCAATTTTTGAAGTAATTCACGTTGATAATATGGTGGAACCCAACGAGTACGCATAGCAGTTTTCAAAGCAGCCCAAGTAGCTGGAACAGGATATAATCTACAATATTCAGACCACCAAACACATGCAAAGCTAGTGAAAGCACAAACAGCAGCAGGAACACGTCTCTCCTCAGGATATTGTAAACATGTAAATCGTTGTTCAGTTTCTAACTCCCAAGTAAGATATATATCAGGAACATATCTACCCTCAAATGGTGGAATATTCAATTTCAGTTTAGGGAGATGGTCATGATCTCGTACCTGAGGGGGAGCCCTAACATTACCATTATTTGCATGTGGACGACCTGGTGGTTGTGGTGCTGGTGGTTGCACGTAGTTCTGATTGTCATCAACCTCATCCTCATAATCTCCCACATAATCATCCTCCTCCGCATCAGCAGCAGGAGCCACAGAAGTATCAACAGCAGCACCAGCAGTTTGGCCAGGTTGAAGAGGGACACGGATCGCTCGGCGAAGGGCTGCTTCCCGACCTGGAGGTATTCGTTGTTGTTGCTGTTGTTGCAGAGGTGCGGCAGGTGCAGCCGGTGGTGGAAGACGCGCAAGCAGTTCATTAAATCTGTTATCGAGCTTTGTTTCGAACGTCTTCTCCATGCCATCTATCTTCTCCATGGCCTCTTCAAATCTGTTTAACACATCTTGCACCTGTCCACTCATCAGTTGCTGAAACTTATCATGAAGCTCCTTGTTCGTCAAGTTCTCCCAGTCAGTCTCGTCGGCTTGTGATCCTGGCATGGTTAGCAGCAATAGAAACACACAAGAATATGATCCTACAGAGTACTAACAAGAGGTGGTGGTGGTGTCACAAATCCGTCAAGCAAATCTCAAATTCTTACCAGTTCTTACCCAGCAGCAGGCGGTGATCGGCAGCCGTTGTAGTCAAAACTCTCAAAAGCTTGGATAGAGCGATTGCCAGGGAGAGTCAAACGCACGAAGTAGATGTATGTGGAGCTGGGAAGGCTTATAGTATGGGAGCAAAAAGGGTCAGCAATAATCAATTCAGAGATGCAAAGTTGAATAAACGCTCAACGACGGTACTGTGCTGGTCCTAGGCTAGACCGTGCTAGAGACGCGAGCCTAGAACACCAACAAAATCACGGCGCTGCACGTAAACACAGGGAAAAGCACACTCTGGATTTTTTTTTCTCGCCCTGTTTTTTTTTTTTTTTTTTTTTTTTTTGCTTCTTCTTTTTTTTTTTTTTTTGCGAAAAATCACAATAATGGCGAGTGTCTCAAAACTCTTCCCAGGTCAAACTGACAGGATAGACACGAAATTTTTTTTTTTTTGCAATTTTTTTTTTTTTTCGACTGCCCGGAACCAAAAACTGGAAACGGCTCAAAAAAAACTTTCAATAATGGCGACTGTCTCAAAAGGCTAAGAAACACCTAAAAATAGGATAGCCAGAAAATTTTTTGTCAAGTGCGTTTTGGGAAAATTTTGGGCCTAAACGGAGGGTGGTTGTAGAGCCACTCAACCTGTTGGTGCTGCTGTTGATACTTCTGTGGCTCCTGCTGCTGATGCGGAGGAGGATGATTATGTGGGAGATTACGAGGATGAGGTTGATCAACATCAGAACTACGTGCAACCACCAGCACCACAACCACCAGGTCGTCCACATGCAAATAATGGTAATGTTAGGGCTCCCCCTCAGGTACGAGATCATGACCATCTCCCTAAACTGAAATTGAATATTCCACCATTTGAGGGTAGATATGTTCCTGATATATATCTTACTTGGGAGTTAGAAACTGAACAACGATTTACATGTTTACAATATCCTGAGGAGAGACGTGTTCCTGCTGCTGTTTGTGCTTTCACTAGCTTTGCATGTGTTTGGTGGTCTGAATATTGTAGATTATATC
This sequence comes from Aegilops umbellulata, assembly GCA_032464435.1. NCBI lineage: Eukaryota > Viridiplantae > Streptophyta > Magnoliopsida > Poales > Poaceae > Aegilops > Aegilops umbellulata. The sequence continues at coordinate 199,963,666 of CP136058.1, read as the reverse complement.
CTGTTCCAGCTACTTGGGCTGCTTTGAAAACTGCTATGCGTACTCGTTGGGTTCCACCATATTATCAACGTGAATTACTTCAAAAATTGCAGCGCTTAAGACAAGGAAAAAATTCTGTAGAAGAATATTATCAGGAATTACAAACTGGCTTGATTAGATGTGGTATTGTTGAGGCGAATGAAGCTATGCTTGCACGTTTTCTGGGTGGATTAAATAGAGAGATTCAGACCATTCTAGACTATAAGGATTATAATAATATCACTCGTTTATTCCATCTTGCTTGTAAAGCTGAACGTGAAGTGCAGGATCGACAGGCATTGGCGCGGACTAACTTTTCTGCAGGTCGACCTTCATCATGGACACCACGTGCATCATCTACTTCCACACGTTCTGATACACCGGCACCTCCGTCAGCTGCCACCTCCAACCGTGATACAAGAAAGCAGGCACAACCACCACTATCTGCCAAGAGCACACCTGCCGGGCCTGCACAGAGCTCTGCTTCTTCCATGGCGTCTACAGGGCACACAAGTGATATTATTTATCGTCGTTGTAAGGGAAGAGGACATTTTGCGCGCGAATGCACATCTCAGCGTGTGATGATTGCTACTGAGGATGGTGGGTATGAGTCCGCTAGTGACTATGATGAGGAGACTTTGGCTCTTCTTACACATGAAGAACACGGTGGAGATGATTCTGATCATGAGACGCAATACATGGCTGCTGAAGATGCTGACAGGTATGAATGTTTAGTTTCTCAACGTGTTTTGAGTGTGCAGGTCACGCAAGCCGAGCAAAATCAGAGGCATAATTTGTTCCATACAAAGGGAGTTGTGAAGGAACGTTCTGTTCGCGTCATCATAGATGGAGGGAGCTGCAACAACTTGGCTAGCATGGAGATGGTGGAGAAGCTATCTCTCACCACAAGACCACATCCACATCCTTATTACATCCAATGGTTCAACAACAGCGGTAAGGTTAAGGTAACACGTACTGTTCGTGTGCATTTTAGTATCTCTACATATGCTGATTATGTTGATTGTGATGTGGTACCTATGCAAGCATGTTCCTTATTACTTGGTAGACCATGGCAATTTGATAAAAATTCTGTAAACCATGGTAGAAACAATCAGTATACTCTCGTTCATAAGGACAAAAATATTACTTTGCTTCCTATGACTCCTGATTCCATTTTGAAAGATGATATTAATCGAGCTAATAAAGCAAAACAGGAGCAAAATAAGAGTGAAAATCAGATTGTGGCAAAAGAATTTCAGCAACAAATGAAGCCTAATAATAAACCATCTAGTGTTGCTTCTGAAATTAAATTGAAAAGTGCATGTTTATTTGCCACCAAATCTGATATTGATGATCTAGATGTTAGCAAATCTGTTTGCTATGCTTTTGTGTGCAAAGAGGTATTATTTTCATTCGAGGACGTGCCTTCCTCTTTGCCTCCTGCTGTTACTAACATTTTGCAGGAGTTCGCTGACGTCTTTCCACAAGACGTGCCACCGGGATTACCACCTATTCGAGGGATTGAGCATCAGATTGACTTAATTCCCGGTGCATCATTACCCAACCGCGCACCATACCGTACCAATCCAGAGGAGACGAAGGAGATTATGCGTCAAGTACAAGAGCTACTCGACAAAGGTTATATACGCGAATCTCTTAGTCCTTGTGCTGTTCCTATTATTCTAGTGCCGAAAAAGGATGGTACCTCGCGTATGTGTGTTGATTGTAGAGGCATTAATAATATTACTATTCGTTATCGTCATCCTATTCCTAGGCTAGATGATATGCTTGATGAATTGAGTGGCTCTACAATATTCTCCAAAGTTGATTTGCGTAGTGGATACCATCAAATTCGTATGAAATTGGGAGATGAATGGAAAACAGCTTTTAAAACGAAGTTTGGTTTATATGAGTGGTTAGTCATGCCTTTTGGGTTAACTAATGCACCTAGTACTTTCATGAGACTAATGAACGAAGTTTTACGTGCTTTCATTGGACGATTTGTGGTAGTCTATTTTGATGATATACTGATTTATAGCAAATCTTTGGAAGAACATTTGGAACATTTACGTGCTGTTTTTAATGCTCTACGTGATGCACGTTTGTTTGGTAACCTTGGGAAGTGCACCTTTTGCACCGACCGAGTATCTTTTCTTGGCTATGTTGTTACTCCACAGGGAATTGAAGTTGATAAAGCCAAGATTGAAGCTATTGAGAGTTGGCCGCAGCCCAAAACGGTCACACAAGTGAGGAGTTTTCTTGGCCTTGCTGGTTTCTATAGGCATTTTGTGAGAGATTTCAGCACCATTGCTGCACCTCTCAACGAGCTTACAAAGAAGGATGTGCCTTTTGTTTGGGGTACCGCACAGGAAGAAGCCTTCACGGTATTGAAAGATAAGTTGACACATGCTCCTTTACTTCAACTTCCTGATTTTAATAACACTTTTGAGCTTGAATGTGATGCTAGTGGAATTGGATTAGGAGGTGTGTTATTACAAGATGGCAAACCTGTTGCATACTTTTCTGAAAAATTGAGTGGGCCTAGTGTGAACTATTCTACTTATGATAAAGAATTATATGCTCTTGTTCGGACTTTAGAAACATGGCAACATTATTTATGGCCCAAAGAATTTGTTATACATTCTGATCATGAATCTTTGAAACACATTAAAAGTCAAGCTAAACTGAACCGTAGACATGCTAAATGGGTTGAATTCATTGAGACTTTCCCTTATGTCATTAAACACAAGAAGGGTAAAGAAAATGTTATTGCTGATGCATTGTCTCGTCGTTATACTATGCTTTCACAACTTGACTTTAAAATATTTGGTTTGGAGACCATCAAAGATCAATATGTGCATGATGCTGAATTTAAAGATGTGTTGCATAATTGTAAAGAAGGAAGAACATGGAACAAGTTCGTCGTTAACGATGGATTTGTGTTTCGTGCTAACAAGCTATGCATTCCAGCTAGCTCCGTTCGTCTTTTGTTGTTGCAGGAGGCGCATGGAGGAGGACTCATGGGACACTTTGGCGTGAAGAAGACGGAGGATATACTTGCTACACATTTCTTTTGGCCAAAGATGAGACGGGATGTTGAGCGTTTTGTTGCTCGCTGCACTACATGTCAAAAAGCTAAGTCACGACTCAATCCTCATGGTTTATATATGCCTTTGCCTGTACCTAGTGTTCCTTGGGAGGATATATCTATGGACTTTGTTTTAGGTTTACCTCAAACAAAGAAGGAGAGGGATAACATATTTGTTGTCGTGGATAGATTCTCGAAAATGGCACACTTTATACCATGTCATAAAAGCGATGATGCTGTTAATGTTGCTGATTTGTTCTTTCGTGAAATTATTCGCTTGCATGGTGTGCCAAATACTATTGTTTCAGATCGTGATACTAAATTTCTTAGCCACTTTTGGAGATGTTTATGGGCTAAGTTGGGGACTAAACTGCTTTTTAGTACTACTTGTCACCGCCAAACTGATGGACAAACTGAAGTAGTCAATAGAACATTGTCTACTATGCTTAGGGCTGTTTTGAAGAATAATAAGAAAATGTGGGAAGAATGCTTGCCTCATATTGAATTTGCTTATAATCGTTCATTGCATTCTACTACTAAGATGTGCCCTTTTGAAATTGTGTATGGTTTCCTACCTCGTGCACCTATTGATTTGTTGCCTCTTCCATCTTCGGAGAAGGTTAATTTTGATGCTAAAGAACGTGCTGAATTGATTTTAAAAATGCATGAGTTAACTAAGGAAAACATTGAGCGTATGAATGCTAAATATAAACTTGCTGGAGATAAGGGTAGAAAACATGTTGTCTTTGCACCTGGTGATCTTGTTTGGTTACATTTGCGTAAGGATAGGTTTCCTAATTTGCGCAAATCAAAGCTAATGCCACGTGCTGATGGTCCATTTAAGGTGTTAGAGAAAATAAATGATAATGCATATAAACTTGAGCTGCCTGCAGATTTTGGGGTTAGTCCCACTTTTAACATTGCAGATTTGAAGCCTTATTTGGGTGAGGAAGATGAGCTTCCGTCGAGGACGACTTCATTTCAAGAAGGGGAGGATGATGAGGACATCAATACCATTGTTACATCCACAGCCCCTGCTGCTATACATACTGGACCAATTACTAGAGCTCGCGCACGCCAATTAAATTACCAGGTACTTTCGTTTCTTAGTAATGATTCTAATGTTCATGAGAATATGATACTGCCTAAATTGGATACATTTGTTTTGCTTACAAGTGAAGGGCCTAGCTTGGAGAAGGATGAACATTGGAGCAAGAACACGCATGGAGTTGATGGCATGCGCAAGGGGATCAAGAACGGAGTTACAAGTGACGATTTCAGGACTTTGAAGCCACCATAAAGAGTGAATGAAGCCTTGGACGAAATATACAAGATGCCACTTCATAATATTCGTCCATAGGCTATTCTAGGTGCTGCGTCACCTTATTTTTGGGCCAGGCCCATGTAATTTCGAAATACTTAAGTATAGGCTATTTTTAGAGTCCGTATGTGTGGGGAAACAAGAGTTAGGGTTGGTTTCGGACCCCACCATCAGGGGCCACGAAATTCCCTCCTCTTCCTCCATATATACAGCCCTTAGGGCGTCGTTTAGACTTTGGGTTTTGTTTAGATCAAAAGTTCGCCATAGCTGCAACTTCGCGTACTCCGTTTGTGTTCAACGACCAGACCAAGGCGTCACAGAACCCCACCTTTCATTAATAAAGCTTTCCTCTTTATTCGCAATATCCAGATTGCAATCTTAGTTACTTGCTTGTTCTTCGTTTGCTCGCAGGAAACAGGCCCTCGTGGTCAGGTTGATCGTGCTCCGGCGTGGTCAATAACCCTCGGAAGCTGGTTTAGCGATTGCTAAGGCGCGACGTCTCGCACGTTCGTAGTCGGATCGTCAAGGTCGACTCCCACAGAAACGAAACCACCATCTCATCGAAACATCGGGACACCCTCGCCTTTATCATAGGCCCTTCATTTGTAAGCAAAACAAATGTATCCAATTTAGGCAGCATCATATTCTCATAAACATTAGAATCATTACCAAGAAATGAAAGTACCTGATAATTCAATTGGCGTGCGCGAGCTCAAGTAATTGGTCCAGTATGTATAGCAGCAGGGGTTGTGGGTGTAACAATGGTATTGATGTCCTCATCATCCTCCCCTTCTTGAAATGAAGTCGTCCTCGACGGAAGCTCATCTTCCTCACCCAAATAAGGCTTCAAATCTGCAATGTTAAAAGTGGGACTAACCCCAAAATCTGCAGGCAACTCAAGTTTATATGCATTATCATTTATTTTCTCTAACACCTTAAAAGGACCATTAGCACGTGGCATTAGCTTTGATTTGCACAAATTAGGAAATCTATCCTTACGCAAATGTAACCAAACAAGATCTCCAGGTGCAAACACAACATGTTTTCTACCCTTATCTCCAGCAAGTTTATATTTAGCATTCATACGCTTAATGTTTTCCTTAGTTAACTCATGCATTTTTAAGATCAATTCAGCATGTTCTTTAGCATCAAAATTAACCTTCTCCGAAGATGGAAGAGGCAACAAATCAATAGGTGCATGAGGTAGGAAACCATACACAATTTCAAAAGGGCACATCTTAGTAGTAGAATGCAATGAACGATTATAAGCAAATTCAATATGATAGAGGCGGGGTGTCCCGATCTTCCGATGAGATGATAACTATCGATTAGATGGAGCCGACTTTGACGACCCGACTACAAACATGCACGACGTTGCGCCTTAGCAATCGCTGAACCAACTTCGAGAGGTTATTGACCACGCCGGAGCACAATCAACCTGACCACGAAGGTCTATTCCTGCAAGCAATCGAAGAACAAGCAAGAATATGATAAAAGCAATATGAATATTGCGAGTATATATGAAGTATTGATAAAGGTGGGGATCCGTAAGCGGTCTTGGTCTGTTCGTTGGACACAAACGAAGTACACGAAGTTGCAATGTCTAACTTTTAACTAAACAAATCCCAAGGAAATAGCTACTAGGTGGATCTACTTATATAGGAGCAAGGGGTGGCGGCCAAGGAGGTGGGAGGACGTCCCAAGGCAGCCTAAAACCAACCCTAGGTCGTACAAGGCTCATGGGCCCAAGTGGAGGTGATGCAACACCTTTGGACTTGTTGTTTGACTAGGATTCTGCTGCAGCGTCAGATTGTTTCGTCCATATCTCATTGCTCCGGACGAATTTAAAGGTGAATCCAAATGGAGTGGAAAGAGGACGAAATCTACTTTCCAACAAAAAAAAGAATCACCCAATTCGGAGTCTGTATGAAAAAGTTCTTGCCGTTTTGAGTCAGGTATGTCTGTTTAGTCCGAATCTGAATCCAGAACGTGAGAGACTTGGACTCTATCTTCTCTTGGCCCAAAAGTGACGTGAAGGAACATTCTGAACAGCACCTAAACTTGTGTTTTTCCCTTATCTTCATATGTGGATTGTAGAAATGTCCCATACACCTACAATTAGACAAAACACGAAAGTGTGTGAAGTATTTTTGTTCTGGATAATATAAATAGATTATTGAATAGTTGACACTAGAAATCACCTGACAAATATGCATGTATGCAATATTTTTGGTCGTATCCAAGGCAGTCATGTCCTCATCACAATATGAGGCAAGCATTCTTCCCACATTTTCTTATTATTCTTCAAAACAGCCCTAAGCATAGTAGACAATGTTCTATTGACTACTTCAGTTTGTCCATCAGTTTGGGGGTGACGAATAGTACCAAAAAGCAGTTTAGTCCCCAACTTAGCCCATAAACATCTCCAAAAGTGGCTAAGAAATTTAGTATCACGATCTGAAACAATAGTATTTGGCACACCATGCAAGTGAATAATTTGACGAAAGAACAAATCAGCAACATTAACAGCATCATCGCTTTTATGACATGGTATAAAGTGTGTCATTTTCGAGAATCTATCCACGACAACAAATATACTATCCCTCCCCTTCTTTGTTCAAGGTAAACCTAAAACAAAGTCCGTAGATATATCCTCCCAAGGAACACTAGGTACAGGCAAAGGCATATATAAACCATGAGGATTGAGTCGTGACTTAGCTTTTTGACATGTAGTGCAGCGAGCAACAAAACGCTCAACATCCCGTCTCATCTTTGGCCAAAAGAAATATGTAGCAAGTATATCCTCCGTCTTCTTCACGCCAAAGTGTCCCATTAGTCCTCCTCCATGCGTCTCCTGCAACAACAAAAGACGAACGGAGCTAGCTGGAATGCATAGCTTGTTAGCACGAAACACAAATCCATCGTTAACGACGAACTTGTTCCATGTTCTTCCTTCTTTACAATTCTGCAATACATCTTTAAATTCAGCATCATGCACATATTGATCTTTAATGGTCTCCAAACCAAATATTTTAAAGTCAAGTTGTGAAAGCATAGTATAACGACGAGACAATGCATCAGCAATAACATTTTCTTTACCCTTCTTGTGTTTAGCTCTGATACCACTTGGTAGAGGCAAAGGTGTCCCGATGTTTCGATGAGATGGTGGCTATCGTTTCTGTGGGAGTCGACCTTGACGATCCGACTACGAACGTGTGAGACGTCGCGCCTTAGCAATCGATAAACCAACTTACGAGGGTTATTGACCACGCCGAAGCATGATCAACCTGACCACGAGGGCCTGTTTCCTGCAAGCAAACGAAGAACAAGCAAGAAACTAAGATTGCAATCTGGATATTGCGAATATAAGAGGAAAGATTTATTAATTGATAGAGGCGAGGGTGTCCCGATCTTTCAATGAGATGATAACTATCGATTTGGTGGAGACGACTTTGACGATCCGACTACAAACGTGCACGACGTTGCGCCTTAGCAATCGCTAAACCAATCTCCTGAGGTTACTGACGATACCGGAAGCACAATCAGCCTGACCACGAAGGTCTATTCCTGCAAGCCATCGAAGAACGATTAAGAATATGATAAAGCAATCTGAATATTGCGAATATATATGATGTATTAATAATGGTGGGGATCCGTAAGCGGTCTTGGTCTGTTCGTTCGACACAAACGAAGTACACTAAGTTGCAATGGCTAACTTTTAACTAAACAAATCCCAAGGAAATAGCTACTAGGTGGATCTACTTATATAGAAGCAAGGGGTGGCGGCCAAGGAGGTGGGAGGACGTCGCAAAGCAGCCTAAAACCAACCCTAGGTCGTACAAGGCTCATGGGCCCAAGTGGAGGTGATGCAACACCTTTGGACTTGTTGTTTGACTCGGATTCTGCTGCAGCGTCAGATTGTTTCGTCCATATCTCAATGCCCCGGACGAATTTAAAGGTAAATCCAAATGGAGTGGAAAGAGGACGAAATCTACTTTCCAACAAAAAAAATCACCCAATTCGGAGTCTGTATGAAAAAGTTCTTGCCGTTTTGAGTCAGGTATGTCTGTTTAGTCCGAATCTGAATCCAGAACGTGAGAGACTTGGACTCTATCTTCTCTTGGCCCAAAAGTGATGTGAAGGGACTTTTTGAACAGCACCTAAACTTCTCTTTTTCCCTTATCTTCATATGTGGATTGTACAAATGTCCCATACACCTGCAATTAGACAAAACACAAAAGTGTGTGAAGTATTTTTGTTCTGAATAATATAAATAGATTATTGAATAGTTGACACTAGAAATCACCTGACAAATATGCATGTATGCAATATTTTTGGTCGTATCCAAGGTAGTCATGTCCTCATCATCCTCCCCTTCTTGAAAATAAAGCCGTCCTCGGTGTTGCTTAATCTGAAATGTGGCTAACAAAAGAGACAAGGTGTACATGTTGTATATGTATATGTCATCAATTTTTACTTCCCGTGGAATTTGCACATATGACACATGTATACATGAGTAACTTTCATAGTGAATAAAATATAAAGCCAAAATATTATCACAAGAAGTAGAAGGTATGAAAGTATTGCAACTCAGTTTGCACATATAAGTGAAGCTCTTATTCATATGAAAAGATTGACAATATTCATCATTAAACCATCCCAATATTGGTGAATAAACCTTACTTGCATAAAATTTACATGCTACAACATGCTTAAATAAGCCAACATGCAATAAGTCATTTGACACAAAATCATCACCAAGATTAGAGGTCATATCAAAATGATTAAACATTGGCACAATTATTTTCAAACGTAGTTGATCCAAATTTGTTTTAGTGTCCGATTCACATGGTTCTTTCACATCAACGGTTAATTCAATGGGTACACTCAAAATTCTTGATATTGCAGTTGTTTGATCACATGGCAAAGTCAAATCATCAGCATAATCATCTAAAATAGGTGGTGTGATCAATGTAGTGGCTAGAGCATCACATGGTGTATTTAAATCGACAAGGCATTCATCATTCGCATGCGAAGTTAGAAGATCAGTATCTTTGTCATTACCTTGTGTTATCAACTCAGACGACGTTGGAACTCTCGGCAGTGACGGGTCATAATATGGAGCTGATGCAGTGCTCACAACAACGGATGTTGTTGGCATAGTAGGCGCAGTGGTAGAAGGAAGGACCGTCTCAACTCCTTGGATGTGCACCTTATGCTTGTTTGTCTTGTGGGCATCACGCCTCTTTATTTCCTGTTCAGCTTTGCAAGCAAAATGAAATATATGGTCCATAGGATAACATTCTTCATGAATTAGTATCTCCTGAATATCACGGTTTAATCCTCCCCAAAATCTATCCATAAAATCTTCTTCACTTTCCTCTAAAAAGGAATGCAACAAGGTAGTTTGTAAATCATCATAATATTTTCTTACAGTGTCACTACCTTGTTTTAAATGTTGTAGTTTTTTAATCATGCCACGAGTATAATAAACATCGACGAATCTATCTCTCATGAAAAGTTTTAAATCATCCCAAGTAGTAGGTACATAATCAGGGTATAACCGACAATGTTCACTTCACCAAACAGTAGCAAAACTAGTGAAAGAACCAACCGCAAGCTTAACTTTTTTACGTTCCGAAAAATCATGGGAAGCAAATATAACATTTATTTCGAACTCCCATTCAATATATAAATCAGGCTTAAAATGACCATTAAAAGGTGGCATGGAAACAAAAACCTGATTGTGCGTATTCTTATGTCTTTGCACCACTTTTGACGGTGGTTGTATTTTCGGAGCTGGTGGCACGTCTCCCACGATTGATGAAGCCCAACTGACTCTGGAACCTGCCATATTTAGTAGAAAAAAAAGAAACAAAATCCGAGAATAATGTTCCTATGAACTACTAGGATGTGGTGGTAAAACGCTCATAGTATAGCAAATATCAAAGTCTTACAAGTTCTTACCATGCAGCAGGTGGTGACCGGCAACTAGCGGTGTCAAATAACTCCGAAGATTGAGTAAAGCGATTGCCAGATGAGCGTATGTATACACGGTGTAGAAATATGTGGAGCTTGAAAGGCCAAATATATGGTAGCAAAAGATTGGCAATAATCAATTCAGAGATGCAATGTTGAATAAACGCTCAACGACAGTACTGTGCTGGTCCTAGGCTAGACCGGACTAGAGACGCGATCCTAGAACACTAATGAGGTCACGGCGTAGCACAACTAGCATCAATGAAGTATAGTAAGTAGCTCTGGACAGCAAGATATAAGTGAAGATCACAACGGCAGTAAAGATAATGATGAAAAACAACTGCCAAGCAGGATATACAACAACTCTCTCTCCAACTTTCCTCTTGAAAAGTTTGAGCCAATTTTCTGATAAATTTTTTCAAAGAATGCTACTAACTCAAGCTTTCTAATGCAAAAAGAATAAATCAATTCCGAATTGATACGAGGAGTCAAAGAATTCTAAAACTGGCCTGAAAAACTAGAATAAGCTGTGTCCGCGAACTTCGGAGGACAAAAAGACCTATTTAGAAGCCGATTTTGAGGTGCCAAATATTGAACTAGCTTCTGCAACTATTTAGATGCGGCTCGTCGCTAGCTTTAATTTGAGTACTCGTGGAGCCAAAACGGACTTCGTATGAAGAAGTTATGCCTGTTTGACTGAACAGTGCACAAAACAGAATCCAATCTGAATTCAACTACGAGATTGAGTCTAGATAAATCCGAATTTTGTTTTTTTATCTTCTTTTTTTTTCTTTGCACTTTTTTCTTTTCCTTTCTCTCTTTATTTTCTCTGACTTTTTTTTCTTTTTTGTTCTCTGTCTGTTTTTTTCACAAACAAGCTAGATAAGATGCAGATTGGATCTAGTGATGACGCGAACGACCTCAAGTATGATTATGACAATGAATGATGGGGAGTACGTGGTGGAAATTGATGGATGGCGGTGGTGGACAGCGCATGCAATAATGACGCGGTGGTGGTATATGGCAACGACAATGAAGATGGTGCGGCGGTGGCGTGACAAACTGTGAACAGAACTCGGAACTCTAAAGGACTAGACACTAAGACCAGCAACTTGACACGACGATGTAACCTCTAATTCAACAAAGCAAAACACTAAAAAGGTTATGCAAAGGCTCAGACTAACTTGGACAAAGGATGAACAGATCTAACTTTTTGTGTGGCTTTTTCTTGGACAATAGGTAAGAAAATAAATCTAATATAGGGATAACTGGAAATTCTCACCGAGCAACCTGAAAACTGATACCACTTAATAGAGGCGGGGTGTCCCGATCTTTCGATGAGATGATAACTATCGATTTGATGGAGCCGACTTTGACGATCCGACTACAAACGTGCACGACGTTGCGCCTTAGCAATCGCTAAACCAATCTCCTGAGGTTACTGACGATACCGGAAGCACGATCAGCCTGACCACGAAGGTCTATTCCTGCAAGAAATCAAAGAATGAGCAAGAATATGACAAAGCAATCTGAATATTGCGAATATATATGATGTATTAATAATGGTGGGGATCCGTAAGCGGTCTTGGTCTGGTCGTTGGACACAAACGAAGTACACGAAGTTGCAATGGCTAACTTTTAACTAAACAAATCCCAAGGAAATAGCTACTAGGTGGATCTACTTATATAGGAGCAAGGGGTGGCGGCCAAGGAGGTGGGAGGACGTCCCAAGGCAGCCTAAAACCAACCCTAGGTCGTACAAGGCTCATGGGCCCAAGTGGAGGTGATGCAACACCTTTGGACTTGTTGTTTGACTCGGATTCTGCTGCAGCGTCAGATTGTTTCGTCCATATCTCAATGCTCCGGACGAATTTAAAGGTGAATCCAAATGGAGTGTAAAGAGGACGAAATCTACTTTCCAAAAATAAGAATCACCCAATTTGGAGTCCGTATGAAAAAGTTCTTGCCGTTTTGAGTCAGGTATGTCTGTGCAGTCCGAATCTGAATCCAGAACGTGAGAGACTCGGACTCTATCTTCTCTTGGCCCAAAAGTGACGTGAAGGGACTTTTTGAACAGCACCTAAACTTCTCTTTTTCCCTTATCTTCATATGTGGATTATACAAATGTCCCATACACCTGCAATTAGACAAAACACAAAAGTGTGTGAAGTATTTTTGTTCTGGATAATATAAATAGATTATTGAATAGTTGACACTATAAATCACCTGACAAATATGCATGTATGCAATATTTTTGGTCGTATCCAAGGTAGTCATGTCCTCATCATTAATGAAGGTGGGGTTCTGTGACGCCTTGGTCTGGTCGTTGAACACAAACGAAGTACGCGAAGTTGCAGCTATGACGAACTTTTGATCTAAACAAAACCCAAGGAAAAAGCTACTAGATGGATCTACTTATATAGTAGTAAGGGGTGGCGGCCAAGTAGGTAAGAGGACGTCCCAAGGCAGCCTAAAACCAACCCTAGGTCATACAAGGCTCATGGGCCCAAGTGGAGGTGATGCAACACCTTTGGACTTGTTGTTTGACTCGGATTCTGCTGCATCGTCAGATTGTTTCGTCCATATCTCAACGCTCCGGACGAATTTAAAGGCAATTCCAATTGGTTTGGAAAGAGGATGAAATCTACTTTCCAACAAAAAAAGAATCACCCAATTCGGAGTCCGTATGAAAAAGTTCTTGGCGTTTTGAGTCAGGTATGTCTGTGCAGTCCGAATCTGAATCCAGAACGTGAGAGACTTGGACTCTACCTTCTCTTGGCCCAAAAGTGACGTGAGAGGACTTTTTGAACAGAACTTAAACTTCTCCTTTTCCCCTATCTTCATATGTGGATTGTATAAATGTCCCATACACCTACAATTAGACAAAACACAAAAGTGTGTGAAGTATTTTTGTTCTGGATAATATAAATAGATTATTGAATAGTTGACACTAGAAATCACTTGACAAATATGCATGTATGCAATATTTTTGGTCGTATCCAAGGTAGTCTTGTCCTCATCACAAGTTCATGAGTTAACTACCTCAAGAAGATGCATGAAGATACAAGGCACACCATCGAGCACCAAGTATAATGACTCTTGACTAAGCTCAATTTCAACAAGCAGCCCATGATATTGAACATTGGAGATCTCGTGTGGCTACACCTTCAGAAGGACCGCTTCCCCAAAGAATGCAAATCCAAGCTTCTATCTTGAGCCGACAGACCCTTCAAGGTGCTAGCACGCTACAACAACAACAACAACGCTTATTAGATCGACCTCCCGCACGACAAGTACAACGTGAGCGACGTCTTCAATGTCAAAGATCTCTCTCCCTACCATGGTGATGAAGAATTCGATCCGAGGTCAGATCTTTCCCAAGGGAGGGGGAGATATGATGCGGAGCATCCCAAGGTCATCCCCATGGACCTACCTTCGTCTCGCATGACACCACTTGGACCAATGACAAGAGCTCGAGCGAAGGCTATGGAAGATAAGGTGAACTCGCTCCTCTCCGAACTACCACTTTCTACATATGAGACATGGCTACTACCTCAAGCGGAGACCCTATGTGTGATCAGGTATTTGGAGAAAATCCATGGGATAGCTAAGGGAGGCCTGGATTATGGGGTCCACGGGTGTCTGGGCTGTGTCATATGAGCCGGACTAATGGCCGTGAAGATACAAGGATGAAGGCCTTCCCTTGTGTCCGGATAGGACTCTCTTTTGCATGGATGGCAAGTTTGGCGTCCGGATGTATAGTTTCCTTCCTCTATAGACCGACTCTGTACAACCCTAGGCCCTTCCGGTGTCTATATAAACCGGAGGGTTTAGTCTATAAAGGCTATCGGAATTCATATAGGCTAGACATCTAGGGTTTAGCCATTACAATCTCGAGGTAGATCAACTCTTGTAACCCCTATACTCATCAAAGTCAATCAAGCAGAAGTAGGGTTTTACCTGATTAAGAGGGCCTGAACCTGGGTAAACATCGTGTCACCTTTGTCTCCTGTTACCTTCGATCCTCAGACGCACAGTTCAGGACCCGCTATCGAGATCAGCCAGTTTTGACACCGACATTAGTGCTTTGACTGAGAGTTCTACTGTGTCGTCGGAAGAAGGTTCAATGGATCGTTCGATCATCAACAACGATGTTGTTTCCAGGGAAACCTTCCTCCCTGGTCAACTTTTTGTGTTCGACGGCTTCGCTCTGTGTGCCAACTCGATTGGTCACCTTGAACAGATCGACAGCTACGCCCCTGATCATCAGATCAAATTCGGGAGCCTGAATTACGTCGGCGACATCCGAGGAGACTTGATCTTCGAAGGGTTCATGGCCTCGACCACTGGTCCTCATCTCCAAGAAGGAAACCCATCGGATCCGTCATTAGGCACCGTTCAAAGACCAACTATCACCCCTGCCCTGGCCGTAGATCCAGAGCAAATCACCACATCCGAAGATGGGATCTTATAACCCACCGGGTTCTGTCCTACCATGGAGCCCTTTCCTGGAGACCCAGAGGCTACAATGTCTTCGGCGAGCCTAGAATCGAGTAGGACCCTCCTTGTCATCGGAGAGTCGAACTCACCTCTAGAGTCTAGCTCCGAACTCTCAAGGTTTGCGTCTAGTGAGCATAGTCTGGCAGAATCTGTCATGCCCAGCCCCGCAGGTCCTCGGTTCCTCGTCCGGCCTTCGCTCTTAAGCGAGGCCTTGGACTTAATGCGATCCCTCGCCATTACAGAAGCATCACCTCTGAACCACGCCCAACCCGAACTAGGGGCTGAGCACATGGAATTTTGGGTCCCGCCCACCACCCACTTGGTCGCCACTGTCGAAGATTTAACGGACATTTTCGACTACGACTCCGAAGACATCGACGACATGGAAGACGACGCCGGAGACAAACCAGGCCAAGACCCGCCCTTTACCGGGCGTTGGACGTCCACCTCTACGTATGATGTTGTCGGTGTACTAAAGTAGGGGTACCTTAGTACCCCAGACTTGTGCACGGGCAGTTGTAGCACCCTGCGGCGAGGCCCGCCCAGGAAGCGCCAAGAGAAGACCAAGCATTCAAGACAAGGCCCCCGGCAAGAGGAGCTTGCCGGGCCAAGAAGACAAGGCCCCCGGCAAGAGGAGCTTGCCGGGCCAAGAAGACAAGGCCCCGGCAAGAGGAGCTTGCCGGGACGACTAAGCCCATGTAATACCATCCAAGAACAAAGTATAAGAGACAGAAGATCGAGACCCCGACAAGAGGAGCTTGTCGGGAAGGCCGAACCCAGGCACCACGAGAGAAGCCCACCACGGCGCGCCATGCGCCCCGGCAAGGCCTGATAGCCGGCAAGCTATCAGGCACAGGAAGACGACCCCCGCGGCAAGCCACTTGCCGCGGCAAATCGCCACCTCAGGACTGCGCTCCAGCTCGCCCGCCCACGCGTCGCTCCGAGGCACCCCCCCAAGGGCACGTGGCGGGGCACCGCGCAGCCTGGGGCATGCGGAGGCATGCAGCCACCATCGTGGCGAGCGGTGGCGCACCTAACGGTCCGCCTCGGTGCTGTCCAGGCGACCGTGACGGGCATTTAATGCCCTTGTCCCCTACCGTCAGAAGTAGGTATGATAACACTGTGCCGCGCTGCAGCGCCACTGTTCCCGCACTGTTACAACTTCCACCCCTTTTACACTTTTACCCCTTTCTCTTACGTTGACACCTGTCGGTGACCCCTTTGCGCTATAAAAGGAGGCCCGTGTGCAACGTAGAGGGGGTTCGGAGATTCGGAATCCAGACAGCCATACGCTCGGTGTAGCTAGCTCTCCAAGCTCCCGAGCTCCCCCAGTTCAATACAACCAAGCAGGAGTAGGGTTTTACGCGTCCATCGCGGCCCGAACCTGGGTAAACCGCCCGTGTGCTCGCCTCGATCTGCTCTCTGTGCTCCCTCCGCCCCCCTCACCGGACAACGAAAGGGGCTCCGGCCCCATAGGTGCTCGCGGGGGACGCCGTCCGCCCCGACATCTTTGGCGCGCCAGGTAGGGGGTGCGTCGAGGTTGTGCGGATCAGATCCGGCGTTCGCGCGAGCGCGCTCTTCATCAGCTTCTCCGAATTCGCTAGCTTCATCAACACCATGGCCCCGAAGAAGAAGGCTTCGGAGGTCGCGGGCCCGTCCGCGTCTCTTCCACCGCTACCGGAGCCAACGGTGGGCGGGGGAGACGCCGTCGGAGGGGTGGCCACCGGCGAGAACACTCGCGGCGCCACCAAATCCAAGAACAGGGCAGACGACCGAGCCTCGGCCTCCGAGGGCGCGTCGCATCCGTTCCGACAAACGACGACCCAGCAGCGCCATGCCACAGGAGGCGGCATCCGCTTGCTGGACCAAGGGCAAACTGGAGGTTCACGGGACGCCCCGGGCCCCCGTCCGGACACGGGCAAGGCGAAGGCGCCGGGGAGGGACCCCGCTCTTTCTAACATTGTTAGGAGTCCGAGCGTATCCCGCTCCTCGCGCCACTCGCCCCCGTTCCCCTCCACTCCGGCAGAAGCGCTCGCGAGAGCGCAACTGCTCCTCGACTACCCTCCAGCGGCTGACAAGGCCGAGGGCTGGAGGGCCACCATCCAGAGCCTGATCGCCTTCGCCAACAACGACACGCCGCAGCAGCCGGCGACCTCACGGCCACGGCAGGTCGAGAAGACGAAGGCCGACGGCGACAAGACCGCCGGAGGTGCAACCACCATGCACTCCCCGGCGCAGAAGCAGAAGACGCCGCCCCGCTGGAGCAACGCCGACGACGGCTCTACAGCGTCGTCAGACCCGCGGACTCGCCGGGACCAGCGCCGAGTCCTCGACGAGCGGCAGCAAGAAGACGCTCGAACAAGGATTGAGCGCCGCCGAGAAACTCGGCGGCAATCAGACCAGCGGGCTGGGAACGCTGTCGACGCGCACGCGCCCGGTGAACCAGGTGACTTACCGTACGCGGCAGGTTGCCCTGCGTTCACCCGTGAGCTGCGGCGCGTCCGGTGGCCCAGCACGAAGAACTTCAAGCTCGACGTACCGGAGAAGTACGACGGCAGGACGCACCCCTCGGAGTTTCTCAGCATCTACACGATCGCTGTGCAAGCTGCCGGGGGGCGCGACGAGGGGATATTGGCGAACTACTTCCCGCTCGTGCTTAAGCCGAACGTCCGTTCGTGGCTTATGCACTTGCCGGAAGGCTCCATTTCTTCCTGGGCAGATCTTTGCCATCAGTTTGTTGGCGCCTTCACAGGCGGCCACAAACCTCATGGCCAGGATAGCGACCTCCACATCCTAGCCCAGAAGGAAGGAGAACCCCTGCGCAAGTACATCCAGCGCTTCAGCCGCGTGCATCGCAACATCCCCGACGTTCACCCTGCCGCGGTTATCAGCGCGTTCCACCAGAACGTGCGTAACCGCCGCATGCGTGAAGAGATGGCCATGACCAAGATCCGGGACGTCAGCGAGCTATATGCCCTGGCTGACAAGTGCGCGCGCGCGGAGGAGGGGAGGAAACTCCCCGGAGAGGATGCTGGCGCAGGAGAAAGCGACAGTGACGACACCGCCCCGGCGAAGAGAAGCCAGCGGCGGAATAATAGGAGGAAGAACAGGAAAGAGGTGCTTGCCGTCGAAGAGTCCGGCAAGGAGGCTCCCGCCAAGCAAACACAGGCTGGCGGCTCCGGCAAGGAGCCTGCCCCCGTGGCGGCAGCCGACAAGCAGGACGGCTCCGACAAGCAATACTGCAAGATCCACCGCACCAAGGGCCACGATCTCTCCAACTGCAAAAGCGTCGAGTACCTCGTCGTGTAGCAGAAGGCTGAGTACGAGAGGCGCGACAAGGGGAAGGCCCAGGGTGGAGGTGGCGAACCAAGCAAGAAGCGGCCGCCCATCGGCCGGGGAGGACGCCGCGGCAAGGCCAAGCAGCGGCAAGGCGATCGGCCTCCCCGGGGCCGCGACGAGGATGAAGAAGACGACGACGAAGACGTGGAAGACGAAGATAACAGCGAGCAGGAGTTCCAGAAGGCCACGGAGATCCTATGCGTTGACGGCGGCGCCTCTCTGCACACCTCCCACCGCCAGCTTAAGCGGTGGGTGCGAGAGGTGAACGCAGCAGAGCCGCCCGTGGAGTCGCGCAGGCTCCTCAAATGGTCCAGCACGCCCATCATTTTCGATCTTGAGGATCACCCCGACCGCACAACTGCGGTCGGGTGCTTGCCGATGCTGGTCTCACCCACCATCCGCAACCTCAAGGTCACCAAAATGTTGGTAGACGGCGGGGCCGGGCTGAACTTGATCTCCTCCGCTGTGATCAAGAAACTCCAGATCCCAGACGGCGAGCTCGAAGAGACCGGTTCTTTTCAAGGAATCAACCCGGGGAGGAGCAAGCCCAAGGGGAAGATTACGCTGCCTGTGACCTTCGGCGGCGAGCTCAACTTCAGGACTGAGCGCATCACGTTCGACGTCGCTGATATCCCGTTACCATACAATGGGATCCTCGGCCGTCCCGCTCTCGCCAAGTTCATGGCAGCTTCCCACCACGCCTACAACGTACTCAAGATGCCGGGGCCGATAAGCGTCATCACTGTCCATGGCGACAAAAAGGACGCGCTTATCTGCGCCGACGAGATCTACCGGGATGTAGCAGCCGCGGCAGAGAAGGACACACTTGCCGCTGAAGCCCCCGGGGGGAAGATGACAAGGACCAAGTCCGGTAAGTGCTCTGGGGCCCACTCCGGCAATCGCACCTCTTCGGAGTGCTACGCCGCCGTCGAGGACGTTCCATCGAGCTCCACCGGCAAGTACAAGAAGGGAATGACCGCTCATCCGGCAACCAAGGAGGTATCCGCCAAGGAGGACGGCACTGGCGGTACCTTCACCATCAGTGCCACGCTTGACAGCAAATAGGAAAGCGCGCTCGTTGCCTTCCTGCGGGCGAATGTCGACGTGTTTGCATGGCAACCGTCCGACATCCCCGGTGTTCCCAGGAGGGTGATTGAGCACAAGCTCGCTGTCTGTCCTCACGCGCGACCCGTCAAGCAGAAAGTGAGAAAGCAAGCCGTGGAGCGCCAAGAATTCATCAGCGAAGAAATCAAGAAGCTAGAGGCAGCAGGCCTAGTGAGAGGTGTGATCCATCCAACGTGGCTGGCCAATCCGGTCGTCGTGCGCAAAGCCAATGGGAAGTGGAGACTGTGCATAGACTTCACCGATGTGAATAAAGCATGTCCCAAGGATCCATTTCCCTTGCCGCGCATTGACCAGATTGTTGACTCCACTGCCGGATGTGAGCTACTCTCTTTTCTTGATGCATATTCAGGCTACCACCAAGTCTTTATGGCCAAAGAAGATGAAGAGAAGACCGCATTTATCACTCCGTGCGGCACCTATTGCTTCATACGCATGCCGTTTGGACTGAAGAATGCGGGATCAACGTTTGCAAGGGTAGTGCACACTGCTTTCGAGCCACAGATCCATAGGAACATGGAGGCCTACATGGATGACATCGTGGTGAAGAGCAGGAGCAAGGAAACCCTAGTCCAAGATCTGGAAGAGACATTTCAGAACCTGCGCAGGATACAGCTCAAGCTGAACCCCGAGAAGTGCGTTTTCGGAGTCCCCTCCGGCAAGCTTCTCGGGTTCTTTGTGTCACAGAGGGGGATTGAAGCTAATCCCGACAAGATCAAAGCCATCGAGCAAATCGAAGCCCCAGAGCGCGTCAAGGACGTCAGGAAGCTTGCGGGTTGTGTGGCCGCCCTCAGTCAGTTCATTTCAAGGTCTGCAGAACGCGCCCTGCCCTTCTTTAAAATCTTGAAGAAGGCAGGTCCCATGCAGTGGACTCCAGAAGCGGAGGCAGCGCTGCAAGATTTGAAAAGGTACCTATCCTCCACTCCAATACTTGTCGCACCTAGGCCACAGGAGAAGTTGTTGCTATACCTAGCGGCAACCAACCAGGTGGTTAGTGCTGCGTTAGTGGCGGAGAGGGAGGCCGACGAGGAGTCTATACCACCTGCAAGCGAATCCAGCGACAAGCGGGGGGCTGCTCCGGCAAGCTCTGGCCCCGACAAGGACGACCCTGCGCAGGAACAGGATGGAGCGCGGAAGAAGATGGTGCAGCGCCCGGTGTATTTTGTGAGTTCCCTCTTGCAGGGGGCTAGATCAAGATACTCTGGGGTGCAGAAGTTGCTTTTCGGCCTCCTCATGGCCTCGAGAAAGCTGCGCCATTACTTCCAAGCACATGAGATAACAGTAGTCACTCGCTTTCCGCTGAAGAGGATATTGCACAATCCCGAGGCAACAGGCAGGATCGTCGAGTGGGCACTGGAGCTGTCGAGCTTTGGACTCAAGTTTGAAAGTACTTCAACCATTCAGAGCCGAGCTTTGGCAGAATTCATAGCTGAGTGGACCCCGACGCCAGATGGAGAAGCCCAAGAAACAAGCGCGCCCGTACAAGAAGCAACAAGCGAGTGGGTAATGTACTTCGATGGTGCCTTCTCGCTGCAAGGCGCCGGTGCTGGCGTGGTACTCATCGCGCCCACCGGAGAGCACCTCAAGTATGTTATCCAGATGCACTTCCCAAGAGAGCAAGCAACCAACAATACTGCTGAGTATGAAGGCTTGCTCGCCGGCCTCAGGATTGCGGCCGAACTTGGGATCAGAAAGCTGATTGTGCGGGGAGATTCTCAACTGGTGGTCCGGCAAGTCAACAAGAGCTACCAGAGCCCTCTGATGGAAGCTTATGTAGATGAAGTGAGGAAGCTGGAAGAACACTTTGAAGGGCTGCAAATGGAGCACGTCCCGAGAACTCAGAATGAGATAGCGGACGGCCTTTCGAAGTGTGCTTCGTTGAAGTTACCTGTGGAACCAGGGACCTTCTTACTCAAGCTGACTCAACCATCCGTTACACCATCAGTTGGGCAGTCCAAGAAAAGGAAGTTGGTCTCCGGCGACCACTTGCAGGCGAACCTTCCTGAGACCGCCGCCAAGGTCCCCAAGATCAACAACCAGAATGCCGGGGGACAGCCCGCTCCTGCGGATCCCAGGATCCGTCCAGTCGAAGCAGGTGTCCCCGATAAGCCTTGCCACGGCAAGCAGATCAGCAGTCTGAACGCTGAGGAACAGTCCGCTCCTGCGGATCCGAGGATCTGTCCAGTTGAAGCGGGGGTTCCCGACAAGCTTTGCCCCGGCAAGCTTGCCGGGGGATCACCGGCTCCGGCGGAACCAGAGGTTCTTGCCGTAGAAGCCGGGGTCCCCGCAGCGGCCTTCATGCCTTTAGTCCTTGCCGTCGAGCCCCGGGCTCCGGCATGGGCGCAGCAGATCGTCCGTTTTCTGCAAACTGGAGAACTTCCCGACGACCCAGAAGAGATGGAGAAGATCACCAGGCAGTCAAGTATGTACCAGTTCGTGGACAACGAGCTGTACAGAAGGAGACTCAACGGTGTCAGGTTGAAGTGCATCTCCAGGGAAGACGGACAAAAGCTGTTGGCAGAGATACACGGAGGCATATGCGGCCATCACATTGGCGCAAGAGCGCTTGTCGGGAAAGCCTTCCGGCAAGGGTTCTTCTGGCAAGAAGCCCTCCAAGACGCAACTGCACTAGTAACCAAGTGTGAAGCGTGCCAGTTCCATGCAAAACAGATTCATCAGCCAGCTCAAGCTCTCCAAACAATCCCTTTATCCTGGCCCTTCTCGGTCTGGGGGCTCGACATCCTCGGCCCTTTTCCCCGAGCCGTCGGGGGCTTCAAGTACTTGTACGTTGCAGTCGACAAGTTCACGAAGTGGCCAGAAGTGGAGCCAGTGAGGAAGGTGACCGCGCAGTCAGCAGTCAAGTTCTTCCGGTCGATCGTCTGCCGTTTCGGAATCCCCAACAGGATCATCACCGACAACGGGACACAATTCACAAGTCGCGCCTTCATGCAATACGCCCAGGATCTCGGCGCCAAGGTCTGTTTCGCTTCGGTTGCTCACCCCAGGAGCAACGGTCAAGCAGAAAGGGCCAACGCTGAAGTGCTGCGCGGACTCAAGACCAGGACCTTCGACAGGCTGCACAAGTGCGGAAGAAATTGGATTGAGGAGCTGCCGGCGGCTCTTTGGTCAATCAGAACGACACCGAGTCGAGCCACCGGACAGACACCCTTTGCTCTAGTCTATGGAGCGGAAGCAGTTATCCCCACGGAACTCGTATACGGATCTCCTCGGGTGCTCGCTTATGACGAGCTCGAGCAAGAGCGGCTGCGCCAAGATGACGCGCTGCTCCTTGAGGAAGGACGTCTCCAGGCTGCGGTACGAGCTGCTCGATACCAGCAAGCCTTGCGTCGCTACCATAGCCGCAAGGTCAAGGCCAGGAGTCTCGAAGAGGGCGACCTTGTTCTTCGGCGCACTCAGTCGGCCAAGAATTCCAACAAGTTGACGCCAAAGTGGGAAGGACCTTATCGGGTGAGACGAGTCACGAGGCCTGGCGCTGTCCGCCTCGAGACCGAAGAAGGCGTACCAGTGAGCAACTCCTGGAACATAGAGCATCTTCGCAAGTTTCACCCATAAGGCGCGGTTGCCGTGACCCGCTCCGGCAACCATCGGTTTGCACAGGCCTTGCCGCTGTTGCATGTAACCCCTTGTGCAAAGCCAGGCGAAGCCCCTGGCACCAGATAAAGTTGCCCTGTTAGGCGACCTTGTTCTTAGGCACGTTCAGTCGGCCAAGAATTATAACAAGTCGACGCCGAAGCAGGAAGGCCCTTATCGGGCGAGACGAGTCGCGAGGCCCGGCGCTGTCCGCCTCAAGACCGAAGAGGGCCTACCAGTGAGCAACTCCTGGGAACATAGAGCATCTTCGCAAGTTTCGCCCATAAGGCGCGGTTGCCGTGATCCGCTCCGGCAACCATCGGTTTGCACAGGCCTTGCCGCTGTTGCATGTAACCCCTTGTGCAAAGCCAGGCGAAGCCCCTGGCACCAGATAAAGTTGCCCTGTTAGGCGACCTTGTTCTTAGGCACGTTCAGTCGGCCAAGAATTATAACAAGTCGACGCCGAAGCAGGAAGGCCCTTATCGGGTGAGACGAGTCGCGAGGCCCGGCGCTGTCCGCCTCAAGACCGAAGAGGGCCTACCAGTGAGCAACTCCTGGGAACATAGAGCATCTTCGCAAGTTTCGCCCATAAGGCGCGGTTGCCGTGATCCGCTCCGGCAACCACCGGTTTGTGCAGGCCTTGCCGATGTTGCATGTAACCCCTCGTACAAAGCCAGGCGAAGCCCCTGGCCGAAAATAAAGAAGCGCTGGCGCCCTAGATTTTAGCATGCATGCTGAGTCAGAGTCTCGTCCTTGGTTAGGGTTGTCAGTTCCTAGCTGTCGCTAACCCCTAACTTAGAGGTCGAGTCCGCGTCTTTTTCCCGCCCTTTCCCTTTGGCTCGCAGGAATTGAATGTCCTTGCCGGGCCGCTCAAGGACAAGGAAGAGGAGAAGGACGAGCCAGCACCTACGCCCCGGCGAGCCAGAGTCGCCGGGGGCTGCAACCTCAGATAAGTTTTTGCATCCCTCATCATGCATTCTCTTATGGACTGTGGAATTTGAAAGCCTCCTTTCCTCCTGAAAAGCTACCGTGCTCTCTTAGCGGCAAGCCCCAGAGCGCGTTCCTGGGGGCCCGTTTCGATAGCAGCCGCGGCAGCAAGGGGGAGGGAAGCGAGGGGCCGGGACCCGCCTGCTCCCCGCCTCCGCCAAGGGCGTGAGAAAGGTCGAGCAGTGCGGGGGAGCGGCTGGGCCTGTTGCCGGGCTAGAAACTGTCTATCTTAACGATGTAAAGGACTCGTTCCTTACCGCGGTTTCCACCCGCGAGACAAATGATCCGGCAAACATCCCCTTTTCATTAAAAACATTCCACTCAGGTACAGTTCAGAGAGAATGAAAAACATGAAAGAAGGGATTACAAGGTTTAAACGCTACTAAGGCCCGAAGGCTTACAAGCTGAAAAGAGATAAGGTGCCCGTAATCCCTTTCTTGTCTCTCTCCCCAGGAGGTAGGGCAAGTAGGCGAAGAGGGCGAAAGGGGCACCTAGGCGAGCTACGGGTGCCAGAAGGCACCAAGAGAAGATCCGGGGGCTCCGCCCGGGGGTCTCCGGAGGCTGAAGAAGACGGAGGCGCCGAAGGCAGAGCTGGAAGATGAGGCAGCGGCCTTGCCGCCAGCCTCTTCCTCTTCCCCAGCCTCGCCACTCCGGCCGCCCGAGGAGATCAAGCCCCCGGCAAGAGGAGCTTGCCGGGCCGAGGAGAAGACCCCGGTGGTCGTCACCGAGAGCAAGGGTGATGACGGCGTCGGGGGCGCATCTGGAACACGAGGCACCGGAGCGTCAGCCAGCTGTCGAAGTCGGCCCTTACTCCGACTTCGCGGCCTTCGACGTCCGCCCTCTGTCCTCCTCAGCAGCCCCCCTATGCCAGCCGCCCAAGGAGACGACCCCGGGGAGTTCACGGAGCCCGGCGTGGACGATGGGGCCGCCGGTGCCACACGGAGCTGCGATCGACGCCTAGTCGGACCCGTCATCCCGGCGGCTGCTCCCCTCGTCGTCGCTGTCGCTCCCCTCCTCGTCACTCTCGCTCGAGGGGGAGCCTTCGCTGTCGGAGGAGCTATCTTCGCAGCACCGGGCCCGGATGCCGGAGCCCCAGAAGGCCTTGACGGAGAGGAGGTCCTCCCCCACCAGCTTAAAGTGGAGGGAGAACCCCTCCGTCAAACTGTGGATCCGGGCGAACGTCTTCCACCCGCGGCCCAGACACACCACGCCGGGGGCTTGGGACTCGACGTGGACTCGCGTCCCACTGATCCCGCAGCCCCTCATGCGCAGGTTTAGCGTCTCAGGCTGCTCCACCTCCAACACGCTCGCGAACGGAGCGGGAAGCCGGAGGCGGCGACGAGGCGCCCGGCGTAGCCTGATAATGAACTCACAGGGGTCGTCCCCGAGATGGACCGCGGGAAGGAACGGAGCCGCTGGCGGAGGCGAGGACGGCGCACCGATCCGTCCGCCCCGAGCGCCCCGGCCCCGTCCACGACCTCGTCCGCGACCTCGCCCTCTCCCTCTTCCCCTGACGACCGGCTCCGCCGCCGCGGGCGCAAGGGGAGGAGGGGCGCGTTGCCTAGCAGACACCCTCGCGGCAACCGAAGAAGAACCAGGGTTCCCCCCCTCCATCGCAGATGGGGGAAGGAAACCAGAAGCAGAAGGAGGAAGGAGATGGAGTGCGGATTTCCGTTGCCCCCTTTCGCTCCTTATAAAGGGGCGGAGTGGGGACGCGGCCGCCTCGCTCCTCCAATAGAAGCGGAGGAAGGGCAGACGACTGGGGTCGACCCACTGCATCGACCCGCGCCGGCCCGACTCCCTGCCTCCGCCGCCGCGACTCCGAGTGCATGAGGACCACGCGGTGGGCGCGCAGAACCGAGGCGACGGGTGGGACGACCTCTCCCCATCCCGTGATTATGGGGAACGGACGCCTCGAAAGCCGCGCCTCACCCCCGTTCGTTTATCGAGCCGCGCCTCCGCGCCTCCCTCCACTTAAAGGGGGAACGGGCGTTTCGCCCCCACGACGTCGCGATAAGCGCGCGCCGCCTGGGGGAGGTGCGACGGATGCGGAGTTAAGGAGCAGCGCGACCAAGGCCACGCGTGCCCGTGCACTGTTAGGGCCTGGCCCAACGACGCTCGGCACCGTGTGTGGCCCAGGCCCGGGGGCTCCTGTCGGTGTACTAAAGTAGGGGTACCTTAGTACCCCAGACTTGTGCACGGGCAGTTGTAGCACCCTGCGGCGAGGCCCGCCCAGGAAGCGCCAAGAGAAGACCAAGCATTCAAGACAAGGCCCCCGGCAAGAGGAGCTTGCCAGGCCAAGAAGACAAGGCCCCCGGCAAGAGGAGCTTGCCGGGCCAAGAAGACAAGGCCCCGGCAAGAGGAGCTTGCCGGGACGACTAAGCCCATGTAATACCATCCAAGAACAAAGTATAAGAGACAGAAGATCGAGACCCCGACAAGAGGAGCTTGTCGGGAAGGCCGAACCCAGGCACCACGAGAGAAGCCCGCCACGGCGCGCCATGCGCCCCGGCAAGGCCTGATAGCCGGCAAGCTATCAGGCACAGGAAGACGACCCCCGCGGCAAGCCACTTGCCGCGGCAAATCGCCACCTCAGGACTGCGCTCCAGCTCGCCCGCCCACGCGTCGCTCCGAGGCACCCCCCCAAGGGCACGTGGCGGGGCACCGCGCAGCCTGGGGCATGCGGAGGCATGCAGCCACCATCGTGGCGAGCGGTGGCGCACCTAACGGTCCGCCTCGATGCTGTCCAGGCGACCGTGACGGGCATTTAATGCCCTTGTCCCCTACCGTCAGAAGTAGGTATGATAACACTGTGCCGCGCTGCAGCGCCACTGTTCCCGCACTGTTACAACTTCCACCCCTTTTACACTTTTACCCCTTTCTCTTACGTTGACACCTGTCGGTGACCCCTTTGCGCTATAAAAGGAGGCCCGTGTGCAACGTAGAGGGGGTTCGGAGATTCGGAATCCAGACAGCCATACGCTCGGTGTAGCTAGCTCTCCAAGCTCCCGAGCTCCCCCAGTTCAATACAACCAAGCAGGAGTAGGGTTTTACGCGTCCATCGCGGCCCGAACCTGGGTAAACCGCCCGTGTGCTCGCCTCGATCTGCTCTCTGTGCTCCCTCCGCCCCCCTCACCGGACAACGAAAGGGGCTCCGGCCCCATAGGTGCTCGCGGGGGACGCCGTCCGCCCCGACAGATGTGTATATGGTCGATACACCTAAAAAGGACG
This sequence comes from Aegilops umbellulata, assembly GCA_032464435.1. NCBI lineage: Eukaryota > Viridiplantae > Streptophyta > Magnoliopsida > Poales > Poaceae > Aegilops > Aegilops umbellulata. The sequence goes on along the minus strand of CP136058.1, from coordinate 199,936,490 downwards.
ACGACGACGGCATGAAGGATCCAAGCGAGGATAAGCCCGTCGAGGCACCACCAAAACATCGACATTAGTGGCGCCGCTCAAAATCGCGCCGCGAAAAGGAAAGCAATACCGGCACCGGAGACAATAACAGTACGGACGATGCCGAAGATCCTGAAGACCCGGTCGAGCCTGCGTCCGAGCATGATGAATGGGAGGAGGGACAAGTTAACCCCGACGAGCCGGTCGGGAATGAGGATTTGGAGGATAGAACTATCTACTGATCTCTGAGCAGGATGTCAGCCTCGGCAGCGAAGATTTCATCATGCCAGAGGAACCCCTCAAGCAAGAACGCTTCAAGCGATAACTAATCGCAACTGCGAGGAGCCTAAAAAAGAAATAACAACAGCTTCAGGCTGAGCAAGACACGCTCAATGATAGATGGACCCAGGTCCTAGCTGCCGAGGAATATGGTCTCGAGCGCCCAACAAAGAGTTACCCGAAGCGTCGGCTACGGCCACAATTCGACGAAGAGGCCCTTGAGCTAATACCGTCAAGATATGACCGTGCTGATGAAACAGACCGACCACCACATGGGTGAGACAAAGCGGCTACTTACGCGAAGCACCAAACCGCACCACCTCGCCGTAGAGGCAAAGAGGAAGCGGCTCCAGCATACAGCTACAACTTACGCCAGAACATGGACAATAGAGCCGGCTAGGCTAGATAATTCTATGGATCAAGGGGGTGTGCGCCAATGCGAGACGACGGCCATCAAGCTTGGCGCGATAGGCATAACCTCACCCAGGCTGAAAACCGAACACGGATGTCAGTTGAACTCCGTCGTGACGTTGCCCGATACAGAGGTGCCGCACACCCCCTATGCTTTACCGATGAGGTAATGTGGCACCAATTTCCAGAAGGATTTAAACCCGTAAACATTGAATCATACGATGGAATGACACATCCCGCGGTATGGATTGAGGATTTTCTTCTCCATATTCACATGGCTCGTGGTGACGATCTCCACGCCATTAAATATCTCCCCCCTAAAGCTGAAAGGACCAGCACGACACTGGTTAAACAGCCTCCTAGGGAACTCTGTTAGTAGCTGGGTAGATTTGGAGGATGCCTTTTGAGACAACTTCCAGGGTACATATGTCCGGCCTCGAGATGCCGATGACCTTAGTCATTTAGTACAGCAACCCAGAGAGTCAGTCCGCAAACTCTGGACTCGGTTCTTAATTAAAAAGAACCAAATCGTCGATTGTTTGGACGCAGAAGCCCTCGCGGCCTTTAAACATAGCGCCCGCGATGAATGGCTAGCCCGGCACCTCGGTCAGGAAAAAACAAAGTCTATGGCAGCCCTTACCGCACTCATGACCCGCTTCTGCGTAGGAGAGGACAACTGGTTGACCCTTAGAAGCAATAGTACCAGCGACCCTGGCACCTCTGACGCGAGGGATGGCAATGGCGGGCCATGACTCAACAAACATAAGCGTCGAAACAGCAATGAACAAACTGAAGACACAACGGTTAACGCCGGATTCAGTGGCTCTAAATCCGAGCAGCGGAAGAAGCCATTCAGAGGAAATAAAGATGGTCCATCCAATTTGGACAAAATACTCGATCGGCCTAGCCAAATTCATGGCACCCCTGAAAAGCCTGCCAATCATTCCAGCAGAAATTGTTGGGTCTTCAAACATGTCGATAAGTTAAATACCGAACATAAGGGGAAAGGGCCGCCAAGAGAGGACGATGAAGAGCCCCACCCACCGAACACAGGGGGACAAAAGAAATTTCCCCTGAGGAGAAAATAGTGAACATGATATACGTCACGCATATCCCCAAGACGGAACGCAAGCGCGCACTAAGGGACATCTATGCCGTAGAGCCTTTCGCCCCTAAATTCAACCCGTGGTCGGCTTGTCTGATCACCTTCGATCGGAGGGACCACCTGTCGTGGAATTGTCACGGAAGATGTCCTAGTGAAAAGACTTAGTCGTGGAGCCATCGCAACTAGGAAGCAAGAAGGGGTTAATCGGGACAAAGGACACGAGGTTTATACTGGTTCGGCCCCTTACGGTGAAGGTACAAGCCTAGATCCAGTTTTGAGTGGGATTGCTTATCTCTCGATAACCATGGAGCGAATCCGCTTAACCTTGCTCTCGATCTGATGTTCCTTGCCCTGAACCGCCACCGGGTCGTCCCTTTATATACAGAGGTCGACGCCTCGCGGCTCATAGAGTCCCGGCCGGCTCATAAATAGTGTTCGGCTCGGTTTCTCTCTATTCCTGCCTTATAGTACAAGTTTACACATATATGGCGGTTTATCTCTATGGGCCTTAAGTCGCCCTTTGGGCCTTGGGCCCTTAACTAAACCGTCATCTCCAGGAGTGATCTTGGGCTTCATGAGTCATTATGAGTATAACACGACCCCTCCTGTGCGGATCATACTAATAGTTATATCCCAACATTAGGCCCCAGATTGATTTGAACTGATTCATCACCTTAGGAAAAGTCTTCTGCTCTCTGTCGAACAAAAATTCGTAACCCACCATGACGTCATCTTCTGGATTTTCAATGACCCGACATGACGTCATCTGTCATTAATTCATATTTTATACAATATACCTAACAGATCCTTATCTTTAATAACCATCCCCAGAATCGAGGCGTCCTGACAAGCTAGATAACCAGAACTTTCAGCCTCCTCGTTTTTCACGCCCACTTACTAGTCTTTTCCTTATAAATAGGCACGACTTGGTCTTCCTTCATTCTTCCCCTTTTCGCCATCTTCTTCCTCTCGCGACCCACTGCTGCTCGAGCTCCGCCGCCGCTGCAGCGCGCTTCGTCTTCCTCGACCCCGGCCGCTGCATCAACCCGAGCTTGTACAAAGAACGGCGGCGACCCTCCGCAGTAGATCTGCGTCCGTAAGTCTCTACCTTTCCGCACCTCAGATCCACATTAGGGTTTGTGAGTTCTTCTGTGTTCTTCGTTGTTCATCACGGATCCTTCGTGGTTTCTCCACCGCACCCTCTTTTGATCTAAAAGAAATATAAAACCCATGCGGTAGTTGTTTCGCATCCATTTCAGATGCTATTAGATCCCCTTTTCTTGTACAAAGGCCTCTCTTAGAACTGATGAACTCCTCTGTACTGGTTTGTTAGGTCTAGAATATTTTTCCTTTTCAGAGCATCAGTTGATCCAAAAAATGATTGCGATCTGTGAAACTTGTTTTCATACACTTAGTTGATGTCTGTATCTTGATAGATCCACCTAGCCATGGCGGCTCACACCACCGGCTTTAAATTTAAATGCTCAATAGATAATCTCAACAGCACATGGCGGCTCAAAATAACTTCACTACCTATGGCGGCTTAAATGATATGCCATAATTAGCCATATACCACTAGGCCCCTTTGAAAGCAGCCGTCTTGAATGTGTACTGTAAATTTTCCTCCGGCTTACGGTTAAACCAGCAATTTCATTCTTTGTTAGGCTTCCATCTTCGTAATGCCGCCAAAAGCGCCCAAATCGCCCGTTACATGCAATTGGGTCAAATCCATCGTCACAGAAATCACACTTGCTAATTTTGTGAAGACTGGCTATCTGCCAAAGAAGGAAGTCATGTCCAACCGTGCTCCTGATCCAACAGAGGAAAAGCCTCAACCCAAAGAAGGGGAAGTCATCGTTTTTACTGACCACATGAACCGGGGCTTTTCTCCAGCCGACTCAAAAAATTTCAGAGACGTTCTGCACTTTTTTGATCTCCGACCTCAAGATATCGGGCCCAACTCCATATCAAATATTTGCAATTTCCAAGTGTTCTGTGAGGTGTACCTTGGAGAAGAACCCAACTTGCTGCTCTTTAGAGAATTATTTTATTTGAACCGCCAGAATGAACGTGCCAACGGGCCTAGCTTGGAACTTGGTGGGATCTCAATTCATCCACGGAGAGACTGCATTTTTCCATATGCCGATCCACCGAGTCACCCCAAGGACTGGAACCAAACCTAGTTCTATTGTCAAGATACTTCTCCGGCTGGTGAGAACCCTCTGCCCGGCTTTCGCGCCCTGCGCCTCGAGTCCACTCATCCTCTACCGGATAAATTGTCTCCCGCTGAACGCCAGAAACTTGCCCCCACCATGAGTAAAGTCAAGGATCTTTTGGGGAATGGCTTAAATGGCATCGATTTGGTCCGGGTTTGGCTTGCCTGGTGGGTTATCCCACTGAGCCGCCGCCCTGGTTTGATGTGCAACTACACAGGCCAGAAGAATGATCCTTTGCGGCACAACCCTGATGATTTACCTGAAGACGTCATTGATGATATGTCAAAGTCACTCCTAAATGAGAGCCTGGAAGACTGTGTCAAAGTAGGTTTAAGTCCTTTCTGCAAAGCTAACCCAGCTCGAGCGGTAAGCCACTAATTTAAGCATTTTTACTTTCACCTTTGAAGGTTTTATCTTTACTCAAAACTCTTATTGTAATTCACAGGCCACTGACGAATTTTGGAAGGCCAAGTATGATCATGAAGCTGCAAAGAAAGCCAGAAAGGCCAAGAAAGCCGCCCGGAAAGCCGCTGCCAAGAAGAAGGGGAACAAGCCCAGCGCCTCAGATTTGCTTCAATTAGAAGATACTCCCTCTGTAAATTAATATAAGAGCGTTTAGATCACTACTTTAGTATTCTAAACGCTCTTATATTAGTTTACGGAGGGAGTACCTCTGAGTCGGAGGTAGCCCTTGACTCTCTTGGCTCCTTTTTTAATTACCTTATTGACACTGATTATCAGCAGGAAGACACGGGAACCAGTGATGGAAAAGCTGAAGAGGTAACTATCATTTCTTCCGACTCCGAGCCTTTGCCAAGACAGAAAATCCGAAGAGTAACCCGGAAAGTAAGATTTTCACATCCCTTAGTGTCGGGGGAAAATCTGCCTCCACGAACACCTATGGGGACCGAGCCCCTTTCTGGTTCGGCGGGGGGCGGAGGTCGCGCGAAGAGCGGATCGAGGCGATGCACACAAGGGGTTTACCCAGCTTCGGGCCGCACGGATGCGTAAGACCCTACTGTTGCTTTGTGGTTTGTATTGTGTTCCTGTTCGGGAGCGCTGAGTGCTACAGTACACTCAGGCAACTAATCAGATCGAGCGTGAGTGGCCTTCTTCCTCCTCCCCCCCCTCCCGTTGCGCATGGGGCCTCCTTTTATATGCGCAAGGGGTTACCCACAGGTGGCAACGTAGGCGGGGGTAAAACTGGAAAACGCTGTGTTGGGTACAGCTGTTTGCATAGTGCTATCATACCTAACTCTGACGACAGGGGACAAGGGCATTAAATGCCCGTCTAGGTCGCCCAAACAGTGCAGAAAAGGGACCGTCAGGGGCGCCACCGTTTGCCACGACGGCTACCCTGTCAGCGTTGCTTCGCCACCGCATGCCCCTGGCTGCGCAGCCTCTCGCCACGTACGCCTGGAACGACCCCAGAGCGACGCGTGGGTGGATGAGCTGGAACGCAGGCGCGGGGTGGTGACTTGCCGCGGCAAGTGCCTTGCCGCGGTTGATTCCTTGTCGCGCCCGGGAGCTTGTTGCTCACCGGTCATTGCCGGGACGCGTGGCGCGTCACAGCAAGTCTCTTGTCGTGCCCTGGTCGGCCTTCCCGGCAAGCTCCTCTTGCCGGGGCCTTGTGCTTCGAGCGGCCGTCCTGGCAAGCTCCTCTTGCCGGGGCCTTGCTCTCTTCGGGTGGCCTTCCCGGCAAGCTCCTCCTGCCGGGGCCTTGGCTCAAATACTTTGTTCTTGGATGGCCCAAAAAGGGATCATGGAGAGTTTTGGCGATCGCCTGGCAAGCCTTGCCGCGGGGTGCTACGACTGCCCGTGCACAAGTTCGGGGTATTAAGGTACCCCTACTTTAGTACACCGATAGGAGCCCCCGGGCCTGGGCCATACACGGTGCCGAGCGCTGTTGGGCCAGGCCCAAAACAGTGCACGGGCACGCGCGGCCTGGGTCATGCTGCATCTTTTTCTGCATCCATCACGCCCTCCCCGAACGGCATGCGTCGAACGCGGCATCGTGGGGAGAGGCGTGCGTGATGTGGGCGGCGTGCGCGGGGTTGAGCCCCGCAGGCATGTGTCACGTCGCAATAAAGGGGGACGGTTCGCGCCATCTCCATAAGTGGAGGGAGGCGTGGAGGCGTGGCTCGTTTGCTGGACGGGGCCGAGGCACGGTTTCCGAGGCGCCCGCTCCCCACGATCACGGGGTGAGGGGAGGTCGCCTCATCCGTCGTCTCGGTCCTGCACGCCAGCCACGCGGCTTCCATGCACCTGGAGTCGCGGACGGTGGAGGCAGGAAACCGGGCCGTCGCGGGTCGAGGCAGCAGGCCGGTCCCAGTCGCCTGCTCTTCCTGCGTCTTGATTGGCTGAGCGGGGCGGCCGAGCCCCCACCCTGCTCCTTTATAAAGAGCAAGAGGGGGCGACGGAAACCCACACTCCTTCATCTTTGCTTCCCTTTAGCTTCTGATCCCCTATCTCCATTCGCCATGGAGAAAGGGAACCCTGGTCCTTCATCGGTGGCGGCGAGGGTCGCCGCTAGGTAGCGCGCCCCTCCTCCCCTTGCACCCGCGGTGGCAGAGCCAACCGTAAGGGGAAGGGGGAGGGGGCGAGGTCATGGACGAGGTCGTGGACGAGGCCGAGGCGCTCGGGGACGAGGCGGACGGGGCGACGCGCCGTCCTCGCCTCCGCCAGCGGCTCCTCGTCTCCCGGCAGTCCACATCAGGGACGACCCTTGCGAGTTCTTCGTCAGGCTGCGCCGGGCGCCTCGTCGTCGCCTCCGTCTCCCGGCTCCCTTCGCAAGCGTGATGGAGATGGAACAACCCGAGACGCTGAGACTGCGCATGAAGGGCTGCGGGATCAGCGGCACGCGGGTCCACGTTGAGTCCCCAGCCCCCGGTGTCATGTATCTTGGTCGAGGGTGGAAGATGTTCGCCCGTATCCACAGCTTGATGGAGGGGTTCACCCTCCATTTTAAGTTGATGGAGGGCAATCTCCTCTCCGTCAAGGTCTTCGGGTGCTACGGGACCCGGGCCCGGTGCTGCGTGGATAGCTCCTCCGACAGCGAAGGCTCCTCCTCGAGCGAGAGTGACGAGGAGGGGAGCGACAGCGACGACGAGGGTAGCGGTCGTCGGAATGACGGGTCCGACTAGGCGTCGGTCGTGGCTCCGCGCGGCACCGGCGACCCCATCATCCGTGTCGCCGGCTCCTTGAGCTTCCCGGGGTCGTCTCATTGGCGGCTGGCGTAGGGAGGCTGCGGAAGAGGAAGAGGGCGGGCGGCAAGGCTGTCAACTCGGAGTACGAGGGCACGGCGCCCTCGACAGCGTGCTGACGTCCTGCCGCCTCGTCGAGCCCTGCTTCCGGCGCCGCCGTCACCGTCCAGCTTTCAGACGGCCCCCGGGGTGTTCTCTTGGTGTCTTCTGCCACCCGTAGCTCGTCTAGGCGCCCCTTTTGCCCTTTTCGCCTCCTTGTCCTACCTCCTGAGGAGAGAGACAAGAAAGGGATTACGGACACCTTATCTCTTTTTAACTTGTAAGCCTTCGGGCTTTAGTTGCATTTAAAGCTTGTAATCCCATCTCTCATGTTTTTCATTCTCTCCGCACTGTACCTGAGCGGAATGTTTTTTTAATAAAAAGGCGATGTTTGCCGGGCCATTTGTCTCGCGGGTAAAACCCACGCCAAGGAGCGAATCCTTTATATCGTTAAGATAGACACTTCTTTGCCCGGCAACAGGCCCTGCCGTCTTCCCGCGCCACTCGACCTTTCTCACGCCTTTGGCGGAGGCAGGGATGAGGCGGGTTCGGGCTCCTCACTCCGTCCCTTTGCCGCCGCGGCTACTACCAGAACTGGCCCCAGGAACGCGCTCTGGAGCCCAGAGTTAAGGGAGCACGACAACTTTTTAGGAAGAAACAAGGCTTTCGCATTCCTCGGTCCATAAGAGAATGCATGACAAGGGATGATAAACTTATCTGGGATTGCAGGCCCCGGCAACTTTGGCTTGCCGCGAACGAATCTTTGTACTTGCAGCCCCCGACAACACTGGTTTGCCGGGGACCAAATGCTGGCCCGCCCTTCTTCTCTTCTTCGTCCTTAAGCGGTCTGGCCAGGATATGCAAAACCCTGCGAACCAAAGGAAACGAAAGAACAGGAAAAAAGGACGCAGACCCGACCTCTAAGCTAGGGGTTAGCAGCTGTTAGGCACTATCAACCCTAACCAAGGACGAGACTCGACTCAGCATGCATGCTAAAACTTAGGGCGCCAGCGCTTCATTTACTACTGCTCAGGGTCTGCGCCTGGCTTTTTACAAAGGATTACATGCAACAGCGGCAAGACTTGTACAAAAGGGTGGTTGCCGGATGGGGTCCGACAACCGCGCCTTACGGGTAAAACTTACGAAGATGCTCAATATTCCAGGAATTGCTCACCGGAGTGCCATCTTAGGTCTCAAGGCGGACAGCGCCGGGCCTCGTGACTCGTCTCACCCGGTAAGGGCCTTCCCACTTTGGCGTCAACTTGTTATGATTCTTGGCGGATGGAGCGCGCCGAAGAACAAGGTCGCCTTCCTCAAAGCTTCTGGCTTTAACTTTGCGGCTATGGTAGCGACGTAAAGCTTGCTGATAGCGAGAGGCTCGCACAACAGCCTGAAGACGATCTTCCTCAAGGAGCAGCGCGTCATCTTCACGCAGCCGCTCTTGCTCAAGCTCATCATAAGCGAGCACTCGAGGTGACCCGTATACGAGTTCCGTGGGGGTAACTGCTTCTGCTCCATAGACTAGAGCAAATGGTGTCTGGCCAGTGGCTCGATTTGGCGTCGTTCTGATCGACCAAAGAGCCACCGACAGCTCCTCGATCTAGTTTCTTCTGCACTTGTGCAGCCTGTCGAAAGTTCTGGTCTTGAGCCCGCGCAGCACTTCGGCATTGGCCCTCTCCGCTTGACCGTTGCTCCTGGGATGAGCAACAGAAGCGAAGCAGACCTTGGCGCCGAGATCTTGGACGTATTGCATGAAGGCGCGGCTCGTGAATTGCGTACCATTGTCGGTGATGATCCTGTTGGGGATCCCGAAGCGGCAAACAATCGACCTGAAGAACTTGACTGCTGACTGTGCTGTCACCTTCCTCACTGGTTCCACTTCCGACCACTTTGTGAACTTGTCGATTGCGACGTACAAGTACTCAAAGCCCCCGACAGCTCGGGGGAAGGGGCCGAGGATGTCGAGCCCCCAGACCGAAAATGGCCAGGATAAAGGGATCGTCTGAAGAGCTTGAGCTGGCTGGTGTATCTGCTTGGAATGGAACTGGCACGCTTCACACTTGGTTACTTGTGCAGTTGCATCCTGGAGGCTTGTTGGCCAGAAGAAACCTTGCCGGAACGCTTTGCCGGCAAGTGCTCTTGCGCCAATGTGGTGACCACATATGCCTCCATGTATCTCTGCCAACAGCTTTTGTCCGTCTTTCCGGGAAATACACTTCAATTTCACACCGTTGCGCCCTCTTCTGTACAGCGTGTTGTCGACGAACGGGTACATACTCGAGCGCCGGGCTACTCTTTCCGCTTCTTCTTGTTCTTCGGGAAGTTCTCCGTTCTGGAGGAAATGGACAGTCTGCTGCGCCCATGCTGGAGCCTGTGGCTCAACAACAAGGACTGAAGGCACGTCTGCTGCTGCGGGAACGTCCGCTTCTACGACGAGGATCTGGGGCTCAGCCGGAGCTTGATGTTCCCCGGCAAGCTTGCCGGAGCAAAACTTGTCGGGAGCGCCTGCTTCTACGGAACAAACCCTGGGGTTTGCCGGAGCAGACGGCTCCTCAGCGCTCTTGGCGTCGATCTTGGGGACCTTCTTGGCAGCGGCTCCGGGGAGCTCTGCTGGAAGATAGTCGCCGGAGACCAACTTCCTCTTCTTGCTCTGTCCGGTTGATGGTGTTACGGATGGCTGAGTCAGCTTGAGCACAAAGGTTCCTGGTTCCACAGGTAACTTAAGTGTTGCGCACTTTGACAGGCCATCAGCAATGTCGTTCTCAGCTCTTGGAACGTGTTCCATTTGCAGGCCGTCAAAGCGCTCTTCTAGCTTCCTCACTTCGTCAACGTACGCTTCCATCAACGGACTCTGGTAATCTTTGTTCACTTGGCGGACGACAAGCTGCGAGTCACCCCTGACAATGAGCTTCTTGATCCCAAGTTCTGTTGCGATCCTGAGACCGGCGAGCAAACCTTCATACTCTGCAGTATTGTTGGTTGCTTGCTCCTTGGGGAAGTGCATCTGGACTATGTACTTGAGATGCTCTTCGGTGGGCGCGATAAGCAACGCGCCAGCACCGGCGCCTTGCAGCGAGAAAGCACCATCAAAATACATCAGCCACTCTTTGCTTGCTTCTTTGACGGGGATGCTCGTCTCTGGGATCTCTTCGTCTGGTGTCGGTGTCCACTCTGCTATGAACTCCGCCAATGCTCTGCTTTGGATAGTTGAAGTGTTCTCGAATTTGAGACCGAAGCTTGACAGTTCCAGTGCCCACACGACAATCCTGCCTGTTGCTTCTGGATTCTGCAGTATCCTCTTCAGCGGAAAGCGGGTGACAACTGTAATCTCATGTGCTTGGAAGTAATGGCGCAGCTTTCTCGAGGCCATGAGAAGGCCGAAAAGCAATTTCTGCACACCAGAGTACCTTGACCTAGCCCCCTGCAGAAGGGAGCTGACAAAGTAAACTGGGCGCTGCACCATTCTCTTCTTCTGCACCTCCACTCGCTCCTGCGCAGATTCATCCTTGTCGGGGCCAGAGCTTGTCGGGGAAGCCTCCTGCTTGTCGCCGGACGCGCTTGCCGCGGTTGCTAGCTCATCATCTGCCTCCCTCTCCGCAACTAACGCAGCACTAACCACTTGATTGGTTGCCGCCAGGTACAGCAGCAACTTCTCTTGTGGTTTAGGCGCGACAAGTATTGGAGCGGAGGACAGGTATTTCTTCAAGTCTTGCAGCGCAGCCTCCGCTTCCGGAGTCCATTTCACTGGACCCGCCTTTTTCAAAACTTTGAAAAATGGCAGGGCGCGTTCTGCAGACATGGAAATAAACCTGCTGAGAGCCGCGGCGCAGCCGGCAAGCCTTCATACATCCTTGACGCGTGTTGGTGCTTCAATCTGCTCGATGGCCTTGATTTTGTCTGGATTGGCTTCGATTCCTCGCTGAGACACGAAGAACCCGAGAAGCTTGCCGGAAGGGACTCCGAACATGCACTTCTCGGGGTTGAGCTTGAGGCTGATCCTGCGCAGGTTCGTAAAGGTCTCTTCTAAATCTTGAATCAGGGTTGCCCTGTTCCTGCTTTTGACCACTATGTCATCCATGTAGGCTTCCACATTTCTGTGGATTTGCGGCTCAAAAGAGGTATGGACAACCCTCGCAAACGTCGAACCAGCATTCTTCAAACCGAAAGGCATCCGTACAAAACAGTACGTGCCACATGGAGTGATGAATGCGGTCTTTTCCTCATCTTCTTCAGCCATGAAGATCTGATGGTATCCTGAGTATGCGTCAAGAAATGAAAGCAGGTCACATCCGGCCGTGGAGTCAACAATCTGGTCAATGCGTGGCAAGGGAAAGGGATCTTTGGGACAAGCTTTGTTAACATCAGTAAAGTCGATGCAAAGCCTCCATTTCCCATTTGCTTTGCGCACGACAACAGGATTGGCCAACCACGTCGGATGGAGCACACCTCTGACAAGGCCTGCGGCTTCCAACTTCTTGATCTCTCCTGCGGTGAACTCTTGGCACTCCACCGCTTGCTTCCTGACTTTCTGTTTGACGGGCCGCGCATGAGGACAGACGGCGAGGTGGTGCTCAATCACTTTCCTGGGAACGCCGGGGATGTCAGATGGTTGCCAGGCAAACACATCAACATTCGCCCGCAGGAAAGCAACGAGCGCGCTTTCCTATTTGGGGTCGAGAGTGGCACTGATGGTGAAGGTACCACCAGTGCCGTCCTCCTTGGTGGACACCTTCTTGGTCGTTGGTGGGGCTGCCATTGACTTCTTACTCTTGCCGGTAGAGCTCGATTGCGCGTCCTCGACGGTAGCGCAGCACTCCGAAGAGGTGCGCTTGCCGGAGTGGGCACCAGAGCACTTGCCGGGCTTGATCTTCTTCTTCCCTCCGGGAGCTTCAGCGGCAAGTGGCTTGTGATCCGTCGCGGCTGCTGCTTCCCGGTAGATCTTGTCGGCACAGATAAGGGCATCCTTCTTGTCGCCGGGGACAGAGATGACGCTTATCGGGCCTGGCATCTTGAGCATGTTGTATGCGTAGTGAGAGGCCGCCATGAATTTGGCGAGCGCTGGACGGCCGAGAATTCCACTGTAGGGCAATGGAAAATCGGCAACGTCAAAAGTGATCCTCTCTGTCCTGAAGTTCAGCTCACTGCCAAATGTCACTGGCAACGTTATCTTCCCCTTCGGCTTGCTCCTTCCCGGGTTGATTCCTTGGAACGTGCCGGTCTCTTCGAGCTCGCTGTTGGGGACTTGGAGTTTCTGGAGCACAGCGGAGGAGATCAGGTTCAAGCCGGCCCCGCCGTCGACTAGCATCTTAGTGACCTTGAGGTTGCGGACTGTTGGTGAGACCAACATCGACAAGCACCCGATCGCAGTTGTGTGGTCAGGGTTGTCCTCAATATCGAAGATGATAGGCGTGCTGGACCATTTCAGAGGCTTGCGCGACTCGACGGGTGGTTCCGCTGCATTGACTTCCCGCGCCCACTGCTTGAGCTGGCGGTGAGAAGTATGCAGAGAAGCACCGCCGTCTATGCACAAGACCTCTGTGGCTTTCTGAAACTCCTGCTCACTGGTCTCGACATCATCCATGTCTTCGTCTTCGTCGTCGTCTTCGTCCTTGTCGTGGCCGCGGGGAGGTCTGTTTGCTTGCCGCTGCTTGTCCTTGTCGCGGCGTCCTCCCTGGCTGGGGCGCTTCGTGCCGGATCCTCCGCCACCTCCCCGGGCTCTCTCCTTGTCGCATCGCTTGTACTCGGCCTTTTGCAGCTCGACGAGCCGCTCGACCTGCTTGCAGCTCTGGAGGTCATGGCCCTTGGTGCGGTGGATCTTGCAGTACTGTTTGTTGGTGCCGTCCCGCTTGTCGGCGACCGCCACAGCCTGGCAGTTGGCGCATCCGGCAACCTCCTTGCCGGAGCTACCAGCCTGGGCTTTCTTAGCGGCGCCTTCATCGCCGGACTGCTCAACAACCAGTACTTCTTGGCTCTTCTTCTTCCTGTTGCTCCGCCGCCGGTTCTTCCTTGCCGGGTCGGTATCCTCACTGTCAGATTCTCCTGCTCCAGTGTTCTCTACGGGGAGTTTCCTTCCTTCCTCAGCACGTGCACACTTGTCGGCCAGGGCATATAGCTCGCTGACGTCTTTGATCTTGCACATCGCCATCTCCTCCCGCATCCTGCGGTTACGCACGTTCTGATGGAACGCGCTGATGACTGCGGCAGGGTGGACGTCCGGGATGTTGTAGTGTAAGCGGCTGAATCTCTGGATGAACTTGCGCAAGGATTCCCCTTCCTTCTGGACGAGCAGATGAAGGTCACTCGCTTGGCCATGGGGTTTGTGGCCGCCTGTAAAGGCGCCAACAAACTGATGGCACAAGTCTGTCCAGGAGGTTATGGAGTTATCCGGCAAGTGCATGAGCCAGGATCTGACGTTGGATTTGAGTACCAGTGGGAAGTAGTTGGCAAGGACCAGCAGCCTGCACCGCAATGGTGTAGATGCTGAGGAACTCCGACGGATGCGAGTTGCCGTCGTACTTCTCTGGTACGTCTGGCTTGAAATTCTTCGTGCTGGGCCACTGGACTTGCCGCAGCTCACGGGTGAACACAGGGCAGCCTACCGCGTACGGTAGGTTGCCTAGTCCCCCCGGCGCATGCATGTCGACAGAGGGCCCAGCGCGCTGGTCTGATTGACGCCGCGCTTCTCTCCGACGCTCGACGCGAGTACGAGTGTCCTCTTGCTCTCGTTCGTCAAGAACTTGGCGTTGATCGCGACGAGTTCGCGGATTTGACGACGCGGTGGAGTCGTTGTCGGGATGGCTCCGGCGAGTCGGCGATCTTGGCCTTTGGGGCGGGGAATGCACGGTGGTCGCACCCCCACCGGTCTTGGCGCCATCGGTTCTCGCCTGGCCGACCTGCCGCGGCTGCGACGCACTGTGCTGCCGCGGGGTGTCGCCGTTAGCGAAGCCGATGAGACTCTGTATCGTGGCCCTCCAGTCATCGAGCTTGTCCGCCGTTGGAGGGTAGTCTAGGAGCAGTTGAGCTCGTGCTAGAGCTTCTGCTGGAGTGGCAGGCAGCGGTGGCGAGCGGCGCGTGGAGCGGGATGTGCTCGAACTTCTAACTATGTTAGAAGGAGCAGCACCCGGACCAGGCAGTCGCGCCACGCTCGCGCCAGCACGTTGGTGTGTATGCTGGCCTTGAGCACCCTGGGATCCGCCAGCTCGATCTGGGTCCAGCGAGCGTATGGTACCGTGAGTGCCAAGACGCTGCTGGTCCCGTGCCTCCTAAGAGGGGCGCGGTGCATGTTCGGACGCCGTGGCACCATGAGCTGGCTCGGCGACGCCCGTTCCGCCGCCGGTGCCGTCCCCACCACCCGTTTATTCCAGGGGCGGTGGGTTCGACGCGGACGGACCAGCCACCTCCGGCGCCTTCTTCTTCGGTGGCATGTCGATGAAGATGATGGAGAGCTAGCCTGTGCAGACGCCGGATCAGGTTCACACAACTTCGACGCCCCCTACCTGGCGCGCCAAAGATGTCGGGGGAAAATCTGCCTCCACGAACACCTATGGGGACCGAGCCCCTTTCTGGTTCGGCGGGGGGCGGAGGTCGCGCGAAGAGAGGATCGAGGCGATGCACACAAGGGGTTTACCCAGCTTCGGGCCGCACGGATGCGTAAAAACCTACTGCTGCTTTGTGGTTTGTATTGTGTTCCTGTTCGGGAGCGCTGAGTGCTACAGTACACTCAGGCAACTAATCAGACCGAGCGTGAGTGGCCTTCTTCCTCCTCCCCCCCCTCCCGTTGCGCATGGGGCCTCCTTTTATATGCGCAAGGGGTTACCCACAGGTGGCAACGTAGGCGGGGGTAAAACTGGAAAACGCTATGTTGGGTACAGCTGTTTGCACAGTGCTATCATACCTAACTCTGACGGCAGGGGACAAGGGCATTAAATGCCCGTCTAGGTCGCCCAAACAGTGCAGAAAAGGGACCGTCAGGGGCGCCACCGTTTGCCACGACGGCTACCCTGTCAGCGTTGCTTCGCCACCGCATGCCCCTGGCTGCGCAGCCTCTCGCCACGTACGCCTGGAACGACCCCAGAGCGACGCGTGGGTGGATGAGCTGGAACGCAGGCGCGGGGTGGTGACTTGCCGCGGCAAGTGCCTTGCCGCGGTTGATTCCTTGTCGCGCCCGGGAGCTTATTGCTCACCGGTCATTGCCGGGACGCGTGGCGCGTCACAGCAAGTCTCTTGTCGTGCCCTGGTCGGCCTTCCCGGCAAGCTCCTCTTGCCGGGGCCTTGTGCTTCGAGCGGCCGTCCCGGCAAGCTCCTCCTGCCGGGGCCTTGGCTCAAATACTTTGTTCTTGGATGGCCCAAAAAGGGACCATGGAGAGTTTTGGCGATCGCCTGGCAAGCCTTGCCGCGGGGTGCTACGACTGCCCGTGCACAAGTTCGGGGTACTAAGGTACCCCTACTTTAGTACACCGACACTTAGCTTATCACGATCCTCGATTTCTTTTGAAGCGGCAGATTCATGAGAGCCGGAGGCAGATCTGGACCAGTAAAGATGCAGAACTCTCCTCTGACTTACCCAATGCACCAGGAAAGCATCGGAACAAGGTCACCTCCGACTTATATCCCTTTTATCCTTTGGCGGGTCTCACTCGTCAACCACTCAATTCTTCTGACTCAAATTATCAGGAAACTTCACCTTCTTCCGCCGAATCAATGCAGTCCAATTTGCCGGCTTTTAAAACCGCTCCAGGGTAATGATAACCTGCTTAACCTGTATTCATTTCAATTTGCTACACTTGTACTGACCTTTTGATTTTATGCAGTGGACAAGCAAAACCCAGCAAGAGGGCGAAGAAGAACAAGCCGGCCGAAGAGCCGATCTTAAATGAGCCGGAACTTGGAACGGCTGCCCCTGAAGCATCCACTCATGAGCCGCCACCTGAGCCAGCTCATGATATACCAACGCCCACTGCTGAGCCGCCTGTCGAGCAAACCGTCGATGGTTCTGAAAACCCGGAAGTCCCTAGCCCTCCTAGGACGTATGATCCTCAAGATGCTGATGTCGAAATCACCAAGACCGGCTTTACTGAGCCGGGGAGACCAACCGTGCTGGCCAAGTGTTCTGCCAAGGAGGAACTTCTGGAACGTCGTCGGGTTAAATTTGATGTCACCGATTATACTCACATGAGTATTGGCGAAGTCTTTTCTGGCTATATGAGCCAAGTGCACAGCAGTCGTGACACCGAAATTGATGTGGTGAAGCAAATGTATTAGAAATTTGAGGTACAACCTTTTCTCCATATTCATTTATCCTTACCATGCCAGCCCCCAAGTCTTTTGCTTATGATGAATATGTTGTAGACTTTAGAAAGAAACTTAGCAAAATTAGTAAAACACAGTAGATTTCCGGCTTACTCCGTAGTCCCCAAGGGGCGGTTTAATCAGTATGATTGAACCGGTTCTTCATATGGTTGCACAGAACAAAGAATTTGAAAAGGTTTAAGCAGCAATATGCATTAGCCCCCAAGTGCCAATTATCTTTGCTTGCAAAGTGCTTGGGACTTACTATCATGAACCGCCACTTTAAGCAAAAATCCTTCACTATACATTAGTCCCCAAGTGCCAAGTGTTATTGCTTGCAAAAGACTTGGGACTTAATATTGCCTCATGAAAATCCTGATTTTGACCCGGTATTTGTACAGGCCACCAATAGTCAATTTGAATCGGAAACATCTGACCTGAAGAATCACCTGGAAGCTCAGGAGATTGAAACGCAAAAGGCCAACTCCAAATTTGAGTTCAGCATATCTGAACAAGAAAAACTGAAGAAAGGTTTTGAAGTGGAGAAGAAGGCCTGGGCTGATGAAAAGATCGCCTTGATCACCCGGGCTGAAAAGGTAGAGGCAGCTCTTGCAGAAGCGACCGTCGAATTATCCGGTTTAAAACGCCATATATCTCAGATGGTCTCAGCAATCTTTGGTAAGTCACTCTGCTAGTGTTAGATATATGAACCTTTCAAATGAGCATAATATTGTCATCAACTCACCTGACATTATAATGCAGGCCCCAGAAGTTCCAATCTTAACCAAAGCATGCTAATAAAGCTAAAGGTGGTTTATACGCTGGTGGAGCAACTCTACGCCGGGTCTCAGCATGGCCTAGCCACAATGGCCCTGTCAAATGAAGTTCCCACTCTCCTGTCGGATGTATTAAAGTGGCTTGCTGTGCTACCTCAACAGTTTAAGGAATTAAGGCAATCTTCTGCGAGAGCTAGAGCCGTAGCTGCATTAAGTCGGGCCAAGGCATGGCTACCGGGGCTAGACCCAGCCGACATCGCCATTGGGTATCCAAGCCTAAAGGAGGACGGAACACCTTTTGGACAGGAGGACTTCACCACTTGTGTTAAGGAAATACGCCCTGTGGCCACCCTGGTTGCTGATGACACGGATCTTACCAAGTATCATCCGGGTTATGATGCTGAAAATCGAAGGATTCCAACGCCGCATTATGAAGTGACCAACCCGATCCCTCCAATTCGTAAGCATACCTTCGCCCCTGAAGTTGACCCGGCCGGATTAATTGATGATGAAGCTGAATTTGAAGCTTTGAGTGGCATTGACTGGTCATCATCAACCTTCCAAGACAGGGAACATGATGGAGGAGCGGAAAAGGATGATCGGGCAGGTCATATTTATGCTTTGCTGAAAAACAATGTTAATCATTTGGACTCGGGGAGTCAGGTAATAGGGTAGACATAACTTGGTTTTTCCGTGCCTTCATGCACGTGTTTGGTGCTCAATACTGTTAAGCCGCCATCTTATATTCATCCATATTATGCTTATCATCTACTTTCCTTGTGCTTAAGAAAGCTTTTAAACTGTCCTGCATACAGAAATAAATTACAAGTCCCTTGGCGGCTTACCACATGGCGGGTCATATAACTTACATAGAACCCAGAATATGAAAAAGAGTCATAGATAAGCCGGTTATCAATTATAGCTTTGAAACATAACTATAATATCATACCTGTGATCCTTTGATTTATACTGCCGGTTTATGTGACCCGAACAGTTAAGGGTGACAACCCAATCCTGTAGAAGTCGATACTTCCACACATATGATTATTGTTATATGCTGGCGACTTATGGACTAAGGCCAAGCCTGGTTAAATAGAAATCACTCATTATATGCTTTCAATAGGATCAAAAAACACTCAAGACAAATGCAAAAAAGTCTGTTTGCAAAAATGTCAGAAGAGATAAACAAAATTTTGAGGCTTCTGATTCGAATACGATTAGTAAACCGTTCCAAAGGGGTTAAGCTAGGATTCGAATACGATCATGTAGCCCCCAGTGGCTTTGGCGTTGCGCCGATCAATAGGGTACCGACAGCTATGTTCTCTTTGGTTCGAATACGACCTATGTTTGAACAGGAAGCCCCCAAATGACCTTGAGAGTTTTTTAACGACGCTGATTCGAATACGATCAATGTCGGACCCAAAAGGGGTTGAGCTATGATTCGGATACGATCAAGAAGCCCCCTAGTGAGTTTGGCAGTGTGCCGATCAAAAGGGTATCGACAGCTATGTTCTCTTTGGTTCGAATACGACCTATGTTTGAACAGGAAGCCCCCTAGTGACCATGAGGTTTAACAGCTAGATTCGAATACGATCATGAGCCGGACCAAGAGAATTAAGCTAGATTCGAATGCGATCAGCCCCCAACTAGTCATTTGTGGTTAGAATGATAAGAACATACGATCATTGAGGATGAAAAGGGCAGAGGTCCTGCTTTATTACTTATCATAATATATACATTGAAAAATATGTACATCATGAGAGCCGGTGGCTCAAGTGTAGTAAGGCCGAAGATGAGCAATGTTCCACGGCCGGCGGGTCTACTCCTCCGACTTACGTGAGTCTTTGTGCTCTCGAACATCGATAAGGTAGTATAACTCATTGTTCAGGTTCTTGCTGAGCACAAAGGGTCCTTCCCAAGGTGGGGATAGCTTGTGCCCATCAGACTGATCCTGGATGAGCTGGAGCACCAAGTCACCTTCTTGAAAGGTTCTGGACTTAACCCGACGGTTGTGATAATGGCGCAGGTCCTGTTGATAAATCACCGAGCGGGCTGCTGCTAAGTCGCGCTTCTCATCCAACAGGCCAAGTGCATCCTGACGGGCTTGTTCATTATCAGCTTCAACATAAGCCGCCACACGGGGCGATTCATGACGGATGTCACTCGATAGAACCGCTTCCGCGCCGTAAACCATGAAGAAAGGCGTATAACCCGTAGATCCGTTAGGTGTAGTATTGATGCTCCATATCACAGAAGGCAACTCCTCCACCCAACAACCCGGTGTCCGCTACAACGGAACCATAAGCCGGGGTCTGATGCCTTTCAAGATTTCCTGATTGGTTCTTTCAGGCTGCCCATTGGATTGGGGGTGAGCTACTGATGAAACATCAAGCCGGATATGCTCACGTTGACAGAACTCTTCCATGGCACCCTTAGACAGATTAGTACCATTGTCAGTTATAATACTGTGTGGAAAACCAAAGCGAAAGATCACCTTTTTCATGAATTGAACCGCCGTGGCTGCATCACACTTACTGACTGGCTCTGCCTCAACCCACTTTGTGAACTTGTCAACCGCCACCAAGAGGTGGGTCCTTTTATCTTTGGACCTTTTGAAAGGCCCAACCATGTCAAGTCCCCAGACTGCAAACGGCCAAGTAATCGGAATCATCCTCAATTCTTGAGCCGGCACATGAGCCCGTCGTGAGAATTTCTGGCAACCATCACATTTACTGACTAGATCCTCCGCATCAGCATGAGCCATCAACCAATAAAAACCATGACGGAAAGCTTTGGTCACAAGAGATTTTGAACCGACATGATGGCCACAATCTCCCTCATGAATCTCACGAAGAATTTCTTGACCCTCCTCAGGAGATACACAACGTTGAAACGCTCCAGTGATATTGCGATGATGTAACTCCCCATTGACAATCGTCATTGACTTAGACCGCCGGGTTATCTGCCTGGCCAAGGTTTCGTCCTCATGTAAGCCAAATATGGCACTGTCCAATCTGGGACAACATGAAGAGCCGCCACCAGTTGTGCTTCCGGGTCAGGAACAGCCAAGTCTTCCTCTGTAGGTAACTTGACAGAAGGGTTATGCAAAACATCCAAAAAGGTGTTAGGTGGTATCGGCTTACGCTGAGACCCCGGACGGCTTAAAGCATCGGCTGCCTCGTTCTTTCTTCGATCAATGTGTTCCACCTGGTAACCCTTGAAGTGTCCAGCAATGGCATCAACTTCACGGCGATAAGCCGCCATAAGGGGATCCTTAGAATCCCACTTGCCTGGTACTTGTTGAGCCACCAAATCTGAGTCGCCGAAGCACCTTACCCGGCTTAAGTTCATCTCTTTAGCCATCCGAAGACCATGGAGCAAGGCCTCATACCCAGCTGCATTATTAGTACAAGGAAACATCAACCGGAGCAGATAACAAAATTTGTCACCTCGAGGGGAAGCTAAGACAACTACAGCCCCCGAGCCTTCCAATTGCATGGACCCATCAAAATGAATAGTCCAATATGTGTTGTCCAGCTTTTCTTCAGGCATCTGCAGCTCTGTCCAATCGTTGATGAAATCCACCAGTGCTTGAGACTTAATAGCAGTGTGTGGCACATACTTTAAACCATTTGGCCCAAGCTCAATGGCCCACTTGGCGACTCATCCCGTGGCCTCTCTGTTTTGAATGATATCGCCCATAGGAGCAGAACTGACCACAGTGATGGGGTGACCCTGGAAGTATTGCTTAAGCTTCCGGCTTGCCATGAATACCCCATAAACAAGTTTCTGCCAATGTGGATACCTTTGCTTGGACTCAATAAGCAATTCACTGATGTAATAAACTGGTTGTTGAACCGGATGCTCCTTGCCAGCCTCCTTGCGCTCCACCACAATGGCCACGCTGACGGCACATGTGCTAGCACCCACATACATCAATAAGGGCTCCTTATCAATAGGAGCAGCAAGGACCGGCGGCTCAGACAACTGTCTCTTCAAATCTTCAAAGGCAGCATTACCAGCATCACTCCAGACGAAGTTGTCCGTCTTCTTCATCATCTGGTACAGTGGTATGGCCTTCTTGCCTAACCGGCTTAAAGTAGCAATATGGCCCGCCAGACGCTGAACGTCATTGATACACGCCGGCTTAGCCAAAGAGGTGATTGCCTTGATATTCTCCGGGTTAGCCCCGATGCCTTTGTTAGAGACCAGAAAACCCAAAATCTTGCCAGCTGGCACTCCAAAAACGCACTTTGCCGGGTTAAGCATCATCTTGTAGACCCGGAGATTATCAAAGGTTTCCTTCAGATCATCTATCAAGGTCTCGTTCTCTTTAGACTTCACCACAGTGTCTTCCACATAAGCATGAACGTTGCGCCCTATCTGATTGTGGAGACAGTTCTGCACACATCGCTGATAAGTCACGTGGGCACTCTTAAGCCCAAAAGGCATAGATAAATAACAGAAGGCTCCAAACGGAGTGATGAAAGCGGTCTTCTCCTAGTCCTTAACTGCCATTTTGATCTGATGATATCCAGAGTAAGCATCCAAAAAGCTCAAACGCTCACAACTCGCCATAGCATTAACGATTTGATCAATACTGGGAAGAGCAAAAGGATCAGCCGGACAAGCCTTGTTTAAATCCGTGTAATCCACACACACACGCCGGGTGCCATTCTTTTTTAGCACAAGTACCGGGTTAGCCAACCACTCTGGGTGAAAAACTTCAACAATAAACCCGGCCGCCAAGAGCCGGGCCACCTCCTCACCAATAGGTTTACGCCTCTCCTCATTAAACCGCCGAAGAAACTGCTTGACCGGCTTAAATTTTGGATCAATATTAAGAGTGTGCTCAGCGAGTTCTCTCGGTACACCTGGCATGTCAGAAGGTTTCCATGCGAAGATGTGCCGGTTCTCACGGATGAACTCGATGAGCGTGCTTTCCTATTTGGGATCCAGATTGGCACTAATACTGAACTGCTTAGACGAGTCACCTGGAACAAAATCAACAACCTTGGTTTCATCAGCCGACTTAAATCTCATCACCAGCTCATGTTCCGTGGTTGGGTTTTCAAAGACGTCATGTCTGCCGGGTCAACATTGTCCTTGTAGAACTTCAACTCCTCTGTTGTGCAAACAGATTCAGCATAAGCATCATCGCCTTCCTCACATTCCAAGGCTATCTTTCGACTCCCATGCACTCAAATGGTGCCCTTATGACCCGGCATTTTGAGCTGCAGGTAAACATAACACGGCCGCGCCATGAACTTTGCATAAGCCGGCCGTCCAAACAATGCATGGTATGGGCTCCGGATTTTGACTACCTCAAAGGTTAACTTCTCAGCCCTGGAATCATGCTCATCGTCAAATGCTACTTCCAGCTCAATCTTACCCACTAGGTACGCCGACTTACCAGGCACTACTCCGTGAAAAACAGTGTTGGATGTCTTAAGATTCTTATCAGTCAACCCCATGCGACGAAAGGTCTCATAATAGAGGATGTTGATGTTGCTGCCTCCATCCATGAGCACTTTTGTGAATTTGTATCCACCAACTTGAGGTGCCACCACCAAGGCCAAGTGACCCGGATTGTCAACCCATGGAGGGTGATCCTCCCTACTCCATAGAATAGGCTGCTCAGACCATCTCAGATAACGCGGAACCGCCGGTTCAACCGCGTTCGCTGCCCTCTTATGAAGTTTCTGGTCCCGTTTGCATAAGCTAGTGGTGAACACATGATACTGCCCACTGTTCAGCTGCTTTGGGTTACTCTGATACCCGAATTGCTGCTGTTGTTGACCTCCCTGACCAGATTGCTGATTATAACCACCTTGATGACCTTGAGGGCCCTCGCCATGAAAACCGCCGCCGCCTGAGCCGCCGCCCGGCCCGTGATTCCCATGGAACATGTTAGAATTCTTGAAAGCCTTCATGATCGTACAATCTTTCCATAGATGAGTGGCCGGCTTCTCCCGGGTGTCGTGTCTTGGACAGGGCTCATTCAACAACTGCTCAAGGGTGGGACCTGACCCGCTCGACCGAGGAGGCGGCCTCCCCTTGCGTCGTTGATTGTTGCCCTGAGTATTCGCCACAAACTTCAAGCTACCGTCAGCCTTACGTTTATTATTGCCTCCTTGATTCGCCGGGTTATGCTGAAGACCCTTAGCGTTACCGTTCTTCTTTCCCTTCCCTGTCTTCTCTTCATCAGACGCGGGATCCTTGGTACTATCAGAATCGGCGTATTTGACTAGAGCCGCCATCAGTTGGCCCATGTCATTACAATCGCGCTTGAGCCGCCCCAGCTTCTGTTTTAGAGGCTCAAAATGACAATTTTTCTCCAACATTAAGACCGCAGAGCTGGCATCCATCTTATCAGATGAATGTATTATTTCCTTCACCCGGCGCACACAATGGGTCGTGGACTCACCTTCCTCTTGCTTGCAATTAGTCAAGTCCACAATTGACATGGGCTGCTTGCATGTGTCCTTAAAGTTCTGAATGAACCTGGCCTTTAGCTTGGCCCAGGAACCAATGGAATTAGGTGATAGCTCCTTTAACCAAGTGCGGGCCATTCCATCCAGCATCATAGTGAAGTACTTGGCCATTGCCGCGTCACTGACCTTCAGCAATTCCATGGCCATCTCGTAACTTTCAATCCACGCCCCAGGCTGCAAGTCAGCCGTGTAGTTAGGCACCTTTTGAGGCCCCTTGAAGTCCTTGGGAAAACGCTCATTACGCAGTGCTGGCACTAAGCAAGGGAGACCTCCGGTTCTCGTGGTCGCACCTGCCTCAATAGAAGTTGTCGGATAAACCGGAAAAGGTTGGTAAGCCGCCTGCTGAGCCACCTGCTCCATCGCCTGCTGAGCCGCCCGCTCAGCCTCTTGGCGTACCCTATCCTGATTAGCCAAGTTAGGGGCTCCATCTCGCGCCGGGTCTCGCCCACCTGGCTGATCACAGTGCCGGACGTTGCCTGAAACTGCCGCCGAGTCCATATGTCTGCTGTAACTCGGGCTCCGGCTTGGACGAGGGGTCGAATGAATCTTGTCTCGACTGTAAGAGTATGCCTCTTGCTGTACCAGAGCCGTCTGAAGAAGTTCTCTGACCCTTCGTATTTCAACCGCTGTCGGAGAGTCGCCCTCCACCGGGAGAGCCGCCAATCGCGTCGCCACATCGATCATGTTCTCCAGCGGGTTAGAATAATGACCCGGTGGCGTTGGCACATACTGAGGTGGAGCAGTGTTCACTCGGGGAGGTTCCATCACCCATGGTTGAACCGGCGTCCCAGCTCCGGGCATCGCAACCGGGTTTACCTCTAGCGGATTACTAGGACCTGCACCGGGTGTGCAGAAGAGATTTCTAGGATCGTAAATCAAAGGCAAACGGGATTGAGACTTCTGGTGCCTTCTCCTCATGACCTCATTTGATGCGTTTAAATCCATTGTAAGCTGGAACGCTTCTGACTGAAGCTGCTGAGCTCGAGCATCCAAAGCCGCCCGTTCTGTGGCCAATCTGGTTCCCTAACCTGCTAGGTTTTCCTTGGCTTGTGCTATCTCCTCACGCAATTGAGCCACCTCTGCATCATGTTCAGCCTGATCCGCCGGATAAACTGTGGCGTTTAACAGGGTTATCAGTCTATCCGTGAGATCAATCAGCACCTGAGCCGGCGGGCGCACAGGGCCTCCTGCCCCGACTGCCGCTGACTCGGAGGTTATCGCTGCTGCAGCCGTAGAGTTTTAACCTAGTTGAGTGCCGGCCATGAAGATCCCTACTCTGCTCGGCGGCTCAAAGGGGTCCGGAATACTGCTGCCATCGGAACAGCCCCAAGTCCGCCGTCTTGTAGTTGATACAACGGATCTGTCTCACCCATGGACGACTCAGTGTCAAAATAGATGGTCCTCTCACCGCCAGGCACGGATCCTTCAGGAAGTACTCCTCCATGGATGCATCCCACGAAGGCACGCATCATGGCGGGTGGAGCCTAGGCGGGTCTCGCACTGATGAGGACATCAATACCATTGTTACACCCACAGCCCCTGCTGCTATACATACTGGACCAATTACTAGAGCTCACGCACGCCAATTGAATTATCAGGTACTTTCGTTTCTTGGTAATGATTCTAATGTTCATGAGAATATGATGCTGCCTAAATTGGATACATTTGTTTTGCTTACAAATGAAGGGCCTAGCTTGGAGAAGGATGATCATTGGAGCAAGAACAAGCATGGAGTTGATGGCATGCGCAAGGGGGACAAGAACAGAGTTTCAAGTGAGGATTTCAGGACTTTGAAGCCATCATAATGAGTGCATGAAGCCTTGGACGAAATATACAAGATGCCACTTCATAATTTTCGTCCAGAGGCTATTCTAGGTGCTGCGTCACCTTCTTTTTGGGCCAGGCCCATGTAATTTCGAAGTACTTCAATATAGGCTGTTTTTAGAGTCCGTATGTGTGGGGAAACAAGAGTTAGGGTGGGTTTCGGACCCCTCCTCCAAGGGCCACGAAATCCCCCCCCCTCTTCCTCCATATATACAGCCCCTAGGGCATCGCTTAGACTTTGGGGTTTTGTTTAGATTAAAAGTTCGCCATAGCTGCAACTTCGCGTACTTCGTTTGTGTTCAACGACCAGACCAAGGCGTCACAGAACCCCACCTTCATTAATAAAGCTTTCGTCTTATATTCGCAATATCCAGATTGCAATCTTAGTTTCTTGCTTGTTCTTCGTTTGCTCGCAAGAAACAGGCCCTCGTGGTCAGGTTGATCGTGTTCCAGAGTGTGCTTTTCCCTTGTTTACGTGCAGCGCCGTGATTTTGTTAGTGTTCTAGGCTCGCGTCTCAACCACGGTCTAGCCTAGGACCAGCACAGTACCGTCGTTGAGCGTTTATTCAACTTTGCATCTCTGAATTGATTATTGTTGACCCTTTTTGCTACCATATTATAAGCCTTCCCAGCTCCACATACATCTACATCGTGCGTTTGACTCTCCCTGGTACTCGCTATATCCAAGCTTTGAGGGTTTTGACTACATCGGTTGCCGATCACCGCCTACTGCTGGGTAAGAACTGGTAAGAATTTGAGATTTGCTTAAAGGATTTGTGACACCCACCACCACCACCACTTGTTAGTAGTCTATAGGATCATATTCTTGTGTGTTTCTATTGCTGCTAACCATGCCAGTATCACAACCCGACGAGATTGACTGGGAGAATTTAACAAACAAGGAGCTTCATGATAAGTTTCAGAAAATGATGACTGAACAGGTGCAAGATGTGCTGAACAATTTTGAAGAGGCCATGGAGAAGATCACTGGCCTTGAGAAGACGTTCGAAACAAAGCTCGATAACAGATTTAATGAATTTCTTGCGCGTCTACCACCACCACCACCGGCTGCACCAAACGCACCTCTACAACAACAACAACGATTACCTCCAC
This sequence comes from Aegilops umbellulata, assembly GCA_032464435.1. Taxonomy (NCBI): domain Eukaryota; kingdom Viridiplantae; phylum Streptophyta; class Magnoliopsida; order Poales; family Poaceae; genus Aegilops; species Aegilops umbellulata. The sequence continues at coordinate 199,909,724 of CP136058.1, read as the reverse complement.
ATCGCGAAACAGCCCTCCGCCGAGCGACCCGTGTCCCTCTTCAGCCTGGCCAAGCTACTGGTGCTGCTGTTGATACTTCTGTGGCTCCTGCTGCTGATGTGGGGGAGGATGATTATGTGGGAGATTACGAGGATGAGGTTGATCAACATCAGAACTACGTGCAACCACCAGCACCACAACCACCAGGTCGTCCACATGCATATAATGGCACTGTTAGGGCTCCCCCTCAGGTACGAGATCATGACAATCTCCCTAAACTGAAATTGAATATTCCACCATTTGAGGGTAGATATGTTCCTGATATATATCTTACTTGGGAGTTAGAAATTGAACAACGATTTACATGTTTACAATATCCTGAGGAGAGACGTGTTCCTGCTGCTGTTTGTGCTTTCACTAGCTTTGCATGTGTTTGGTGGTCTGAATATTGTAGATTATATCCTGTTCCAGCTACTTGGGCTGCTTTGAAAACTGCTATGCGTACTCGTTGGGTTCCACCATATTATCAACGTGAATTACTTTAAAAATTGTAGCGCTTAAGACAGGGAAAAACTTCGGTAGAAGAATATTATTAGGAATTACAAACTGGCTTGATTAGATGTGGTATCATTGAGGAGAATGAAGCTATGCTTGCACGTTTTCTGGGTGGATTAAATAGAGAGATTCAGACCATTCTAGACTATAAGGATTATAATAATATCACTCGTTTATTCCATCTTGCTTGTAAAGCTGAACGTGAAGTGCAGGATCGACAGGCATTGTCGCGAACTAACTTTTCTGCAGGTCGACCTTCATCGTGGACACCACGTGCATCATCTACTTCCACACGTTCTGTTACACCGGCTACTCCGTCAGCTGCCACCTCCAACCGTGATACAACAAAGCAGGCACAACCACCACTATCTGCCAAGAGCACACCTTCTGGGCCTGCACAGAGCTCTGCTTCTTCCATGGCGTCTACAGGGCACACAAGTGATATTATTTGTCGTCGTTGTAAGGGAAGAAGACATTTTGCGCGAGAATGCACATCTTAGCGTGTGATGATTGCTACTGAGGATGGTGGGTATGAGTCCGCTAGTGACTATGATGAGGAGACTTTGGCTCTTCTTACACATGAAGAACACGGTGGAGATGATTCTGATCATGAGACGCAATACATGGCTGCTGAAGATGCTGACAGGTATGAATGTTTAGTTGCTCAACGTGTTTTGAGTGTGCAGGTCACGCAAGCTGAGCAAAATCAGAGGCATAATGTGTTCCATACAAATGGAGTTGTGAAGGAACATTCTGTTCGCGTCATCATAGACGGAGGGAGCTGCAACAACTTGGCTAGCATGGAGATGGTGGAGAAGCTATCTCTCACCACAAGACCACATCCACATCCTTACTACATCCAATGGTTCAACAACAGCGGCAAGGTTAAGGTAACACGTACTGTTCGTGTGCATTTTAGTATCTCTACATATGCTGATTACGTTGATTGTGATGTGGTACCTATGCAAGCATGTTCCTTATTACTTGGTAGACCAAGGCAATTTGATAAAAATTCTATACACCATGGTAGAAACAATCAGTATACTCTTGTTCATAAGGACAAAAATATTACTTTGCTTCCTATGACTCCTGATTCCATTTTGAAAGATGATATTAATCGAGCTAATAAAGCAAAACAGGAGCAAAATAAGAGTGAAAATCAGATTGTGGCAAAAGAATTTGAGCAACAAATGAAGCCTAATAATAAACCATCTAGTGTTGCTTCTGAAATTAAATTGAAAAGTGCATGTTTATTTGCCACCAAATCTGATATTGATGATCTAGATGTTAGCAAATCTGTTTGCTATGCTTTTGTGTGCAAAGAGGCATTATTTTCATTCAAGGACATGCCTTCCTCTTTGCCTCCTGCTGTTGCTAACATTTTGCAGGAGTTCGCTGACGTCTTTCCACAAGACGTGCCACCGGCATTACCACCTATTCGAGGGATTGAGCATCAAATTGACTTAATTCCCGGTGCATCATTACCCAACCGCGCACCATACCGTACCAATCCAGAGGAGACGAAGGAGATTATGCGTCAAGTACAAGAGCTACTCGACAAAGGTTATATACGCGAATCCCTTAGTCCTTGTGTTGTTCCTATTATTCTAGTGCCGAAAAAGGATGGTACCTCGCGTATGTGTGTTGATTGTAGAGGCATTAATAATATTACTATTCGTTATCGTCATCCTATTCATAGGCTAGATGATATGCTTGATGAATTGAGTGGCTCTACAATATTCTCCAAAGTTGATTTGCGTAGTGGATACCATCAAATTCGTATGAAATTGGGAGATGAATGGAAAACAGCTTTTAAAACTAAGTTTGGTTTATATGAGTGGTTAGTCATGCCTTTTGGGTTAACTAATGCACCTAGTACTTTCATGAGACTAATGAACGAAGTTTTACGTGCTTCCATTGGACGATTTGTGGTAGTCTATTTTGATGATATACTGATTTATAGCAAATCTTTGGAAGAACATTTGGAACATTTACGTGCTGTTTTTAATGCTCTACGTGATGCACGTTTGTTTGGTAACCTTGGGAAGTGCACCTTTTGCGTCGACCGAGTGTCTTTTCTTGGCTATGTTGTTACTCCACAGGGAATTGAAGTTGATAAAGCCAAGATTGAAGCTATTGAGAGTTGGCTGCAACCCAAAACGGTCACACAAGTGAGGAGTTTTCTTGGACTCGCCGGTTTCTATAGGCGTTTTGTGAGAGACTTTAGCACCATTGCTGCACCTCTCAATGAGCTTACAAAGAAGGATGTGCCTTTTGTTTGGGGTACCGCACAGGAAGAAGCCTTCACGGTATTGAAAGATAAGTTGACACATGCTCCTTTACTTCAACTTCCTGATTTTAATAAGACTTTTGAGCTTGAATGTGATGCTAGGGGAATTGGATTAGGAGGTGTGTTATTACAAGATGGCAAACCTGTTGCATACTTTTCTGAAAAATTGAGTGGGCCTAGTCTGAACTATTCTACTTATGATAAGGAATTATATGCTCTTGTTCGGACTTTAGAAACATGGCAACATTATTTATGGCCCAAAGAATTTGTTATACATTCTGATCATGAATCTTTGAAACACATTAAAAGTCAAGCTAAACTGAACCGTAGACATGCTAAATGGGTTGAATTCATTGAGACTTTCCCTTATGTCATTAAACACAAGAAGGGTAAAGAAAATGTTATTGCTGATGCATTGTCTCGTCGTTATACTATGCTGTCCCAACTTGATTTTAAAATATTTGGTTTGGAGACCATCAAAGATCAATATGTGCATGATGCTGAATTTAACGATGTATTGCAGAATTGTAAAGAAGGTAGATCATGGAACAAGTTCGTCGTTAACGATGGATTTGTGTTTCGTGCTAACACGCTATGCATTCCAGCTAGCTCCGTTCGTCTTTTGTTGTTGCAGGAGGCGCATGGGGGAGGACTAATGGGACACTTTGGCGTGAAGAAGACGGAGGATATACTTGCTACACATTTCTTTTGGCCAAAGATGAGACGGGATGTTGATCGTTTTGTTACTCGCTCCACTACATGTCAAAAAGCTAAGTCACGACTCAATCCTCATGGTTTATATATGCCTTTGCCTGTACCTAGTGTTCCTTGGGAGGATATATCTATGGACTTTGTTTTAGGTTTACCTCGAACAAAGAAGGGGAGGGATAGCATATTTGTTGTCGTAGATAGATTCTCGAAAATGGCACACTTTATTCCATGTCATAAAAGCGATGATGCTGTTAATGTTGCTGATTTGTCCTTTCGTGAAATTATTCGCTTGCATGGTGTGCCAAATACTATTGTTTCAGACCGTGATACTAAATTTCTTAGCCACTTTTGGAGATGTTTATGGGCTAAGTTGGGGACTAAACTGCTTTTTAGTACTACTTGTCACCCCCAAACTGATGGAGAAACTAAAGTAGTTAATAGAACATTGTCTACTATGCTTAGGGCTGTTTTGAAGAATAATAAGAAAATGTGGGAAGAATGCTTGCCTCATATTGAATTTGCTTATAATCGTTCGTTGCATTCTACTACTAAGATGTGCCCTTTTGAAATTGTGTATGGTTTCCTACCTCGTGCACCCATTGATTTGTTGCCTCTTCCATCTTCGGAGAAGGTTAATTTTGATGCTAAAGAACGTGCTGAATTGATTTTAAAAATGCATGAGTTAACTAAGGAAAACATTGAGCGTATGAATGCTAAATATAAACTTGCTGGAGATAAGGGTAGAAAACATGTTGTGTTTGCACCTGGAGATCTTGTTTGGTTACATTTGCGTAAGGATAAATTTCCTAATTTGCGCAAATCAAAGCTAATGCCACGTGCTGATGGTCCTTTTAAGGTGTTAGAGAAAATAAATGATAATGCATATAAACTTGAGATGCCTGCAGATTTTGGGTTAGTCCCACTTTTAACATTGCAGATTTGAAGCCTTATTTGGGTGTGGAAGATGAGCTTTCGTCGAGGACGACTTCATTTCAAGAAGGAGAGGATGATGAGGACATCAATACCATTGTTACACCCACAGCCCCTGCTGCTATACATACTGGACCAATTACTAGAGCTCGCGCACACCAATTGAATTATCAGGTACTTTCGTTTCTTGGTAATGATTCTAATGTTCATGAGAATATGATGCTGCCTAAATTGGATACATTTGTTTTGCTTACAAATGAAGGGCCTAGCTTGGAGAAGGATGATCATTGGAGCAAGAACAAGCATGGAGTTGATGGCATGCGCAAGGGGGACAAGAACAGAGTTTCAAGTGAGGATTTCAGGACTTTGAAGCCACCATAATGAGTGCATGAAGCCTTGGACGTAATATACAAGATGCCACTTCATAATTTTCGTCCAGAGGCTATTCTAGGTGTTGCGTCACCTTCTTTTTGGGCCAGGCCCATGTACTTTCGAAGTACTTCAATATAGGTTGTTTTCAGAGTCCGTATGTGTGGGGAAACAAGAGTTAGGGTGGGTTTCGGACCCCTCCTCCAAGGGCCACGAAATCCCCCCCCCCCTCTTCCTCCATATATACAGCCCCTAGGGCATCGTTTAGACTTTGGGGTTTTGTTTAGATTAAAAGTTCGCCATAGCTGCAACTTCGCGTACTTCGTTTGTGTTCAACGACTAGACCAAGGCGTCACAGAACCCCACCTTCATTAATAAAGCTTTCCTCTTATATTCGCAATATCCAGATTGCAATCTTAGTTTCTTGCTTGTTCTTCGTTTGCTCGCAGGAAACAGGCCCTCGTGGGCAGGTTGATCGTGCTCCGGCGTGGTCAATAACCCTCGGAAGTTGGTTTAGCGATTGCTAAGGCGCGACGTCTCGCACGTTCGTAGTCGGATCGTCAAAGTCGACTCCCACAGAAACGATAGCCACCATCTCATCGAAACATCGGGACACCTTTGCCTCTATCACGCACGCTGAGCTATCTCGATGATGTCGGTGTAGATGTCCGGCTCAGGGCCCGGCTCGCCGATCCGGCCGATGAAGACGTGAATTCCGCCGAAGGGGACCCGGTACCAGTACTCAATTGAGCCGGCGTCGGGGCCCCAGCCTGCGTCATCGATGTAAAGCTTGCCACGACGACTCTTGGTCATCTGGCCCAGAACGTATCCCTTGGGCCCTTCGAAGCTGCCCTTCAAGAACTCAAATCCACCGTGCGCTGGCCCCATGGTGTGCGCCAACTGTCATGCAATTGTCACGACAGATGTCCTAGTGAAAAGACTTAGTCATGGAGCCATCGCAACTAGGAAGCAAGAAGGGGTTAATTGGGACAAAGGACACGAGGTTTATACTAGTTCGGCCCCTTATGGTGAAGGTAAAAGCCTACGATCCAGTTTTGAGTGGGATTGCTTATCTCTCGATAACCAGGGAGTGAATCCGCTTAACCTAGCTCTCGGTCTGATGTTCCTTGTCCTGAACTGCCGCTGGGTCGTCCCTTTATATAATGAGGTCGACGCCCAGCGAATCATAGAGTCCCGACCGGCTCATAAATAGTGTCCGGCTCGGTTTCTCTCTATTCCTGCCTTATAGTACAAGTTTACACATATATGGCGGTTTATCTCTACGGGCCTTAAGTCGCCCTTTGGGCCTTGGGCCCTTAACTAACCCGTCATCTCCAGGAGTGATCTTGGGCTTCATGAGTCATTATGAGTATAACCCGGCCCCTCCTGGGCGGGCCATACTAATAAATATGTCCCCAACACCACCAGACGAATATCCGTCATGGAGGTTCGGCAGCTCTGGTCATCGATCCAATTATCGATGGGTTCCATCTCACTGGAGTCCTTATAGATGGCGGCAACAGTCTTAACTTGATTTATCAAGACACTATTCATAAAATGGGTATTGACTCATCAAGAATCAAGCCCAGTAACACCACCTTCAAAGGAGCGATACACGGCATCGAAGCCCGCTGCACGGGTTCATTAACACTGGAAGTAGTGATGAGGACATCAATACCATTGTTACACCCACAACCCCTACTGTTACATATAATGGACCAATTACTAGAGCTCGCGCACGCCAATTAAATTAACAGGTACTTTCGTTTCTTGGTAATGATTCTAATGTTCATGAGAATATGATGCTGCCTAAATTGCATACATTTGTTTTGCTTACAAATGAAGGGCCTAGCTTGGAGAAGGATGAACATTGGAGCAAGAACAAGCATGGAGTTGATGGCATGCGAAAGGGGAACAAGAACGGAGTTACAAGTGATGATTTCAGGACTCTGAAGCCACCATAAGGAGTGAATGGAGCCTTGGACGAAATATACAAGATGCCACTTCATAAATTTCGTCCAGAGGCTATTCTAGGTGCTGCGTCACCTTATTATTGGGCCAGGCCCATGTAATTTCGAAATACTTAAGTATAGGCTGTTTTTAGAGTCCGTATGTGTGGGGAAACAAGAGATAGGGTTGGTTTCGGACCCCTTCCCCACGGGCCACGAAATTTCCCCCTCTTCCTCCATATATACAGCCTTTAGGGCACCGTTTAGACTTTGGGTTTTATTTAGTTAAAAGTTAGCCATCGTTGCAACTTCGTGTACTTTGTTTGTGTCCAGCGACCAGACTAAGACCGCTTACGGATCCCCACCTTTATCAATACTTCATCCATATTCGCAATATTCAGATTGCTTAATCATATTCTTGCTTGTTCTTCGATTGCTTGCAGGAATAGACCTTCGTGGTCAGGTTGATCGTGCTCCGGCGTGGTCAATAACCTCTCGGAGTTAGTTTAGCGGTTGCTAAGGCGCAACGTCGTGCACGTTTGTAGTCAGATCGTCAAAGTCGTCTCCACCAAATCGATAGTTATCATCTCATCGAAAGATCGGGACCCTCGCCTCTATCAAGTGGTATCAAATTTCCAGGTTGCTCGGTGAGATTTTACAGTTTTTCGTAGATTAGATCGAGTCTGTTCTTCATACCTACACTCTACGAAAAAGCCACAAAAAAATTAGGGTTAGTTCATCATATCCGAACCAATCTGAGCCTTTGCATAATCTTTTTAGGGTTTTTGCTTTGTTGAATTTGCGGTTGCACCGTTGTGTCAAGTTGCTGGTCTTAGAGTCTAGTCTTTTAGAGTTTCGAGTTCTGGTCATATTTGTCACGCCGTCGCCGCACCATCATCATCGCCTTGCCATCTACAACCACCGCTTATCCGCCACCGCTCTGAATCCGTATCCATATACCACCACCAATCTGTGTCCATATATCACCACCGCTACCATATACCACCCCCGCTGCCATATCCTACCACCATATATCCACCACCAATCTGAGTTTTTCTCATATTAGGTTTGTTTTCGAGATCCATCTCAATTCCGATTCGTGTTTCCTTGCCTGCGTAGGTCTCGGAAAAAAAGAGTTTGGAGACCCCCGGGCAGTTTTTAGGCCAAAATTTCGGCGACCGGAAATATTTTTTCCCTATCCTATTTTTAGGCTGTTCTGAGTCTTTTGAGACACTCGCCATCATAGTGATTTTTTGTCGCACTTTTTTCGTCGTCGCTGCCCTGATTTCCAAAAAAAATTGTCAAAAAATTTCATACCCATCCTGTCAGTTTGACCTGGGAAGAGTTTTGAGACACTCGCCATTATAGTGATTTTTCGCAAAAAAAAAGAGGAGCGCAAAAAAAGCTCAAAAAAACAGAGCGTAAAAAAAATCCAGAGTGTGCTTTTCCCTTGTTTCCGTGCAACGCCGTGATTTTGTTAGTGTTCTAGGCTCGCGTCTCTAGCACGGTCTAGCCTAGGGCCAGCACAGTACCGTCGTTGAGCGTTTATTCAACTTTGCATCTCTGAATTGATTATTGCTGAACCTTTTTATTACCATACTATAAGCCTTCCCAGCTCCACATACATCTACGTCGTGCGTTTGATTTCCCCTGGCAATCACTCTATCCAAGCTTTTGAGAGTTTTGACTACAACGGTTGCCGATACCGCCTGCTGCTGGGTAAGAACTGGTAAGAATTTGAGATTTGCTTGACGGATTTGTGACACCCGCCACCACCACCACTTGTTAGTAGTCTGTAGGATCTTATTCTTGTGTGTTTCTATTGCTGATAACCATGCCAGGATCACAAGCCGACGAGACTGACTGGGAGAACTTGACGAACAAGGAGCTTCATGATAAGTTTCAGCAAATGATGAGTGGACAGGTGCAAGATGTGCTAAACAGATTTGAAGAGGCCATGGAGAAGACATTCAAAACAAAGCTCGATAACAAGTTCAATGAATTGCTCACACGTCTTCCACCACCGGCTGCACCTAACGCACCTCTACAACAACAACAACAACGACTACCTCGACATCGCGAAACAGCCCTCCGCCGAGCGACACGTGTTCCTCTTGCGCTTGGCCAACCTGTTGGTGCTGCTGTTTATACTTTTGTGGCTCCTGCTGCTGATGCGGAGGAGGATGATTATGTGGGATATTACGAGGATGAGGTTGATCAAAATCAGAACTACGTGCAACCACCAGCACCACAACCACCAGGTCGTCCACATGCAAATAATGGCAACGTTAGGGCTCCCCCTCAGGTAAGAGATCATGACCATCTCCCTAAACTGAAATTGAATATTCCACCATTTGAGGGTAGATATGTTCCTGATATATATCTTACTTGGGAGTTAGAAACTGAACAATGATTTACATGTTTACAATATCCTGAGGAGAGACGTGTTCCTGCTGCTGTTTGTGCTTTCACTAGCTTTGCATGTGTTTGGTAGTCTGGACATTGTAGATTATATCCTGTTCCCGCTACTTGGGCTGCTTTGAAAACTGTGATGCGTACTCGTTGGGTTCCACCATATTATCAACGTGAATTACTTCAAAAATTGCAGCGCCTAAGACAAGGAAAAAATTCGGTAGAAGAATATTATCAGGAATTACAAACTGGCTTGATTAGATGTGGTATTCTTGAGGAGAATGAAGCTATGCTTGCATGTTTTCTGGGTGGATTAAACAGAGAGATTCAGACCATTCTAGACTATAAGGATTATAATAATATCACTCGTTTATTCCATCTTGCTTGTAAAGCAGAACGTGAAGTGCAGGATCGACAGGCATTGGCGCGAACTAACTTTTCTGCAGGTCGACCTTCATCATGGACACCACGTGCATCATCTACTTCCACACGTTCTGCTACACCGGCACCTCCGTCGGCTGCCACCTCCAACCGTGATACAGTAAAGCAGGCACAATCACCACTATCTGCCAAGAGCACACCTTCTAGGCCTGCAAAGAGCTCTTCTTCATCCATGGCATCAACAGGGCAAACACATTGTATTATTTGTCGACGTTGCAAGGGTGGAGGTCATTATGCGAGAGAATGCCCATCTAAGCGTGTGATGATTGTTACTGAGGATGGTGGGTATGAGTCCGCTAGTGACTATGATGAGGAGACTCTGGCTCTTATTACACATGAAGAACACGGCGGAGATGATTCTGATCATGAGACGCAATACATGGCTGCTGAAGATGCTGACAGGTATGAATGTTTAGTTGCTCTACGTGTTTTGAGTGTGCAGGTTACACTAGCTGAGCAAAATCAGAGGCATAATTTGTTCCATACAAAGGGAGTTGTGAAGGAACATTCTATTCGCGTCATCATAGATGGAGGGAGCTGCAACAACTTGGCTAGCATGCAGATGGTGGAGAAGCTATCTCTCACCACAAGACCACATCCACATCCTTACTACATCCAATGGTTCAACAACAGCGGCAAGGTTAAGGTAACACGTACTGTTCGTGTGCATTTTAGTGTCTCTACATATGTTGCTGATTATGTTGATTGTGTTGTGGTACCTATGCAAGCATGTTCCTTATTACTTGGTAGACCATGGCAATTTGATAAAAATTCTGTACACCATGGTAGACACAATCAGTATACTCTTGTTCATAAGGATAAAAATATTACTTTGCTTCCTATGACTCCTGATTCCATTTTGAAAGATGATATTTATAGAGCTAATAAAGCAAAAAAGGAGAAAAATAAGTGTGAAAATCAGATTGTGGCAAAAGAATTTGAGCAACAAATGAAGCCTAATAATAAACCATCTAGTGTTGCTTCTGAAATTAAATTGAAAGGTGCATGTTTACTTGCCACCAAATCTGATATTGATGAGCTAGATTCTAGCAAATCTGTTTGCTATGCTTTTGTGTGCAAAGAGGCATTATTTTCTTTCGAGGACGTGCCTTCCTCTTTGCCCCCTGCTGTCACTAACATTTTGCAGGAGTTCGCTGACGTCTTCCCACAAGACGTGCCACCGGGAATACCACCTATTCGAGGGATTGAGCATCAAATTGACTTAATTCCCGGTGCATCGCTACCCAACCGTGCACCATACCGTACCAATCCAGAGGAGACGAAGGAGATTATGCGTCAAGTACAGGAGCTGCTCGACAAAGGTTATATACGCGAATCTCTTAGTCCTTGTGTTGTTCCTATTATACTAGTGCCTAAAAAGGATGGTACATTGCGTATGTGTGTTGATTGTAGAGGCATTAATAATATTACTATTCGTTATCGTCATCCTATTCCTAGGCTAGATGATATGCTTGATGAATTGAGTGGCTCTACAATATTCTCCAAAGTTGATTTGCGTAGTGGATACCATCAAATTCGTATGAAATTGGGAGATGAATGGAAAACAACATTTAAAACTAAGTTTGGTTTATATCAGTGGTTAGTCATGCCTTTTGGGTTAACTAATGCACCTAGTACTTTCATGAGACTAATGAACGAAGTTTTACGTGCTTTCATTGGACGATTTGTGGTAGTCTATTTTGATGATATACTGATGTATAGCAAATCTTTGGAAGAACATTTGGAACATCTACGTGCTGTTTTTAATGCTCTACGTGATGCATGTTTGTTTGGTAACCTTGGGAAGTGCACCTTTTGCACCGACCGAGTGTCTTTTCTTGGCTATGTTGTTACTCCACAGGGAATTGAAGTTGATAAAGCCAAGATTGAAGCTATTGAGAGTTGGCCGCAGCCCAAAACGGTCACACAAGTGAGGAGTTTTCTTGGACTCGCTGGTTTCTATAGGCGTTTTGTGAGAGACTTTAGCACCATTGCTGCACCTCTCAATGAGCTTACGAAGAAGGATGTGCCTTTTGTTTGGGGTACCGCACAGGAAGAAGCCTTCACGGTATTGAAAGATAAGTTGACACATGCTCCTTTACTTCAACTTCCTGACTTTAATAAGACTTTTGAGCTTGAATGTGATGCTAGTGGAATTGGATTAGGAGGTGTGTTATTACAAGATGGCAAACCTGTTGCATACTTTTCTGAAAAATTGAGTGGGCCTAGTCTGAACTATTCTACTTATGATAAAGAATTATATGCTCTTGTTCGGACTTTAGAGACATGGCAACATTATTTATGGCTCAAAGAATTTGTTATACATTCTGATCATGAATCTTTGAAACATATTAAAAGTCAAGCTAAACTAAATCGTAGACATGCTAAATGGGTTGAATTCATTGAGACTTTCCCTTATGTCATTAAACACAAGAAGGGTAAAGAAAATGTTATTGCTGATGCTTTGTCTCGTCGCTATACTATGCTTTCACAACTTGACTTCAAAATATTTGGTTTGGAAACCATCAAAGATCAATATGTGCATGATGCTGATTTTAAAGAAGTAATGCAGAATTGTAAAGAAGGAAGAACATGGAACAAGTTCGTTGTTAATGATGGCTTTGTGTTCCGTGCTAACAAGCTATGCATTCCAGCTAGTTCTGTTCGTCTTTTGTTGTTGCAGGAGGCGCATGGAGAGGATTAATGGGACACTTTGGCGTGAGGAAGACGGAGGATGTACTTGCTACACATTTCTTTTGGCCAAAGATGAGACGGGATGTTGAGCGTTTTGTTGCTCGCTGTACTACATGTCAAAAAGCTAAGTCACGACTCAATCCTCACGGTTTATATATGCCTTTCCCTGTGCCTGGTGTTCCTTGGGAGGATATATCTATGGACTTTGTTTTAGGTTTACCTCGAACAAAGAAGGGGAGGGATAGCATATTTGTTGTCGTGGATAGATTCTCGAAAATGGCACACTTTATACCATGTCATAAAAGCGATGATGTTGTTAATGTTGCTGATTTGTTCATTCGGGAAATTATTCGCTTGCATGGTGTGCCAAATACTATTGTCTCAGATCGTGATACTAAATTCCTTAGCCACTTTTGGAGATGTTTATGGGCTAAGTTGGGGACTAAACTGCTTTTTAGTACTACTTGTCACCCCCAAACTGATGGACAAACTGAAGTAGTCAATAGAACATTGTCTACTATGCTTAGGGCTGTTTTGAAGAATAATAAGAAAATGTGGGAAGAATGCTTGCCTCATATTGAATTTGCTTATAATCGTTCATTGCATTCTACTACTAAGATGTGCCCTTTTGAAATTGTGTATGGTTTCCTACCTCGTGCACCCATTGATTTGTTGCCTCTTCCATCTTCGGAGAAGGTTAATTTTGATGCTAAAGAACGTGCTGAATTGATTTTAAAAATGCATGAGTTAACTAAGGAAAACATTGAGCGTATGAATGCCAAATATAAACTTGCTGGAGATAAGGGTAGAAAACATGTTGTCTTTGCACCTGGAGATCTTGTTTGGTTACATTTGCGTAAGGATAGGTTTCCTAATTTACGCAAATCAAAGCTAATGCCATGTGCTGATGGTCCATTTAAGGTGTTAGAGAAAATAAATGATAATGCATATAAACTTGAGCTGCCTGCAGATTTTGGGGTTAGTCCCACTTTTAACATTGCAGATTTGAAGCCTTATTTGGGTGAGGAAGATGAGCTTCCGTCGAGGACGACTTCATTTCAAGAAGAGGAGGATGATGAGGACATCAATACCATTGTTACACCCACAGCCCCTACTATTACATATAATCGACCAATTACTAGAGCTCACGCACGCCAATTAAATTACCAGGTACTTTCGTTTCTTGGTAATGATTCTAATGTTCATGAGAATATGATGCTGCCTAAATTGGATACATTTGTTTTGCTTACAAATGAAGGGCCTAGCTTGGAGAAGGATGAGCATTGGAGCAAGAACAAGCATGGAGTTGATGGCATGCGCAAGGGGAACAAGAACGGAGTTACAAGTGATGATTTCAGGACTTTGAAGCCACCATAAGGAGTGAATGAAGCCTTGGACGAAATATACAAGATGCCATTTCATAAATTTCGTCCAGTTGCTATTCTAGGTGCTGCGTCACCTTATTATTGGGCCAGGCCCATGTAATTTCGAAATACTTAAGTATAGGCTGTTTTTAGAGTCCGTATGTGTGGGGAAACAAGAGATAGGGTTGGTTTCGGACCCGTTCCCCAAGGGCCACGAAATTTCCCCCTCTTCCTCCATATATATAGCCCTTAGGGCACTGTTTAGACTTTGGGTTTTATTTAGTTAATAGTTAGCCGTCGTTGCAACTTCGTGTACTTCGTTTGTATCCAAGGACCAGACTAAGACCGCTTATGAAACCCTACTTTCATCAATACTTCATCCATATTCGCAATATTCAGATTGCTTAATCATATTCTTGCTTGTTCTTCGATTGTTTGCAGGAATAGACCTTCGTGGTAAGGTTGATCGTGCTCCGGCGTGGTCAATAACCTCTCGGAGTTGGTTTAGCGATTGCTAAGGCGCAATGTCGTGCACATTTGAAGTCGGATCGTCAAAGTCGTCTCCACCAAATCGATAGTTATCATCTCATCGAAAGATCGGGACCCTCGCCTCTATCAAGTAGTCTTTGGTTCACCGGATAACTTCCGAAGTGAAGACTTGATCATCGACATTGTCCCCTTCCGCAGTGGTTATCACGCACTACTCGAACAAACCGCTTTCGCCCGCTTCAATGTAGTCCCGCATTATGCTTACTTAAAGCTCAAAAAGCCTGGACCCCACGGCGTTATCATAGTCAATGGAAACATGGAGCGCTCCCTCCGTACTGAGGAGCATACCGTGGCCCTTGCGGTTGAAGTGCAGAGCAGCCTCATCAGGCCGAACACCTCATCGGCCATCAAGGCTGCAGACACTGTTAAACGAGTCCGGCCCACTCTGCATAATGGCAGCTCGGTGAATCCAGAGCTAGACTTGCAGTCTCTCCTCCGTCGATCGCCGCACACAACTGCGGTATATGTACTGTGTGTGCATAATTACGCACTCAAAATACCCTGGGCAACGGCGGCGGCACACTGCGGACAAGGTCTATAGTGCGGCTTGACCCTATTTGACTTTAACATTTTTTTCTTTTCTATCATTACAGGTTCTTTAAAACCTAACCACTTTACGGTTGCACAAGGGCCCTTTCCCAGGCCCCTTCTATATACATGATCGTAGGGACGGTTTCCTAACGTGTTTCGGCTACATAGGGACGGTTCGACATCAACATCACCACCGCTCATCTTCGCCAAGGACTTCTATGAACGGCTACATCATTTTGGTATCAACCTCATCTTGGTACCATGAAACCATCATACTTCCTTGCATTTGCATTGATAACCCCATAGTTTTACTTTTGCGTCACTTACCCATCGAGACTAGCCTTCAAGTATTGCCGGCAACGTGACTTGTATACATTAGTGATCATACTTCCCATAGCATACATACCATATCATCGTGTTGCATATCTTGGTATTATCTTTTGTGTCACAAGGTTGTCATCGCATATACAATTGCTATCTTGGTTCGTGAAGCATTGCATGAGAAAAGAGCTCAAATACAAAGAGCCCAACAAGCTTTTAAGCAAAAAGGAAAGATAAGCAAAGAGCTTATGAGCAAGAACCATAGCATCATACAACACTAAGATTGTCATACTCGACCATCTTGGATCATATCATCGGAATACCACACATATATAATACTTGGGATAGAACTCATTGCATTTTTGCTTAGTAGGTCGTGCACAAGTTCGTATCCGCCTATTGTGCAATCGTGCTAGCGTCTCTCTAGTGCTGTGCAACAAGATCATTTTGGTGGTTTCACATTTTGGCTCATTCCTTGGTTTCACGACCCCACTTATCTATTTGCGTGTGTGTTTCCGTGTACCTGTCTTGCTATTGGTCTACTTGTTGCATTTGGAAATTGGAATCGTTTCCAACATTATTGAGTCTCACTTACAATTGCAATAAATTTTGTGCCACCATCCTAACCGAGCTCCACCATAAGCTTTTACTTGTGTAGGTGTGAGAAACTGACAAGAATTGGTACCAATTGTGCTATTTCCATGTTACACATGGGAGTGATCTTTGATACACCTTCAACATCGGTCAAGGTACATTTGGTATAAGTTCTTCTCTTTCTCCCACTGATGAGGACATCAATACCATTGTTACACCCACAGCCCCTACTGTTACATATACTAGACCACTTACTAGAGCTCGCGCACGCCAATTAAATTACCAGGTATTTTCGTTTCTTGGTAATGATTCTATTGTTCATGAGAATATGATGCTGCCTAAATTGGATACATTTGTTTTGCTTACAAATGAAGGGCCTAGCTTGGAGAAGGATGGACATTGGAGCAAGAACACGCATGGAGTTGATGGCATGCGCAAAGGGATCAAGAACGGAGTTACAAGTGATGATTTCAGGACTTTGAAGCCACCATAAGGAGTGCATGAATCCTTGGATGAAATATACAAGATGTCACTTCATAATATTCGTCCATAGGCTATTCTAAGTGCTGCCTCACCTTATTATTGGGCCAGGCCCATGTAATTTCGAAATACTTAAGTATAGGCTATTTTTAGAGTCCGTATGTGTGGGGAAACAAGAGTTAGGGTTGGTTTCGGACCCCACCCTCAAGGGCCACGAAATTCCCTCCTCCTCCTCCATATATATACAGCCCTTAGGGCGTCGTTTAGACTTTGGGTTTTGTTTAGATTAAAAGTTCGCCATAGCTGCAACTTCGCGTACTTCGTTTGTGTTCAACGACCAGACCAAGGCATCACAGAACCCCACCTTCATTAATAAAGCTTTCCTCTTTTATTCGCAATATCCAGATTGCAACCTCAGTTTCTTGCTTGTTCTTCGTTTGC
Organism: Aegilops umbellulata; assembly: GCA_032464435.1. Taxonomy (NCBI): domain Eukaryota; kingdom Viridiplantae; phylum Streptophyta; class Magnoliopsida; order Poales; family Poaceae; genus Aegilops; species Aegilops umbellulata. The sequence goes on along the minus strand of CP136058.1, from coordinate 199,893,114 downwards.
TCGCAAGAAATAGAACCTCGTGGTCAGGTTGATCGTGCTCCGGCATGGTCAATAACCCCTCGGAAGTTGGTTTAGCGATTGCTAAGGCGCAACGTCTTCGCACGTTTGTAGTCGGATCGTCAAAGTCGACTCCCACAGAAAACGATTGCTATCTCATCGAAACATCGGGACACCCTCGCCTCTATCACCCACTCGCAAATTTTGTTTGGAATGATGGATAAGCCAAGTACTTCTACCAATCCACTCTTCCTTGAGCAAGACGACGACCCGAACAACTATGTCACCAAGCTACACCTATTTGGTACACAACGAGCTTCGCATGAAGAGCAACTAGCAATGAGCGACCGCATCGACAACCTCACCACCGACTTGCGACTCTCCGAGCAACGTACAAGAGGCTACTTCGACAACAAGCTCGACGAACACAAACATGAGAATGACGCAAGAATGGACCAGATTCGTGCCTTGTTGGTCAATCGCTCTTCTACCACTTCGTCCTACTCAAGACGGAGTCGCTCGAGTTGACACTATGACGACACTATCTCCGGCTCAAGTCCCCCGACATTGAACACTCTTCGTCGTGCTGCGCGTCAAGATCATCAAGCAAGCCGCAGTCCTCTACACGACACCGACTCTCAAGAGCATCGATACCGTCAAAATCAAGCTACATTCGCGCAAGCACAAGAAAGGCAACGCCAACGACAACAAGAACAAGTGGAGCGTGCGCGACAGCATCAAGATGCACAAGATGCCGAGGCACAACGCCAAGAACAACAACTACGAGAAGGTCAAGCACTTGAGGTGCAACTTGCCCTTCGTGATTCAAGTCGAGCCGTAGCCAACCGAGGCCGACAAGCTCGTCTACATCAAGAAGCGCTTCATGATGAAGTTCAAGAAAGGATTTATCAATCACGTGTGCATCGTCAAGTTCCTCAAGTTCCTCATCAAGCTCGACAAACTCCTCCACAAGCTCGCCAAGAAAATCAAGTTCAACCAGAGCATGAAGACAATGGAAATCCTCCAAGACAAGAGGAACATGAGGTCGACAACCCTCATCGCAAAGAGCAACATGAGATTGTCAATCCTCAACTACATGGGCATCATCATCCCCGACCCCAACTGATGAGGACATCAATACCATTGTTACACCCACAGCCCCTACTAATACATATACTGGACCAATTACTAGAGCTTGTGCACGCCAATTAAATTACCAGGTACTTTTGTTTCTTGGTAATGATTCTAATGTTCATGAGAATATGATACCGCCTAAATTGGATACATTTGTTTTACTTACAAATGAAGGGCCTAGCTTGGAGAAGGATGAACATTGGAGCAAGAACACGCATGGAGTTGATGGCATGCGCAAGGGGATCAAGAATGGAGTTACAAGTGATGATTTCAGGACTTTGAAGCCACCATAAGGAGTGCATGAAGCCTTGGACGAAATATACAAGATGCCACTTCATAATATTCGTCCATAGGCTATTCTAGGTGCTGCGTCACCTTATTATTGGGCCAGGCCCATGTAATTTCGAAATACTTAAGTATAGGCTATTTTTAGAGTCCGTATGTGTGGGGAAACAAGAGTTAGGGTTGGTTTCGGACCCCACCCTCAAGGGCCACGAAACTCCCTCCTCTTCCTTCATATATACAGCCCTTAGGGCGTCGTTTAGACTTTGGGTTTTGTTTAGATTAAAAGTTCGACATAGCTGCAACTTCGCGTACTTCGTTTGTGTTCAACGACCAGACCAAGGCGTCACAGAACCCCACCTTCATTAATAAAGCTTTCCTCTTTTATTCGCAATAGCCACCATCTCATCAAAAGACGGGACACCTTTGCATCTATCAAGTGGTATCAGATTTCTAGGTTGCTCGGTGAGATTTTACAGTTTTTCGTAGATTAGATCGAGTCTGTTCTTCATACCTAAAGTCCACGAAAAAGCCACAAAAAAATTTAGGGTTAGTTCATCATATCCGAACCAATCTGAGCCTTTGCATAATCTTTTTACGGTTTTTGCTTTGTTGAATTTGCGGTTGCATCGTCGTGTCAAATTGCTAGTCTTAGAGTCTAGTCTTTTAGAGTTTCGAGTTCTGGTCATAAGTTGTCACGCCACCGCCGCACCATCATCATCGCCTTGCCATCTACCACCATTGCTTATCCGCCACCGCTCTGAATCCGTATCCATATACCACCACCACTCCATATCCATATACCAACACCAATCTGTATCCATATACCACCACCGCACCATATACCACCACCGCTGCCATATACCACCACCAATCCGAGTTCTTCTCATATTAGGTTTGTTTTCGAGATCCATCTAAATTCCGACTCGTGTTTCCTTGCCTGCGTAGTTCTCGAAAAAAAGAGTCTGGAGACCCCCGGGCAGTTTTTAGGCCAAAATTTCGGCGACCGAAAATATTTTTTCCCTATCATATTTTTAGATTGTTCTGAGTCTTTTGAGACACTCGCCATCATAGTGATTTTTGGTCGCACTTTTTCGTCGTCGCTGCCCTGATTTCCAAAAAAAAAAATTGTCAAAAAAAATTTGTACCCATCCTGTCAGTTTGACCTGGGAAGAGTTTTGAGACACTCGCCATTATAGTGTTTTTTCGCAAAAAAAAGAGGAGCGCAAAAAAAACAGAGCGAAAAAAAAATTCCAGAGTGTGCTTTTCCGTTCTTTCCGTGCAGCGCCGTGATTTTGTTAGTGTTCTAGGCTCGCGTCTCTAGCACGGTCTAGCCTAGGACCAGCACAGTACCGTTGTTGAGCGTTTATTCAACTTTGCATCTCTGAATTGATTATTGCTGACCCTTTTTGCTACCATATTATAAGCCTTCCCAGCTCCACATACATCTACATCGTGCGTTTGACTCTCCCTGGTAATTGCTCTATCCAAGCTTTGAGAGTTTTGACTACATCGGTTGCCGATCACCGCCTGCTGCTGGGTAAGAGCTGGTAAGAATTTGAGATTTGCTTGACGGATTTGTGACTGTCCACCACACCACCACCACCACTTCCTAGTAGTCTGTCGAATCATATTCTTGTGTGTTTCTATTGCTGCTAACCATGGCAGGATCACAAGTCGACGAGACTGACTGGGAGAACATGACAAACAAAGAGTTACATGGTAAGTTTCAACAAATGATGAGTGGACAGGTGGAAGATGTGCTAAATAGATTTGAAGAGGCCATGGAGAAGATAGATGGCATTGAGAAGGCGTTCGAAACAAAGCTCGATAACAAGTTTAATGAATTGCTCGCGCGTCTACCACCACCACCACAGGCTGCACCTAACGCACCTCTACAACAGCAACAACGACTACCTCCACATCACGAAACAGCCCTCCGCCGAGCGACCGGTGTCCCTCTTCAGCCTGGCCAAGCTGCTGGTGGTGCTGTTGATACTTCTGTGGCTCCTGCTGCTGATGTGGGGGAGGATGATTATGTGGGAGATTACGAGGATGAGGTTGATCAACATCAGAACTACGTGCAACCACCAGCACCACAACCACCAGGTCGTCCACATGCAAATAATGGCAATGTTAGGGCTCCCCTCAGGTACGAGATCATGACCATCTCCCTAAACTAAAATTGAATATTCCACCATTTGAGGGTAGATATGTTCCTGATATATATCTTACTTGGGAGTTAGAAACTGAACAACGATTTACATGTTTACAATATCCTGAGGAGAGACGTGTTCCTGCTGCTGTTTGTGCTTTCACTAGCTTTGCATGTGTTTGGTAGTCTGGACATTGTAGATTATATCCTATTCCCGCTACTTGGGCTGCTTTGAAAACTGTTATGCGTACTCGTTGGGTTCCACCATATTATCAACGTGAATTACTTCAAAAATTGCAGCGCTTAAGACAAGGAAAAAATTCGGTAGAAGAACATTATCAGGAATTACAAACTGGCTTGATTGGATGTGGTATTGTTGAGGAGAATGATGCTATGCTTGCACGTTTTCTGGGTGGATTAAATAGAGAGATTCATACCATTCTAGACTATAAGGATTATAATAATATCACTCGTTTATTCCATCTTGCTTGTAAAGCTGAACGTGAAGTGCAGGATCGACAGGCATTGGCGCGAACTAATTTTTCTGCAGGTCGACCTTCATCATGGACCCCACGTGCATCATCTAATTCCACATGTTCTGCTACACCGGCACCTCCGTCGGCTGCCACCTCCAACCGTGATACAGTAAAGCAGGCACAATCACCACTATCTACCAAGAGCACACCTTCTGAGCCTGCAAAGAGCTCTTCTTCATCCATGGCATCAACAGGGCAAACACATGATATTATTTTTCGACGTTGCAAGGGTGGAGGTCATTATTCGAGAGAATGCCCATCTAAGCGTGTATTGATTGTTACTGAGGATGGTGGGTATGAGTCAGCTAGTGACTATGATGAGGAGACTTTGGCTCTTATTACACATGAAGAACACGGTGGAGATGATTCTGATCATGAGACGCAATACATGGCTGCTGAAGATGCTGACAGGTATGAATGTTTAGTTGCTCAACGTGTGTTGACTGTGCAGGTTACACAAGCTGAGCAAAATCAGAGGCATAATTTGTTGCATACAAAGGGAGTTGTGAAGGAACGTTCTATTCGCGTCATCATAGATGGAGGGAGCTGCAACAACTTGGCTAGCATGGAGATGGTGGAGAAGCTATCTCTCACCACAAGACCACATCCACATCCTTACTACATCCAATGGTTCAACAACAGCGGCAAGGTTAAGGTAACACGTACTGTTCGTGTGCATTTTAGTATCTCTACATATGCTGATTATGTTGATTGTGATGTGGTACCTATGCAAGCATGCTCCTTATTACTTGGTAGACCATGGCAATTTGATCAAAATTATGTACACCATGGTAGAAACAATCAGTATACTCTTGTTCATAAGGATAAAAATATTACTTTGCTTCCTATGACTCCTGATTCCATTTTGAAAGATGATATTAATAGAGCTAATAAAGCAAAACAGGAGAAAAATAAGAGTGAAAATCAGATTGTGGCAAAAGAATTTGAGCAACAAATGAAGCCTAGTAATAAACCATCTAGTGTTGCTTCTGAAATTAAATTGAAAAGTGCATGTTTACTTGCCACCAAATCTGATATTGATGAGGTAGATTCTAGCAAATCTGTTTGCTATGCTTTTGTGTGCAAAGAGGCATTATTTTCATTCGAGGACGTGCCTTCCTCTTTGCCCCCTGCTGTCAATAACATTTTGCAGGAGTTCGCTGACGTCTTCCCACAAGACGTGCCACCGGGACTACCACCTATTCGAGGGATTGAGCATCAAATTGACTTAATTCCCGGTGCATCGCTACCCAACCGTGCACCATACCATACCAATCCAGAGGAGACGAAGGAGATTATGCGTCAAGTACAGGAGCGGCTCGACAAAGGTTATATATGCGAATCTATTAGTCCTTGTGCTGTTCCTATTATACTAGTGCCTAAACAGGATGGTACATCACGTATGTGTGTTGATTGTAGAGGCATTAATAATATTACTATTCGTTATCGTCATCCTATTCCTAGGCTAGATGATATGCTTGATTAATTGAGTGGCTCTACAATATTCTCCAAAGTCGATTTGCGTAGTGGATACCATCAAATTCGTATGAAATTGGGAGATGAATGGAAAACAGCATTTAAAACTAAGTTTGGTTTATATGAGTGGTTAGTCATGCCTTTTGGGTTAACTAATGCACCTAGTACTTTCATGAGACTAATGAACGAAGTTTTACGTGCTTTCATTGGACGATTTGTGGTAGTCTATTTTGATGATATACTGATTTATAGCAAATCTTTGGAAGAACATTTGGAACATTTGCGTGCTGTTTTTAATGCTCTACGTGATGCATGTTTGTTTGGTAACCTTGGGAAGTGCACCTTTTACACCGACTGAGTGTCTTTTGTTGGCTATGTTGATACTCCACAGGGAATTGAAGTTGATAAAGCCAAGATAGAAGCTATTGAGAGTTGGCCGCAGCCCAAAACGGTCACACAAGTGAGGAGTTTTCTTGGACTCGGTGGTTTCTATAGGCATTTTGTGAGAGACTTTAGCATCAGTGCTGCACCTCTCAATGAGCTTAGAAAGAAGGATGTGCCTTTTGTTTGGGGTACCGCACAGGAAGAAGCCTTCACGGTATTGAAAGATAAGTTGGCACATGCTCCTTTACTCCAACTTCCTGATTTTAATAAGACTTTTGAGCTTGAATGTGATGCTAGTGGAATTGGCTTAGGAGGTGTGTTATTACAAGACGGCAAACCTGTTGCATACTTTTCTGAAAAATTGAGTGGGCCTAGTCTGAACTATTCTACTTATGATAAGGAATTATATGCTCTTGTTCGGACTTTAGAGACATGGCAACATTACTTATGTGATAGAGGCAAAGGTGTCCCGATGTTTCGATGAGATGGTGGCTATCGTTTCTGTGGGAGTCGACCTTGACGATCCGACTACGAACGTGCGAGACGTCGCGCCTTAGCAATCGCTAAACCAACTTCCGAGGGTTATTGACCACGCCGGAGCACGATCAACCTGACCACGAGGGCCTGTTTCCTGCGAGCAAACGAAGAACAAGCAAGAAACTAAGATTGCAATCTGGATATTGCGAATATAAGAGGAAAGCTTTATCAATGAAGGTGGGGTTCCGTGACGCCTTGGTCTGGTCATTGAACACAAACGAAGTACGCGAAGTCGCAGCTATGGCGAACTTTTGATCTAAACAAAACTCAAAGTCTAAACGACGCCCTAAGGGCTGTATATATGGAGGAGGAGGGGGGAATTTCGTGGCCCTTGAGGAAGGGGTCCGAAACCAACCCTAACTCTTGTTTCCCCACACATACGGACTCTAAAAACAGCCTATACTTAAGTATTTCGAAATTACATGGGCCTGGCCCAATAATAAGGTGACGTAGCACCTAGAATAGCCTTTGGACGAAATTTATGAAGTGGCATGTTGTATATTTCGTCCAAGGCTTCATTCACTCCTTATGGTGGCTTCACAGCCCTGAAATCATCACTTGTAACTCCGTTCTTGTTCCCCTTGCGCATGCCATCAACTCCATACTTGTTCTTGCTCCAATGTTCATCCTTCTCCAAGCTAGGCCCTTCATTTGTAAGCAAAACAAATGTATCCAATTTAGGCAGCATCATATTCTCATGAACATTAGAATCATTACCAAGAAACGAAAGTACCTGGTAATTTAATTGGCGTGCGCGAGCTCTAGTAATTGGTCCATCATATGTAACAGTAGGGGCTGTGGGTGTAACAATGGTATTGATGTCCTCATCATCCTCCCCTTCTTGAAATGAAGTCGTCCTCGACGGAAGCTCATCTTCCTCACCCAAATAAGGCTTCAAATCTGCAATGTTAAAACTGGGACTAACCCCAAAATCTGCAGGCAACTCAAGTTTATATGCATTATCATTTATTTTTTCTAACACCTTAAAAGGACCATCAGCACGTGGCACTAACTTTGACTTGCGCAAATTAGGAAACCTATCCTTACGCAAATGTAACCAAACAAGATCTCCAGGTGCAAAGAACACGTTTTCTACCCTTATCTCCAACAAGTTTATATTTAGCATTCATGCGCTCAATATTTTCCTTAGTTAACTTATGCATCTTTAAGATCAAATCAGCACGTTGTTTAGCATCAAAATTAACCTTCTCCGAAGATGGAAGAGGCAACAAATCAATAGGTGCACGAGGTAGGAAACCATACACAATTTCAAAAGGGCACATCTTAGTAGTAGAATGCAATGAACGATTATAAGCAAATTCAATATGAGGCAAGCATTCTTCCCACATTTTCTTATTATTCTTCAAAACAGCCCTAAGCATAGTAGACAATGTTCTATTGACTACTTCAGTTTGTCCATCAGTTTGGGGGTGACAAGTAGTACTAAAAAGCAGTTTAGTCCCCAACTTAGCCCATAAACATCTCCAAAAGTGGCTAAGAAATTTAGTATCACGGTCTGAAACAATAGTATTTGGCACACCATGCAAGCGAATAATTTCACGAAAGAACAAATCAGCAACATTAACAGCATCATCGCTTTTATGACATGGTATAAAGTGTGCCATTTTTGAGAATCTATCCACGACAACAAATATGCTATCCCTCCCCTTCTTTGTTCGAGGTAAACCTAAAACAAAGTCCATAGATATATCCTCCCAAGGAACACTAGGCACAGGCAAAGGCATATATAAACCATGAGGATTGAGTCGTGACTTAGCTTTTTGACATGTAGTGCAGCGAGCAACAAAACGCTCAACATCCCGTCTCATCTTTGGCCAAAAGAAATGTGTAGCAAGTACGTCCTCCGTCTTCTTCACGCCAAAGTGTCCCATTAATCCTCCTCCATGCGCCTCCTGCAACAACAAAAGACGAACAGAGCTAGCAGGAATGCATAGCTTGTTAGCGCGGAACACAAAACCATCATTAACAACGAACTTGTTCCATGTTCTTCCTTCTTTACAATTCTGGATTACTTCTTTAAAATCAGCATCATGCACATATTGATCTTTGATGGTCTCCAAACCAAATATTTTGAAGTCAAGTTGTGAAAGCATAGTATAGCGACGAGACAAAGCATCAGCAATAACATTTTCTTTACCCTTCTTGTATTTGATAACATAAGGGAAAGTCTTAATGAATTCAACCCATTTAGCATGTCTACGATTCAGTTTAGCTTGACTTTTAATATGTTTCAAAGATTCATGATCAGAATGTATAACAAATTCTTTGGGCCATAAATAATGTTGCCATGTCTCTAAAGTCCGAACAAGAGCATATAATTCCTTATCATAAGTAGAATAGTTCAGACTAGGCCCACTCAATTTTTCAGAAAAGTATGCAACAGGTTTGCCATCTTGTAATAACACACCTCCTAATCCAATTCCACTAGCATCACATTCAAGCTCAAAAGTCTTATTAAAATCAGGAAGTTGGAGTAAAGGAGCATGTGTCAACTTATCTTTCAATACCGTGAAGGCTTCTTCCTGTGCGGTACCCCAAACAAAAGGCACATCCTTCTTTGTAAGCTCATTGAGAGGTGCAGCAATGGTGCTAAAGTCTCTCACAAAACGCCTATAGAAACCAGCGAGTCCAAGAAAACTCCTCACTTGTGTGACCGTTTTGGGCTGCAGCCAACTCTCAATAGCTTCAATCTTGGCTTTATCAACTTCAATTCCCTGTGGAGTAACAACATAGCCAAGAAAAGATACTCGGTCGGTGCAAAAGGTGCACTTCCCAAGGTTACCAAACAAACGTGCATCACCTAGAGCATTAAAAACAACACGTAAATGATCCAAATGTTCTTCCAAAGATTTGCTATAAATCAGTATATCATCAAAATAGACTACCACAAATCGTCCAATGAAAGCACGTAAAACTTCGTTCATTAGTCTCATGAAAGTACTAGGTGCATTAGTTAACCCAAAAGGCATGACTAACCACTCATATAAACCAAACTTAGTTTTAAAAGCTGTTTTCCATTCATCTCCCAATTTCATACGAATTTGATGGTATCCACTATGCAAATCAACTTTGGAGAATATTGTAGAGCCACTCAATTCATCAAGCATATCATCTAGCCTAGGAATAGGATGATGATAACGAATAGTAATATTATTAATGCCTCTACAATCAACACACATACGCGAGGTACCATCCTTTTTCGGCACTAGAATAATAGGAACAACACAAGGACTAAGGGATTCGCGTATATAACCTTTGTCGAGTAGCTCTTGTACTTGACGCATAATCTCCTTCGTCTCCTCTGGATTGGTACGGTATGGTGCGCGGTTGGGTAATGATGCACCGGGAATTAAGTCAATTTGATGCTCAATCCCTCGAATAGGTGGTAATCCCGGTGGCACGTCTTGTGGAAAGACGTCAGCGAACTCCTGCAAAATGTTAGTAACAGCAGGAGGCAAAGAGGAAGGCACGTCCTCGAATGAAAATAATGCCTCTTTGCACACAAAAGCATAGCAAACAGATTTGCTAACATCTAGATCATCAATATCAGATTTGGTGGCAAATAAACATGCACTTTTCAATTTAATTTCAGAAGCAACACTAGATGGTTTATTATTAGGCTTCATTTGTTGCTCAAATTCTTTTGCCACAATCTGATTTTCACTCTTATTTTGCAACTGTTTTGCTTTATTAGCTCGATTAATATCATCTTTCAATATGGAATCAGGAGTCATAGGAAGCAAAGTAATATTTTTGTCCTTATGAACAAGTGTATACTGATTGTTTCTACCATGGTGTACAGAATTTTTATCAAATTGCCATGGTCTACCAAGTAATAAGGAACATGCTTGCATAGGTACCACATCACAATCAACATAATCAGCATATGTAGAGATACTAAAATGCACACGAACAGTACGTGTTACCTTAACCTTGCCGCTGTTGTTGAACCATTGGATGTAGTAAGGATGTGGATGTGGTCTTGTGGTGAGAGATAGCTTCTCCACCATCTCCATGCTAGCCAAGTTGTTGCAGCTACCTCCATCTATGATGATGCGAACAAAACGTTCCTTCACAACTCCCTGTGTATGGAACAAATTATGCCTCTGATTTTGCTCAGCTTGCGTGACCTGCACACTCAAAACACGTTGAGCAACTAAACATTCATACCTGTCAGCATCTTCAGCAGCCATGTATTGCGTCTCATGATCAGAATCATCTCCACCGTGTTCTTCATGTGTAAGAAGAGCCAAAGTCTCCTCATCATAGTCACTAGCGGACTCATACCCACCATCCTCAGTAGCAATCAGCACACGCTGAGATGTGCATTCTCGCGCAAAATGTCTTCTTCCCTTACAACGACGACAAATAATATCACTTGTGTGATAGAGGCGAGGGTGTCCCGATCTTTCGATGAGATGATAACTATCGATTTGGTGAAGATGACTTTGACGATCCGACTACAAACGTGCACGACGTTACGCCTTAGCAATCGCTAAACCAACTTCGAGAGGTTATTGACCACGCCGGAGCACAATCAACCTGACCACGAAGGTCTATTCCTGCAAGCAATCGAAGAACAAGCAAGAATATGATAAAAGCAATCTGAATATTGCGAGTATATATGAAGTATTGATAATGGTGGGAATCCGTAAGCGGTCTTGGTCTGGTCGTTGGACACAAACGAAGTACACGAAGTTGCAATGGCTAACTTTTAACTAAACAAATCCCAAGGAAAAAGCTAGTAGATGGATCTACTTATATAGGAGCAAGGGGTGGCGGCCAAGGAGGTGGGAGGACGTCCCAAGGCAGCCTAAAACCAACCCTAGGTCGTACAAGGCTCATGGGCCCAAGTGGAGGTGATGCAACACCTTTGAACTTGTTGTTTGACTCGGATTCTGCTGCAGCGTCAGATTGTTTCGTCCATATCTCAATGCTCCGGACGAATTTAAAGGTGATTCCAATTGGAGTGGAAAGAGGACGAAATCTACTTTCCAACAAAAAAATAAACACCCAATTCGGAGTCCGTATGAAAAAGTTATTGCCGTTTTGAGTCAGGTATGTCTGTGCAGTCCGAATCTGAATCCAGAACGTGAGAGACTTGGACTCTATCTTCTCTTGGCCCAAAAGTGACGTGAAAGAACTTTTTGAACAGCAAGTAAACATCTCTTTCTCCCTTATCTTCATATGTGTGTTGTACAAATGACCCATACACCTGCAATTAGACAAAACACAAAAGTGTGTGAAGTATTTTTGTTCTGGATAACAAAAATAGATTATTGAATAGTTTGCACTAGAAATCACCTGACAAATATGCATGTATGCAATATTTTTTGTCGTATCCAAGGTAGTCATGTCCTCATCATCCTCCCCTTCTTGAAAACAAAACCGTCCTCGGCATTGCTTAATCTGAAATGTGGCTAACAAAAAAGACAATGTGTACATGTTGTATATGTATATGTCATCCATTTTTACTTTCCTTAGTTTTTGCACATATGGCACATGTATACATGAGTAACCTTCATAATTCATAAATCTAAAGCCAAAATATTATCACAAGAAGTAGAAGGCATGAAAATATTACAACTCGGTTTGCACATATAAGCGAAGCTCTTATTCATTTTAAAAGGTTGACAATGTTCATCATTAAACCATCCCAACATTGGTGAATAAACCTTACTTGCGTCAAATTTACATGCTACAACATGCTTAAATAAGCAAACATGCAATAATTCATTGGACACAGAATCATCACCAAGATTAGAGGTCATATCAAAATGATTAAACATTGGTTCTTTTGCATCAACAGTTAATTCAATGGGTGCACTCAAAATTGTTGGTATTTCAGTTGTTTGATCACATGGCAAAGTCAAATTGTCAACATAGTCCTCTAAAATAGGTAGTGTGATCAAAGTAGTGGGTAGCTCATCAGATGGTGCATTCAAATTGACAAGGCATTCATCATTCTCATGTAGAGATGGAAGATCAGTACCTTTCTCATTACCTCTTATGATCAACTCCGATGGTGTAGCCACTCTCGGGGGCGATGTGTCACATGGTGGAGGTGATGTAGTCCTCACAACAACGGATGTGGATGTCATAGTATGCCTAGTAGTTGAAGGAACAATCATATCAACTCTTGGAATATGCATCGTGCGCTTGTTCTCCTCGTGAGCAACACGTCGTTTTATTTCCTGTTCAGCTTTGCAAGCAAGGCGAAACAAATGGTCCATAGGATAACACTCTTCATGAATTAATATCTCTTGAATATCACGGTTTAATCCTCCCCAAAATCTATCCATAAAATCATCTTCACTTTCTTCTAAAGAGGAATGCAACAAGGTAGTTTGTAAATCATCATAATATTTTGTTACAGTGTCACTACCTTGTTTTAAATGTTGCAACTTCTTAATCATGTCACGAGTATAGTAAGCGGGGACGAAAGTATGTCGCATGGCAAGTTTCAAATCATCCCAAGTAGTAGGTATATAATCAGGGTGTAATCGACAATATTCAGTCCACCAAACCAAAGCATAACCAGTGAAAGAACCAACTGCAACCTTAATCTTTTTATGTTCATCAAAATTATGGGAAGCAAATATATTTTTTATGTTGAACTCCCATTCAATATATAAAGCAGGTCTAAAACGGCCATTAAATGGTGGTATAGATACATTAACCTGATCATGTGCATTTGGATGTTTGTGCACCTCTCGTGACGGTTGTTGTATTTGCAAAGGTGGTGGCACGTCTCCCGCGATCGACAAAGCCCATGAATTGACTCTAGATCTTGGCATGATCAGTAGAAACAAGAAACAAAATCCAAAATAATGTTCCTATAACTACTAGGATGTGGTGGTAAAACGCTCACAGTAAAGCAAATATCAATGTCTTACAAGTTGTTACCATGCAGCAGGCGACGATCGGCAACCGGCGGTGTCAAGTAACTCCAAAAGTTGGGTAAAGCGATTGCCAGGTGAACGTATGTATACACGGTGTAGAAATATGTGGAGCTGGGTTGGCTATATATGGTAGCAAAAGATTAGCAATAATCAATTCAAAGATGCAATGTTGAATAAACGCTCAACGACGGTACTGTGCTGGTCCTGGGCTAGACCGGACTAGAGACGCGAGCCTAGAACACCAATAAGGTCACGGCATAGCACAACTAGCATCAATAAAGGATATGAAGTAGCTCTAGACAGCAAGATATAAGTGAAGATCACAATAGCAGTAAAGATAATGATGTGAAACAACTGCCAAGCAGGATAAACAACAACTCTCTCTCCAACTTTCCTCTTGAAAAGTTTGAGCAAATTTTCTGATAACTTTTTTCAAAGAATGCTACTAGCTCAAGCTTTCCAATGCAAAAAGAATCACTCAATTCCGAATTGATATGAGGAGTCAAAGAATTCGAAAACTGGCCTGAAAACTGGAATAAGCTGTGTCCGCGAACTTCGGAGGGCAAAAACACCTATTTAGAAGACGATTTTGAGGTGTCAAATACTGAACTTCCTTCTGAAACTATTTAGATGCGGCTCGTCGCTAGCTTTAATTTGAGTACTCGTGGAGCCAAAACGGACTTCGTATGAGAAAGTTATGCCTGTTTGACTGAACAGTGCACAAAACAGAATCCAATCCGAATTCAACTACGAGATTGAGTCTAGATAGATCCGATTTTTTTTTCTTCTCTTTTTTTTCCTCACACTTTTTTTTCCTTTTCTTTTTTTTTCCTCTGACTTTTTTTCTTTTTTTTCACTCTTTTTTTCTCTGTCTTTTGTTTCTCCCTCTTTACAAGACAAACTAGATAAGATGCAGATTGGATCAAGCAAAGATGTGAATGACCTCAACTATGATTGTGACAATGAACTATGGGTAGCACGTGGTGGAAAGTGATGGATGGTATGGTGGACAGCGGAAGGGATAACGATGCAGCGGCAACGTGACTAATGTGAACAGAACTCGAAATTCTAAACGAACTAGACACTAAGACCAGCAACTCGACACGACGATGCAACCGATAATTCAATAATGCAAACAATGAAAAGAAAATTGCAAAGACTCAGACTGGCTTGGACAAAGGATGAATAGATCTAACTTTTTTTGTGTGTGGCTTTTTTTTGGACAATAGGTAAGAAAATAGATCTAATCTAGTAAAAACTGGAAATTCTCACCGAGCAACCTGAAAACTGATACCACATGATAGAGGCGAGGGTGTCCCGATCTTTCGATGAGATGATAACTATCGATTTGGTGAAGATGACTTTGACGATCCGACTACAAACGTGCACGACGTTACGCCTTAGCAATCGCTAAACCAACTTCGAGAGGTTATTGACCACGCCGGAGCACAATCAACCTGACCACGAAGGTCTATTCCTGCAAGCAATCGAAGAACAAGCAAGAATATGATAAAAGCAATCTGAATATTGCGAGTATATATGAAGTATTGGTAATGGTGGGAATCCGTAAGCGGTCTTGGTCTGGTCGTTGGACACAAACGAAGTACACGAAGTTGCAATGGCTAACTTTTAACTAAACAAATCCCAAGGAAAGAGCTACTAGATTGATCTACTTATATAGGAGCAAGGGGTGGCGGCCAAGGAGGTGGGAGGACGTCCCAAGGCAGCCTAAAACCAACCCTAGGTCGTACAAGGCTCATGGGCCCAAGTGGAGGTGATGCAACACCTTTGGACTTGTTGTTTGATTCGGATTCTGCTGCAGCGTCAGATTGTTTCGTCCATATCTCAATGCTCCGGATGAATTTAAAGGTGATTCCAATTGGAGTGGAAAGAGGACGAAATCTACTTTCCAACAAAAAAAAGAAACACCCAATTCGGAGTCCGTATGAAAAAGTTATTGCCGTTTTGAGTCAGGTATGTCTGTGCAGTCCGAATCTGAATCCAGAACGTGAGAGACTTGGACTCTATCTTCTCTTGGCCCAAAAGTGACGTGAAAGAACTTTTTGAACAGCAAGTAAACATCTCTTTCTCCCTTATCTTCATATGTGTGTTGTACAAATGACCCATACACCTGCAATTAGACAAAACACAAAAGTGTGTGAAGTATTTTTGTTCTGGATAACAAAAATAGATTATTGAATAGTTTGCACTAGAAATCACCTGACAAATATGCATGTATGCAATATTTTTGGTCGTATCCAAGGTAGTCATGTCCTCATCATTGTGTGCCCTGTAGACGCCATGGAAGAAGCAGAGCTCTGTGCAGGCCCGGCAGGTGTGCTCTTGGCAGATAGTGGTGGCTGTGCCTACTTTGTTGTATCACGGTTGGAGGTGGTAGCTGACGGAGTAGCCGGTGTAGCAGAACGTGTGGAAGTAGATGATGCACGTGGTGTCCACGATGAAGGTCGACCTACAGAAAAGTTAGTTCGCGCCAATGCCTGTCGATCCTGCACTTCACGTTCAGCTTTACAAGCAAGATGGAATAAACGAGTGATATTATTATAATCCTTATAGTCTAGAATGGTCTGAATCTCTCTATTTAATCCACCCAGAAAACGTGCAAGCATAGCTTCATTCTCCTCAATGATACCACATCTAATCAAGCCAGTTTGTAATTCCTGATAATATTGTTCTACCGAAGTTTTTCCTTGTCTTAAGCGCTCCAATTTTTGAAGTAATTCACGTTGATAATATGGTGGAACCCAACGAGTACGCATAGCAGTTTTCAAAGCAGCCCAAGTAGCTGGAACAGGATATAATCTACAATATTCAGACCACCAAACACATGCAAAGCTAGTGAAAGCACAAACAGCAGCAGGAACACGTCTCTCCTCAGGATATTGTAAACATGTAAATCATTGTTCAGTTTTTAACTCCCAAGTAAGATATATATCAGGAACATATCTACCCTCAAATGGTGGAATATTCAATTTCAGTTTAGGGAGATGGTCATGATCTCGTACCTGAGGGGGAGCCCTAACATTGCCATTATTTGCATGTGGACGACCTGGTGGTTGTGGTGCTGGTGGTTGCACGTAATTCTGATGTTGATCAACCTCATCCTCGTAATCTCCCACATAATCATCCTCCTCCACATCAGTAGCAGGAGCCACAAAAGTATCAACAGCAGCACCAGCAGCTTGGCCTGGATGAAGAGGGACACGGGTCGCTCGGCGGAGGGCTGTGTCGCGATGTGGAGGTAGTCGTTGTTGCTGTTGTAGAGGTGCGTTAGGTGCATCCGGTGGTGGTGGTGGTAGACGCGCGAGCAATTCATTAAACTTGTTATCGAGCTTTGTTTCGAACGCCTTCTCAATGCCATCTATCTTCTCCATGGCCTCTTCAAATCTATTTAGCACATCTTCCACCTGTCCACTCATCATTTGCTGAAACTTATCATGTAACGCTTTGTTTGTCATGTTCTACCAGTCAGCCTCGTCGGCTTGTGATCCTGCCATGGTTAGCAGCAATAGAAACACACAAGAATATGATTCTACAGACTACTAGGAAGTGGTGGTGGTGTGGTGGACAGTCACAAATCCGTCAAGCAAATCTCAAATTCTTACCAGTTCTTACCCAGCAGCAGGCGGTGATCGGCAACCGTTGTAGTCAAAACTATCAAAGCTTGGATAGAGAGATTGCGAGGGAGAGTCAAACGCACGACGTAGATGTATGTGGAGCTAGAAAGGCTTATAGTATGGTAGCAAAAAGGTCAGCAATAATCAATTCAGAGATGCAAAGTTGAATAAACGCTCAACGACGGTACTGTGCTGGTCCTAGGCTAGACCGTGCTAGAGACGCGAGCCTAGAACACTAACAAAATCACGGCGCTGCACGAAAACAAGGGAAAAGCACACTCTGAAAAAAAAATCGCTCTTTTTTTTTGCGCTCTTTTTTTTTTGCGAAAAATTACTATAATGGCGAGTGTCTCAAAACTCTTCCCAGGTCAAACTGACAGGATAGACACGATTTTTTTTTGCGAATATTTTTTTTTCGACTGCCCGGACCCAAAAACTGGAAACGGCTCAAACTTTCAATAATGGCGACTGTCTCAAAAGGCTAAGAAACACCTAAAAATAGGATAGCCAGAATTTTTTTGTCAAGTGCGTTTTTGGAAAATTTTGGGCCTAAACGGAGGGTGGTTTCCGGACTCTTTTTTTTTTTGAATCCCAAACCTACTCAAAAAAGGAAACACGAATCTAGCAACAGATGGATCTCGAAAGCAAACCTAATATGAGATGGACTCGAAGTGATGGTGGTATATGGATACGGATCGGTGGTGGTATATGGACTCGGAGCGGTGGCGGATAAGCGGTGGTGGAAGATGGCAGGGACAATGATGATGGTGCGGCGGCGGCGTGACTAATATGACCAGAACTCGAAACTCTAAAAGACTAGACGCTAAGACCAGCAACTTGACATGACGATGCAACCGCAAATTCAACAAAGCAAATACAGAAAAGATTATGCAAAGGCTCAGATTGGTTCGGATAGGGTGAACTAACCCTAATTTTTTTTGGCTTTTTCGTAGACTATAGGTATGAAGAACAGACTCGATCTAAACTACGAAAAACTGTAAAATCTCACCGAGCAACCTGAAAATCTGATACCACTTGATAGAGGCTAAGGTGTCCCGATGTTTTGATGAGATGGTGGCTATCGTTTCTGTGGGAGTCGACCTTGACGATACGACTACGAACATGCGAGACGTCGCGCCTTAGCAATCGCTAAACCAACTTCCGAGGGTTATTGACCACGCCGGAGCACGATCAACCTGACCACGAGGGTCTGTTTCCTGCGAGCAAACGAAGAACAAGCAAGAAACTAAGATTGCAATCTGGATATTGCGAATATAAGAGGAAAGCTTTATTAATGAAGGTGGGGTTCTGTGACGCCTTGGTCTGGTCGTTGAACACAAACGAAGTACGTGAAGTTGCAGCTATGGCGAACTTTTGATCTAAACAAAACCCAAAGTCTAAACGACGCCCTAAGGGCTGTATATATGGAGGAGGACGGGGGGGGGGGGGGATTTCGTTGCCCTTGAGGAAGGGGTCTGAAACCAACCCTAACTCTTGTTTCCCCACACATACGGACTCTAAAAACAGCCTATACTTAAGTATTTCGTAATTACATGGGCCTGGCCCAATAATAAGGTGACGCAGCACCTAGAATAGCCTCTGGACGAAATTTATGAAGTGGCATCTTGTATATTTCGTCCAAGGCTTCATTCACTCCTTATGGTGGCTTCAAAGCAGTGAAATCATCACTTGTAACTCCGTTCTTGTTCCCCTTGCGCATGCCATCAACTCCATGCTTGTTCTTGCTCCAATGTTCATCCTTCTCCAAGCTAGGCCCTTCATTTGTAAGCAAAAGAAATGTATCCAATTTAGGCAGCATCATATTCTCATGAACATTAGAATCATTACCAAGAAACGAAAGTACCTGGTAATTTAATTGGCGTGCGCGAGCTCTAGTAATTGGTCCATCATATGTAACAGTAGGGGCTGTGGGTGTAACAATGGTATTGATGTCCTCATCATTATGGCCCAAAGAATTTGTTATACATTCTGATCATGAATCTTTGAAACATATTAGAAGTCAAGCTAAACTGAATCGTAGACATGCTAAATGGGTTGAATTCATTGAGACTTTCCCTTATGTCATTAAACACAAGAAGGGTAAAGAAAATGTTATTGTTGATGCTTTGTCTCGTCGCTATACTATGCTTTCACAACTTGACTTCAAAATATTTGGTTTGGAGACCATCAAAGATCAATATGTGCATGATGCTGATTTTAAAGAAGTAATGCAGAATTGTAAAGAAGGAAGAACATGGAACAAGTTTGTTTTTAATGATGGTTTTGTGTTCCGTGCTAACAAGCTATGCATTCCTGCTAGCTCCGTTCGTCTTTTGTTGTTGCAGGAGGCGCATGGAGGAGGACTAATGGGACACTTTGGCGTGAAGAAGACGCAGGATATACTTGCTACACATTTCTTTTGGCCAAAGATGAGACGGGATGTTGAGCGTTTTGTTACTCGCTGCACTACATGTCAAAAAGCTAAGTCACGACTCAATCCTCATGGTTTATATATGCCTTTGCCTGTACCTAGTGTTCCTTGGGAGGATATATCTATGGACTTTGTTTTAGGTTTACCTCGAACAAAGAAGGGGAGGGATAGCATATTTGTTGTCGTAGATAGATTCTCGAAAATGGCACACTTTATACCATGTCATAAAAGCGATGATGCTGTTAATGTTGCTGATTTGTTCTTTCGTGAAATTATTCGCTTGCATGGTGTGCCAAATACTATTGTTTCAGACCGTGATACTAAATTTCTTAGCCACTTTTGGAGATGTTTATGGGCTAAGTTGGGGACTAAACTGCTTTTTAGTACTACTTGTCACCCCCAAACTGATGGACAAACTGAAGTAGTTAATAGAACATTGTCTACTATGCTTAGGGCTGTTTTGAAGAATAATAAGAAAATGTGGGAAGAATGCTTGCCTCATATTGAATTTGCTTATAATCGTTCGTTGCATTCTACTACTAAGATGTGCCCTTTTGAAATTGTGTATGGTTTCCTACCTCGTGCACCCATTGATTTGTTGCCTCTTCCATCTTCGGAGAAGGTTAATTTTGATGCTAAAAAACGTGCTGAATTGATTTTAAAAATGCATGAGTTAACTAAGGAAAACATTGAGAGTATGAATGCTAAATATAAACTTGCTGGAGATAAGGGTAGAAAACATGTTGTGTTTGCACCTGGAGATCTTGTTTGGTTACATTTGCGTAAAGATTGATTTCCTAATTTGCGCAAATCAAAGCTAATGCCACGTGTTGATGGTCCTTTTAAGGTGTTAGAGAAAATAAATGATAACGCATATAAACTTGAGTTGCCTGCAGATTTTGGGGTTAGTCCCACTTTTAACATTGCAGATTTGAAGCCTTATTTGGGTGAGGAAGATGAGCTTCCGTCGAGGACGACTTCATTTCAAGAAGGGGAGGATGATGAGGACATCAATACCATTGTTACACCCAAAGCCCCTGCTGCTATACATACTGGACCAATTACTAGAGCTCGCGCACGCCAATTGAATTATGAGGTACTTTCGTTTCTTGGTAATGATTCTAATGTTCATGAGAATATGATGCTACCTAAATTGGATACATTTGTTTTGCTTACAAATGAAGGGCCTAGCTTGGAGAAGGATGATCATTGGAGCAAGAACAAGCATGGAGTTGATGGCATGCGCAAGGGAGACAAGAACAGAGTTTCAAGTGATGATTTTAGGACTTTGAAGCCACCATAATGAGTGCATGAAGCCTTGGACGAAATATACAAGATGCCACTTCATTATTTTCGTCCAGAGGCTATTCTAGGTGCTGCGTCACCTTCTTTTTGGGCCAGGCCCATGTAATTTCGAAGTACTTCAATATAGGCTATTTTTAGAGTCCGTATGTGTGGGGAAACAAGAGTTAGGGTGGGTTTCGGACCCCTCCTCCAAGGGCCACGAAATTCCCCCCTCTTCGTCCATATATACAGCCCCTAGGGCATCGTTTACACTTTGGGTTTTGTTTAGATCAAAAGTTCGCCATAGCTGCAACTTCGCGTACTTCGTTTGTGTTCAACGACAAGACCAAGGCGTCACAGAACCCCACCTTGATCAATAAAGCTTTCCTCTTATATTCGCAATATCCAGATTGCAATCTTAGTTTCTTGCTTGTTCTTCATTTGCCTGCAGGAAACAGACCCTCATGGTCAGGTTGATCGTGCTCCGGCGTGGTCAATAACCTCTCGGAGTTGGTTTGGCGATTGCTAAGGCGCGACGTCCTCGCACGTTCGTAGTCGGATAGTCAAAGTCGACTTCCTCCAAAACGATAGCCACCATCTCATCGAAAGACGGGGCACCTTTGCCTCTATCAATGAGCTTACAAAGAAGGATGTGCCTTTTGTTTGGGTTACCGCAAAGCAAGAAGCCTTCACGGTATTGAAAGATAAGTTGACACATGCTCCTTTACTTCAACTTCCTGACTTTGATAAGACTTTTGAGCTTGAATGTGATGCTAGTGGAATTGGATTAGGAGGTGTGTTATTACAAGATGGCAAGCCTGTTGCATACTTTTCTGAAAAATTGAGTGGGCCTAGTCTGAACTATTCTACTCATGATAAAGAATTATATGCTCTTGTTCGGACTTTAGAGACATGGCAACATTATTTATGGCCCCAAGAATTTGTTATACTTTCTGATCATGAATCTTTGAAACATATTAAAAGTCAAGCTAAACTGAATCGTAGACATGCTAAATGGGTTGAATTCATTGAGACTTTCCCTTATGTCATTAAACACAAGAAGGGTAAATAAAATGTTATTGCTAATGCTTTGTCTCGTCGCTATACTATGCTTTCACAACTTGACTTCAAAATATTTGGTTTGGAGACTATCAAAGATCAATATGTGCATGATGCTGATTTTAAAGATGTAATGTAGAATTGTAAAGAAGGAAGAACATGGAACAAGTTCGTTGTTAATGATGGTTTTGTGTTCCGTGCTAACAAGCTATGCATTCCTGCTAGCTCCGTTCGTCTTTTGTTGTTGCAGGAGGCGCATGGACGAGGATTAATGGTACACTTTGGCGTGAAGAAGACGGAGGACGTACTTGCTACACATTTCTTTTGGCCAAAGATGAGACGGGATGTTGAGCGTTTTGTTGCTCGCTGCACTACATGTCAAAAAGCTAAGTCACGACTCAATCCTCATGGTTTATATACGCCTTTGTCTGTGCTTAGTGTTCCTTGGGAGGATATATCTATGGACTTTGTTTTAGGTTTACCTCGAACAAAGAAGGGGAGGGATAGCATATTTGTTGTCGTGGATAGATTCTCGAAAATGGCACACTTTATACCATGTCATAAAAGTGATGATGGTTTTAATGTTGCTGATTTGGTCTTTTGTTAAATTATTCGCTTGCATGGTGTGCCAAATACTATTGTTTCAGACCGTGATACTAAATTTCTTAGCCACTTTTGGAGATGTTTATGGGCTAAGTTGGGGACTAAACTGCTTTTTAGTACTACTTGTCACCCCCAAACGGATGGACAAACTCAAGTAGTCAATAGAACATTGTCTACTATGCTTAGGGCTGTTTTGAAGAATAATAAGAAAATGTGGGAAGAATGCTTGCCTCATATTGAATTTGCTTATAATCGTTCATTACATTCTACTACTAAGATGTGCCCTTTTGAAATTGTGTATGGTTTCCTACGTCGTGCACCCATTGATTTGTTGCCTCTTCCATCTTCGGAGAAGGTTAATTTTGATGCTAAACCACGTGCTGAATTGATCTTAAAAATGCATGAGTTAACTAAGGAAAACATTGAGCGTATGAATGTTAAATATAAACTTGCTGGAGATAAGGGTAGAAAACATGTTGTCTTTGCACCTGGAGATCTTGTTTGGTTACATTTGCGTAAGGATAGGTTTCCTAATTTGCGCAAATAAAAGCTAATGCCACGTGCTGATGGTCCATTTAAGGTGTTAGAGAAAATAAATGATAATGCATATAAACTTGAGCTGCCTGCAGATTTTGGGGTTAGTCCCACATTTAACATTGCAGATTTGAAGCCTTATTTGGGTGAGGAAGATGAGCTTCCGTCGAGGACGACTTCATTTCAAGCAAGGGAGGATGAGGAGGACATCAATACCATTGTTACACCCACAACCCCTACTGTTACATATGTTGGAGCAATTACTAGAGCTCGCGCACGCCAATTAAATTACCAGGTACTTTCGTTTCTTGGTAATGATTCTAATGTTCATGAGAATATGATACCGCCGCCTAAATTGGATACATTTGTTTTGCTTACAAATGAAGGGCCTAGCTTGGAGAAGGATGAGCATTGGAGCAAGAACACGCATGGAGTTGATGGCATGCGCAAGGGGATCAAGAATGGAGTTACAAGTGATGATTTTAGGACTTTGAAGCCACCATAAGGAGTGCATGAAGCCTTGGACGAAATATACAAGATGCCACTTGATGAGGACATGACTACTTGGATACGACCAAAAATATTGCATACATGCATATTTGTCAGGTGATTTCTAGTGTCAACTATTCAATAATATATTTATATTATCCAGAACAAAAATACTTCACACACTTCGGTGTTTTGTCTAATTGTAGGTGTATGGGACATTTGTACAATCCACATATTAAGATAGGGGATTTGTTTAGTTAAAAGTTAGCCATTGCAACTTTGTGTACTTCGTTTGTGCCCAACGACCAGACCAAGACCGCTTTTGGATCCCCACCTTTATCAACACTTCATCTATATTCGCAATATTTAGATTGCATTATCATATTCTTGCTTGTTCTTCGATTGCTTGCAGGAATAGACCTTCGTGGTCAGGTTGATTGTGCTGCGGCGTGGTCAATAACCTCTCGGAGTTGGTTTAGCGATTGCTAAGGCGCAACATCGTGCATGTTTGTAGTCGGATCGTCAAAGTTGTCTCCACCAAATTGATAGTTATCATCTCATCAAAATATCGGGACACTCTCGCCTATATCAAGTGGTATCAGTTTTCAGGTTGCTCGGTGAGAATTTCCAGTTATCCCTAGATTAGATTTATTTTCTTACCTATTGTCCTAGAAAAAGCCACACAAAAAGTTAGATCTGTTCATCCTTTGTCCAAGCCAATCTGAGCCTTTGCATAATCTTCTTAGTGTTTTGCTTTGTTGAATTTGCGGTTACATCGTTGTGTCAAGTTGCTGGTCTTAGTGTCTAGTCCTTTAGAGTTTCGAGTTCTGTTCACAGTTGTCATGCCATCGTCGCACCATGTTCATTGTCGTTGCCATATACCATCACCGCGTCATTATTGCATCCGCTGTCCACCACCGCCATCCATCAATTTCCACCACGTACTACCCATCATTCATTGTCATAATCATACTTGAGGTCGTTCGCGTCATCACTAGATCCAATCTGCATCTTATCTAGCTTGTTTGTGAAAAAAAGAAAGAAAAAAAAGAAAAAAAAGTGAGAGAAAAAAAGGAAAAAAAGAGGAAAAAAAGAGGGAAAAGTGAAAAAAATTCCGTGAAAAAAAGGAGAAAAAAAGATATTCAGAGTGTGCTCCGCCTTTGTTACGCGTCGCGCCGTGATTTTTTTAGTGTTCTAGGCTCGCGTCTCTAGCACGGTCTAGCCTAGGACCAGTACAGTACCGTCGTTGAGCGTTTATTCAACATTGCATCTCTGAATTGATTATTGCTGATCTTTTGCTACCATATATTTGGCCTTCCAAGCTCCACATATTTCTACACCGTGTATACATACGCTCACCTGGCAATCGCTTTACTCAATTTTCGGAGTTATTTGACACCGCTGGTTGCCGGTCACCACCTGCTGCATGGTAAGAACTTGTAAGACTTTGATATTTGCTATACTGTGAGCGTTTTACCACCACATCCTAGTAGTTCATAGGAACATTATTCTCGGATTTTGTTTCTTGTTTTTCTACTAAATATGGCAGGTTCCAGAGTCAGTTGGGCTTCATCAATCGTGGGAGACGTCCCACCAGCTCCGAAAATACAACCACCGTCACAAGAGGTGCAAAGACATAAGAATACGCACAATCATGTTTTTGTTTCCATGCCACCTTTTAATGGTCGTTTTAAGCCTGATTTATTCCTGCACTTCACGTTCAGCTTTACAAGCAAGATGGAATAAACGAGTGATATTATTATAATCCTTATAGTCTAGAATGGTCTGAATCTCTCTATTTAATCCACCCAGAAAACGGGCAAGCATAGCTTCATTCTCCTCAACAATACCACATCTAATCAATCCAGTTTGTAATTCCTGATAATATTCTTCTACCGAATTTTTTCCTTGTCTTAAGCGCTGCAATTTTTGAAGTAATTCACGTTGATAATATGGTGGAACCCAACGAGTACGCATAGCAGTTTTCAAAGCAGCCCAAGTAGCTGGAACAGGATATAATCTACAATGTTCAGACCACCAAACACATGCAAAGCTAGTGAAAGCACAAACAGCAGCAGGAACACGTCTCTCCTCGGGATATTGTAAACATGTAAATCGTTGTTGAGTTTCTAACTCCCAAGTAAGATATATATCAGGAACATATCTACCCTCAAATGGTGGAATATTCAATTTCAGTTTAGGGAGATGGTCATGATCTCGTACCTGAGGGGGAGCCCTAACATTGCCATTATTTGCATGTGGACGACCTGGTGGTTGTGGTGCTGGTGGTTGCACGTACTTCTGATGTTGATCAACCTCATCCTCATAATCTCCCACATAATCATCCTCCCCCACATCAGCAGTAGGAGCCACAGAAGTATCAACAGCAGCACCAGCAGCTTGGCCAGGCTGAAGAGGGACACGGGTCGCTCGGCGGAGGGCTGTTTCGCGATGTGGAGGTAGTCGTTGTTGCTGTTGTAGAGGTGCGTTAGGTGCAGCCGGTGGTGGTGGTGGTAGACGCGCGAGCAATTGATTGAACTTGTTATCGAGCTTTGTTTCGAACGCCTTCTCAATGCCATCTATCTTCTCCATGGCCTCTTCAAATCTGTTTAGCACATCTTCCACCTGTCCACTCATCATTTGCTGAAACTTATCATGTAACTCTTTGTTTGTCATGTTCTCCCAGCCAGACTCGTCGGCTTGTGATCCTGCCATGGTTAGCAGCAATAGAAACACACAAGAATATGATTCTATAGACTACTAGGAAGTGGTGTTGGTGGTGTGGTGGACAGTCACAAATCCGTCAAGCAAATCTCAAATTCTTACCAGTTCTTACCCAACAGCAGGCGGTGATTGGAAACCGTTGTAGTCAAAACTCTCAAAGCTTGGATAGAGCGATTGCCAGGGAGAGTCAAACGCACGACGTAGATGTATGTGGAGCTAGGAAAGCTTATAATATGGTAGCAAAAAGGGTCAACAATAATCAATTCAGAGATGCAAAGTTGAATAAACGCTCAACGACGGTACTCTGCTGGTCCTAGGCTAGACCGTACTAGAGACGCGAGCCTAGAACACGAACAAAATCACGGCGCTGCACGTAAACAAGGGAGGAGCACACTCTGATTTTTTTTCTTTTTTTCACTTTTTTTTGCACTTTTTTTCCTCTTTTTTTTTGCTCCGCAACAAAATTTTTTCAAAAAAGTCTACAAATGTCCTAAAAACTGCCTAGCCAGAATTTTCCAGACTTAGTTTTTTTTTAGTTTGGAACTATTTTTCTTCTGCGGAAAGCACGAAAGTTGGGGAGTCCTTCTTTGTCACGACTCAGAGTATGGCGTGATCTGGAAATCCAAAACAGAGTAACAAAATACTAGACTCGGAATAGGACTGGTGGCGGAGATGAATCTGGTGGAACTCGGACTGGTGGCGGAGATGAATCTGGTGGAACTCGGACTGGCGGCAGATATATGTTGCCGGTGGACTCGGATTGGCATGATGGCGGCGGGTATGTGGTGGCGTATATGGACTCGGATTGGCGGTGAATATGTGGTGGTGGTATATGGCAGCGGTGATGAAGTTGGTGCGTGGTGGTATATGGCAGCAGCGATGATGATGATGATGCGATGGTGATATATGGCAGCGACGACGTGACAACTTGCGCGCCCTATAATTTCAACTAGAGAACGCTCAGGACACCACGAGCTGCCTCGAGGCCTGCGCAAAACAAAGGTAAACCAACCAGCCGCCAGGCGCGGATGCTCGCACAATATAATAGCTGCTAATACGATCTACACAAGTTTTACATGAGGGGCTTCCCCTCCCAAAATGCTCTCACGACCATCAGGCCAAACACCTGAGTTCTATCCATGCAGGGCAAAAAGACAGGAGCAACACGCAGTCAGTCAGACAAATCCCCCAAGGCGTCCTCAGGAGCACCTCCCGAGCCGCCGCTGGTGTCGCTGGACTCGCCACCGCTGCCTACATCATCGTCAGCGGCGCCGGGACCATCCACCACACCGCCTTCCTCGGCAGCCACGACCACGTCGTCGTTATCCGAAGCGAAGGCCTTCACAAGAGCGTCCACGTTGTTTTCCACCCAGTCCGCCAGGTCGCCTCGGACGGCCTGGGGGACTGGGGCGATGACGGCATCGAAGTCAAAGTGGGGATCCATGTCCTGAAGATGGCTGAAGACACGGGAAAAAGCGCGCCCAAGCAGGGCACGGCTCCTCTCCTCCACCAACCTGTCGGCCCTGGTCCACCGTGCCTCCAGCTGCGTCACTACGGCAGTGAAGAACTGCAGGTTGCCAGCATAGTTGATCGTGTGCGGCTCGCCGACAGCCTCCTCACAGACGTTGCCCAAGGCTGCGTTGGCCCTCTCCCTGAGCGTAGCCAGCATGGGGCCGTGCACGTGCTCCAGGACCTGCCGTTGGCGTATCTCATCGGTGTTCTGACGCTTGACAGCCTCGGCCTCTTCCACCTGCTGACGAAGACGGAGCACCTCGGCCTGGAGAGCAGCCGACTCCTTTTGCGCTGCCTCAAGGGCGGCCCGGGAAGCGTCGGCTCATCGTGTCACTTCGTCCCGTTGGGCCCTCAGGGCTGCGGTTCTCCCCTCAGCCTCAACCCGGATCAACTCCAGCTTCCTCTCGAACTCGCGCTCGAGGCCTTGGCGCGCTGTCGCCACCCGGCGACCGACCTCCTCCAGGACATGCGCCTCCCGAGCAGCAACTTCATCTTCCGCCTGAGTCACCAGGCGCTCCCTCATCTCCAGCCGCTCGTACTCACGGGTACGTTCGGCGGCCTCCAGCATCAGCGCCTCTTCACATCTCTGGAGCCCGGCTAGGTCGCCAGAGGCCACCCTCATCGACGCAAGGGCCGCCTCGCGCAGTTCCACTTGCTCCTCCAACAAGTGGCTTCGGGCCAGGAGCTCCCGAGCCCGCTCCCCCGCCGCCTCTCGCTGTCGGTCGGCTCGCAGGGCCTCTTCAGCGGCCAGGTATCGGGCCACCCGGGAGGCCTCCAGCGACGCCTTCGCTTCTTCGTCTTCAAGGTCGCGCTGGCGGCGTGCGAGGGCGACGGCGGCCTCCAGCTCGCGCCTCTCCGCGGCCAGGCGCAGGCCCTCGGCCTCCAGGCGCGTGTCTTCATCAGCGAGCTCCTCCCCAAGCAGGTCCACCGCGCCGCTCGACCTTTGAACGAATTCGCGGCGGCGAGCGCGGCGCTCCCGAGCACGCTCGAGCACGTCTCCCACGCCCTCGTCTACCCCAGGCAAGCGCCTGGGGGCACGAATCATCACTCCCCCTCCGGGCAGGGGGCTGGGGGCTGGCGCTGATAGAGGCGAGGGTGTCCCGATCTTTCGATGAGATGATAACTATCGATTTGGTGGAGACGACTTTGATGATCCGACTACAAACATGAACGACGTTGCGCCTTAGCAATCGCTAAACCAATCTCCTGAGGTTACTGACAATGCGGGAAGCACGGTCAGCCTGACCACGAAGGTCTATTCCTGCAAGCAATCGAAGAACGAGCAAGAATATGATAAAGCAATCTGAATATTGCAAATATATATGAAGTATTGATAATGGTGGGGATCCGTAAGCGGTCTTGGTTTGGTCGTTGGACACAAACAAAGTACACGAAGTTGCAATGACTAACTTCTAACTAAACAAATCCCAAGGAAAAAGCTATTAGGTGGATCTACTTATATAGGAGCAAGGGGTGGCGGCCAAGGAGGTGGGAGTACGTCTCAAGGCAGCCTAAAACCAACCCTAGGTCGTACAAGGCTCATGGGCCCAAGTGGAGGTGATGCAACACCTTTGGACTTGTTGTTTGACTCAGATTCTGCTGCAGCGTCAGATTGTTTCGTCCATATCTCAATGCTCCGGACGAATTTAAAGGTGAATCCAATTGGAGTGGAAAGAGGACGAAATCTACTTTCCAACAAAAAAAGAATCACCCAATTCGGAGTCCGTATGAAAAAGTTATTGCCGTTTTGAGTCAGTTATGTCTGTGCAGTCCGAATCTGAATCCAGAACGTGAGAGACTTGGATTCTATCTTCTCTTGTCCCAAAAGTGACGTGAAGGGACTTTTTGAACAGCACCTAAACTTCTCTTTTTGCCTTATCTTCATATGTGGATTGGACAAATGTCCCATACACCTGCAATTAGACAAAACACAAAAGTGTGTGAAGTATTTTTGTTCTGGATAATATAAATAGATTATTGAATAACTAGAAATCACCTGACAAATATGCATGTATGCAATATTTTTGGTCGTATCCATGGTAGTCATGTCCTCATCAGGCGTCCCCACGACGGCCGGGCGCGCCGCGTCAGAAGTTCGGCCTGGGGCCGGCACGTCTCCAGACGAAGGGCGCGGGGGGTGCCTCAGCCAGTCGCAGCCCGCGACCAGATGAGAAGCCCATGGCAGGCTGGCCACGCCAAGAGAGGGCCCACGAAGGAAGATCGCAGGAAGAGAAGGGATGCGGGGCACCTCAGGACGGTCCGCCTCCTCGTTCATCCTCACCACAAGAGTCGTGCTGCTCGGGACGTCTTGGGGCGACGGGAGAGGTGGAGCCAAAGGAGGCGGCACCTCAGCGGCCTCCACGACCTCGGCAGGAAGGGGCCTGCAGAGCAAGGATCAGTAGACGCAACAAGGGGATCAGGAGCCGGGAAAGGAGAAGGCTTACTCATCGGTGGCGAAGTACTTCCGGCGCTTCAGCAAATGACAAGGGGAGTCGTCACCTAGGGCCTCCCTTTTCCGCCGAAGGGCCTCGAAGTCCACACGAAAGCGGCCCAGGAGAAGGGCGCAAGGATCAACCCATGATGAAGGCGAAGCAGCAGCGCTATCCTCGTCAGGGGCACCTGCCTGGCACGTGGTGCCAGTCACCTCGGCAGAAGACGCGGCCGGGGCCTCGGGGGCCTCGGCCCCAGGCGCTGGAAGCGACAGCTTGCCACCCATGGCCTCTGCAGCATCGGCCTCACGAGCCGCTTCCTCAAGGGCATCACCAGGCGCAGTCTCCCCTTCGGGAGCCTTATCGGTCTCCGCCATCTCACGCCTCCCTGCCCCACCACTCGAGGAGGATTTGCCTTGACCAACCGGAAGGGCGGTCACTACCACAGGATTTTCGCGAGGTCCCTGGAGGCCGGCGGGGCGCAGCCCCCACTCATCAAAGGAGGGCATATGCTTCATGAAGTCGTCCCTGTTCTGGCAGAGGTACAGCAGGGCCCCTCCTCTCTGGATGCTGCCCGGATAGGGGTCGCCAGTCAGGACCAAGAGCACGGTCCTTAGCGCCACAGGCATCAGGTCTTCTTCCTGGAGCCTCATGCGATCACCATGCCCGCTGAAGGCCCACATCCAGCGAGAATGGCGCTGGAGAGGAGCGATGCGGCGCAACAGAAACTCCTTCACCACCTTGGGCGCTGTCACTCCGAGCGTTTTCAAGAACGTGAAGCGGCGCCAGACGAAGGCGAGCCGGGGGCTCTCGAGCGTCTCCTGGCCCAAGACAGAGTTGGGTACAGCAGGAGAAATTGGCTTCACCAGCAGGGGGCTGGGCACCCCGACATCAACGTACAACCACCGCTCATGGAACCCAGCTGAAGGTGGGGGGAGCTTGAAGTCATGCCAGAAGCTGCAGTCTCAGGCGCAGCAACGAAGCTCATGCATGCCGAGCATTGAGCAGGGTCGGCAAGACGCAGAGAGAAGAAGTGGCGCAGCAAGGCAACGGAAGGAGGGATGCCCATCAGCGCCTCGCAAACAAAAGCAAAGACCGAAAGGAGGGCGATGGATTCAGGGCCCAGATGCATCATGTGGATCTGGTAATGGGTGAGGATGGCGTTGAAGAAATCAGAGAAGTGGGGAACCAGACCCGCCCACAAGGCATCAACAAAGTAATGAACCTCGGTGATTATCCTGTCGGAGGGGAAGTGAGACGTAGGCCAGGCCGTCGTCCTCCCACACTCGTTGAAGACAGTGGCCAAGGCCGGGCTGAGCTTATCCAGGCACTCCAGATTGAGTATGATTGACTGGCCAACGGCGGGGGCCGCCGACGGCGGCGGATGAGATGGGAGCACAGGCTTCTTCCCTTTCTCTTTCTTCGTCGGAGCCATGGCTGAGGACGGGAGAGAGGAGATGTGAGATGGGATGAGAGGCAGGAGTCAGATTTCGAAGGAAGGAAGAACAGGGGACAGTCGAGCAACAGGAAGAGGGGCGGCTGCGTATAACTGTGGGGCAACCTAGCGCGGCGCAGAATAAGGGAGCGTGGGCAAACAGTACCGCCCACGTCCAATCAACCGCCACACGACGCCCGAGGCCGCAGGCTGTTAGGGCCCGCGGCGCTTCGCCCTTGCCCTTTCGCCTCTCGGCCCGGCCAAGCCCATGCGCGCCTTGGGCCCGGGGGCTATTGTCGGCGTTCTGGGAACGGGGGTCCCCAGACTTGCCTGCCTGCGGAGTGGCTCAAACGGGGGCCCAGCGCGGCCCATCTTCATCGACACAAGACTCAAGACCCTCGCGAGGGGCCAAGCCTCGCGGGGCGGACGACACGGTGCTTCCTCAGGCGCGGCCTCCTCAGGCTGGCTCATGAGGAGGCGGAGAGATCAAGGCAGGGTACCTCGCGAGGTGCCCATGACGCAAGCCATGACGACCAAGGGTGCCAGGCGGGCGCCAGACCGCGCAGTGTCCTCCCTTTCCTCTTTGGTGCAAAGGGGGCAAGCGCAGGCGAGAGGATCAAGCAAAGGCATCCATTTCGGTGCAACGAGACCAAGACGAGTCCAACGGTGGGAATGAGCTCATCGTGGAGCCCAGAATGGCGTCACCACAGGGCCTTTGGCAGGCGAGGACCAACTTTGGTCAGGATAAGTGTACCAGATGTTCCCCTTCAAATTGGCCAATTGTTGGCGCCCTTCCCGCTCAATATTTGGGAAGAGGCCCAGGGCCTTTGCCTATAAATAGGACTAGCCACCCCCAGAGTAGAGGCATCGAGAGATCGGGAAAACTAGCAGGTAGGCTTCGAGAAAGCAAGTAGAGAAAGAGAAAGAAGGACGCTTGAACTCCTCCTAGTAGTTCATCGTCCTAGCCAAGAACAGGCCCTCGTGAGGCCGTTCTCCCTTGTATTGATCATCATCATCATCATCAGCCCAAGAGGCAATCCAGCCACCACAAACTAGAGTAGGGTATTACACCACAACGGTGGCCCGAACTAGTATAAACTCTGTGTTCTTTGCGCGGTTCTTTCGGTAGTTTAGATCCTTGCGAGACGGAGAGGTAGAGGGCAGAATCTCCACGCGCACCCCAGAGTTCGAACCTTAAGGGTCTGCCGGAACCCATGATCTGACAAGTTCCGCCTTCGTAAGCCTCTGTAGCCACGAAAAACCAATCTAGGCCCTCTCTGGCACCCTGCCAGAGGGGGCCATCATCACTGGAGGCCATTGAGGAGGATCCTGGAGGGGGCCATCATCGCCATGGAGGCCAAGGACCAGAGGGAGAACCTCTCCCCATCTAGGGGGAAGGCCATGGAGGAGGAAGCACAAGGGGGAGAACCTCTCCCACTCTCTCTCGGTGGTGCTGGAGTGCCATCAGGGGAACCATCGCCGCGGTGATCGTCTTCATCAACATCACCATCCTCATCTCTTTTACGCGGTCCACTCTCCCGCACGCCGATATTATCCCCTACTTGAACATGGTGCTTTATGCCACATATTATGATCCAATGATGTGTTGCCATCCTATGATGTTTTGAGTAGATTTCTTTTGTCCTTTGGGTTGATTGATGATCTTGATTTGTTTGAGTTGTATGTTTTATTTTGGTGCTGT
Organism: Aegilops umbellulata; assembly: GCA_032464435.1. Classification (NCBI taxonomy): domain Eukaryota; kingdom Viridiplantae; phylum Streptophyta; class Magnoliopsida; order Poales; family Poaceae; genus Aegilops; species Aegilops umbellulata. Next base: position 199,859,853 of record CP136058.1, on the reverse strand, counting down.
CCTATGGTGCCTTCCGTGCCACGCACACGTGAGGGATTCCCGCTGTAGGGTGTTGCAATATGTTCATGATTCGCTTATAGTGGGTTGCTTGAGTGACAGAAGCATAAACCCGAGTAAGGGGGTTGTTGCGTATGGGATAAAGGGGACTTGATACTTTAATGCTACGGTTGGGTTTTACCTTAATGATCTTTAGTAGTTGTGGATGCTTGCTAGAGTTCCAATCATATGCATACAATCCAAGAAGATAAAGTATGTTAGCTTGTGCCTCTCCCTCATATGAAATTGCAATGACGATTACCAATCTTGTTAACAATTGCCTAGGATAAATTCCTCACACCGACGCATCATTATTCCACTCTCGCTATCTATAATATATAGTAATATATTCGAACTTTATGATAACAACACCTATTTTTATATTTTAGTTCTCTGATATCATGCAAATTCATCCTCTTCATACCCACAACGTAGTTTTATTTCTCGTTTCTAGATGGAAGCAAACGTTCAGTGTACGTAGAGTCGTATCAGTGGCAGATAGGACTTGAGAGAATATTGATCTTACCTTTAGCTCCTTGTGGGTTCGACACTCCATACTTATCACTTCCACCTTTGGAAATTGCTACGATGATTCCTTGCACTTGGGGATTATCAAGCTCTTTTCTGGCGCCGTTGCCAGGGAGCAATAGCATGGGGTTGATATTCTTGTGTATGCTTGTTTGCTTTCTTCACTAAGTAGTTTCTGTTTTCCTTTTGTTTTTGTTTAGTTGTGGGTGAAACAAACAAAAAAATAATGCAAAATACAAAAAATTTACTTGCCTCTTAGTTCTAAAAACTTTTTCAAAAAGAGAAGTGATTGGAAGGTTATGCATTGGAGAATTGAGGGTCGACCTTGAACACTTGTGTTCTTGCTCATGGAAACAATGTAGAATTTTTGATGGAAGTTTGTTAAAAATAAGTATCCCCTTGTATATATCCATTGTATTATAAAAATAATGTGCCAAATTTGGGTTTCAGAATGCTTAAATTGCTTGTTTGGTGTGTGCAGCAGAAAAAACAGAAACTCTTGCTGTAGTATTTGAATTTTCGTTTTTTACTGCAGTGTAATAAAATCTTGAAATTTTTACACACTACTTCTATGAAAATTGTTTAGGTTGTCCTAATTTTTTTGAAAATTTGAAGTTACAGAAGTATATGAAAGTTCCAGATTGCTACAGACTGTCCTGTTCTTGACAGATTCTGTTTTCAATGTGTTGTTCACTTATTTTGTTGAATCTATGGGTAGTATCGGGGGGTATGAACCATGGTGAAGTTGGAATACATTTGATATAGTGCTAATATGAAATTGGAATGAGTTTACAACAGTACATAAAGGTAGTGATTTTCTTTATTATACTAACGGATCTCACAAAGTTTTTTGTTAAGTTTTGTGTGGATGAAGTGTTCAAAGAACGAGGAGTTACCGATATGAGAAGAATAAGGAGATGTAAGAGTTCAAGCTTGGGGACGCCCAAGGCACCCCAAGTAAATATTTCAAGGATACTCAAGCATCTAAGCTTGGGGATGCCCCGGTTGGCATCCCATCTTTTTCTTCAACAATTATCGGTATACCTCGGTTTTTGTTTTGTTCACACGATATGTGTCTTTTGAGTTTATTTTTTCCTTTCTTTTCCTTTATGCGTCATGCTAGTATGAGATAGTCCTTCATTGATTTGTAGAATGCTCTTTGTGATTCACTTAAATCTTTTGAGTATGGCTTTATAGAATGCTCTTTGTGCTTCACTTAAATCTTTTGAGTATGTCTTTATAGAATGCTCTTTGTGCTACACTTAAATCTTTTGAGTACGGCTTTATAGAATGCTTCGTATGCTTCACTTATATATTTTGAGATTGAATATTGGTAAATCTATATTATTTGTAGAATGCTCTATGGACTTCACTTATATCTTTTAGTGTATGAATAAAACTATCATCGGAATTGGGCTTGGAAGAGTATCATTAAAATATCATGCCTAGCTAAAAAGGCATTAAAGGAAAGCGCTTGTTGGGAGACAACCGAATATTTATCCTTACTATTTTTATGTGTTCACATGATTAAGCTACTGTAGTAATCATGTTTTATAGCTTTTGTTTCAATGAAGTGCCAAGTAAGACCTTTGGGATGGCTTACGGCGATAGTTAATTTGATCTTGCTGAAAAACAAAAACTTTTGCGCTCATCGCCAGAATTTTAAAAAATCACAGAAGTGTGCTTTTGATCTGAATTTTTTACACAAGATTGATATAAACATTGGCTAGGTTGTCCTAATTTTGCAGAATTTTTGGAGTAGCATAAGTATGGTTGTTGTTCAGATCATTACAGACTGTTCTCTTTCTAGCAGATTCTGTTCCTCAATGCATAGTTTGCTTGTCTAGTTTCTATGGATTATATTGCTTAATATAATTTGTAGAAATGATATGATACAGTAGGCATTGTGTTAGTACAATTATGAATCTTGTCTTTGGCAGTACTAAAGTGAATGATTTACTCTTTATCATACTAACCCATCTCACAAAGTTTCGTTAAGTTTTGTGTGATTGAAGTTTTCAAGTTTTGGGTGAGATATCGATATGACGGGAATAAGGAGTGAAAGACTCTAGGCTTGGGGATGCCCAAGGCACCCCAAGGTAATAATCAAGGAAGACTCAAGTGCCTAAGCTTGGGGATGCCCCCAGAAGGCATCCCCTCTTTCATCTTTAAAACCATCGGTATACCTTACTCGGAGCTATATTTTTATTCGTCACATGATATGTGTTTTGCTTGGAGCATTTTTTCATTTTACTTGATGTTTGAATAAAATCATTGGATCACAAATCATGGATGAGAGAGAGTCCTCCCATGGCTAGTTAATTATTTCTACTCAGTGTTCTTCACTTATATCTTTTTGGAATAGTTTGTCATTTACTCACGTGCTTCACTTATATCCTATGAGTAAATAGTTGAATGAACTGAATATCATAGATCTGAAATTATACATGCTTCATATGCTTATCCCATGGGGAGTAATGACTTCACTTATAAGAAGTATAGGTGGTAAAATTTATTGGAAGTTAACAAACTCAACATTGGTCACTTGAACAATTCATGGAAGAATATGGAAGGAAGAGAGATTTCACATATAAATATACGACCTTGGACATATTTTGTAATTGTGAGCATTAAAATATGACATGCTAAAAAGTTGATGTTGGACAAGGAAGACAACATAATGGGTTATGTTTTCTTATATCTAAATAGAAGTTATATTGTCATGGATCCTCCAACATGTTGAGCTTGCCATTCCCTCTCATGCTAACCAAATTCTTTGCACCAAGTAGATATACTACTTGTGCTTCCAAACATTCCTTAAACCAGTTTTGCCATGAGAGTCCACCATACCTACCTATGGATTGAATAAGATCCTTAGAGTAAGTTGTCATCGATGCAAGCACTAAAAATTTCTCTCTAAATATGTATGATATATTAGTATGAAGAAAATAAGCTTTATGCAAACTTGTGATATGGAAGAAATAAAAGCGATAGACTACATAGTAAAGTTCTTTATCACAAGCGGCAATATAAAGTGACGTTCTTTTGCATTAACATTTTGTGCATCCAACCATAAAAGCGTATGACAACATCTTCTTCCTTCTGTGAAGGGCCTATCTTTTACTTTTATCTTCTACCCTTATACAAGAGTCATGGTGATCATCACCTTTCCTTTTTACACTTTTTCCTTTTGGCAGGCACTATGTGTTGGAGAGATCCGGGTATATATATCCACTCGGATGTAGGTTTTCATAAACTATTATTGTTGACATTACCCTGGAGGTAAAAGGTTGGGAGGCGGAACTATAAGCTCCTATCACTACAAAAAAATACAATTTCGTGATGATATGTGTTTGTCACAGTAGGTCACGTTTTCTGTCATGCGTGTACATCCATGACGATTTTATGAAAGAATCAAGTTAGTTATACCTGTGCTGTCATAGAAGTGTTCCATGACATTACCAAAATTATCATCATGGAAGTGTCCACTTCCATGACGATAAATAGTGCGTCATAGAAGTGCTTTCGTCAAGGGTAACCGACACATGGCACCCACCCTAACAAGTCACCGTTAAGCTATCGGGTCCCGGTTTGGATCTGATAGCCCGTTAATAGCCCGGACCAATGGGGATCGCCGGCAGATCTACGTGCCGGCCCAGCGTCCGGACAGTTGTCATCCAGCGAATGGACGGGACGCGCCTATGATACGTCGACACGTCACACGTGTCTCGGCCCAATAGTGGCCCATTTAGGTTAAAAGGCCGAGCCTGTCAAAATAAGCAGGTCGGCCCATTAGCGGCCTACTTGAGTTAGGCCCATTCACAAGCATGACCCATACAAGTTACATATAATCAGCCCATCAAAGGCCCATTTTATATTTGACAATTTCCATCCCATCGTCAGTTTCAGCCCGTTAACGGCCCATTAAGTCTTTGGGACAAATTATGGCCCGAGATTCTTTAGGCCTGTTAGCAGCCCATCATCAGTTCCAGTCCATTAACGGCCCAGAATGTCTTTCAGCCTTTTCTCGGCCATTCTACAGTTGGGCCAACTTCTAGCCCGTTGTGACTTTAGGCCTTTTCTCGGCCCATTCGGTAAATGGGCCAATTCCTAGCCCATTTTGTCTTTCAGCCTGTTAACGGCCCGCACAACAGTTGGGCCTTTGACAGTGCAACCTAATTTTGGGTACATTAGGGGCCCATGTTCCGCAGGTCAAAATTTCAGCCCAACGCGACTTTCGGCCTGTTAAAAGCCTAGTTTGCAAATTGGGCCTCCTCTGGCCCATAACAGTTTCGGCCTCTTACTGGCCCGTAAAGTAAAAGGGCCGAGACAAAATTGACATTTATTTCGGCTGCTAGAGGCCCGCATGCCATTTCCATTTATATGGCCCTATCGAGCTTCCAGCCTGTTAACGGCCTGCTAATAGCCATTGTTACGGTGGTCCACATCATTTGTGATCCACTAAATATTATTTTGACCAGCCCAATTAAGTCCCGCTACACATGTTTGTTCGTTTGTATGGCGTCCAAGAAATGTTTGGGCGTGTTGGCCCTTGTTTCAATGTATAGCATATTCAAATAATTACCCTACTCTATACTATCGCCTCTAAAAAACATACACTATACAATAAAAGGCTAAGGCATAGAAACGTAGAATAATCCTACACTATACAATAAAAGAAATTACAGCCGATTATACCCACTAGGCATTATAGTTCGGCACCAGTGATAATAAAGCATAGAAAAACAGTAAATTACATACACTGGGCAAATAAAGCTCATACATCATGGACACGCATCAATAGAAGTTACCATTTGAACTATAATCTCTTTAGAAAATAGGATTGGCCAGATTCAGATAGCACAAATTTTAGTCTGCAAAATCTTCAATTCTTCATGGTTACCTCAGTGTCTTGTTTCATTTTTTTGACTCCTGCATCTAATACCTGCAAGTGCAGTCTCAACTTGTTGATTGCACATTGAGAATCATGTACATGTTTTCTTGCCACCTCTAGTCGATGCTCAAGAACATCAACACATTCCAATTCCAATCCATAATCATTTGGTAACTTCCATGCCGCACTGCTCGCAGATCTTTGTGTTGATGTCACTTCATCCTGAAATGTTTCTGTAAGTACACATGACTAGGGCAAAAATATAGTTACAACAGTGAAGCGAGCAAGACAGTCTATTTTGTACACGGCAAAACATGACTAACAATATGTTACATGTCCTAAAGCATAAGCAGGTGATATTTTAGGAATTATAAAAATGGTAGTCTATGCAGCCCACATACAGAAATCTCTCTTAGCTCACCAGAGGAGCATGATGTTGGGGCCAAATCCAAAACACAGTCAGGTTAAAAATTTAGACAACACGTTGTGTATAAGTAAGCAAGCAGTTGGCCATACTGTAGCTCAATTAAAGTCTTAGGGAGCATAATGAACAATAGAGGGATTCATACAAACCTACTACATCAAGCAAAACTATGCAAATCATTAGCCTAGTATAAACTAGATTGTGAGCCTCATGCAGTGATAGTTGGTTAATAGACTTCAAAGCTTCAGGCACACTTCGCCAGAGTAATTAAATGGTAAGGCCTTTAATTATGTCAACTAATAGTTATACAAGTACCCAACATCAGGCATCATTTTTTGGGCATCTCATTAACTGAGGACAAATAAAGCAATTGAAAACAACAATTTAACTATGCCTAAAATAAACAAGCAATTGAATTGTTGAGTTGGCAGCATGCATACATGCATGCCTCAATAACATCCATGGCCTAGCTACATTTACTATATAAAGGAACAAGTCATGTAATATTGTTTGCCCCCTATGAAGTATCTCGACTAGTATGTAATAAATATCCTAGTAATGATAGGGAGGCTAATGATGTGAATATGCGTTTGGTTATGACATTTATGACATCGACAACTCTACCATGGCAGGAAGCAGTTTCACACTATTCAGTACTATAAATGTTTTAAATATTTAAAAGTAGACTACATCCATAATGAGTGAACAGACACATTAAAATGTCTTTACATACATCTGATTTACAAAAAAGTTAGAACATCATATAGTAGTGAGTGGAGGGGGTTTTAATCAATGGCCCAATGATTGGGTTATAGGTGAAAAACCCTACACAAGCACAATGTCGGACAAATAGGATGTCATGGTAATTGTAATACAATGTGACTTACCTTAACTGGTTGAACAGGCTCAGTGCTGCTCCTCCCACTCTTGCAAGGCTCCTTCCTAAAATCTTGTACTTGGAAATCCTCAATCTTATCTTCATTGCACCCCCTCTGCAAGGTGACACAAACTAGTTATTGGTCTCCTTGGAAGATAAATATGCATACTTTCCAGTGTGTGAATAACATAAAAGGATGATATTATAACAAAACAACACCACATAATGAAACATGCCACATCTCTTGCACACAATGAAATGAGCATTTACTATGTGTGCACTTGGTAAAAACTAGGCATACCTTCGAACTGGATCTCCAAGTACTCTTGGAGAGCCTACTTTAGTGTACAGCCAAACCTTATGTCACCTATTAGTTATACAAGCCCCCACTACAGCAGCCCTTAGTGTTTAAATCGTTGGTAAGCTCTGTTAGGTCAAGAACAACAAGTAATCAAAGCAAACAGTCCTAGTATGGCTGGCTGACACAAACAAGCAATTGAACAGATGTGTGAGCAAATCTTACATATCAAGAAAAGAAGCATAGAAGGAGGCTTAAAGACCATCACTTGACTGACCAGATTTAACACTACAAAAAAATACACATCCATGACATTTTGGGCTGAACGATTTTTTTCTGTCATGCTTATGACACTTCTATGACAATAATTGTGACAAAACCCGGTATCATCATAGATGTGGTGGGATCCTACTTCTATGACAAAAAATCATGAAAAAATGGGCTTTTCATCCTGGGCGGGCCAGAGACGCAGTTGCATGACATTCTTTGGGCTGTCCATGACGAAAAAAACCGTGGTAGAAGCGAGGGCGAGAAAAAAAGGGTGATCGATCGATCTAGCTATTAACTGAACCCGATCGAATGATTCCTTCGCTACACTGAAGCTGATCGAACACTGCTACCTCATTCCCTTGATGAACAGTGAGCGTTGTTGGGGGGGGGGGTGGATGAACAGTTCCCGGTGGGGGGTTGGATGAACAGGACCCCGTGGTAGTAGAGGTCGTTGCCGTTAGATGAACAGGACCCCGATCGATCGAGCCGGTTGGGGGTGGATGAACAGGACCCCGTGGAGGGCTGGATGAACAGGAAGACCCTGTGGAGGGCTGGTGAAACAGTAGCTGGTGGAGGGCTGGATGAACAGTAGCCTGTGGATGGATGGTTGAACAGGACTCCGTGGAGAGGGATGGATGAACTTTAGCCGGTGGAGGAGTGGTGGAGGCTGGATGAACAGGAGCCCATGGATGAACAGTCGCAGGTGGAGGCTGGAGGAGGTTGACGGTGGATGAACAGTAGCCCGTGGAGGCTAGAGGAGGTTGATGGTGGAGATGAACAATAGCCCGTGGAGTCCCGTTTTGTGGTACGCCACACCCCTCCCGATGAACAGGACCCCCTTTTCGACCGTAGCGTTCCAACACAAGTCTGTTTCCTCCGTTTTGAGGTACGCCACACCCCTCCAGATCAACAGGACCCCGTTTCGACCGTAGGAGGTCCAAGAGAAGTATGTTTCCTCTGTTTTGTGGTACCCCAGACCCCTCTCGATGAACAGGATAACGTTTCGACGTGGCCAGTCGAACAGAAGCCCGTTTCCTCCGTTCTGCGGTACACCAGGCCTCGTTTCGATTGGCTGTTCTGTCCAAGCCGGTTGGCTCCCAATGAACACGACGACGCAGTTTCTCCGTTCTGACCCAGCCATGTACAAGAGCCCTGGTCGTAGGTCTGCGCGAGTAGGCGTTCGAGACCCCGCCCGTACGTACGTACGTGGCCGTATTTACTTTCTTGCACCCTGGCTGTACGTACGTGTACATGCTACGTCCGCGCCTCTGCTATGACACGTGCCCTTCCTTACTCGGCCACGGTTCAACGCTGTAGCCTGCAGACAGACTGATCGACCAGTATGTACGTACACATTCACGACTAGAATGACAACGCTACGTACGTTTCGACCAGGTGGGTCCTAACTGTCAGGGAGGATAAGGAGGCACTTCCTTGTGTGCGAAGATGTAGCTGGTGGGTCCCAGCAGTCAGGGGGCGAATCATTTTTTGCCCGTAATATGGACGCACTTCCTTGCCTGCGAAGTTGTAGCTAGTCGGTGCCAAAAGTCAAGGGGGAAACATTTTTTTTTGCAAAATACAGTGGCCCGTCCGGTGGGTCCCTGCTGTGAGGTGGAGGAATCATTATTTTTCGTGTAATAAAGAGGCACTTCCTTGCTGCGGCCGTGGACCCAGCTGTCAACCTCTCCACGTACGGTACTTGATGAGGACATCAATACCATTGTTACACCCACAGCCCCTACTGTTACATATAATGGACCAATTACTAGAGCTCGCGCACGCCAATTAAATTACCAGGCACTTTCGTTTCTTGGTAATGATTCTAATGTTCATGAGAATATGATGCTGCCTAGTTAAAAAAACATAGATATTGAACTGACACCATACAAATGTTGGTGTGGCTTGCCTTAGTGCAGAGGAGGTTCACTCTCCTCCTAGTTATCTTTAAGACAAGCTTTTCCCTCTGAAAATATTTAAAAACAGCAAAAAATAATGTCAAGAACCACTCTAAAAAATGACCAGAAATTCTATACAGCAAGGAAAAATCCCAATTTTGTTATGCTTCTAGAACTTTTCAAAACAAACACACTACAAAAAGAATCAACTCATTTGGACTTATGGTTTATGAGTTATGCCTGGTCAAAGTTCCTGGTCAAATATTTGAATTAAATTTGAATTAAAAAGGAAACCAGGAGGTGACGTCGATGGCGTATTTTCAGAATACGCCTCCACTCATACCGCTTTGGGCACGAGTGGAGCGGCCGACAGCAGGCCCCACTAGTCAGGTGTGGAGGGAGAGGGAGAGAGACAAAGCGGAGGCGGCGCTTCGCCGGAGCTCACGCCGGCAAGGAGGGGTCCTTGGCTAGATCCAGAGGGATAGAAAGAGAGAGGGGGTCGAGGCGCACCTGCCTGTACCTATTGCTCGATGAGAGACGACCGGAGCAGCTCAGAACTAAGCTCGCAAGAGGCGGCTGCGGTCGGGTCTAGCCGGACTAGAGGAAGACGATGGAGAGGGGCGGGTCCAGGGCTCCAACTTGTTCGGACGGCACCAGTGGACCACCAGGGAGTCGCCTGAGCAGTTGCTCGAGCTCAAGGGGTAGCAGAGCGAGGAGGAGGGCGGTGGGGATTTCCGGCAAGCTCGGGCCGTGGATGGCAGCCAGAGGCCTGCCCGGCCGGGCTGCGGCTATGCTACGGCCTTGTGGAGGTTGAGTGGTGGGTTTGGAGTGCTCGGGGAGGCGGGAGGGTTTGAAATTTATAGCCGGAGGGGGAGAGGGCTACGTGGCTCCACTGGAGCTCTCTGGAAGCCAGTGAGCAACGACGAGCGATATCAGCAAGGGCTGGAGGGGCTCAGCATTCACGCGGGGGATGTGCAGCGTGCGGACGAGCACGGGGCGCACTGTAGCTTTGGCCGCGTCGTGCCCATGCCCGCTGCGGCGTCTCCGGCGCCAGGGAGCGCTAGGGAGAGGTCAAGGGTGAAGAGACGGAGGTGGTGGCGGGGTGCAGCAGTCGTCGGCGAGCTCTGGATCGATCACGCGATGAACAAGCACTCGGGCGCAGCGTAGAGCGCGTCGGGCGCGTTGCCAGAGCCATATCCACACGCGGTCACCACGCTGGCATGGTGATGAGGACATCAATACCATTGTTACATCCACAGCCCCTGCTGCTATACATACTGGACCAATTACTAGAGCTCGCGCACGCCAATTAAATTACCAGGTACTTCCGTTTCTTGGTAATGATTCTAATGTTCATGAGAATATGATACTGCCTAAATTGGATACATTTGTTTTGCTTACAAATGAAGGGCCTAGCTTGGAGAAGGATGAACATTGGAGCAAGAACACGCATGGAGTTGATGGCATGCGCAAGGGGATCAAGAACGGAGTTACAAGTGATGATTTGAGGACTTTGAAGCCACCATAAGGAGTGCATGAAGCCTTGGACGAAATATACAAGATGCCACTTCATAATATTCGTCCATAGGCTATTCTAGGTGCTGCGTCACCTTATTTTTGGGCCAGGCCCATGTAATTTCGAAATACTTAAGTATAGGCTATTTTTAGAGTCCGTATGTGTGGGGAAACAAGAGTTAGGGTTGGTTTCGGACCCCACCATCAGGGGCCACGAAATTCCCTCCTCTTCCTCCATATATACAGCCCTTAGGGCGTCGTTTAGACTTTGGGTTTTGTCCGGATCAAAAGTTCGCCATAGCTGCAACTTCGCGTACTTCGTTTGTGTTCAACGACCAGACCAAGGCGTCACAGAACCCCACCTTCATTAATAAAGCTTTCCTCTTATATTCGCAATATGCAGATTGCAATCTTAGTTTCTTGCTTGTTCTTCGTTTGCTCGCAGGAAACAGGCCCTCGTGGTCAGGTTGATCGTGCTCCGGCGTGGTCAATAACCCTCGGAAGTTGGTTTAGCGATTGCTAAGGCGCGACGTCTCGCACGTTCGTAGTCGGATCGTCAAGGTCGACTCCCACAGAAACGATAGCCACCTTCTCATCGAAACATCGGGACACCTTTGCCTCTATCACATGGTCAAGATGACACCCACTCTATGGAAAACTATGTCTAGGGTGTTGTTCTTGCAGTGTTAGGTCTAGGAAGGGTGACGGCACACTGCCAGGCCGACCAGATGAGACTTGAGCTTGTTGGCAAGTTTCTGGTCAGAAACTTGGTCGCCAAGTTTCAAGGGCTTATAGAAGGTGATTAGGGCTGATTCTATGGGGTTAAGGTTTAGCTAGGAGGGTAAACAAGCTCAAGAAAATTTAGCTTCATTAGAGCAAGGAAAATACACTTGTTGTAGAAACTGGATTTTGAGGCCAGAATAGAAAGGGGTTTTTGTAGCAAAAATATTCCAAATAATTATGAAATATTTTTGCACAGGGAGGTGGGCCAAGGTTCAAAGAATATTTGAGAATTTACTCAGATTTTTGGAAGCAAGAAAAATGAGGGTTGCTTTGGAGCACAAGTCTCTGAATTGAATTTCTGAGAAGAAATTGAATATTTTTCTTTTATGAAAAATTATTCCTTGGGTTATTTTGGGATTTTTCAGAGAAAGAATGTTGAATGAGAGATGATTGGGTCACTTGGGTGAAAATCAAGGACATGCCCAAGTGTTTAAGTCCATTTGAATTGATTCAAAAAACCCAAATTCAAAGCAGAAGCAAATGAAGTCCGAAAAAAGAGAGAAGGCAAAAACCGGGCTGTCACAGGGCGGCTGCGATCCGTGCTTCGTGCCGCCTCCAGATTAAAGCGCCGCTCCAGCGGGAGTATGGCGTATGTCGTTACCTTCGGCCGAACCATGGCTATCGAGCGACGGCGACCAGAGAAGAGGCGGTGGGAGGGGAATGAATGCAGCTACCATTGGGGTTCGTCGTCCGGCTTAAATAAATAAGCACCATCACGAGTACCCGCGGATTCACAAATTGTAACATATGGGTCTGCTTAAGGGGGCGTCACATAACTGGTGTGTGTGTGAGATTCTGGGAGACAAAGTGCGTGTGTGCAACTCTACTCTTTGGACATGTACTCAACCTTTTGCATCGGGATATAAGTATAATGGTATTACACTTTAGCTAGTGATTTACGTGGCCATGTTAACGTGGTTGTGTAAAAAAAATGTAACTTCCTGCTCGTGATTTGCGATATATAATTATGAGAAGTTTGCTAACTACTAAAGTAACATGGAATTTGTCCATGTTATAAATGTAAATTAAGGTGATTTTTTTATCATATGGGTAAGGTTGGACGAAGGGTGGTAGGAACAAATGCTCCGCCTAGAGCATGTGTGCGTGTGAGATGGAGTCTTAGTGTGTGTGGGGGTGCATGCGCGCGCGCGCGTGTGTGTGTGTGTGAAGCGGAGTCTTTGATGGCGAAAGTAATTTAAGTGTGCGTGGCTTCATCATAGAGAGGTGACGTGTATGGCAGAGGTCACCAATGAGGGGGTGCAAGAGATAAAAGGCCCGTAGAGAGGGAGGAGAAGGCGTGTGCGTGTGACAGGAGTCGACATCGAGAGAACGTGTTTGTTTGAGAGACACCGAGGAAGACTACTATATATCGATGGTGCATGTAGGAGGGAATTAAACCAAGGGATGGTCTTATTGGTTTCGGGGATATAGGGGAAGAGTGAGAGGGGGGTAGCTAGAAGGAGATTGTTAAGTGTGAGTGTGTGTTTTACCCATCCAGGCGGAAGTTATGTGCACAAAAGAAGAGAACGATTCAATATGGGGTTAGGGCTTAGGGTAATTAACTACGTATGGAGACATAGGAACCTTGAACGTGCATGTGTGAGAGGTATACATGTATACGTGGGATGTGTGTGTGTGTGCGCGCGCATGATCGAGATAAAAGAAAGAAGACATAAGTCATAAGCTAAGATCAAAGACATGTATACGTGGGATGTGTGTGTGTGCGCGCGCACACATGATCGAGATAAAAGAAAGAAGGCGTAAGTCATAAGATCAACGACATGGGAGAGACGGCGGTATGAAAATATGCATGCATGTGAGACTGCAGGGAAGAACGACTGATAATTGACTATGTGTTTTTGTCTTTAAGAGATAGTGTTGTGGGCTAGAGCATGCATCTACGATGAGCAGAGGGAGCGAGACACAACGAATGTGCAAAAGAGATCAACCTATAGGTGCATGTATGGAGAGACAGATATAGTGTGCGTGATAGGAAGCAAGAGTGCGTGCGAGAAAGAAATGTTGACAAAGAAACTACAGAGAGATAGAGAGATAGAGATGCTAGCTAGAGGGACATCGGCTAGTTTGAGTGTTGGAGATGACTGCCGAGTGGTTCAGAGGATGAAGTTATATGTGTGTGAGAGAAAGATAAAAAGAGGGCACATGACTGCATGTAGAGAGAAACATATATAGTGTGTGTCGGGGGGTGAACCCCTGGCAGGCAACGGAACCCGGATCCTTTTCAAAAACAACGGGGCCAGCAACGCCCCTCAAGCCGGCTCACGCTTGGCCAGGTCGCTCGACCCGGCCAAACTCTCCAACCCGGCCGGACTCCTCAACTCGTCCCTAACAACCAGCTCAAGACAGCGGAACCCGGCGCACCAAGACTTCCCCAACAAGCCAGCTTCCCCTTGCGTGTTCTCCAAACCGGCCACGGGTCAGCTACCGTCCCATCCAGGCCGTTCTATGAGACGAGTCTCCACCTACCGATGACCGAGGAAATAGTGCCCCGCCCATGCCTCTGGTCAGCCGAGGCGTTGCAACAGTGCCCCACCTACCCGCTGACCAGGGACGACGTTGCAACAGTGCAACCATCGTCACCAATGACGCCGGCAAGCAGCGACCTGACAGAGCGCCACTGTAGCCAACTCAACCCGGCCACTCCCTTACGATCGACAAGACGGCCAACAGTGCCCCCCGTCCCCGGAGGGCCCCGCACCCGGAGCACCCGGCGAGCCCTGACCCCCGACCGGTCCCAGCGCCAGCTTCCCGGACAATGACAACCCGGCCCCACGGCCTTGTAACATTACCATTGTAACCCTGGGGGGTTGACCTATAAAACCCCCAGGAGCCCTCATGCATAGGGGCAACTCACTTACGCACGACGAGAACCGTAGCGATCGCTCACTCACACACACATAGCAAGCAACACCCAATGAGAGGGAGCAGCCTAAGCCTTGGCCTGCCTTCCTTCTTCACCCATACAGCTCTAGGAGCAACTCTGTACTGATACACATCAACTGCACTTGACAGGACTAGGGGTGTTATCTCTCCGGAGAGCCCCGAACCTGTGTATGTCTTGCGTCCCGTGCTCGCTCATGCCGACCTCGCCTCTGGAGCCCACCAGTGCCCTCGAGCCTCCTCCTATCTTTAGCCATCCCTTGGCATCTGTCGTGCACCCACCACGACAGTTGGTGCCCACCATGGGGTAGCTCAAGGTCCTGGCCGGGAGCATGCTTCAGACGGGGCTCCTCTCCGACTCCGACGAGCCCGTCATGCTGGCGGACGATGTCATCGACACACTCGCTGCCTCCTTCGCTGCGTCGCGCATCTTCGATGCGCCTGCGGCTGACGAGTACCCTAGCGAGGTACTTGACTTTTCCGACTCCCCCCTTTCCCTCGGCGTAGCACTCTGCCGGGGCAATGGACCTCAGCGTGGAGGTCTTTGTCACCGACACCGAGGCCACTTCCTCGCCTAGCCCGGCGAGCAAGGCCGTCGAAGCCAGGGCCGCAGCGGAGCGGGCCGTCCCGCCCAACCCGCTGCGCGCCACGATGCAGAGCCTTCGCGTCCCCATCGGCACCGACATCGACGCCTCCAACAACGCCGAGGCCCGGACTCGGCTCGACAAGGATCGCCAGCGCTTGCTGGACCTCACCAGGCGCTCGCCGCCATGCAGCGCCGCCTCGACTCCACTCAGCTGGAGCGCGACGTCGCCTGCGGCTTCACGCCTACCACGGCCGACCCAAGGCGGGTCACCGATGTGTGAGCCCGGGGTGGCGCGATCGGTCACGCCTTCGGTGCCATCCCTCCCGTCTACAAGACCCCCGTGAAGAACATGCGCGCCGCCCAGGCGGCCGTGGTCGGCCTAGATCAGCTCGCAGGCGAAGAGCTGCAGGACCGCCTCAAAAGGGTGAATGGCCTCCTCGCTGCGGCCAACGCACAGCAGGACCGCCTCAACCAACTCGCCAAGCCGGCGGGATCCGGCTCCGCCCGCGCCGGTGGACCCGGCGACCACCAGGAGACGGCGCCTTCGGCACCTGGCTAGGCGTACTCCGGCCGCACCCGGACCCGGCGCATCCCCGCCCCAATGACTGCCAGTGGCTTGGGTGACGAGCCGGTCTCGGAGGTCCGACGCTGACTCGACCCCCTGCTCCAACCCGGCCGACGTCTGACTGCGGTCGACCCGGTCCTCCATGGCGCGGTCACCGACCGGCTGGGCCCGCGCGCCATCGATGACACCGACGCCTGCCACCACCTCGATCAACTCGCCCTCTCCCAGGAGCTAGAGGAGAACGGCCCCGTTGAGCCGGCGTGCTTCGGACCAAGCATCCGGGATGAGCCCTTTACTAAAGGGTTCATGCTGCCCCGCGACACCCCCAAGTACAACGGCACCATGAAGCTGGAGGACTAGCTCACCGACTACACCATCGCCATCGGCATCGCCGGCGGTAACCACCGCTCGCCGTGCGCTACGCGCCTCTCATGCTCCAGGGGTCAGCCCGCACCTGGTTGAATAGTCTGCCGGCGAGCAGCATCAACGCGTAGGTCGACTTCGAGCATCCTTCGTGCGTAACTTCACCGGCACCTACGAACGACCCGGCCGCCCCAGTCAGCTCGCCATGTGCGTGCAGGGACCGGCGGAGACTGCCCGCGAGTACCTCGCATGCTGGACCGAGCTCCGGAACAGCTGCGAGGGCGTCCACGAAGTCCAGGCGATCCAATACTTCGTCAACGGGTGTCGGGATGGCACCCTCCTCAAGCACAAGCTCTTACGCTCCAAGCCGGCCACCATGGCCGCGCTCATTTTGACGGAGGACAAGTATGCCAACATCGTCTCCGCCATGAAGATCCAGGTGGCACTGGATGAAGCCGGCAGAGCGAAGCCGGTTCCCCCTCTGAAGCCGGCCGGTGAAGGATGCCAGCAGCGGCACAACCAGCAGAACAACAAGCGCAAGGCCGATCAGGCGGCCTAGCGCTACGACAACCGGCTTGTCACGGCCACCGAGCAGACGCCCGCGACCGACCCGGCCGCCAAGCGCCGGCAGACCGGCAAGACGACATGGCAACCTGCCATGAGCTTCGAGGAGATGCTCGACGTCCCCTGCAAGCACCACAGCGGCGCGAGGCCGTCCACGCACACGCTTCGGCAGTGCGCCATCACCAAGCGCCACATGAGGCGCGACATCCCGCCTCCTCCAGCCCCGGCTCCGGGAGCGAGGCAGCCACCTCCGCCTCCACCGCCGCCTCCGGCTGGCGGCGCGGTGCGCGACGACGTCTACCCGGCCCAGAATGTAACCTATGTCGTCTTCACCAGCCTTGGGGGCGACAAACGCAGCGAGCGCCTCCTTCGGCAGGAGGTGAACACCATCATCCCGGCCAAGCCGGAGTACATGCACTGGTCAGAGCGCCCGGTCACCTGGACTCGGGAGGACCACCCGGCCGTCATGCCGAACCCGGGTGGTTATGCCCTCGTCCTCAACCCCACCATCGTTACACCTCGGCGCACGTGCAAGTTCTCCCGAGTCCTCACTAACGGCGGCAGCAACATCAATATCCTCTACCGCGACACCATGACCAAGCTTGGCCTCATGGCCAAAGACCTGGAGCCGACCCGGACGATCTTCCACGGCATCTTTCCCGGCCTCTCCTGCTCTCCAATCGGCCGGGTCCGGCTTGACGTCCTATTCAGCGACAGCGACCATTTCTGGTGCGAGCCGCTCTGGTTCGAGGGTGGTGGACCTAACCAGCGCTTACCATGCGCTACTGGGCCAGCCCGCGCTCACCAAATTCATGGTGTTTCCCCACTACGCCTACCTGAAGATGAAGCTGTCAGGTCTGAAGGGCCTCATCACCATCACCGGTGACTACCGCAAGTCCATAGAGTGCGCCCGAGACGGTGCCAAGTTGGCCGAGTCGCTGGTCATGGCCTGGGAGCGGCGCCAGCTCGACTGGATCGTCACCTTGGCCAATGAGGCGTCGGCCGCGCTGATCCCGGCCGAGGAGCCGGCCGACGAGGCCTCGTTCAAGACCTCCAGGGAGACCAAGAAAGTGAAGCTTAACCCGGAAGACCCCATCTGTAGCAAGTACGTTTTCATGGGCACCCGCCTCAACGGCAAATAGGAAGGTGAGCTCGTTGACTTCCTCCGTGAGAATCGGGATATTTTGCATGGACCCCAAAGGACATGTCGGGTATCCCGAGGAAGTACGCCGAGCATAGACTCCACGTCCGCAAGGACGCCAAGCCTGTCCGTCAACCCCTGCGACGTTTTTCCAAAGAGAAGAGAAGAACCATTGGTGAACAGGTCGCCAAGCTCTTGGCGGCCGCCTTCATCATGGAAGTGTTTCACCCCGAGTGGCTGGCCAACCCAGTCCTCGTCCTAAATAAGAACAAGACATGGCGCATGTGTATCGACTACACCAGCCTGAACAAGGCCTGCCCCAAGGATCCATTCGCCCTCCCGCGGATCGACCAAGTCATCGACTCCACTGCCGGGTGTGAGCTCCTGTCCTTCCTGGATGCTTACTCTGGCTATCATCAGATCAACCAAGCTTATGAAAATACAAAATTATTCAAAGAAAAAGTTAAAAGATGGCATGACAAAAGAATCCAAAAGCGTGAGTTTAAAGACAGAGAATATGTTCTTTTGTACAACTCTAGTTTCAGATTCTTTGCAAGAAAACTCTCAAAATGGAAAGGCCCCTATGTTATCGAGGAGATTTATTGGTCTGGAGCCATCAAAATAAATAATGCCGAAGGTACTAACCCGAAGGTTGTCAATGGGCAACGAATAAAACATTATATCTCAGGTACGCCTATTAATGTTGAAAGCAAAATTATCCAAACTTTGACACCGGAAGAACACATAAAAGAGTCCATCCGAACACTCCATAATTGTGAAAATAAGGAGGTACGTGATACAGTAAGTAAACTGACTCTGAAAAATCCGCAAAAATATTTTCTGTCAGTTTTGGAATATTTAGAAAAATAGGAAAATAAGAAACTTCCAGGAAGCGTACCCTGGTGGACACAAGACACCAGGGCGCGCCCAGGTGGGTTGTGCCCACCTGGGACACATTCCGGACTCCGTTTATCTACAGTTTGCTTGTCCCCCAAGATAAAAAAAATCAATGTATACTCCCCGAACCTGTTCATCACCGTATCACGGAGAAATCCTCTGTTCTCTTTTCTTGCAGTTTACTGCGTAGTTCTGAAAATATGTCGTCCCAAGACACCGAGGAGAGAGCTATGTCTCACATCTCATTGCTGACCCAATGAAATATGGGGACCTATCTCCTTATGGTCGAACTACAGATGACGAGGAGGATGCTTACTTGATGAGGATCGATGATTCAAGCTCGGAGGAGGAGGATGTTCCTCTACCTCAACCTGGGGATATGCACGTGGAGTTCAAGAAGTCAAGTCTCCCTAAGAGAGCTAACCGGTCTAAAAACCAATCTATTCCTTTTTATTTTCGGCAGAAAGGCAAAGGGGATTTATGTGACAAGATCTTGAAGCCAGAGCTGAAAGTCGATGATTTAAAAGAGGAAATTTCTCTCCTCAACTACAATATGAAAAATTTGAAGGCACAAGATCTCTTCACTGCCACCTTCTTCTTCGTCACCAAAAGAGAATTGAGTATCGGGTATGGCACTCCCTTCCGCCAAGCTTGGGGAGGTGCCCGGTATCGTATCATCCCACTATCTTTTTTTCCTTTACTTATTTTAGTTCGATCTTTTGCTTTAGAAGAATAAAATTTTAGTTCGATCCTTTCTTATTTGAGAGTTTGCTTAGTGATCTATCCTTGTAATCATGTGTAACATATCTAATTAAGTTTAGTTTGAGTTTTTTCTTTCTTCACTTTCATGTTGCAAATAAAACAAAATAAAAAAGGAAATAAATAAAAGAAACGAAATAAATCAAGAAGATCATATACTAATCTTATGGTAGGTGATGACACCACATAAGGAAAAGTATAAGTAGAAAATTTTATTAGAGATTGACAAACCTAGCATTAGTCAATGATGCAACTCATGAAAGAATTAATAAGGGAGGAGAAGATTCACATATAAATATACTATCCTAGAAATCTTTTGTGATTGTGAGCCCTCATCAAAATATTAAATGCCAAAATTGTTGACGTTGGACAAGGAAGAAAACTTAATGGTTTATGTTTGTTTATATTCACATAGAAGTCATATTGTCATGGATCCTTTAACATGTGGTGCTTCCTGCTATCTTTGTTAGCCAAAAATTCTGGACTAAGTAGAGATACTACATGTGCATCCAAACACCCTTAAACCCAAATCTTATTTTCAAGAGTCCACCATACCTACCTAGGGATTGAGTAAGTTGTCATCGATGCAAAAAAGCAATATAAATTGCTTCTAAAACTGTGAGATCATTTAGTGTAAGAGAAAATTGAGCGTTGTACGAACTTGTGATGGTGAAGAATAAAAGTGACAAACTGCATAATAAAGGTTGCTATCACAAGGGGTAATACAACATGATGTTCTTTTGCACTAAGGGGTTGAGCGTACAAACAAATAAGCGCATAGCAACCTCTGCTTCTCTCTGCGAAGGACCTATCTTTTACTTTTACGTATTACTTTTATGCAAGGAGTAAAAGTTTTCCTTCTATTCCTTTTCATTTTTCTCCTTTGGCAAGCATCATATGGTGAGGAAAGATCTAGGCACATATGTCCAGTTGAATATAGATAGCATGAGTTATTATTGTTGACATCACCCTTGAGGTGAATACGTTGGGAGGCGAAACTATAAGCCCCTATCTTTCTATGTGTCAGGTTGAAACATTTTGCTCATGTGTACGCTGTGAGTATTAGCAATCATAGAAGACTATATGATGGTTGAGTATGTGGACTTGCCTGAAGGCTCCAATACTTGACCCTTCCTGAAAAGATGATGAAATGTAGTTGCAAAGTTGACTGAGAACATAGTTTGTTAGTTTCTGATAGAGTTTTTGCTTTATACTTCAATAGTGTGATGAATTGTCACTTGTTCATGAGAAGTCTATGATAAATATTCTATGATAAGAGTCTTATGTTTAAATTTGTTGCTGTTATAATAATGAACATGATGCTTCTATGTCCGCATTTTTTTGTCGACACCTCTCTCTCTCTCTCTAAGCATGTGGACATGTTTTCCAATTTTGATTTTCGCTTGAGGATAAGTGATAGAGGCGGGGGTGTCCCGATCTTTCGATGAGATGATAGCTATCGATTTGGTGAAGATGACTTTGACGATCCGACTACAAACGTGCACGACGTTGCGCCTTAGCAATCGCTAAACCAACTTCGAGAGGTTATTGACCACGCCGGAGCACAATCAACCTGACCACGAAGGTCTATTCCTGCAAGCAATCGAAGAACAAGCAAAATATGATAAAAGCAATCTGAATATTGCGAGTATATATGAAGTATTGATAATGGTGGGAATCCGTAAGCGGTCTTGGTCTGGTCGTTGGACACAAACGAAGTACACGAAGTTGCAATGGCTAACTTTTAACTAAACAAATCCCAAGGAAAAAGCTACTAGGTGGATCTACTTATATAGGAGCAAGGGGTGGCGGCCAAGGAGGTGGGAGGACGTCCCAAGGCAGCCTAAAACCAAACCTAGGTCGTGCAAGGCTCATGGCCCAAGTGGAGGTGATGCGACACCTTTGGACTTGTTTTTTGACTCAGATTCTGCTGCAGCGTCAGATTGTTTCCCCCATATGTCAATGCTCCGGACGAATTTAAAGGTGAATCCAATTGGAGTGGAAAGAGGACGAAATCTACTTTCCAAGAAAAAAAGAATCACCCAATTCGGAGTCCGTATGAAAAAGTTCTTGCCGTTTTGAGTCAGGTATGTCTGTGCAGTCCGAATCTGAATCCAGAACGTGAGAGACTTGGACTCTATCTTCTCTTGGCCCAAAAGTGATGTGAAGGGACTTTTTGAACAGCACCTAAACTTCTCTTTTTCCCTTATCTTCATATGTGAATTGTACAAACGTCTCATACACCTGCAATTAGACAAAACACAAGTGTGTGAAGTATTTTTGTTCTGGATAATATAAATAGATTATTGAATAGTTGACACTAGAAATCACCTGACAAATATGCATGTATGCAATATTTTTGGTCGTATCCAAGGTAGTCATGTCCTCATCATCCTCCCCTTCTTGAAAATAAAGCCGTCCTCGGCGTTGCTTTATCTGAAATGTGGCTAACAAAAGAGACAAGGTGTACATGTTGTATATGTATATGTCATCAATTTTTACTTCCCGTGGAATTTGCACATATGACACATGTATACATGAGTAACTTTCATAGTGAATAAAATATAAAGCCAAAATATTATCACAAGAAGTAGAAGGCATGAAAGTATTGCAACTCAGTTTGCACATATAAGTGAAGCTCTTATTCATATGAAAAGATTGACAATATTCATCATTAAACCATCCCAATATTGGTGAATAAACCTTACTCGCATAAAATTTACATGCTACAACATGCTTAAATAAGCCAACATGCAATAAGTCATTTGACACAGAATCATCACCAAGATTAGAGGTCATATCAAAATGATTAAACATTGGCACAATTATTTTCAAACGTTGATCCAAATTTGTTTTAGTGCCTGATTCACGTGGTTCTTTCACATCAACGGTTAATTCAATGGGTGCACTCAAAATCCTTGATATTGCAGTTGTTTGGTCACATGGCAAAGTCAAATCATCAGCATAATCATCTAAAATAGGTGGTGTGATCAATGTAGTGGCTAGAGCATCACATGGTGTATTTAAATCGACAAGGCATTCATCATTCGCATGCGAAGTTAGAAGATCAGTACCTTTGTCATTACCTCGTGTTATCAACTCAGACGATGTTGGAACTCTCGGCAGTGACGGGTCATAATATGGAGCTGATGCAGTGCTCACAACAACGGATGTTGTTGTCATAGTAGGCGTAGTGGTAGAAGGAAGGACCGTCTCAACTCCTTGGATGTGCACCTTATGCTTGTTTGTCTTGTGGGCATCACGCCTCTTTATTTCCTGTTCAGCTTTGCAAGCAAGATGAAACAAATGGTCCATAGGATAACATTCTTCATGAATTAATATCTCCTGAATATCACGGTTTAATCATCCCCAAAATCTATCCATAAAATCTTCTTCACTTTCCTCTAAAAAGGAATGCAACAAGGTAGTTTGTAAATCATCATAATATTTTCTTACAGTGTCACTACCTTGTTTTAAATGTTGTAGTTTTTTAATCATGCCACGAGTATAATAAACATCGACGAATCTATCTCTCATGACAAGTTTTAAATCATCCCAAGTAGTAGGTACATAATCAGGGTATAACCGACAATGTTCACTCGACCAAACAGTAGCAAAACTAGTGAAAGAACCAACCGCAAGCTTAATTCTTTTACGTTCCGAAAAATCATGGGAAGCAAATATAACATTTATTTCGAACTCCCATTCAATATATAAATCAGGCTTAAAACGACCATTAAAAGGTGGCATGGAAACAAAAACCTGATTGTGCGTATTCTTATGTCTTTGCACCTCTTGTGACGGTGGTTGTATTTTCGGAGCTGGTGGCACGTCTCCCACGATTGATGAAGCACAACTGACTCTGGAACCTGCCATATTTAGTAGAAAAACAAGAAACAAAATCCGAGAATAATGTTCCTATGAACTACTAGGATGTGGTGGTAAAACGCTCACAGTATAGCAAATATCAAAGTCTTACAAGTTCTTACCATGCAGCAGGTGGTGACCGGCAACCAGCGGTGTCAAATAACTCAGAAGATTGAGTAAAGCGATTGCCAGGTGAGCGTATGTATACACGGTGTAGAAATATGTGGAGCTTGGAAGGCCAAATATATGGTAGCAAAAGATTAGCAATAATCAATTCAGAGATGCAATGTTGAATAAACGCTCAACGACTGTACTGTGCTGGTCCTAGGCTAGACCGTGCTAGAGACGCGAGCCTAGACACTAAAAAAAATCATGGCGCGACGCGTAACAAAGGCGGAGCACACTCTGAATATCTTTTTTCCCCTTTTTTCACGGAATTTTTTTCACTTTTTTTCCTCTTTTTTTCCTTTTTTTTCTCTCACTTTTTTTTCTTTTTTTTCTTTCTCTTTTTTTTCACAAACAAGCTAGATAAGATGCAAATTGAATCTAGTGATGACGCGAACGAACTCAAGTATGATTATGACAATGAATGATGGGGAGTACGTGGTGGAAATTGATGGATGGCGGTGGTGGACAACGGATGCAATAATGACGCAGTGGTGGTATATGGCAACGTCAATGAAGATGGTGCGGCGGTGGCGTGACAAACTATGAACAGAACTCGAAACTCTAAAGGACTAGACACTAAGACCAGCAACTTGACACGACGATGTAACCGCAAATTCAACAAAGCAAAACACTAAAAAGATTATGCAAAGGCTAAGACTGGCTTGGACAAAGGGTGAACAGATCTAACTTTTTTGTGTGGCTTTTTTTGGACAATAGGTAAGAAAATAAATCTAATCTAGGGATAACTGCAAATTCTCACCGAGCAACCTGAAAAGTGATACCACTTGATAGAGGCGGGGGTGTCCCGATCTTTCGATGAGATGATAACTATCGATTTGGTGAAGATGACTTTGACAATCCGACTACAAACGTGCATGACATTGCGCCTTAGCAATCGCTAAACCAACTTCGAGAGGTTATTGACCACGCCGGAGCACAATCAACCTGACCACGAAGGTCTATTCCTGCAAGCAATCGAAGAACAAGCAAGAATATGATAAAAGCAATCTGAATATTGCGAGTATATATGAAGTATTGATAATGGTGGGAATCCGTAAGCGGTCTTGGTCTGGTCGTTGGACACAAACGAAGTACACGAAGTTGCAATGGCTAACTTTAACTAAACAAATCCCAAGGAAAAAGCTACTAGGTGGATCTACTTATACAGGAGCAAGGGTGGCGGCCAAGGACGTGGGAGGACGTCCCAAGGCAGCCTAAAACCAACCCTAGGTCGTACAAGGCTCATGGGCCCAACTGGAGGTGATGCAACACCTTTGGACTTGTTGTTTGACTCGGATTCTGCTGCAGCGTCAGATTGTTTCGTCCATATCTCAATGCTCCGGACGAATTTAAAGGTGAATCCAATTGGAGTGGAAAGAGGACAAAATCTACTTTCCAAGAAAGAAAGAATCACCCAATTCGGAGTCCGTATGAAAAAGTTCTTGCCGTTTTGAGTCAGGTATGTCTGTGCAGTCCGAATCTGAATCCAGAACGTGAGAGACTTGGACTCTATCTTCTCTTGGCCCAAAAGTGACGTGAAGGGACTTTTTGAACAGCACCTAAACTTCTCTTTTTCCCTCATCTCCATATGTGGATTGTACAAATGTCTCATACACCTGCAATTAGACAAAACACAAAAGTGTGTGAAGTATTTTTGTTCTGGATAATATAAATAGATTATTGAATAGTTGACACTAGAAATCACCTGACAAATATGCATGTATGCAATATTTTTGGTCGTATCCAAGGTAGTCATGTCCTCATCAATAAGCGAGGTCTAAGCTTGGGGGAGTTGATACGCCCATTTTTCATCATGTTTTCCTACTGTTATTTATGATGTTTTTATCCATAATAATGCTTTTTGGAGTAATTCTAATGACTTTTCTCTCATAATTTGCAAGGTATACACAAAGAGGAAGAATTCTGGTAGCTGGAAATCTGCACCTGGAAAAGCTGCGTCAGGCCACCAATTCTACACAACTCCAAACAAGCTGAAACTTCACGAAGATTTTTTATCAAATATATGATGAATATTGGAGCAAATAACTACCAGAGGGGGCCCACCAGGTGGGCACAACCCACCTGGGCATGCAAAGGAGCCCAGGCGCGCCCTGGTGAGTTGTGCTCACCCAGGCCCACCTTCGGTGCCCATCTTCTAGTATATAGATCACTTTGACCTGAAAAAAATAAGGAGAGGACTTTCGGGACGGAGCGCCGCCGTCTCGAGGCGGAACTTGGGCAGGAGCACTTTTGCCCTCCGATAGAGCGATTCCATCGGGGGAACTTCCCTCCCGAAGGGGGAAATCATCGTCAACATGATCACCAACAAGTCTCCCATCTAGGGGAGGGCAATCTCCATCAACATCTTCAACAACACCATCTCATATCAAACCCTAGTTCATCTCTTATGTTCAATCTTGTTATCGGAACTATAGATTGGTTCTTGTGGGTGACAAGTAGTGTTGATTACATCTTGTAGTTGATTACTATATGGTTTATTTGGTGGAAGATTATATGTTCGGATCCAATATGTTATTTAATACCCCACTGATCTTGAGCATGATTATCATTTGTGAGTATTTACTTTTGTTCTTGAGGTTATGGGAGAAATCATGTTGCAAGTAATCATGTGAACTTGATATGTGTTCGATATTTTGATAGTATGCATGTTGTGATTCCCTTAGTGGTGTCATGTGAACCTCGACTACATGATACTTCACCATACTTGGGCCTAAGGGAATGCATTGTGGAGTAGCAATTAGGTGATGGGTTGCGAGAGTGACAGAAGCTTAAACCCCAGTTTATGCGCTATTCCATAAGGGATCGATTGGATCTAAAAGTTTAATGTTACGGTTAGAATTTATTCTTATACTTTTCTCGTAGTTGCGGATGCTTGCGGGGGGTGTTGGGGATATAACTATTGGGTATAAACCGTCCAGGAGGGGTCGGTTATACCACTGATGGCTTACCAATGAAGATGGCAGATCATACGAGCCAGATGACGGCCCAAGGGCCCGAGGTGATTTAAGGCCCAGGAAGATGAACCGCCATGTATGTATAGCTTGTATTGTAAGGCAAGTGTAATTAGTCACCGAGCTGGACACGTTGTGTATGAGCCGGCCGGGACTCTATGAGTCGTTGGGAGTCTACTTGTGTATATAAAGGGACGACCCAGCGGCTGTTTAGGGCAAGAAACAAGAGATCGAAAGCTAGGTCAAGCGTATTCGCTCTCTGGTAATCGAAACCTAAGCAATACCACCTCAAACTGGATTAGGCCTTTACCTTCACCGCAAGGGGCCGAACCAGTATAAACTCTCTGTATCCTTTGTCCCCTTTAACCCCTTTAAGCTAACCTAGTTGCGATGGCTTCACGACTAAGTCCTTCTGCTAGGACATCTGCCGTGACAATTCCACGACAGGGGGGTTAATCATAAGTAGGAGGTTATGTTCAAGTAAGAACAACACCTAAGCACCGGTCCACCGACATATCAAATTATCAAAGTACCGAACACGAACTAAACCAACATGATGAAAGTGACTAGATGAAAATCCCGTGTACCCTCAAGAACGCTTTGGTTATCATAAGAGATCATTTTGGCATGTCCTTTGCCTCAAAAAGACTGGGCTATCTTGCTGCACTTTTTTACTATTATCGTTACATGTCCGTTACAAATTATCTTGCTATCAAACTACTCAGTTACTCACAATTTCAGCACTTGTAGACATTACCTTACTGAAAACTACTTGTCATTTCCTTCTGCTCCTCATTGTGTTCGACACTCTTACTTATCGAAAAGAGCTGCAATTGATCCCCTATACTTGTGGGTCATCACCCCCCCCCCGCCGGCCCCTCTATCCATGCCTCTCTCGAATACGTAATACATACACATACCTCTCTAGGCCCTACAAAATACATCAACTACACATTCACACATGTTACATCACGTACCCCATTGATCTAAAAAGCCCTCTCTTCACGTTTATTTTGCATACAACATTCCTTTTGAATAAAACCATAGAAAGTGTGGCCAAAAAATTAGTTTGGGATTTCTACATATATGCAACATTACAAAGTTATATGGAGGATTATGAACGTTAATTTGCATTGCATGGTGCAACCAAGGATATTTATTCCGCACTATGAATTTTTATATTTTTATACTATATATAAAGTTAGTCATAATAAAGAGAAACGAAGAGCATCTCTATCTCCAGTGCATACACCCTCTCTATGCCCCTTTCACGTACGCACACAAACTATCTCCAGGTCCTCTAAAAGTACGCCCCTAGCACATTCACGCATGTTTCATCTTTCTCTTGTGATATATACAGTGAAGATCATTGTATTTGAAGCGAAGGCACGATACGTACATTGGACTTCAGAATCCACTCATTATGGTCACCATTTACGTTTTGTGGTTATTATACAGTCACGGACTCACCGTATAGCTCTGTATTTGCTCAAGACACGACTAGTTGACCAGTTAAACGCTCCACAGGACACCTCTAGTGTTGCATCACATTATCTCACAACCATTGGGCCCACTTGTCGGTGTGTATAAGAATGAAAACAAAAAATATTGGACGGTGGTTCGAAGTCATGACCGCGGTCACAGCGGACAAGGTGGCCTTGAATTGGTTTGATGAGCCGTCTATTTCAACACACAGGAGCTGGTGTGGTGATTATGCACACATGCACACATGCACATGAACTGCATGCACGCAACACTCACACAAACACACGCAGCCACGCATGCACGCAACACTCACAGGTACACACACAGCCACGCACACACGCAACACTCACACGCACACACGCACACATGCATGCACACACCACACGACCAACTCACACTCTCACGCTCAAGTGCTCAACCTACATGTGCATGCGCACACATCAGGCCCTGACAGACACATGCACAACCAGGTGGTTCCCGCGCATAGGTTGGAGTCTTGTCGCGCTAGCTTAAATTTGTGTTTATCTGACCTTTTTCCTCTGTGAACTGACAGGTGGGACTCACAAAGAATGTGGTAAATTTAACTAGTCAAACATAGTGCCACGCAGACTATTTGGCAGGTCAGCAGAGTGCAATCCGATGATGATCGATGAGCAAGTGACTGTATAATCACCGCAAAATGTATATAGTGACCATAACGAGCGTATTCTGAAGTCCGGTGACTATACTACGCTCTTCGCTTGAAATACAATGACCGCCCATGTATTTATCTCTTCTCTTGCTCTCTATGTGTGAAAGTGCAACTATCCCCGGGTGGTTTTGGTAATTCCGAACAACATATAGCTCAATGAGCTAACATTATTCCA
This sequence comes from Aegilops umbellulata, assembly GCA_032464435.1. Taxonomy (NCBI): domain Eukaryota; kingdom Viridiplantae; phylum Streptophyta; class Magnoliopsida; order Poales; family Poaceae; genus Aegilops; species Aegilops umbellulata. The sequence goes on along the minus strand of CP136058.1, from coordinate 199,831,199 downwards.
AGAGTAATATTTCAGGAAAAGCTTAATGAATGGCATGGCATGGATGAGGAAAGTGGATCCCTCAAAATTATAAGGACAAAAGATTGGCTCGAGCTTCAAGATCAAGACTCTACATTTTATATTTTAGTGATCCAAGATCACATTGAGTCTATAGGAAATGCCAATACTATCAAGGAGGGATGAGGTGTTGTTTAATGAGCCTCTTGCTTCATGTGCTTAGTGATATGCTCCAAAACCCTCAACTATCTTCCCACATCCACATATGACCTAAACCAAAAGTCAAAATCGGCCTCACCGATTCTTTCTATCCGGCGCCACCGAGTTTCAAATGTCATAGCCACTGCCACAAACCCTAGCAATTCGGTTTCACCGATAGGGATCTTGGTCTCACCGAGATGGGATTACAATTTCTCTGTTTCCCTTCGTAACGTTTCGGTCTAACCGAAGTGAGCGATCGGTCCCACCAAGATTGCAATGTAAACTCTCTGTTTCCCTTTTGTAACATTTCGGTCTCACCGAAAAGAGCGAACCGGTCCCACCGAGTTTACCTGACCAACTCTCTGGTTAGCTTATTACCAAAATTGGTCCCACCGAGTTTGTGTAATCGGTAACACCAAGATTATGTTATGACCTAACCCTAACCATATCGGTCCTACCGAGTTGCATCTCAGTCCCACCGAAAAATCCTAACGGTCACTAGGTTTGCTAAATCGGTCCGACCGAGTTTAACCATTCGGTCCCACCGAGTTTGGCAGATTGTGTGTAACGGTTAGATTTCGTGTGGAGGCTATATATACCCCTCCACCCACTCTTCATTCCTGGAGAAAGCCATCAGAACACATCTACACTTCCAATACACATGTTCTGAAAGAGAACCACCTTCACTTGTGTTGAGGTCAAGATATTCCATTCCAACCATATGAATCTTGATCTCTAGCCTTCCCGAAGTTGCTTTCCACTCAAATCTTCTTTCCACCAAATCCAAATCCTGTGAGAGAGAGTTGAGTGTTGGGGAGACTATCATTTGAAGCACAAGAGCAAGGAGTTAATCATCAACACACCATTTGTTACTTCTTGGAGAGTGGTGTCTCCTAGATTGGCTAGGTGTCACTTGGGAGCCTCCGACAAGATTGTGGAGTTGAACCAAGGAGTTTGTAAGGGCAAGGATATCGCCTACTTCGTGAAGATCTACCGCTAGTGAGGCAAGTCCTTCGTGGGCGACGGCCGTGATGGAATAGACAAGGTTTCTTCTTCACGGACCCTTCGTGGGTGGAGCCCTCCATGGACTCGTGCAATCGTTACCCTCCGTGGGTTGAAGTCTCCATCAATGTGGATGTACGATAGCACCACCTATCAGAACCACGCCAAAAACATTCGTGTCTCCAATTGCGTTTGAATTCTCCAAACCCTTCCCTTTACATTCTTGCAAGTTGCATGCTTTACTTTCCGCTGCTCATATACTCTTTTGCATGCTTGCTTGAATTGTGTGGAGATTGCTTGACTTGTGCTAAGATAGCTAAAATCTGCCAAGAACTAAAATTTGGAAAAGGCTAGATTTTTATTTGGTCAAGTAGTCTAATCACCCCACCTCTAGACATACTTCCGATCCTACAAGTGGTATCAGAGCTTTGGTCCCCATTTTCTTTGATTTCCATAGCTTTTGGTGGTCATAGCCTTGGTTTCACAACCTAGGAGAGTATGGCGTCTAGCGAGGGAAATTATCACCGTAGAGGTCCTTACTTTGATGGAACTAATTTTGCTAGTTGGAAGCATAAGATGAAAATGCATATTCTTGGACATAACCCCGCCGTTTGGGCTATCGTGTGTGTTGGCTTGCAAGGTGACTTCTTTTATGGGAAAGAACCAAACCGTGAAGCTACCGCAGAAGAGTTGAAGATGCTGCAATTCAACGCTCAAGCTTGTGATATCCTCTTCAACGGATTGTGCCCCGAAGAATTCAACTAAATCAGCCGTCTTGAGAATGCAAAGGAAATTTGGGATACTTTGATTGATATGCATGAAGGTACCGACTCCGTCAAGGAATCCAAATTGGATGTGCTTCAAAGTCAACTTGACAAGTTCAAAATGAAGGATGGTGAAGGTGTCGCTGAAATGTACTCTAGGCTTGCTCTTATCACAAATGAGATTGCCAGCTTAAGGAGTGAAGAGATTACCGATAGATTCATCATCAAGAAGATCCTAAGAGCCTTAGATGGAAAATATGATACTGTGTGCACATTGATCCAAATGATGCCCAATTACAAAGATCTCAAGACAACGGAAGTCATTGGAAGAATTGTTGTTGATGAGATGTCACTCAAGGATAAAGAGGCACTTCACAACAAATCAAGTGGTGCTTACAAAGCCTCATGTGAAGCCCCCACATCATCAAGTGAGAAACAAACCTTCAATGAAGAATTGAGCTTAATGGTGAAGAACTTCAACAAGTTCTACAAGAGTAGAAGAAAAGATAGAAGCTCCAAGTCAAGGTCCTACAATGACAAAAGATCTTCTAGTCGAGAGCGAAACTGCTACAATTGTGGAAGGCCCGGACACTATTCCAATGAGTGTACAGCTCCCTACAAGAGAAGAGAAGATTCTCCCAAGAGAAGAAGTAGAAGAGAAGAATCACCATCTAGAGAAAGAAGGAGTAGAGATGATCGTTATGAATGAAGATACTCACAGAGAAGCAAGGATTCGGAAAGAAAGGACAAGTCATCAAGGAGCTACACAAAACAAAGACATCAAGCTCATGTTGGTGAATGGTATCTGGCTCCGACTCCGACAGCCACTCCGAGAGAAGCTATCACTCCGATTTCGAATATACTCAAGATGAAGGTGTTGCCGGTCTAGCACTTGTGTCAACCAACTCCTACGACATATTTGACTCACCAAATGAAGGAGTTGGAACATGCTTCATGGCTGAAGGCCCAAAGGTATCACATCCGGAGTATGTTGATTTCAATAGTGATGAAGATGACTTGTTAGGTGATGATGATTTACTTGTTGACAACTCTAGTGATGAATACTATGATGAAACATCAATTAATCATGCTAATCAAGATAAAAGGAATGACAATGATAAGGAGAAGATTGAGTCTCTAACTAAAGAACTAAACACTCTTAAGTTAGCTCATGAAACTATCTTAGGAGATCATCGAGAACTTTTAAGGGCGCATGAGAAATTACGCTTTGAAAGGCTCAACCTTGAGCAAGAGCATGAGTTCTTAAAAGCAATCAATGATGATCTTCGTAAGAAAAGTTCTTCTTACATTGCCAAGTGTTTACTTTTATCCACTTACATGCCTCAAGTCAAGTCTAGTAACAAGAACAAGAAAGATTCTTCCTCTAGTAGTAACAATGATCATGCTAAATCCAATATTGTTGCTTCTAGTAGTTCTCTTGATTCCACTAATGATTCTATTAGCCAAGTTACACTTGAGCAAGAAAATAGCTTATTGAAGGGAATTATAGAGAAAGGAGTTTACAAGAGCCTTGCCGGAAGTAAGCAATTCGACGAAATTGTACGCAAGCAAGGAAGGCACCGGAAGAATCAAGGTGTCGGTTTTGAACGAAAGTTCAATGCCAATGGAGTTGAGTGGGAAGAAGATCAATACCCCAAGACGAAGTTTGTTCCTCAACAAGAGAAGTATGATCCAAGTTCTTTCAAAGGGACACAAGCTTAAGATGATCTTCCACCACAAGACTACAAACAAAAAGGCAAGGACAAACTTCAAGAGGGAATTGATGCATTAAAAGAAGCTCCTAAGACCTTAGTCAAGTGGATTCCCAAGACTACTTCAAGTTCCACTTCATCAAGTACAACTACAACACCAAGGATTCCCATCAAGATGGTGTGGATCCAAAAGAAGAAGAACTAGAGAGTTCTTGAGGGTGACTCCGCCAACATACTTCACTCTCATCATCTTGGCAAGAACAAGTGCAATCAACTTCCACATCTTGCACTAGTTCAAGGAGTCACAAACCCTCTTGTTGGTAAGACAAGGGGCAAGGTAATCTAAAAGCTTTCATAGACATCATCTTGTGTGTGCATCACTCTATGTCTATGGATATCCTTGTTTGTTCCTTATGGGACTAACCCATGTAGGTATTGAAAGTGCAACTCACTCCAATAGGTAGCTCCAAATGATCTATATCGACATTGAGCATCCACATCTTCAACATCTACATGAAGTCATCATCGACAAAACCCAAGGTTAGTTCATCCCTCTTAGGGGGGATATCACATCTAGGGGGAGCTTTACTCTAAGAATTGAGCTAAAGCAACTCTAATGGTGTGAACACTGTTAGAAATATGCCCTAGAGGCAATAATAAATAGGTTATTATTATATTTCCTTGTTCATGATAATCGTTTATTATCCATGCTAGAATTGTATTGATAGGAAACTCAGATACATGTGTGGATACATAGACAACACCATGTCCCTAGTAAGCCTCTAGTTGACTAGCTCGTTGATCAATAGATGGTTACGGTTTCCTGACCATGGACATTGGATGTCATTGATAACGGGATCACATCATTAGGAGAATGATGTGATGGACAAGACCCAATCCTAAGCCTAGCACAAGATCATGTAGTTCGTATGCTGAAGCTTTTATAATGTCAAGTATCATTTCCTTAGACCATGAGATTGTGCAACTCCCGGATACCGTAGGAATGCTTTGGGTGTGCCAAACGTCACAACGTAACTGGGTGACTATAAAGGTGCACTACGGGTATCTCCGAAAGTGTCTGTTGGGTTGGCACAAATCGAGACTGGGATTTGTCACTCCGTGAAAACGGAGAGGTATCTCTGGGCCCACTCGGTAGGACATCATCATAATGTGCACAATGTGATCAAGGAGTTGATCACGGGATGATGTGTTGCGGAACGAGTAAAGAGACTTGCCGGTAACGAGATTGAACAAGGTATCGGCATACCGACGATCGAATCTCGGGCAAGTACTATACCGCTAGACAAAGGGATTTGTATACGGGATTGATTAAGTCCTTGACATCGTGGTTCATCCGATGAGATCATCGTGGAACATGTGGGAGCCAACATGGGTATCCAGATCCCGCTGTTGGTTATTGACCGGAGAACATCTCGGTCATGTCTGCATGTCTCCCGAACCCGTAGGGTCTACACACTTAAGGTTCGATGACGCTAGGGTTATAAAGGAAGCTTGTATGTGGTTACCGAATGTTGTTCGGAGTCCCGGATGAGATCCCGGACGTCACGAGGAGTTCCGGAATGGTCCGGAGGTAAAGATTTATATATGGGAAGTCCTATTTTGGTCACCGAAAGAGTTTCCGGTTTTATCGGTAACGTACCGGGACCACCGGAGGGGTCCGGGGGTCCACCAAGTGGGGCCACAAGCCCCGGAGGCTTGCGTAGTCGGATCGTCAAAGTCGACTTCCTCCAAAACGATAGCCACCATCTCATCGAAAGACGGGACACCTTTGCCTCTATCAAACCATCGGCGCCATCGTCGTAGGGTCATCGTGTCCACGTGAAGCTCTCCAACATAGCCGTCCAGAGTGTGGCAATGACGCTACCCACTACCTGCTACGTCCAGATGACATGACTTCGAACGATGATGCACGACCCATGCATGGTTACGCTGGAGTTGCTTCACCAACTTGCACGTCGAGCGAAACACTTCACCACGCGGAAGCCGCCGAAGACAAGGATGAGGAGCTCGACAGCATGATGCTGCGTCGCCACTTGCCATCCGCTTCATCATGTCGGATGCCGATGAAGATGGAGACACGGAGCTTGGAGTCAAGACGCACGTTCTCCACTTTATCAAGCCCGTGTAGGGTGGACACCATCTGGACCGTTCGAGTCGCTCACCAAGCCACCTTTTGGACTGGCTGCTGGTGGTCCAGACAGGACCAGACCGACCACCCTGTCGTGTTTTCAGGGACCGACGGGCGATGCCGAAGCCCGGGATAGACCGAGCGAACCGGCCAATCACCACCGGTGGCGACGTCCATGGGTGCTGCGACAATGTAGGTGACGTGCATGAGTGTTGTGGCAAGGTGGGCGGCATGCTGTTTGAAGCGCGATGAGCCGCACGGATGTTAGCCATGAACCTACACATGGTTGTTCATTAGCAGTTTTTCCGGTTGCATGCAAGTAGTGTAGTGCGTGCATGAGCCTACATTTTTCTTTGTGAGGGCCATGCCGAGATTAGTGGAGCAAACCTGATGTGAAGTTAGTCTAGAAAAAAGTATTAATTTTCGTTTTGTTTTGAAAATAACACATGCAGATAACAGACTAGTTGAAAAAGAAAACAACATATAAGTTGACCTCCAGAGACACACACCATTAATAGATGTATATACTTCACTAAGAAAATACATATATACAACTCTGCCACATGCATGTGTACCAAATACAATCTGATTTCTTACATAATCAGCAGCAGACAAACATCCAAAAGAAAAAAACGAATACAAAGAATTGCGAAAAACCAATAGTGAGGAAGCACAACACACACACTATGAGTTTCCTAATTGATTTCTATTGCCTCAAATTGACTATTTTTAGGATCACCTCACTTGATTTATGTCTAGCACATAGACGCTTGATACGTCTCCAACGTATCTATAATTTTTGATTGCTCCATGCTATATTATCAACTGTTTTGGGCAATATTGGGCTTTATTATCCACTTTATATTATTTTTGGGACTAACCTATTAACCGGAGGCCCAGCCCAAAATTGTTGTTTTTTTTGCCTATTTCAGTATTTCGAAGAAAAGGAATATCAAACGGAGTCGAAACGGAACGAAATCAACTGGAAAAGTTATTTCTGGAAGGAAAGCTACCAGATGGACTTGGACCCCACATCAGGAACCAAGGGAGGTGCTCACGAGGGTGGGGGCGCCCCCCCTAGGGCGCGTCCCCCTGCCTCGTGGGGTCCCCCGAAGCTCCACCGACGTACTTCCTGCACCCATATATACCTACATACCCTAAAACTTCCAGAAGAGAAAATAGATCGGGAGTTCCGCTGCCGCAAGCCTCTGTAGCCACCAAAAGTCAATCGGGACCCTGTTCCGGCACCCTGCCGGAGGGGGGAACCCTCATCGGTGGCCATCTTCATCATCCCGGCGCTCTCCATGACAAGGTGGGAGTAGTTCACCCTCGGGGCTGAGGGTATGTACCAGTAGCTATGTGTTTGATCTCTCTCTCTCTCTCTCTCTCTCTCTCTCTCTCTCTCTCTCTCTCTCTCTCTCTCTCGTGTTCTTGATTTGGCATGATCTTGATGTATCGCGAGCTTTGCTATTATAGTTGGATCTTATGTTTCTTCTCCCCCTCTACTCTCTTGTAATGGGTTGAGTTTTCCCTTTGAAATTATCTTATCGGATTGAGTCTTTAATGACTTGAGAACACTTGTTGTATGTCTTGCCGTGCGTATCTGTGGTGACAATGGGATATCACGTGATTCACTTGATGTATGTTTTGGTGATCAACTTGCGGGTTCCGCCCATGAACCTATGCATAGTGGTTGGCACATGTTTTCGTCTTGATTCTCCGGTAGAAACTTTTGGGGCACTCTTTGAAGTACTTTGCGTTGGATTGAATAGATGAATCTGAGATTGTGTGATGCATGTCGTATAATCATACCCACGGATACTTGTGGTGACATTGGAGTATCTAGGTGACATTAGGGTTTTGGTTGATTTGTGTCTTAAGGTGTTATTCTAGTACGAACTCTAGGGATGTTTGTGAAACTTATAGTAATAGCCCAATGGATTGATTGGAAGGAATAACTTTGAGGTGATTTCGTACCCTACCATAATCTCTTCGTTTGTTCTCCACTATTAGTGACTTTGGAGTGACTCTTTGTTGCATGTTGATGGATAGTTATATGATCCAATTATGTTATTATTGTTGAGAGAACTTGCACTAGTGAAAGTATGAACCCTAGGCCTTGTTTCCTATCATTGCAATACCGTTTACGCTCACTTTTATCGCTTGCTACCTTGCTGTTTTTATATTTTCAGATTACAAAAACATATATCTACCATCCATATTGCACTTGTATCACCATCTCTTCGGCCGAACTAGTGCACCTATACAATTTACCATTGTATTGGGTGTGTTGCGGACGCAAGAGACTCTTTGTTATTTGGTTGCAGGGTTGTTTGAGAGAGACTATCTTCATCCTATGCCTCCCACGGATTGATAAACCTTAGGTCATCCACTTGAGGGAAATTTTCTACTGTCCTAAAAACCTCTGCACTTGGAGGCCCAACAATGTCTACAAGAAGAAGGTTGTGTAGTATACATCAAGCTCTTTTCTGGCGCCGTTGTCGGGGAGGTTAGTGCTTGAAGGTATATCTTTAGATCTTGCAATCGAATCTTTTTGTTTCTTGTTTTAGCACTAGTTTAGTTTATAAAAGAAAACTAAAAAAATGGAATTGAGTTTGTCTAATACGCTTCATTTTTTTAATATCTTTCGAGAGTATGATGGAAAGGAAAATTGTGCCAAAGTGTTAGAAGAAGAATGCATTAAAATATTTGGCACTAAATCTTTGAATGATGAGCATGATCGCAATGTTGTTAGTTTTAATTCCTTGAATACCCATGATGCTAATGATATGCAAAGCCAGAAGCTTGGGGATGCTATGTTTGATGAAGATGATATGTTTAGTCCCCCAAGTTTTGATGAGCAAATTTATTATGATGAAAGCATGCCTCCTATCTATGATGATTATTGTGATGACACGTATGCTATAAAGAATAGTGATAACCATGAAACTTGTCATCTTGATCTTAATTTTCAATCACATGATAGTTATTTTGTTGAGTTTGCTCCCACTACTATTGATGAGAATAGATTTGCTTATGTGGAGAGTAATAAAAATTATATGCTTATGCATCATGAAAAGAATGCTTTAGGTGCTGGTTATATTGTTGAATTCATTCATGATGCTACTGAAAATTATTATGAGGGAGGAATATATGCTTGTAGGAATTCCAATAATATCAAGTTTCCTCTCTATGTGCTTAAAGTTTTGAAGTTATGCTTGTTTTGCCTTCCTATGCTAGTTGATTATTGTTCCCATAAATTGTTTGCTCACAAAATACCTATGCATATGAACTGGGTTAGACTTAAATGTGCTAGTCATATTCTTCATGATTCTCTCTTTATGTTTCAATTCCTATCTTTTATGTGAGCATCATTGAAATCATCATGCCTACCTAGGGGCGCTTGTTGGGAGGCAACCCAATTTTATTTTAGTTTCTTGCTTTTTGGTTCTGTTTAGGAATAAATAATCCATCTAGATTCTGTTTAGATGTGGTTTTATGTTTTAATTAGTGTTTGTGCCAAGTAGAACCTTTGGGAAGACTTGGGTGAAGTCTTTATGATCATGCTGTAAAAAACAGAAACTTTAGCGCTCACGAGATTAACTAGAACTTTTTACTGGAGAGTGCTATTTAGTTGATTCTTTTTGAAGATGATTATTAGACAAATTACTCAGGCCCACCAATTTATTTTATAATTTTTGGAGTTCCAGAAGTTTGCGTTAATTACATATTACTACAGACTGTTCTGTTTTTGACAGATTCTGTTTTTCGTGTGTTGTTTGCTTATTTTGATGACTCTATGGCTAGTAAAATAGTTTATAAACCATAGAGAAGTTGGAATACATTAGGCTTAACACCAATATAAATAAAGAATGAGTTAATTGCAGTACCTTGAAGTGGTGTTTTGTTTTCATTCGCTAACGGAGCTCACGAGTTTTCTGTTAAGTTTTGTGTTGTGAAGTTTTCAAGTTTTGGGTAAAGATTCGATGGACTATGGAATAAGGAGTGGAAAGAGCCTAAGCTTGGGGATGCCCAAGGCACCCCAAGGTAATATTCAAGGATTACCAAGCGTCTAAGCTTGGGGATGCCCCGGGAGGCATCCCCTCTTTCGTCTTTGTTCATCGGTAACTTTACTTGGAGCTATAATTTTATTCACCACATGATATGTGTTTTGCTTGGAGCGCCATTTTATTTTATTTTGCTTTGCTTGATGTTTGAATAAAGTATCAAGATCTGAAACTCTTAAATGGGAGAGTCTTCACATAGTTTTATAATTATACAACTACTCATTGATCTTCACTTATATCTTTCGGAGTAGTTTGTCGTTTGCTCTAGTGCTTCACTTATATCTTTTAGAGCATGGTGGTAGTTTTATTTTGAAGAAAGTTATGAACTCTCATGATTCACTTATATTATTTTGAGAGTCTTAAATAGCATGGTAATTTGCTTAAATAATCCTAATATGCTAGGTATCCAAGAATAGTAAAAAAAATCTTATGAGTGTGTTGGATACTAAGAAAAGTTTGATGCTTGATGATTGTTTTGAGATATGGAGGTAATAATATCAAAGTCGTGCTAGTTGAGTAGTTGTGAATTTGAGAAATGCTTGTGTTGAAGTTTGCAAATCCCGTAGCATCCACGTATGGTGAACGTTATGTAACAATTTTGAAACATGAGGTGTTCTTTGATTGTCTTCCTTATGAGTGGCGGTCGGGGACGAGCGATGGTCTTTTCCTACCAATCTATCCCCCTAGGAGCATGCGCGTAGTGCTTTGGTTTTTGATGGCTTGTAGATTTTCACAATAAGTATGTGAGTTCTTTATGACTAATGTTGAGTTCATGGATTATACGCACTCTCACCCTTCCATCGTTGCTAGCCTCTTCGGTACCGTGCATTGCCCTTTCTCACATTGAGAGTTGGTGAAAACTTCGCCGGTGCATCCAAACCCCGTGATATGATACACTCTGTCACACATAAACCTCCTTACATCTTCCTCAAAACAGCCACCATACCTACCTATTATGGCATTTCCATAGCCGTTCCGAGATATATTGACATGCAACTTTCCACCATTCCGTTCATCATGACACATTCATCATTGTCATATTGCTAGCATGATCATGTAGTTGACATAGTATTTGTGGCAAAGCCACCGTTCATAATTCCTTCATACATGTCACTCTTGATTCATTGCATATCCCGGTACACCGCCGGAGGCATTCATATAGTCATACTTTGTTCTAGTATTGAGTTGTAATCATTGAGTTGTAAATAAATAAAAGTGTGATGATCATCATTTTCTAGAGCATTGTCCCAAGTGAGGAATAAAAATAATAATAAAAAAAAGAAAGAAAGTCCATAAAAAAGAAAAGGCCAAAAAATGCCCAAAAAAAAGAAGGCCCAAAAAAAAGAGAGAAAAAGAGAGAAGGGACAATGTTACTATCCTTTTACCACACTTGTGCTTCAAAGTAGCACCATAATCTTCATGATAGAGACTCTCTTGTTTTGTCACTTTCATATACTAGTGGGAATTTTTCATTATAGAACTTGGCTTGTATATTCCAACGATGGGCCTCCTCAAGTGCCCTAGGTCTTCGTGAGCAAGCAAGTTGGATGCACACCCACTTAGTTTCTTGTGTTGAGCTTTCATTCATTTATAGCTCTAGTGCATCCGTTGCATGGCAATCCCTACTCCTTGCATCAACATCAATCGATGGGCATATCCATAGCCCATTGATTAGCCTCGTTGGTGTGAGACTTTCTCCTTTTTTGTCTTCTCCACATAACCCGCATCATCATATTCTATTCCACCCATAGTGTTATATCCATGGCTCGTGCTCATGTATTGCGTGAAGGTTTATAAGTTTGAGATTACTAAAGTATGAAACAATTGCTTGGCTTGTCATTGGGGTTGTGCGTGATGAGAGCATTCTTGTGTGACGAAAATGGAGCATGACTAAACTATATGATTTTGTAGGGATGAACTTTCTTTGGCCATGTTATTTTGAGAAGACATAATTGCTTTGTTGGTATTCTTGAAGTATTATTACTTTTATGTCAGTATGAACTTTTATCTTGAACCTTTCGGATCTGAATATTCATACCACTATTAAGAAGAATTATATTGAAATTATGCCAACTAGCACTCCACATCAAAAATTATCTTTTTTATCATTTACCTACTCGAGGACGAGCAGGAATAAGCTTGGGGATGCTTGATACGTCTCCAGCGTATCTATAATTTTTGTTTGCTCCATGCTATATTATCTATTGATTTGGGCAATATTAGGCTTTATTATCCACTTTTATATTATTTTTTGGACTAACCTATTAACCGGAGGCCCAGCCCAGAATTGTTGTTTTTTCTGCCTATTTCAGTGTTTCGAAGAAAAGGAATATCAAACGGAGTCGAAACGGAACGAAATCAACTGGAGAAGTTATTTCTGGAAGGAAAGCTACCAGATGGACTTGGACCCCACGTCAGGAGCCAAGGGAGGTGCTCACGAGGGTGGGGGCGCCCCCCCTAGGGCGCGCCCCTGCCTCGTGGGGCCCTCGAAGCTCCACCGACGTACTTCCTGAACCCATATATACCTACGTACCCTAAAACTTCCAGAAGAGAGAATAGATCGGGAGTTCCACCGCCGCAAGCCTCTGTAGCCACCAAAAGTCAATCGGGACCCTGTTCTGGCACCCTGCCAGAGGGGGGAACCCTCACCGGTGGCCATCTTCATCATCCCGGCGCTCTCCATGACGAGAAGGGAGTAGTTCACCCTCGGGGCTGAGGGTATGTACCAGTAGCTATGTGTTTGATCTCTCTCTCTCTCTCTCTCTCTCTCTCTCTCTCTCTCTCTCTCTCGTGTTCTTGATTTGGCACGATCTTGATGTATTGCGAGCTTTGCTATTATAGTTGGATCTTATGTTTCTTCTCCCCCTCTACTCTCTTATAATGGATTGAGTTTTCCCTTTGAAGTTATCTTATCGGATTGAGTCTTTAATGACTTGAGAAAACTTGATGTATGTCTTGCCGTGCGTATCTGTGGTGACAATGGGATATCACGTGATTCTCTTGATGTATGTTTTGGTGATCAACTTGCGGGTTCCGCCCATGAACCTATGCATAGGGGTTGGCACACGTTTTCATCTTGATTCTCCGGTAGATACTTTTGGGGCATTCTTTGAAGTACTTTGTGTTGGATTGAATAGATGAATCTGAGATTGTGTGATGCAAGTCGTATAATCATACCCACGGATACTTGAGGTGACATTGGAGTATCTAGGTGACATTAGGGTTTTGGTTGATTTGTGTCTTAAGGTGTTATTCTAGTACGAACTCTAGGGCTGTTTGTGACACTTACAGGAATAGCCCAATGGATTGATTGGAAAGAATAACTTTGAGGTGGTTTCGTACCCTACCATAATCTATTTGTTTGTTCTCCACTATTAGTGACTTTGGAGTAACTCTTTGTTGCATGTTGAGGGATAGTTATATGATCCAATTATGTTATTATTGTTGAGAGAACTTGCACTAGTGAAAGTATGTACCCTAGGCCTTGTTTCCTATCATTGCAATACCGTTTACGCTCACTTTTATCGCTTGCTACCTTGATGTTTTTATATTTTCAGATTACAAAAACCTATATCTACCATCCATATTGCACTTGTATCACCATCTCTTCGCCGAACTAGTGCACCTATACAATTTACCATAGTATTGGGTGTGTTGGGGACGCAAGAGACTCTTTGTTATTTGTTTGCAGGGTTGTCTGAGAGAGACCATCTTCATCCTACGCCTCCCACGGATTGATAAACCTTAGGTCATCCACTTGAGGGAAATTTGCTACTGTCCTACAAACCTCTGCACTTGGAGGCCCAACAACGTCTACCAGAAGAAGGTTGTGTAGTAGACATCAACACTCATTTCATTTTCACGCGGACTAAGTAAGACTCGAATAATATGAACATTAGGTGACAAAATTGACAAAAAAACCGCAAGAAAGAAAAAGGAGAAATGATCACACATGTGAAATATTTCTGTCAATAGAAATAGATGACACGCGGTGGTATGAATACTCACCGGGATGGTAGACAGTCAGCAAATTGAAAGAAAGCCTACAACACACACACACACACACACACACACACATATATATATATATATATATATATATATATATATATATATATATTTCATTAGTATTTAATTCATATTTTTATTTCTGAAAACGTAGACACCAATTAGGTTAAAATTAAGGTTCGAACTACAAATATGAGTATTTTAATTTAAAGATTTATATATTTAAAGTTCTCATAATATACGTCTAATTTTTTTGATCTATTTTTACAAAATAAAATCCTTCAAAATTAAATAACAAAATGATTGTTGAAAACATTTCATTCATGTGTTCTACATATCTTGATAAGGCTAAATTTTTCATGAACTGTGGGTGTAAATAATTCTCAATAAATCTTAGTACGGACCAATTTTTCTCTAACATTATAACACACAGGCTCGGAAGTTTCCATAATTTTTTACTACGGATCGTAACCCATGTTCTAAGTTTCATGTTTTGATCCTAAAATCATGCATCTTTTTATTTTGTCATCAACAACCGTTGTCACTTGACATAGTTCCTCGACCTCATCAACCATGCTCCATAGGAACTCATATGTTTCCCCGTTGCAACACACGGGCATTTGTGCTAGTTGTTACTTAATTATTCAGTTTGCATACATTAAAATTGCCTTTGAATTGTATGGATAGTATCATCTACCATGCGGGAAAAATCTCTCCCTTGCCTGTTTAGTCGGGTTTGTATTGATGGATTGTGCGAGACAGCAAAACTATAGTAGTACTACAGTACAAGTAACAGTTCACTAGGCCACCGTGCCATGTACTCCTCCGTCGTAAGATTGGAGCGCTCGCTTTCGTAAATGTTCTAGTCCCTTTCTCCGACAAGTGGGACATCAAGCAACCGGGTCCACGTGCCATACCAAAATAACAGTGCAGAGCAGCAGGGGTGAAGCACCCCAGTCATGGCGCCGGCATAGTAATGAGCAAGGTGTAAAATCACAAAGTTGCACCTTTCCAGCAGTTAAGTTGGAGGGATGAAGTTATAATGCTAAAAAGAAGTTGGAGGGATGAAGCAACCATCATTTCACTCGTTGCTGAATACGCTTCTCCCTCATCTTCTTCAAGTTAACCACGTGTCGCTTCTGCCATTGTTCTGCCTCATGTGGGACGCGGATCGGCTTGGTAAAGCACTGACACGTGGGCCTGCATGTTAGCAAACCGCCAGGCCAACGTCCTCTAAAAATAAGAAACCTCCCCCGCCATCCGCGGGGCAAAATTACCTCCTTTTTACTAATCTTGATACTATAATTTTTTAGATCAATATAATCGAGATTTGTATAGAAAGCACACAGGAGAAAAACCAAGTGGTAAGGTTAAGGGCATCCACAATGTATAGCCAAATCTAATAATAGCTTTTGGCATCAATGGGAACCATTGTGGACGGTGCTGCCAAAGCCAAAAAGATGGAACCGAAGTGTCGGTGGAAACGACACCTATGGGATCACTGGGACCTCTTCTATGGTTAGCGGGCGCGGGGTTGTGCAAAGAGCAGGTCTGGCAGGAAGCACAAGGATCATTTACATAGGTTCGGGCCGCGAGGACGCGTAAAACCCTAGTCCTGCTTTGGTGTATGTATTTGAGTGTTCTTGAGTTCTTGGACTAGCTACGGTGTGTCCCTAGTCCAAAATATCCGAATCCTTCTCCTGGTTGCCTCGGGCCTCCTTTTTATAGGAAAAAAATGGGTCACCATAGTGGCACACAGGAGGTGGAAAGGTATACAGTGGATGAGTCTATCCTCTGGCACCGTCGGACAAACGCATTTAATGCGCTGCCGACGTGCCCCTCTTGCTTTATTGGGGACGGCAAGGAAGCTCATCCCAGCTGTCGCCGCCTGCCTGGCTGCGACGCGTGTCCGAGCTAACGAGGCGTTGTAGCGCCACGTTGGCTAGCTGCTGGGCTGGCGCGGTGGTGGAGTCTCCACGAAGATCTGCATGCCACCACGCAGGTTCTAGCTGAGTCGGCGTAGAGGTCGCATGCTACAACGCAGGAGCCTACCCAGCTGGTTGAGTTAGCAGCTGCGTGGGAGCGGTTGTGTAGTCTTGGCAGACGTGGGCCTAGCCATGGCCCTGTAAGTGCCCTCGGCAAGCGCCTTGCCGGGGCCCCAGCAAGGGTCTTGCCGTGGCTGTCGGTGTCAAAACCGGCGGATCTTGGGTAGGGGGTCCCGAACTGTGCGTCTAAGGTCGATGGTAACAGTAGACAGGGGACACAATGTTTACCCAGGTTCGGGCCCTCTCTATGGAGGTAATACCCTACTTCCTGCTTGATTGATCTTGATGAATATGAGTATTACACGAGTTGATCTACCATGAGATCGTAATGGCTAAAACCTAGAAGTCTAGCCTGTATGACTATGGTAATGAATATATCCTCCTCCGGACTAAGTCCTCCAGTTTATATAGACACTAGGAGGATCTAGGGTTACACAAGGTCGATTACAAAGAAGGGAATCTACATATTTGGTCGACAAGTTTGCCTTTCATGCCAAGGAGAGTCCCATCCGGACACGGGTGCAGTCTTCGGTCCTCGTGTCTTCACACCCCATCAGTCCGGCCCATGGCTAACAGGCCGGACGCCCGAGGACCCCTTAGTCCAGGACTCCCTTAGTAGCCCCTGAGCCTGGCTTCAATGACAAGGTATCCGGCGAGTAGGTCTATCTTCGGCATTGCAAGGCGGGTTCCTCTTTCGAAACTCCAAGATAGTCTTCGGATGTATTGAACGTGTCTGGACCTGTAACACACGCACCACATACAACTGCAGAGGGAATATAATATCCCACGAGTCCCATCTGCTGACAACTTTTTGCAAGATGACATCACATCTGTTCGGTCACTATATCGAACCATTTTTGTCCGTTGTTCCATATTTCGAGATGCGGTTTCCATTGGCACGTCTTGTCAAAGTAGAGATCGTGTCCCCTTACTTCGGGATTTTCATCAATGCGAGCGTGGGTAACCCAACCGTGTCGTTTACACTGCCCTTGGGAATAGGCGAGTTTTAGGGCAAGTGGGGAGGCGTTCGATATTCGCTGCCTTTATAAGGGGATAAGGATTCCCCCTTCTTCTCCCAAGCCTTCTCTCTTCCTCTGCCCTTCCACTCTTGAGCTCTAGCGCCCAAGTTCTCATCTTCTTCCCACTCAAGCTAGCACTCAACCATGTCCGGATCCGGAGGCCAAGGCAAGTGGATGGTCTCCTCCGTCAAGGAGAAGGACATTACTGAGCTTCGGGCGGCCGGGTACTTGGCGAAGGAAATCGCCCACCGTCTTCCGGCCCATGGACAAGTCGTTCCCACGCCGAAGCCCAACGAGAGGGTGGTATTCATCCCTCATTTCCTTCGCGGGCTAGGGTTTCCACTCCACCCTTTCATCCGTGGGCTGATGTACTATTACGGAATAGACTTCCATGATCTATCCCCAAACTCCTTCCTCAACATCTCGGCGTTCATCGTCGTGTGTGAGTCCGTCCTCCGCGTCCAACCCCACTTCGGGCTGTGGCTCAAAGTCTTCAACATGAAGCCAAAGGTGGTGGATGGGCAGCACGCGGAGTGTGGAGGATCCATGGCGAGTGAGCTAACCCTCATGCCCGAAAGGCACTTTCGTGGAGACTGATAAGGAATGGTAGAAACAATGGTTCTACATTACAGAACCCCGCGGCACAAACTGGGCCGCGGCTGCTGAATTTAACTCCGGTGCTCCCATGCGACTCACCTCCTGGGTCGAGAAGAGCCCAAACTGGTGTTCATCAGATGAGCTGATAGCACTGCAAACGTGCGTTCAAAGCATGGTGGACAAGGACGTCAAGCTTGTAGACGTAATCCAAGTGATGTTGGTTCACCGGATCCTCCCCTGCCAAAGCCGAAAACGCCCCCTTTGGGAGTTCAATCTGAAGAGGCACCAAACCCTGGAGAAGCTCTTCGAAACAACTCACGAAGATGACTGGAAGTTGCTCTTCAAGGGCAACGAGATACCGCCAGCCATGGATTCGGACCGTGGGCACGACATTAACCACCCCACCAGCGAGGTAAGTTTTTAATGTGTCCTCTACTTGTTTGTTTCAAGGAGGATACCTGAACTTTTACTGTCATTGCCTCTTCAGGAATGAATGGAGAGGGCGAAGAAGATCCAGTGTTCGGCTCCGTTGCCTGAAGAACCAGTCATTCCGCGTTTAGCGAAGATGCTGGTGACGGCGCCCTATACGGCGCCGGCGAAGAAGGCCACGAGGAAGGCCAAGGGGGTCCGGAGTGGCCCCTGCTGCAAGGACGCTTCGGACGCGACGTCCGAAGACAAGACCCGTTCCTCCGTCGCCGAAGATGACGACGATGAGGAGGAGGAGGAGGAGGAGAGCGACTCTCCCCCTGATGGGGGAGAAAGAAGAGGGCGTCCTCCACAATTCTAGAGGCGGAGGCGCCCAAGATGGGGAAAGGCCCGCTCGCGGGCAGCTCCGCATGGGACGTCGACAGCAGTCTGGAGCGACGCCCCCGCACTAACCCTCGGGCCGCATCGTAAGTGGTAAGACTCGTACATGCCCATAAATCAGGACTCGCGTCAGGTGGAACCCATCAATTATTGGGCCCAGGACCAATGCAGCTGAACCGCCGTGACGGATACTGGTCGGATGATCCCGACGGTCGAAAGTGATCGGACATAACGACCATGGATTAAATTTTGGGGCGACTGGCTCTATTGCGTTGACGTCCCTAAGTGCGCGCTTGCGCTCCCTCTTGGGGATGTGCGTAGTGTATATCATGTTCACCGTTTTGACCTGAGGGGGAAACTTCTTCTGTCCCCCTGTGTTCGGCGGCCGGGGCTCCTCGTCATCGTCCTCGCTTTGCGATCCCTTTTCTTTATTCTCGGCATTTAACTTGCCGGCCTGTTTAAAAACCCAGCAATCTCTATTGGTATGATTGGCTGGTTTATCAGAGGTGCCATGGATTTGGCACGGATGATCGAGTATGCGATCCAAGATTGATGGTCCCTGATTGTTTCTTTTATATGGCTTCTTCCGCTGACCGGACTTGGAACCACTGAATCCAGCATTGACTGTCGTGTCATCGGTGTTGTCACCATTACTTCGGCGTTTGTGTCTGCTGCGTCAGAGCTTGCCGCTGCTATTTTTGGCCTCGGAGGTGCCCTTGTCATTTGTTGTATTTTTGCTATGGGCCAGCCGACTATCTTCTCCCGCGCAGAAGCGGGTCATGAGTGCTATGAGGGCTGCCATGGATTTTGGCTTTTCCTGACCGAGGTGGCGGGCGAGCCATTCGTCACGGATACTATGTTTAAAGGCCGCTAGGGCTTCGGCATCCGGTCAGTCGACGATCTGATTCTTTATAGTTAGGAACCTAGTCCAGAACTTCCTGGCTGACTCTCCAGGTTGCTGGACTATATGACTTATGTCATCGGCGTCTGGTGGACGGACATAAGTACCTTGGTAGTTGTCAAGGAAAGCTTCTTCCAAGTTCTCCTAGCTGCCAATGGAATTTTCAGGCAGACTGTTTAGCCAGTGCCGAGCTGGCCCTTTGAGTTTTAGTGGGAGGTATTTGATGGCGTGAAGATCGTCCCCGCGGGCCATGTGGATGTGGAAAATGAAATCCTCGATCCATACTGTGGGATCGGTTGTTCCATCGTATGATTCGTTGTTTACGGGTTTGAATCCTTTTGGGAATTCATGATCCATTACTTCGTCAGTGAAGCAAAGAGGGTGTGCGGCGCCTTTATATCGGGCCACATTGCGACGTAGCTCTGATGGAGTCCGTCTGCGGTTTTCGGCCCGGGTGTGACTGGGTTTGTCACGTCCGAATAAATAGCCATCCTCGCGTGTCAAGGCACGTCCTCGCGATCCGTAGATCGATCTTGTATGTCCTGCTCTACTGTCCAGGTCTTGACGAAGGTCATATGTATAGCCCCGAGCTATCTTATCCCTGCCTTTACGCAAGGTGGGACAGTCTGGTTTTCGGCTCGGGTTGCCGTTTTATCCCGACCGCGTGGTGGCCGATCAACCGCATTGCATGATGCTGGTGCGGGCTCTGGTGCCTCGTCATCGAACTGAGGTAGCAATTTGTGCTTCGGGTAGCTTTTGGCTGGGCATTTAAGGCCGTATTCCTCGGCTGCCAGGACATCGGTCCATATGTCGTTGAGCAGGTCTTGATCAGCTTGAAGCTGCTGCTGCTTCTTTTTCAGGCTCCTCGCAGTGGCTATTAGCTGAAGCTTAAAGCGCTCCTGCTCGAGAGGTTCCTCAGGCACGATGAAGTTTTCGTTGCCGAGGCTCACCTCCTCCTCGGAGGGCGGATGATAACTGCCGTCCTCTGAGTCTTCTTCTATGGCCTATTCGTCAGGGCTGACTTGCCCATCTTCCCGATTGTCTTGTTCGGCAGTTTGTTCATCGGGTTCCTCTGTGTCTTCGGAGCCATCCGGAGTGTTCTCGTCTCCTGTGCCGGTGTTTTTGTCTCTGATGCGGCGTGATTTAGAGCGGTGTCGCTGACGCCGGTGCTTTGGTTGTGTCTTAGGGGGGTCACTCTTCTCTGGGTTTTCCTTGTCGTCGCCGCTATTATTTTTCGACGTATCTACCATGTATATGTCATATGAGGAAGTTGCCGTCCATCGTCCAGTGAACGGCGGGTTTTGAGCCTCCTTGTCTCCGGCATCATTATCCATACCGTCGATGTCTTCGGAGTCGTAATCGAGCGTGTCGGTTAAGTCTTCGATAATGTCCTTGGATGGCACAGTCTACTCCGGATCTAAGGCCAGAGCGGTTACAGGAGTTGTCTGCTGGATGCAATCCGATGACAGATTTAGGTCATGTTCATTGGGGTGACTGGGAGTGGTTGCCGCGGTCTCCAATCCGGCGAAGATTGAATCTCCACGGATGCCGCAACATAGTTCAGGCTCCCAAATCTGACCTGGTGGCCAGGGGCGTAGAGGGAGTCCTGGATTGGGGGGTGTCCGGATAGCTGGAGTATAACCTTTGGCCGGACTGTTGGACTATGAAGATACAAGATTGAAGACTTCGTCCCGTGTCTGGATGGGACTTTCCTTGGCGTGGAAGGCAAGCTTGGCAATACGGATATGTAGATCTCCTCCCATTGTAACCGACTCTGTGTAACCCTAGCCCTCTCCGGTGTCTATATAAACCGGAGGGTTTTAGTCCATAGGACGAACAACAATCATACCATAGGCTAGCTTCTAGGGTTTAGCCTCTTTGATCTCATGGTAGATCTACTCTTGTACTACCCATATCATCAATATTAATGAAGCAGGAGTAGGGTTTTACCTCCATCGAGAGGGCCCGAACCTGGGTAAAAACATTGTGTCCCTTATCTCCTGTTACCATCCGCCTAGACGCACAGTTCGGGACCCCCTACCCGAGATCCGCCGGTTTTGACACCGACATTGGTGCTTTCATTGAGAGTTCCTCTGTGTCGTCATCTTTAGGACCGATGGCTCCTCCGATCATCAACAACGATGCAGTCCAGGGTGAGACTTTTCTCCTCGGACAGATCTTTGTATTTGGCGGCTTTGCACTGCAGGCTAATTCGCTTGACCATCTGGAGCAGATTGAAAGCTACGCCCCTGGCCATCAGGTTAGATTTGGAAGTTTGAACTACACGGCAGACATCGGCGGAGACTTGATCTTCGACGGATTCGAGCCACAACCGAGCGCGCCGCACTGTCACGATGGGCATGACTTAACTCTGACACCGAACAGTGCCCTGGAGGCTGCACCCACATCAGCTCCGACCCTTGGCTCAGAGCCAACTGCGCCGATCAAGGACGGGTGGCTGGACCCCGTCTCGAAGGCTGCAGTCTCAACGGCGATCGAGCCGACACCAACCTTACCCTCTGCGAAGCCCGTGATTCCAAGGTGCCAGACTCCTCTCCGGATTCCGAATCCTCCGTGCCCCGGCCAGTATAATCCGACTAGGCGCCGATCATGGAATTCACTGACGCAAATATCTTTCAGCACTCGCCCTTTGGCAACATTCTGAATTCACTAAGGTCTCTCTCTTTGTCAGGAGAGTCCTGGCTGGATTATGACCGGCAGGATTGGGATGCAGACGACGAAGAAATTTGACACCCACCCACCACCCACTTCGTAGCCACTGTCGATGATTTAACCGACATGCTAGACTTCGACTCCGAAGACATCGACGGTATGGACGACGATGTAGGAGACGAACAGGAACCAGCGCCTATAGGGCACTGGAAAGCCACCTCGTCATATGACATATATATGGTGGATACACCCAAAGAAGGCAATGGCGACGGAACAGCGGGGGATGACCCCTCCAAGAAGCAACCTAAGCGCCGGCGTCAACGGCGCCGTTCTAAGTCCCGCCAAAGCAAAAACGGTGATATCGGCACGGGAGATAATAACACCCCGGACAGTGCCGAAGACAACTCCCTCCAGCAAGATTCACCGCAGGAGGATGGAGAAGCCAGCCCCCCTGAGAGGGCGGCAGACGGAGAGGAAGAGGATGATAATTACATGCCTCCATCCGAAGACGAGGCAAGCCTCGGCGATGACGAATTTGTCGTGCCTGAGGATCCCGTCGAATAAGAGCGCTTTAAGCGCAGGCTTATGGCCACGACGAGTAGCCTTAAGAAAAAACAGCAACAGCTTAGAGCTGATCAAGACTTGCTAGCCGACAGATGGACTGACGTCCTTGCGGCCGAGGAGTACGAACTCGAACGCCCCTCCAAGAGCTACCCAAAGCGCAGGTTGCTACCCCGATTAGGGGAGGAAGCACCTAAACCTACATCACCAGCGCATGATGCGGCGGACCGGCCACCTCTCGGCCGCGACAGCGAGACCTCTCGGCTCTCCACTCAAGCTTCACCACGACGCCGCTCAAAAAATACCAAGGCACGGGGAAATGCGCCAGACCTGCGAGATGTGTTGGAGGACAAGGCAAGGAAAACAAGATCGATCTTCGGATCGCGTGGGCGCCCCACGACACGAGACGATAACCGTCACACCGGATACAGTAAATCCGGTCGGGCCGAACACAGCAGACAAAGCTCATTTGAGCTACGTCGTGATATAGCCCAGTACAGAGGCGCCGCACACCCACTATGCTTCACAGATGAAGTAATGGATCATCAAATCCCAGAGGATTTCAAACCCGTAAACATTGAATCATATGATGGCACAACAGATCCTGCGGTATGGATCGAGGACTATCTCCTTCATATCCACATGGCCCGCGGGGATGATCTACATGCCATCAAATACCTCCCACTCAAGCTTAAAGGACCATCTCGGCATTGGCTTAACAGCTTGCTAGCAGAATCAATTGGTTGTTGGGAGGACCTGGAAGCCGCATTCCTCGACAATTTCCAGGGCACCTATGTGCGACCACCAGACGCCGATGACCTGAGCCACATAATTCAGCAGCCAGAGGAATCGGCCAGACAATTCTGGACACGGTTCCTAACCAAGAAAAATCAAATCGTCGACTGTCCGGACGCAGAGGCCCTAGCAGCCTTCAAGCATAACATCCGAGACGAGTGGCTTGCCCGGCACCTCGGACAGGAAAACCCGAAATCTATTGCAGCCCTCACGACACTCATGACCCGCTTTTGCGCGGGAGAAGACAACAGGCTGGCTCGTAGCAATAACATGACCAGAAGCCCTGGTAATTCGGATACCAAGGACAGCAATGGCAGGTCGCGTCGCAACAAGCACAAGCGCCGCATTAACGGCAACAATGCTGAAGATACAACAGTTAATGCCGGATTCAGAGGCTCTAAACCCGGTCAGCGGAAAAAGCCATTCAAAAGAAACACTCCGGGCCCGCCAGTTTGGACCGTATACTCGATCGCTCGTGCCAGATACATGGCACCCCCGAAAAACCAGCCAATCACACCAATAGGGATTGTTGGGTGTTCAAGCAGGCCGGCAAGTTAAACACCGAAAGCAGAGACAAGGGGCTACATAGCGATGACGAGGAGGAGCCCCGGTCGCCGAACAATAGCGGACAGAAGAGCTTCCCCCCACAATTGCGGACGGTGAACATGATATACGCAACCCACATCCCCAAGAGGGAACGGAAGCGTGCGCTCAGGGACGTATATGCGCTGGAGCCAGTCGCCCTGAAGTTCAACCCATGGTCCTCCTGCCCGATCACTTTTGATCGAAGGGACCACCCCACTAGCATCCGCCATGGCGGATTCACCGCATTGGTTCTAGACCCAATAATTGACGGATTTCACCTCACTCGAGTCCTTATGGACGGCGACAGCAGCCTGAACCTGCTTTATCAGGATACAGTGCGGAAAATGGGCATAGATCCCTCAAGGATTAAACCCACAAAAACGACCTTTAAAGGCGTCATACCAGGTGTACCGGCCAACTGTACATGCTCAATTACACTTGAAGTGGTCTTCGGATCCCCGGATAATTTCCGAAGCGAGGAGTTAATCTTCGACATAGTCCCGTTCCGCAGTGGCTATCACGCATTGCTCGGACGAACCACATTCGCCAAGTTCAATGCGGTGCCACACTACGCATACCTCAAGCTCAAGATGCCAGGAACTCGAGGGGTCATCACGGTCAATGGAAACACCGAACGCTCTCTCCGAACGGAGGAGCATACGACGGACCTTGCAGCGAAAGTACAAAGCAGCCTCTCAAGGCAATTCTCCAGTCCGGCTATTAAACGTCCGGACACCGTCAAGCATGCTCGGAGTAACCTACAACAAGACCGCCTGGCGCGTTCCGAGCAAGCGTAGCAATGCGGCCCCAACCCCAACCCTCGCGAAATTGCGAAATCAGTACTACGCGTACATAATTACGCTCTGAAAATACCATGGGCATAGGGGGAGGGGCACGACCAAGGCATGCCCAAAATGCGGCTAAACCGCACTAGGGGCTCCCGCTTTTGTCATTTTTTTCTTACTTTCAGGACTCCACTCTCCGGAAGCCCTGTCCGGCAGTACAATCGCTGAACACACGATGCAACAACCAAGGAGGCGGAAAGCTACGTCGAATTCCCAGGTGGTCTCTATAACGAGCAAAATACCTGTCTTACACACCGTCCCGCAACTCGCCCCTGGAGGGGGACATCTCAAATAGTCCCATCTCTTGCTTATTGCACTATTTGTATCGTTCTGCTTTTAACGCAGCCTTTTCGAATAAACAATGCTTAGCTTCAGCTTAATATTGCATTCTCTATTCATTTCTTTTCTCATATACATGTTCAGTTATGACATTTAGCACCCGTACACTTTGGTATGGTCAATACGCCAGGGGCTCAAGCACCCCATAACACGGCGTGAGAAGTCCGAACACTTTCACAAGTGCGGCCCTCCGAACTTATAGCATTATATGCATCAGCTCCGAATCATGTCTTTGGTCAATAGTTGGGTTTGCCCGGCTCCCATGTTTTGGTACCTTACGTTCCACTATATCGGCTAAGGTAGCACTGGAAGAACTACTGCGATTGTGCCCCGGTTGAGCTGGGCTAAGCACCTCAGTAGAGAAAGCTAAAACTGACCGTCATGATAGGGCGAGAGCTGGTCGCTGTTCGAGAGGTTTCGAGTCCCTAAAGACTTATGCCGCTTAGAGCGAGGAGTCGGCTTTGTCCGGCCTAGGCGTGTATAGCGCCCCGAACTCGGTCTTCCGAATACTAGGGGCTTCGCCGAAATTTAAAATTATAGAATTCTCTGGCTAAGTGAGAGTGATAACGCATTATAGTCCGATTGCCTTGTACGTTGTGTTGAGCACCTCCCTCGAAGGACCCAAGAATGGGAAAAAGAGTGATCAGGTTTATCCCTAACACCCCAGCACTAGTGGCATGGGGGCAGAAGCCGACGACTCGCCATCTCTCAGATTTAATAAACGGCCGCATAGAAGGTAATATTTTAAATTAAAACAAGCGTTGCATAGCGCATATGAACAAGTTTTCAGCATACAGGATAACACGAGCGAGTTTACTCAAATATTACATCCCTGGAACATTCATCCGCCACAAGGCGAGCACCCTTCAGGACGCCCTCATAGTACATCTCGGGGTGGCGATGCTCCTTGCCCTGCGGTGGCCTGTCCTTCACCAGCTTCTCCGCATCCATCTTGCCCCAGTGCACTTTAGCATGGGCAAGCGCCCTTCGGGCACCCTCGATGCAGACGGAGCGCTTGATGACTTCAAGCCGTGGACAGGCATCCACCAGCCGCCTCACCATCCCAAAGTAGCTCCCAGGCAAAGCGTCTCCAGGCCACAGCCGGACTACGAGACCCTTCATGGCCTGTTCGGCCACCTTATGGAACTCGACCAGCTGCTTCAGCTGGTCGCTCAAGGGCACCGGGTGTCCGGCTTCAGCATACTGAGACCAGAACACCTTCTCCGTCGAGTTCACCTCTTCGGCCCGGTAGAAGGAGGCGGCATCCGACACGCTACGGGGCAAATCTACGAATGCTCCTGGAGAGCTCCGGACTCGGGTAAGTAACAAGTAATTCACTTTCACATGCTTGCTTTGCATAAAGAATGCCTTACCCGCCGCTATCTTCTTCATCACCTCAACTTCCTGGAGGGCTCTTTGGGCTTCGGCCTTGGCAGACTTGGCGCTTTCGAGGGCCGTCGTGAGCTCGGACTCTCGCGTCTTTGAGTCAAGCTCCAAACTCTCGTGTTTTCTCACGAGAGCCAGGAGCTCTTGCTGTACCTCGCCAACTCATGCCTCATGTTTCTCCCGCTCGGCTCGCTCCGTGGCCGCCTTCTTTTCGGCCTCGGAAAGCGCTTGCTTCAGGGTCGCCACCTCAGTCGTGGCCCCTGGCACATCAATAACGATCATGTCATTTTTTGCAACTGCATCTTTTTAAATATCCTCCCCAAAGTATTACTTACCTTCTTTTTCCTCGAGCTTCTTCTTGGCAAGGCCGAGCTCTTGCTTGGACCGCTCGAGGTTTTGCTTCAGCGCATCCACCTCCGCAGTCAGTGCGGCAGAGGCCAGCAGCGAAGCCTGCATACGCATATCGACATAATTATATTAGACTCCTGCGAATATTACTAGTCCTCTATTCCGCTTTTCTTTGTGAACGCCAGATAGAGCATCCGGGGCTACTGTCTATGCGGTAATATTTTCATATCTCAAAGCCTGTTAGCAGGCTGGCACAAGCTTCAGTCAGCCCGCTCTTGGCGGACTGAACCTTTTGGATCACTGCACTCATAATAGTGCGGTGCCCCTCGTCGATGGAGGCGCCGTTAAGCACCTCCAACAAGTTATCCGGTGCCTCCGGTTGGACGGAGGTTACCGGCGCAGTAGGCTTGCCCTTCTTCTTAGGGGGCCGCCCGCCGGACTCCGGAACCATTGAAGGTTCCGGTGCGGTGTCTAGCCCAGGACCGGACTTGGAACCCTTGGGGGTCTTGTCCCCTTGGTGCCTACAGTCCGTGAGGTCGCCTTGCGGCGCCTCCAGGACTACCTCCCCTTGGCTTGGAACCTTTTGGGATAACACCTCGGCGTCGTCCGTAGGGCGAGGGGAGGTAGCGGTCGGAAGTGAAAAACTGTTCAAACCCGACGAATCCAAGGAACCGCTCGACGACTCGTCGAGCCGGGCTTTGGGCGGACTGCATAATTATATCCGGCGTTAGGAGAAGCTGTGCAATAATGGAACGCTATGGGTCACTCTAGTGTCCGAATACTTACGACTTCGCCAGGGGCTTGGCCCTAAGCGGCCACTCCTCTTCACCGTCGTCGGTGTTGGTGGAGTAGTCCGGAGGAAGGGTCCTCCCCTTCTTGGACCCTCCGGCCTCCCCAGTTGGGGCGGACTTCCTTTTCTTTCCTCCCCCTGCTGGGGAAGAAACCTCCCTTTACTCCTCCTCATCTTCATGGGAGGAGTTCGCCTCGGAGTTATCGGACGATGAGTCCGACTCCACCGGGCGCCGGGAACTCTTTAGGGTTCCCGTGGCCTTCTTCTTGGCCTTCTTCTCCGGCACCACGTAAGGTGCCGGAACCAGCAGTTCTGCCAAGCGGGCGTCTGCTGGGTCTTCGGGCAAAGGAGCCGGACACTTGATTTGTCCGGCCGTCCTCTGCCAGTCCTGTCAAAGGCATGGGGGCTTAGATCCCGCATAGAGTCAAACTATGAAAGACAAATATCCTGTAAGAGGTAAAAACAGCTTACCGCGTTGGCTTGACGCTGCGCGCTGAATCCGCGATCCTCGATAGCGAAAGCGGGAGCCTCGGCGCCCTTGAACAGCACCTTCGAGGCATCTTCGTACGTTGTGTCGAAGAGCCTGCTCAAAGTTTGGTGCTGGGCCGGATCGAACTCCCACAAGCTGAAAGCCCGTTGTTGACACGGGAGGATCCTGCGGATGAGCATGACCTGGATCACGTTGACAAGTTTGAGCTTCTTGCTCACCAGGTTTTGGAGGCATGTTTGGAGTCCGGTCAGCTCTCCCGAGCTACCCCACGGCAGGCCCTTATCTTTCCAGGAGGTGAGCCGCGTAGGGATCCCGGATCGGAACTCGGGAGCTACAACCCATTCAGGGTCGCGCGGCTCGGTGACGTAGAACCACCCCGATTGCCACCCCTTTGATGGTTTCCACGAAGGAGCCCTCGAGCCATAGTAGGTTGGGCATCTTGCCCACCATGGCGCCTCCGCACTCTGCTTGGCAGCCGCCCACTACCTTCGGCTTGACATTGAAGGTCTTCAGCCATAAGCCGAAGTGGGGCTGGATGTAGAGGAAGGCCTCACACACGACGATAAACGCCAAGATATTGAGGATGAAGTTCTGGGCCAGATCGTGGAAGTCCAGGCCAAAGTAGAACATGAGCCCCCGGACGAATGGGTGTAGAGGGAAGCCTAGTCCGCGGAGGAAATGGGTGAGGAACACCACCCTCTCATGGGGCCTGGGGGTGGGGATGAGCTGCCCCTCCTCGGGGAGCCGGTGTGCGATGTCATCGGACAAGTATCCGGCTCTCCTTAGCTTCTTGATGTGTCCCTCCGTAACGGAGGAGACCATCCACTTGCCTCCTGCTCCGGACATGGTCGGAGAAGGTTGAGGAAGGAAATGCGAACTTGGGCGCTGGAGCTCGAGTGTGCGAAAATGGATGAGCAAAGGAGGAAGAAGCCGTGGATGAGAAGGTGGATCCTTATCCCCTTATATGGGTGGACGAAACTATGCGCTCCCACCAGCCTGGTAAAACTCGCTTATCCCCCAACTGCCATAATCAATGGCACGGTTGGGTTACCCATGCCCGTATTGGTGAGAATCCCGGGATAAGGGGACACGATCTCTACTTCAACAAGACATGCCAAGGAAACCGCCTCACAAAACGCGCTGAGGTGGGAGAGAAAAACGGTTCGAATAAAGGCTTGGCTGTGGTAGATTAGAATACATCAGCAGATTAGATTTGTGTAAATATTATTCTCTCTACGGCAGTATGTGGAACTTATTTTGCAGAGCCAGACACTATCCTTGTGTTCAAAATCTTCTATGAAGTATTTAGAGGAGGAACCCGCCTTGCAATGCCGAAGACAATCTGCGCGCCGGACTCGTCGTCATTGAAGCATGGTTCACGGGCTACTGAGGGAGTCCTGGATTGGGGGGTGTCCGGATAGCCGGACTATAACCCTTGGCCGGACTGTTGGACTATGAAGATACAAGATTGAAGACTTCGTCCCGTGTCCGGATGGGACTTTCCTTGGCGTGGAAGGCAAGCTTGGCAATACGGATATGTAGATCTCCTCCCATTGTAACCGACTCTGTGTAACCCTAGCCCTCTCCGGTGTCTATATAAACCGGAGGGTTTTAGTCCATAGGACGAACAACAATCATACCATAGGCTAGCTTCTAGGGTTTAGCCTCTTTGATCTCGTGGTAGATCTACTCTTGTACTACCCATATCATCAATATTAATCAAGCAGGAGTAGGGTTTTACCTCCATCGAGAGGGCCCGAACCTGGGTAAAAACATTGTGTCCCTTATCTCCTATTACCATCCGCCTAGACGCACAGTTCGGGACCCCCTACCTGAGATCCGCCGGTTTTGACACCGACAGGCGTAGCTATCGATCTACTCCAGATGGCCAAGCAGTTGGCCCGCATTGCGAAGCTGCCGAACACGAAGATCTGTCCAGGGAGGAAGGTCACACCTTGGACAACATTGACGCTGATGATTGAAGGGGCCATCAAACCTTTAAGGGATGACATAGTGGAACTCTCAATGAAAGCACCAATGTCGGTGTCAAAACCGGCGGATCTCGGGTAGGGTGTCCCGAACTATGCGTCTAAGGTCGATGGTAACAGGAGACAGTGGACGCAATGTTTACCCAGCTTCAGGCCCTATCTATGGAGGTAATACCCTACTTCCTTCTTGATTGATCTTGATGAATATGAGTATTACAAGAGTTGATCTACCACGAGATCATAATGGCTAAAACCTAGAAGTCTACCCTGTATGACTATGGTAATGAATATATCCTCCTCCGAACTAAGTTCTCTGCTTTATATAGACACCAGGAGGATCTAGGGTTACGCAAGGTCGGTTACAAAGAAGGGAATCTACATATTTGGTCACCAAGCCTGCCTTCTACGCCAAGGAGAGTCCCATCCGGACATGGATGCAGTCTTCGGTCCATGTGTCTTCACAGCCCATCAGTCCGGCCCATGGCTAACAGGTCGGATGCCCGAGGACCCCTTAGTCCAGGACTCCCTCAGCGGCACCATGGTCGTCCCCGGCAAGGGTCTTGCTGGGGGTCTTGTGGATCTCCTCGGCAAGGATCTCGCTGAGGGTCGTCATCTTCTGGCCCTCATCTGATCTTGTGTGTTTATGATCTTGACGAAGATCGCCATGCCACCATAGAGGCGCCTCCCGAGCCTTGGTTCCAATGTGGATGGTTGGTGGTGTTGGAACCCGCGGGCTCACGGGTGGCTTGCCCTGCTGGCGTCGGGCAAGTTGCCCCGATAAGGCTCTTGTCGGTGCTGCGGAGGCTGCCCCGGCAAGGGTCTTGCCGGGGGAATCCACCTCGCCCTCTTGCTCTTTGTGTCTCTTGGTCTTGGCGTTGCTTTGGTTGCCTTGCGCATCGGCTTCCCTCTTCTGCCCTGCTCAGTGTGGCCGTGGGCGCGGCTCTGACTGCCCGTGCACAAGTAAAGGGGTAAAAAGGAGTGCCCCTACTTTTGTACACTGACACAAGACCCGGGGCCTGGGCTACACATAAGCGCGACACCTTGTTGCGTCAGGCCCAGAACGGTGCGTGGGCAGGTGGGCGGACTTTTACCGCTGTAACTTTTTTTTGCTCGCTTGCGCTTCCCCACGACCCGCGTTGAATGAGCGTCATGGAGGGTCGTGCGTGACGTGGGGGTCATGCGTGGGGCCGTTCCCGCACGCATGATTCACATCACAGTAAAGAGGCGGCTCGCGGCTTCCCTATAAAAAGAGGAAAACATAGAGGCACGACTAATTTACTGAGCGGACTCGGGTCGCGGTCTTCAAGGCATCTGCACCCCGTCCCCTTGTTTTCTGCTTGCTCGCCACGTGTTCCCCTTGCATTCAAGGTGGCAGGCGGTGGAGGCGGGAAACCGGGCCGTCGCTGACTAGAGCAGCGGGTCGGTCCCGATTCCCTACGCCCCCAACGGCCGGATTGGTTGAGTGGGGCGGCCGAGCCCTGATCCCGCCCCTTTATATGAAAGGGGGAGGGGGATGGCACCCCACATTCTATCATCGTCCATCTCCTTCCACCTCGTCTCCTTCCTTCCATCTGCTATGGTGAGAGGAGGCGTTGGCACTTCGACGATAGCAGCAAGGGTCTCTGCTCGACAGCGCATCCCTCCTCCCCAAGAGCCCGCGACGATGGAGTTGGCCACGAGAGGAGGGGGAGGGGCGAGGCCGAGGTCGCCGTGGCGCTCGGGGAAGAGGGGGATGGGGTGGCGCACCGGCCCTGCCTCAGCCGGCAATGCCTCCCCCAATGGAGGGCCATGTAGGGGACCAGCCCCGTGATTTCTTCATCAGGCTGCGCCGGCCACCACGTCATCGTCTTTGTCTCCTCACCCCATTCACTCGGGAGATGGAGCTCGACCCGCCATAGACCCTCAGGTTGCATATGAGGGGCTGCGGGAACGGCGGCACGCGGGTCGACGTCGACTTTCCCGCTCCTCGCGTCATGTACCTTAGTCGTGGATGGAAGACTTTCGCTCGTGTCCACAGCCTGACGAAGGGCTCGTTCTCTACTTCAAATTAATGGAGAATGACCTGCTCTCCATCAAGGTCTTTGGGGACCTTGGAACTCGCCTAAAGTGCTGCGTGGAGAGCTCCTCCGACGATGAAGACTCTTCCTCGAGTGGGAGTGCCGAGGAGGACAGCGACAGTGACGACAAGGGCGTCGAGCGGGGCGACGCCAACCTCGACTCCGTCTGACCGCGTCGTCCTTTCCTTGGCCACGTGCCCTGCCGAGGGACTTCCTCGTCAACCTCTCCATCGGCGCGTTCCCCGCCGCCTCCTTGGACGGCTGGCATAGGAGGGCCGTAGAAGACGAAGACGGCGGGCCGTCAAGTCGGAGTACGTGGGCACCGACGCCTTCATCGCGTATTGTCGGCCCGCTGCCTCATCTTCCGTCTCCTCTCCCGGTGTCTTCTGCTGCTCGAACCTCGCCTAGGCACTCTTTTTGCCCTCCTGCTACCTTGTTCCATCTTCTGAGGAGAGGGACAAGAAAGGGATTAGGGGCATCTTATCTCTTTTATTTTGTAAGCCTGCGGGCACTTGTTAGATTTAAAACTTGTAATCCCCTTGCTCATGTTTTTCATCCCGTATGAACTGTACCTGTATGGGACGTTTTTAATGAAAAGGGTGCTTGTCGGGTTCCTTGTGCATGAATGAGGCCCGTGACAAGGAGTGAATCCTTGTTATTTTTAAGATAAACATTGTTGCCCAGCAATAGGCCTTGCCGTCCCCTTACTTCGTTCGACCATTCTCACGCTCTTGTCAGAGGTAGGGGCGAAGTAGAGTTAGGCCCTTCATTTATTTCCTTGTCACTGCGACTGCGACCCAGTTCCGACCCAGGGAATAGCTTCTGGGTACAGAAAGAAGGGGGAGCACGACGACCTAGGAATAAAACGAGGTTTCACATGTCCTAACTTCATATGGGAATGCACAATTGGGGATGAAAGACTTATCTGGATCCACAGCCCCCGGCAGCCTTGGCTTGCCGTAGTTGGATTCTTACGTCTGCAACCCCCGGCAACCTTGGCTTGCCGGGGCCGGAATGTCAACTTGTTCTCTTCCTTCCAAACAGCTCAGCAGAAACGTCCATGTATCT
The DNA here is from genome assembly GCA_032464435.1 of Aegilops umbellulata. Taxonomy (NCBI): domain Eukaryota; kingdom Viridiplantae; phylum Streptophyta; class Magnoliopsida; order Poales; family Poaceae; genus Aegilops; species Aegilops umbellulata. The sequence goes on along the minus strand of CP136058.1, from coordinate 199,798,005 downwards.
TGCGAACCAAAGATGACGGAAAGGAACAGAGAGACGCACACTCAACCTCTATGCTAGGGGTTAGTCACCGCTAAGCACTATCAACCCTAACGAGGGAGAGACCTGACCTAGCATGCATGCTAAAACTTAGGGCCCCAGCGCTTCATTTATTTATGCTCAGGGTCTGCGCCTGGCTTTGTACAGAGGGTTACATGCCTCGCTGGCAAGGCTTGTACAAAAGGTGGTTTGCCAGGGGGCCCGACAACCGTGCCTTATGGGTAAAACTTGCGAAGATGTTCGATGTTCCGGGAGTTGCTCACTGGAATAGCATCTTCGATCTCCAGGCAGACTGCGCCAGGCCTGGTGACTCGTATTACCCGATAAGGGCCTTCCCACTTTGGCGTCAACTTGTTGGAATTCTTGGCCGACTGAACGCGCCGAAGAACAAGGTCGCCTTCCTCAAAGCTTCGGGCATGAACCTTGCGGCTATGGTAGCGGCGCAAGGCTTGCTGGTAGCACGCTGCTCTCACAGCCGCCCGAAGATGATCTTCCTCGAGGAGCGTTGCGTCATCTTGGCGCAATTGCTCTTGCTCAAACACGTCATAAGCAAGCACTTGAGGTGACCCATATGTGAGTTCCATGGGGAGAACTGCTTCTGCCCCGTATACCAGGGCAAAGGGTGTCTGGTTGGTGGCTCGATTTGGTGTCGTTCTAATTGACCAAAGAACCGCCGGCAACTCATCAATTCAGCGCCTTCCGCTCTTGTGCAGTTTGTCAAAAGTCTTTGTTCTCAGGCCTCGCAGTACTTCAGCATTTGCCCTCTCCGCCTGGGCGTTGCTCCGTGGGTGTGCCACAGAAGCAAAACAGACCTTGCTGCCGAGGTCCTGGATGTATTGCATGAAGGTGTGGCTTGTGAACTGCGTGCCATTGTCAGTGATGACTCTGTTTGGCACACCAAAACGGCAGACTAGCCCCTTGAAGAACTTGACAGCTGACTGTGATGTCACCTTCCTCACTGCCTCCACCTTCGACCACTTTGTGAACTTGTCGATTGCAACGTACAAGTACTCAAAGCCCCCGACAACGCGGGGGAAAGGGCCCAGTATGTCGAGCCCCTAGAATAAAAATGGCCAGGAGAGAGGAATTGTTTGAAGGGCTTGAGCTGGTTGATGAAGCTTCTTCGAATGGAACTGGCACGCTTCACACCTGGTTACTAGTGTTGTTGCATCCTGGAGGGCAGTGGGCCAGAAAAAACCTTGCCGGAATGCCTTGCCGGCAAGGGCCCTCGACCCTATGTGGGAGCCACATATGCTTCCATGTATCTCTGCCAACAGCTCCAGTCCTTCCTCCCTGGGAATGCATTTCAATTTCACACCGTTCGGTCTTTTTCTATATAGGACGTCGTCGACGAACTGATACATGGCAAAACGACAGGCTACTTTCTCCGCTTCTTCCTGCTCCTCAGGAAGTTCCCCTGTCTGGAGGAACCGGACGGTATGTTGTGCCCACGCCAAAACCTGTGCTCGATGACAAGGATTTAAGGCAGTTCCTCCGCCATGGGAGCGGCTGTCTCTACGGCCAGGGCTTGACGCCCTGCCGGAGTCGGTTGCCCCATGGCAGGCTCACTGTCCACGGCAGCATCCTTGCCGGTGGCTCCTGGGAGCTTGGCGGGAAAGTACTTGCCAGGGCCTGATTTCCTCCGCTTGTTCTGCTCTGTTGATGGTTCAACGGATGGTTGAGTTAACCGAAGCACAAAAGTACCTGGAACCATAGGTAGTTTGAAGGCAGCGCGCTTCGACAAGTAATCGGCGATGTCATTCTCCACTCGGGGAACGTGCTCTGCTTGTATATCGTCAAAGCGCTCTTCTAGCTTCCTCACCTCATCTACGTAGGCCTCCATCAATGGGCTCTGTTAATCTTTGTTGACTTGCCTGACAACAAGCTGTGAATCACCCCTGACGATGAGCTTCTTAACCCCTCGTATTCAGCAGTGTTGTTTGTGGATATCTCCCTGGGAAAGTGCATCTGGATTACATACTTGAGGTGCTCTCCGGTGGGTGCAACGAGCAGCATACCAGCGCCGGCGCCTTGCAGCGAGAAAGCCCCGTCAAAGTACATGATCCAGTTGCGACTTGCTTCCTTGCCGGGGAGAGTGGTCTCCTGGATTTCTTCGTCGGGCGTTGAGGTCCATTCCGCAATGAACTCCGCCAAGACTCCGCTCTGGATCATCAAAGTACTTCCAAACTTCAAACCAAAGCTCAATAGTTCCAAGGCCCACTCCACAATCCTCCCGGTTGCGTCTGGGTTATGCAATATCCGTTGTAATGGGAGGCGGGTGACGACGGTGATTTCATGGGCTTGGAAGTAATGACACAGCTTCCTCGAGGCCATAAGGAGGCCGAAGAGAAATTTCTGCACACCGGAGTACCTTGACCTAGCCCCTACAAGAGGGAGCTGACGAAGTAAACCGGGTGCTGCATCACTTTCTTCTTCAGCACCACTTCATTTGGTTGCGCGGGCCCCATCCTGATGGCGTCAGGCTCTGCCGGGGGCCTTGCCTTGCCAACACCGGGCCCTGCCGGGGGGGCCTGGCTTGCCATCTGCCAGTCCTGTCGTTGCCACTGACTCTTCATCGACCTCCCTCTGTGCCACTAGCACGACGCTGACCACTTGATTCGTTGCCGCTAGGTACATCAACAATGGCTCTTGTGGTTAAGGTGCAACTAGTATCGGCGTAGAGGAGAGGTATTTCTTCAAATCCTATAGTGCTGCTTCAGCCTCTGGGGTCCATTCCACTTGTCCCACCTTTTTCAAGATTTTGAAAAAGGGCAGGGCGCACTCGGCAGACTTGGAGATGAATCTGCTCATGGCGGCAACGCAGCCAGTGAGCCGACGCGCATCCTAGATCCGCTTGGGCGCCTCAATTTTCTCGATAGCCTTGACCTTGTCTGGGTTCGCCTAGATCCCATGCTGTGACACAAAGAACCCGAGAAGTTTGCCAGACGAAACACCGAAGACACACTTCTCAGAGTTCAACTTGAGGTTGATCTTTCACGGGTTTGCAAAAACGTTTCTTCTAAGTCTTGTACAAGTGTTGCCCTGTCCTTGGTTTTGACCACTATGTCATCCATCTATGCTTCCATATTTCTATGTAGCTGGGGCTCAAAACCAATTTGGACTGCTCTTGCAAATGTTGAGCCAGCACTCTTCAACCCGAAAGGCATCCGTAAAAAGCAATATGTACCACATGGGGTGATGAATGTTGTCTTTTCTTCGTCTTCTCTTGTCATGAAGATCTGGTGGTATCCTGACTAGGCGTCAAGGAATGATATATACCATATCACACCCGGCCATGGAGTCAACAATCTGGTTGATGCGCGGCAACGGGAAAGGGTCCTTGGGACAAGCCTTATTGATATCTATGTAGTCAATACACAGCCTCCACTTCCCATTTGCCTTGCGCACCACCACCGGATTGGCCAACCACGTCGGATGGAGTACTCCTCTCACCAAGCCTACCGCTTCCAACTTCCTGATCTCCTCTGTGATGAACTCTTGCCTTTCCAAAGCCTGCTTATGGACCTTCTACTTGACGGGCCGCGCATGAGGACAGACAGCAAGGTGGTGCTCAATCACCTCCCTGGGAACGCCGGGGATGTCGGATGCTTGCCACGCAAACACATCGACATTCGCCCGCAGGAAGGTGACGAACACGCCTTCCTATTTGCTATCGAGGGTGGAGCTTATGGTGCAAGCCCCTCCCGTGCCATCCTCCTTGATGGACACCTTCTTGGTCTCTGGCGGTGCAGCTCTGGATTTCTTGCTCTTGCCGGTGGAGCTCTCTGGCACGTCCTCGATGATAGCACAACATTCCAAAGAAGTGCACTTGCCGGAGTGGGTGCGAGAGGTCTTGTCGGTCTTCTTCTTCCCTCCCGGAGCTTCAGCGGCAGGAGCAAGTGCCTTGGCGGCAGTCGCTGCAACTGCTTCGCGGTAGAGTAGGTCGGCGCAGATCAGCGCATCCTTCTTGTCCACAGGACGGTGATGATGGTCATTGGCCCAGGCATCTTCAGCGTGTTGTAGGCGTATTGCTATGCCGCCATGAACTTGGCTAGTGTCGGGCGGCTGAGGATCCCATTATAGGGCAAGGGGATCTCGGCTACATCAAAGACAATCCTCTCTATCCTGTAGTTCAACTCGCCTCCAAACATCACAGGCAGTGTGACCTTACCCTTCGCCTGGCTCCTTCCTAGGTTGACCCTTCAAACGTGCTCGTCTCCACGAGGTATCCATCAGGAATTCGCAGCCTTTTGATCACAACGGGTGAGATCAAGTTCAGACCGGTCCCGCCGTCAACCAGCATCTTGGTCACCTTGAGGTTGCGTATCATTGGTGAAACCAACAACAGCAAACACTCGACCGCAGTTGTGCGATCAGGGTGGTCCTCGGTGTCAAAGATTATAGGTGTGTTGGACCACTTCAGCGGCTTCTGAGCGTCGAACGACGGCTCCGCTGCTGTGATCTCGCACGCCCACTGCTTGAGCTGGCGGTGAGAAGTATGCATCGAGGTGCCACCATTGACGCACATGGCCTCCGTAGCCTTCTGGAACTCATGCTTGCCGGACTCGTTGTCCTCGTCATGATCGCCGTCTTCCTGCTTCTTGTCGCGGCCCTGAGCGGGCCTCTCTTGCTGGTTATCCTTGCCGCCGCGGCCTCCTTGGCCGCCACGCTTCTTGTCGGATCCTTCGGCACCATCCTGACCGTTCTCCTTGTCCCGTCTCTCATACTCGGCTTTTTGCTTTTCAGCAAGCAGCTCAACTTGTCGGCAGTTCTGGAGGTCGTGGCCCTTGGTGCGGTGGATCTTGCAATGCTGCTTGTCGGAGCCCCCTGGCTTGTCGGCAGCCTCCAAGGCCTGGCAAGTGGCGCACTCGGCAATCTCCTTGCCGGGGTCGTCTACCTTGGCCTTTTGGCGGCGCCGGTGTCGTCGGATCCCTCGACGGCAAGCACGACCTTGCCCTTACGCTTCCTGTTGCGGCATCGACCCTTTTTCGTCAGGGCGGCTGTGTCTTCATCCGTAGAGTCGGTTTCCGCGCCGGCATGCTCGCCGGGGTACTTCCTTCCCTCTTCAGCTCGGGCGCATCTATCAGCCAAAACATAAAGTTCGGCTACATCTTTAACCTTGTTCATCGCCAGCTCTTCACGCATCTTGCGGTTGCGCACATTCTGATGGAACATGCTGATCGCGGCGGCGTATGAACAGTTGGGATGTTGTATTGCACCCGACTGAACCTCTGTATGTACTTGCGCAGGTTTTCACCTTCCTTCTGGGGAATGATATGAAAATCGCTTGCCTGGCCATGAGCTTGGTGGCCTCCAGTGAAGGCACCAACAAACTCATGACACATATCTGACCAAGAAGAAATGGAATCCGCCGGCAAGTGCATCAGCCAAGACATGACATTGGGTTTCAGCGCCAACGGAAAGTAATTGGCAAGCACCTTATCGTCGCGAGCTCGAGCGGCTTGCATCGCGATGGTGTAGATGCTGAGGAACTCTGGCGGGTGGGTCTTGCAGTTGTACTTCTCGCCACGTCGGGCTTGAACGTGCGGTGGGACGGCCACTGGAACTGCCGCAGCTCACGGGTAAAGGCCGGGCAACCCACCTCGTAGGGAAGGCCACCGGAGCCCCCCGGTGCTGGGTGGTCCATAGTGGGCCATGCCCGCCTATCTGACTGGTGGCGCGCGTCGCACCGGCGCTCGATGGTGGTTCGAGCGTCTTCATGGGCTCGCTCCTGAAGAACTTGGCGCTGATTGCGGTGGGTCTGTGGTTTGGACGACACTATGGAAATGTTATCACAAGCGTCATCACGACGGACCGGCACCCACGGCAACTGGCGTGGGGGAGGAGAGTGCACTGTGGCTGTAGCACCTTCGGTCCTTCCACCGCTGGCTTGTGGTGGCTCGACAGAGCGTCGGCCCGAGGGCCCCGCTGGTCGCAGTTCATCTTTGTTGGTGACACCGACGAGGCTCCGAATGGTGGCTCTCCACTCGTCGAGGTTTTCCGCGATAGGAGGGAAGTCGAGGAGCAGCTGCGCGCGCGCCAAAGCTTCTGTCGGCGTGGGTGGCGGCGAAAGCTGCGTGGACCGCGACGTGCTCTGACTTCTAACCACGTTAGAAGGTGATAGAGGCGGGGTGTCCCGATCTTTCGATGAGATGATAACTAACAATTTGGTGAAGACGACTTTGACGATCCGACTACAAACGTGCACGACGTTGCGCCTTAGCAATCGCTAAACCAACTCCGAGAGGTTATTGACCACGCCGGAGCACAATCAACCTGACCATGAAGGTCTATTCCTGCAAGCAATCGAAGAACAAGCAAGAATATGATAAAAGCAATCTGAATATTGCGAGTATATATGAAGTATTGATAAAGGTGGGGATCCGGAAGCGGTCTTGGTCTGGTCGTTGGACACAAACGAAGTACACGAAGTTGCAATGGCTAACTTTTAACTAAACAAATCCCAAGGAAAAAGCTACTAGGTGGATCTACTTATATAGGAGCAAGGGGTGGCGGCCAAGGAGGTGGGAGGACGTCCCAAGGCATCCTAAAACCAACCCTAGGTCGTACAAGGCTATTGGGCCCAAGTGGAGGTGATGCAACACCTTTGGACTTGTTGATTGACTCGGATTCTGCTGCAGCGTCAGATTGTTTCGTCCATATCTCAATGCTCCGGACAAATTTAAAGGTGAATCCAATTGGAGTGGAAAGAGGACGAAATCTACTTTCCAACAAAAAAAGAATCACCCAATTCGGAGTCCGTATGAAAAAGTTCTTGCTGTTTTGAGTCAGGTATGTCTGTGCAGTCCGAATCTGAATCCAGAACGTGAGAGACTTGGACTCTATATTCTCTTGGCCGAAAAGTGACGTGAAGGGACTTTTTGAACAGCACCTAAACTTCTCTTTTTCCCTTATCTTCATATGTGGATTGTACAAATGTCCCATACACCTGCAATTAGACAAAACACAAAAGTGTGTGAAGTATTTTTGTTCTGGATAATATAAATAGATTATTGAATAGTTGAGACTAGAAATCACCTGACAAATATGCATGTATGCAATATTTTTGGTCGTATCCAAGGTAGTCATGTCCTCATCATCCTCCCCTTCTTGAAAATAAAGCCGTCCTCGGCGTTGCTTTATCTGAAATGTGGCTAACAAAAGAGACAAGGTGTACATGTTGTATATGTATATGTCATCAATTTTTACTTCCCGTGGAATTTGCACATATGACACATGTATATATGAGTAACTTTCATAGTGAATAAAATATAAAGCCAAAATATTATCACAAGAAGTAGAAGGCATGAAAGTATTGCAACTCAGTTTGCACATATAAGTGAAGCTCTTATTCATATGAAAAGATTGACAATATTCATCATTAAACCATCCCAATATTGGTGAATAAACCTTACTTGCATAAAATTTACATGCTACAACATGCTTAAATAAGCCAACATGCAATAAGTCATTTGACACAGAATCATCACCAAGATTGGAGGTCATATCAAAATGATTAAACATTGGCACAATTATTTTCAAACGTAGTTGATCCAAATTTGTTTTAGTGCCTGATTCACATGGTTCTTTCACATCAACGGTTAATTCAATGGGTGCACTCAAAATTCTTGATATTGTAGTTGTTTGATCACATGGCAAAGTCAAATCATCAGCATAATCATCTAAAATAGGTGGTGTGATCAATGTAGTGGCTAGAGCATCACATGGTGTATTTAAATCGACAAGGCATTCATCATTCGCCTGCGAAGTTAGAAGATCAGTACCTTTGTCATTACCTCGTGTTATCAACTCAGACGATGTTGGAACTCTCGGCATTGACGGGTCATAATATGGAGCTGATGCAGTGCTCACAACAACGGATGTTGTTGTCATAGTAGGCGTAGTGGTAGAAGGAAGGACCGTCTCAACTCCTTGGATGTGCACCTTATGCTTGTTTGTCTTGTGGGCATCACGCCTCTTTATTTCCTGTTCAGCTTTGCAAGCAAGATGAAGAAAATGGTCCATAGGATAACATTCTTCATGAATTAGTATCTCCTGAATATCAGGGTTTAATCCTCCCCAAAATCTATCCATAAAATCTTCTTCACTTTCCTCTAAAAAGGAATGCAACAAGGTAGTTTGTAAATCATCATAATATTTTCTTACAGTGTCACTACCTTGTTTTAAATGTTGTAGTTTCTTCATCATGCCACGAGTATAATAAACATCGATGAATCTATCTCTCATGACAAGTTTTAAATCATCCCAAGTAGTAGGTACATAATCAGGGTATAATCGACAATGTTCACTCCACCAAATGGTAGCAAAACTAGTGAAAGAACCAACCACAAGCTTAACTTTTTTACGTTCCGAAAAATCATGGGAAGCAAATATAACATTTATTTCGAACTCCCATTCAATATATAAATCAGGCTTAAAACGACCATTAAAAGGTGGCATGGAAACAAAAACCTGATTATGCCTATTCTTATGTCTTTGCACCTCTTGTGACGGTGGTTGTATTTTCGGAGCTGGTGGCACGTCTCCCATGATTGATGAAGCCCAACTGACTCTGGAACCTGCCATATTTAGTAGAAAAACAAGAAACAAAATTCGAGAATAATGTTCCTATGAACTACTAGGATGTGGTGGTAAAACGCTCACATTATAGCAAATATCAAAGTCTTACAAGTTCTTACCATGCAGTAGGTGGTGACCGGCAACCAGCGGTGTCAAATAACTCCGAAGATTGAGTAAAGCGATTGCCAGGTGAGCGTATGTATACACGGTGTAGAAATATGTGGAGCTTGGAAGGCCAAATATATGGTAGCAAAATCAGTAATAATCAATTCAGAGATGCAATGTTGAATAAACGCTCAACGACGGTACTGTGCTGGTCCTAGGCTAGACTGTGCTAGAGACGTGAGCCTAGAACACTAAAAAAATCACGGCGCAACGCGTAACAAAGGCGGAGCACACTCTGAATATCTTTTTTTCTCCTTTTTTCACGGAATTTTTTTCACTTTTTTTCCTCTTTTTTTCTTTTTTTCTCTCACTTTTTTCTCTCACTTTTTTTTCTTTTTTTCTTTCTCTTTTTTTTTCACAAACAAGCTAGATAAGATGCAGATTGGATCTAGTGATGACGCGAATGACCTCAAGTATGATTATGACAATGAATGATGGGGAGTACGTGGTGGAAATTGATGGATGGCGGTGGTGGACAGCGGATGCAATATGACGCGGTGGTGGTATATGGCAATGACAATGAAGATGGTGCGGCGGTGGCGTGACAAACTGTGAACAGAACTCGAAACTCTAAAGGACTAGACACTAAGACCAGCAACTTGACACGACGATGTAACCGCAAATTCAACAAAGCAAAACACTAAAAAGATTATGCAAAGGCTCAGACTGGCTTGGACAAAGGATGAACATATCTAACTTTTTTTGTGTGGCTTTTTCTTGGACAATAGGTAAGAAAATAAATCTAATCTAGGGATAACTGGAAATTCTCACCGAGCAACCTGAAAACTGATACCACTTGATAGAGGCGGGGTGTCCCGATCTGTCGATGAGATGATAACTAATGATTTGGTGGAGACGACTTTGACGATCCGACTACAAACGTGCACGACGTTGCGCCTTAGCAATCGCTAAACCAACTCCGAGAGGTTGTTGACCACGCCGGAGAACAATCAACCTGACCACGAAGGTCTATTCCTGCAAGCAATCGAAGAACAAGCAAGAATATGATAAAAGCAATCTGAATATTGCGAGTATATATGAAGTATTGATAAAGGTGGGGATCCGGAAGCGGTCTTGGTCTGGTCGTTGGACACAAACGAAGTACACGAAGTTGCAATGGCTAACTTTTAACTAAACAAATCCCAAGGAAAAAGCTACTAGGTGGATCTACTTATATATAGGAGCAAGGGGTGGCGGCCGAGGAGGTGGGAGGACGTCCCAAGGCATCCTAAAACCAACCCTAGGTCGTACAAGGCTCATGGGCCCAAGTGGAGGTGATGCAACATCTTTGGACTTGTTGTTTGACTCGGATTCTTCTGCAGCGTCAGATTGTTTCGTCCATATCTCAATGCTCCGGACGAATTTAAAGGTGAATCCAATTTGAGTGGAAAGAGGACGAAATCTACTTTCCAACAAAAAAAGAATCACCCAATTCGGAGTCCGTATGAAAAAGTTCTTGCCGTTTTGAGTCAGGTATGTCTGTGTAGTCCGAATCTGAATCCAGAACGTGAGAGACTTGGACTCTATCTTCTCTTTGCCGAAAAGTGACGTGAAGGGACTTTTTGAACAGCACCTAAACTTCTCTTTTTCCCTTATCTTCATTTGTGGATTGTACAAATGTCCCATACACCTGCAATTAGACAAAACACAAAAGTGTGTGAAGTATTTTTGTTCTGGATAATATAAATAGATTATTGAATAGTTGACACTAGAAATCACCTGAAAAATATGCATGTATGCAATATTTTTTGTCGTATCCAAGGTAGTCATGTCCTCATCAGAAGGAGCTCTATCACGGCCTGGCGGCTGCGCGCCATTTTCACCAGCACATCGGCGGGCATGCTGGCCTCCTTCATCCCGCGAATGATGCACAGGACTCTTCCCACGGTGGCGTCCGGGGTCACCAGCATGGTGACGCTGCTCGTCGTGCACACCCTGGGAAGAGCGCGTTGTGGGCGCTGGCATAGGCATCTTGGAGGTTGCTGCGCCGCCCGTAGGTGCCTCCGTTTCCTCATAAAGTTGCTCAACTGCTGACTGAATCTCAGTTACTTTGACATCAAGATCATAGAATTTCTGCTCAATGATCCTCTCCAAGCTCTCCTGGTTTTGAGTCAGGGTGGCCAAGCCCTTCTCAATCCTCAAGGTGGATTGGATCAGATATCCAAGTTGATCTTGCTTGGATTTCAAGAACACTTGAGATGCCTCTTCCATAGTTGGCATTCTTGCAGCTTTCTCTGCCCTTGCCTTCTCTCTCTTCTCATGTGCTTGCACAGATGTGGGGTCTTCCTCATTCATCACAACAATGTTATCTTCAAATTCAGGATGCAGAGGAAGGTGCTCCTTGTCCAACAGACATGTACCTGTGCCCATCTTGGAGTTGATGAGCTCCTGAATGTGTGGAGCATACCCACAGCTTCTCTTTTGGTCAGTAGTTGTCCTCTAAATTGTTTCCACAATTAGACTCGTCACTTTGAACTTCTGAGGCACATCAAATAAGTGTAGAAAATTGATAGCATGTCCTCTGATCATCTTGTGATCTCCAGACTTGGGTAGCAATGTGTGCTTAAGGATCCAGTTGATGGTAGGCAGACCAGACAACAAATAGTGTACAGATCCAAGCTTATGAGTCTCCAAAGCTTTGTCTGGGATCTCCTTGTACATGTTGGCCATAAAGTTGTGGTCTTTCTTCTTGTGGCATACACATCCAAGTCATCTTCATGTTCTTCAGGGGCATTGATCAGCTTGGCCCATTCTTCTACTGTGGATTGGTACCTATTACCCTCAGACATCCATATAATCCTCCCATCTGGATAGAAATGGGATGTAGAATAGAATTGCATGATCAGCTCATCATTCCACTTGCCGAGCTTCTGTCCAACAAATGTATCTACTCCACAAGCCTTGAAGTTGTCATAAACTCCTGGATAGTGATCTTGATGCGGAGCATCCCAAGGTCATCCCCATGGATCTACCATCGTCTCACCAAGTGCCTAAAGGACCCATGACTCGACCACGTGCAAGAGCTCTCGAAATCGAGGTGACATCTCTCCTCTCACAATTCCACTTCGATACACATGAGACATGGATACTACCTCAAACGGAGACGTTGTGTGTACTCAGGTACCGAGGAGTAAGCCATGGAGACGCTGTGGAGCAAGGAGAACCCGAAGAGGAAGATGGACGTCAATAGATGGAAGAGAATCCGGCCGCTCCAGAACCAGTGGTACTACCGCTCCCTACAGCGGTACTACCGCTCCCTCCAGCGGTACTACCGCTCCCCTCTGCCGCACTTCCACTGACGAGCAGTACTACCGCCATGCGCCCGGTACTAAAAAAACTGCATCACGAGCGGTACTACCGCTCAACCTAAACGGTACTACCGCTGACCGCGGTACTACCGCCCTCTGGCCGGTACTACCGCCCTGCCTGCGCGCAGAGAGCGGGCCTAGGGCCCATGTACCCCCACTTTCACTTACCCTTTCGTGGATTTAGACTATAGATACTCCCCCACCTCATTCAAGCTGAGGTTAGCGTTGATTTAGCTCATATGTGAGATAGAGCTTCGCTCATCCATCCGGATCGTCTCTTCGAGAGTGACCGCGGCCCCTCCTCGGAGAAGATCCTCGTGGATTCAAGACCTCCTCACGGAGAAGACCCCCATCAAGACCTCCTCACGGAGAAGAACCGGTTACTTTGTATCGTCCTTTGTTGACCTTGGATCATCGTGTATCTCTTTGTGTTCATCGATCTAGCATATGTGTGATCTATTTCTTGTTGGTTGAGTGTTTCTCTCGTGTTTTTCTCCCCGTTCTTCCCGTGTTCGTCGTGTTCTTTGAGGGATCTCGCTCCTTTTGTGAAAGATCGGTCGTCTAGGGTTCTACCCTACATCATCTTGGTATCAGAGCCACGTTGATCACGATTTTGGAGCCCCCTCTCTTTGTTTTCTAGCTTGATTTTGTTGTGTTCTTCCCCAATTTCGAAAATCCCCACCAAAAATAGCCCCAATTTTTTTTTGTGATTTGTTGGTTTGATGAATTTTTGTTGGATTCGATCCATGGATTTGCTTGGTTTCGAGTGGATCTAGCATCTCCCCAAGTTTCCCCACTTTCCATCCATGAAATCTCTCCAATTTTGACCTCGAAATCATCTATTTCCGCCCCAAATTCGCCTCCCGTTTCGATCTACGAAAATTCCCGACCCGAGCGGTACTACCGCACGTCCGAGCGGTACTACCGTACCTTGAGCGGTACAAAAAAAAGTCCGAAACAGTACTACCGCCTCGTGAGCGGTACAAAAAAAACTTCCGGAGTGGTACTACCGTCCCGTCGGAGCGGTACTACCGTGCCTAGCGCGGAACAAAAAAAATTGCCACGCGGTACTACCGTCCTTGACAGTTTCAGCTTTCCAACTTTCACCATTTTGTCCATAACTTCCACATCTGGAGTCCGATTTTCGCGTTCTTTAGCTCGTTGAGTAGCTATTGACATCCTCTATCCACCTAGATCGGTTTCACCAACATTTGACTCCACCAAATTTTTCGAACTTTGGCATCTTTGCCTAGGGTTACCACCACATCCTCCGCATAACCACCACCGACTTCCGCAACCACCAACGCTTTCCGTTACACTATTTGACCTTTGCTTTGAGAATTTGAGTTGTGGTTTCCGTATCCTTTTGTGTTTCGGCTATCTAGGTATGGTTCGACATCAACACCACCACCGCTCATCTTCGCCAAGGACTACTATGAACGGCTACTTCCATTTGGTATCACCTTCACCTTGGATATCATCTTGGTATCGTGATATCGTCATACTCTCTTGCTGTTGCATTGATAACCACATGGCCTTACTTTTGCGTCACTTACCCATCAAGACTAGCCATTGAGTATTGCCGGCAACGTGACTTGTGCACATTAGTGTTCATTACTTCCCATTATCATCGTGTTGCATATCTCGGCATCATCACTTGTGTCACAAAGTTGTTGTCGCATACACAATTGCTATCTTGGTTCGTGAAGCATTGCATGAGAAAAGAGCTCAAACATCAAAGAGCCAAACAAGCTTTTAAGCAAAAGAGGAAAGATAAGCAAAGAGCTCATAAACAAGAACCATAGCATCATCCAACATTAAGATTGTCATACTCGATCATCTTGGATCCAAGCATAGGAACATCATACATATAGCATACTTGGGATAGAAGTCGTTGCATCTTTGCTTGGTAGGTTGTGCACAAGTTCGTATCCGCCTATTGTGCAATCGTGCTAGCGTCTCTCTAGTGTTGTGCAACAAGAGCATCTTGGTGAATTCCACATTTTGGCTCATCCTTGGTTGCATAACCCCATTCTATCTATTTGCGTGTGTGTTTCTGTGTACCATATCTTGCTATTGGTCTACTTGTTGCATTTGCAAATTTGTGAATCTTTTCCAACATTATTGAATCTCACTTACAATTGCATCAAATTTTTGTGCCACCATCCTATCCGAGCTCCACCATAAGCTTTTACTTGTGTAGGTGTGAGAACCGACAAGAATTGGTACCAATTGTGCTATTTCATTGCTACACATTGGAGTCATCTTTGATCCATTGTCAACATTGGTCAAGGTACATTGGATATTGGTTCTTTCCTTTCTCCCTCTCACATATCTTTGTTTGGAATGATGGATAGGCCAAGTACTTCTACCAATCCACTCTTAATGGAGCAAGACGACGACATGTCTTCCTTCGTCACCAAGAATCAACTATTTGGTGCACAACGGGCTTTGCATCAAGGACAACTTGCTTTGGGCGACCGCATCGACAATCTCGCCACCGACCTACGCCAATCCGAGAATCGTACAAGGGACTACTTCGACAACAAGCTCGACGAGCACAAGGTTGAGAACGACGCAAGAATGGACGAGATTCGAGCTTTGTTACTTCGTTCTACTCCGTCCACTTCGTCAAGGAGTCGCTCAAGTCGACACTCCGACGACACCATCTCCGGTTCAAGTACACCGACATCAAACACTCTTCGTCGTGCCGTGCGTCAGATCGTCAAGCAAATCGCAATTCTCTACACGACACCGACTCTCAAGAGCATCGACATCGCCAAAACCAAGCCGCTTTTGCTCAAGCACAAGAACGGCAACGTCTACGACAACAAGAACAAGAGGAGCGTGCACGACAACATCAAGATGCACAAGACGCCGAGGCGGAACGTCAAGAACAACGACTACGTGAAGCTCAAGCACTTGAGGCGCAACGTGCACTTCGTGATTCAAGTCGTGCCGTAGCCGATCGAGGCCGACAAGCTCGTCTCCAACAAGAAGCACTTCGTGATGAAGCTCAAGAACGACTTTACCAAGGCCACGTGCATCGCCAAGTTCCTCGTCAAGATAGACAAGATCATCCTCAAGCGCGACAAGAACGTCAAGTCCATCGAGAGCAAGAAGACAATGGACCCAATCATCGCCAAGAGCAGCATGAGGAAGTGAACCAACTTCGCCAAGAGCGCCATGACAATGTCAATCCTCAACGACATGGACGTCATCATCCCCAACACAATGAAGAGCAACGATATGGCAAGCTAAAGTTCACCATGCCCAAGTTCAATGGAAGCAACGACCCCGAAGAGTACATCTCATGGGCATTGAAGGTTGACAAAATCTTCCGCTTGCACAACTACGAAGAAGAGAAGAAGATCGCAATGGCATCCCTTGAATTCCAAGACTACGTCCTCATTTGGTGGGAACAAGTCATTGAGCGCCGAGCGGCAAGAGGTGAACCACCCATCACCACTTGGAGACAAATGAAGGATGTCATGAGAGCACGGTTCGTGCCAAACTACTACAACCGCGACCTCTTCAAGAAGCTTCAACAACTCAAACAAGGAACCAAGAGCGTTGAAGAGTACTACAAGGAAATGGAGATTGCCATGATACGAGCCAACGTCAAGGAAGATGATGAGCAAACTATGGCACGGTTCTTGAATGGACTCAATCATCCTATCAAGAAGATTGCCGATTTCCAACCTTACTCGAACCTTGTCGAGTTAGTGCACCAAGCTACCAAAGCGGAACGGCAAGTACAAGAAGACTTCAAGTACGCCAAGTTCTCATCCAAGTCCTATGGTCTAGCCAACAATCAAGCTTCGACGACTCCAACACCTTCTACATCTACAAAGCCTTCTACAAGCAACGGCGACAAGTCAAGTTACAAGAAAGCTTCGACAAGCTCAAGTCGTCCTTCTACTACAAGCAACTTCAAGAAAGCTTCCTCATCATCTACTCCAACCGATGAGACCGTCAAGACAAGTTCTATCAAATGCTTCACATGCGGCGGCCGAGGCCACAAGTCCTTCGAGTGCACAAACAAGCGCACCATGATCCTCAACGACGACGGAACCTATGACTCCATGAGTGAAGGCGAAATGGAAGCTCTTGAGCAAGTGGCCATGCACCGACAAGTGAACAATGAAGATGAAGATGACCAAGTCTTTTGCGATGAAGATTCAAGTCCCGCTCTTGTTGTCTCCAAGGTCTTGACTCTTCAACATCAACAAGACGAAGATCAACGATGCCATATTTTCCACACAAAGGCCGGCATCAATGGACATTCCGTCAAGGTCATCATCGATGGAGGTAGTTGCCACAACTTAGCAAGTGAAGAACTTTGCTCCAAGCTCCAATTGGTCAAGATGAAGCACCCTCACCCCTACAAGGTCCAATGGCTAAGCAACACCGGCACCATACAAGTCGAGCATAGAGTACAAGTCTCTTTCAAGATCGGCGCCTATGAAGACACATTGGAATGTGATGTCCTCCCAATGACCGTTTGCCACCTCCTCCTTGGACGACCATGGCAATTTGACCGAGGTGTCATTCACAATGGGCGTACAAATCACTATAGCTTCAAGATGAAAGGGAAAGAGTTCGTGCTACGTCCTATGTTTCCAAGCCAAGTACTCGCCGACAAGCAAGCCACCCATCGTGGAGAAAATAGTGAGAGAGCGAACCACCAAAAAGAGAGTTGGCGCCACAAGCCCAAATTGAGTTCCTCCACGATGAGCGACAAGAAAAACTTAGTTCTCCTTGCCACCAAACGTGAGATGAGAGAAGTGTGTGAGAACCCATCGAGTGTCCTACACTATGTCCTATTGTGCAAGGACGAGGTCACAAAAACTAACAACTCTCATGATCTACCTTTGGTGTTATCTTCTCTATTGCAGGAATTCCAAGATGTTTTTCCCGACGAGCTACCTCCGGGTCTTCCTCCACTACGAGGCATTGAGCACCGAATTGATCTCATCCCTGGAGCGCCGCTTCCCAACAAAGCTCCATACCGCGTCAACCCCGAAGAAACCAAAGAAATACAAAGGCAAGTAAAGCATCTCATAGACTATGGACATGTGCGTGAAAGTTTGAGTCCTTGTGCCGTACCGGTCATTCTTGTTCCAAAACGTGACGGTAGCTCTCGCATGTGCTCCGATTGTAGACCTATCAATGCTATCACCGTTAGTGATGATGTTACCCCATTACACGCCTTGATGACATGCTTGATGAACTTAGTGGTGCCACTATCTTTTCCAAAATTGATCTTAAAAGTGGTTACTATCAAATCCGCATACAAGAGGGTGATGAATGGAAAACCGCTTTCAAAACAAAGTTTGGTCTCTATGAGTGGTTAGTCATGCCTATGGGTTTATCGGAAGCACCCGGTACTTTCATGCGTCTTATGCATCACGTTTTTCGTCCTTATCTTGGTGAATTTGTTGTTGTCTACTTTGATGATATACTTGTGTTTAGCAAATCTCTCAAAGAGCATGTCACCCACCTTCGCATCGTGCTACAAACTCTTCGAAAAGAGCAACTTTATGCTAATATGGAAAAATGCCTATTTGGTGTTGACAAGCTTGTTTTCTTGGGTTTCGTAGTTTCTTATAAGAGTGTCCATGTTGATGAAACTAAGATCAATGCTATTAAAACTTGGCCCCAACCAACCAATTTGCAACAAGTGTGTAGTTTTCTTGGTTTAGCCGGTTTCTACCATAGATTTGTGAAGGATTTTAGCACCATTGCTTCACCTTTGCATGCTTTGAGTAAGAAAAATGCACCATTTGTTTGGGGACCATCTCAAGATATTGCTTTCAATGAGCTTAAGAATTTGCTTACTCATGCCCCCATGCTTGCATTACCCAACTCTGACAAACCTTTCGAAATACATTGCGATGCTAGTGGTAATGGCATAGGAGGTGTGTTAACGCAAGAGAAGCGCCCCATTGCATACTTTAGTGAGAAACTCTCCAGAGCGCAACTCAATTACCCCATCTATGACAAAGAGCTTTATGCTTTAGTGCGAGTTTTGCACGAATGGGAACATTACCTTCGCCCTCATGAGTTCATCATCCATACCGACCATGAAACGCTTAAATATCTTAAGGGTCAAACTAAGTTGAACAAGCGTCATGCTAAATGGAGTGAATTTATTGAATCATTTCCTTATGTCATCAAGTATATTAAGGGTAAGGAAAATGTTGTGGCGGATGCGCTTTCCCGTATATGCATGCTTGTCACTACTCTTGAGTTGAATGTCATTGGTTTTGAGCATATCAAAGAATTATATGAACATGATCCTACATTTGCAATACCTTATGCCAAGTGTTTGATGCATACTTCTTGGGAGCGATACTATATCAAAGACGGATATCTTATGAGAGCTAACAAACTTTGCATTCCCGAGTCCTCTTTGCGTTTGTTGCTTTTGCAGGAATCTCATGGTGGTGGACTCATGGGACACTTTGGACGTGACAAGACATTTGCTACGCTCTCTGAGAACTACTTTTGGCCCAAGATGCATCGGGACGTCAATCGCTTCACCAACCGGTGTTATACATGCCGCAAAGCTAAGTCCAAAGCCCAATCTCATGGCCTCTATATGCCACTTCCAATTCCATATCAACCATGGGAAGATATTAGCATGGATTTTGTGCTAGGTTTGCCTAGAACTCGAAATGGCAAGGATTCCATTTTTGTTGTCGTGGACCGATTCTCCAAAATGGCTCATTTCATTCCTTGCAACAAGATAGACGATGCTTCACATGTTGTAAATTTGTTTTGTAGGGAAATCTTGCGCCTTCATGGAGTGCCAAAGACGATTGTCTCGGACCGCGACATCAAGTTCTTGAGTTACTTTTGGAAGACCTTGTGCGCCAAGCTCGGAATCAAGCTTCTCTTCTCCTCGGCATACCATCCTCAAACCAACGGCCAAACGGAGGTGACCAACCGTACGCTCTCCACCCTACTACGCATGTTGATAAAGAAGAACATCAAGGAGTGGGAAGAGTGCCTACCAATCGCCGAGTATGCCTACAACCGAGCAAGACATTCGACTACCGCCAAGTCCCCCTTCGAGGTCGTCTATGGCTTCAACCCATTGTCCCCATTGGACATTCTACCTCTACCGCTTCAAGAGCGCACAAACATGGACGCGAGTGCCCGAGTCAACTTCCTCAAGAAGATGCATGAAGATACAAGGAACACCATCGAGCGCCAAGTACAACGACTCGCGACCAAGCTCAACGTCAACAAGCAACCCATGATGTTCCATGTTGGAGATCTTGTGTGGCTACACCTTCGCAAGGATCGCTTCCCCAATGAACGCAAGTCCAAGCTACTATCTCAAGCGGACGGACCTTTCAAGGTGCTTGCACGCTACAACAACAACGCTTACAAGATCGACATCCCACGCGACAAGTACTCCGTGAGCAACATCTTCAACATCAAAGATCTCTCCCCGTACCATGGTGATGAGGATTTCGATCCGAGGTCGGATCTTTCCCAAGGGAGGGGAGATGATGCGGAGCATCCCAAGGTCATCCCCATGGATCTACCATCGTCTCACCAAGTGCCTAAAGGACCCATGACTCGAGCACGTGCAAGAGCTCTCGAAACCGAGGTGACATCTCTCCTCTCACAATTCCACTTCGATACACATGAGACATGGATACTACCTCAAACGGAGACGTTGTGTGTACTCAGGTACCGAGGAGTAAGTCATGGAGACGCTGTGGAGCAAGGAGAACCCGAAGAGGAAGATGGACGTCAAGAGATGGAAGAGAATCCGGCCGCTCCAGAACCAGCGGTACTACCGCTCCCTACAGCGGTACTACCGCTCCCTCCAGCGGTACTACCGCTCCCTGCAGCGGTACTACCGCTCCCCACTGCCGCACTTCCACTGACGAGCAGTACTACCGCCATGCGCCCGGTACTAAAAAAACTGCATCACGAGCGGTACTACCGCTCAACCTAAGCGATACTACCGCCCTCTGGCCGGTACTACCGCCCTGCCTGCGCGCAGAGAGCGGGCCTAGGGCCCATGTACCCCCACTTTCACTTACCCTTTCGTGGATTTAGACTATAGATACTCCCCCACCTCATTCGAGCTGAGGTTAGCGTTGATTTAGCTCATATGTGAGATAGAGCTTCGCTCATCCATCCGGATTGTATCTTCGAGAGTGACCGCGGCCCCTCCTCGAAGAAGATCCTCGTGGATTCAAGACCTCCTCACGGAGAAGACCCCCATCAAGACCTCCTCACGGAGAAGAACCGGTTACTTTGTATCGTCCTTTGTTGACCTTGGATCATCGTGTATCTCTTTGTGTTCATCGATCTAGCATATGTGTGATCTATTTCTTGTTGGTTGAGTGTTTCTCTCGTGTTTTTCTCCCCGTTCTTCCCCGTGTTCGTCGTGTTCTTCGAGGGATCTCGCTCCTTTCGTGAAAGATCGGCCGTCTAGGGTTCTACCCTACATCAGATCTTCATTTTCCTTGATGTACTCCCAGTCTATCCATCTCATGTCACATACTATGGGCTTCTTGTCAAGTAGGATTGTCTCACAGAAATCTTGATGTTCCTTTGTGTGGAACATGTAATCAACAGCAGTTCTCCTCCTGACAACATATGGATCAGATGTCTTGCAGGAAAACTGTCAGCAGACCCTCTGGATAGGTTGTAGATGAGGTAGAATAGATGAGCATCACAAAGTACAGAGGTTTTTCAAAACAGCTGAGTCAAAAAGCTTAGTTTTAGTTCTCTACAGAAGTGATCTCAGAGCTACCGAATTGACAAACTCGGTGATATTGAAGCAACACTTGGAACCTAAACTAGTGAACTCGGTTGGGCCGAGTCACAATTCGGTGGCACCGAGATTGCTAGGGTTTCACAGAATCTTGAACTCGGTCACACCGATTTGCACGTTCCGGTCGGACCGAAAAGCGCATGTGCAATGGCCAAGGCCGAATCGGTGAGACTGATTTCTACAGTTCGGTCGGTCCGAGATGAGTTCTGCGGAGAGCTAACCCTAAAATTTTCGAATCAATCTAGACCTAAGGAAGTTTTAGCTGGATGGATCAATCTCAATCATGGCAAGAAACATGGCATTGTCCTTGTGCTAGGAATCGGAGTGAAAAAGTCAACACAAGGGGTCGAACACTTACCCTAGAGCGGCGAGTGTTCGCTACGGCGGCAACGGTGGGGCAGATTGCTATTGACGGCGGCGGAGCCAGCGGCGGGAGGTCGCTGGCGGCGAGAGGACGATCCGGAGACCCAAAGAGGCGGAGCAGGTCACGTGCGGGTGAAGGGTTTCGAATTTTTTTCCAAAATTTGATCCGTCAGCATATATAACCTGACCATGTCGGTGTGACCGAGTGGAACAACTCGGTGGCACCGAGATGCAAAACTACAGGCAGTTACTGCAACTCGATGTGACCGAAAGGTTCTAATCGGTTGCACCAAGATTGAAAACCTAGATCAACTAAGTGATCTCGGTAGGACCAAAAAGGATGAATCGGTCAGACCGAAATGCACAAAGAGGTTTTGGAAGTTTAAGTCTATGACGAATCGGGGACTCCGAGTGCTCCTCACACAGAGTGGTTCGAATCCGACTTGATCAAACTTTGTGATGTAGCATGAATAGAGTTTGAGACGAGGAAAGCATAGATAGCTAGAGGGAGTTCTTAGGGATTCTTGTCCATCCATTTGGCAAAAGAGAAAAAGCCAAAAAATCAAAGCAACAAATGGATGTCCTCGAATGAGAAAAATATGCACCCAACATGCTCACACAATTAAAATGGAAAATGAAATATGTGACAAAGCATGCACAAACACTCTAGCATCTATCAAGCAATTGGCGATGACTAGGTCATCTATATATGAGTATATTGACTTAGGAGTTAAATGAGAACATCTGATCATAGGTCATACTCATTGTTTAAGCACAAGTGGGGTTACCACTTTTACATAAAGCATTGTTGTGTTCACACCATTAGAGTTGCTTTAGCTCAATTCTTAGAGTAAAGCTCCCCCTAGATGTGATATCCCCCCTAAGAGGGATGAACTAACCTTGGGTTTTGTCGATGATGACTTCGTGTAGGTAATGAAGATGCGGATGCTCAATGTTGATGTAGATCATTCGGAGCATTCCATTGGAGTGAGTTGCACTTTCAATACCTACACGGGTTAGTCCCACAAGGAACAAGCAAGGATATCCATAGACATAGAGTGATGTATACACAAGATGATGTCCATGAAAGCATTAGGTTACATTGTCCCTTGTCTTACCAACAAGAGGGTTTGTGACTCCATGAACTAGTGCAAGATATGGAAGATGTTTGCACTTGTCCTTGCCAAAATGATAAGAGTGAAGTATGTTGGCGGAGTCACCCTCAAGAACTCTCTAGTTCTTCTTCTTAGGGATCCACACCATCTTGATGGGAATCCTTGGAGTTGTAGTCGTACTTGACGAGGTAGAACTTGATGTAGTCTTGGGAACCCTCTTGACCAAGGCCTTAGGAGCTTCTTCAAATGCATCAATCTCCTATTGAAGCTTGTCTTTGCCTTTTAGCTTGTGGTCTTGTGGTGGAAGATCATCTTGAGCTTGTGTTCCTTTAAAAGAAGTAGGATCATACTTCTCTTGTTGAGGAACAAACTTCGTCTTGGGGTATTGATCTTCTTCCCACTCAACTCCATTGGCATTGAACTTTCGTTCAAAACCAACACCTTGATTCTTCCGGTGCCTTCCTTGCTTGCGTGCAATTTCCTCAAATTGGTTACTTCTGGCAAGGCTCTTGTAAACACCTTTCTCTATAATTCCCTTCAATAAGCTATTTTCTTGCTCAAGTGTAACTTGGCTAAGAGAATCATTAGTGGAATCAAGAGAACTACTAGAAGCAACAACATTGGATTTAGCATGATTGTTGTTACTACTAGATGAAGAATCTTTCTTGTTCTTGTTGCTAGATTTAACTTGTGGCATGTAAGTAGACAAGAGTAAACGCTTGGCAATGTAAGAAGAACTTTTCTTGCGAAGATCATCATTGATTGCCTTTAAAAACTCATGCTCTTGCTCAAGGTTAAGCTTTTTAAAGCGTAGCTTCTCATGAGTCTTTAAAAGTTCTCGATGATCTTCCAAGGTAGTTTCATGAGCTAACTTAAGAGTGCTTAGTTCTTTAGTTAGATGCTCAATCTCCTTCTTATCATCGTCATTCATTTTATCTTGATTAGCATGATTAATAGCAAGTTCATCATAGTTTTCATAACTAGAGTTGTCAACAAGTAAATCATCATCTCCTAGCAAATCATCTTCATCACTATTGAAATCAACATACTTGGGGTGTGTTACCTTTGGACCTTTAGCCATGAAGCATCTTCCAATTCCATCATTTCGTGAGTCAAATATGTCGTAGGAGTTGGTTGTCACAAGTGCTAGTCCGGCAACACCTTCATCTTGACTATATTCGGAGTCGGAGTGATAACTTCTTTTGGAGTGATGGTCGGAGTCGGCGCCGGATACCCATTCACCAACATGAGCTTGATGTCTTCGTTTTGTGTAGCTCCTTGATGACTTGTCCTTCCTCTCCGAATCCTTGCTTCTCCGAGAGGGTCTTTGTTCATAAAGATCATCTCTACTCCTCCTCTCTCTTGATGGTGATTCTTCTCTCCTAATCCTTCTCTTGGGAGAATCTTCTCTTCTTTTGTAGGGAGCCGTACACTCATTGGAATAGTGTCCGGGTCTTCCACAATTGTAGCAGTTACGCTCACGACTACAAGATCTTTTGTCATTGTAGGACCTTGACTTGGAACCTCTTTCCTTGCTTCTACTCTTGTAGAACTTGTTGAAGTTCTTCACCATTACGCTCAATTCTTCATTGAAGGTTTGCTTCTCACTTGATGATGTGGGGGCATCACATGAGGCTTTGTAAGCACCACTTGACTTGTTGTGAAGCTCTTCCTTATCCTTAAGTGACATCTCATGAGCAACAATTCTTCCATTGACTTCCGTTGGCTTGAGATCTTTGTAGTTGGGCATCATTTGGATCAATGTGCACACGGTATCATACTTTCCATCCAAGGCTCTTAGGATCTTCTTGATGATGAATCTATCGGTCATCTCTTCACTTCCTAAGCCGGCAATCTCATTTGTGATGAGAGCGAGCCTAGAGTACATTTCAGCGACGCCTTCACCATCCTTCATTTTGAACTTGTCAAGTTGACTTTGAAGCACATCCAATTTGGATTCCTTGACAGAGTCGGTACCTTCGTGCATATCAATCAAAGTATCCCAAATTTCCTTTGCATTCTCAAGACGGCTGATTTTGTTGAATTCCTCGGGGCACAATCCGTTGAAGAGAATATCACAAGCTTGAGCATTGTATTGCAGCATCTTCAACTCTTCCGCGGTAGCTTCACGGTTCGGTTCTCTCCCATCAAAGAATTCACCTTGCAAGCCAATACACACAATAGCCCAAACGGCGGGGTTATGTCCAAGAATCTGCATTTTCATCTTATGCTTCCAACTAGAAAAATTTGTACCATCAAAGTAAGGACCTCTACGGTGGTAATTTCCCTCGCTAGACGCCATACTCTCCTAGGTTGTGAAACCAAGGCTATGACTACCAAAAGCTATGGAAATCAAAGCAAATGGAGACCAAATCTCAGATACCACTTGTAGGATCGAAAGTATGTCTAGAGGCGGTGATTAGACTACTTGACCAAATAAAAATCTAGCCTTTCCCAATTTTAGTTCTTCGCAGATTTTAGCAACTTAGCACAAGTCAAGCAATCAACCTACACATGCAATTCTAAGAGTGTAGCGGCGGAATGTAAAACAATTGCATATGAAGGTAAAGGGAGGAGTTTGGAGGGAGCGAACGCAATGTAGACACAGAGATTTGTTATCCATGGTTCCGATAGGTGGTGCTATCGTACATCCACGTTGATGGAGATTTCAACCCACGAAGGGTAACGGTTGCGTGAGTCCACGGAGGGCTCCACCCATGAAGGGTCCACAAAGAAGCAACCTTGTCTAACCCACCATGGCCGTCGCCCACGAAGGACTTGCCTCACTCGGGTAGATCTTCACGAAGTAGGCGATCTCCTTGCCCTTACAAACTCCTTGGTTCAACTCCACAATCTTGACGGAGGCTCCCAAGTGGCACCTAGCCAATCTAGGAGACACCACTCTCCAAGAGGTAACAAATGGTGTGTTGATGATGAACTCCTTGGTCTTGTGCTTCAAATGATAGTCTCCCCAACACTCAACTCTCTCTCATAGGATTGGATTTGGTGGAAGATAATTTGAGTGGAAAGCAACTTGGGGACTGTGTATGATATTTGAAAAAACTGGCGCACGAAGTGTCATCAGACACAGTCCCTTATTCAGAATTGTGTACGATATGTGGACATCACAAATGATTTAGATAGCTTAACCCGTGTGTGATGAGTTTGAACGTCAAAAGTTTTGGTTCGAATTTCCATGGTTACAGTGGTCATCCACGTCATTGCATAATTTGGGTACACAAAGGAGACTACAACACACCCACACTTCTTAATCGAGCAAGTTCAGCAATTAGACAGAGCTAGCTGACCTAAACATTACTCTAACAAATTAAAGACGGGCGCTCTTAATTAAACAAAACAAAGAGTACTACTACAGTTGGTGCTCGTCGATCTCCGCTGCCGCCTCCATGTCCAGCTCATGCCCGACGGTCTCCTGGGGAAGGGGCTCCATGGCATCCTGATGAGGACATCAATACCATTCTTACACCCACAGCCCCTACTGTTACATATGATGGACCAATTACTAGAGCTCGCGCACGCCAATTAAATTACCAGGTACTTTTGTTTCTTGGTAATGATTCTAATGTTCATGAGAATATGATGCTGCCTAAATTGGATACATTTGTTTTGCTTACAAATGAAGGGCCTAGCTTGGAGAAGGATGAACATTGGAGCAAGAACAAGCATGGAGTTGACGGATACGCAAGGGGAACAAGAACGGAGTTACAAGTGATGATTTCAGGACTCTGAAGCCACCATAAGGAGTGAATGAAGCCTTGGACGAAATATACAAGATGCCACTTCATAAATTTCGTCTAGAGGCTATTCTGGGTGCTGCGTCACCTTATTATTGGGCCAGGCCCATGTAATTTCGAAATACTTAAGTATAGGCTGTTTTTATAGTTCGTATGTGTGGGGAAACAAGAGTTAGGGTTGGTTTTGGACCCCTTCCTCAAGGGCCACGAAATCCCCCCCCCCTCTTCCTCCATATATACAGCCCTTAGGGCGTCGTTTAGACTTTGGGTTTTGTTTAGATCAAAAGTTCGCCATAGCTGCAACTTCACGTACTTCGTTTGTGTTCAACGACCAGACCAAGGCGTCACAGTACCCCACCTTCATTAATAAAGCTTTCCTCTTATATTCGCAATATCCAGATTGCAATCTTAGTTTCTTACTTATTCTTCGTTTGCTCGCAGGAAACAGGCCCTCGTGGTCAGGTTGATCGTGCTCCGGCGTGGTCAATAACCTCTCGGAGTTGGTTTAGCGATTGCTAAGGCGCGACGTCCTCGCACGTTCCTAGTCGGATCGTCAAAGTCGACTTCCTCCAAACGATAGCCACCATCTCATCGAAAGACGGGACACCTTTGCCTCTATCAAGTGGTATCAGATTTTCAGGTTGCTCGGTGAGATTTTACAGTTTTTCGTAGTTTAGATCGAGTCTGTTCTTCATACCTATAGTCCACGAAAAATCCAAAAAAATTAGGGTTAGTTCATCCTATCCGAACCAATCTGAGCCTTTGCATAATCTTTTCTGTATTTGCTTTGTTGAATTTGCGGTTGCATCGTCGTGTCAAGTTGCTGGTCTTAGCGTCTAGTATTTTAGAGTTTCGAGTTCTGGTCATATTAGTCACGCCGCCGCCGCACCATCATCATTGTCCCTGCCATCTTCCACCACCGCTTATCCGCCACCACTCCGAGTCCATATACCACCACCGATCCGTATCCATATACCACCATCACTTCGAGTCCATCTCATGTTAGGTTTGCTTTCGAGATCCATCTATTGCCAGATTCGTGTTTCCTTGTTTGAGTAGGTTTGGGATTCCATCAATCTTTTGTCGTCCGTACAAGAGGTTGGTTTCCAAAAAAACGAGTCCGGAAACCACCCTCCATTTAGGCCCAAAATTTTCCAAAAACACACTTGACAAAAAAAATTCTGGCTATCCTATTTTTAGGTGTTTCTTAGCCTTTTGAGACAGTCGCCGTTATTGAAAGTTTTTTTTGAGCCGTTTCCAGTTTTTGGGTCCGGGCAGTCGGAAAAAAAAACGCAAAAATTTCGTGTCTATCCTGTCAGTTTGACCTGGGAAGAGTTTTGAGACACTCGCCATTATAGTGATTTTTCGCAAAAAAAAAGAGGAGCGCAAAAAAAAGAGCAAAAAAAAATTTCCAGAGTGTGCTTTTCCCTTGTTTTCGTGCAGCGCCGTGATTTTGTTTGTGTTCTAGGCTCGCGTCTCTAGCACGGTCTAGCCTAGGACCAGCACAGTACCGTCGTTGAGCGTTTATTCAACTTTGCATCTCTGAATTGATTATTGCTGACCTTTTTGCTACCATACTATAAGCCTTTCCAGCTCCACATACATCTACGTCGTGCGTTTGACTCTCCCTGGCAATCGCTCTACCCAAGCTTTGAGAGTTTTACCTACAATGGTTGCCGATCACCGCCTGCTGCTGGGTAAGAACTGGTAAGAATTTGAGATTTGCTTGACGGATTTGTGACTGTCCACCACACCACCACCACCACTTCCTAGTAGTCTGTAGAATCATATTCTTGTGTGTTTCTATTGCTACTAACCATGGCAGGATCACAAGCCGACGAGACTGACTGGGAGAACATGACAAACAAAGCGTTACATGATAAGTTTCAGCAAATGATGAGTGGACAGGTGGAAGATGTGCTAAATAGATTTGAAGAGGCCATGGATAAGATAGATGGCATTGAGAAGGCGTTCGAAACAAAGCTCGATAACAAGTTTAATGAATTGCTCGCGCGTCTACCACCACAACCACCGGCTGCACCTGACGCACCTCTACAACAGCAACAACGACTACCTCCACATCGCGAAACAACCCTCCGCCGAGCGACCCGTGTCCCTCTTCAGCCTGGCCAAGCTGCTGGTGCTGCTGTTGATACTTCTGTGGCTCCTGCTGCTGATGTGGAGGAGGATGATTATGTGGGAGATTACGAGGATGAGGTTGATCAACATCAGAACTACGTGCAACCACCAGCACCACAACCACCAGGTCGTCCACATGCAAATAATGGCAATGTTAGGGCTCCCCCTCAGGTACGAGATCATGACCATCTCCCTAAACTGAAATTGAATATTCCACCATTTGAGGGTAGATATGTTCCTGATATATATCTTACTTGGGAGTTAGAAACTGAACAACGATTTACATGTTTACAATATCCTGAGGAGAGACGTGTTCCTGCTGCTGTTTGTGCTTTCACTAGCTTTGCATGTGTTTGGTGGTCTGAATATTGTAGATTATATCCTGTTCCAGCTACTTGGGCTGCTTTGAAAACTGCTATGCGTACTCGTTGGGTTCCACCATATTATCAACGTGAATTACTTCAAAAATTGCAGCGCTTAAGACAAGGAAAAAAATCGGTAGAAGATTATTATCAGGAATTACAAACTGGCTTGATTAGATGTGGTATCGTTGAGGAGAATGAAGCTATGCTTGCACGTTTTCTGGGTGGATTAAATAGAGAGATTCAGACCATTCTAGACTATAAGGATTATAATAATATCACTCGTTTATTCCATCTTGCTTGTAAAGCTGAACGTGAAGTGCAGGATCGACAGGCATTGGCGCGAACTAACTTTTCTGCAGGACGACCTTCATCGTGGACACCACGTGCATCATCTACTTCCACACGTTCTGCTACACCGGCACCTCCGTCAGCTACCACCTCCAACCGTGATACAAGAAAGAAGGCACAACCACCACTATCTGCCAAGAGCACACCTGCCGGGCCTGCACAGAGCTCTGCTTCTTCCATGGCGTCTACAAGGCACACAAGTGATATTATTTGTCGTCGTTGTAAGGGAAGAGGACATTTTGCGCGAGAATGCACATCTCAGCATGTGATGATTGCTACTGAGGATGGTGGGTATGAGTCCGCTCGTGACTATGATGAGGAGACTTTGGCTCTTCTTACACATGAAGAACACGGTGGAGATGATTCTGATCATGAGACGCAATACATGGCTGCTGAAGATGCTGACAGGTATGAATGTTTAGTTTCTCAACGTGTTTTGAGTGTCCAGGTCACGCAAGCTGAGCAAAATCAGAGGCATAATTTGTTCCATACAAAGGGAGTTGTGAAGGAACGTTCTGTTCGCGTCATCATAGATGGAGGGAGCTGCAACAACTTGGCTAGCATGGAGATGGTGGAGAAGCCATCTCTCACCACAAGACCACATCCACATCCTTACTACATCCAATGGTTCAACAACAGCGGCAAGGTTACGGTAACACGTACTGTTCGTGTGCATTTTAGTATCTCTACATATGCTGATTATGTTGATTGTGATGTGGTACCTATGCAAGCATGTTCCTTATTACTTGGTAGACCATGGCAATTTGATAAAAATTCTGTACACCATGGTAGAAACAATCAGTATACTCTTGTTCATAAGGACAAAAATATTACTTTGCTTCCTATGACTCCTGATTCCATTTTGAAAGATGATATTAATAGAGCTAATAAAGCAAAACAGGAGCAAAATAAGAGTGAAAATCAGATTGTGGCAAAAGAATTTGAGCAACAAATGAAGCCTAATAATAAACCATCTAGTGTTGCTTCTAAAATAAAATTGAAAAGTGCATGTTTATTTGCCACCAAATCTGATATTGATGATCTAGATGTTCGCAAATCTGTTTGCTATGCTTTTGTGTGCAAAGAGGCATTATTTTCATTCGAGGACGTGCCTTCCTCTTTGCCTCCTGCTGTTACTAACATTTTGCAGGAGTTCGCTGACGTCTTTCCACAAGACGTGCCACCGGGATTACCACCTATTCGAGGGATTGAGCATCAAATTGACTTAATTCCCGGTGCATCGCTACCCAACCGTGCACCATACCGTACCAATCCAGAGGAGACGAAGGAGATTATGCGTGAAGTACAGGAGCTACTCAACAAAGGTTATATACGTGAATCTCTTAGTCCTTGTGCTGTTCCTATTATACTAGTGCCTAAAAAGGATGGTACCTCGCGTATGTGTGTTGATTGTAGAGGCATTAATAATATTACTATTCGTTATCGTCATCCTATTCCTAGGCTAGATGATATGCTTGATGAATTGAGTGGCTCTACAATATTCTCCAAAGTTGATTTGCGTAGTGGATACCATCAAATTCATATGAAATTGGGAGATGAATGGAAAACAGCTTTTAAAACTAAGTTTGGTTTATATGAGTGGTTAGTCATGCCTTTTGGGTTAACTAATGCACCTAGTACTTTCATGAGACTAATGAGCGAAGTTTTACGTGCTTTCATTGGACGATTTGTGGTAGTCTATTTTGATGATATACTGATTTATAGCAAATCTTTGGAAGAACATTTGGAACATTTACGTGCTATTTTTAATGCTCTACGTGATGCACGTTTGTTTGGTAACCTTGGGAAGTGCACCTTTTGCACCGACCGAGTATCTTTTCTTGGCTATGTTGTTACTCCACAGGGAATTGAAGTTGATAAAGCCAAAATTGAAGCTATTGAGAGTTGGCCGCAGCCCAAAACGGTCACACAAGTGAGGAGTTTTCTTGGACTCGCTGGTTTTTATAGGCGTTTTGTGAGAGACTTTAGCACCATTGCTGCACCTCTAAATGAGCTTAAAAAGAAGGATGTGCCTTTTGTTTGGGGTACCGCTCAGGAAGAAGCCTTCACGGTATTGAAAGATAAGTTGACACATGCTCCTTTACTCCAACTTCCTGATTTTAATAAGACTTTTGAGCTTGAATGTGATGCTAGTGGAATTGGATTAGGAGGTGTGTTATTACAAGATGGCAAACCTGTTGCATACTTTTCTGAAAAATTGAGTGGGCCTAGTCTGAACTATTCTACTTATGATAAGGAATTATATGCTCTTGTTCGGACTTTAGAGACATGGCAACATTATTTATGGCCCAAAGAATTTGTTATAGATTCTGATCATGAATCTTTTAAACATATTAAAAGTCAAGCTAAACTGAATCGTAGACATGCTAAATGGGTTGAATTCATTGAGACTTTCCCTTATGTCATCAAACACAAGAAGGGTAAAGAAAATGTTATTGCTGATGCTTTGTCTCGTCGCTATACTATGCTTTCACAACTTGACTTCAAAATATTTGGTTTGGAGACCATCAAAGATCAATATGTGCATGATGCTGATTTTAAAGAAGTAATGCAGAATTGTGAAGAAGGAAGAACATGGAACAAGTTCGTTGTTAATGATGGTTTTGTGTTCCGCGCTAACAAGCTATGCATTCCTGCTAGCTCTATTCGTCTTCTGTTGTTGCAGGAGGCGCATGGAGGAGGATTAATGGGACACTTTGGCGTGAAGAAGACGGAGGACGTACTTGCTACACATTTCTTTTGGCCAAAGATGAGACGGGATGTTGAGCGTTTTGTTGCTCGCTGCACTACATGTCAAAAAGCTAAGTCACGACTCAATCCTCATGGTTTATATATGCCTTTGCCTGTGCCTAGTGTTCCTTGGGAGGATATATCTATGGACTTTGTTTTAGGTTTACCTCGAACAAAGAAGGGGAGGGATAGCATATTTGTTGTCGTGGATAGATTCTCAAAAATGGCACACTTTATACCATGCCATAAAAGCGATGATGATGTTAATGTTGCTGATTTGTTCTTTCGTGAAATTATTCGCTTGCATGGTGTGCCAAATACTATTGTTTCAGATCGTGATACTAAATTTCTTAGCCACTTCTGGAGATGTTTATGGGCTAAGTTGGGGACTAAACTGCTTTTTAGTACTACTTGTCACCCCCAAACTGATGGACAAACTGAAGTAGTCAATAGAACATTGTCTACTATGCCTAGGGCTGAAGAATAATAAGAAAATGTGGGAAGAATGCTTGCCTCATATTGAATTTGCTTATAATCGTTCATTGCATTCTACTACTAAGATGTGCCCTTTTAAAATTGTGTATGGTTTCCTACCTCGTGCACCTATTGATTTGTTGCCTCTTCCATCTTCGGAGAAGGTTAATTTTGATGCTAAACAACATGCTGATTTGATCTTAAAGATGCATGAGTTAACTAAGGAAAATATGGAGCGCATGAATGCTAAATATAAACTTGTTGGAGATAAGGGTAGAAAACGTGTTGTATTTGCACCTGGAGATCTTGTTTGGTTACATTTGCGTAAGGATAGGTTTTGATGAGGATAGGACTACCTTGGATATGACCAAAAATATTGCATACATGCATATTTGTCAGGTGATTTCTAGTGTCAACTATTTAATAATCTATTTATATTATCCAGAACAAAAATACTTCACACACTTTTGTGTTTTGTCTAATTGGAGGTGTATGGGACATTTGTACAATCCACATACGAAGATAAGGGAAAAGGAGAAGTTTAGGTGCTGTTCAAAAAGTCCTTCACTTTTGGGCCAAGAGAAGATAGAGTCCAAGTCTCTCACGTTCTGGATTCAGATTCGGACTTCACAGACATACCTGGCTGAAAACGGCAAGAAATTTTTCATATGGACTCCGAATTGGGTGATTCTTTTTTTGTTGGAAAGTAGATTTCGTCCTCTTTCCACTCCAATTGGATTCACCTTTAAATTCGTCCGGAGCATTGAGATATGGACGAAACAATCTGACGCTGCAGCAGAATCCGAGTCAAACAACAAGTCCAAAGGTGTTGCATCACCTCCACTTGGGCCCATGAGCCTTGTACGACCTAGGGTTGGTTTTAGGCTGCCTTGGGACGTCCTCCCACCTCCTTGGCCGCCACCCCTTGCTCCTATATAAGTAGATCCACCTGGTAGCTTTTTCCTTGGGATTTGTTTAGTTAAAAGTTAGCCAACGCAACTTCGTGTACTTCGTTTGTGTCCAACGACCAGACCAAGACCTCTTTCGGATCCCCACCATTATCAATACTCCATCCATATTCGCAATATTCAGATTGCTTTATCATATTTTTGAATGTTCTTCGATTGCTTGCAGGAATAGACCTTCGTGGTCAGGCTGATCGTGCTTCCCGCATCATCAGTAACCTCGGGAGATTGGTTTAGCGATTGATAAGGTGCAACGTCGTGCACGTTTGTAGTCGGATCGTCCAAGTCGTCTCCACCAAATCGATAGTTATCATCTCATCGAAAGATCAGGACACCCCGCCTCTATCAAGTGGTATCAGTTTTTAGGTTGCTCGGTGAGAATTTCCAGTTTTTCCAAGATTAGATTTATTTTCTTACCTATTGTCCAAGAAAAGCCACAAAAAAAAGTTAGATCTATTCATCCTTTTGTCAAAGCCAGTCTGAAGCCTTTGCAATTTTCTTTTCGTTGCTTGCATTATTGAATTATCGATTGCATCGTCGTGTCGAGTTGCTGCTCTTTGTGTTTAGTTCGTTTAGAGTTTCGAGTTCTGTTCACATTAGTCACATCGCCGCTGCATCGTTTTCCCTTCCGCTGTCCACCACACCATCCATCAATTTCCACCACGTGCTACCCATAGTTCATTATCACAATCATAGTTGAGGTCGTTCACATCTTCGCTGGATCCAATCTGCATCTTATCTAGTTTGTCTTGGAAAGAGGGACAAAAAAAGAGAGGAAAAAAAGAGAGAAAAAAAAGAGAGAAAGAAAAAGCAAAAAAAAGTGTGAGGAAAAAAATAGAGAAGAAAATAAAATAAAATTCGGATCTATCTAGACTCAATCTCGTAGTTGAATTCGGATTGGAATCTGTTTTGTGCACTGTTCAGTAAAACAGGCATAACTTCCTCATACGAAGTCCGTTTTGGGTCCGCGAGTACTCAAATGAAAGCTAGCGACGAGCCGCATCTAAATAGTTGCAGAAGCTAGTTCAATATTGGACAACTCAAAATCGTCTTCTAAATAGGTCTTTTTGCCCTTCGAAGTTCGCGGACACAGCTTATTCCAGTTTTTCTGGCCAGATTTCGAATTCTTTGACTCCTCATATCAATTCGGAATTGAGCGATTCTTTTTGCATTGGAAAGTTTGAGCTAGTATCATTCTTTGAAAAAATTTATCAGAAAATTTGCTCAAACTTTTCAAGAGGAAAGTTGGAGAGAGAGTTGTTGTATATCCTGCTTGACAGTTGTTTCACATCATTATCTTTACTGCTATTGTGATCTTCACTTATATCTTGCTGTACAGAGCTACTTCATATCCTTTATTGATGCTAGTTGTGCTATGCCGTGAACTTATTAGTGTTCTAGGCTCGCGTCTCTAGTCCGGTCTAGCTTAGGACCAGCACAGTACCGTCGTTGAGCGTTTATTCAACATTGCATCTTTGAATTGATTATTGCTAATCTTTTGCTACCATATATAGCCAACCCAGCTCCACATATTTCTACACCGTGTATACGTATGTTCCCCTGGCAATCACTTTACACAATCTTCAAAGTTATTTGACACCGCTGGTTGCCTGTCACCACCTGCCGCATGGTAAGAACTTGTAAGATATTGATATTTGCTTTACTGTGAGCACTTTACAACCACATCATAGTAGTTCATAGGAACATTATTCTCGAATTTTGTTTCTTGTTTCTACTAATCATGACAGGTTCCGGAGACAGAAGTTCTTGGACGACGGACACATCATCACCATCACGAAAGTTGGGACAACACACACAAGCACATGGTCAGGTTATCTCTTTACCGTCATTTGAGGGTAGATTTAATCCTGCTATTTATCTAGCTTGGGAGCTTGAACTAGAACAAGTTTTTAGTCACCATGACTTTTCTGAACTTGAGCGAGTACGAGCTGTCACTAGAGCATTTACTGGTTTTGCTTCTGTTTGGTGGAGTGTGCATTGTAAGAAAAACATTGATAACCAACCCACAACTTGGAAAGATTTGAAAGATGTAATGAGACAACAATTTTTCCCTCCTTACTATCGTCGTGAATTGCTTCGCAAATTTGAACAATTTAAACAAGGCAACAACACTGTTCATGCTTACTACCAAGAGTTCAAATCTTATATGCATCATTGTGACATAGAAGAATCTGAGGATGATACAATGAATAGATTTTTTTGGTGGTTTGAACCATGATATTCAGGCACGATTTCAGTATATTCCTCGTTGCATTACTGGTATGTATGTTCGTGCTTGTACCTTTGAGAGACAGTTACAGGAGGATGCATTGGGTGACTACAACAACTACTATTCTAGTTCATGCTCACCACCACCGCTTGGTTCCTCCACCGTTGCACCTACCAGAGCAGCCACACCTCAGATTGTGAGCGTGACATCATCTCAAGAGTATGGTACATTGCCATCATCCGTACCTACATCAGCTACATCTTTGCGACAAGGTAACTGTAAAGGTATTGATGATATAACTTCACATGGGAATGATGCATGCCTAGTTAACTTGAATACATTATGTGCTGAGTTACCTGTTGATTTGAGCGCATCACCTATTTTAGAGAATCATGTTACTGTCATTAATGCGTCATGTGATCAAACAACTAAAATACCAACAATTTTGAGTGCACCCATTGAGTTAACTGTTGATGCAAAAGAATCAATGTTTAATCATTTTGATATGACATCTAATCTTGGTGATGATTCTGTGCCGAATGACTTATTGCATGTTTGCTTATTTAAGCATGTTGTAGCATGTAAATTTGATGCAAGTAAGGTTTATTCACCAATGTTGGGATGGTTTAATGATGAATATTGTCAATCTTTTGTTATGAATAAGAGCTTCACTTATATGTGCAAACTAAGTTGCAATATTTTCATGCCTTCTACTTATGATAATATTTTGGCTTTATATTTTATGATCTATGAAGGTTACTCATGTATACATGTGTCATATGTGCAAAAATCAAGGAAAGTAAAAATGGATGACATATACATATATAACATGTACACCTTGTCTCTTTTGTTTGCCACATTTCAGATTAAGCAACGCCGAGGACGGCTTTATTTTCAAGAAGGGGAGGATGATGAGGACATGACTACCTTGGATATGACCAAAAATATTGCATACATGCATATTTGTCAGGTGATTTCTAGTGTCAACTATTTAATAATCTATTTATATTATCCAGAACAAAAATACTTCACACACTTTTGTGTTTTGTCTAATTGCAGGTGTATGGGACATTTGTACAATCCACATATGAAGATAAGGGAAAAGGAGAAGCTTAGGTGCTGTTCAAAAAGTCCTTTCACGTCACTTTTGGGCCAAGAGAAGATAGAGTCCAAGTCTCTCACGTTCTGGATTCAGATTCGGACTGCACAGACATACCTGACTCAAAACGGCAAGAACTTTTTCATACAGACTCCGAATTGGGTGATTCTTTTTTTGTTGGAAAGTAGATTCCGTCCTCTTTCCACTCCAATTGGATTCACCTTTAAATTCGTCCGGAGCATTGAGATATGGACGAAACAATCTGACGCTGTAGCAGAATCCGAGTCAAACAACATGTCCAAAGGTGTTGCGTCACCTCCACTTGGGCCCATGAGCCTTGTACGACCTAGGGTTGGTTTTAGGCTGCCTTGGGACGTCCTCCCACCTCCTTGGCCGCCACCCCTTGCTCCTATATAAGTAGATCCACCTAGTAGCTTTTTCCTTGGGATTTGTTTAGTTAAAAGTTAGCCAACGCAACTTCGTGTACTTCGTTTATGTCCAACGACCAGACCAAGACCGCTTTCGGATCCCCACCATTATCAATACTCCATCCATATTCGCAATATTCAGATTGCTTTATCATATTCTTGCATGTTCTTCGATTGCTTGCAGGAATAGACCTTCGTGGTCACGCTGATCGTGCTTCCAGCATCATTAGTAACCTCGGGAGATTGGTTTAGCGATTGATAAGGCGCAACATCGTGCA
Source organism: Aegilops umbellulata (assembly GCA_032464435.1). Taxonomy (NCBI): domain Eukaryota; kingdom Viridiplantae; phylum Streptophyta; class Magnoliopsida; order Poales; family Poaceae; genus Aegilops; species Aegilops umbellulata. Next base: position 199,760,800 of record CP136058.1, on the reverse strand, counting down.
CGTTTGTAGTCGGATCGTCCAAGTCGTCTCCACCAAATCGATAGTTATCATCTCATCAAAAGATCGGGACACCCCGCCTCTATCAGGTTTCCTAATTTGCGCAAGTCAAAGCTAATGCCACGTGCTGATGGTCCTTTTAAGGTGTTAGAAAAAATAAATGATAATGCATATAAACTTGAGTTGCCTGCAGATTTTGGGGTTAGTCCTAGTTTTAACATTGCAGATTTGAAGCCTTATTTGGGTGAGGAAGATGAGCTTCCGTCGAGGACGACTTTATTTCAAGAAGGGGAGGATGATGAGGACATCAATACCATTGTTACACCCACAGCCCCTACTGTTACATATGATGGACCAATTACTAGAGCTCGCGCACGCCAATTAAATTACCAGGTACTTTCGTTTCTTGGTAATGATTCTAATGTTCATGAGAATATGATTCTGCCTAAATTGGATACATTTGTTTTGCTTAGAAATGAAGGGCCTAGCTTGGAGAAGGATGAACATTGGAGCAAGAACAAGCATGGAGTTGATGGCATGCGCAAGGGGAACAAGAACGGAGTTACAAGTGATGATTTCAGGACTCTGAAGCCACCATAAGGAGTGAATGAAGCCTTGGACGAAATATACAAGATGCCACTTCATAAATTTCGTCCAGAGGCTATTCTGGGTGCTGCGTCACCTTATTATTTGGCCAGGCCCATGTAATTTCGAAATACTTAAGTATAGGCTGTTTTTAGAGTCCGTATGTGTGGGGAAACAAGAGTTAGGGTTGGTTTTATACCCCTTCCTTAAGGGCCACGAAATTCCCCCCCTTTTCCTCCATATATACAGCCCTTAGGGCGTCGTTTAGACTTTGGGTTTTGTTTAGATCAAAAGTTCGCCATAGCTGCAACTTCGCGTACTTCGTTTGTGTTCAACGACCAGACCAAGGCGTCACAGAACCCCACCTTCATTAATAAAGCTTTCCTCTTATATTCGCAATATCCAGATTGCAATCTTAGTTTCTTGCTTGTTCTTCGTTTGCTCGCAGGAAACAGGCCCTCATGGTCAGGTTGATCGTGCTCCGGCGTGGTCAATAACCTCTCGGAGTTGGTTTAGCGATTGCTAAGGCGCGACGTCTTCGCACGTTCGTAGTCGGATCGTCAAAGTCGACTTCCTCCAAATGATAGCCACCATCTCATCGAAAGACGGGACACCTTTGCCTCTATCACATCCATTGCACCATACTCGGCAAGCATCTCGCCATTCGCTTCTGCCATCTCTTTGGAAAAGGCTGCCACGAGATGGGCGTGGGTGGACGCGATCTGGGCTTGCACGGGCTCCGTCGTTGCAAGGTATGCGGTGGAGGAACGGACGGCTGCTCGAACGCGCTCGGCGATTGCCAGCTCTTCGGCTGTGGGTTACCGACCGTTGTCGGAGAAGCTTCATTCGATTTGTGCGGTGACCGCCAGGAGCTGGGCGTGGGCGGCCTCGACATGGTCGTGGGCGGCCTCCATCAGGGATAAGGCCACTGTTGTGGAACGGACAGCTGCTGTGCCGCTCTCGCCAGTTGCTATCCCCGAGGTAGATGTTGCTGCCGCCACCTGAGAAGCAACATCGGCTGTTTGGGCTGCCTTTGCCACCCGGTCGCAAATTGTGGCCGCGCTCATGCACCTTGTTAGCACGCGCATGGCGGCTGCGGCCGCACTCTCGCTGGAGTTGGCCACTGAAGTTACCCTCACGACGCGGGTCCATGTGCCCATCTTTCACTGGTGACGATTGAACAGTGAAATGATATTTGGGGATCGAGCTAGTGTGCTTGAGATGTAGGTTGTGGACGGTAGCTGACGCACCTTCTCGCGTAAGCCATAGGCGTACTATACACCGATGGTGCTCCAAGATATTTTGTACTACATCTCACACGGTTGCTGATAATAAACTGTGTGCAATCTACTTGATTTTTCATCTTGATTTGAATTACATAATGGGGTCATAGCGGTAATGGACGGTGTTTGAATTGCTAGACCTTTTATTTGGAGTGAACATGCAACTATATGTGTGTCGTAAAAGAATTGGAATTATTCAGGGTTCATTTGAACATTTTATACATTAAATTGGTTTTCTAGCCATTTTAGGTGAACAATTCAAATTTGAACTACATGCACATGCTCCAGTGCATATAAATTGGTTGAAAAATCAAATCTGTGTCCTTGGGTGCATGCTTAGGTCCCATGCAAGAAATGGGAATGAATTTCAAACACCAGGGCACTGTTGATTGCCGGCAAAACATTGAGATGCCTGGTTTTTAAATTCTAGTAAATCCAAAACTTGTCTGAAATTCATGAAACTTGGCATGCTATCATGGAGTGGCATCAATATGCCATGGTACAAATTTTGTCCCATTTGGGGCAGGTCTGGGTATATGCTTCTCACAAACTGGAGCTTCTCACAACAAGCATGATGGTTTTCGGTGGGGAACGGCCCACCTTTGGGACGAAACGATATCCATTTCCTCTTATTGCTTTCATTTTTTTTCTCGTGTCAACATAGAACAACAGGAGTGTTGTGTGAATTTTTGTGATTTTTCGGGTTCATTTGGACATTTTTATGCATTAACTGAGTTTGCAATGCATTTTATGTGCATAATTCAAATTTCAACCACATGCAGATGCTCCAGTGCATATAAATTGGTTGAAAAATCAAGTCTGTGTCCTTGGGTGCATGCTTAGGTCCCATGCAAGAAATGGGAATGAATTTCAAACACCGGGGCACCGTTGATTGCCGACAAAACATTGAGATGCCTGGTTTTAAATTCTTGTAAATCCAAAACTCGTCTAAAATTCATTAAACTTGGCATGCTATCATGGAGCAGCATCAACATGTCGTGGAACAAATTTTGTCCCATTTGGGGCATGTTTGGGTATATGCTTCTCACAAACCGGAGCTCCTCACAATAATCATGATGGTTTTCGGTAGGGAACATCCCACCTTTGGGGACGAAACGATATCCATTGCCTCTTATTGCTTTCAAATTTTTTCTCGTGCCAACATAGAAAAACAGGAGTGTTGAGTGATTTTTTGTGATTTTTCGGGGTTCGTTTGGACATTTTTATGCATTAACTGAGTTTTCAATGCATTTTATGTGCATAATTCAAATTTGAACTACATGCACATGCTCCAGTGCATATAAATTGGTTGAAAAATCAAATCTGTGTCCTTGGGTGCATGCTTAGGTCACATGAAATAAATGGGAATGAATTTCAAACACCGGGGCACCGTTGATTGCAGGCAAAACATTGAGATGCCTGGTTTTTAAATTCTAGTAAATCCAAAACTCGTTTGAAATTCATGAAACTTAGCATCCTATCATGGAGCGGCACCAACATGCGGTGGTAGAAATTTTGTCCCATTTGGGCCAGGTTTAGGTATATGCTTCTCACAAACCAGAGCTTCTCACAATAAGCATGATGGTTTTCGGTAGGGAACGTCCCACCTTTGGGGACGAAACGATATCCATTTCCTCTTGTTGCTTTCAACTTTTTTTCTTGTGTCAACAGAGAACAACAGGAGTGTTGTGTGAATTTTTGTGATTTTTCGGGTTCATTTGGACATTTTTATGCATTAACTGAGTTTGCAATGCATTTTATGTGCATAATTCAAATTTCAACCACATGCAGATGCTCCAGTGCATATAAATTGGTTGAAAAATCAAGTCTGTGTCCTTGGGTGCATGCTTAGGTCCCATGCAAGAAATGGGAATGAATTTCAAACACCGGGGCACCGTTGATTGCCGACAAAACATTGAGATGCCTGGTTTTAAATTCTTGTAAATCCAAAACTCGTCTAAAATTCATTAAACTTGGCATGCTATCATGGAGCAGCATCAACATGTCGTGGAACAAATTTTGTCCCATTTGGGGCATGTTTGGGTATATGCTTCTCACAAACCGGAGCTCCTCACAATAATCATGATGGTTTTCGGTAGGGAACATCCCACCTTTGGGGACGAAACGATATCCATTGCCTCTTATTGCTTTCAAATTTTTTCTCGTGCCAACATAGAAAAACAGGAGTGTTGAGTGATTTTTTGTGATTTTTCGGGGTTCGTTTGGACATTTTTATGCATTAACTGAGTTTTCAATGCATTTTATGTGCATAATTCAAATTTGAACTACATGCACATGCTCCAGTGCATATAAATTGGTTGAAAAATCAAATCTGTGTCCTTGGGTGCATGCTTAGGTCACATGAAATAAATGGGAATGAATTTCAAACACCGGGGCACCGTTGATTGCAGGCAAAACATTGAGATGCCTGGTTTTTAAATTCTAGTAAATCCAAAACTCGTTTGAAATTCATGAAACTTAGCATCCTATCATGGAGCGGCACCAACATGCGGTGGTAGAAATTTTGTCCCATTTGGGCCAGGTTTAGGTATATGCTTCTCACAAACCAGAGCTTCTCACAATAAGCATGATGGTTTTCGGTAGGGAACGTCCCACCTTTGGGGACGAAACGATATCCATTTCCTCTTGTTGCTTTCAACTTTTTTTCTTGTGTCAACAGAGAACAACAGGAGTGTTGTGTGAATTTTTGTGATTTTTCGGGTTCGTTTGGACATTTTTATGCATTAACTGAGTTTGCAATGCATTTTATGTGCATAATTCAAATTTCAACCACATGCAGATGCTCCAGTGCATATAAATTGGTTGAAAAATCAAGTCTGTGTCCTTGGGTGCATGCTTAGGTCCCATGCAAGAAATGGGAATGAATTTCAAACACCGGGGCACCGTTGATTGCCGACAAAACATTGAGATGCCTGGTTTTAAATTCTTGTAAATCCAAAACTCGTCTAAAATTCATTAAACTTGGCATGCTATCATGGAGCAGCATCAACATGTCGTGGAACAAATTTTGTCCCATTTGGGGCATGTTTGGGTATATGCCTCTCACAAACCGGAGCTCCTCACAATAATCATGATGGTTTTCGGTAGGGAACATCCCACCTTTGGGGACGAAACGATATCCATTGCCTCTTATTGCTTTCAAATTTTTTCTCGTGCCAACATAGAAAAACAGGAGTGTTGAGTGATTTTTTGTGATTTTTCGGGGTTCGTTTGGACATTTTTATGCATTAACTGAGTTTTCAATGCATTTTATGTGCATAATTCAAATTTGAACTACATGCACATGCTCCAGTGCATATAAATTGGTTGAAAAATCAAATCTGTGTCCTTGGGTGCATGCTTAGGTCACATGAAATAAATGGGAATGAATTTCAAACACCGGGGCACCGTTGATTGCAGGCAAAACATTGAGATGCCTGGTTTTTAAATTCTAGTAAATCCAAAACTCGTTTGAAATTCATGAAACTTAGCATCCTATCATGGAGCGGCACCAACATGCGGTGGTAGAAATTTTGTCCCATTTGGGCCAGGTTTAGGTATATGCTTCTCACAAACCAGAGCTTCTCACAATAAGCATGATGGTTTTCGGTAGGGAACGTCCCACCTTTGGGGACGAAACGATATCCATTTCCTCTTGTTGCTTTCAACTTTTTTTCTTGTGTCAACAGAGAACAACAGGAGTGTTGTGTGAATTTTTGTGATTTTTCGGGTTCGTTTGGACATTTTTATGCATTAACTAAGTTTTTAATGCATTTTATGTGCATAATTCAAATTTTAACTACATGCACATGCTCCAGTGCATATAAATTGGTTGAAAAATCTATGTCCTTGGGTGCATGCTTAGATCCCATGCAAGAAATGGGAATGAATTTCAAACACCGGGTACCATTGATTGCCGGCAAAACATTGAGATGTCTGGTTTTTAAATTCTAGTAAATCCAAAACTCGTCTGAAATTCATGAAACTTGGCATGCTATCATGGAGGGGCATCAACATGCCGTGGTACAAATTTTGTCCCATTTGGGGCAGGTTTGGGTGTATGCTTCTCACAAACCGGAGCTTCTCACAATAAGCATGATGGTTTTCGTTAGTGAACGTCCCACCTTTGGGGACGAAACAATATTCATTGCCTCTTATTGCTTTCAAAAAAAATTCTCGTGTCAACAAAGAGCAATAGGAGAGTTGTGTGAATTTTTGTGATTTTTCGGGGTTCGTTTGGACAGTTTTATGCATTAACTGAGTTTTCAATGCATTTATGTGCATAATTCAAATTAGAACTACATGCACATGCTCCAGTGCATATAAATAGGTTGAAAAAATCAAATTTGTGTCCTTGGGTGCATGCTTAGGTCCCATGCAAGAAATGGGAATGAATTTCAAAAACCGGGGCACCGTTGATTGCCGACAAAACATTGAGATGCCTGGTTTTTAGATTCTACTAAGTCCAAAACTCGTCTGAAATTGATGAAACTTGGCATGCTATCATGGACAAATTTTGTCCTATTTGGGGTAGGTTAGGGTATATGCTTTTCACAAACCGGAGCTTCTCACAACAAGCATGATGGTTTTCTGCAGGGAACGTCCCACCTTTGGGGACGAAACGATATCCATTGCCTCTTATTGCTTTCAATTTTTTTCTCGTGTCAACATAGAACAACATGAGTGTTGTGTGAATTTTTGTGATTTCTCGTGGTTCGTTTGGACATTTTTATGCATTAACTGAGTTTTCAATGCATTTATGTGCATAATTCAAATTTGAACTACATGCACATGCTCCGGTCCATATAAATTGGTTGAAAAATCAAATCGGTGTCCTTGGGTGCATGCTTAGGTCCCATGCAAGAAATATGAATGAATTTAAAAAACCGGGGCACCGTTGATTGCGGGCAAAACGTTGAGATGCCTAGTTTCTAAATTCTAGTAAATCCAATACTCGTCTGAAATTCATGAAACTTGGCATGCTATCATGGAGCGGCATCAACATGCCGTGGTACAAATTTTGTCCCATTTGGGGCAGGTTTGGGTATATGCTTCTCACAAACCAGAGCTTCTCACAATAAGCATGATGGTTTTCGGTAGTGAACGTCCCACCTTTGGGGACGAAACGATATCCATTGCCTCTTATTGCTTTCAAAAAAAATTCTCGTGTCAACAAAGAGCAATAGGATTGTTGTGTGAATTTTTGTGATTTTTCGGGGTTCGTTTGGACAGTTTTATGCATTAACTGAGTTTTCAATGCATTTATGTGCATAATTCAAATTTGAACTACATGCACATGCTCCAGTGCATATAAATAGGTTGAAAAAAATCAAATTTGTGTCCTTGGGTGCATGCTTAGGTCCCATGCATGAAATGGGAATGAATTTCAAAAACCGGGGCACCGTTGATTGCCGACAAAACATTGAGATGCCTGGTTTTTAGATTCTACTAAGTCCAAAACTCGTCTGAAATTGATGAAACTTGGCATGCTATCATGGACAAATTTTGTCCCATTTGCGGTAGGTTTGGGTATATGCTTTTCACAAACCGGAGCTTCTCACAACAAGCATGATGGTTTTCTGTAGGGAACGTCCCACCTTTGGGGACGAATGATATCCATTGCCTCTTATTGCTTTCAAATTTTTTTCTCGTGTCAACATAGAACAACATGAGTGTTGTGTGAATTTTTGTGATTTTTCTAGATTTCTTTGGACATTTTTATGCATTAACTGAGTTTTCAATGCATTTATGTGCATAATTAAAATTTGAACTACATGCATGCTACCTCTTGAGCACTGCGTTGGTTTTCCCTTGAAGAGGAAAGGGTGATTCAGTAAAGTAGCGTAAGTATTTCCCTCAGTTTTTGAGAACCAAGGTATCAATCCAGTAGGAGACCACGCTTGACTCCCACGCACCTACACAAACAAATAAGAACCTCGCAACCAACACGAAAAAGGGGTTGTCAATCCCTTCACGGTCACTTACGAGAGTGAGATCTGATAGATATGATAAAGTAATATTTTTGGTATTTTTATAGTAAAGAGAAATAAAGATGCAAAGTAAAATAAACGGCAATGGAAATAGCTAAGTGTTGGAAGATTAATATGATGGAAAATAGACCCGGGGGCCATAGGTTTCACTAGTGGCTTCTCTCAAGAGCATAAGTATTACGGTGGGTGACCAAATTACTGTTGAGCAATTGATAGAATTGAGCATAGTTATGAGAATATCTAGGTATGATCATGTATACAGGCATCACGTCCGCGACAAGTAGACTGACTCCTGCCTGCATCTACTACTATTACTCCACACATCGACCGCTATCCAGCATGCATCTAGAGCATTAAGTTCATAAGAACAGAGTAATGCTTTAAGTAAGATGACATGATGTAGAGGGATAAACTCATGCAATATGATATAAACCCCATCTTTTTATCCTCGATGGCAACAATACAATACGTGCCTTGCTGCCCCTGCTGTCACTGGGAAAGGACACCGCAAGATTGAACCCAAAGCTAAGCACTTCTCCCATTGCAAGAAAGATCAATCTAGTAGGCCAAACCAAACTGGTAATTCGAAGAGACTTTCAAAGATAACCAATCATACATAAAAGAATTCAGAGGAGATTCAAATATTGTTCATAGATAAACTTGATCATAAACCCATAATTCATCGGTCCCAACAAACACACCGCAAAAGAAGATTACATCGAATAGATCTCCAAGAAGATCGAGGAGAACATGGTATTTAGATCCAAAAAGAGAGAAGAAGCCATCTAGCTAATAACTATGGAGCCGAAGGTCTGAGGTAAACTACTCACACACCATTGGAGAGGCTACGGTGTTGATGTAGAAGCCCTCCGTGATCAATGACCCCTCCGGCAGGATGCCGGAAAAGGCCCCAAGATGGGATCTCACGGGTATAGAAGGTTGCGGCGGTGGAATTATGTTTTCGTGGATGCCTTGATGGTTAGGGAGTACGTAGGTATATATATAGGAGGAAGAAGTATGTCGGTGGAGCAACGTCGGCCCCACGAGGGTGGAGGGCCCGCCCAGGGGGTAGGCGCGCCCCCCTGCATCGTGCTCTCCTGGTTGATTTCTTGACGTGGACTCCAAGTCCTCTGGATCACGTTTGTTCCAAAAATCACGTTCCCGAAGGTTTCATTCCATTTGGACTCCGTTTGATATTATTTTTCTGCGAGACACTGAAATAGGCAAAAAACCAATTTGGGCCGGGTCTCCGGTTAATAGGTTAGTCCCAAAAATAATATAAAAGTGCATGCATGTTTGAACTTTTTGGTAACTTGTTGCCAAAGGGGGAGAAAAATGTATAGATCATAGGCTTCGAGAGAGAGTGTTGCTTTTTATCTCTCTTACTATTTTGGTCGAACTAATTTTTGATTGTGTGCTTGTGAGATACTGGTTGATCATGTGTTTGATCATATGCTACCTTTATGCTTGTTGGATGATATTATATTATCTCTTATATCCTTATATGATCATTCACTTTCTTGGTGATGAGTGCATGCTTTCAATTTCTATCATTTTGAGCGCTCCACCAAGATGTATGTGACATGGAAGAGTAACCCATGATCCTAATTGATTGTGCATTTGCATTCAAAAGCAAATTTTAAATAATGCACAAATTTAGGGGGAGCTCTTGCTTATCACATACTTCTCAAAGCGACGATGTTTTTCAATCTTATTATCATTTGTCGAAGCTTTGATCTATATGTTGTCATCAATTACCAAAAAGGGGGAGATTGAAAGTGCAACTATCCCTGGGTGGTTTTGGTAATTCCTAACAACATATAGCTCATTGAGCTAATGCTATTTCAAGATAAATATTTCAGGAAAGCTCAGTGATTGGCATGACATGGATTAGAAAAGTGGACCCCTCAAAATGCAAAGGACAAAAGGATTGGCTCAAACTCAAAGCACAAGACTCTACTTTTTTCATTTTAGTGGTCCAAGATCACATTGAGTCCATAGGAAAAGCCAATACTATTAAGAGGGGTGAGGTGCTACTTAATGAGGTTCTTGTTCAAAATGCTTAGTGATATGCTTCAAAGCCCTCAACTACTTTCTCATATACACATATGTCCCAAACCAAAAGTCAAACGCGGCCCCATCGAAACTTTCTATCCGGCGCTGATAGAGGCAAAGGTGTCCCGATGTTTCGATGAGATGGTGGCTATCGTTTCTGAGGGAGTCGACCTTGGCGATCCGACTACGAACGTGCGAGACGTCGCGCCTTAGCAATCGCTAAACCAACTTCCGAGGGTTATTGACCACGCCGGAGCACGATCAACCTGACCACGAGGGCCTGTTTCCTGCGAGCAAACGAAGAACAAGCAAGAAACTAAGATTGCAATCTGGATATTGCGAATATAAGAGGAAAGCTTTATTAATGAAGGTGGGGTTCTGTGACGCCTTGGTCTGGTCGTTGAACACAAACGAAGTACGCGAAGTTGCAGCTATGGCGAACTTTTGATCTAAACAAAACCCAAAGTCTAAACGACGCCCTAAGGGCTGTATATATGGAGGAAGATGGGGGGAATTTCATGGCCCTTGAGGAAGGGTCCGAAACCAACCCTAACTCTTGTTTACCCACACATACGGACTCTAAAAACAGCCTATACTTAAGTATTTCCAAAATTACATGGGCCTGGCCCAATAATAAGGTGACGCAGCACCTAGAATAGCCTCTGGACGAAATTTATGAAGTGGCATCTTGTATATTTCGTCCAAGGCTTCATTCACTCCTTATGGTGGCTTCAGAGTCCTGAAATCATCACTTGTAACTCCGTTCTTGTTCCCCTTGCGCATGCCATCAACTCCATGCTTGTTCTTGCTCCAATGTTCATCCTTCTCCAAGCTAGGCCCTTCATTTGTAAGCAAAACAAATGTATCCAATTTAGGCAGCATCATATTCTCATGAACATTAGAATCATTACCAAGAAACGAAAGTACCTGGTAATTTAATTGGCGTGCGCGAGCTCTAGTAATTGGTCCATCATATGTAACAGTAGGGGCTGTGGGTGTAACAATGGTATTGATGTCCTCATCATCCTCCCCTTCTTGAAATGAAGTCGTCCTCGACGGAAGCCCATCTTCCTCACCCAAATAAGGCTTCAAATCTGCAATGTTAAAAGTGGGACTAACCCCAAAATCTGCAGGTAGCTCAAGTTTATATGCATTATCATTTATTTTCTCTAACACCTTAAATGGACCATCAGCACGTGGCATTAGCTTTGATTTGCGCAAATTAGGAAACCTATCCTTACGCAAATGTAACCAAACAAGATCACCAGGTGCAAAGACAACATGTTTTCTACCCTTATCTCCAGCAAGTTTATATTTAGCATTCATACGCTCAATGTTTTCCTTAGTTAACTCATGCATTTTTAAAATCAATTCAGCACGTTCTTTAGCATCAAAATTAACCTTCTCCGAAGATGGAAGAGGCAACAAATCAATAGGTGCACGAGGTAGGAAACCATACACAATTTCAAAAGGGCACATCTTAGTAGTAGAATGCAATGAACGATTATAAGCAAATTCAATATGAGGCAAGCATTCTTCCCACATTTTCTTATTATTCTTCAAAACAGCCCTAATCATAGTAGACAATGTTCTATTGACTACTTCAGTTTGTCCATCAGTTTGGGGGTGACAAGTAGTACTAAAAAGCAGTTTAGTCCCCAACTTAGCCCATAAACATCTCCAAAAGTGGCTAAGAAATTTAGTATCACGATCTGAAACAATAGTATTTGGCACACCATGCAAGCGAATAATTTCACGAAAGAACAAATCAGCAACATTAACAGCATCATCGCTTTTATGACATGGTATAAAGTGTGCCATTTTCGAGAATCTATCCACGACAACAAATATGCTATCCCTCCCCTTCTTTGTTCGAGGCAAACCTAAAACAAAGTCCATAGATATATCCTCCCAAGGAACACTAGGTACAGGCAAAGGCATATATAAACCATGAGGATTGAGTCGTGACTTAGCTTTTTGACATGTAGTGCAGAGAGCAACAAAGCGCTCAACATCCCGTCTCATCTTTGGCCAAAAGAAATGTGTAGCAAGTACGTCCTCTGTCTTCTTCACGCCAAAGTGTCCCATTAATCCTCCTCCATGCGCCTCCTGCAACAACAAAAGACGAACAGAACTAGCTGGAATGCATAGCTTGTTAGCACGGAACACAAAACCATCATTAACAACGAACTTGTTCCATGATCTACCTTCTTTACAATTCTGCAATACATCTTTAAATTCAGCATCATGCACATATTGATCTTTGATGGTCTCCAAACCAAATATTTTAAAATCAAGTTGTGAAAGCATAGTATAACGACGAGACAATGCATCAGCAATAACATTTTCTTTACCCTTCTTGTGTTTAATGACATAAGGGAAAGTCTCAATGAATTCAACCCATTTAGCATGTCTACGGTTCAGTTTAGCTTGACATTTGATGTGTTTCAAAGATTCATGATCAGAATGTATAACAAATCCTTTGGGCCATAAATAATGTTGCCATGTTTCTAAAGTCCGAACAAGAGCATATAATTCTTTATCATAAGTAGAATAGTTCAGACTAGGCCCACTCAATTTTTCAGAAAAGTATGCAACAGGTTTGCCATCTTGTAATAACACACCTCCTAATCCAATTCCACTAGCATCACATTCAAGCTCAAAAGTCTTATTAAAGTCAGGAAGTTGAAGTAAAGGAGCATGTGTCAACTTATCTCTCAATACCATGAAGGCTTCTTCCTGTGCGGTACCCAAAACAAAAGGCACATCCTTCTTTGTAAGCTCATTGAGAGGTGCAGCAATGGTGCTAAAATCTCTCACAAAACGCCTATAGAAACCAGCGAGTCCAAGAAAACTCCTCACTTGTGTGACCGTTTTAGGCTACGGCCAACTCTCAATAGCTTCAATCTTGGCTTTATCAACTTCAATTCCCTGTGGAGTAACAACATAGACAAGAAAAGACACTCGGTCGGTGCAAAAGGTGCACTTCCCAAGGTTACCAAACAAACGTGCATCACGTAGAGCATTAAAAATAGCACGTAAATGTTCCAAATGTTCTTCCAAAGATTTGCTATAAATCAGTATATCATCAAAATAGACTACCACAAATCATCCAATGAAAGCACGTAAAACTTCGTTCATTAATCTCATGAAATTACTAGGTGCATTAGTTAACCCAAAAGGCATGACTAACCACTCATATAAACCAAACTTAGTTTTAAATGTTGTTTTCCATTCATCTCCCAATTTCATACGAATTTGATGGTATCCACTACGCAAATCAACTTTGGAGAATATTGTAGAGCCACTCAATTCATCAAGCATATCATCTAGCCTAGGAATAGGATGACGATAACGAATAGTAATATTATTAATGCCTCTACAATCAACACACATACGCGATGTACCATCCTTTTTAGGCACTAGTATAATAGGAACAGCACAAGGACTAAGAGATTCACGTATATAACCTTTGTTGAGCAGCTCCTGTACTTGACGCATAATCCCCTTCGTCTCCTCTGGATTGGTACGGTGTGGTGCACGGTTGGGTAGCGATACACCGGGAATTAAGTCAATTTGATGCTCAATCCCTCGAATAGGTGGTAATCCCGGTGGCACGTCTTGTGGAAAGACGTCAGCGAACTCCTGCAAAATGTTAGTAACAGCAGGAGGCAAAGAGGAAGGCACGTCCTCGAATGAAAATAATACCTCTTTGCACACAAAAGCATAGCAAACAGATTTGCTAACATCTAGATCATCAATATCAGATTTGGTGGCAAATAAACATGCACTTTTCAATTTAATTTCAGAAGCAACACTAGATTGTTTATTATTAGGCTTCATTTGTTGCTCAAATTCTTTTGCCACAATCTGATTTTCACTCTTATTTTGCTCCTGTTTTGCTTTATTAGCTCAATTAATATCATCTTTCAAAATGGAATCAGGAGTCATAGGAAGCAAAGTAATATTTTTGTCCTTATGAACGAGAGTATACTGATTGTTTCTACCATGGTGTACAGAATTTTTATCAAATTGCCATGGTCTACCAAGTAATAAGGAACATGCTTGCATAGGTACCACATCACAATCAACATAATCAGCATATGTAGAGATACTAAAATGCAAACGAACAGTACGTGTTACCTTAACCTTGCCGCTGTTGTTGAACCATTGGATGTAGTAAGGATGTGGATGTGGTCTTGTGATGAGGGATAGCTTCTCCACCATCTCCATGCTAGCCAAGTTGTTGCAGCTCCCTCCATCTATGATGACGCGAACAGAACGTTCCTTCACAACTCCCTTTGTATGGAACAAATTATGCCTCTGATTTTGCTCAGCTTGCGTGACCTGCACACTCAAAACACGTTGAGCAACCAAACATTCATACCTGTCAGCATCTTCAGGAGCCATGTATTGCGTCTCATGATCAGAATCATCTCCACCGTGTTCTTCATGTGTAAGAAGAGCCAAAGTCTCCTCATCATAGTCACTAGCGGACTCATACCCACCATCCTCAGTAGCAATCATCACACGCTGTGATGTGCATTTGCGCGCAAAATGTCCTCTTCCCTTACAACAACGACAAATAATATCACTTGTGTGCCCTGTAGACGCCATGGAAGAAGCAGAGCTCTGTGCAGGCCCGGCAGGTGTGCTCTTGGCAGATAGTGGTGGTTGTGCCTGCTTTCTTGTATCACGGTTGGAGGTGGTAGCCGACGGAGGTGCCGGTGTAGCAGAACGTGTGGAAGTAGATGATGCACGTGGTGTCCATGATGAAGGTCGACCTGCAGAAAAGTCAGTTCGCGCCAATGCCTGTCGATCCTGCACTTCACGTTCAGCTTTACAAGCAAGATGGAATAAACGAGTGATATTATTATAATCCTTATAGTCTAGAATGGTCTGAATCTCTCTATTTAATCCACCCAGAAAACGTGCAAGCATAGCTTCATTCTCCTCAACAATACCACATCGAATCAATCCAGTTTGTAATTCCTGATAATATTCTTCTACAGAATTTTTTCCTTGTCTTAAGCGCTGCAATTTTTGAAGTAATTCACGTTGATAATATGGCGGAACCCAACGAGTACGCATAGCAGTTTTCAAAGCAGCCCAAGTAGCTGGAACAGGATATAATCTACAATATTCAGACCACCAAACACATGCAAAGCTAGTGAAAGCACAAACAGCAGCAGGAACACGTCTCTCCTCAGGATATTGTAAACATGTAAATTGTTGTTCAGTTTCTAACTCCCAAGTAAGATATATATCAGGAACATGTCTACCCTCAAATGGTGGGATATTCAATTTCAGTTTAGGGAGATGGTCATGATCTCGTACCTGAGGGGGAGCCCTAACATTACCATTATTTGCATGTGGACGACCTGGTGGTTGTGGTGCTGGTGGTTGCACGTAGTTCTGATGTTGATCAACCTCATCCTCGTAATCTCCCACATAATCATCCTCCTCCGCATCAGCAGCAGGAGCCACAGAAGTATCAACAGCAGCACCAACAGGTTGGCCAAGCGCAAGAGGAACACGGGTCGCTCGGCGGAGGGCTGTTTCGCGATGTGGAGGTAGTCGTTGTTGTTGTTGTTGTTGTTGTTGTTGTTGTTGTTGTTGTTGTTGTTGTTGTTGTTGTTGTTGTAGAGGTGCGTTAGGTGCAGCCGGTGGTGGTGGTGGTAGACGCGCGAGCAACTCATTGAACTTGTTATCGAGCTTTATTTCGAATGCCTTCTCAATGCCATCTATCTTCTCCATGGCCTCTTCAAATCTATTGAGCACATCTTCCACCTGTCCACTCATCATTTGTTGAAACTTATCATGTAACGCTTTGTTTGTCATGTTCTCCCAGTCAGTCTCGTCGGCTTGTGATCCTGCCATGGTTAGCAGCAATAGAAACACACAAGAATATGATCCTACAGACTACTAATAAGAGGTGGTGGTGGGAGTCACAAATCCGTCAAGCAAAACTCAAATTCTTACCAGTTCTTACCCAGCAGTAGGCGGTGATCGGCAACCGTTGTAGTCAAAACTCTCAAAAGCTTGGATAGAGCGATTACCAGGGAGAGTCAAACGCACGACGTAGATGTATGTGGAGCTGGGAAGGCTTATAGTATGGTAGCAAAAAGGGTCAGCAATAATCAATTCAGAGATGCAAAGTTGAATAAACGCTCAACGACGGTACTGTGCTGGTCCTAGGCTAGATCGTACTAGAGACGCGAGCCTAGAATACTAACAAAATCACGGCGCTGCACGTAAACAAGGGAGGAGCACACTCTGAATTTTTTTCTTTTTTTTTCACTTTTTTTTGCACTTTTTTTTCCTATTTTTTTTTTGCTCCGCAACAATTTTTTTTGAAAAAGTCTACAAATGTCCTAAAAACTGCCTAGCCAGAATTTTCCAGACTTAGTTTTTTTTTTGAGTTTGGAACTATTTTTCTTCTGCGGGTAGCACGAAAGTTGGGGAGTCCTTCTTTGTCACGACTCGGAGTATGGCGTGATCTGGAAATCCAAAACAGAGTAACAAAATACTGGACTTGGAATAGGACTGGTGGCGGAGATGAATCTGGTGGAACTCGGACTGGTGGCGGAGATGAATCTGGTGGAACTCGGACTGGCGGCAGATATATGTTGCCGGTGGACTCGGATTGGCGTGATGGCGGCGGGTATGTGGTGGCGTATATGGACTCGGATTGGCGGTGAATATGTGGTGGTGGTATATGGCAGCGGTGATGAAGTTGGTGCGGTGGTGGTATATGGCAGCAGCGATGATGATGATGCGATGGTGATATATGGCAGCGACGACGTGACAACCTGTGAACAGAACTCGAAACTCTAAACTACGAAAAACTGTAAAATCTCACCGAGCAACCTGGAGCTCTGATACCACTTGATAGAGGCAAAGGTGTCCCGATGTTTCGATGAGATGGTGGCTATCGTTTATGAGGGAGTCGACCTTGACGATCCGACTACGAACGTGCGAGACGTCGCGCCTTAGCAATCGCTAAACCAACTTCCAAGGGTTATTGACCACGCCGGAGCACGATCAACCTGACCACGAGGGCCTGTTTCCTGTGAGCAAACGAAGAACAAGCAAGAAACTAAGATTGCAATCTGGATATTGCGAATATAAGAGGAAAGCTTTATTAATGAAGGTGGGGTTCTGTGACGCCTTGGTCTGGTCGTTGAACACAAACGAAGTACGCGAAGTTGCAGCTATGGCGAACTTTTGATCTAAACAAAACCCAAAGTCTAAACGACGCCCTAAGGGCTGTATATATGGAGGAAGAGGGGGGGAATTTCGTGGCCCTGGAGGAAGGGGTCCGAAACCAACCCTAACTCTTGTTTCCCCACACATACGGACTCTAAAAACAGCCTATACTTAAGTATTTCGAAATTACATGGGCCTGGCCCAATAATAAGGTGACGCAGCACCTAGAATAGCCTCTGGACGAAATTTATGAAGTGGCGTCTTGTATATTTCGTCCAAGGCTTCATTCACTCCTTATGGTGGCTTCAGAGTCCTGAAATCATCACTTGTAACTCCGTTCTTGTTCCCCTTGCGCATGCCATCAACTCCATGCTTGTTCTTGCTCCAATGTTCATCCTTCTCCAAGCTAGGCCCTTCATTTGTAAGCAAAACAAATGTATCCAATTTAGGCAGCATCATATTCTCATGCACATTAGAATCATTACCAAGAAATGAAAGTACCTGGTAATTTAATTGGCGTGCGCGAGCTCTAGTAATTGGTCCATCATATGTAACAGTAGGGGCTGTGGGTGTAACAATGGTATTGATGTCCTCATCAGGCGCCACCGAGTTCACTTGACATAGCCACTGCCAGAAACCCTAGTCTTTTCGGTCTCACCAATAGGGATCTCGGTCTCACCGAGATGGGATTGTAATCTCTCTGTTTCCCTTCGTAACATTCCGGTCAAACCGAGATGTGCGATCGGTCCCACCGAGATTGCAATGCAAACTCTCTATTTCCCTTTCATAACGTTTCGGTCCAACCGAGATGAGCGAATCGGTCCCACCGAGTTTGCCTGGCCAACTCTCGGTTTGTCTATTACCAAAATCGGTCCCACCAAGTTTGTGTAATCGGTCTCACCGAGATTAGGTTACGCCCTAACCCTAATGACATCGGTCCCACCGAGTTGACATGTCGGTCCCACCGAAAACCCTAACGGTCACATTATGAACTAAATCGGTCCGACCGAGTTTCATGATTCGGTCCCACCGAGTTTGGTAAATTGTGTGTAACGGTTAGATTTTGTGTGGAGGCTATATATACCCCTCCACCCACTCTTCATTCGTGGAGAGAGCCATCAGAACATGCCTATGCTTCCAACCTATATTTTCTAAGAGAGAACCACCTACACTTGTGTTGAGGTCAAGATATTCCATTCCAACCACATAAATCTTGATCTCTAGTCTTCCCCAAGTTGCTTTCCACTCAAATTATCTTTCCACCAAATCCAATCCTATGAGAGAGAGTTGAGTGTTGGGGAGACTATCATTTGAAGCACAAGAGCAAAGTTCATCATCAACACACCATTTGTTACCTCTTGGAGTGGTGTCTCCTAGATTGGCTAGGTGTCACTTGGGAGCCTCCGTCAAGATTGTGGAGTTGAACCAAGGAGTTTGTAAGGGCAAGGAGATCGCCTACTTCGTGAAGATCTACCCGAGTGAGGCAAGACCTTCGTGGGCGACGAACATGGTGGGATAGACAAGGTTGCTTCTTCGTGGACCCTTCGTGGGTGGAGCCCTCCGTGGACTCGCGCAACCGTTACCCTTCGTGGGTTGAAGTCTCCATCAACGTGGATGTACGATAGCACCACCTATCGGAACCACGGATAAAAAATCTCTGTGTCTACATTGCGTTTGCTCCCTCCAAACTCCTCCCTTTACCTTCATATGCAATTGTTTTACATTCCGCTGCTACACTCTTAGAATTGCATGTGTAGGTTGATTGCTTGACTTGTGCTAAGTTGCTAAAATCTGCCAAGAACTAAAATTGGGAAAAGGCTAGATTTTTATTTGGTCAAGTAGTCTAATCACCCCCCCTCTCTCTACACATACTTTCGATCCTACAGGGAGCCCGGCATTGCCCTGATACCTCTCCAACGTATCTATAATTTTTTATTGCTCCATGCTATATTATCTACTGTTTTGGACCATATTGGGCTTTATTTTCCACTTTTATATTAATTTTGGGACTAACCTATTAACTGGAGGCCCAGCCCAGAATTGTTGTTTTTTGCCTATTTCAGTGTTTCGAAGAAACGGAATATCAAACGGAGTCCAAACGAAATGAAACCTTCGGGACGTGATTTTCTCACCGAATATGATCCAGGAGACTTGGACCCCCCGTCAAGAAAGAAGGGAGGCGGCCACGAGGGTGGAGAGCGCCCCCCTAGGGCGTGCCCCCTGCCTCGTGGGCCCCCCTTTGCTCCACCAACGTACTGCTTCCTCCTATATATACCTATGTACCCCCAAACGATCAGATACGGAGCAAAAAACCTAATTCCACTGCCGCAACCTTCTGTACCCACGAGATCCCATCTTGGGGCATGTTCCGGAGCTCCGCCGGAAGGGGAATCCACCATGGAGGGCTTCTACATCAACACCATAGCCTCTCCGATGAAGTGTGAGTAGTTTCCCTCAGACCTTCGGGTCCATAGTTAGTAGCTAGATGGCTTCTTCTCTCTTTTTGGATCTCAATACAATGTTCTCCCCCTCTCTCGTGGAGATCTATTCGATGTAATCTTCTTTTTGCAGTGTTTTTGTTGAGACCGATGAATTGTGGGTTTATGATCAAGATTATCTATGAACAATATATGAATCTTCTCTGAATTCTTTTATGTATGATTGGTTATCTTTGCAAGTCTCTTCGAATTATCAGTTTGGTTTGACCTACTAGATTGGTTTTTCTTGCAATGGGAGAAGTGCTTAGCTTTGGGTTCAATCTTGCGGTGTCTTTTCCCAGTGATAGTAGGGGCAGCAAGGCACGTATTGTATTGTTGCCATCGAGGATAACAAGATGGGGTTTATATCATATTGCATGAATTTATCCCTCTACATCATGTCATCTTGCTTAAGGCGTTACTCTGTTTTTAACTTAATACTCTAGATGCATGCTGGATAGCGGTCGATGACTGGAGTAATAGTAGTAGATGCAGGCAGGAGTCAGTCTACTTGTCTCGGACGTGATGCCTATATACATGCTCATACATAGATATTCTCATAACTATGCTCAATTCTGTCAATTTCTCAACAGTAATTTGTTCACCCACCGTAGAATACTTATGCTCTTGAGAAAAGCCACTAGTGAAATCTATGGCCCCCGGGTCTATTCTCTTCATATCAATCTTCCATCACTTTATTATTGCTTTGCTTTTTTACTTTGCCTTTTATTTTACTTTGCATCTTTATACCAGAAATACCAAAAATATTATCTATCATCTCTATCAGATCTCACTCTCGTAAGTGACCGTGAAGGGCTTGACAACCCCTAATCGCGTTGGTTGGGTTGGGCTATTTGTTTTGTGTAGGTATGAGGGACTCGCGTGTAGCCTCCTACTAGATTGATACCTTGGTTCTCAAAAACTGAGGGAAATACTTACTCTACTCTGCTGCATCATCCTTTCCTCTTCAAGGAAATCCAACGCAGTGCTCAAGAGGTAGCAGGAAGATTTCTGGCGCCGTTGCCGGGGAGTCTACGCAAAAGTCAACATACCAAGTACCCATCACAATCCCTTATCTCTCGCATTACATTATTTTCCATTTGCGTCTCGTTTTCCTCTCCCCCACTTCACCCTTGCCGTTTTATTCGCCCTCTCTTTTCTGTTTGCCTTTTTCTCGCTTGCTTTTTGTTTGCTCGTGTGTTGGCTTGCTTGTCTGTCACGATGGCTCAAGATAATACCAAATTGTGTGACTTTACCAATACCAGCAATAATGATTTCCTTAGCACTCCGATTGCTCCTCTTACCAATACTGAATCTTGTGAAATCAATACTGCTTTGTTGAATGTTGTTATGAAAGATCTATTCACCGGCCTTCCTAGTGAAGATGCCGCTACTCATCTAAATAGCTTCGTTGATTTATGTGATATGCAAAAGAGAAAGATGTCGATAATTATACTGTTAAATTGAAGCTATTTCCTTTTTCGCTTAGAGATCGTGCTAAAGCTTGGTTTTCGTCTTTGCCTAAAAATAGTATTGATTCTTGGAACAAGTGCAAAGATGCTTTTATCTCTAAATATTTTCCTCCCACTAAAACCATCTCTCTTAGAAACGATATTATGAATTTTAAGCAACTTGATCATGAACATGTTGCACAAGCTTGGGAGAGAATGAAATTAATGATACGTAATTGCCCTACTCATGGTTTGAATTTGTGGATGATTATACAAAAAAATTATGCCGGATTGAATTTTGCTTCTAGAAATCTTTTAGATTCGAACGCGGGAGGCACTTTTATGGAAATCACTTTAGGAGATGCTACTAAACTCCTAGATAATATTATGGTTAATTATTCTCAATGGCACACTGAAGAACTACTAATAAAAAAGTGCATGCGATAGAAGAAATCAATGTTTTGAGTGGAAAGATGGATGAACTTATGAAATTATTTGCTACTAAGAGTGTTTCTTCTGATCCTAATGATATGCCTTTGTCTACTTTGATTGATAATAATAATGAATCTATGGATGTGAATTTTGTTGGTAGGAATAATTTTGGTAACAACGCGTATAGAGGGAACTTTAATCCTAGGCCTTATCCTAGTAATCCTTCTAATAGTTATGGAAATTCTTACAAGAACTCTTATGGAAATTTTAATAATATGCCCTCTGAATTTGAGAATAGTGTTAAAGAGTTTATGAATTCACAAAATAATTTCAATTATTTGCTTGAAGAGAAATTACTTAAAGTTGATGAATTGGCTAGGAACATTGATAGAATTTCTCTTGATGTTGATTCTTTAAAGCTTAGATCTATTCCTCCTAAGCATTATATCAACGAGTCTCTCAAAGCCATGAGAATTTCCATTGATGAGTGCAAGGAAAGAATCACTAGGATGCGTGCTACGAAAGATGCCTTTATTAAAGCGTGTTCTTCCTATGAAAATAAAGATGAAGATCTAAAAGTTATTGATGTGTCCCTATTAAATCCTTATTTTGCAATATGAATCTTGATGGGACTAAATATGATCCACCTTTACCTAGAAGGCGTTCCAAAAATTTGGAGTTTTTAGATCTTGATGATGAAATTGATAAAAGTGGGATTGAAAAGACTAAAACCCTAGATGTTGCTAAACCCACTATTTTGGACTTCAAGGAATTTAATTATGAAAGTTGCTCTTTAACTGATTGTATTTCCTTGTTGCAATCCGTGCTAAATTCTCCTCATGCTTACAGTCAAAATAAAGCCTTTACCAAACATATCGTTGATGCCTTGATGCAATCTTATGAAGAAAAACTTGAGTTAGAAGTTTCTATCCCTAGAAAACTTTATGATGAGTGGGAACTAACTATTAAAATTAAGATTAAGGATCATGAATTTTATGCTTTATGTGATTTGGGTGCTAGTGTTTCCACTATTCCCAAAACTTTGTGTGATTTGCTAGATTTTCGCGATTTGATGATTACTCTCTAAACTTGCACCTTGCAGATTCCACTATTAAGAAACCTATGGAAGAATTAATGATGTTCTTATTGTTGCAAATAGGAATTCTGTGCCCATAGATTTTATCATTCTTGACATAGATTGCAATCCTTCTTGTCCTATTGTTCTTGGTAGACCTTTCCTTAGAACAATTGGTGCAATTATTGATATGAAGGAAAGGAATATTAGATTCCAATTTCCATTAAAAAAAGGCATGGAACACTTCCCTAGGAAGAAAATAAAATTACCATATGAATCTATCATGAGAGCCACTTATGGATTGCCTACCAAAGATGGCAATACCTAGATCTATCCTTGCTTTTATGCCTAGCTAGGGGCGTTAAACGATAGCGCTTGTTGGGAGGCAACCCAATTTTTTTTAGTTTTTTTGCTTTTGCTTCTGTTTAGGAATAAATAATCCATCTACCTTCTGTTTAGATGTGGTTTTACGTTTTAATTAGTGTTTGTGCCAAGTTAAACCTATAGGATCTTCTTGGATGATAGTTATTTGATCTTGCTGTAATTTCCAGAAACTTTCTGTTTATGAAAATAATTGTTAAAAATCACCAGAATGTGATAAAATACTGATTCCAATTGCTGATGATCAATAAACAAATTTCCTAGGTCGTCCTATTTTTTCTGATATTTTGGAGTTCTAGAAGTTTGTGTTAGTTACAGATTACTACAGACTGTTCTGTTTTTGACAGATTCTATTTTTCGTGTGTTGTTTGCTTATTTTGATGAATCTATGGCTATTAAAATAGTTTATAAACCATAGATAAGTTGGAATACAGTAGGTTTAACACCAATATAAATAAAGAATGAGTTCATTACAGTACCTTGAAGTGGTCTTTTGTTTTCTTTCGCTAACGGAGCTCACGAGATTTCTGTTGAGTTTTGTGTTGTGAAGTTTTCAAGTTTTGGGTGAAATCTTTTGATGGATTATGGAACAAGGAGTGGCAAGAGCCTAAGCTTGGGGATGCCCATGGCACACCCAAGATAATCCAAGGACACCAAAAATTCAAAGCTTGGGGATGCCCCGGAAGGCATCCCTCTTTCGTCTACTTCCATCGGTAATTTTACTTGGAGCTATATTTTTATTCACCACATGATATGTGTTTTGCTTGGAGCATCTTGTATTATTTGAGTCTTTGTTTTCTAGTTTACCACAATCATCCTTGCTGTACACACCTTTTGAGAGAGCCATACATGATTTGGAATTTGATATAATACTCTATGTGCTTCACTTATATCTTTTGAGCTATATAGTTTTGCTCTAGTGCTTCACTTATATCTTTTAGAGCATGATGGTGGATTTGTTTTATAGAAACTATTGATCTCTCATGCTTAACTTAGATTATTTTGAGAGTCTTAAATAGCATGGTAATTTGTTTAATAATCTTAATATGCTTGGTATTCAAGATTTGTAAAACTTTCTTTTGAGTGCGTTGAATACTAAGAAAAGTTTGATGCTTGATAATTGTTTTGAGATATGAAGATGGTGATATTAGAGTCATTCTAGTTGAGTAGTTGTGAATTTGAGAAATACTTGTGTTAAAGTTTGTGATTCCCATAGCATGCACGTATGGTGAACCGTTATGTGATGAAGTCGGAGCATGATTTATTTATTGATTGTCTTCCTTATGAGTGGCGGTCAGGGACGAGCGATGGTCTTTTCCTACCAATCTATCCCCCTAGGAGCATGCACGTAATACTTTGCTTTGATAAAATCTAGATTTTTGCAATAAGTATATGAGTTCTTTATGACTAATGTTGAGTCCATGGATTATACGCACTTTTCCCATCCTTCCACCATTGCTAGCCTCTCTAATACCGCGCACTTTTCGCCGGTATCATAAACCCACCATATACCTTCCTCAAAACAGCCACCATACCTACCAATCATGGCATTTCCATAGCCATTCCGAGATATATTGCCATGCAACTTTCCACCGTTCCGTTTATTATGACATGCTCCATCATTGTCATATTGCTAGCATGATCATGTAGTTGACATCGTATTTGTGGCAAAGCCACCGTTCATAATTCTTTCATACATCTCACTCTTGATTCATTGCATATCCCGGTACACCACATGAGGCATTCATATAGAGTCATATTTTGTTCTAAGTATCGAGTTGTAATTGTTGAGTTGTAAGAAAAATAAAAGTGTGATGATCATCATTTTTAAAGCATTGTCCCAAGTGAGGAAAGGATGGTGGAGACTATGATTCCCCCACAAGTCGGGATGAGACTCCGGATGAAAAAAAAGAGTCCATAAAAAAAGGAGAAAAGGCCCAAATAAAAAAATGAGAGAAAAAGAGAGAAGGGGCAATGTTACTATCCTTTTACCACACTTGTGCTTCAAAGTAGCACCATGATCTTCATGATAGTAAGTCTCTCATTTTGTCACTTTCATATACTAGTGGGAATTTTTCATTATAGAACTTGGCTTGTATATTCCAATGATGGGCTTCCTCAAAATGCCCTAGGTCTTCGTGAGCAAGCGAGTTGGATGCACACCCACTTAGTTTCTTTTGTTGAGCTTTCATAGACTTATAGCTCTAGTGCATCCGTTGCATGGCAATCCCTACTCACTCACATTGATATCTATTAATGGGCATCTCCATAGCCCGTTGATACGCCTAGTTGATGTGAGACTATCTTCCCCTCTTTTTGTCTTCTCCACAACCACCATTCTATTCCACATATAGTGCTATATCCATGGCTCACGCTCATGTATTGCGTGAAGATTGAAAAAGTTTTGAGAATGTAAAAAGTATGAAATAATTGCTTGGCTTGTCATCGGGGTTGTGCATGATTTAAATACTTTGTGTGGTGAAGATAGAGCATAGCCAGACTATATGATTTTGTAGGGATAACTTTCTTTGGCCATGTTATTTTGAGAAGACATAATTGCTTTGTTAGTATGCTTGAAGTATTATTATTTTTATGTCAATATGAACTTTTGTCTTGAATCTTTTGGATCTGAATATTCATGCCACAATTAAGAAGAATTACATTGAAATTATGCCAAGTAGCACTCCGCATTAAAAATTCTTTTTTATCATTAACCTACTCGAGGACGAGCAGGAATTAAGCTTGGGGATGCCTGATACGTCTCCAACGTATCTATAATTTTTTATTACTCCATGCTATATTATCTACTGTTTTGGACTATATTGGGCTTTATTTTCCACTTTTATATTACTTTTGGGACTAACCTATTAACCGGAGGCCCAGCCCAGAATTGTTGTTTTTTTTGCCTATTTTAGTGTTTCGAAGAAACGGAATATCAAACGGAGTCCAAACGGAATGAAACCTTCGGGAACGTGATTTTCTCACCGAATATGATCCAGGAGACTTGGAACCCCCTCTCTCGTGGAGATCTATTCGATGTAATCTTCTTTTTGCGGTGTGTTTGTTGAGAATGATGAATTGTGGGTTTATGATCAAGATTATCTATGAACAATATATGAATCTTCTATGAATTCTTTTATGTATGATTGGTTATCTTTGCAAGTCTCTTCGAATTATCAGTTTGGTTTGGCCTACTAGATTGGTTTTTCTTGCAATGGGAGAAGTGCTTAGCTTTGGGTTCAATCTTGTGGTGTCCTTTCCCAGTGACAGTAGGGGCAGCAAGGCACGTATTGTACTGTTGCAATCGAGGATAACAAGATGGGTTTTTATCATATTGCATGAATTTATCCCTCTACATCATGTCATCTTGCTTAAGGCATTACTCTGTTTTCTTGAACTTAATACTCTAGATGCATGTTGGATAGCGGTCGATGAGTGGAGTAATAGTAGTAGATGCAGGCAGGAGTCGGTCTACTTGTCTCGGACGTGATGCCTATATACATGATCATACCTAGATATTCTCATAACTATGCACAATTCTGTCAATTGCTCAACAGTAATTTTTCACCCACCGTAGAATACTTATGCTCTTGACAGAACCCACTAGAGAAATCTATGGCCCCGGGTCTATTCTCATCATATCAATCTTCTATCACTTTATTATTGCTTTGCTTTTTACTTTGCCTTTTATTTTACTTTGCATCTTTATACCAAAAATATTATCTATCATCTCTATCAGATGTCACTCTCGTAAGTGACCGTGAAGGGATTGACAACCCCTAATCGCGTTGGTTGCGTTGAGCTATTTGTTTTGTGTAGGTACGAGGGACTCGCGCGTAGCCTCCTACTGGATTGATACCTTGGTCCTCAAAAACTGAGGGAAATACTCACTCTACTCTACTGCATCACCCTTTCCTCTTCAAGGAAAGCCAACGCAGTGCTCAAGAGGTAGCATGCCCTGAGGGCGACCCTCACGGAGCTGGTCTCTCCAGGCGCCCTCGCGAGGTTGGTCCTACCAGCGGTCTTCACGAGGCCGGTCGCGTCACTCCTGGCAGGGGCCGCGGTTGTCCCAGCGTCCCCCACTTTGTCCTCCTCCTCGGTCGTAGCCACGGTCGTCGCGCTCGGGGCGTCGACCAAAGCGTCCATCACGGATGGCCCTGAGCTCCTGACAGTCGCTGGTGTTGTGGCTGTGAACGTTGTGGAAGGCACAGAACGGGCGGTTGGCCTTGGGCGACTCAGGGTGGTCGCGGCCGCGCTTCTTCTCTGGTTCTGACGCGAGCACGGCGGCCCCCTTGTGCTTCACGTCCTTGACCTTGGCCTTCTTGTCCTCCTGGTCGGCAGCTGGGAGCTCAAGGAGGGAAAGGCGTCCTTCCTCAGCTCTTGCGCACTTGGTCGCCATGTTAAACATCCCAGAGTCGTGCATAGCTCCTCGTGGATGGCGAGCTCTTCCTTCATCTTGACGTCACAGACGCCATCGGAAAACACGGAGATGATGGCTTTGTCCGTCACCTTGGGAATCTTGAGGCGAACGCTGTTGAAGCGATGGATGTACTTCTGCAGGGTTTCCCCTGGCTGCTTCTTGATGCGCCGCAAGTCACTCGCCGCAGGCGGGCGGTAGCGAGTGCCTTGGAAGTTGGAGACGAAACGCTCGCGCATCTTGCCCCAGGAGGAGATCGATCCCGCGGGCAGGTTTAGGAGCCACGAGCACACGCCATCTTTGAGGGCCATAGGGAACCAATTCGCCATGACCTTCTCATCGCCGTTGGCCGCATCGATGCTTAGCTCATAGAGCTGCAGGAACTCCACGGGGTCGGGGGTGCCGTCGTTGCGCGGAGGCAGGTCCATCTTGAACTTGCCGGGCCAGACGACGCTGCGCAGCTTGGGAGTGAAGCCATGACAACCTGTTGTGGTCACTGGAGCCCGTCACGGAGGCGGAGCCTGGTCATGATATCCTCGTGCCACCGCGGCAGGCGGCGCGCGGTCTTGGCGTTGTGGTGTTGGGAGCGCAGGAGCGTTTTCTTATGGCCGAGGGACTTCTTGGCAGCTTCCTTCTTCATGCACGGGTGCCCGGCGTGGTCGGTCACGCCGCTGGGCCGCGCGTTTTGGTGCGAGGTCAGCGTCTTGATGCGGAGGTCGTGGAGGCGCTCCATGGGCGACGTCGCCCGCTGCTGGAGGTGGTCGAGGTAGTGAAAGGGACGGCGCAGGAGAGCCCCCAGCGGCGCTGATGAGCTCGGCAATGCGGTCGAGCCAGTTGTCGTAAAGGTCATCGACTGGACGATAGTGCAGGAGCTCACGTGACGTGAGCAGTACAGCCTGCGCGTCCGTGGGTGCGCGACGAGCGTGGGATGACGAGCCAGCCAGAGTCAGTGACAGGGTGGCGGTGCGTTCGTCTCGCCACACGGAAGGGTGCAGCGGCGAAGCTTGCTGCTCGTTCCCTGTCGGGACGGTGGCAGCATTGGCAACAGGCGATGGAGAACGGCGGGGAGGTCCGCCGACAGACGCCGTCTAAGCAACATGGGCGGCAAGGGCGGCCCGACGCTCGGCACGGGCTCGACGAGCGTCTGCCATGGATCCGGTGGAGCAGCGGAGCGTGGATCGACAAAAGAAAGGCTTCGGCGCACCCCTACCTGGCGCGCCAAATGTCGGATTCTTGGTTCCGGCAAACCCTTGACGTTCGAACACTGGGGTGCGCACGAAGATCTCTCTATCTCTAGCTCTCTCTCGCAATGATCTCAAGGCTTAACTCAACGAACCCAAAGAACGAGAGACACGAGGGTTTATACTGGTTCGGGCCCCCGTTGTGGTGTAATACCCTACTCCAGTGTAGTGTGGTGGATTACCTTGCAGGCTGAGGTTGAACAAGTACAAGGGAAGAACAGCCTCCTGAGGAGAGGTGTTCTTGAGCTCGGTGAGCTTGTGTGTTGAGGATGGTCTGACTGATCCGTCCCCCTGCTAGGGTGGTGGCTAGTCCAATTTATAGAGGCCCGAGTCCTCTTCCCAAATATTTGGCGGAAGGTATCCCACAATGGCCAATTTGAAGGGGGACAACTAATACAAGTTATCCTGACAAAAGGTGGTCTTCGCCTGCCAAAGGCTCTGGTGGTGACGCCGTCGTGGGCTCCATGGTGACCTCCGTCCTGCCGTCCTGCTGGTCTTGGTCTCGTTGCACCAATATGGAAACCTTTTCCTGATGCCTCGAGACTCCTTGCCTGCGCTTTCCCCTTTAGCACCAAAGAGGCAACGAGTACTCTGCGCCCGCCTGGCCGTGGTCGTCATGGCTCATGTCATGCGAACCTCGCGAGGTACCCCTTGCATAGATATCTCCGCTCCTCGGGAGCCAGTCTAGGAGGGCGCCCCTGAGGAGGTCTTGTGTCGTCCGCCTCACGAGGCTTGGCCCCTCGCGAGGGTCTGGAGTAGTTGTTGGTGAAGATGGTCCGTACCAGGCCACTAGATGAGCCACGCCCTGGGCCACAGGCAGGCAAGTTTGGGTACCCCCGTTCCCAGGACGCGGACAAAATTGTGTTAAGTGCCACACCGTTTTCACTACACATTATGCTTGGATTGTCTTGCACTTTGGATTGCCCCGTGTAGTTAGACCTCTAATTATATTTTCTGTTGTGAATGATTCATATGCCTACTATAGACCTTTTGTTGAGGACTTTGTGCATGCTTTCTATGACATTGAGGTAGATGCTTATTCTTTTGCCATGCACATTAGATCACTACCTCACATTTACATGATTGGCCCTATAGATTGCTATTGCTTCTTTCCTTCGATTGTGCTCAATTGATATGCTTACATGACACGCCACACTTCTTTGTCACACCTTATGCTATGCATGACACGACACTTGTTGGGTAAATCACCACTTAAATGCTTGGTTTTGCACTAACACTAACCACATTTGTTTTTCCAAGTGTTTGTCGTATTTGCCCCTTTTGCAGGAATTACAAGATGGTGTGATATTGGAGAGTGCCAATTTCAAGATTGAAGATGATGAGTACTTGGATATCATCCATTTATACATGGCAGACTCCATCGCTTTCTCATGGTGATTTGTTTTCTGGTCCGAGGTTGGATCTTTTCCAACGCAGCAGGGGATGATGCGGAGCATCCTACGGACATCACCATGTCAAGAGCCCATTTTCCAAGACACACGCACATCATCCAATTCAAATATATAAAGGTGAATCTTCTCCTTTACATGCGTCGTGCCCTTCGAGGATGGTATACTACTTGACACTCCTCTCATGTGTATGCCTAGGTTTGAGTGAATCTTCACACATGGAGACGAGGAGTACATGCGAAAGAGAATGACTACACCATCCAAGAGGGAAGCTTGGAAGCGGACAAGGAACCATCAAGAAGAAGGCCAAGTTCTGCAAGCACCGACCGGTGTCCACGAGAAGGTGATAAGTTGCGAGGCCTTTGGATACCCCGTGCGCACGGGCCTCTGGACCCCGTCCCACGGTACAAGCTCATGTGCACGGGCTAAGCTGCCAGCTCTCTGGATATCCCATGTGCACGGGCTCCATTTACCACGTGCACACGGGGCTGCATGCATGCAGCTATTGATCTTTTCTGATGTATTACCATTTGGCCCCTACTTACCCCCTCATGCCTTGGACCTATATATACCCTCCTTCCTCCTCCATTTAGATATAGCTAAGATTAGATCTAGACATTAGAGCTTAGCTCATGTATCTCCCCTTGTGGGATTCCTCTTAAGAGAGAAGACTCCATTAGAGTGCAAGACCTCCACTTTTGGAGAAGGACTCCCAAGTGAATCATCGAGACCTCCTAAGGACTCGTTTGACAAAAGGGGATCAAGGGGGTTTTGAGAGTATTAACCCCGCGGGGCCCGAAAACCACCCTAACCCCCGACAGCCTGTTTGTTTCGCGAGTTTTGCACAGCCCAATCCCTTCCATCCCCCTTCTATCCACGGGTCTCCAACCCTCGAGGGCACACGCAGGGAATGCGAGAACGCGCTGCCGCCACTGAGAGGAGGCGCCCGGCCGCCACCGAGAGGAGCGCCCTGCCGCCGGATCTTCACCTCGCCATTGCCGCCAGAGCGTCAACGTCCTCCTCCGCCAGTTCTCCCCGAGGTGATTCCTCCCCTCTCCTCCACTTCTCCATCCCCTCCCCTGCAAACCCTAGGACCAGCTCTTCTTGCTCCTCGTCCAACACCCAGCGGCCATGACTCCGTTCTGCAGCAGTTCGCTACCTCCATGGCTATCCTTATACTCTCCTACCTAGCTTTGTTGTGGAGTTCAACTTCAGCAGTTTGCTGCCTCCATGGCCACCCATGACCAGTTCGCTGTCTCTCTTCTAATTACAGAACACGGCACTTAGCTTTAGTAGCCTTCAAATATTGGTTGTAATTTAGGTGGCTATTTAGTTGTTTTTATCAACATGCAGTGAATTGTATGGACACTCATCTTGGGGTTTCTGACAGCTAGCTTTTGGTCTTTTCATGCAAAACAAATTTATCTTTCACCCATACACACACCATGATAGTACTGGGATCGTTGCTCGAGGGGTAGTATTCTCTTAAAGACTATGACACGGAGGCAAAACCAAAGAGTTATGTAGTGAGGTCTAGCCACTTGCTCATGTTGTTTTCTAAATGATATCAAGCCATGACCTGGATATGCAGTTACCTGCACCTGCATGATGTACTGTAGTTATTACTTGCTCATGTTGTTTTCTAAATGATAATTATTATTTTAGCATTCAAAGATATTACACAGTCTTGATATCTGCGTTCAGTGTGATTTTCATGATTTGACCGCTGATGTTACAATGAGCTAACATTTATGCTTAGTTTCACTTCCTAATGTGTTGGTGTTGAATTCTGGAAGGACTCCTGAAAATTGCTAAATTGCTAAAATTCCAGGCTTTGTATGCCCTTGCAAAGTGTCAGGTCCATTGTATGCCAATGGAAATGTCCGACAATCCTTTTGTGGTGTTGTGGCACTCCCGTTACATTTTCTTTCTAAAAGGATTAGAACTGATATAACATTTTCTTTCTAAAAGGATTAGAATTGACCCATGTGCACCCTATTTCTTTGTTCATGTGTCATATGTTTTCTAATAAACATTCAGCGAACAAACATTTAAACAAACTAAATCTATGCACCAATTTAGTCTGGGCAGCAAGATATGTAAGTATCGGAACTAACTGTGCACCCTATTTCCAGGCTTGTCTCACATATATTATCATGCAGGCACCCAAATAATGGAGTCTGAGGAGCCATGTGAGCTTGTTGGCTATATATGATGTCACTGAGATACAATGTACACTGTTGATGGTGAACTTGTAGGCCATGGTATCAATGACCTGTTGTGGTTGTGATAAACTGTTGTTGTTGTTGTTATGATAAATTATGATTGTTGGCATTTGGTGATTCCAAGTCATACTGTTATGATAAATTATATTGTTGTTGTGATGAGATATCATGTTGTTATAAGGGGAGTTAGTTACATTGTTTAGATTGGATTTTTTTTCATGTAATACACCATGTTATGTCAATCTGACAAACCCTGCCTACTAAATAGAAATTTAAAACAAAGAGGATTGTGGATGGAGCTGTTTTGGGGATTCAAAGGGTTTTGAGGGGATTGGTGGAAGGAAGAGATTCACCCAATCCCATGGAATCCCCCCTCCCCAAACCTCCCCAATCCATTCCTATCAAACAAAGCCTAAGGGAGAACGAATCCCCAAGTGAATCATCCAGACACATCTCTCCTATAGATTTGGATGGACTACCTTGTATCTTTATTTCCCTTGTTGTCTTTGGATCTTGGTGCACCTCTTGTATTGCTTGTGATTTGAGTACTTGCAGTGAATCTTGTCCAATAGGGTTTTCCCATGTGATCTGTCCGTGTTTTTCCCTCGTGTTCTTCGTGTTCCTTCTTGAATCCACCTCCAGTTCATGGACATCGTGATGCGGAGCATCCTATGGACATCACCATGTCAAGAGTCCATTCAACGAGTGACACGTGCGACATCTACTTCACATACACAAAGGTGAATCATCTCCTTTACACGTGCTCACTTGACACCTTCGAGGATGGTATACTACTTGACACTCCACTCGTGTGCATGCATAGGTATTATCGGAACACTACGGACGATGAGGAGGAGTGCAAGCGCCAAGGAACAACTACACCATCCGCAAGAGAAGCATGGAAGAGAAGGAGGAAGAAGACCCAGGACGAGCGGTACTACCGCCCACACCAAGCGGTACTACCGCTAGAGGCCCCCGAGCGGCACTACCGCCGAACTTCCGCTCTACTGCCGCTCAACCCGACAAACTCCTGTGCTCGAGCGACCCGGGTCCGGTACTACCGCCCAGTCCAAGCGGCACTACCGCTTGCAAGCGGTACTACCGCCCTCCCAAGCGGTACTACCGCCCTCCCAAGCGGTACTACCGCTCTGCCTGTGCGCAGCCACGGGCCTTTGGCCTTGTATCCCTCTCCCACTTACCCCTTCGTGGCTAAGACTATAAATAGACCACCTCCACCTCCTTTCTAGGGTTAGCAAAGTAGTAGCTCATTAGAGATAGAGCTTTGCTCATCCATATCGGATCTACTCCACGAGAGAGAGACCGCGGCCCCTCTACGGAGAAGATCCACCTTGGATTCAAGACCTCCATGTGAGCATGTGAGAAGATCCTCCGGGATATCAAGACCTCAACTCCTCCAAGGATTGGGATGAACGCTACCTTGTATCTTTCCCTTTGTTGTTCATGTACCTTGTGGATCTTGTGTGTTTGATTGTCTAGTGGATGTGTGATTGGACTTGTTCTTGAGTGTTTCCCCTTGTGTTTTCTCTCCGTTCTTCCCCGTGTTCGTCATGTTTTTCGAGGGATCTCGCTCCTTTCGTGAAAGATCGGCCATCTAGGGTTCCACCCTACATCACATCGGGCCACCTAGGGTTTTTTCCTACATCACGAATTAGACGACACCTTCGTCTACTTAATGTTCAGATAATACTAGTTCATGTATAAGAAAAAGGAATGAACCTTGCTATCATGTTGGATGTACAAGGACAGTCTGCTTGATTATCAGCCTACTTTTTCAAGCTTCACTAAAGGTTGACTGAACAATATTAAATTATAGGAGCATATCCCTAAAAAATGATTTGGAGCCGTGGCTCGAGACAGCCCTTTAAAGAACTTTGAAAATGTTAATTTTGTATACCAAAAAATTATGAATATTTTTGTATATGTGTGTAGAATGTAGAAAAGAAGATAGCCCAAGATCTTTTGTGCCTCTCAAAGACACACCGAACCAACGTTATCTTTCTTTCTGAAACAAGGAAAAATAAAAGAGTATGTTGAGAGTTTGTGTTATCGTTTGGTATGAAAAATGTGTTTACTCTTTCTATTCTAGGCAAAGGGGGTGGTTTAGAGGTTTTTTGGGATGACCTTTATACTCTGAAGTTGAACAAATATGGAGATCATTTTTTTGACATGTATATCTACAATGGGGATGGCACTAAGTGGAGAACTACTTTTGTGTATGGGGAACCAAAGTCAAACCACAGGTACATTATGTGGGATCTACTTAGGCGAATTAAACTGATTGGGTCTCAGCCATGGTTTATGGCTGGATCTTTTAATGAGGCAATGTGTCTGAATGAGCATTTTTCTCGGAATAAGCTTTCTCGCAAACTTATGGCTAATTTTCGTGCGATCTTGTCTGAATGTAATTTATTCGATTTGGGTTTCCATGGAGTTCCTTGGACTTATTATAATAAGTAGGAGGGCAATAAAAATGTGAAGGTGTGACTTGATAGAGCGGTGGCGTGCCCTCAGTGGTCCTCTATTTTTCCTGACTACAAGGTTTCACTATTATCAGTTCCAGGTCAGATCATTTCCCTATTCTTATTGAATTGTTGGGTGCTCCTCATTCTGGTACATTTGTTAAACATTTGAAATATGAAGCGTACTTGGAGAGAGAGGATGTGGTGCTCAAAGATCAGATTGAATCACGTTGGAATAATAGTTTGCCTGTCAGTGATCTGGGAGATGTGGAAACAACCTGGACAAGCTGATGAAGTCTCTTCATGGGTGGAGTAAGGTTCATATTGGATATCTGCCTAGAAATCTTGAATCTAGTCGTAAAATATTAAATATTATTTTTTAAAGAAATGATCATCGTGCAATTGTGGAGAGGAAGAAAATCCTCATAGGGATGGATGAGCTTTTGATTAAGGAAGAAATCATGTGGAAGCAGAGATCATGCATGTTTGGACAAAATGAGATGGGGGGATAGGAATACAATTTTTTTCATAGGAAGGCCACTTGGAGAGCTAAGAAGAACAATATCTGCTATCAGAAGAAGCGGGTGCCTTACAAATGATTTGGAGGAAATTAAAGGTATCACAAACTCATTTTTTAAGGATCTTTACTCTTGCGACTCTGGTGAATCTGTCGTATTGTTCCGCTTGTGAAACCTTTGGTGAATGAGGAAATGAATGAAGATCTATGCAAACATTTCTCTAAACAAGTAATTAGCGATGCTCTCTTCCAAATTGGGTAGTTAAAGGCCCCGGGACAAGATGGGTTTCCAGCTGGATTTTTTCAAAGGAACCGGGGTTTGCTCAAGGAAGATATTGTTTGTGTTGTCCAGCAATTCTTTTTTGCTGGAAATATGCTGGAGGGGATTAATGATACAACAATTGTTCTTATTCCTAAAGTAAAGTATCCTCGGTCAATAAAGTATTTTTGACCTACTTATTAGTCTATGTAATGTCATATACAAAATTATCTCTAGGTGCCTTGTTAATAGACTGAGACCTCTGCTGGATGGTATGATTTCTCCTACCCAAAGTGCTTTTAGCCCTGGAATATTAATGTATGATAATGCTCTTATCGCTTTTGAATGTATGCACTCATTGAATACATTGAGAGATTCTCGAGGTGAATATTGTGGATATAAGTTGGATGTCACTAAAGCATATGACCGTGTGGATCTGAAATTCGTGGAAAATATGCTTCGAGCATATGGTTTTGCTCCAATCTGGATCAAGTGGATTCTGGCATCTCTTACTTCAGTGAAATTCTCTCTTCATTTAATGGCCAGCTGCTAGATTCCTTTCACCCTTCTCATGGTCTATGGCAAGGGGATCCATTATCGCCATACATATTCCGCTTTTGTGGTCGAGGCCCTCTCCTTTCTACTTAATGGTGCATCGGCAAGAGGGGTTATCCAAGATTTTCAGCTGAATAGACATGCTCCAGGTAAATGGAGAGAGGAGGCTCTCGAATATTATTTGGAAGGCTAATGTTCCTCAGAAATATAGAATTTTTGCTTGGCGCACTGCCTCTAACAATCTAGTTGTACAAGTTAAGAGAGTAAAACGCCGCTAAGTTATCCTAGGTACGTGCTCGATCTGTGGTGTTGAAGATGAGTATATTTTCCATGATTTGGTCTTTTGCCCTAAGGCTTATGCATTGTGCATGGCGTTGAGGGAGGTTTGAAAGTTACCGGCTGAAGAGATCTTAGAATACTCGGGCAAAACTGGTTTCTTATTTTATTGGATCTGTTAAGTTCTCCTGTGCACAAGTAAACTACATTCATGTTCTGGAGAGCTTGGCACTTGAGGAATGACTTGATCTTTGATAAAAGGAAA
This sequence comes from Aegilops umbellulata, assembly GCA_032464435.1. Classification (NCBI taxonomy): domain Eukaryota; kingdom Viridiplantae; phylum Streptophyta; class Magnoliopsida; order Poales; family Poaceae; genus Aegilops; species Aegilops umbellulata. The sequence goes on along the minus strand of CP136058.1, from coordinate 199,724,221 downwards.
GGAATATCTCGCTCTCAGTGATTTTTGTTCAAAATTATTGGGCTTCATTCTCGTCTTGTCATGCAAACATGTTGACTGAGGTCAGTAGAAAATGATAAGGAAGTGGTCGATGGGGTACAACCCATTAATAATGAGAGGAAATGTGTTCCTTGCAGGTCCCACGTCAAAATTATTCAAGATTAATGTTGATGCAAGTATTGCAGAGGCCCTTAGCATTGTGACCGTGGGTGTAGTTGTCAGAAATCATACTGAGAAGTTATCATTTCTGCTTGGGATTATATTGGTATTTGCTTCAGCGTAGAGGAAGCGGAACTTGAAGCGGACCTCTCTTGCCTTTATATCGGTTTCACTCTTCACAAACCCATAATTTTGAAAACTGATTGTTCTTTTGTGGCTTTCTTTCTACAGGTCAAGCGTGGTTGATCTAAATAAAGAATCATTTTGTATCTTAAAGATGATGATGAATTTAAAAAAATTCCAAGATTAGCAGGAAGGCTAATATGGTGGCGCATGAGATTATGAAGTTCGGTTTTAATAATAGGTCTGATGGTATTCTTATTAATAGTGTTCCATCAAGTGTGGCAAAATTGTATGAATGTTTTAACTATTTAATATATGGTGGGGCTTAAAAAAGGTTTTTTTTGTTTCTTTGAACCACAAATTTCTCTCTGTGTATTGTCTAATGAAATTTTAGACATGTAGAGAACATCTATATGTAGCTGTAGAAATAAAATAGTTTTATCAAAACATTTAAAAAATTATCTTCTTTGAAAAGATCTAGCACACGATGTTCCTATTTATTTTTTTCATGATGAGTCATATGCTTGTGACATAAAAGACAATTTTTTTACTTACGATTGACAGGCTTTTCCAATTGTTGGAAATTCCAGGCTCGCCCAGTGGCCAAATTCCATTAATTGGAACCGGAAGCATCCTTGTAAAAAATACTAGAGCCACCCTCTCCCAGGCACTCCGCCCTCTCCCAGGCGCTGCCGGCCCCTCGCCGACGGCGCAGCCGTGCCCCTGCCGCCCGGCAGCGGTACCCACCAACCCAAAGCCACCTTTCCTGGCGCACCCCATGGCGTCCCTGGCCTGCTTTGCTTCCGCGGAGATGGTGAGCATCTCTGACGCTGGCTCTCCCCTCGCCTCTCCAGCTCCCTCCTTCGCTGACGTGGACCATTCCTGCCCCGCGCCATCAATGCCTGCCCTCCCTAGCAGCCAAGGCCGCGTCTTCAATCCGTCATCATGGTGGGGGCGGCTGCCCAAGCCCATGCCGGAGCGTACGTGCCTGCTGGATCTCAGGCACCTGCGGCCACTGTTTCATCGGAGTGGCATCAAGTCAGGCGGAAGCAGAAGAAAGGGGGCGGGACTGGCCCTCCGGGATCTCCGGCGCCATTACTTCCCTATGCCCAACCACCAACGCTCCCCGTATTGATGGCGTCTCGGGCTATAAGGAGGACCTCCAGGGAAGGTGTTTCTGCCGCCTCAGTTCATTCCACAAGATTTCTTCCTGCCACAGCAAGGTCAGGTGCCTCAATTGACTGGTCCTTGGCCATACCACTCATAACTGCCCTTCCTGCCACCTGCCCCAGGTCCCTCTTTCACACCTTGACCAGCAGCGGCGAAGCTTCGCTGAGCCAGCGCAAGCTCCCCCTCCGCCAATCCACTCTCGCCTTGTGTTCCTGTCTTAGTACCCCAACCACAACGCCGCCCCGGCCCGCTCTCGTCTGGTCTTCCCAACCCTCCGACAGACCAAGGGCCTGCCGGCAGCGCGTCCGTCGGATGGCCACCCATTGACATGGTTGTGGAGGGAAACCGCCATACGCGCAAGACAAAGTGCCTCATTGAGGAGTCCCAAGAGGCGCTAGATGAGGAGGCGTGACTGCGCGAGTCTGTGCTCGTGCTCATCGTTGCTAGGTCGCTGCCCGCGCTGTTGCCCACTGATGTCGCCACGGCCATCCGCTACGACTTGCCCGACATACCCGCCAATGGTCTCCCGGTCTCCCTCATGCAGTTAGGCTCGTTCTTCATGCGCTTCGCCCACCGATGGTGGTTCGAGCTGGTCAGAGGAGTTGACATGGTGCATTTTAATGGCACACCCTCCTGGTGCACCGGTGGAACCGTCTCACCTTCGCTACCTCGGTCAATCTACAGTGTCCTCCTCTTCATTGAGGGCATCCCGCCGTAGGAGTTCACCCTCCAAACCACGCAGGGCCTGCTTCCGGAGTGCCTCATCTACCAGGCAGCGGTGGAATCCATCGACAAGGCTGACCTTTCCTACTTCATCGCCCGCGCTTGGGTGGAGGACCCTGACGAGGTCCCGACGAAGACGGAGCTCACCGTGCAGCCTTGCAAGCGCTGCCCGGACCCCCTCGCCCATGTCTCCCTCCCACCAGGCTTTGGGTTGGAGGGCGATGGGATTGAGACCTGCGCATGCACTGAGCATCTTCCGCACAAGCTTAGCTACCCTATTCTGGTGCATGTCGACTCGGTTACCTTTTTCCCACCCTGCCCTACCTATGTTGTGCGCTAGTTTGAGGACGGCAACGAGGAGGATGGTGACGAGCCACCACCAGAGGAGATGCCGGACCCCTGGGAGCATGGCTCCTCCAACGAGGTCTCTAGGGGGAGGACTGGCTTTGGGCTCTCCCTCACCGAGAGGAGGGGTCGTCGATAGCACAGCCGCCCCTACTCTGGCCAATGCCGCCGGCTTCAAGGTGTCCTGCAGCCGGATGAGCACGACATGGTGGTTGCGCTGGTGCTGGAGGAGGTGGCCTACGTGCCTACTCATGACGAGACAATGACTGCCGTTGGGGAGGCTCATGTCGCCGCCTTTCCCGCGGGCGGATCTAGCCCTTTATTGTCTGGACTGTCAGGGACGCCTCCGACGCTGCATGGGGCCGTACCATCAGTTTCTTGCATGGGGGCGTTGCCCACTTCGCCGTCCATGCACGTGGGAGGGCAGACCACTACCAGACAAGGGCTTCTGAGTGGTGAGGTGGCCAACTGGGGGCTGGTCAGCCTGTCTCTGGAGGAGGCAGTCGGTGGTCCTTGATGTGACAGGAGGGCACGGGCCACCACTTCCCCGCCAATGATAACTGCAGTGCGCGGCCCTTCTGCGTCTTTGGATCAGTCACATGAAGAACACATCAGTCGGGTCAACGCGGTCGTCTTGATGCCCGTTGCCTACTGGTCCACCGCAGGGCGTACCTGAGCACGCGCCTAGGCTCACTGCCCTCTGCCCTGCTCATGGTGGTGCACCCCCTCTGGAGGGAACCGGTCCCCACGGAGGGCTGGGACTGCCCGACGCATCCACGCTTTCTGCGGAGTTAGCCACGCCTACTTCAAATGCCTTTGTAGGAGGTGGGGCCCTATTGCAGCCATGCACCAATGAGGAGGCCACAACGCGTTTTCTCGAGCTGGTGGCGATGCCCACCGAGCCAGCCATTCTACCGGCACCGAAGTGAGCCCGCGGACGACCTAGGCGCCCAGCCTGGGCGTCGGCACCTACGACACAACGCAGTTATCGCCTGGACTGCAAGAAGAAGCTCTTCCCAGAGGCGGACGGCAGTGTCATGAAGCAGGCCAGTCGGCTTGTCATGTCCAAACGGGGTCTGGCAATTCCAGAGGGCAAGGAGCACCGCCTCAAGCGCTACGCTGCAGCGTTTGACGAGCCCCTATCATCGGCCCAAATCTCGGCGCTCATGGCCCTGGCACACGCTGGGAAGGGTGGCACGGCGCCGGTGCCTACAACGGCATAGGGCCACTGCACGACAAGCATGATGACAAGGTTTCCCCATGAAACACAACTGGCTGACTTGGAATGTAAGAGGGTTGAATAACCCAGCTCGTAGGAAGGTGGTCAAAGACCTAGTGTATCGGAACAAGGCATCCCTAGTTTGTTTGCAAGAAACCAAGTTATCGTTCTTCGACCGATCGCTTGTACATCAATGTTGTGGAGGGGAGTTCAACGACTTTGCCTTCTCGCTGGCGGTTGGGACCCGTGGTGGTGTTTTGCTCGCGTGGAAGAGCGATCACTATGCCTTCCCCACTGTTGACGTGCAAAGCCACTTCGTGGCGGCTGTTGGCTCCAATGCCACGGGTGAACCCATGGGTGTTGTCATTGTCTATGGGCCTTAAGGAGACGACGACAAGATCATTTTCCTCCAAGAACTCAAGAAGTACGTGCGGAACTTCATACCGGGTGCCACCCCCCTTGATTTGGTAGGGGATTTCATCCTCATCATGAGAGCCAGCGACAAGAGCAACACCAGACTCAACAGGAGGTGCATGGCTGCCTTCAGAAACTTCATCAATGAAGTTCAGCTCAAAGATATTTACCTCCACGGGAGGAGATACACGTGGTGCAACGAACAAGCGCAAGCAACAATGGTAAAGTTGGATCGTGTTTTGATCAATGGAGACTGGGAGGAGGGGATGACTAGCTGCCTACTTCAGGCCCTGTCGTCGGAGATTTCATACCACTGTCCCCTTCTCCTCTGCTGCGAGGTGGCTTTCAAACATAACAGATAGTTCTAGTTCCAAAACCACTGGTGAAGTTCCAGGATTTTGAGGAGGTGGTTACACGGGCTTGGCTGGGGACGCCAGCTCTGGGAGACCCTATTTGTCATTTCGCAGCCAAGCTAGCTACCACAGTGAAGGCGGTGGGTTGTTGGAAAGCTAGCTTCTGCAACGACCTGAAGCTTGGCGATCACCGCTGAACTCATCGGCCGGCTTGATAAAGCCATGGACAGCAAGCAACTTACTACTGATGAAAGGCAGTTCCATGCTATGTTGAAGGTGCAAAGGCTCGGTTATGCCACACTTGACAGAGCAATATGGAGGCAAAAATCAAGGGTCAATAACATCAAAGAGGGGGACGCAGGAACCAGGTTCTTCAAGGCGAAAGCATCTTCGCATCGTCGCAGAAACCACATTATCTGGCTGATGGTGGACGGTATAATCGTCATAGATCAGGACTCCAAAGTAAAGGCCATCCACACTCACTTTGATCACATTTTTGGAGAGAAAAGGTTGAGACCTCGATGCCTGAATCTGGCTACCTTGGGGTACCGGCGAATTCACTTGAGAGAGCTTGAAGAGGAGATCACCGAAGAGGAGGTCCAGCGTATCATCATGGAACTGGACGGGAACTGGGCGCCCGATCCTGATGGGTTCACCGGGGTCTTTTATAAGCATTGATGGACAACAATTAAGGGTGACTTGATCAACGCTTTAAGGGTTGTCCAGAACAGCTCCACGGCCCACCTCCACCGGCTAAACCAGGCCACCATTGTGTTGCTGCCAAAAAATGCAGAGGCCATGGCTACAACGGATTACAAACCCATTAGTCTCGTTTGCAGTTTTGCCAATCTGGTCAACAAAATTCTTGCTGTGAGGTTGCAGAAACGGGTGCACGAGCTCGTAGGCCTTGCCAAAACGCATTCATCCAAGGGAGGGCCATCCATGACAACTACAGCTATGTCGGTGGGCTCGCCAAGGCATTCCACAAATCAAAAACTCCGACCCTCATGCTAAAGCTCGATATTCAGAGGGCGTCGACACTGTATCTTGGGAGTTCTTGCTCAAGCCATTGGTAGCAAGAGGGTTTGGGAGGAAAGTTACCAACAGTCTGGCCGCCATTCTCTACTTGGCGTCCACCAGGATTTTGGTCAATGGCGAGCTCTCGGATTCCATCGTCTCGCAGAAGGGTCTGCCACAGGGGGATCCCCTTTCCCCCCTGCTCTTTGTCATTGTTATGGATTTTTTGGCATCCCACTTTGATTTGGCAGTGGAGAAGGGGATTCTAGGGCCAATTGGGGAGCTTCAGTTGTCGTTCAGGACCTCCTTGTATGCCAACGATGCCGACGATGCCGTCATATTCATTGCTCCTAACAGTAGGGAAGTTCAGCCGGTTAAACAGATTCTGATGTTGTTTGGGGATGCCATGGGCCTTCACACAAATATCAACAAGTCCTCCGTGACACCAATCTGCTGTGAGGGAATCGATCTGCATGAGGTGCTACGGGGTTTTGACTGCCCGTTCCAGGGGTTCCCTTGCAAATACCTCGGTATGCCACTGTCCAACAAGAAGCTGAAAAAGCCAAGCTACAACCAATCTGTGACAAGGTTCTTGCATAGATGATGGGGTGGAAGATGGCTCTCCTCTCCCTTGACGGCAGGCTTGACCTTGTCAAATCGGTTCTATCTGCAATGCCTATATTCCAGATGATCGCACTTCATATGCCAGCTTGGCTGCAAAAACTGATCGATAAGGTGCGTCGGGACTTCTTGTGGGGTGGACAGGAAGTTACTATCGGCGGAAAGTGCCTCGCCGACTGGAAACTTGTGTGCCACCCAACGGACTTCGGTGGCCTCGGTATAATCGATTTGGCGGCCCACAGCGCGGCCCTCCGCGTGCATTGGTTATGGCAGTCTTGGGCCGAGCCCGGCAAGCTGTGGCATGGTCTAGATCTTCCAATCAACCAAAGGGTGAGAAACTTGTTCAATGCATCAGTCCTCTTCCACCTTGGGGATGGAGCGCGTATTTCCTTCTGGAGGGAGCCGTGGCACAAGGGGATGTGTTTTCAGTTTAGATTCCCCCTCCCTTTTTGCCCACTGCACCAGGAAAAACTTGACGGTCGCTCAGGCGATGACTGACGAATGGTGGGTCAGGCATCTGAAACAGAACCTCCCTGCCGAGGCCACGCGGGAGTTTACTATCCTCTGGTCCGAGAATCATCACACGGCGCTGGGAACGGAACCGGATTCTATCACTTGGAGGTGGACTGCTAATGGAAAATACTCATCAAAATTAGCATACCGCATCCAATTTGAGGGGTCATTAAGGGCCAGTTTTGACAAGTTCATCTGGAAGTCGGATGCCCCTGGGAAGTGCAAGGTGTTTCGGTGGTTGGCGATCCTTGGACGCTGCAATACGGCGGGCATGCTCACCAAGAAGGGATGGCCGCATGACCCTGCCTGTGCTCTTTGTGCTGGGCCGCTGGAGGATGCTCTGCATCTGCTCGCAACGTGCCCATACACATTGAGCTTTTTGCAGTCTGTTCTCCAACAATGCAACATGTCGCTGGTACTGGCGCCTACAACTTCAACTAGCTCGCTGCTGGAATGGTCCGGCCGGACAACCGGCATGGTCCCGGCGAAAGAGAGGAAGGCATGGAGCTCTCTGGTGCAACACATATGGTGGATCACGTGGAATGAGCGGAATGCAAGAATCTTCAAAAACCAACGATCTACGGCGCTCGTGCTGCTCGAAAAGGTCGTCGAGGAAGCAGAGCTTTGGCATGCGGCAAGCAGGCGCAAGGCTAACTCACTGCTCAATAGACCAAGAGAACCTAACTAGCTCTCCATGTAATGTTTTTTTTGAGGAATCACCCGGGGAGAGGATCCACACCTGAATATATTACTCAAGAGGCCAAAAGGGGCCCAGTAGTGACAGTTACAGATTACAAGAGCACGGCAAGCCGTGTTGTAAGGTAGCCAAGCCAAGACGTAGCAGCTACCTTGTCAGCATGATCCCTAAAGCGGTGCGAGAAGAGCTCAAAGTCAGTTACAATGTTCTAAATGGTTGTACGAGAAGAGTGATCTTCAGTACGGAAAACAGTCGCATTGCGGGAGTCCCAAATCTTCCAGAGAACGACGAGAAGCACTTCCCGCCAGACCCTGTTGTCCAGCTGCTGCGGGGGGAACCAACCAGAGGTCCTGGAACCTGTGGGTAGTGCAGAGGCCTAGATGTGCCAAAATATGCATAGCCCGCAGGCAGGCAATGAACAGATGAGTAGTATCTTCAGAGGGGCCAGCACATCGTGGACAGCTGGCGGAATCAGCCATGTGCTTGAAGGACAGATTTGCACAAGTGTTTAGTCGTCCTCGAAAGAGCTGCCAGGCAAACAGTTTGAGCTTGTGTGGCGCTCTGGATCTCCAAATTAGGTCAGCATGATCATCATCATTGTCTTCATGCATCAGAATAACGTAAGCGGCTTTGGAAGAGTAGTTTTTTCCATGCAGCAAGAACCTCTCATCCTGCCCATCCATCAGCTGAACATCCTGCAAAAACAAGCAAAGAGCAGCGAGCTCGCGCGAGGAGGCCGAGGTTATCCTGTTCGACAGGTTCGCATGTATCTCGTCTTGCATGATATGTACCACTGGGATGAAAAAGTTTGTAGAGTGGGAATATAGGCACGGGAAAGTAGTGGCTAGGGAGGTTGGCAGTAGCCAGGTATCAAGCCAGAAGAAGGTCTTCTGGCCATTGTTGGTGAGCACAAAGGTGATAGGTAGCAAGGTGTGTAGCTGCGTTTGGATGATTTTGGGCAATGATGAGAGTTTTTTTAGCATATTGGAGAATAGAGGGCGGGAGGTCATTGTAGACGGGATGGTGGAGCTCATTGGCTTGATCAGAGGCAGCGGACAAGATGAGTTGTTGAAGAACATCAGCAACGATGATAAACAGATAAGTGAAATGGGATCACCCTGACGGAGGCCGTTTTTGCACTGAATCCAACTTCCAGGGGCCTCATTTAGAATGACTGCATTTTTTCCAGTAGAAAGTAAGTCCTCAATCCATGAGCAAAAGCGATCTGGAAAACCACGATGGCGTAGAATTTTGAGAAGAGAAGGCCACGAGATGGAATCAAACGCTTTCTTGAAGTCAAGTTTGAGGACTAGTGTTGCAGCCTTTCGTTTATGACAACAGTTAAGGGAATCTGCAGCGTAGATGAAATTTTGATCAATACACCGTCCAGAAATAAAACCTATTTGGTCACCGTGAACGAGAAGAGGAATGAAAGTTTTTAGACAATTGGTGAGGAGCTTGGCAATGCCTTTGATTGGACAGTTCTGCAAGGAGATAGGACGGAAGGCATCCGCAGTGTTGGCACCATCTTTTTTAGGTAGAAGTACAATGAAGGATCTGTTGAAATGCTCCGTTTGGGATGTAAGATTATAGAAATCATGAAAGAAAGCAATGATATTGTGTTTGATGGAGTTCCAGACCGAACTGTAGAAGCAGGGACCAAATCCATCGGGACCTGGGCTAGCGTTGCGGTTCATGTGCAAGAAGGCGAGTTTGATTTCATCAGAGGTGAAAGGGGCATCCAGATGGCGGAGTTGAGGCACCGGGGTAGCATAGAGGTGTGATAGATCAAAATTCCATGAAGTGGCCGCCGGGCAGCCTAGCAGGTTTTGATAGAAATCCGTCAGGATAGAGGCTTTTTGATCATGGGCGGAGAAGTCCTGGTCTAGAACATGAAGCAATGGGATCTGGTTTTTGTGGAAGCGTTGGGAAGCACAGACATGAAAAAAAATTGTATTTTCATCTCCCCAAATGGCGCGCTAAACTCTTGCTCGCTGTCTGATTGCCATCATACGATCACGGTTGACTCGATGGAGGGAGCGCTTTAGGACAACTCGCAGGGAAGACTCGGCTACAGAGAGAGAGCGAGATTCCTCTTTAGCATCGATCAGCTTAAGAACAGTCTTATAGCATTGCTCTCTGACGAGTGGTGGTCTGAGGGTTTTGGCCCATTGCTTTAGGCGCGAACGACAGGTTTGAAGCGTTTGGGCTAGGTTGGATGAGGGGGGTGGGCTGGTTTGGTTGTGCTGGGCGGCAGCCTGAGCTACAATACGTCGGCAGACCAGATGCAAGGCCCACGAACATTTAAACCGAAAAAAAAACGGGAGCGTGGGATGGAGGTAGAGATGGATATGACAAGTGGAACATGGTCAGAAGTGAGGCATGGCAGGGAGGTGAGCGAGCAGTTCGGGAAGGAATTGTTCCAGGCTAAGTTAAAGAAAGCATGGTCGAGGCGTTCTAGAACAGGTGAGTCTTGATTATTCATCCAGGTGAACTTCCTATCCCCGGAGGGGTAGTTCTAGTAGCACAAGGTGGTCCAAGGTGTCGTTGAAGAGATTGGCCTCAAGATGATGGAAATTGGGATTATTTTTCTCATGAGGGAAGCGAATTAGATTGAAGTCGCCTATGACTAACCACGGGGTGTTTTTCGAGGGGGGAAATACTTTTTAATTCGTCAAGGAAGTCGCTTTTGAGAGCTCGAGCAGTTGGCGCGTACATGTTGGTAACAACGAAAGGGGTTGGACAAGCGAGAGATTGAAGCGTAACGGAGTTACAGAATGAGTGATTGACGTGCGACTTGACCGATAAGGAGGTAGTAGAGACAACCATTAGTAGCCCACCAGTAGTGCCACACGCTGGGAGATAGCTAACAAAATCAAGGGACGAAGGGAGGAAGGATCTGATTTTCAGCGGAGAAGGGGCTGCCAGTTTGGTTTCTTGAATAATAAGAAGGTTTGGTTTGAGAGACATTAATTCATATAAAACTTCAGTGCATTTTCCTTCGTCGCCTAATCCTCTTACATTCCACGAACAGAATGACAAGGTCAAGCTAGACATAAAGCACTACAACAAACACCAGCTTAAAAGGGAAATACATGACACTTGGAACCAAACTACGAATACAGACACATACGGATACAGGTATGTCTGGCGGCCAACACAAGCAGCGGCAGCAACCAAACTTCTTGACGTAGCAATACATAGATCACTTGGCAACGGCACCAGCAGTCGAAGTCACGAACTCGGCCTCATCAGGTGAAGAGCCACACTCTAGAGCCAGAGCAGCCAGGGCGCGGGGAGAGCCAGGCTGAACATCATCAGGGTACAGGCGAGCGGAGCGCACGGCATCCTCAAAATCACGAGCAGAGTTGCCTAGCATTAGGCGCTTGGATTTTGCCTTGGAGGCCTTGTCCTGCATGGTCTCCTTCTTGTATGGCTCCAGTTCAGCGAGCCGAGCACTCTGCCTGACATGCAGAACAGAGCTGGCCCGCCTACGGCAGGCACGTCCTTTCTTGGCAACGGCCTCATGCACCACCGGATCAGCCTCAAGATCCATGGCTGGATGGGGGGTTGCGCCAACGCCATAGCAGCCCTGCGACGGCAAGAGTACACCACCGAAGCTGCAGCACGTGGCGCCAACATCAAGGCGGCTGGAACAGCAGCTGCGGCAGCAAGGACGGGAGTAGAGGGAGGCACACAGTCCACCAGAGAAGTGCTTGGAGGCAGGTCGGGGTTAGCTGAATGATGATCGGCCAGCAAGGGCTGCATATCAGCCAGGATGGAATCCAAAAGGACTGGAGGTGCCAAACCAACCCTGGCGAAAGGGACTTATCATCAGATGAACTGATGGCAAGCTCAACAAAGGCGCCAGCGGCAAGCGAGGCGTTTCTTGATGGGGAAGGTGGTGGGACATGTAGAAATTCTGGTGAGACGGTGAAAGGGCTAAAAGTTGCCATGGCTGCAGCGGCACACTGAAGGCCAATGGAAGGATCCGGAGCGGGGGAGTCCGAGTCGGAAGCCGAATCCGAGGCGGATTCCGTGTCCCCATCAGAGGAGAAGGGAGATGGGTCGCTTGGTCCGATGCGTGTGACCTTTCCATGCTCATGAAGTTGTACAACTAGGATGTCAAGATTGGGTAGCTGGACTATGAGAGCATCAGGGAGAGTGGTACCCTTGAAGAGGGCGACATGAGCCCTAATAGAGGTGCGCTCGTCGGAAAGAAGGCACTACTGATCAATGGAGAAGATTTCTCCAAGAAAGTGGAGGATGAAGTGGACACCCGATGGGTGCCAGAGCTCGAGAGGGAAGCCAATGGCTTCCAGCTCCGCGAGATCATCCTAGAAAAGAGCGGTGGAAGGGCCAGGGTTTTCAGCGTGCTCGAGGGAGATGGTGTTGCCATCCACATGCATGGGGCCATGCGTGATGACGGCATGGCGAGCGGCAGCAGAGGGGAAGGATACTAGGCCAACACCACGGGAAGACGCTGCAACACAGAAAACAGGGTTGCCACCGCGCTCCCGGAGCACGCGGCGGATGGCAGGGAAAGGTTTGTGAACGGGAGTGTGGAAGTGGACGAAGGCATACCTAGCTATGTCATCTTGGTCAAGCTGGGGCGGGACTATGATGAAGGGCTGGCGAGGTGGGTTAGGGACGGGAACAAAGGTGGGGGGGCTCTGTTGAGGTGCGCGGAGGACGCCGGAGCCGAGCGAGGTGCACGGCGAGATGTGTGGGTTGGGCGAGGCGTGGATAGGTTGTGGCGACGAGCAGTTGCAGTAGCCGCCTCATCTAGGTCATGGATAGCTTTGATGAGGTGTAGCTGAAGCCTGACAGCGACTCCATCGAGCGGAGTGGAGAGGTCACGAGGAGGGGTGTTGAGATCAAGGGTGGCCTCCAGGCAGATGAGGTGGGGCTCGTTGGAGGAGGAGCTGAAACGGAGCGGCATGGAGGCGGAGGAGGAGCCAGCGTCGTGGACCTCCAGCTGGAAGGAGCCGAAGCAGAGCATTGTCGGGGCCGCAGCGATGGGGGGCTAATTGGCACGAGCGATGTTGGCAACGACGTGGTCTGGCAGGGCGTCCATAGAGCTGGCAGGACAGAAAGCAGGATTAGAACGGGGGGTAGGGAAGGGCGGCATCTTTGGAAAACAGGAAAGGAGGCGAAGGGTTTGCACCTGAAGCTACGGTGACCGGAGCACCAGCAGTGGGCGCAACGGACGGGGTCCCTGCAGTCGAAGATGACGTAGTCCGTCGCGAGGCACCAGAAGCACCGCCGACGAGTCGTCTTCTTCTTGCGTTTGGAGGAGGAGTGGTTGTGTGTGTGAGTTTTAGTCGGGTGGTGGAGGTGGGTATAAGTAGGGGGATGGAGCTGGCCTTGGGACGCAACAAAACGTCTCGATAGGAGGGTGAAGGAGCAGGGGTCGAGGCGCGAGGCGGCGCGCTGCAGGCTGCGTGCGAATATTTTGCTGCACCGTCTGCATGAAGAGGGCAAGGTCTCTTGTCATGGCAGGAGGGAAAAGGAATGCACAACAGCGGAGTTGAAGGGACGAGGGAGGCGCATGCATGCGTATCCTCGCGCTGACTGGAGGGACCAGAGGGAGGGACAGGTAAGCAAATGTCATGGGTCGGAGGGGCTCGAGGTGCAGTACCAAAGTCCTATAGGGGAGGTAACCAATCTAGGGGCCACAAGTCATAGACGTGGGGTACGATATGGGTCTTGTGGCAAGGAGCGAAAGAGGAGGGAGGGGGCCCCGGCCTGCCATGGTTAGGGGGAGGGCCCGGGAGTTCAGGAGCGCGCGAGTTCGTCGGAGCTGGGATGAGCTGGAGGGGTGCATTTTGATGGTTGTGAGTGGTGGGGCCAAATGATGGAGTCGTTGGAGGAGCGTCCAGGGTGTCAGTGGCTTGGGGTGGCAAGGGAGGGTTGATCAGCCGCTCAGAGGCGATCTCGTGCTCTGCGGCAGACGTAGGTGAGGTAATAGTAGGCGTAGCCTTTTTCTTCTCGGGCTAGGCAGCGGGTGGTGACAGGAGAGGCGTTTTGAAGATTGCATGCATCGCGGGGGGATTTTGTGTCTCCATAGGCAAGGGACAGCACTGTAGCAGCAAAAAGGGCGCCGACGGGGTCGTTGGTTCGATCGAGGGATCAGAAATGGCACATGCGACGACAGGGGGAGCCCTGCTGGTCAAACATGTGCGTGGTAGCGGCACGAGCTGTGGCGTGAAGATAGACCTGGTGGTGTACGTGCGTGCATGAGGGTGGCCCCGGCTTTGCATGCAAGCGTGGTGAAGCCTTTGGGACAGCAGACGTGCATGGGGGTGTGGCCGGAGATGCATGGGGGTGGGGGCTGTCGGTTCTATATCCGGCGTACCTAGTAGTAGGGGTCCTAAGCTAGGCGTCTTGGAGCGATGGTAACATGGACACGGGATTTTACCCAGCTTCGGGCACTCTCGAAGAGATAATACCCTACATGCTGCTTTTGATTGTATTCATATGGGTGTAGTACAGAGTACATGTATCTACCACGAGATTGTAGTAATGAATATGATATGTCCTATTGACTTGCCTGGCCTCGGTATATATAACACACCAGAGGCCTAGGGTTTTAGGAGAGTCCTTGGCTTGGGCGCCAAGTCTTGTGGAATCCTCCTTGTATACGGCATGGGCTGCCCGAAGTGGCCCATGAATTAATCGCCATGGGGGTCCTCGGCCCGATCCAGCTGGTCAGGAGACGACGTGGTGAGTATCCCCTAGTCCATGACACCATTAGTAGCCCCCTGAACCGGTCTTCAAGTTGGGGATGCTCCTCAGTTCTTCTGAACTGTTCTTCATCTTCAGTCGTCGGTCTTGAAAACGGGTTCAACAAATCTTCTCCTCTTCAATCTTGAGGACCGCTGAAGTCAATCCGAAGAGTTTACACGTCGGGTATCCGAGGAGCCCTTTAAGTCTTCGGCCTTTATTAATGCCTTGTTATTTTTATGCCACACCTCGGGTTTGAAGTGTTTCCCGTGGGGTCGTGCCCTCTTGCGTCCGAGCTCCAACGCCGGACTCCATCCAAGCTCCAACGCTGGACTATATCCAAGCTCCAACGCCGCACTGTATCCGAGCTCCAACGCCGGACTATATACAAGCTCCAATGCCGGACTATATCCGAGATGTCATGGATCACCTTGGTTCAAAAAAGTTGAAGGAATTTAGCCGAGCTTAATGATGGAAATGCCCTCTAAGGAGCCAGCCACTTGCATCCGAGCTATATGCCGAACTGCTTCCGAGGTGGTTCAGCACCTCGGTCATGGGCTGATTGTTTGCGGATTTTATTTCCGATGCGGGTAAATTTATTTGCTAACAAGATGTATTGCCAGTAGCCTTCAAGGTGTCTGTCGGCCTAAAATCCGAGATGCACCTGAAGGAAAATATGAAACCGCTGATCCTAGTAGCTCCTGAGACTCGGTTTATGAAATCGGCCCGAGGATGAACTCCTAGCTCGGCAGGATACATGGGAATAGAAATGCAGCGTAATATATTAGAGGTAATAGTAATCGGCGGACGGGCCCCTGAGAGAGGGTCGCGAGAAGTTGCTGTGATATATCAGCTTGACGCCGAATATGTCCCAGATGGTACTTATTGTTGTCAGAAAATACATTTGTCCATAGTTCGGTCATGCCAAACACTGAGCACTTTGAATTTTCTGCATTGAATAGGCAATGCAGTAGCCCCAGAGCCACTGATCGGGTGGCAACACCAGATCGGGGATCGATTAGCCCTCTAAATTTTTATAAATAATGAGCGCGAAGCCTAGTAGCCCCCGAGCCTTAATGTGGGCACGGGTGGCCGAATTAAGGATCGACATCCGTTTGACAGAAAAAAAATTGTGTTTAACACAAACTTCTCGAAAAGAGAATAAAGACCTCTTAAATGAGCTAGAGCCAGCGAAAGCTGGGCTCACCAAGGTCGGCCCCAAGGGGCTTAATAGATAGGAAATCGATGCCACTTGGGAATTATGAGAGTGTTATGTAAGTTTGCTTGGTTATCTCAGCGAGATTGTGCTCCTTGCTCTTTAAAAGATGGGCTGCAATAAATCGACTTTACTCGCAATTTATAATCCTATGTGTCCAAGTGTTTTTACATCATTAATGCTCGGATCCGCATTGTACAAAACTTTGTTGACCGACCATCGGCTTCAACCTCCTCAGCCAGTAGTCGGGGAGTGTTTGCCCTACTTTATAAAGCCTTTATAAGGGCAAAGATTTACGGCAAACAAGGCAATCCGGTCATACGGTTTTATAAACAAAGGTACACGAGAGATATGTTATATTACATTTTAATGTAAGAAACATCTTCCAAGGAAAATAGTCCCGCTATGAGTTCCTTTCCTTGGGTTGTCATGCTGACCATGATCATGAAACCTTGCCTCCGATCAATGTGGGAGAAAAATATTGAGGATTTAGTTCGGGGAAAGTTTCCGAACTCTATGGTCTAAATAAACCAAAATTTTCACTTCCGTCGTTGCCGACCAATTATATCCTTTAAGATGGCTAGCTTTCGGCTTCACCTAGTCTGAGGTACTAACCCGGATGACCCGGTAGTAACAATCACAGAGGTGCTCCATTTACCGCCTAGCCAAACAATCATGAACGTAGGGGTAAGCACAGGAGCCAGGCAACCCAGCTTGGCCAAAAGCTTAAGTCAAATTGATGCATATTTATGGCTTTATAACGATAATTACGAAAGGTGGTGCTTGTATAATGAATACAAACGCTGATGATATATGTTTATTTTGATTCTGTTGCGGCCGTTTATCATTTGAAAGTGGCCCATCGTCGGCTTCCACCCCTTTGTAGATGCTAAGCGGGGTGTTTCTGCAATAACAAAACAACCCTTAGTCGACGTCTCGGTGCCCGAAGGCGGTTGTGTTAGCGGAAACAAGGCAACCAGATATGCGGGCTTTATAACTTTCACTTAGTCATAGGAGCTTAAAGTTGCGGAGGCTAGCTACGAGCCCTCGATTAGTGCTCGGCACCGACCACGGTCTAGCCATTAACACTTCGACCAATGTTATGAAAGGCTCGTCGTTTAACACGGGGTGACCTCCATCGATCTTATAGTTTAACACAGTCATCGGATCGCTGACCAGTTTACGCTCTTTGTGCCAGTCAGTTTTCGGCTTTCTCCACTGAGGCGCTTAACCATTCGAGATGGAAGCACAATCGTAGTGGTTCTCCCTTTACACACCTAGCCGACAAAGCGGAACATAGGAGGCAAGCACAGGAGCCGGGCAACCCAACTATTGACCAAAGACACAATTTGAAACCGATGCATATATAGCAATATCCGGGAATGTTTTTTTACAGAATCTCAAAAGGTGTCCGGTGTTGCACTATGAGACTTATGCTGGAAACACAAAAATAGTTCAAAAGTGCCATAGGCTCGGAAAATAAAAAAACTGCAGTAAAAACTTGACGTCCGAACTAGATCAAGTGTTCGGTGCCAATCCAAAAATTGGTCTTAAAATTTGTGTGCTTCTGTCGTGCATTAATATCACACATCCGATCTCAAGACTTCAAGCGGGTCAGCCTTCGGCTTCAACCTCCCTATCCCGAAGGCTGAGTGTTTCTCAAGGGCCAGTTTAGCGAACTAAACTCGAGCGGCTTTAGAGAGAAACCAAGCTATCCGGCTATTGACCGCAGACTCGCGTCGAAAAAGGACTGATAGAAAAAGACTTTGCAATGACCAAGAAGAAAACACATTTACTATAAAGCGGCTCATATAAATTTAGGAGCCCCCAGTTGACTTGGGCAAAAGAAGCGTTTTGAACAAACAACGCTTTTCACAAATAAATTTTAACATAAATATAATGCATGGTCGAACCGAACGGAAATTAAAAATCTTGAGCATGAAAGTGACCTAGCTGGTTAATGTGTTCGGTGTAGATGATGTGGCCCAAGTTTATGGCGGGGTGAGGTCCCAGCCCCCAAGCCGATCCTGAGGTGTCCGAGTAAAGAGCTCGGTTTGATGAAGTGGTGACGCAGCATAGTCGATGGGCGAGGTGAAAACCCAAGTCCGACCGCGGCGACGGAGCAGGTCGGCGGTGTGACGCCGACCCCCCAGCGTGTGTTAATGAAGTGATGATGAAGCCCCCGGTCCAGCCGAGGTGATGCGGTAGGTCGGCAAGGTGACGACAGAACCCCCACATCAGCACATTGGTGTGCCAAGGTAATAGCGCTGCCCGACCGAAGTCATTTACCTGTGAACAAAAATAGTGCAAGACAAAGGTACTAACAAGTAATGATAGTAATAATATAGAGAAAAGTCCACTTTTCGTCCCTCAATTCTTGTGTTTGCTCACTTTTAGTCCCTCAACTCTAAAACCGGACAGATTGCACCACGAACTCTCAAAACCAGCCACTTTTCGTCCCTGTGGGGTTTCGCCATCAAGTCAACCCGGTTTTGACCATGGGATGAACAGTAAAACCGAAAAAAATAGCAAAAAAAATCAAAAAAATCTGATTTTTTTTACGTCGGAGATAATCAGGTGCTCAAGGTGCGTGCCAATTTTTGTCATGTTTGGACATTCAAGGAGCTCACGGCAAAAAAACTAAACTAAATGTACTCTTTGATGAACAGTAAATTCAAAAAAATAGCAAAAACATAAAAAAATCTGAACTTTTTTACGTCGAAGATTCTCTGGTGGGCAACATGCATGCAAAATTTCGTGCTGAAATGACGTCCGAGGGTTTGAAAACCACCCAAAGCGGCGCGCACACGTACGATATTTTGTTTTTTTTTGCCACAAGCTCCTCGGATGTCACTTCAGCACGAAAATTTGCACGCATCTTGCGCCCCTGAGAATATTTGATGCTAAAAAAATTCAGATTCTTTTAAATTTTTTTGCTATTTTTTGAATTTACTGTTCATCGCCGAGTACATTTAGTTTTTTTTTTGCTACGAGCTCCTCAAACGTCCCAACATGAGAAGAATTGGCACGCACCTTGCGCACCTGAGTATCTTCGACGTAATTTTTTTGATTTGTTTTGTTATTTTTTTTTATTTACTGTTCATCCGTGCACTGTTCATCCAGTGGTCAAAACCGGGTTGACTTGGCGGCCAAACCCCGCAGGGACAAAAAATGGCTGGTTTCAAGAGTTTGTGGTGCAATCTGTCCGGTTTTAGAGTTGAGGGACTAAAAGTGAGCAAACCCAAGAATTGAGGGACGAAAAATGGACTTTTCTCTAGTAAATAATTAAATAAACATGGCCTGAGCGCCGAGGTCGGCACGGCGGAGTGGCCGCACGGAGATGTCAGCGGAGGGACGCGCGTCGAGGTGACCCAAAAAACTTGGTCGACGCAGGCGGGATGATGACATTGGCCTGCCATGACACCGTCTACATGCATGAAGTAGATAATAATAATAAAATAAAGAAAAGAAAATTTCTTTACAAAAGTTTTTATGTAAAATAAATTATTAAAGGAGATTTGGCCTGGCGCAAGGCCGATGTGTTGCAGGGCATCGGTGTGACGAGGTGACAAAATCCGAATTTGCAGAGTCGCCCGGGTTACGAAAAGATGAGTGTGGGACAGCGACGGCATATCGGATCGCCCTAAGACGACGGCCTCAAGGTAGACTAGAGTGCAAAACCTGCAGTACGAACAATCGTCGACGAGCAGAAAATACTCTTTGAAATATTATTAATATGCACAATGTGAATAACTAGAACAATTGCACCTAGTGATTTATCCGACAACGTCCAAACTGATGGCGATAAGGTGATTATGGACGAGGGACGTCCTGGCCGGAGTGCCTCGAAACTGCGTTGGGCCGACCAATATACAACACGGCCGATCTGCTCGACTGGAATACATTGGTTTTGATGACGTTGGTGTCCAGCCTACACATATTAAATAAAAAGAAGCAATGGCCGGATCACAACAGCTTTAATATTTTTAAGGAGAACGAAGCAAAGAGGCTTCCCTGGATGCGTGGATGCTTGAGACCACATCGTGTACGGCTGTGGGACGCGTGGGGCGGCAACAGCCCTTGACGGCTGGGAGTCGGCGCTGTAGGAGAGCAGCAACAGACTGATCCGGGACCTGAATCCTACCCCCGATCAGTGTTTCACATCAGCTGTTGTTGTTTGGGAACAGTGGCCAGGAAGAGACCTGCATCCACTCGCAATTCGATAAATTGATGGTAACTGCAAATCCGATGACAATGTGGAGATGCTGGCGCCTTGTTTTTCCCTTGACGTCAAGTATAGTCTACGTGCAAAACCAGCTCCACCTTTAATCAATCAAACCTTGAAAAACGTGCTGCAAATACTAGTACTACCTCCGTTTCAGTTTACAAGTCCTAAGCGTATACCTAGGTTGCCAATATTACCACCCTAATATAAACTATATAACACAAAAATTATACCTTTTGAAAGTAGAAACTCCAAAGTTTATGTTGGTATATTTTTATAATATATGACTTGTATTAGGTTGATCAAATTGACGACCTAGGGGTACGCGCACGCTCTATAAACTGAGAGAGAGAGGTAGTAGTACTAATACATTAGCATTTGTCCTATGCATGTTTAGTCGAAAGTAGCAGATGACAAGTAAACACTAGTAGATTAAAGAAAGGGAAAGAGAAGGAAGAGAGCCTCCCTATTGTTGCCGATCCGAGCGCCTGTCAGCTGGCCCGCCTCTGTTGCACTACGTGGGCAGTACGGGCACACCTCCTCGGCTGGGTCGCCGCCGATTAAATTGCACCTCTTTGTTAATTTCAGGGTTGACCCCAGTAGCAAGTCCGCCATCTATGCTGCTATTTACGAGCGCGTTTCGCCAGCCCGGATCCAACATACCACCTGAGAGCCCGGATCCGATACGATTGCAAACAAATAGCACAATGCGGCAGCGGCGATTTTGCAGGAGAGAAAATTTACATGAAATAGATTTGACTGAAAAAATATCACCTGATCATCCCATCGATCCGTGACGATCACCCAGCAGGCTCTCAATGAAAGCACCAATATCGGTTCTATATCCGGTGTATCTCGTAGTAGGGGTCCTAAGCTAGGCGTCTTGGAGCGATGGTAACATGGACACGGGATTTTACCCAGCTTCGGGCTCTCTCGAAGAGATAATACCCTACATGTTGCTTTTGATTGTATTCATATGGGTGTAGTACAGAGTACATGTATCTACCACGAGGTTGTAGTAATGAATATGAGATGTCCTATTGACTTGCCTGGCCTTGGTTTATAAAACACACCAGAGGACTAGGATTTTAGGAGAGTCCTTGATGAGGACATGGCTACCACAGTTACACCCATATCCCGTGCTGTTTTACCTCTTGGAACAGTTGCTAGAGCTCAAATACGCTAATTAAATTATCAGGTACTTTCGTTTCTTGGTAATGTTTCTAGTGTTCATGAGAATATGATGTTGCCTAACTTAGATACATTTGTGTTGCTTGCAATTGAAGGGCCTAGCATGGACAAGAAGGTTGAACATCGGAGCATGGTCAAGCACAGAGATGAAGGTGCGTGCGAAGAGAACAAGAACAGTGGTTCAAGTGGAGATTTCCGGACTTTGAAGCCACCATGATGACATACAAGAAGATGGACGAAATATACAAGATGGCCTTTCTTAAATTTCGTCCATAGCTTATTATTGGTGTTGTGCCACCTTATTTTGGGCCAGACCCATGTAATCTATTTTTAGAGTCCATATTATAGGGGAAACGACTTAGGAGGTGTTTTAGTCCCACCTTGCCAAGGGTGGACAAAATCCCCTCTCTTTTCCCTATAAATATAGCCCTTAAGGCATCGTTTAGACTTGGGTTTTATTTAGTTAAAAGTTAGCCATCGTTGCAACTTCGTGTACTTCGTTTGTGTCCAACGACCAGACCAAGACCGCTTATGAAACCCCACTTTCATCAATACTTCATATATACTCGCAATATTCAGATTGCTTTATCATATTCTTGCTTGTTCTTTGATTGCTTGCAGGAATAGACCTTCGTGGTCAGGCTGATCGTGCTTCCAGCATCGTCAGTAACCTCTCGGAGTTGGTTTAGCGATTGCTAAGGCGCAACGTCGTGCACGTTTGTAGTCGGATCGTCAAAGTCGTCTCCACCAAATCGATAGTTATCATCTCATCGAAAGATCGGGACCCTCGCCTCTATTAAGTGGTATCAGTTTTCAGGTTGCTCGGTGAGATTTTACAGTTTTTCATAGTTTAGATCGCATCTGTCATTCATACCTACAGTCCACGAAAAGCCAAAAAAAGTTAGATTAGTTCATCCGTGTCCCAAATAATCTGAGCCTTTTCGCTATTATCACTTAGTTTTTGCATTGTTGAATTTTTGATTGCATCGTGTGTCGAGTTGCTGGTTTTTAGTGTCTAGACTTTTAGAGTTTCGGGTTCTAGTCACGTTTTGTTCACGCTGTCTCCACAACCACCATCATCCACTTCCTTGCCATCATCCGCTGCCACTTATTTTGTTCACCGCCACCACCACCATCCATCCATTATCATTGTTCGTCGCCGTCTTGGAGCATCATTCGTCTCGTGGAGAGAAAAAGTTGAGGAAAGATCCTACAAGAAAGAGAGAGAGCAGATTCGTTTTGCAAGTAGAGACCGAACCCAAAAAAGGTTAGGTGCACACATCCATCGCTGATTGCAATCTCTCACGGTTCCTTTAAAAAAATTGGAAGAGGCGAGAGAAAGCTCGGATCGGTTGGAAACGAAAGAGACTGAATCAGTTAGGAAAAAAACGAGGAGTAGATCGGTTGGGATTGGGACTGATTCCCTCCCACGTTGATTGGGTTATTTGGAAAGTACTAGTCAGCCACGTTGGATTTTAGAAAAAAAAAAATGGATCGGCCAGATTGAAAAGAAAGGGGAAAAAAACTGCAGTTTGGTCTCTCCACGCAAAGAGAGAAGGAAAGTGTGGATTGGTTTTTTTATTTGGCAAGGCTTTTTTTTTCTAGTTTTGAAGATTGTGCTTTAAAAAAAAGTTGCCTTGTTACTTTTGAGCCGGAAAAGGGGAGAGGAGCACGTTCAGATCTGTTGCCATGTACTACAAGGAAAGTAAATTTGCTTATTTGGAAGGTTCGGATCTATTTCCTTCTGGACTGGTAGTTTGTTTGGAAAGAGAGAACAAGGAGGAGATAAAGGATTTCGCCCCACCTTTGGAAAGTGACCAGCGCAAAAGAAAAAATCTGCTGATATTTTGGAATGTTAGTTTCGTCCAAATAAAAGGAAACGAAAAAAAAGAGCCGAGTACTACTTGGAAAGATTCCTCATCATTGAAGGAAAGTGAGAGATTAAAAAAAAAGGAAACTGCCAATCGGTTTGGTTTGTGGCTGATTTTGTGTCCTTGTGTGGCACGTTTGTTGTTAAAAAAAAAAGAAGGACGAATTGTTTCCAGATCTGTTTTTTAGACTACTAATTCGTTTGGGACGTGGAGATAAAAAAAGATTGGGTTCCCACGAAGTAGTACTCCTTTGTTTGGATACAATTTTTGTAAGAGAATCACGTGGTCCTCATTTTTTTTGAGGGGGAAGTTGAGATCTTGTTTTTGATTTTTTTTTCCTATTTTGCCACGTTGGAATCTTGAGAGAGTAAAAAAAAGGGATAAAGTGTTTGGAAAGACACAAAAAGTTGTTCTTTTGGGTTCGGTTGCAGAGTTGACTTGGATAAGAAAAAAGAGACACCTGACTAGTCCTAGTACTAGTTTGTTTGGAGAGCTGAGTTTCTTTCTCAAATACAACATTCACACGCACCATATTTTTGGTTTTGGACATATTAGATTTGACTGGAAGAAATACAATTGGAGTGTCAGTTGATTTGTTCAGCGAGCGTTACATTTCATCTGTCTGCTGGCCATTGCTCAAGAGGACAACTTGTTGATTCTTGTTGATTCCACGTGAAATTTATTTGTGTCTTAGGCTTGCGTCTCTAGTACGGTCTAGCCTAGGACCAGCACTCGACCACTTTGAACGAATTTTTAGCTTGCATTAATTAACGTGGTTGTAGCATTTTTCCCACATATTTGAAGCCAGCCCAGCTCCACATATTTCTACATCGTGCATACATACATTCACCTGGCAATCGCTTTACACAACTTTTGAAGTTACTTGACACCGCTGGTTACTCATCACCGCCTGCTGCATGGTAAGAACTTGTAAGACATTGATATTTGCTTTACTATGAGCATCTTACCACCACATCCTAATAGTTATAGGAACATCATTTTTGGATTTTGTTTCTTGTTTCTACTAATGATGATAGGATCTAGAGTCAATTCATGGGCTTTGTCGATCGCGGGAGACGTGCCACCACCTATGCAAATTCCACAACGATCACGAGAGGTGCATAAACATCCAAATGCACATGATCAGGTTAATGTTCCTATACCATCATTTAATGGCCATTTTAGACCTGCTTTATATATTGAATGGGAGTTCGACATAAATAATATATTTGCTTCCCATAATTTTGATGAACATAAAAAAGTTAAGGTTGCGGTTGGTTCTTTCACTGGTTATGCTTTTGTTTGGTGGAGTGAATATTGTCGGTTACACCCTGATTATATACCTACTACTTGGGATGATTTGAAACTTGCCATACATTTGTCCCCGCTTATTATACTCGTGACATGATGAAAAAATTGCAACATTTAAAACAAGGTAGTGACACCGTAACGAAATATTATGATGATTTACAAACTACCTTGTTGCATTCCTCTTTAGAAGAAAGTGAAAAAGATTTTATGGATAGATTTTTGGGAGGATTAAACCGTGACATTCATGAGATACTAATTCATGAAACATGTTATCCTATGGACCGTTTGTTTCGTCTTGCTTGCAAAGCTGAACAGGAGATAACAAGACGTGTTGCCCACAAGATAAACAAGCGGAAGGTGCAGATCCCAAGAGTTGCGACGGTTGTTCCTTCCACCACTGCGTCTCCTATGGCAACAACATCCATTGTTGAGAGCACTACATCACCTCCACCATGTGACGTGTCGCCACCTAGAGTTCCTACATCATCTTTGTTGATCATAAGAGGTAATGACAAAGGTATCGATCTTCCACCTCCACATGCGTATGATGAATGCCTTGTCAATTTAAATGAACCATGCGTTGAGCTACCCACTACTTTGATCACACCAGCTATTTTAGAGGACTATGTTCATGATTTGACTTTGCCATGTGATCAAACAATTTTGAGTGAACCCATTGAATTAACTATTGATGCAAAAGAACCATTTGAATCAGTGAATAGATCAGATTTGGATCAAATACGTTTGAAAATAGTTGTGCCAATGTTTAATCATTTGATATGACCTCTAATCTTGGTGATGGTTCATCAAGGTTGGGATGGTTTAATGATGAGCATTGCCAATCTTTTGTTATGAATAAGAGCTTCACTTATATGTGCAAACTGAGTTGCAATATTTTCATGCCTTTGACTTCTTGTGATAATATATTGGCTTTATTTTTCACGACTTTTGAAGGGTGCTCTTGTATAACTGTGTCACATGTGCCACAACTGAGATCAGTTAAAATGGATGACATATACATATACAACGTGTACACCTTGTCTCTATTGTTAGCCATATTTCAGATTATGCAACGCCGAGGACGGCTTTGTTTTCAAGAAGGGGAGGATGATGAGGACATGGCTACCACAGTTACACCCATATCCCGTGTTGTTTTACCTCTTGGAACGGCTGCTAGAGCTCAAATACGCCAATTAAATTATCAGGTACTTTCGTTTCTTGGTAATGTTTCTAGTGTTCATGAGAATATGATGCTGCCTAACTTAGATACATTTGTGTTGCTTGCAATTGAAGGGCCTAGCACGGACAAGAAGGTTGAACATTGGAGCATGGTCAAGCATGGAGATGAAGGTGCGTGCGAAGAGAACAAGAACAGTGGTTCAAGTGGAGATTTCCGGACTTTGAAGCCACCATGATGACATACAAGAAGATGGACGAAATATACAAGATGGCCTTTCATAAATTTCGTCCATAGCTTATTATTGGTGTTGCGCCACCTTATTTTGGGCCAGGCCCATGTAATCTATTTTTAGAGTCCATATTGTAGGGGAAACGACTTAGGAGGTGTTTTAGTCCCACCTTGCCAAGGGTGGACAAAATCCCCTCTCTTTTCCCTATAAATATAGCCCTTAAGGCATCGTTTAGACTTGGGTTTTATTTAGTTAAAAGTTAGCCATCGTTGCAACTTCGTGTACTTCGTTTGTGTCCAACGACCAGACCAAGACCACTTATGAAACCCCACTTTCATCAATACTTCATATATACTCGCAATATTCAGATTGCTTTATCATATTCTTGCTTGTTCTTCGATTGCTTGCAGGAATAGACCTTCGTGGCCAGGCTGATCATGCTTCCAGCATCGTCAGTAACCTCTCGGAGTTGGTTTAGCGATTGCTAAGGCGCAACGTCATGCACGTTTGTAGTCGGATCGTCAAAGTCGTCTCCACCAAATCGATAGTTATCATCTCATCGAAAGATCGGGACCCACGCCTCTATTAGTCCTTGGCTTGGGCGCCAAGTCTTGTGGAATCCTCCTTGTATGCGGCATGGGCTACCCGAAGTGGCCCATGAATTGATAGAGGCGAAGGTGTCCCGATGTTTCGATGAGATGTTGGCTATCGTTTTCTCTGGGAATCGACCTTGACGATCTGAATACGAACGTGCGAGACGTCGCGCCTTAGCGATCGCTAAACCAACTTCCGAGGGTTATTGACCACGCCGGAGCATGATTAACCTGACCACGAAGGTCTGTTTCGTGTGAGCAAACTGAGAACAAGCATGAAACTAAGATTGCAATCTGGATATTGCGGATATAAGAGGAAAGCTTTATTGATCAAGGTGGGGTTCTGTGACGCCTTCGTCTGGTCGTTGAACACAAATGAAGTACGCGAAGTTGCAGCTATGGCGAACTTTTAATCTAAACAAAACCCCCAAGTCTAAACGGTGCCCTAAGGGCTGTATATATGGAGGAAGAGGGGGGGATTTCGTGGCCCTTGGGGAAGGGGTCCAAAACCAACCCTATCTCTTGTTTTCCCGCACATACGGACTCTAAAAACAATCTATTCTTATGTATTTCGAAATTACATGGGCCTGGCCCAATAATAAGGGGACGCAGCACCTAGAATAGCCTCTGGACGAAATTTATGAAGTAGCATCTTGTATATTTCGTCCAAGGCTTCATGCACTCCTTATGGTGGCTTCAAAGTCCTGAAATCATCACTTGTAACTCCGTTCTTGTTCCCCTTGCGCATGCCATCAACTCCATGCTTGTTCATGCTCCAACGTTCATCCTTCTCCAAGCTAGGCCCTTCATTTGTAAGCAAAACAAATGTATCCAATTTAGGCAGCATCATATTCCCATGAACATTAGAATCATTACCAAGAAACGAAAGTACCTGGTAATTTAATTGGTGTGCGCGAGCTCTAGTAATTGGTCCATATGTAGCAGTAGGGGTTGTGGGTGTAACAATGGTATTGATGTCCTCATCATCCTCCCCTTCTTGAAATGAAGTCATCCTCGACGGAAGCTCATCTTCCTCACCCAAATAAGGCTTCAAATCTGCAATGTTAAAAGTGGGACTAACCCCAAAATCTACAGGTAGCTCAAGTGATGCGGAGCATCCTATGGACATCACCATGTCAAGAGTCTGTTCGGCGAGTGACACGTGCGACATCTACTTCACATACACAAAGGTGAATCATCTCCTTTACACGTGCTCACTTGACCTCTTCGAGGATGGTATACTACTTGACACTCTACCCGTGTGCATGCATAGGTATTGTCGGAACACTACAGACGACGAGGAGGAGTGCAAGTGCCAAGGACCAACTACACCATCCGCGAGGGAAGCATGGAAGAGAAGGAGGAAGAAGACCCAGGACGAGCGGTACTACCGCCCGGTCCAAGCGGTACTACCGCTCCAGAACGAGCGGTACTACCGCGCCCTCCAGCGGTACTACCGCTCCCCCACTACCGCGCCACTACCGCTCAACCCGGCAAGTTCCAGTGTTCGCATGATCCGAGTCCGGTACTACCGCTCACCTAAGCGGTACTACCGCTGCAAGCGGTACTACCGCCCCGAGGCCGGTACTACCGCCCTGCCTGCGCGCAGAGAGCGGGCCTAGGGCCCATGTATCCCCCCTCTCACTTACCCCTTCGTGGATGTAGACTATATATACTCCCCCACCTCATTCTAGCTAAGGTAGCAAAGTAGTAGCTCATTAGAGATAGAGCTTTGCTCATCCATACCGGATCGTCTCTTCGAGAGTGACCGCGGCCCCTCTACGGAGAAGATCCATCTTGGATTCAAGACCTCCATGTGAGCATGTGAGAAGATCCTCCGGGATATCAAGACCTCAACTCCTCCAAGGATTGGGATGAACGCTACCTTGTATCTTTCCCTTTGTTGTTCATGTACCTTGTGGATCTTGTGTGTTTGATTGTCTAGTGGATGTGTGATTGGACTTGTTCTTGAGTGTTTCCCCTTGTGTTTTCTCTCCGTTCTTCCCCGGGTTCGTTGTGTTCTTCGAGGGATCCCGCTCCTTTCGTGAAAGATCGGCCATCTAGGGTTCCACCCTACATCATCTTGGATCAGAGCTTAGGTTTATCACGAATTTGGAGCCTCCCCGTTGTGTTTTCTAGCCTAGTTTTATTGATTTCGTCCTAAATTCGAAAATTCCCCACCAAAAATAGCCCCAAAATTTTTTGTGATTTGTTGGTTTGATGATGTTTTGTTGATTTTGATCCATGGATTTGCTTGGTTTCGAGTGGATCTAGCTTCTCCCCAAGTTTCCCCACTTTCCATCCATGAAATCTCTAAAATTTTGACCCCGAAATCATCCATTTCCGCCCCAAAATCGCGTCCCGTTTCGATCTACAAAAATTCCCGACCCGAGCGGTACTACCGCACGTCAGAGCGGTACTACCGTAACTTGCGCGGTACAAAAAAAGTCCGGAGCGGTACTACCGCCCCGCGAGCGGTACAAAAAAAAGTCCGGCGCGGTACTACCGCCCCATCAGCGCGGTACTACCGTCCCTGGCGCGGTACTAAAAAATTCCCGAGCGGTACTACCGCCCGTGACTGTTTCAGCATTCCGAGTTTCACCGTTTTGTCCATAACTAATTCATCCGGAGTCCGTTTTTGACGTTCTTTAGCTCGTTTTGAAGCTATTGACATCCTCCATCACATAAAAATACTACCACCACCATTTGACTCCATCAAATTTTTGGAACTTTGGCATCTTTGCCTAGGGCTTCCACCACATCCTCCGCAAAACCTCCATAGCCTTCCGCAACCTGACCCAATTTGTTCCCCATAGCATTAGTGGTTGTTTGAGTTGCGATTCGAGTCTCCTAAGGTGTTTAGGCTACTTAGGGACGATTGCTTCTTCATTAACCACCACCTTACCTTCCGCATAGGTTTGACCACCATACACTTCCGCCATCGCAACCTAACCCATTTTGAACGGGTTTCCACCAATACTTCCGCAACCATCACCGCATTCCCGCTACCACCATTTGACTTTTGTCCTTGAGATTTTGAGTTGTGGTTTTTCCGTTTCCTAAGGTGTTTCGGCTACTTAGGGACGAGTCTCCATCATCTTGGTATCTACATCAAGATCATCGCCACTCATCATCGCCAAGGACGGTAACCTCGACGACACATTGTATATTCCCTTGCAATTGCATTGATAACCCCTAGCCCATTTTGCGTCACTTGCCTATCGAGACTAGCCATTTGAGTATTGTTGGCAACGTTACTTGTGCACATTAGTGATCGACACCATACATTGCATACATACCATATCATATTGGTATCATATCATCTCTTGTGTCACAAAGATTGTTCCCGCATATACACAATTGCTATCTTGGTTTGTGCATTTCGCAAAGTGGCCATACAAAAAAAACAATAAGATTTTAAGCAAAAGAGAAAGAGCAACGAAGCTTGTAAGCAAGTGCCATAGCATGATACCACATTGCATATAAGATTGTCATATCCGATCATCTTGGATCAAACACCGGGAACCATACATCTATAGCATACTTGGGATAGAAGTTTATCCATTTTGCATATCATAGGTTGTGCGCAAGTGTCGTATCCGCCTATAGAGCAATTGTGCTAGTGTCTCTCTTGAGTTGTGCAACACGAGCGTTTTCCGTGGACTCCACATTTTGTGCTCATTCCTTGGTTGCACGACCCCATTTATCTATCCGTGTGTGTGTTTCCGTGTGCCATTCTTTGCTATTGGTCTACTTGTTTCACTTGCGAATTTGTGAATCTCTTTCAACATTATTGACTCTTGCTAACATTTAGCATGAAATTTTTGTGCCACTATCCTCACCGAGATACACCATAAGCTTTAGTTTGTAGGTGTGAGTGAACAAGTCCGGTACCAATTCCACTATTCTTTCACCTCACATTGAGTGAAACGAGATACATCCTCAACTTTGGGAAAAGGTAACTTGGTATTGTTTATCTCATTTCCTACTCACCTCTACTCGAGTCTTGTGATGGATAGGCAAGGCATTTCACCCGCGGTCTACAACAACGATGAGTTCGATGCCAAGAACCACTACACCGACGCCAAGATGCAAGCTCAAATGGAGGAGATCAAAGCACTCATCAAGGCCTACAAGAGATCTTCCTCATCTTCGAGAAGATGCTCAAGAGCACATTCTTCCGAGCTACCATCTCCGGCAAGCTCACATCAGCATCGACACCATCACCACCAAGAACGTGAAGGTCAAGAGCTCAACACCAACAACCGCTCAACGACTTCACCATCTCCCTTGGCATCTTCGCCAAGCGACTTCAAGGCATCTTCGCCTTCGGATATACGGCATCTTAGCCAACAAGCACCTCAAGACTACGCTCAAGAGAAGCTCCCCACGCTCAAGTCCGCGACCTCCACGAGCTACTACGACCTCGACACCGGCCATGAGATTCCTTTCTATGGGACTCTAGAACCCGAGGAGTATCTCGAGTGGGAGCGTTTGATGGACGACTACCTCAAGCTACATCAAGTTCCTCCCGAAGATCAAGTTGAAGTGCGCCACAAGAAACTTCCACGACTACGCCTCGACATGGTGGTTTCATACACCTTCGGAGAGCTATGACATGAGTTGGCCCAAGACGAAGAGAGCTTTGCGGCGAGAGTTTGTGCCTCCAACCTACACGGAACAACTTCTACGCCAATTGGAGAACACCATCCAAGGATCCAAGTCCATCGACGAGTACTTCAAGGAGATGAAGCATGCCTTGCGACGTGCCGGCGTGGACGACCCCATGTCAATGAAGTTCCACTTCATGATGGGATTGAACAACGACATCTCCAAGACTATCTTCCTCCAGAACTACAAGTCCCTCGACGACTACTACATTGGTGCTCTCAAGGCGGAACAAGAACTCATGAAGGCCAAGGTTTCTCCACCCCAAGCACACTTCTCGAAGACCAAACTCCAAGACGATGAGCATGAGGCTAGTACCACCAAGATGTCCAAGCCCGATGAGCTCCACGACGATGCTCCCAAGTTCGACTTCACCGCCATTCCTCTTTGTGGCATTGATGACGCCGAGTCCTCCACGACTCTTTTTCAAGATGGTGCGGCGACAAGTACGACTACGGAGACCTTCAAGGACCACGCTTTGGAGGCGAGCGACTTGGTGACGAGCAAGGATGATGCTTCCATCTTAGGAGGTGAGAGCGATGATGTGCCATCTTCGGCCTTCATCCATGCGACGACTATGAGATGGTTGAGCATGGGATTTTCCCTTCGACCACGGCGACGTATGATGACTTGAGTGACTTGTGCCACCATATTGAGAGTGAGAGTGACTTCACCACTAGCCACATAAGTGATGTGCGTCCCCAATTCCCATGTGAGGAGAGCCACAACCCCCACCACTTGAGTGAGATGAGTGACTCCACCATACATGAGATTGAGTGCACCTACATTGAGGGAGTGAGTGAGCCACCACATAGAGAGAGTGAGGCCACTATGATTTCTAACGACTTAACCTCTACCTCTATTGTGTCTTCTCATTTGGTGCTAGGTCCCATATATGATGACGCGCCGATTCGCGACGACTACGTCCTTCCTTTGGACAAGACGATGGCCATGGTGGAATATGATGCACCCCCCACATGGTTCCATCAAGATGAAGATGACCACCATTTGGTCTTTCCCACCTCACCTACACCGCTTGAGTGGAATGACAAAGGTAACATAGGTGAAGGTGATGCTCTTGTCCCACTAGTGGACTATCTTACCAATGATTGCTTGCATGATGTTGATCCACCTATTCCCATGCTTCATGCTAGTGCGACTTCTTCATGTCATGACTTACCAATTTATGATGAATATGATGATGAGCATGTTGAGTTGCCTAGTTGTGATGCTATGATTCATAGGATATCATGTGAAAATTCTATTGGTCACTTCATGTTTGACAATCCATTGAACTTGTCATATGCTATGAGTGAGATATCACGTATCGCTTCATTTCAATCTCAACATAGTGACTATGCATGCCCCAGTAAAATAAATCCTATTTGCACTTATGGCATAGATGACGAGATGATGGTCATTGGCTTTTGTTTTTCATGCGATGATATTGCTATGCTTCCTTTACATGATTTGCGCAATTCATCTACTATGCCATGCCATGATCACATTGTTCCAAATATGCATTGTTTTGGATGTTGTCAATATTCTCCATGTGATGTTTCTACTAATGCTCATGAGGAGACCCCCATAGTTTCCTCATGCATATTAGGAGATCTTGATGCATTCCATACTTTGCATGATTCCCATGATTGCTTACACCATATGCATTCCATGAAAAACAATGCTCTACATATTTCCCATGATGCATTACACAATTTGAGTCTCCATTATGCTATACATAATAACAAACCTATCATGATGGATGACATGTTTCTATATCATGCATCTCATTTATTTGAGCATTGGATATTTGGTGCTAACCAACGCAAGCACGTATACATCATGATGGATGATGTGTACATTTACCACACACACAATTTCTTTCGTTTGTGTCTCTTTTGTGTAGGTACCCATGAATACTTGTCAACCTCGCAATCCCACGAGTTGACAAAACGAGCTCTAGAGAGCAACGATGATTTGGGATCCGATGGATTACCTTTCCCACCGCTCATTTCGCACAAAAACTTCGCGCATTTCTTTTACATGGCCCTCACATGGTTATGGGTTGTTGTCCATTATATATCCTTTGCCCATCTTGCCATGTTCACTATGCATGATATGCCCATTCCTATGCCTTTGCCATGCATTTGTGACCCATGTTTTGCTTTACACATGATGATTGATTCTAGTATTTGTATGTGTATTTGCAAGCGTGGTGGAGATATTGTTTGTTATTGCCATGATTGCTTTGTGCCCCATGCCTATGATGATATGATCTTGCTTTGTGTTCGTGCTTGCGATATGTCATGTACATTGCCTATGTCTATTCTTTGCTCACATGACATGATTGCCATGATCCCCTCTAGTGTGTTGCATCTTCGCTCCACTAGTTTGCACGACTTGATTACTATGATTGCTTGCCTTGTTGCATCACCGATGATTCATACTTGCTCATTTCATGCGGTTGATGACAACTATCTACATGCTTTGCACATGATTGTGATTGCTTCTTGTCATATATCTCCATGTGTTGCCTCTCTCATGCTAGATGCTTTGCCATGTATTGAGTGCAACAATGCCCTTAGTCTTGATAATGAGTTTGCCCCCATAGCATTCTCACATATAATTGGAGATTTTGACATATTCCTTGTGAAGTATGCTTGTCTTACCTCTTTGCACCATATACCTCGTGCCATGAATATAGCCATTGTTGCATCATATTATTCATGCACTTGTGCTTCTAATGGTTATGTGCAAAAGAAGAAAACCATCATGATGGATGATGTGTTTATCTACCATGCACATACGTTCTTTGTTTTGTTGTGTTCATGTGTAGGATATTTGGACTTTGTGTCGACTTCCACGTCACGTGAGTTGACCATTCGAGCTCTTGAGAGCGAACCACCTTCTACCACGACGATTCTACATCGCACGTGCTTGTACTTCGGCATTGTGAAGGACGCACAAGGACACGCTTTCACGGTGATATCCTTCTCTTTTGAGAACCCCCAAACCATGATCATGGATATTATGGATCATACTACTTGTGTTGCTTTCCCCATGAGACTTATTGTTCATCTTGGATCACTTGATTGCACACTTGTTAGAGATCTTGCTTCGACTTGTCATTTTCACCATTCCATGCATCATGATATATATGCCTTGTGTGTTGCATCCAATTCTTGGATTATTTGCTCTTATCATATGTTTGGTTGCAACAATGTCAACACTTCACATATTCCATGTCCCATTGCTTGTCACATGATTGACTTGATTGCCTCACACATGATGAACAATTGCTCTTTCTATTGTGTTGAGTGCCACACTATGTTCACTACACCCTATGCGCATTATGCTTGGATTGTCTTGCACTTGACACATGTGTTTAGACACTTCATTTTATTTGGTGTTGTGAATGATTCATATGCCTACCATAGACCTTTCATTGAGCAATTTGTGAATGCTTGCTATGAACTTGAGGTAGATGCTTATTCTCTTGACACACATATTTGCATCTCTACCTCTCATTTACATGCTTGTCCCTGTGATATCCTTGCTTGTGCTTGATTCACATACTTACATGCCATGTCTCAATCCTTTGTCACACCATATGCTTTGCATGATGACGACACTTGTTTGGTGAATCACTTCTTGAAAGCTTGGTTTTGCACTAACGCTAACCACATTTGTTTTTCCAAGTGTTTGTTGTTTTTGCTCCTTTTGAAGGAATCACTACACGGTGCGACATTGGAGAGTGCACATTTCGAACTTCAAGATGACAAGTACTTGGTGAATGTCCACTTCTACACGGCGAAGCCATCTCTTTCCCATGGTGATTTGGTTTTCGATCCGAGGTCGGATCTTTCCCAAGGGAGGGGACACGATGCGGAGCATCCTATGGACATCACCATGTCAAGAGTCTGTTCGGTGAGTGACACGTGCGACATCTACTTCACATACACAAAGGTGAATCATCTCCTTTACACGTGCTCACTTGACCTCTTCGAGGATGGTATACTACTTGACACTCTACCCGTGTGCATGCATAGGTATTGTCGGAACACTACAGACGACGAGGAGGAGTGCAAGCGCCAAGGAACAACTACACCATCCGCGAGGGAAGCATGGAAGAGAAGGAGGAAGAAGACCCAGGACGAGCGGTACTACCGCCTGGTCCAAGCGGTACTACCGCTTGCAAGCGGTACTACTGCTCCAGAACGAGCGGTACTACCGCGCCCTCCAGCGGTACTACCGCTCCCCCACTACCGCGCCACTACCGCTTAACCCGGCAAGTTCCAGTGTTCGCACGATCCGAGTCCGGTACTACCGCTCACCTAAGCGGTACTACCGCTGCAAGCGGTACTACCGCCCCGAGGCCAGTACTACCGCCCTGCCTGCGCGCAGAGAGTGGGCCTAGGGCCCATGTATCCCCCCTCTCACTTACCCCTTCGTGGATGTAGACTATATATACTCCCCCACCTCATTCTAGCTAAGGTAGCAAAGTAGTAGCTCATTAGAGATAGAGCTTTGCTCATCCATACCGGATCGTCTCTTCGAGAGTGACCGCGGCCCCTCTACGGAGAAGATCCATCTTGGATTCAAGACCTCCATGTGAGCATGTGAGAAGATCCTCCGGGATATCAAGACCTCAACTCCTCCAAGGATTGGGATGAACGCTACCTTGTATCTTTCCCTTTGTTGTTCATGTACCTTGTGGATCTTGTGTGTTTGATTGTCTAGTGGATGTGTGATTGGACTTGTTCTTGAGTGTTTCCCCTTGTGTTTTCTCTCCGTTCTTCCCCGTGTTCGTCGTGTTCTTCGAGGGATCCCGCTCCTTTCGTGAAAGATCGGCCATCTAGGGTTCCACCCTACATCATCAAGTTTATATATATATCATTTATTTTCTCTAAC
Source organism: Aegilops umbellulata (assembly GCA_032464435.1). Lineage (NCBI taxonomy): Eukaryota > Viridiplantae > Streptophyta > Magnoliopsida > Poales > Poaceae > Aegilops > Aegilops umbellulata. Next base: position 199,688,728 of record CP136058.1, on the reverse strand, counting down.
ACCTTAAAAGGACCATCAGCACATGGCATTAGCTTTGATTTGCGCAAATCAGGAAATCTATCCTTACGCAAATGTAACCAAACAAGATCTCCAGGTGCAAACACAACATGTTTTATACCCTTATCTCCTGCAAGTTTACATTTAGCATTCATACGCTCAATGTTTTCCTTAGTTAACTCATGCATTTTTAAGATCAAATCAGCACATTGTTTAGCATCAAATTTTACCTTCTCCAAAGATGGAAGAGGCAACAAATCAATAGGTGCACGAGGTAGGAAACCATACACAATTTCAAAAGGGCACATCTTAGTAGTAGAATGCAAGGAACGATTATAAGCAAATTCAATATGAGGCAAGCATTCCTACCACATTTTCTTATTATTCTTCAAAACAGCCCTAAGTATAGTAGACACTGTTCTATTGACTACTTCAGTTTGTCCATCAGTTTGGGGGTGACAAGTAGTACTAAAAAGCAGTTTAATCCCCAACTTAGCCCATAAACATCTCCAAAAGTGGCTAAGAAATTTAGTATCACGATCTGAAACAATAGTATTCGGCACACCGTGCAAGCGAATAATTTCATGAAAGAACAAATCAGCAACATTAACAGCATCATCGCTTTTATGACATGGTATAAAGTGTGCCATTTTCGAGAATCTATCCATGACAACAAATATGCTATCCCTCCCCTTCTTTGTTTGAGGTAAACCTAAAACAGAGTCCATAGATATATCCTCCCAAGGAGCACAAGGTACAGGCAAAGGCATATATAAACCATGAGGATTGAGTCGTGACTTCGCTTTTTGATAGTGCAGCGAGCAACAAAACCCTCAACATCCCGTCTCATCTTTGGCCAAAAGAAATGTGTAGCAAGTACGTCCTCCGTCTTCTTCACGCCAAAGTGTCCCATTAATCCTCCTCCATGCGCCTCTTGCAACAACAAAAGATGAACGGAGCTAACTGGAATGCATAGCTTGTTAGCACGGAACACAAAGCTGATGAGGACATCAATACCATTGTTACACCCACAGCCCCTGCTGCTATACATACTGGACCAATTACTAGAGCTCGCGCACGCCAATTGAATTATCAGGTACTTTCGTTTCTTGGTAATGATTCTAATGTTCATGAGAATATGATGCTGCCTAAATTGGACACATTTGTTTTGCTTACAAATGAAGGGCCTAGCTTGGAGAAGGATGATCATTGGAGCAAGAACAAGCATGAAGTTGATGGCATGCGCAAGGGAGACAAGAACAGAGTTTCAAGTGATGATTTCAGGACTTTGAAGCCACCATAATGAGTGCATGAAGCCTTGGACGAAATATACAAGATGCCACTTCATAATTTTCGTCCAGAGGCTATTCTAGGTGCTGCGTCACCTTATTTTTGGGCCAGGCCCATGTAATTTCGAAATACTTCAATATAGGCTGTTTTTAGAGTCCGTATGTGTGGGGAAACAAGAGTTAGGGTGGATTTCGGACCCCTCCTCCAAGGGCCACGAAATTCCCCCCCCCCCCTCTTCCTCCATATATACAGCCCCTAGGGCATCGTTTAGACTTTGGGATTTGCTTAGTTAAAGGTTAGCCATTGCAACTTCGTGTACTTCGTTTATGTCCAACGACCAGACCAAGACCGCTTACGGATCCCCACCTTTGTCAATACTTCATATATACTCGCAATATTCAGATTGCTTTTATCATATTCTTGCTTGTTTTTCGGTTGTTTGCAGGAATAGACCTTCGTGGTCAGGTTGATTGTGCTCCGGCGTGGTCAATAACCTCTCGAAGTTGGTTTAGCGATTGCTAAGGCGCAACGTCGTGCACGTTTGTAGTCGGATCGTCAAAGTCGGCTCCATCAAATCGATAGTTATCATCTCATCGAAAGATCGGGACACCCCGCCTCTATCAAGTGGTATCAGATTTCCAGGTTGCTTGGTGAGATTTTACAGTTTTTCGTAGTTTAGATCGAGTCTGTTCTTCATACCTATAGTCCACGAAAAAGCCAAAAAAAATCAGGGTTAGTTCATCCTATCCGAACCAATCTGAGCCTTGGCATAATCTTTTCTGTATTTGCTTTGTTGAATTCGCGGTTGCATCATCGTGTCAAGTTGCTGGTCTTAGCGTCTAGTCTTTTAGTGTTTCGAGTTCTGGTCATATTAGTCACGCCGCCGCCGCACCATCATCATTGTCCCTGCCATCTTCCACCACCGCTTATCCGCCACCGCTCCGAGTCCATATACCACCACCGATCCGTATCCATATACCACCATCACTTCGAGTCCATCTCATATTAGGTTTGCTTTCGAGATCCATCTGTTGCCAGATTCGTGTTTCCTTGTTTGAGTAGGTTTGGGATTCCATCAATCTTTTGCCGTCCGTAGAAGAGGCTAGTTTCCAAAAAAGAAGAGTCCGGAAACCACCCTCCGTTTAGGCCCAAAATTTTTCAAAAACGCACTTGACAAAAGAAATTCTGGCTATCCTATTTTGAGGTGTTTCTTAGCCTTTTGAGACAGTCGCCGTTATTGAACGTTTTTTTTTGAGCCGTTTCCAGTTTTTGGGTTCGGGCAGTCGAAAAAAAAATTGTCGCAAAAATTTCGTGTCTATCCTGTCAGTTTGACCTGTGAAGAGTTTTGAGACACTCGCCATTATAGTGATTTTTTCGCAAAAAAAAAAAGAGGAGCGCAAAAAAAAGCGCAAAAGAAAACAGGGCGAAAAAAAAATCCAGAGTGTGCTTTTCCCTTGTTTACGTGCAACGCCGTGATTTTGTTAGTGTTCTAGGCTCGCGTCTCTAGCACGGTCTAGCCTAGGACCAGCACAGTACCGTCGTTGAGCGTTTATTCAACTTTGCATCTCTGAATTGATTATTGCTGACCCTTTTTGCTACCATATTATAAGCCTTCCCAGCTCCACATACATCTACATCGTGCGTTTGACTCTCCCTGGTAATCGCTCTATCCAAGCTTTGAGAGTTTTGACTACATCGGTTGCCGATCACCGCCTGCTGCTGGGTAAGAACTGGTAAGAATTTGAGATTTGCTTAAAGGATTTGTGACACCCACCACCACCACCACTTGTTAGTAGTCTATAGGATCATATTCTTGTGTGTTTCTATTGCTGCTAACCATGCCAGGATCACAACCCGACGAGACTGACTGGGAGAACTTGACGAACAAGGAGCTTCATGATAAGTTTCAGAAAATGATGACTGAACAGGTGCAAGATGTGCTGAACAATTTTGAAGAGGCCATGGAGAAGATCACTGGCCTTGAGAAGACGTTCGAAACAAAGCTCGATAACAGATTTAATGAACTGCTTGCGCGTCTTCCACCACCGGCTGCACCTAACGCACCTCTACAACAACAACAACAACAACAACAACAACAACAACAACAACTACCTCCACATCGTGAAACAGCCCTCCGCCGAGCGACCCGTGTTCCTCTTGCGCTTGGCCAACCTGTTGGTGCTGCTGTTGATACTTCTGTGGCTCCTGCTGCTGATGCGAAGGAGGATGATTATGTGGGATATTACGAGGATGAGGTTGATCAAAATCAGAACTACGTGCAACCACCAGCACCACAACCACCAGGTCGTCCACATGCAAATAATGGCAACGTTAGGGCTCCCCCTCAGGTACGAGATCATGACCATCTCCCTAAACTGAAATTGAATATTCCACCATTTGAGGGTAGATATGTTCCTGATATATATCTTACTTGGGAGTTAGAAACTGTACAACGATTTACATGTTTACAATATCCTGAGGAGAGACGTGTTACTGCTGCTGTTTGTGCTTTCACTAGCTTCGCATGTGTTTGGTGGTCTGAACATTGTAGATTATATCCTGTTCCAGCTACTTGGGCTGCTTTGAAAACTGCTATGCGTACTCGTTGGGTTCCACCATATTATCAACGTGAATTACTTCAAAAATTGCAGCGCTTAAGACAAGGAAAAAATTATGTAGAAGAATATTATCAGGAATTACAAACTGGCTTGATTAGATGTGGTATTGTTGAGGAGAATGAAGCTATGCTTGCACGTTTTCTGGGTGGTATAGAGAGATTCAGACCATTCTAGATTATAAAGATTATAATAATATCACTCGTTTATTCCATCTTGCTTGCAAAGCTGAACGTGAAGTGCAGGATCGACAGGCATTGGTGCGAACTAACTTTTCTGCAGGTCGACCTTCATCATGGACACCGCGTGCATCCTCTACTTCCACACGTTCTACTGCATCGGCACCTCCATCAGCTGCCCCCTCCAACCGTGATACAAGAAAGCAGGCACAACCACCACTATCTGCCAAGAGCACACCTTCTGGGCCTGCACAAAGCTCTTCTTCATCCATGGCATCAACAGGGCAAACACATGATATTATTTATCGTCGTTGCAAGGGTGGAGGTCATTTTGCGAGAGAATGCCCATCTAAGCGTGTGATGATTGCTACCGAGGATGGTGGGTATGAGTCCGCTAGTGACTATGATGAGGAGACTTTGGCTCTTATTACACGTGAAGAGCACGGTGGAGATGATTCTGATCATGAGACGCAATACATGGCTCCTGAAGATGCTGACAGGTATGAATGTTTGGTTGCTCAACGTGTTTTGAGTGTGCAGGTTACACAAGCTGAGCAAAATCAGAGGCATAATTTTTTCCATACAAAGGGAGTTGTGAAGGAACGTTCTATTCGCGTCATCATAGATGGAGGGAGCTGCAACAACTTGGCTAGCATGGAGATGGTGGAGAAGCTATCTCTCACCACAAGACCACATCCACGTCCTTACTACATCCAATGGTTCAACAACAGCGGTAAGGTTAAGGTAACACGTACTGTTCGTGTGCATTTTAGTATCTCTACATATGTTGATTATGTTGATTGTGATGTGGTACCTATGCAAGCATGTTCCTTATTACTTGGTAGACCATGGCAATTTGATAAAAATTCTGTACACCATGGTAGAAACAATCAGTATACTCTTGTTCATAAGGACAAAAATATTACTTTGCTTCCTATGACTCCTGATTCCATTTTGAAAGATGATATTAATAGAGCTAATAAAGCAAAACAGGAGCAAAATAAGAGTGAAAATCAGATTGTGGCAAAAGAATTTGAGCAACAAATGAAGCCTAATAATAAACCATCTAGTGTTGCTTCTAAAATAAAATTGAAAAGTGCATGTTTATTTGCCACCAAATCTGATATTGATGATCTAGATGTTCGCAAATCTGTTTGCTATGCTTTTGTGTGCAAAGAGGCATTATTTTCATTCGAGGACGTGCCTTCCTCTTTGCCTCCTGCTGTTACTAACATTTTGCAGGAGTTCGCTGACGTCTTTCCACAAGACGTGCCACCGGGATTACCACCTATTCGAGGGATTGAGCATCAAATTGACTTAATTCCCGGTGCATCGCTACCCAACCGTGCACCATACCGTACCAATCCAGAGGAGACGAAGGAGATTATGCGTGAAGTACAGGAGCTACTCAACAAAGGTTATATACGTGAATCTCTTAGTCCTTGTGCTGTTCCTATTATACTAGTGCCTAAAAAGGATGGTACATCGCGTATGTGTGTTGATTGTAGAGGCATTAATAATATTACTATTCGTTATCGTCATCCTATTCCTAGGCTAGATGATATGCTTGATGAATTGAGTGGCTCTACAATATTCTCCAAAGTTGATTTGCGTAGTGGATACCATCAAATTCGTATGAAATTGGGAGATGAATGGAAAATAACATTTAAAACTAAGTTTGGTTTATATGAGTGGTTAGTCATGCCTTTTGGGTTAACTAATGCACCTAGTACTTTCATGAGACTAATGAACAAAGTTTTACGTGCTTTCATTGGACGATTTGTGGTAGTCTATATTGATGATATACAGATTTATAGCAAATCTTTGGAAGAACATTTGGAACATTTACGTGCTGTTTTTAATGCTCTACGAGATGCACGTTTGTTTGGTAACCTTGGGAAGTGCACCTTTTGCACCGACCGAGTATCTTTTCTTGGCTATGTTGTTACTCCATAGGGAATTGAAGTTGATAAAGCCAAGATTGAAGCTATTGAGAGTTGGCCGCAGCCCAAAACGGTCACACAAGTGAGGAATTTCCTTGGCCTCGCTGGTTTCTATAGGCGTTTTGTGAGAGATTTCAGCATCATTGCTGCACCTCTCAACGAGCTTACAAAGAAGGATGTGCCTTTTGTTTGCGGTACCGCACAGGAAGAAGCCTTCACGGTATTGAAAGATAAGTTGACACATGCTCCTTTACTCCAACTTCCTGATTTTAATAAGACTTTTGAGCTTGAATGTGATGCTAGTGGAATTGGATTAGGAGGTGTGTTATTACAAGATGGCAAACTTGTTGCATACTTTTCTGAAAATTTGAGTGGGCCTAGTCTGAACTATTCTACTTATGATAAAGAATTATATGCTCTTGTTCGGACCTTAGAAACATGGCAACATTATTTATGGCCCAAAGAATTTGTTATACATTCTGATCATGAATCTTTGAAACACATTAAAAGTCAAGCTAAACTGAACCGTAGACATGCTAAATGGGTTGAATTCCTTGAGACTTTCCCTTATGTCATTAAACACAAGAAGGGTAAAGAAAATGTTATTGCGGATGCATTGTCTCGTCGTTATACTATGCTTTCACAACTTGACTTTAAAATATTTGGTTTGGAGACCATCAAAGATCAATATGTGCATGATGCTGAATTTAAAGATGTATTGCAGAATTCTAAAGAAGGAAGAACATGGAACAAGTTCGTTGTTAACGATGGATTTGTGTTTCGTGCTAACAAGCTATGCATTCCAGCTAGCTCCGTTCGTCTTTTGTTGTTGCGGGAGGCGCATGGAGGAGGACTAATGGGACACTTTGGCGTGAAGAAGACGGAGGATATACTTGCTACACATTTCTTTTGGCCAAAGATGAGACAGGATGTTGAGCGTTTTGTTGCTCGCTGCACTACATATCAAAAAGCTAAGTCACGACTCAATCCTCATGGTTTATATATGCCTTTGCCTGTACCTAGTGTTCCTTGGGAGGATATATCTATGGACTTTGTTTTAGGTTTACCTCGAACAAAGAAGGGGAGGGATAGTATATTTGTTGTCGTGGATAGATTCTCGAAAATGGCACACTTTATACCATGTCATAAAAGCGATGATGCTGTTAATGTTGCTGAATTGTTCTTTCGTGAAATTATTCACTTGCATGGTGTGCCAAATACTATTGTTTCAGATCGTGATACTAAATTTCTTAGCCACTTTTCGAGATGTTTATGGGCTAAGTTGGGGACTAAACTGCTTTTTAGTACTACTTGTCACCCCCAAACTGAAGGACAAACTGAAGTAGTCAATAGAACATTGTCTACTATGCTTAGGGCTGTTTTGAAGAATAATAAGAAAATGTGGGAAGAATGCTTGCCTCATATTGAATTTGCTTATAATCGTTCATTGCATTCTACTACTAAGATGTGCCCTTTTGAAATTGTGTATGGTTTCCTACCTCGTGCACCTATTGATTTGTTGCCTCTTCCATCTTCAGAGAAGGTTAATTTGGATGCTAAAGAATGTGCTGAATTGATTTTAAAAATGCATGAGTTAACTAAGGAAAACATTGAGCGTATGAATGCTAAATATAAACTTGCTGGAGATAAGGGTAGAAAACATGTTGTGTTTGCACCTGGAGATCTTGTTTGGTTACATTTGCGTAAGGATAGATTTTCTAATTTGCGCAAATCAAAGCTAATGCCACGTGTTGATGGTCCTTTTAAGGTGTTAGAGAAAATAAATGATAATGCATATAAACTTGAGTTGCCTGCAGATTTTGGGGTTAGTCCCACTTTTAACATTGCAGATTTGAAGCCTTATTTGGGTGAGGAAGATGAGCTTCCGTCGAGAACGACTTCATTTCAAGAAGGGGAGGATGATGAGGACATCAATACCATTGTTACACCCACAGCCCCTGCTGCTATACATACAGGACCAATTATTAGAGCTCGCGCACGCCAATTGAATTATCAGGTACTTTCATTTCTTGGTAATGATTCTAATGTTCATGAGAATATGATGCTGCCTAAATTGGATACATTTGTTTTGCTTACAAATGAAGGGCCTAGCTTGGAGAAGGATGATCATTGGAGCAAGAACAAGCATGTAGTTGATGGCATGCGCAAGGGAGACAAGAACAGAGTTTCAAGTGATGGTTTCAGGACTTTGAAGCCACCATAATGAGTGCATGAAGCCTTGGACGAAATATACAAGATGCCACTTCATAATTTTCGTCCAGAGGCTATTCTAGGTACTGCGTCACCTTCTTTTTGGGCCAGGCCCATGTAATTTCGAAATACTTCAATATAGGCTGTTTTTAGAGTCCGTATGTGTGGGGAAACAAGAGTTAGGGTGGATTTCGGACCCCTCCTCCAAGGACCACGAAATTCGCCCCCTCTTCCTCCATATATACAGCCCCTAGGGCATCGTTTAGACTTTGGGATTTGTTTAGTTAAAAGTTAGCCATTGCAACTTCGTGTACTTCGTTTGTGTCCAACGACCAGACCAGGACCACTTACGGATCCCCACCTTTATCAATACTTCATATATACTCGCAATATTCGGATTGCTTTTATCATATTCTTGATTGTTCTTCGATTGTTTGCAGGAATAGACCTTCGTGGCCAGGTTGATTGTGCTACAGCGTGGTCAATAACCTCTCGAAGTTGGTTTAGCGATTGCTAAGGCGCAACGTCGTGCACGTTTGTAGTCGGATCGTCAAAGTCGGCTCCATCAAATCGATAGTTATCATCTCATCGAAAGATCGGGACACCCCGCCTCTATCAAAAGCCATCATTAATAACGAACTTGTTCCATGTTCTTTCTTCTTTACAATTCTGCATTACATCTTTAAAATCAGCATCATGCACATATTGATCTTTGATGGTCTCCAAACCAAATATTTTGAAGTCAAGTTGTGAAAGCATAGTATAGCGACGAGACAATGCATCAGCAATAACATTTTCTTTACCCTTCTTGTGTTTAATGACATAAGGAAAAGTCTCAATGAATTCAACCCATTTAGCATGTCTACAATTCAGTTTAGCTTGACTTTTAATATGTTTCAAAGATTCATGATCAGAATGTATAACAAATTCATTGGGCCATAAATAATGTTACCATGTCTCTAAAGTCCGAACAAGAGCATATAATTCTTTATCATAAGTAGAATAATTCAGACTAGGCCCACTCAATTTTTCAGAAAAGTATGCAACAGGTTTGCCATCTTGTAATAACACACCTCCTAATCCAATTCCACTAGCATCACATTCAAGCTCAAAAGTCTTATTAAAATCAGGAAGTTGGAGTAAAGGAGCATGTGTCAACTTATCTTTCAATACCGTGAAGGCTTCTTCCTATGTGGTACCCCAAACAAAAGGCACATCCTTCTTGGTAAGCTCATTGAGAGGTGCAGCAATGGTGCTAAAATATCTCACAAAACGCCTATAGAAACCAGCGAGTCCAAGAAAACTCCTCACTTGTGTGACCGTTTTGGGCTGCAGCCAACTCTCAATAGCTTCAATCTTAGCTTTATCAACTTCAATTCCCCGTGGAGTAACAACATAGCCAAGAAAAGATACTCGGTCGGTGCAAAAGGTGCACTTCCCAAGGTTACCAAACAAACGTGCATCACGTAGAGCAATAAAAACAGCACGTAAATGTTCCAAATGTTCTTCCAAAGATTTGCTATAAATCAGTATATCATCAAAAGACTACCACAAATCGTCCAATGAAAGCACGTAAAACTTCGTTCATTAGTCTCATGAAAGTACTAGGTGCATTAGTTAACCCAAAAGGCATCACTAACCACTCATATAAACCAAACTTAGTTTTAAATACTGTTTTCCATTCATCTCCCAGTTTCATACGAATTTGATGGTATCCACTACGCAAATCAACTTTGGAGAATATTGTAGAGCCACTCAATTCATCAAGCATATCATCTAGCCTAGGAATAGGATGACGATAACGAATAGTAATATTATTAATGCCTCTACAATCAACACACATACGCGACGTACCATCTTTTTTAGGCACTAGTATAATAGGAACAACACAAGGACTAAGAGATTCGTGTATATAACCTTTGTCGAGCAGCTCCTGTACTTGACGCATAATCTCCTTCGTCTCCTCTAGATTGGTACGGTATGGTGCACGGTTGGGTAGCGATGCACCGGGAATTAAGTCAATTTGATGCTCAATCCCTCGAATAGGTGGTAATCCCGGTGGCACGTCTTGTGGGAAGACATCAGCGAACTCCTGCAAAATGTTAGTGACAGGAGGGGGCAAAGAGGAAGGCACGTCCTCGAATGAAAATAATGCCTCTTTGCACACAAAAGCATAGCAAACATATTTTCTAAAATCTAGCTCATCAATATCAGATTTGGTGGGAAGTAAACATACACTTTTCAATTTAATTTCAGAAGCAACACGAGATGGTTTATTATTAGGCTTCATTTGTTGCTCAAATTCTTTTGACACAATCTGATTTTCACTCTTATTTTTCTCCTGTTTTTCTTTATTAGCTCTATTAATATCATCTTTCAAAATGGAATCAAGAGTCATAGGAAGCAAAGTAATATTTTTATCCTTGTGAACAAGAGTATACCGATTGTTTCTACCATGGTGTACAGAATTTTTATCAAATTGCCATGGTCTACCAAGTAATAAGGAACATGCTTGCATAGGTACCACATCACAATCAACATAATCAGCATATGTATAGATACTAAAATGCACACGAACAGTACATATTACCTTAACCTTGCCGCTGTTGTTGAACCATTGGATGTAGTAAGGATGCGGATGTGGTCTTGTGGTGAGAGATAGCTTCTCCACCATCTCCATGCTAGCCAAGTTGTTGCAGCTCCCTTCATCTATGATGACGCGAATAGAACGTTCCTTCACAACTCCCTTTGTATGGAAAAAATTATGCCTCTGATTTTGCTCCGCTTGTGCAACCTGCACACTCAAAACACGTTGAGCAACTAAACATTCATACCTGTCAGCATCTTCAGGAGCCATGTTGTTGTAGGGTGGAACCCTAAGTGAAGATATTTCATGAATTGGAGGGGGAATCCCCAAGAACAAGATGAACACAAGAGAGGAAACAATAGGAACACTCAAGAACAAGTCCAATCACACATCCACTAGACCAACAAACACACAAGATCCACAAGGTACATGAACAATCAAAGGGAAACAAGATACATGGTAGAGTTCATCCCAAATCCTATGAAGGAGATGAGGGCTTGATGATCCTATGATGGGGATCCTTCTCCAAGAGGAGGCCTTGGTATCCACAAGTGGATCTTCTCCCTTAGGAGGTCATGATCTCCATGAGGAGGAAGATGAGCAAAGCTCTCTCTTTGTCTATCAAATACTTTGCTATCTCCTCTAATGAGCTAGGGGGTTTCCTTATATAGCCTAGGGACGAGTTGGGAGAGGGGAGAGGGATACAAGGGTGAAAACCCAAAAGTGCACGCAGGCATGTGGAGGAGTCCGGGCACCCGGGGGCAAACCGGCCACGCACCCGGACCGGTGAGGGGCGCCGGCTGTGGGTGGACCGGGCACCCAGGGGTCCTAGGCCCGGGCACCCGGGGATGGCCGCAGGTGGCTGGGCGGGGTAGGCCGGGCACCCGGGGTTGAGGGCCCGGGGACCCGGGGTGAGCTGGGCGTGGCCCAGGAGGGGGGTCGGGCACCCGGGCCAGCCAGGGAGGTCGCGGCCTCGGCGGTTGGAGGTGGCCGGGCACCCAGGCCCTTGGTGGTCGGGCACCCGGAGTGGTCCGAGCCCTCCGTTGCTCCATTCTTCTCGTTTCCTCGCTGCTCGTCCTTCTCCATGGTTGCTTGTGTCTCCATCCTTGCCTCTTGACGATCTTCTCCTTGGTACCTACGAGTGCATAGAGTTTCCATTTGAGGTAGAATCCGACTCTTGTGTGAATCTAAATGAAACTCGAAGAGGAAGGAGTTCACCTCGGTTTCGACAACGCGTGCGCGAGCTCTCGTCGTAGGTCCTTTCCGTGCTTGCGGTGGTGGTGTGACGTCCATGGTAATGGTCGAAGGATGCTCCTCATCATCTCCCCCCCCCCTTGGGAGAGATCCGTCCGCGGATCGTGATCTTCATCACCATGGTAACGAGATGGCGTCGCTGTGTAGAAGTGGACAACCACCAAGCACCTGTCATGTGGAAGCTCGAAATGGTCACTCTCCAATGTCGCACCGTCTTGTAATTCCTTCAAAAGGAGCAAAGATAACAAGCACTTGGAAAAACAAATGTGGTTGGCATTAAAGCAAAACCAAGCATTCAAGAGGTGATTCACCCAACAAGTGTTGTCATCAAGCATAGCATATGGTTTGACAAAGAAGTGTGGCATGGAATTTAGGCATCTAAATTGAGCACAATCAGGAATATCATGGATACAAGCATGCAAATGTGAGGTTGAGATGCACATACGTTTGACAAGATAGCAAGCATAGACCTCAAGATCATAGCAAACATGCATAAAGCGCTCGACAAATGGTCTATGGTAGGCATAAGAGTCATGCACAACACCAAAAGAAATGAAATGTCTAAACACATGGGACAAGTGCAAGACAATCCAAGCATAATGTGCATATGGTGTGGTGAAGAAAGTGTGGCACTCAACACAATGGAAAGAGCAATTGTTCAACATGTGTGAGGCAATCAAATGACGCAAGTGACAAGCAATATCTCCACAAAGCTTGCAAATACACATACAAGTAGGAGAATCAATCATCATGTGTAATGCAAAGCATGGGTCACAAATGTATGGCAAAGGCATAGGAATGAGCATATCATGCAAAGTGAACATGGCAAGATGGGCATATAATATGTAGTGGACGATAACCCATAACCATGTGAGAGCCATGTAGAAGAAATGCGCGAAGTCTTTGCGCGAAGAGAGCGGTGGGAAAGGCAATCCATGTGATCCTAAGTCATCGTTGCTCTCTAGAGCTCGTTTTGTCAACTCATGGGATTGTGAGGTTGACAAGTATTCATGGGTAGCTACACAAAAGAGACACAAAACAAAGAAAGTGTGTGCGTGGTAAATATACACATCATCCATCATGATGTGTATGTGCATGTGTGAGTTAGCACAAGATAAGCATCGCTCAAATAAATTTGATGCATGATATAGAAACATGTCATCCATCATGAAAGAATAGTTGTTATGTATGACACGATGGGGGCACAAATTGAGAATGCAAGTATATGGCACAACACTAGTGATAGAGGCAAAGGTGTCCCGTCTTTCGATGAGATGGTGGCTATCGTTTTGGAGGAAGTCGACTTTGACGATCCGACTACGAACGTGCGAGGACGTCGCGCCTTAGCAATCGCTAAACCAACTCCGAGAGGTTATTGACCACGCCGGAGCACGATCAACCTGACCACGAAGGTCTGTTTCCTGCAGGCAAACGAAGAACAAGCAAGAAACTAAGATTGCAATCTGGATATTGCGAATATAAGAGGAAAGCTTTATTGATCAAGGTGGGGTTCTGTGACGCCTTGGTCTGGTCGTTGTACACAAACGAAGTACACAAACGAAGTATACATGTGTCATATGTGCAAATTCCACGGGAAGTAAAAATTGATGACATATACATATACAACATGTACACCTTGTCTCTTTTGTTAGCCACATTTCAGATAAAGCAACGTCGAGGACGGCTTTATTTTCAAGAAGGGGAGGATGATGAGGAAATGACCACCTTGGATACGACCAAAAGTATTGCATACATGCATATTTGTCAGGTGATTTCTAGTGTCAACTATTCAATAATCTATTTATATTATCCAGAACAAAAATACTTCACACACTTTTGTGTTTTGTCTAATTGTAGGTGTATGGAACATTTGTACAATCCACGTATGAAGATAGGGGAAAAGGAGAAGTTTAAGTTCTGTTCAAAAAGTCCTCTCACGTCACTTTTGGGCCAAGAGAAGATAGAGTCCAAGTCTCTCACGTTCTGGATTCAGATTCGGACTACACAGACATACCTGACTCAAAACGGCAAGAACTCTTTCATACGGACTCCGAATTGGGTGATTCTTTTTTTGTTGGAAAGTAGATTTCGTGCTCTTTCCAGGCCAATTGGATTCACCCTAAAATTCATCCGGAGCGTTGAGTTATTGATGAAACAATCTGACGCTGCAGCAGAATCCGAGTCAAACTACAAGTCCAAAGGTGTTGCATCACCTCCACTTGGGCCCATGAGCCTTGTACGACCTAGGGTTGGTTTTAGGCTGCCTTGGGACGTCCTCCCACCTCCTTGGCCGCCACCCCTTGCTCCTATATAAGTAGATCCACCTAGTAGCTTTTTCCTTGGGTTTTATTTAGATCAAAAGTTCGCCATAGCTGCAACTTCGCGTACTTCGTTTGTGTTCAACGACCAGACCAAGGCGTCACAGAACCCCACCTTCATTAATAAAGCTTTCCTCTTATATTCGCAATATCCAGATTGCAATCTTAGTTTCTTGCTTGTTCTTCGTTTGCTCGCGGGAAACAGGCCCTCGTGGTCAGGTTGATCGTGCTCCGGCGTGGTCAATAACCCTCGGAAGTTGGTTTAGCGATTGCTAAGGCGCGACGTCTCGCACGTTGGTAGTCGGATCGTCAAGGTCGACTCCCACAGAAACGATAGCCACCATCTCATCGAAACATCGGGACACCTTTGCCTCTATCATGGGTATCACAAATCCGTCAAGCAAATCTCAAATTCTTACCAGTTCTTACCCAGCAGCAGGCGGTGATCGGCAACCGATATAGTCAAAACTCTCAAAGCTTGGATAGAGCGATCATCAGGGAGAGTCAAACGCAGGATGTAGATGTATGTGGAGCTGGAAAGGCTTATAATATGGTAGCAAAAAGGGTCAGCAATAATCAATTCAGAGATGCAAAGTTGAATAAACGCTCAACGACGATACTGTGCTGGTCCTAGGCTAGACCGTCCTAGAGACGCGAGCCTAGAACACTAACAAAATCACGGTGCTGCACGTAAACAAGGGAAAAGCACACACTGGAATTTTCTCTTTTTTTGCTCTGTTTTTTTTGGCGCTCTTTTTTTTTTGCGCTCCTCTTCTTTTGAGGAAAAACACTATAATGGCGAGTGTCTCAAAACTCTTGCCAGGTCAAACTGATAGGATGGGCACGGAATTTTTTTGACTATTTTTTTTCGAAAATTAGGGCAGCGACGACGAAAAGGTGCGACAAAAAATCACTATGATGGCAAGTGTCTCAAAAGACTCAGAAAAGCCTAAAAATAGGATCGGGAAAAAATATTTTCGGTCGCCGAAATTTTGGCCTAAAAACTGCCCGGGGGTCTCCAGACTTTTTTCTTTTCGAAACCTATTCAGGCAAGGAAACACGAATCATAAACTAGATGGATCTTGAAAACAAACCTAATATGAAAGGAACTCGGATTGGTGGTGGATATATGGTGGTGGTATAGGGCAGCGGTGGTGGTAGCGGTGGTAGTATATGGATATGGAACGATGGTGGTATATGGATACGGATTGGTGGTGGTATATGGATACGGATTTAGAGTGGTGGCGGATAAGCAGTGGTGGTAGGTGGCAGGGGCGATGATGATGGTGCGGTGGCGGCATGACAACTTATGACCAGAACTCGAAACTCTAAAAGACTAGACGCTAAGACCAGCAACTCGACACGACGATGAACCGCAAATTCAACAAAGCAAAATACTGAAAAGATGCGAAGGCTCAGACTGGTTTGGATAGGATGAACTAACCCTAAATTTTTTTTTGCCTTTTTCGTGGACTATAAGTATGAAGAACAGACTCAATCTAAACTACGAAAAACTGTAAAATCTCACCGAGCAACCTGGAAATCCGATACCACTTGATAGAGGCGAAGGTGTCCCCATGTTTCGATGAGATGTTGGCTATCGTTTTCTGTGGGATTCGACCTTGACGATCCGACTACGAACGTGCGAGACGTCGTGCCTTAGCAATAGCTAAACCAACTTCCGAGGGTTATTGACCATGCCGGAGCACGATCAACCTGACCACGAAGGTCTGTTTCCTGCGAGCAAACGAAGAACAAGCAAGAAACAAAGATTGCAATCTGGATATTGCGAATATAAGAGGAAAGCTTTATTGATCAAGGTGGGGTTCTGTGACGCCTTTGTCTGGTCGTTGAACACAAACGAAGTACGCGAAGTTGCAGCTATGGCAAACTTTTAATCTAAACAAAACCCCCAAGTCTAAACGGTGCCCTAAGGGCTGTATATATGGAGGAAGAGGGGGGAATTTCGTGGCCCTTGGGGAAGGGGTCCGAAACCAACCCTGTCTCTTGTTTCCCCACACATACGGACTCTAAAACAGCCTATACTTATGTATTTCGAAATTACATGGGCCTGGCCCAATAATAAGGGGACGCAGCACCTAGAATAGTCTCTGGACGAAATTTATGAAGTAGCATCTTGTATATTTCGTACAAGGCTTCATGCACTCCTTATGGTGCCTTCAAAGTCCTGAAATCATCACTTGTAACTTCGTTCTTGTTCCCCTTGCGCATGCCATCAACTCCATGCTTGTTCTTTCTCCAATGTTCATCCTTCTCCAAGCTAGGCCCTTCATTTGTAAGCAAAACAAATGTATCCAATTTAGGCAGCATCATATTCTCATGAACATTAGAATCATTACCAAGAAACGAAAGTACCTCGTAATTTAATTGACGTGCGCGAGCTCTAGTAATTGGTCCAGTATATGATGAGGACATGACTACCTTGGATACGACAAAAAATATTGCATACATGCATATTTGTCAGGTGATTTCTAGTGTCAACTATTCAATAATCTATTTATATTATCCAGAACAAAAATACTTCACACACTTTTGTGTTTTGTCTAATTGTAGGTGTATGGAACATTTGTACAATCCATGTATGAAGATAGGGGAAAAGGAGAAGTTTAAGTTCTGTTCAAAAAGTCCTCTCACGTCACTTTTGGGCCAAGAGAAGATAGAGTCCAAGTCTCTCACGTTCTGGATTCAGATTCGGACTGCACAGACATACCTGACTCAAAACGGCAAGAACTCTTTCATACGGACTCCGAATTGGGTGATTTTTTTTGTTGGAAAGTAGATTTCGTTCTCTTTCCAGGCCAATTGGATTCACCCTAAAATTCATCCGGAGCGTTGAGTTATTGACGAAACAATCTGACGCTGCAGCAGAATCCGAGTCAAACTACAAGTCCAAAGGTGTTGCACCACCTCCACTTGGGCCCATGAGCCTTGTACGACCAAGGGTTGGTTTTAGGTTGCCTTGGGACGTCCTCCCACCTCCTTGGCCGCCACCCCTTGCTCCTATATAAGTAGATCCATCTAGTAGCTTTTTGCTTGGGATTTGTTTAGTTAAAAGTTAGCCATCGCAACTTCGTGTACTTCGTTTGTGTCCAACGACCAGACCAAGACCGCTTCCGGATCCCCACCTTTATCAATACTTCATCCATATTTGCAATATTCGGATTGCTTTTATCATATTCTTGCTTGTTCTTCGATTGCATGCAGGAATAGACCTTCGTGGTCAGGTTGATTGTGCTCCGGCGTGGTCAACAACCTCTCGGAGTTGGTTTAGCGATTGCTAAGGCGCAACGTCGTGCACGTTTGTAGTCGGATCGTCAAAGTCGTCTCCACCAAATTGATACTTATCATCTCATCGAAAGATCGGGACCCTCGCCTCTATCAAGTGGTACCAGATTTCCAGGTTGCTCGGTGAGATTTTACAGTTTTTCGTAGTTTAGATCGAGTATGTTCTTCATACCTATAGTCCACGAAAAAGCCAAAAAAAATTAGGGTTAGTTCATCCCATCCGAACCAATCTGAGCCTTTGCATAATCTTTTTAGTGTTTTGCTTTGTTGAATTTGCGATTACATCGTCGTGTCAAGTTGCTGGTCTTAGTGTCTAGTCCTTTAGAGTTTCGAGTTCTGTTCACAGTTTGTCATGCCACCGCTGCACCATCTTCATTGTCGTTGCCATATACCACCACCGCGTCATTATTGCATCCGTTGTCCACCACCGCCATCCATCAATTTCCACCACGTACTCCCCATCATTCATTGTCATAATCATACTTGAGGTCGTTCGCGTCATCACTAGATCCAATCTGCATCTTATCTAGCTTGTTTGTGAAAAAAAGAAAAAAAAGAAAAAAAAAAGTGAGAGAAAAAAAGAAAAAAAGAGGAAAAAAAAAGAGGAAAAAAGTGAAACAAATTCTGTGAAAAAAGGAGAAAAAAGATATTCAGAGTGTGCTCCGCCTTTGTTACGCGTCGCACCGTGATTTTTTTAGTGTCTAGGCTCGCGTCTCTAGCACGGTCTAGCCTAGGACCAGCACAGTACAGTCGTTGAGCGTTTATTCAACATTGCATCTCTGAATTGATTATTGCTGATCTTTTGCTACCATATATTTGGCCTTCCAAGCTCCACATATTTCTACACCGTGTATACATACGCTCACCTGGCAATCGCTTTACTCAATCTTCGGAGTTATTTGACACCGCTGGTTGCCAGTCACCACCTGCTGCATGGTAAGAACTTGTAAGACTTTGATATTTGCTATACTGTGAGCGTTTTACCACCACATCCTAGTAGTTCATAGGAACATTATTCTCGGATTTTGTTTCTTGTTTTTCTACTAAATATGGCAGGTTTGAGAGTCAGTTGGGCTTCATCAATCGTGGGAGACGTGCCACCAGCTCCGAAAATACAACCACCGTCACAAGAGGTGCAAAGACATAAGAATACGCACAATCAGGTTTTTGTTTCCATGCCACCTTTTAATGGTCGTTTTAAGCCTGATTTATATATTGAATGGGAGTTCGAAATAAATGTTATATTTGCTTCCCATGATTTTTCGGAACGTAAAAAAGTTAAGCTTGCGGTTGGTTCTTTCACTAGTTTTGCTACTGTTTGGTGGAGTGAACATTGTCGGTTATACCCTGATTATGTACCTACTACTTGGGATGATTTAAAACTTGTCATGAGAGATAGATTCGTCGCTGTTTATTATACTCGTGGCATGATTAAAAAACTACACCATTTAAAACAAGGTAGTGACACTGTAAGAAAATATTATGATGATTTACAAACTACCTTGTTGCATTCCTTTTTAGAGGAAAGTGAAGAAGATTTTATGGATAGATTTTGGGGAGGATTAAACCGTGATATTCAGGAGATACTAATTCATGAAGAATGTTATCCTAACCATTTGTTTCATCTTGCTTGCAAAGCTGAACAGGAAATAAAGAAGCGTGATGCCCACAAGACAAACAAGCATAAGGTGCACATCAAAGGAGTTGAGACGGTCCTTCCTTCTACCACTGTGCCTACTATGACAACAACATCCGTTGTTGTGAGCACTGCATCAGCTCCATATTATGACCCGTCACTGTCGAGAGTTCCAACATCGTCTGAGTTGATAACACGAGGTAATGACAAAGGTACTGATCTTCTAACTTCACATGCGAATGATGAATGCCTTGTCGATTTAAATACACCATGTGATGCTCTAGCCACAACATTGATCACACCACCTATTTTAGATGATTATGCTGATGATCTGACTTTGCCATGTGATCAAACAACTGCAATATCAAGAATTTTGAGTGCACCCATTGAGTTAACCGTTGATGTGAAAGAACCATGTGAATCAGGCACTAAAACAAATTTGGATCAACTACGTTTGAAAATAATTGTGCCAATGTTTAATCATTTTGATATGACCTCTGATCTTGGTGATGATTCTGTGTCAAATGACTTATTGCATGTTGGCTTATTTAAGCATGTTGTAGCATGTAAATTTTATGCAAGTAAGGTTTATTCACCAATATTGGGATGGTTTAATGATGAATATTGTCAATCTTTTCATATGAATAAGAGCTTCACTTATATGTGCAAACTGAGTTGCAATACTTTCATGCCTTCTACTTCTTGTGATAATATTTTGGCTTTATATTTTATTCACTATGAAAGTTACTCATGTATACATGTGTCATATGTGCAAATTCCATGGGAAGTAAAAATTGATGACATATACATATACAACATGTACACCTTGTCTCTTTTGTTAGCCACATTTCAGATAAAGCAACGCCGAGGACGGCTTTATTTTCAAGAAGGGGAGGATGATGAGGACATGACTACCTTGGATACGACCAAAAATATTGCATACATGCATATTTGTCAGGTGATTTCTAGTGTCAACTATTCAATAATCTATTTATATTATCCAGAACAAAAATACTTCACACACTTTTGTGTTTTGTCTAATTGTAGGTGTATGGAACATTTGTACAATCCACGTATGAAGATAGGGGAAAAGGAGAAGTTTAAGTTCTGTTCAAAAAGTCCTCTCACGTCACTTTTGGGCCAAGAGAAGATAGAGTCCAAGTCTCTCACGTTCTGGATTCAGATTCGGACTGCACAGACATACCTGACTCAAAACGGCAAGAACTCTTTCATACGGACTCCGAATTGGGTGATTTTTTTTGTTGGAAAGTAGATTTCGTGCTCTTTCCAGGCCAATTGGATTCACCCTAAAATTCATCCGGAGCGTTGAGTTATTGACGAAACAATCTGACGATGCAGCAGAATCCGAGTCAAACTACAAGTCCAAAGGTGTTGCACCACCTCCACTTGGGCCCATGAGCCTTGTACGACTAAGGGTTGGTTTTAGGCTGCCTTGGGACGTCCTCCCACCTCCTTGGCCGCCACCCCTTGCTCCTATATAAGTAGATCCATCTAGTAGCTTTTTGCTTGGGATTTGTTTAGTTAAAAGTTAGCCATTGCAACTTCGTGTACTTCGTTTGTGTCCAACGACCAGACCAAGACCGCTTCCGGATCCCCACCTTTATCAATACTTCATCCATATTTGCAATATTCAGATTGCTTTTATCATATTCTTGCTTGTTCTTCGATTGCATGCAGGAATAGACCTTCGTGGTCAGGTTGATTGTGCTCCGGCGTGGTCAATAACCTCTTGGAGTTGGTTTAGCGATTGCTAAGGCGCAACGTCGTGCACGTTTGTAGTCGGATCGTCAAAGTCGTCTCCACCAAATTGATAGTTATCATCTCATCGAAAGATCGGGACCCTCGCCTCTATCAGTATATGTAGCAGTAGGGGTTGTGGGTGTAACAATGGTATTGATGTCCTCATCATGAATGAACCGCCATGGAGGTCCTCGGCCCGATCTAGCTGGTCACGAGACGACGTGGTGAGTACCCCCTAGTCCATGACACCGTCAGGGGCCGCGGGTGGTGAAGCATGCATGTTTGTGGGAAGGGCAGGGATGGTGCAGTCGTACGTGATCGAAGCCATGTCTGAATGCACACATGCTAACTCATTTAATGGGAGGGAGACCGATCCCTCTGTATGCACACATGCTGGTTCATTTAATGGCGAGGAGACAGAGCCCGGAGAGATGAGAGGACCAGACTGGATAGCGGACGATAGCGCGCTGGCAGTAGCGAGCGTCGAGTCTTTGGATTGAACGTTGGTCGAGAAACGGCCAAGAATCGATTGGGCACTGTAGGGGTGGCATGTGTTTGGGAGGACAGGTAGAACGTTGATGAACTGTCCACCTCTGGAAAAGAGTCAAGAGCACACTGGGCAAGTTGTTGGGAGTCAAACAAACAAAGTTCGAAATGGGAGAGGACACAAGGAGAGCGGGAGACCATTTTGGACCTGACATCTACCGAGGAGACCCAAGTGCAGAAGAGTCCCGCATGTATGATTTGCACGTAAAAACATTTGTATTGGAAAAAAGGTGGTCCAAGGCATCAGTAACTAGCTTAACAGTTGGGACTACAGGTTTTAGAAGCTTAACTGCAACTCACACTTGAACTGTTGGGCTAGGGTTTGAGTCCTTGGTGTTGACAGTAATGTCTACGTGGTAATCATGCAAAATCAGGCTACGAAAGCGAGTACCAGGACGAACAGGACGTACCTTAGCGCCCCGGTGAGGCAGCGGCCCGGAGCTCGTAGTCGCAGAAGCCAGGTTGAGAGAGGGAGCTGCGGCGGCAAGACTGAGCCCCGCAAACGCGGGGGCGCCGGAGCCCGCCGGCGACGGGGACGGGGATGACGGCGGGCAGGGGAACCGGAGCAGGATGCCCAAAACTGACAATAAGGCAGGCGACATCCGTAGAAGCAACGGTGAAGGAGAAGCGGCCCTCTTCCTCCATCGTGACGTTGAAAGCCTCATGATCGCCACCAAATAGGCAAGCCGGAAGGAGGCCAAGGAACACAGCCCCAACATCATATGGGAACTAGATGATCCTTGCATACGAACGGCACCCATGGGCAGGGCGTCCAACCTGGAGAGTGACGGGGGAGCGAAAACGCGACCATGCAAGGCGCTCAAAAGCAAGGCCGAGGTCCGATGAGACACAAAGGACGGAGGCTAAAGAGCGGCAGTAGAACAGAAATGCCGTCGCAGGCCGCACAGGGGTGGCCAAGATGAGGGCAAACGACAGCACGACAAGGGAGACGAGGCGCCGCTTGAAAACGGCATAGTCAGGGACAAGGTCAGCCACCTCGCTGGAGGCGATGTGGAAGCGGAGAAGGTGGTCCGGGATCTTATGGACATAGAACTCGATGGCGGAGCCACCATAGCAAGCTTGGAGGAAAGCAGCGGCAAGGGTTTCATCAAGCTGAAGAGTCGAGCCAGCAAAGGAGGCCAGGAGCGGGGTAGCAGAGGTTAGGTCGAGGGAGGTGACCAGAAAGCTCAAGGGGCCTAGCATGGATTTTGATCGAGCAAGAGCAGCATCATTGTCAATGCGGAGGGG
Source organism: Aegilops umbellulata (assembly GCA_032464435.1). Lineage (NCBI taxonomy): Eukaryota > Viridiplantae > Streptophyta > Magnoliopsida > Poales > Poaceae > Aegilops > Aegilops umbellulata. Next base: position 199,665,837 of record CP136058.1, on the reverse strand, counting down.
GCTAGACTGGACGAAACGCGGCAGCGCCCGCGGGGCAGAGGCGAGGAGCGCAACATGGCCCCTGTAACGTTTGTACGTTTCTGGTGCCTGTAATCTAATGACGACGCTTCCAAGCTTCTGTAGATCCCTTGTACTCTTATCCCCCAATATCAATGAAAAGCTGCGCTGCCAGCCTTTTCGTCGAAAATAAAATAAAATGCAGCAGTGTCTGACAAAAGCTTCAATATGTAAGTGACTCCTCCCCAACAAGGAATCTCCTACACTCAATACAACAAATAAATTCATCATTCATGTGTAAATGAAAATCGTTAGTTTATTATTAGTACATTATTATCATCTGTTGATTTTGTAATATTACTATAGTGCATCGCTAGAGTAGTTTTTGCTTACTTTGTTTAATCATTTACTTTTTAAATTGATTAGGAATACATGCACGCTAACTACTCCCTCCGTTCCCAAATACTTGTCTTTCTAGCCATCTCAAATGGTTATAACATACGGATGTATGTAGACATATTTTAGAGTGTAGGTTCATTCATTTTGCTTCGTATGTGGTCACTTGTTGAAATCTCTAGAAAGACAAGTATTTAGGAACGGAGGGAGTAGTAATATAAAATTGTAAACGCAGAACAGTTGAGATGAAAAAGTGGGCTTGAGTGACGCAACAATTGTGTACGAACCGTCAAGTGCTCTACAATATAAAGGGGCAGCAGTGTCATGTATCGAAACGTGTTTAGTTTCTACGAATCCCAGCGGCTATGCACCCAACTTCATGCAACTTCGTTGCTGACTTGCAAACCAGATCTCTATCGTCAACATGAAAACCCTGCAACTTTGAGCTGCGCTATTTTACAAGTGGAAGTGTTATTCAAAGCATCATGGCGACCACAGAAAAAAATCGGCCCTGCTTGCTAGACCGTGTAGTTTCCTGAAGTGAGGTATTGAGCAGAGAGAGGTGGCCCTGCTGCGGATACAGGATGACCAAAATTAAAAGGGTGATTGTACATGCAAGCTGGTCCAAACTTGCAGACTCCATAGCGTTCATAGTATGTGCACACGGGCTGATCCTGCAAATCCAGAGGCCAGATCAGACGAAACAAATACAAACCTACAAAATTAATATAACAATATTGCCCAAAAAGGCAAAAAAAGTTATAACTATGAAATTCAGAATTAACATGCTCCACTGAATGTCAAAATCATATTTTCTGTCCTTCCGAAACTACATCGAAATATCACAGATTTCTCACCTTTATCTAAACATAACAAGGCCATGTACCATGCAAGGTGTTTAGAACAGTGCTTGTGAAAACAAACCAGGTTTTTCTTAGGCACCGGTCCTTGTTTGTATAGCACAGATGCTTAATTAACCTCTATAGGAACAAGCACTAGTCTAGTGCTTAAGCAAAAACTGGTTTATTTTTACAAGCACCTTGCATTGTATTGTCTAACACAACTTATAATAAAACAAAAAGAACAAACCAAACAACTTACAGATCTGAGTGGCAAGCCGAGAGGACTAAGAGCTCCGGCTGTTGGTGGAGGCACAAGTGACCTTGGATGGTGATACTTGCACTTGGCCTTGAATTTACAAAACCCACTTTTAACAAAATGTTGACATTCAGGTTGGCCAGGTCTCTCTGGGTATTCATCGGAGGGCAGTTCTTGATGTACCGGTACATCTGCTCCCCTGTACATAGGATGATTCACAGGAGGAGCTGGAAAATGATGAAAAGAGATTCCAGGAGGGTAGTATGGACCTAATGGAACCTGAAAAAAACGATTGAACATTAACTAGATACATTAAGATAAGGTCTCAACATTAAACATATAGATTTGGCAAATTGGACATGGTAATTTTTTTTAATTCATCAGTTCTCACAATACAGTAAGATGATGTACGACGGTGCCAGCGTGAAAGAAGATTCTTAATGTCACGAACAGTACCGATAGTCCGATACAAAGGTCTGTAAGTCTGCTAAATGTTACGTTTTCTAAACTCAAGCGAAAAGCAACCTGCAACAGTCCCCAATATCACCTGTTGAGATTTACATGGCAACATGTAGGGGCCACCCCTACCACTATCCTTTCAAAAAAGAGACTACATAGAAACCACTTGAGTGGAAGGAACATTTTCAAATGAATATAAACATATTTACCTGATGGTACCCACTCCATTCTGGCGATGGATACATTCCCCGAGGTGGAATCATTCCCGCACTGTATGAGGATGCTGGAGCTAAACAAGGAGCACGGTGCTCATTCAATGCCCTTTGGTCAGCAGACCATACTGGAACATTCAGCTGAGAAGATGCTTGAACATTTTGTTGTGGAATATCGCCATTCTCATGCTCCAACACTGGATCTCTTGAAACCACATTAGTAGGATCCGGATGGTGAAATCTGCAGTTGGTGGCAAATTTGCAGCTCCCAATGCGCATATAGTACGGACACTCTTTTCCTCCCTGCAAGATCATAAACACCACATTTGCATGAAATATCCAATTTAAGAAACAGCAGGTTGGTATAACTTTAACGTATCTACAGTAGGTTCAACCATGCAAGCATTTTGGTTTTGGCACCAGATCAACATGAAATTCTGAGATATGTGAGGAGCTCACACAGATTATCCGGAATTTTCGGTGAGGTGATGAGGTCGATGAGAGGAGAACCCACTTGATGGCCTGGGACAGAATTTGATGCGAACGTCGACAGAAAAACGACGGCGCGAACAATTTCCCAATCTTTCACAGTACAGATCAGTTTATATATAGCAGCCTGACAACGATCTAGAATTAGGTTTACCAAGATGCAAACCCAACCAAACAACAAGTGAACCCCACGATGGCCGGAATCACCTGGACGATCTTTAGTAGATCACGTGTAGCAACTGGAGCAGCTCTCCAATCCACACGCACAAAAACAAACCACGATGGGTTCTCAACAGAAGCAAGAACACAGAATTGGCCGCCGCCACATCTCGGCGATTTTCTGTTTTAATTAATAACTCCAAAAACCTCACCTCCGATACACGGCCGGCTGGCCCTTTTAATAGTGCACGCAGGCACAAGGTACAACCGACCTGGACTCTTTTTGTATTGGGCCGAATACTAATTGGACTCCAACCTAACCATAGCCACGGTCTGCTACTAGTACTAATCCAACTCTCCTGAATAATCACTAATTAAATAATTTAAAAATACGGCACACTGATCACAAAAGGCCAAAGCAACTAGTACTACTCCCTTACACGCTCACGTAGATGGGTTTGCATGCATGGAGTTCTAAATTGTGGATCGACGTCCTCTGCTGCAACAAGCTGAACATGTCCAATAGAAATACGTGTTGCCATCTTGCCACAACGTACACAGTTGTCTCTCAATTCAATTTCTTGATTGCCTTCATGCCCAACAGTAGCTTCTTTCTGTTTCTTTTTCTCATTGCGCTTGGCAGGAATTACATACTTTTCTGTCCTTCTCTGGTTGGTGTTATTGACCATACTTTTGGCGATAACACATGAGGTCACATCATCCTCCCTTCCTTGAAAGAAAACCGTCCTCGGTTTTGACCTATACTTTGCTGATTTTTTCTTGAACACTTCAACAGTACACTTTATAGTGTTTGCATCTTTGGGAAAAATAGCATAAAACTCACCCTTATGCATAAAAGTGTACCTGTTTGTTCGTCCATGATGAAGAGCGTTAACATCATGCTGCCATGGACGCCCCAAAATAAGGTGACAAACATGTAGTGGCATAACGTCGCATTCCACCTTATCAACATAGCCATCAACAGAAAAAGGCACCTTCACCCTATGTGTTACCTTCACTTTGCCCACATCATTTATCCACTTCATATAGTATGGCTTTGGGTGCTCCCATGTTGACAAAGAAAGAGACTCCACCACATCTTTGCTAATCATGTTGCTAGCACTGCCGCCATCAATTATCAGTTTGCAAACCTCTCCCTTGATGATACATGCAGTTTGAAAAATACTCCGCCGCTGTCCTTGTTCAACAATGGTCTTGTCATCTCGCTGGACCTTATGTGCTAGTAAACTCTCCATATCAGGATCATCTTGAGGATAACATAGTATGGTATCACCATGACCTCTTTCAATTCCATCCTCTAACTTAGGCATCTCATCTTCAGATTCTGAAATATATTCCGCATCAACAAGTAGAACCCTTCGTTGATTGGAACATTCATGCTTCATGTGTCCACGTCCTCCACACTTGTGGCAAATAATATTACGATGATGAGATGAAGACGCATTAGATGAAACCTGTGAAACCTGCTTTGGCGCAGCCGCCACTTTGCTCTGTTCAATGCCTCCCGACTTATAAGAAGGAGTCAGTTTAGCACTAAACCCACCATCAATAGGAGAAGAACCACGTCGCCCACTGTTGTAAGTTGGACGAGTCTCTGAAGCTTGCTTCTCCAATACCCAACGTTCAGCACGCTCTGCTTGATGAAGCAACTCATGAATATCATTATATTGCATTAAATCAACACGGTCGCGAATCTTTTCTTCTAACCCCTCAAAGAAACGTACCATGGTCGCCTCCGCAGACTCACGCACAGCTGTACGGATCATCAAAACTTGCATCTCCTTATAGTACTCATCAACTGATTTCGTACCTTGCACTAGACGCCGCAGTCTACTATGAAGCTGGCGAGTGTAGTAAGCAGGCACAAAACGTTCCCTCATGATTCGCTTCATGTCAGCCCATGTTGTTGGTCGCTCATTAGTACGGTTCTTATTATCCCACCATACAAGAGCATACTCTGTAAATTCCATAGATGCAACACGAACCTTCTTCTCTTCGGAGTAGTTGTGACCGTCAAAAATCTGATTTACGCGCATCTCCCACTCCAAATATTTCTCCGGGTCAGCACAACGTCCCGAGAATTCAGGTATGGTTATCTTGATTCGACCCAAACCATCATCCTCGTGGGCACCATTGCCGCCATAGTCACGGCGCCGCCCAGCATGGCGGTGAGCCCCAGCATCATGTCGTGGTCGGTGAGGTAAGCCTCCACGGGCATCGGAATCCTCAGAAAAATCACCATCATCGTCATTGTCGCGGTCACGACGTCGTCGTGGTGAGCGGGACTGTCGGGGTGCCACATCTCTCGCCTGAAGGCGCTGAACTGCTGCGATGAGCCGATTAAGACTCGCAGTCACCACCTGTAGACTATCAGTGCGTTGTCGGTCGCTGGCAGTCAAACGCTCGTTCAACCTGTCCTCGACGCCAACAATATTTGCAGACAACTCCTCAACCCTTGTCCCAAGCTTCTTGTTCGCTCCCTTGATCGACATCAGATGGATACGTAAATCATCACTTATATTCAGATCCTCCGGAAGTTCATCGCCCTCCTCATGATCAGATTTCTCATGCTGTGAGTTCACCATCTTTCAAACAATTGAAATCAAATAGCCAAGAAAAAAAAATTGTACCATGATCAACCTTGCTCTGAATACCACTTGATGCGAACGTCGACAGAAAAACGACGGCGCGAACAATTTCCCAATCTTTCACAGTACAGATCAGTTTATATATAGCAGCCTGACAACGATCTAGAATTAGGTTTACCAAGATGCAAACCCAACCAAACAACAAGTGAACCCCACGATGGCCGGAATCACCTGGACGATCTTTAGTAGATCACGTGTAGCAACTGGAGCAGCTCTCCAATCCACACGCACAAAAACAAACCACGATGGGTTCTCAACAGAAGCAAGAACACAGAATTGGCCGCCGCCACATCTCGGCGATTTTCTGTTTTAATTAATAACTCCAAAAACCTCACCTCCGATACACGGCCGGCTGGCCCTTTTAATAGTGCACGCAGGCACAAGGTACAACCGACCTGGACTCTTTTTGTATTGGGCCGAATACTAATTGGACTCCAACCTAACCATAGCCACGGTCTGCTACTAGTACTAATCCAACTCTCCTGAATAATCACTAATTAAATAATTTAAAAATACGGCACACTGATCACAAAAGGCCAAAGCAACTAGTACTACTCCCTTACACGCTCACGTAGATGGGTTTGCATGCATGGAGTTCTAAATTGTGGATCGACGTCCTCTGCTGCAACAAGCTGAACATGTCCAATAGAAATACGTGTTGCCATCTTGCCACAACGTACACAGTTGTCTCTCAATTCAATTTCTTGATTGCCTTCATGCCCAACAGTAGCTTCTTTCTGTTTCTTTTTCTCATTGCGCTTGGCAGGAATTACATACTTTTCTGTCCTTCTCTGGTTGGTGTTATTGACCATACTTTTGGCGATAACACATGAGGTCACATCAGAATTGCTAGATCGAAGTTGCATGGTGGTGTTAGAGTTATATTTATGGTGGCCTTTGGACTTTTGCATTCTGGCCTTTGGCATCCCCCTGTACAAGTATATATGTTGGCTTTTGCCTCCTGACAATACCAAGTTGCTATTCTTCTAACATGGTATCAGGTCCAGGTTTAGAGTCTCCACCGCACATTGCAACTCGTGCTATTCAGATCGATTTTTTTCCGATCTTCTCTTGATTTCTAGATCGATCCCCGGGGTCTTCCGCCGGCTGCCTGTACATCGTTGACCTCCTGGCTGCGTCCGACCGCCGGCTGCATGTAAATCTCCGGCCTTCTCTGCCCGCGTCTGACAGTTGCCGGCCTTCTGCTCGCCGTGCCGGCCGCCGGTTCATCTCCGTCTTCCCGGCCACTGGTTCATTTCCGTCCTCCTGGCCGCCTGTGCATCTCCGGCCACGACTGATGGCCGCCACCTGTGCATCTCCGGCTGCTACTGACTTGCTCACCGGAGGGTGCCCGCCGCCAGGCCTTTGGCTCAGTTCCATCTGTAAGCACATCCGCCGCCGGCCCCACATCGACGCGGGCGTCCTCTGCTGTAGCGGTGTGCGCCTTGTCCTCATCAGATCGAATACATGCAGTTGATCTGTTTCGAACCAGCTCAGCTCCTGTGGCTCAGCTCGGCTCGGTTCAGTTTCTGTGACTCTGGCTCAACTCCTGTTCAGCTCGTTCGGCTGCTGACCTATTCTCACGGCTGTATACGTGTGTATCCGTGTGGATTGGTAGCTGCTGCGCCCGCATGAATCTATCTATATACTTGATTGGGGTTCTGGTGGGCTGCCATGCTATTCGGCTGATTGGTCAACTTCTGGCTTCTGTTCGGCTGTTGACCCCAAGCTTGATTGTTGTGCTGTTGCCCTAAAAAAACAAGCATCTGCCATGGTGTCTCTCACCCGCTCTCCAGTGATTTTTTACGGTGTTTTCGGTGTTCCCTACACTGACCCAGTCTCACACATGTGCCTTTCCTCGGTGCTTGGTGCTCGTCCGTCTGTGTGTCGTCGTCCCCTGAGGCGACTTCTGCCGATGCTCTCATGGCTTCCGCTTTCGGCAGCGCCTCTACGTCGACTCCTCTCACGGCTTATGCCCGCGGTCGCGGCTTCCGCCCGTGGTTATGGCCACTCTAGTCGACTCCTCTAGTGGCGTTTGCATGTGGTTATGGCCGCCCTACATCGACTCGTTTGATGGCTTCCACATGTGATGATGGTCGTTCTATATTGACTCCTATGGAGGCGGCCGTACCTGGTGGTGGTCGCTCTACGTCGACTCCCCTGATGGCTTTCACATGTCGCTCGACGTCGACTTGCTGCTCTCCGTTGACTCTTCACGCGGCTTCCACGGGTAGTGGCGTCCGCTCTCCGCCGGCGAGTGTTTCTACCTCAACTTCTTCAGTTGTGTCGCTGTCTACACATGAGATTGCACAACTCCACTGCCTGCTTGAAGCTTGGATTCTGCTCCGACGGGATCTGCACGTTCTGTGACTGACTTTTCTGGCACTGAGAGACCACCTTCTCCCCATTCAGATACATCCCCATGGATTTTCTATACTGGAGCATCTTTCCATATGACTTATGATTCTTCCACTTTGACCTCCGTTCGACCTGTCGAATCTCCTGTTCATGTTCTTACTGCTGATGGTACTCACCTCCCTATCGCTAGTCAAGGCGCTCTTAGCACATCTTCCTTTCATATTCCCTTTGTTGCCCATGTTCCTCGACTTGGCATACCGCTCTTTTCAGGTAGTCTGATTGTTGACTTTAGTTGTAGGGTCAATCTCGACTCTAATTCATGTTCTGTTTAGGATCGTCGCACAGGCGCTCTGCTTGGTGCTGGCCCCTGACGCCATGATGGTCTCTAGGAGCTTGATTGGCTTCGTCTTCCCTTTGATACCACCTCGACAGTCGTGCGACCCCTGTTGTTGCGTCTGCTAGCTCTTTTCAGCAGTAACAAGCATTGTCACCTTGAGACGACGTGTGCGATGATGATCGCTGCCTCTCTTCCGCCTCACTTTTGGGCTGAGGCTATTTCCACTTCCACATATCTCGTCAAAATGCAGCTAGCTGCTGCTCTGCAGAGTGGTATTCCTTTCAAGCGTCTTTCTAACCATTCTCCTGATTATTCGGCACTTCGTTTGTTTGGTTGTGTTTGCTATGTTCTTGCCCCACATGAACGCACCAAACTGACCGCTCAGTATGTTGAGTGTGTCTTTCTAGAATATAGCGATGAGCATAAGGGTTATCGGTGTTGGGATCCTGTCGGTCATCGGATGCGTATTTCCCGAGATGTGGCTTTTGATGAGTCTTGTCCTTTCTACCCGCGTCCATCCTCCTTGACCTTTTCTGTGAAGGACATATCTTTTCTCACATTTCCCGATACACCTCCCTCCGTGCACCATATTTCTACCCTTCCTCCCGCTGTCGCAGATCTGCCGTCGTCCTCTCCCACAGTTTCTTCTTCCTTGCCGCATGAATCTCCACCTTCATCACAGATGCTTTCCTCATCTTCACCTTCGTCACCGATGACTTCCCTGTCTCCACCATCACCTCCGGCGATTGCTCCTCTTCCCTCTTTCCCTTTCCATTACACTCGTCGTCCACATGTTGTGAATATGTCCACTGATGCGCCATCTACTTCTGGTGTGTCGTCTTCCTCCTCTCAGCTAACTTATGGTCTTCGTTCTCGGCCTTGCCCGCCCCTGACTGATATTCTCCTTCTCGCTATGGTCTTTCGGCCGTTGTTGAGCCGACTTCTTATCAAGATGTTGTTCATCCTCAATGGCAGTTTGCGATGGCAAAGCACATTGCTCCACTTGAGCGCACCGGCACGTGGGATCTGGTTTCTCCTCCTCCCCATGTTCGTCCCATCACTTGTAAGTGGGTCTATAAGATTAAGACTCGCTTTGATGGTTCTCTTGAGCGTTATAAAGCTCGTCTTGTGGCTTGTGGCTTTCAGCAGGAGCATGGTCATGATTACGATGAGACTTTTGCTCCTGTGGCCCATATGACCACTATCCGCACACTTCTCGCCGTGCCCTCTCTTCGCCACTGGTCTGTGTCTCAGCTTGATGTTAAGAATGCCTTTCTTAATGGCGAGTTGCGTGACGAAGTTTATATGCAGCCACCACCTCGGTATTCAGTTCCTGATGGCATGGTTTGCCGTCTTCATCGCTCTCTCTATGGCCTTAAGCAAGCCCCCGCGCTTGGTTTGAGCATTTTGCCTCAATGGTCACTGCAGCTGGTTTTTCCCCGGTGCTCATGATACAACGTTGTTTGTCCACCTTTCTGCTCGTGGTCGCACTCTTCTTCTATATGTTGATGACATGATTATCACTGGCGATGATCTTTGAGTACATTGTCTCTGTCAAGGCCTGTCTCAGTGAGCACTTTTCTATGACTGATCTTGGTCCTCTTCGTTACTTTCTTGGGATTGAGATTTCCTCCACTTCTAATGTCTTTTTTATTTCCCAAGAAAAGTATGTTACTTTCTTGGGATTGAGATTTCCTCCACTTCTAATGGCTTTTTTATTTCCCAAGAAAAGTATATCCAGGATCTTCTTGCTTGTGCGGCTCTTAGTGATGAGCGCACTGTTGAGACTCCTATGGAGCTTAATGTTCACCATCGTGCTTCCGATGGTCAGCCCTTGTCTGATCCGACTCGTTATCTTCATCTTGTTGGGAGTCTTGTCTGTCTCGTTGTCACCCGTCCGAATAGTTCCTATCATGTCCATATCCTTGGTCAGTTTGTTTCTTCTCCCACTTCAGTTCACTATAGTCACCTTCTTCGTGTTCTATGATATCTTCGTCCACGATCTCTCACCGTCTCTTCTTTCCTCATTACAGCTACAGGCCTATTCAGATGCCACCTGGGCTAGTGATCCTTCAGATCGCCATTCACTTTCTGCTTACTATGTCTTTCTTGGTGGCTCTCTCATTGCCTGGAAGACGAAGAAACAGACTACGGTATCCCGTTTCAGTGCAGAGGCTGAGTTGCAAGCTATGGCTCTTCTCACGGCAGAGGTGACTTGGTTATGCTGGTTACTTGAGGATTTTGGTGTTACTATTACTACACCTACTACACTCTTGTCAGACAATACAGGTAGTATCAGTATTGCATAGGACCCCGTGAAGCATGAGCTTACCAAGCATATTGGTGTTGATGCTTTATTTGTGCGCTTTGGTGTGCACGACCATGTTATTGCTCTTCAGTATGTACCTTCCGAGTTACAGCTAGCGGACTTCTTCACGAAGGCCCAGACTAGAGCGCAACATGGGTTTTACCTCTCCAAACTCAGTGTTGTGGATCCACCATAAGTTTGAGGGGGGGGGGGGGGGGGGGTGTTAAGAGTTATATTCATGGTGCCCTTTTGGCCTCCCCCTGTACATGTATATATGATGGCTTTTGCCTCCTGACAATACCAAGTTGCTATTCTTCTAACAGGAGTTATATTTATGGTGCCCTTTTGGTCTTTGGCCTCCCCCTGTACATGTATATATGATGGCTTTTCCCTCCTGACAATACCAAGTTGCTATTCTTCTAACAGGTGGAATAGGCTATAGAGATCTGCAGTTGTTCAACTAAGCACTGATTGCAATTTGCAAGGCAAGCCTGGCGAGTTATAGCTACTACCTTGCAACCTGCTTGATGTGGTGCTTAACAAAATTACTCAACTTGCTGGCAAGGGATCACTCATGGTCTGGAGGTCCTTAAGCATGAGCAATTTGGAGTATCAACAAGGGGGGTAACATTAGAATTTGCCGCAATAATTGGATTTCAAGGGGGGAACCCAAAATCTATGACAGATCTTCTCGCTCAAGGATGTGATGGATTAAAAATATGATAGACCTCGCCATGAAACAATGGGATGAAAACCTTATTAGATCCATCTTTCACCCCCCAAGACGCTACTGACGTACTTCAGATTTGGCTCCCCTTTTTGTTGGCGAAGATTTTTTTAATATGTGGTGAAGATTTTTTATTTTTTATTTTTACTATGTGGTGAAGATTTTTTATTTATTTAGCCTACCCCAACTTGTTTGGGACTAAAGGCTTTGTTGTTGTTGTACTATGTGGTGAAGATTTTATTGCATGGCATCCTGAAAAGAATGGCATATTCTCTGTTCATAGCGCCTATAAGCCACCAGTCAATTTATAATACAGAGACTCTCAACTTGGGACCAGCACTAAAGCCTGATGGAGCTGGAAACCAAAGGTGCCCCCCAAAGTTGGGAGTTTTTGCCTGGAAGCTTGCTATGGATCCCTGGCTGTCCAGCAACGACGATGGAAGCGTAAGATGGATGGCCTTCCAACCTGTGGTATATGTGGAATGGAACCTGAAGATGCGGTAATGATGTGAACGGAGGCGAAAGCTCACCGTTGCTATGCAGGGTGTCTGGATGCTGCCACCAGAGAAGAGTCTTAGATACAGTGGGAGAGGGGCCGGGTCCTTATGGTTCTGGATGGTGCAAATGAGGAGATGAGATGAAGCTTATGTTACTCTGGTGGCAATCATGGCATCTTAGGAATGATATTGTTTTTGACACAGGGAAGAGCGGTATTGGAAGTTCTGTTCTCTTCCTGCAAAATTATCACCAGTCCCTCCAAAACCTAAATGCTGAACCGGATCAAGGCAGATGTAAAGGGAAACAGGTGACACAGCTCAACCTCAGTTGGCATGGGCAACCCAAAGCTTCTACTGCAGTGACCATGTGGGGAAGACCAGAGAATGGACGGATTAAGCTTAATGCCGACGCTGGTTACCTTGCTGATGCGAGGACTGATACCTAGGGTGATGCGGAGCATCCTACGGACACCACCATGTCAAGAGGCCGTTTGGCAAGTGACACGTGCAACATCTACTTCACATACTACTTGACACTCATCTCGTGTGCATGAGCTTCACGGATGACGAGGAGTGCAAGCGCCAACGAACGACTACACCATCCGCGAGGGAAGCATGGAAGCGAAGACGGAAAAAGACGGTGCTGCTAAAGCTACAACGGGCGGACATCCGGCGCCTATGCAGACAAGGAGCGGCGCCAACAGGCGACTGAACTGCATCAGTGGCCGGACATCCGGAGCTACATTGACAGGCCGGACATCCGCCCCCCTGTCGGATTTCCGGCGAGAGGGCACCCGAAGGTTGACGCCCGCATGACCGGACATCCGGCGCCTCATGTGAGGCCGGACATCCGGCACCTGCCTGCTCGCACGGTCAGGCCTGAGGCCCATGTATCTCCTTCCCACCTAACCACTCGTGGCTTGTACTATAAATAAACCTCCACCTCCTCATTTCTAGGGTTAGCTAAGATTAGAACTACACTAGAGCTTAGCTCATGTATCACCCCCCGTGGGACTCCTCTTGAGAGAGAGAAGACTCCATTGGAGCTCAAGGCCTCCAATGGAGAAGATCCCTAGTGGATTCAAGACCTCCACATGTGGAGAAGGATTCCCATCATAGAATCATCAAGACCTCCTTGTTCTAGGACTTGGGGAAGAACTATCTTGTTCCATATCACTCTTTGGATGATTTAGATCATGGATCTATCTTTGTGTATCTTTTATTGCATATATATGTGTTGATTTGTGTCTCCCTTCGTGATTCCCCTCATGTTCTTTGTGTTCTTCGCGTTCTTCCTCGAATCCACCTCCAATTCATGAACATCGGGACAAATTACACTGATCAGGGTTTTGCCCTACATCATAGGGGGCAGTAGCCCGAGAAGAGGCAGCCAGTATCTATTCAGCCTGGTCATATGTGACAGCACAGCGCCCTCTGAGGCAATTGTGTGCCTGGAAGGATTGAGGATGGTGATGGCATACCTTGATAAGCCCTTCCACCTTGAGAGTGATGCTTTGATGGTACTTGCTGTGTTAAGGAAAGAAACAGATCGATGGCGGGTGGGGTGATCGAGGATATCAAACTTATTATCGTCTACAACCTACAGACTACAAAGGATCTAAGATGAACAAGGTTTGTAATAGGGCTGCCCATGAGCTTGCTCAGTTTGGGCTTAGTGTCGAGTACAGGGTTTTTGCAGGGCTGCGATCCGACCTGCATGTCAGAGATAGCCCAACCTTTCTTTTCTTGCTTAATTAATGGAAGTTCTTTATTTTTGTAGTATCCTTTATAGTTTTAACCCCGAAAGCAAATTGATACAAAAGGGCAGCCCCAGTGCATGTAGCTCCCGCTTGCGCAGGGTCTGGGGAAGGGTCCGACCACTTTGGGTAACAAAAAAAGAGAAGTTCTATATGGATTAGCTTTTGTCCCTTGTTCATTTAGTACACCATTTATCAAAGGGAAACTTCTGCCTGTAGTATTCTTTAAAAGTTTCAAACCCAAAAGCAAAGTGATATGGGTGAAACAAAAAAGAGAAGTTCTATGTGGATTAGCTTTCGTCCCTTTTCCATTTAGTACACCATTTATCAAAGGGAAACTTCTGCCTGCAGTATTCTTTAAAGTTTCAACCCCAAAAGGCAAACTGATACAGGGGAAACAAAAAAGAGAAGTTATATGTGGATGTTTTTGTCCCTTGTCCACTTAGTACACCATTTACCAAAGGGAAACTTCTGTCATATCCGTACCTTCCAACATTTGTTGAACTTGAACATCAGTTTTGATATGGATGTATACTAAACTGCTTTAAGTCAGTGATATGCACATCCCCTAAGATCAAAAGTATCTCTAGAGCATGAAAACATTAAAAAAAAACTCACCAAAACAACAAAATGTGAGTCAAACGGACCCAGGGATACAAGTTGAAGAAATGAATGTAACTTACTGGACGAAGTGGAAGACCTAGAAAATTCAGCTCAACCTTTGCAACTTCTGTTTTCCTTTCTTTCCCTTCGTAATGTAGGTATCTGCAAGATTCCCCAAATTTGCATCCTCCAGGCGTTGAGTAATACTGCGTTAATTTAAGTTTAAAAAATGATCTGAGGGGCTCATCCAAACCACAAATATGCACAATATATTCGTATTTGGGTAGCCTAACTCCCAAACAAGATGTGGGTTAGTGGAATCACTGGGCTCACACTCCTACCTACAAATTCCAGATAGATCAAAACAGCTATTCTTTAACAAGCGCAAAGGTCCAACTGCTATCCAGATTGTACCAATGCTAGCTACTTCTGAGCTGTATTGGTTAAGGTAGGTTCATGTAGCCTATAAATAGGCATGTATGCCATCTTTGTAAGGAAAGCTTGTAGTGCATCAATAAGAGGGCTTTGGCTCTGTGAGGCAGCAAGTCACCAAAACAGCCTGTGTACTTGTGCATGTTGTGAGAAACAACAGAGGAGCTGGGTGATTCAGCTCCAACAGAGACGGGGGCTGAGTGATTCAGCTAAGCTTCACTGCTAGTAGTGGTTCTGTGGAACCATATCTCAGGAAGTGGAGGAGTTGGGTGATTGAATTCCAACAGATTGGATTTCTCTACTCAATGTGGATATCATTCGAATTCAATTAAACCTAACCATCGGAGAAAATATTCATGATTAACAAACTGGCTGAAGGATCAGAAACAAACCTTACATTCCTCCTGAGCACTACCTTCTGAAACAGTTTCCTTTCTTTTCTCTTTAGCAACCTTCAGAATCTCAACAGGTTAGAAACAGAAGACAAAATGATCAAAATATAAACCAAAGGCTTCAAAACTAGATAGATCATCAAAGGTTATCAGTATATAGTTTTATATCATGAACGGAGAGAAAATTTTGTGCAAGCATGAATTTATTTTATCCGGTTATTAGTGTAAACTCTTGATAACTACGTTAGTTCAGTAGCACGAACTCATGAACTAACATACATGGGTAAACCATACATGGGTAAACCGAGACCTCGGATAAATGTATAAGATGGAGAAATGTCTAAGATAAATGACAGCAATATACAACACTAAAGATACATGTTAAAAAAGTATTATGGCCTCTGAAGTGGGACTATCAAGCCAGTACTGCAGGGCGCCAACTTATAATGCAAAAACTTGTAAACCTTTTGTTCTGTCTCTTTAAACTTCTTCAAATAGAATCCTTTGTCAGTCTCATCAGCAATCTGCCAAGAAAATGGATGAGGGTTTTCAATTCCTTCCATTACATTTATTAAGCAAACTCAAGCATTAGTGCGCATAATAATATCCAAGATAGATGCACGTATCAACCTTAAATTGCATTGCCTCCATTCTTCCCTTCTTCGCATCAATTACATGTAACAAGAAAAATAGAAGTAAGAAATAATAAAGGCAGACATACTTTCAAACCCTAAATACTTCAGATAACTGTGCTTGCTGATTCACTTGTCAACTACATGTACAGTGCTAATGATGTTCCTACTAAATCTACCCAACAGAGAGAGATAAGACATCTTATACACTACATAGAATGCTGAAAGCCAATGCTGATTGCTGCCCTCATGTGATGTCCTGTTAAGGTTTCTTAAGTTAGATGTATTCTCCTTGTCAACAAAGCCCTACATAAATTATATATGTTGGGATTCTACAACTCTGTGAAATAGAGCAAAAGAAAAAAAACTTATGCACTGTTCATGAAATAAATAACCCCAAACTTGATAATTCAAGCTGTTCGATTCATGATCCTAGGGAACAATGATCAAAAGGATCAAACAAGTCAATCATTCACAACCATTCATGAAGGGTTCCTTGAGAAGTTAAGGATTATTATTAGTTCTTTCTCAAATTGGCACAATTAGGAATGGTAGCATCCTTTCCTTTCCAATGCCCACATATTGTGGAAGCACACCTTTGCAGTTGCTTCTGTTAGGAAATATACTCACGGTCATCGCCAGTGATGATCATGTCATTAACATATCGAAGAAGGGTCCGTCATGAGCAGAAAAAGGTGGACAAACAATGCAGGATCATGAGCACTCGCTGAAAAACCAGCTGCAGTCATTATAGAGGCAAAACGATCAAACCAGGCACGAGGGGCTTGCTTAAGGCCATAGAGAGAGCAACAAAGACGGCAAACCATGACGTTTACCAAGGTGGTGGCTGCATGTAAACCTCCTCACGCAGCTCACCATTAAGAAAGGCATTCTTAACATCAAGCTGAGACACAGACCAGTGTGAACAGAGGCCACAGCAAGAATTGTGCGAACAATGGTCATATGGGCCACGGGAGCAAAAGTCTCATGGTAATCATGACCATATGCTCCTGCTGAAAGCCACAGGCCATAAGATGAGCTTTGTAACACTCAAGGGAACCATCGGAGCAAATCTTAACCTTGTAAACCCACTTACAAGTAATGGGACAGCACACGGGGAGGAAGAGAAACAAGATCCCACGTGTCGGTGCGCTCAAGAGCAGCAAGCTCCTCGGCCGTCGCAAGCTGCCATTTGAGATGAACAACAGCATTAGATAAGAGGTAGGCTCAAGAACAGCAGCACCAGCGCTTGAAAAACCAAGGTGATCAACAGGCGGAAGCGGACGAGGACGCATGCCAGAAGTAGGCTGAGAGGAGGAAGATGGCACATCAAAACTAGATGGCGCATCAGTAGACGCATCCACAACACGTGGACCTGTTTACCAAGCCGGCAAACCCTGACAGTCTAAAGACACATAGCCGGAGACTGATCCAAGAAGACCATGTCGAACTAAGGCTGAGAGACGAGAGCCACACAAGTGACCAGCACCAAGGAGAGACTGGCGGCGGTGGCAGTGGATGGATGGTGAAGCCAGTCAAGGATGCCGAGGGCCAGCACCAAGGAGAGCACCGGTGTGACAGTACAGAATAGAACATGAGTCAAAGTCGAGAATGACCCGACAACCAGAGTCAACAATCTGACCACCAGAAAGAAGCTGCATGGCAAGTCGAGGAATATGAGCAACATCAGGAACATGAAAAGACGAAGTGCTAAGAATGCCTGCCTCAGAGGGAGGTACCATCAGCAGTAAGAACATGAACAGGAGAATCAAGAGGTCCAATAGAGGACATAGTGGATGAATCATGAGTCATATGAAAAGATACTCCAGTATCAAGAATCCACGGAGATGTGCCTGCCTGTGTAGAAGGCCAGAAGGGTCAGTAGCAGAACCAGCGAAACCTGACGATGAAGAACCGGAAGATGCAGCAAGCAGGCATTGAAGTCACGTAATCTCCTGCTCAGTCAGGGGCTCGGTTGAAGAGGTCGACGTAGATGCACCCGGCAATGGAGAGTCATAGGTAATCAGCAAGTCGCGAAGTCGCACAATCTCCTGCTCAATGAAGGACACATATGAAGAAGTCAACGCAGCAACACCGAAAGAGGAGCGGTCGTGGTGACCTGTGAAAGCCACTAGATGAGGCAATGTAACATGACTAGTATTGTTTGCTGAGCCGGTGGAGAAGACAAGGTTGCATCCATACAAGCACCAACTGTCAAGGGATGGCACGGGTGCAAAGCGTAGTCGCTGGAGCGGTATGCACCAACACCGCCGGTGAAAGTCGTGAGAGGAGTCGGTGTAGAGCGACAATCCCCATGTGCGGAGGTCGCAAGACGAGTCGCTGAAGAGCGACCAACACAGCCTGCGGAATACTTCAAAGGGAACAACATCACATGCGGACAAGCACCAAGCACCGAGAGACGCCGTAGGGGCGAGAGACAGGATCAGTGTAAGGAACACCGTCAAAAATGAGCTGGCAACAAGGGAGAGAAATCGTGCTCGACAACCTAGACATTTTTTTTACCAAATCAGCCAAATCATCTGACCAACACAGGAGTGGCAGCTGCTCATCGCTTGAATGAGATCAAAGGAAGGCCAGGAGGCGGGCAGCCTGTCACGAGCCGACCTAATCAGGCAGTGAGCGAACGGCCATGTGCAGACGGGCGTGCGGGTCAACATGCAAACGAGCAGCCAGATCAAGCAGCGGGCTGCTTCGCAGGGATGGATCAACGCGCGGGTGGGGAGATTGGATCGGCGTTGGGGCAGACCTGCGGGGCAGAGCTGCAAGCCGGCGGCTGATGGGTGGAGCAGCGGGCCAGTGGGGCAGCAGGCCGCCTGCGTGAGATATTCAGCAATGGCAGCAGGATGGAAGCAGAAGCACACGGACTGCAGCAGGTATGCAGCGGGCCACCTGCATGGGGTATGCAGGGCGTTGACCTGCAGACGCAGCACAGTCATGAGATGACCAGCAACGAGGTGGAAGGAGGAGCAGCAGCTCAGTAGGAGGCACGTGGGTGGAGAAGACAGGGACGGCCGGCGAGAGAAGGCAGCAGTGACGCGAGATGAGATTGGATCCAGAGAGCACAAGTTACGTGTGCGAGAGAAAAGAAACAAGGCTCTGATACCATGTTAGGAAATATGCAACTTGTATTTCCAAGTGGCCATAGGCTAGTATATATACATGTACAGGTGCAATACAATATGCAGAAAATCCCATAGAGAACAGGGAAAATACAAGGGGGTACATGGCTAAATATATATAACTCTTAAGAGCTTCAAGCTAGTCAAACTCATTATTTTCCTTTTGGAATACAACAGGATTGGTCAGAAAAGTAAACCACATAGGACAGTGATAGTGTGGAATTGTAGTTGACCAATCATTTTTTTATTTCAAATAGTCTTCAATCCTTCAAAACAATAGACAGTTCACAATGACTTCTAGAAAAAAAAAAGTAAATAAGACTCACCAACAAATCGACTTCAGCTGAAATATTTGGAACAAGATCTTCATATTCTTCTTTAGGAGTCTACAGCAAAGTTCGACAGAAAACTGAAACACAAATCGAAGAGTACCCAAAGAATCATAAATGGAAAAGAAAAAACGTCCATATGGAAATTGACAGTTGAACACACTAATATGCTTCAACATCAATTGTTTGAAATATCCACAGAAACGATCATACGTAATCATTCAAACCTTATAAACTCAACCTACAACGTGATCATTTCAAGCTTCTAAGACCTACCATATTTTCTAGAGTAATTTAATTAAATCATCTGCATGCATCATCAGCAATTAAAGCAGAAAAGGTGGATAAGCTGACGGTGCACATTCAGTTTATGTGGTTACTTAAGTTCAGTTTATCCGGATTTTTTTAATTTCGGTTTGTGTAAAATGACAACCAAAATAATCCTAACAAAAATGGAAACCAAATCTTATAATCCAAAATTTGTCGGTTCGCTTTGTTCGGTTAACCGAGAAACCGAAGTCCATGTGCACCATCAATAGATGCAGCATGCCATGAGCAGCCTCATAGCCAATTGTCATTTACTCTGTAACATAGCTCCCAACTTTAGCATAAAATTTATATACTGATCAAAAAAAATTGAGAATATTTATTGATCAATATTCTGATGCCGCTAAATCAAGATATACTACCGAAACTGAGAAGCTTTCATTTGATAACCATTATACTGTACATAGAACTGAATTAATTAAGCGCAATGTAAGCCATATGTTAATTACTTTCAATTTCTATGCACTAGTAGTCTAGTGCTTGCATGAATCAAGATGTATTTTCTGGAGGAGTACACTAGCCATCGACTTAGATTACATTGCGGTGTTAGGTAGAGTTAGTCATGGACTCATTGTGGTGTTACCTACTTGCAAGCTTCAAGCAGCAGGGGTACTTCTTTTAATATTGTGCGGGCGGCTGGTCGGAGTTGTAACCATCGTGAAACTAATGGTGACCAACAAGAATTCACCGGTGTGCGCCAGTTGGCCGGAGGATGACTGTTTGATCGCCTCACCTCCTAGGGCTGGAGACAGCGCCGTCTGGTAGCTACTACGTTTTGTGGAAAGTGGAAACTGCCAACCCAGATTGTGTATGTGCCAACTGGGACGATTCACCTCGTATGAAGTAATCATATGACTGACGGCTGGGCGTATGTTGTATGGGGCTTGCTACCCCCGAGGGATGAAGCAGTCACATGTAGTACAGGTAATTCAGCGTTTACGGTTTCTCTGCACTGGAAACCAACAAACAACCGAACACCAAGCAGTGGCCAGGTTTTAAACCAAACCGAAACACTGAAACACGATTTAACGCACAGTTCGGTTAGAATGGTTCAGTTCAGTCTTGGTTTTTGGTTGGAAAATGCCCATCCCTAAGCAAACTATACATACTAAGAAAAAAGGGAAAATATACCAAGCTAAGTGACAATTGTTTATAGTTGTATAAAGGGCAGCCCGGTGCATGTAGCTCCCGCTTGCGCAGGGTACGGGGAAGGGTCCGACCACTTTGGGTCTATTGTACGCAGCCTTTCCCTACATTTCTGCAAGAGGCTGTTTCCAGGACTTGAACTCGTGACCTCATGGTCACAAGGCAGCAGCTTTACCCCTGCGACAATTGTATATAGTTGTAAACTGTATAGTTCATACAGTAAAAAAAAATTATGTAGTTATAATATCATTATATGGTATGGTGAATATCAGATGCATGGCAACGACCCCTCATTGGTTTGGGGCACACCATGTAACATTACAAAGCCTTAATTTCCCCTTATATATAGTGAGATGTAACATGTGTTGTTCCTATTGAATTCATGCTCCAGCCAACTCATCCAAAAGTCCGAACTGATGGAGGGAGGCGGGCAATATATTTCAACACTCCCCCTCACGTCTAGACTATTTTAGTCCTTAGACGTGGGATTGATGTAGGCCGCAGAATCGTTTTATGTTAATACCGCGTTGGCAGGGTCTCTTGACTATTACTATGATTCGTGGTCAAGATTTTGCAAATTCCCCAATACATGCTTAGCAAGGCACAACAATGTGTGAGTTCGTTGTGTTGGTTATCTTTTGTTGGTTGAAGGCATCAATTGGTGGTCACATGCGTTGGCCCATATCTGTCAGTTTGGGAAATCCAGCACAGAAATGTTTGTAATCCTTAAAACATATGGATGATGACATGACATCTAACTCACTCTTGATTAATCAATAATCATAATGACTCCAATGTGTCTATCTTTATAGAGGGCTCTCCTAACAATTCAAGATAATACAATGAACTTCACAAGATTTTTCAAAGGAATATCATGAATTCATAATATGATGTGCCTATCTATTTAATTTTAGAAACAAAAAGCATCATGTGCAAGAACTGAAGGCCAAAGCCTTCATTAATAAGCCAGTAGAGTCATTCATCCAGGCTAAGAACTTTGTCAAGTGATTTGTGGCTTGGGTGCTTATAAACTGTACGAAGTTTTTACTACATGTATCAACCAAGAAGGATACAATCTCAATAACATATAGTATCCCCAATGGGGGGGGGGGGGGCGGAATTAAGGTGCACTGCAAGTGCATCGTGAAAATCACATCCAAATACCATCCTATATCGTATGTAATTATAACTATCATATAACCATAGGGCAATTGCAACTTCCACAGGACTGGTCATCAAACAGCTGAATACGTCTCGTTTGTGCATTTGCCAAAAAAGCAACAAATTATGAAGAGACTCACTTCAACCTTATAGAAACAGCCGAATTGGAATGTGACCAATTTACACTAGAAAATACACTGAAATGTGATACCAGAACACAATGGCTGCAATGAACAATCTAGGTGCAGTTTCGTATGAAGACAAGATATATCCTATTTAGGTGCTTGCAAACGAAACAATACAATGTAATGGGCGCTGATCAGACGAGTAAATTAATTGCAAATATCTGTAAGATCCACCATGAACATTGAAGGAATAAGCATACGACTAAACCACATGAACATTTAGTTAATAGGTAAACATCTAGAGAGCATCTAGTTTATAACTGCAACGATATGATACAGGCTTATAGAGGCTGTTTGGATTGGAGCCAAGAGCAGCCCAGCCAAAAGTTGATTGTTGACCAGGCGTGGGCACGCGTTTGAATGAGGGCCAATTAATTGGCTTGCCCTGGCCGCGTTAGCTTCGTCAGTTCAGTTTTCCACCAACTATCGGGCGAGTTGCGGGCGGCAGAATTCTGCGCCAAACTTTTGGCACGCCCACGGTTGGCAGGGCTAGCTAGGGCAGCATCCAAACACACCCACATAATTGCAGACACGACGTGTGGAACTTAACATGTGATCTCCAATCCTATATCCTATATACCTACGAGAGTGATCCCCACTACTTCTATTTATCTCAACATGCATCTATGTCACCTCAACATGCAACGATGCATGACAAAGTGGCAACCTCAACATGCTACCATGCATGGGAAAAGATCCGCTCCGCTCTTTATATTCCATAAATATCTTATACATCTATAAAATAATCAAATATTCATGTTCCAACTTATTTCAAAATATATATATAGCAAACAATTCCCGCAACATCGTGTGGGGTATCATCTAGTAACTACAATTTCACAGCTTACAAATTCTATGTGCTTCTAAATCGCTCAATATATGTCACAAACAAGTGTGAAGACATAAACAATTCCTATTATTTCTCAATCTGATCTGCTTTACCCACATCGTCGACAATATTGATGTCAACCAAAATAAGTTCTAAAATATAATCCATTAGAGAAGGCATCCCTTGCTCCAGCCAACCACTTACAGTCTCAAAGCTAATCTCTTCTACAACCTTAGAAGGGTGCCAAATTAAGACAGACATGCATGTACATAAAAAACCACACACATGCAGAAGAAGCTTAAAGGGCCAAATCACCTGATCATCGTCCGGCGGAAAAGCTTTATTACTGATGTCGTTGCTCCCGCTGCTACTACTCCCACTCGCTTTCACCTGCATACAACCACACGCATGCACACACAAAAACAACATAAGGAAAAACTACAAAAGGATGCCTCCCTTTAACCCATCCACGAACCACCAAACCCCCTTCAACATCACAAAAACCAGATCGAAAGCACACGAAAATCTCCCAAAAGGCAAAAACAAAAAAAAAGACGAGCATAATAACGAGAACCTTAATACTGACCCCAGCCGCAAAATACCCACCCTATTCTTCTTCTTTCGCGCCGGATGGTTGAACTTGCACTTCATCCCGAAGCGGCAGGTTCCGAACTTCAAGTAGTAAGTACAATCCGGCTCCGCGTGACGCTGCGGAAACCGAGGCCTCGAATCCGCTGTCGCCACCGGCTGCACTTTTCCTCCAGTGATCTCTCCGGTTATCTCATCGCTTCCGGCGATACCGAGGACGGCATCATCGCCCCATCCCGAAGGCTTGGGTAGCTCGTCAGAGATTGCGAGGTCTGCGAACTGGCTCTCGATCGCCACGGCATTCCGAGCACCGGAGGAAGTGGAGGAGGGGGAGATCGAGGCGATCAGGTCTGCGTCGAGGTTCGATTTTGGAGGGGCCTTCTCGTTGGCGTCAGCCATTGGCCTCCTTGGAGAGAGAGAAAGACAGCGACGGCGACGAGAGCAGGTGGGGGAAGCAACGAAGGGGAAGAAAGGAAAACCCAGGGTATCCTTGCTATTTTTTTAAGTAACCATATCTTTCCGGACGCGGATTTGGTGAACATGGGTGCGCGCACATCATTTGTGAATAGTAAATTCAAAAAAATCTAGAAAAAATAAAAATCTGAACTTATTTTTGTAATATACAAAGTCAACCGGTATACTCGCATATGAAGTTTCACGAAGAAATCACATCCGTGGTAATCTGGGCAAAAATGACAAAATCGAAGCTATATTAAAAAACACTGTTTAATGAATAGTATGGTCGCATTTGTATTTTTCACTAAAAATACCATGGGTGTCAATACAGCATGAAATTTCACATGTGAGTAGAATGATCGACTAAGTTTCATACCACGAAATTTCATATATATTTTTATTTTTTCTAGTATTTTTTATGAATTTACTATTCATGTGGGTGCGCGCGCACCCATATTCACCTTTGTATTTTCGTATCTTTCCCTAACAATATAGCAATAAAGCATGGGTTGAGTCTCCTAAGTTCACCGTCGCGACGTTTTTACACGAAGGTACATGTGGTTTTCTGTATTCAACCCGAAGTCCTACTAATATGTCAAATTCGAACTGGTACGGGCAAGAAAAAACAAAAGAAAATAAGCAGCTGCCCGCACGATCCAACCTCCCAATCCCACCTCCACTCCAGCGCGCCGCCACGCCCCGCACCGTCGTCACGCGCCGCCGGCCCGCCCCCCTTCGTTGCACTCGTCGCACGCCCCCCCCCCATCGCCGCGTCCCGCGCGGACCGCCTGTCGTTGCCGCGCGCTACCATCGTCTACCCCGCTGACACGCCTATCCTTACCCCAAGTGCCCCACACACGCGGCCTTCCAACGTCGGCGACCCGCGGCAGCCTTCCACCGCCGACGATACCGACGCTGTGGCGACGGATCCCCCCGCCCCTCTACCATGGCGCCGTCGGACCCTTCCGCTTGGCTCCCGCAGCGAGAGATCAGATCGAGAGAGAGGCCAAGGGGGAGTGTTGGTGCAGAGGTTGGACCTTCACAGGCAAACAAGCCACCACTCAGATGGACAGAGCCGTCGTACACGCATCTGATCTGGCTGATGCACCTGGCTGTGGGTTAGCTTCTGCTGGGATGGTGACAAAGGACATGGAAAAGAAGCTTGTGGGGTGCGGCCTGATGGACAGGGAACGAGAGGGTGACGGTGGCCTGAAGATGAAGGGACGGTTGTGGCCTGACCACAAGAGCATGGCCACGGTGCAAATTCCTCTATATCTTTCCATGGGGCCATGGCTGTTCCAGAGTATGGCAACGGTGCAAAATCAACTGTCTCCCTGGTCGAAGCAGATGCTCAGGGTCACATCCAATATTGTCGTCGAGTTTGCCGGAGGAGCAAAAACATCTGTCGAGCCATCCAATATCGCCCGCGGCGGCTACAACAGAGGTATGTATCCCCTTGAAAGCAGCAGGTATCCGCTTTATGTGCTATGTGTTCTTTGTATAGATGTGTGGTAGTAACCAAGCAGCAGCATGAACAAAATCACAACAGCAGGCTGCTGCTCTCCTCCCTGACCTCCCTCTATATGAAATAGCAGTATAGCACAACATCATAATTAGCAATGGCAGAGCAATCTCTGAAAAATAGTTGGGATAATTAAAAAGATTCTAATGCGTTTATTTTGGCATATCAAAACATTTAGTGTGTATATCTGAGTTCAGCACCAGTTGTCATGGTTACGCATCTTGGTTTGGTACTGATCAAGTAGCATCATGTTGATCCCCTGTTTGAGTTATTTTTTCTATCCCTTGTCTCTCTGTCTGCTATTCTACTCTTTCTTCTGATGAGGACATCAATACCATTGTTACATCCACAACCCCTACTGTTACATATACTGGACCAATTACTAGAGCTCGCGCACGCCAATTAAATTACCAGGTACTTTAGTTTCTTGGTAATGATTCTAATGTTCATGAGAATATGATACTGCCTAAATTGGATACATTTGTTTTGCTTACAAATGAAGGGCCTAGCTTGGAAAAGGATGAACATTGGAGCAAGAACACGCATGGAGTTGATGGCATGCGCAAGGGGATCAAGAACGGAGTTACAAGTGATGATTTCAGGACTTTGAAGCCACCATAAGGGGTGCATGAAGCCTTGGACGAAATATACAAGATGCCACTTCATAATATTCGTCCATAGGCTATTCTAGGTGATGCGTCACCTTATTATTGGGCCATGCCCATGTAATTTCGAAATACTTAAGTATAGGCTATTTTTAGAGTCCGTATGTGTGGGGAAACAAGAGTTAGGGTTGGTTTCGGACCCCTTCCCCAAGGTCCACGAAATTCCCTCCTCTTCCTCCATATATACAGCCCTTAGGGCGTCGTTTAGACTTTGGGTTTTGTTTAGATTAAAAGTTCGGCATAGCTGCAGCTTTGCGTACTTCGTTTGTGTTCAACGACCAGACCAAGGCGTCACATAACCCCACCTTCATTAATAAAGCTTTCCTCTTTTATTCGCAATATCCATATTGCAATCTTAGTTTCTTGCTTGTTCTTCGTTTGCTCGCAGGAAATAGACCCTCGTGGTCAGGTTGATCGTGCTCCGGCGTGGTCAATAACCCTCGGAAGTTGGTTTAGCGATTGCTAAGGCGCGACGTCTCGCACGTTCGTAGTCGGATCGTCAAGGTCGACTCCCACAGAAAACGGTAGCCACCATCTCATCGAAACATCGGGACACCTTTGCCTCTATCATCTTCACAGCATGTTGATTCTAAAATTCCAATAGTATTTAGAAAGCAGCAAATTAATAAGGTAAAAAGGGATTATGTGAGGCTAATAATTAAAAGGACGGGTCTGATTGTGGGTTGAATATTTGAAGACGGTTGACTTTATGATCCGGAAAGGAATGATTTGATTATGGGCTGAATATTTGAAGATGGTTGAGGAGGATCGTGTGATCCGGACAAACTTGACCACCATTGACAATGGTGAGGAAAAGAAGAATCGGCGACAAAAATGTGTCTCTAGAAATGTACAATTTTTTGTTTCTCCAGTTGCAACGATGGCCGTTTGTATCGACGCTAACAACATTTTTTCCTATGGGTCTTGATAATCCCCAAGTGCAGGGAATCATCGTAGCAATTCCCAAAGGTGGAAGTGATAAGTATGGAGTGTCAAACCCACGAGGAGCTAAAGGTAAGATCAATATTCTCTCAAGCCCTATCTGCCACTGATACGACTTTACGTACACCGAACGTTTGCTTCCAACTAGAAACGAGAAATAAAACTACGTTGTGGGTATGAAGAGGATAACATGATATCGGAGAGCTAAAATATAAAAGTAGGTGTTGTTATCATAAAGTTAGAATATATTACAAAATATTATAAATAGCGAGTGTGGAATAATGGTGGATCGGTGTGCGGAATTGTTCTAGGCAATTGTTAACAAGACCGGTAGTCGTCATTGCAATTTCATATGAGGGAGAGACATAAGCTAACATACCTTCTCTACTTGGATCATATGCACTTATGATTGGAACTCTAGCAAGTATCCGCAACTACTAAAGATCATTAAGGTAAAACCCAACCATAGCATTAAAGCATCAAGTCCTCTTTATTCCCATACGCAACAACCCCCTTACTCGGGTTTGTGTTTCAGTCACTCACCAACCCAGTATAAGCGAATCATGAATGTATTGCAACACCCTACAACGGGAATCCCTCACGCTTGCGTGACACGAAGGGCACCATTGGACAACACCAAAATAAAACATACAACTCGTACCAATCTAGATCATCAATCAACCCAAAGACAAAGGATATCTACTCAAAACATCATAGGATGTCAACACATCATTGGATCATAATATGTGGCATAAAGCACCATGTTCAAGTAGGGATTACAACGGGGTGCGGGAGAGTGGACCACGTAAAAGAGATGAGGATGGTGATGTTGATGAAGACGATCACCGCGGCGATGATTCCCCTCTCGATGGCACTCCGGTGCCACCAAGAGAGAGGAGGAGAGGTTCTCCCCCTTGTGCTTCCTCCTCCATGGCATCCCCCCTGGATGGGGAAAGGTTCTCCCTCTGGTCATTGGCCTTCATGGCGATGATGGCCTCTCCGGGATACTCCTCCATGGCCATGGTGATGATGGCCCCCTCCGGCAGGGTGCCGGAGAGGACCTAGATTGATTTCTCGTGGCTACAGAGGCTTGCGACAGCGGAACTTCCGATCTAGGTTTCTTTCTCGAAGTTTGGGTATATATGAGAGGTGTTGGCGTCGAGAAAAAGTCGGGGGGGGGGGTCTCCGGACTGTCCACGAGGCAGGGAGGCGCGCCCAGGGGGGTGGGCGCGCCCCCCACCCTTGTGGGCAGCCCGAGACTTGTTGGGGAACGTAGTAATTTCAAAAAAAATCCTACGCACACGCAAGATCATGGTGATGCATAGCAACGAGAGGGGAGAGTGTTGTCTACGTACCCTCGTAGACCGAAGCGGAAGCGTTGACGCAACGTAGAGGAAGTAGTCGTACGTCTTCCCGATCCGACCGATCCAAGCACCGTTACTCCGGCACCTCCGAGTTCTTAGCACTCCAACTCGATGACGCTCCCCGGGCTCTGATCCAGCAAAGCTTCGGGGATGAGTTCCGTCAGCACGACGGCGTGATGACGATGATGATGTTCTACCGACGCAGGGCTTCGCCTAAGCACTGCAACGATATGACCGAGGTGGAATATGGTGGAGGGGGGCACCGCACACGGCTAAGGAACGATCACGAAGATCAACTTGTGTGTTCTAGGGTGCCCCCTGCCCCCGTATATAAAGGAGGGAGGGGGAGGTGCGGCCGGCCCCCAAGGGGTGCGCCTGGAGGAGTCCTACTCCCACCGGGTGTAGGACTCCCCCCTCTCTTGCCTTGTTGGAGAAGGAAAGGGGGAGGGAGAAGAGGAAAGGGGGGCGCCGCCCCCCCTTCCTTGTCCTATTCGGACTAGGGGGGAGGGGGCACGCGGCCTGCTCTGGCCGGCCCCTCTCTTCTCCCTTATGGCCCATGAAGGCCCATTAACCCCCCGGGGGGTTCCGGTAACCCCTCGGTACTCCGGTAAAATGCCGATTTCACCCGGATCAATTCCGATGTCCAAATATAGGCTTCCAATATATCAATCTTTATGTCTCGACCAATTCGAGACTCCTCGTCATGTCCGTGATCACATCCGGGACTCCGAACTACCTTCGGTACATCAAAATGTATAAACTCATAATAATTGTCATCGTAACGTTAAGCGTGCGGACCCTACGGTTCAAGAACAATGCAGACATGACCGAGACACGTCTCTGGTCAATAACCAATAGCGGGACTTGGATGCCCATATTGGCTCCTACATATTCTACGAAGATCTTTATCGGTCAGACCGCATAACAACATATGTTGTTCCTTTTGTCAACGGTATGTTACTTGCCCGAGATTCGATCGTCGGTATCCAATACCTAGTTCAATCTCATTGCCGGCAAGTCTCTTTACTCGTTCCGTAATACATCATCTCACAACTAACATATTAGTTGTAATGCTTGCAAGGCTTATGTGATGTGCATTACCGAGAGGGCCCAGAGATACCTCTCCGACTATCGGAGTGACAAATCCTAATCTCGAAATACGCCAACCCAACAAGTACCTTTGGAGACACCTGTAGAGTACCTTTATAATCACCCAGTTACGTTGTGACGTTTGGTAGCACACAAAGTATTCCTCCGATAAACTGGAGTTGCATAATCTCATAGTCATAGGAACATGTATAAGTCATGAAGAAAGCAATAGCAACATACTAAACGATCAGGTGCTAAGCTAATGGAATGGGTCATGTCAATCAGATCATTCGACTAATGATGTGACCTCGTTAATCAAATAACAACTCTTTGTTCATGGTTAGGAAACATAACCATCTTTGATTAACGAGCTAGTCAAGTAGAGGCATACTAGTGACACTCTGTTTGTTTATATATTCACACATGTATTATGTTTCCGGCTAATACAATTCTAGCATGAATAATAAACATTTATCATGATATATGAGGAAATAAATAATAACTTTATTATTGCCTCTAGGGCATATTTCCTTCAGTCTCCCACTTGCACTAGAGTCAATAATCTAGATTACACAGTAATGATTCTAACACCCATGGAGTTTTGGTGTTGATCATGTTTTGCTCGTGGATGAGGCTTAGTCAACGAGTCTGCTACATTCAGATCCGTATGTATCTTGCAAATCTCTATGTCCCCCACCTGGACTAGATCCCGGATGGAATTGAAGCGTCTCTTGATGTGCTGGGTTCTCTTGTGAAATCTGGATTCCTTTGCCAAGGCAATTGCACCAGTATTGTCACAAAAGATTTTCATTGGACCCGATGCACTAGGTATGACACCTAGATCGGATATGAACTCCTTCATCCAGACTCCTTCATTTGCCACTTCCGAAGCAGCTATGTACTCCGCTTCACATGTAGATCCTGCCACGACCCTTTGTTTAGAACTGCACCAACTGACAGCTCCACCGTTTAATGTAAACACGTATCCGGTTTGCGATTTAGAATCGTCCGGATCAGTGTTAAAGCTTGCATCAACGTAACCGTTTATGATGAACTCTTTGTCACCTCCATATATGAGAAACATATCCTTAGTTCTTTTCAGGTACTTCAGGATGTTCTTGACCGCTGTCCAGTGATCCACTCCTGGATTACTTTGGTACCTCCCTGCTAAACTTATAGCAAGACACACATCAGGTCTGGTACACAACATTGCATACATGATAGAGCCTATGGCTGAAGCATAGGGAACATCTTTCATTTTCTCTCTATCTTCTGCAGTGGTCGGGCATTGAGTCTTACTCAACTTCACACCTTTTAGTACAGGCAAGAATCCTTTCTTTGCTTGATCCATTTTGAACTTCTTCAAAACTTTGTCAAGGTATGTGCTTTGTGAAAGTCCAATTAAGCGTCTTGATCTATCTCTATAGATCTTGATGCCCAATATGTAAGCAGCTTCACCGAGGTCTTTCATTGAAAAATTCTTATTCAAGTATCCCTTTATGCTATCCAGAAATTCTATATCATTTCCGATTAGTAATATGTCATCCACATATAATATCAGAAATGCTACAGAGCTCCCACTCACTTTCTTGTAAATACAGGCTTCTCCAAAAGTCTGTACAAACCCAAATGCTTTGATCACACTATCAAAGCATTTATTCCAACTCCGAGAGGCTTGCACCAGTCCATAAATGGATCGCTGGAGCTTGCACACTTTGTTAGCTCCCTTTGGATCAATAAAACCTTCTGGTTGCATCATATACAACTCTTCTTCCAGAAATCCATTCAGGAATGCAGTTTTTACATCCATCTGCCAAATTTCATAATCATAAAATGCGGCAATTGCTAACATGATTCGGACAGACTTAAGCATCGCTACGGGTGAGAAGGTCTCATTGTAGTCAATCCCTTGAACTTGTCGAAAACCTTTTGCGACAAGTCGAGCTTTGTAGACAGTAACATACCGTCAGCGTCAGTCTTCTTCTTGAAGATCCATTTATTCTCAATTGCTTGCCGACCATCGGGCAAGTCAACCAAAGTCCACACTTTGTTCTCATACATGGATCCCATCTCAGATTTCATGGCTTCAAGCCATTTTGCGGAATCTGGGCTCACCATCGCTTCTTCATAGTTCATAGGTTCACCATGATCTAGTAGCATGATTTCCAGAATAGGATTGCCGTACCACTCTGGTGCGGATCTTACTCTGGTTGATCTACGAGGTTCTGTAGTAACTTGATCTGAAGTTGCATGATCATCATCATTAACTTCCTCACCAATTGGTTTAGACGTCACAGAAACCGGTTCCTGTGATGTGCTATTTCCCAATAAGGGAGCAGGTACAGTTACCTCATCAAGTTCTACTTTCCTCCCACTCACTTCTTTCGAGAGAAACTCCTTCTCTAGAAAGTTTCCGAATTTAGCAACAAAAGTCTTGCCTTCGGATTTGTGATAGAAGGTGTATCCAATAGTTTCCTTTGGATATCCTATGAAGACACATTTCTCCGATTTGGGTTCGAGCTTATCAGGTTGAAGCTTTTTGACATAAGCATCGCAGCCTCAAACTTTTAGAAACGACAACTTTGGTTTCTTGCCAAACCATAGTTCATAAGGCGTCGTCTCAACGGATTTCGATGGTGCCCTATTTAACGTGAATGCGGCCGTCTCTAAAGCATAACCCCAAAATGATAGCGGTAAATGTGTAAGAGACATCATAGATCGCACCATATCAAGTAAAGTACGATTACGACGTTCGGACACACCATTATGTTGTGGTGTTCCGGGTGGCGTGAGTTGCGAAACTATTCCGCATTGTTTCAAATGTAGACCAAACTCGTAACTCAAATTTCTCCTCCACGATCAGATCGTAGAAACTTTATTTTCTTGTTACGATGATTTTCAACTTCACTCTAAAATTCTTTGAACTTTTCAAATGTTTCAGACTTATGTTTCATTAAGTAGATATACCCATATCTGCTTAAATCATCTGTGAAGGTGAGAAAATAACGATATCCGCCACGAGCTTCAATATTCATTGGACCACATACATCTGTATGTATGATTTCCAACAAATCTGTTGCTCTCTCCATAGTACCGGAGAACGGTGTTTTAGTCATCTTGCCCATGAGGCACGGTTCGCAAGTACCAAGTGATTCATAATCAAGTGGTTCCAAAAGTCCATCAGTATGGAGTTTCTTCATGCGCTTTACACCGATATGACCTAAACGGCGGTGCCACAAATAAGTTGCACTATCATTATCAACTCTGCATCTTTTGGCTTCAATATTATGAATATGTGTGTCACTACTATCGAGATTCAATAAGAATAGACCATTCTTTAAGGGTGCATGACCATAAAAGATATTACTCATATAAATAGAACAACCATTATTCTCGGATTTAAATGAATAACCGTCTCGCATTAAACAAGATCCAGATATAATGTTCATGCTCAACGCTGGCACCAAATAACAATTATTTAGGTCTAAAACTAATCCCGAAGGTAGATGTAGAGGTAGCGTGCCGACCGCGATCACATCGACTTTGGAACCATTTCCCACGCGCATCGTCACCTCGTCCTTAGCCAATCTTCGCTTAATCCGTAGTCCCTGTTTCGAGTTGCAAATATTAGCAACAGAACCAGTATCAAATACCCAGGTACTACTGCGAGTATTAGTAAGGTACACATCAATAACATGTATATCATATATACCTTTGTTCACCTTGCCATCCTTCTTATCCGCCAAATACTTGGGGCGGTTCCGCTTCCAGTGACCAGTCTGCTTGCAGTAGAAGCACTTAGTTTCAGGCTTAGGTCCAGACTTGGGTTTCTTCTCTTGAGCAGCAACTTGCTTGATGTTCTTCTTGAAGTCCCCCTTCTTTTTCCCTTTGCCCTTTTTCTTGAAACTAGTGGTCTTGTTGACCATCAACACTTGATGTTCCTTTTTGATTTCTACCTCCGCAGCCTTTAGCATTGCGAAGAGCTCGGGAATCGTCTTATCCATCCCTTGCATATTATAGTTCATCACAAAGCCTTTGTAGCTTGGTGGAAGTGATTGGAGAATTCTGTCAATGACGCAATCATCCGGAAGATTAACTCCCAGTTGAATCAAGTGATTACAATACCCAGACATTTTGAGTATATGCTCACTGACAGAACTATTCTCCTCCATCTTGTAGCTATAGAACTTATTGGAGACCTCATATCTCTCAATCCGGGCATTCTGTTGGAATATTAACTTCAACTCCTGGAACATCTCATATGCTCCATGACTTTCAAAACGTCGTTGAAGTCCCGGTTCTAAGCCGTAAAGCATGGCACACTGAACTATCGAGTAGTCATCAGCTTTGCTCTGCCAGACGTTCATAACATCTGGTGTTGCTCCTGCAGCAGGCCTGGCACCCAGCGGTGCTTCCAGGACGTAACTCTTCTGTGCAGCAATGAGGATAATCCTCAAGTTACGGACCCAGTCCGTGTAATTGCTCCTATCATCTTTCAACTTTGCTTTCTCAAGGAACGCATTAAAATTCAACGGAACAATAGCACGGGCCATCTATCTACAATCAACATAAACAAGCAAGATACTATCAGGGACTAAGTTCATGATAAATTTAAGTTCAATTAATCATATTACTTAAGAACTCCCACTTAGATAGACATCCCTCTAATCCTCTAAGTGATCACGTGATCCACATCAACTAAACCATGTCAGATCATCACGTGAGATGGAGTAGTTTCAATGGTGAACATCATTATGTTGATCATATCTACTATATGATTCATGCTTGACCTTTCGGTCTCCGTGTTCCGAGGCCATATCTGTATATGCTTGGCTCGTCAAGTATAACCTGAGTATTCCGCGTGTGCAACTGTTTTGCACCCGTTGTATTTGAACGTAGAGCCTATCACACCCGATCATCACGTGGTGTCTCAGCACGAAGAACTTTTGCAACGGTGCATACTCAGGGAGAACACTTCTTGATAATTAGTGAGAGATCATCTTAAAATTCTACCGTCAACCAAAGCAAGATAAGATGCATAAAAGATAAACATCACATGCAATCAATATAAGTGATATGATATGGCCATCATCATCTTGTGCTTGTGATCTCCATCTTCGAAGCACCGTCATGATCACCATCGTCACCGGCGCGACACCTTGATCTCCATCGTAGCATCATTGTCGTCTCGCCAATCTTATGCTTCTACGACTATCGCTACCGCTTAGTGATAAAGTAAAGCATTACAGGGTGATTGCATTGCATACAATAAAGCGACAACCATATGGCTCCTGCCAGTTGCCGATAACTCAGTTACAAAACATGATCATCTCATACAATAAAATTTAGCATCATGCCTTGACCATATCACATCACAACATGCCCTGCAAAAACAAGTTAGACGTCCTCTACTTTGTTTGTTGCAATTTTTACGTGGCTGCTACGGGCTTAAGCAAGAACCAGCCTCACCTACGCATCAAAACCACAATGATAGTTTGTCAAGTTGATGCCGTTTTAACCTTCGCAAGGACCGGGCGTAGCCACACTCGGTTCAACTAAAGTTGAAGAAAATGACACCCGCCAGCCACCTGTGTGCAAAGCACGGCGGTAGAACCAGTCTCGTGTAAGCGTACGCGTAATGTCGGTCCGGGCCGCTTCATCCAACAATACCGCCGAACCAAAGTATGACATGCTGGTAGGCAGTATGACTTATATCGCCCACAACTCATTTGTGTTCTACTCGTGCATATAACATCAAACCATAAAAACCTGGCTCTGATACCACTGTTGGGGAACGTAGTAATTTCAAAAAAATTCCTACGCACACGCAAGATCATGGTGATGCATAGCAACAAGAGGGGAGAGTGTTGTCTACGTACCCTCGTAGACCGAAGCGGAAGCGTTGACGCAACATAGAGGAAGTAGTCGTACGTCTTCCCGATCCGACCGATCCAAGCACCGTTACTCCGGCACCTCCGAGTTCTTAGCACACGTCCAGCTCGATGACGCTCCCCGGGCTCCGATCCAGCAAAGCTTCGAGGATGAGTTCCTTCAGCACGACGGCGTGATGACGATGATGATGTTCTACCGACGCAGGGCTTCGCCTAAGCACTGCAACGATATGACCGAGGTGGAATATGGTGGAGGGGGGCACCGCACACGGCTAAGGAACGATCACGAAGATCAACTTGTGTGTTCTAGGGTGCCCCCTGCCCCCGTATATAAAGGAGGGAGGGGGAGGTGCGGCCAGGCCCCAGGGGGTGCGCCTGGAGGAGTCCTACTCCCACCGAGAGTAGGACTCCCCCCTCTCTTGCCTTGTTGGAGAAGGAAAGGGGGAGGGAGAAGAGGAAAGGGGGGCGCCGCCCCCCCTTCCTTGTCCGATTCGGACGAGGGGGGAGGGAGCACGCGACCTGCCCTGGCCGGCCCCTCTCTTCTCCCTTATGGCCCATGAAGGCCCATTAACCCCCGGGGGGTTCTGGTAACCCCTCGGTACTCCGGTAAAATGCCGATTTCACCCGGATCGATTCCGATGTCCAAATATAGGCTTCCAATATATCAATCTTTATGTCTCGACCAATTCGAGACTCCTCGTCATGTCCGTGATCACATCCGGGACTCCGAACTACCTTCGGTACATCAAAATGTATAAACTCATAATAACTATCAACGTAACGTTAAGCGTGCGGACCCTACGGTTCGAGAACAATGCAGACATGACCGAGACACGTCTCTGGTCAATAACCAATAGTGGGACCTGGATGCCCATATTGGCTCCTACATATTCTACGAAGATCTTTATCGGTCAGACCACATAACAACATACGTTGTTCCTTTTGTCATCGGTATGTTACTTGCCCGAGATTCGATCGTCGGTATCCAATACCTAGTTCAATCTCGTTGCCGGCAAGTCTCTTTACTCGTTCCGTAATACATCATCTCACAACTAACATATTAGTTGTAATGCTTGCAAGGCTTATGTGATGTGCATTACCGAGAGGGCCCAGAGATACCTCTCCGACTATCGGAGTGACAAATCCTAATCTCGAAATACGCCAACCCAACAAGTGCCTTTGGAGACACCTGTAGAGTACCTTTATAATCACCCAGTTACGTTGTGATGTTTGGTAGCACACAAAGTGTTCCTCCGATAAACGGGAGTTGTATAATCTCATAGTCATAGGAACATGTATAAGTCATGAAGAAAGCAATAGCAACATACTAAACGATCGGGTGCTAAGCTAATGGAATGGGTCATGTCAATCAGATCATTCAACTAATGATGTGACCTCGTTAATCAAATAACAACTCTTTGTTCATGGTTAGGAAACATAACCATCTTTGATTAACGAGCTAGTCAAGTAGAGGCATACTAGTGACACTCTGTTTGTTTATATATTCACACATGTATTATGTTTCCGGCTAATACAATTCTAGCATGAATAATAAACATTTATCATGATATATGAGGAAATAAATAATAACTTTATTATTGTCTCTAGGGCATATTTCCTTCAAGACTCTTCTGGCCCAACTCCTTGACTCCTTAGCCTTTTTCTGTTCTAAAAATAAGCTCCGTCAAGTTTCAGGTCAATCGGACTCCGTTTGGTTTTCCTTTTCTGCGATACTCTAAAACAAGGAGAAAACAGAAACTGGCACTGGGCTCTAGGTTAATAGGTTAGTCCCGAAAATCATATAAAATAGCATATAAATGCATATAAAACATCCAAGGTTGATAATATAATAGCATGAAGACTTCATAAATTATAGATATGTTGGAGACGTATCAGCATCCCCAAGCTTAATTCCTGCTCGTCCTCAAGTAGGTAAATGATAAAAGAAATAATTTATGAAGTGTGAATGCTAGCAAGTGCACAAGTTTGATCAATGATAACTTCAATCACTTTTTCTAGCACCAATACATGTCATAACAGTAGCTCATCTCGTAAAACTTTTCATGATTAAGTAACAAGCTATTCACATGTTAAAGTATAGATCATAAACTTTCTTGAAAAATAACAAACAATGTTCTTAGTCATCAAACAATTGCAATTCATCTTATTTTCAGGAAGGGTCTACATCAGAGCTTTGGTTCAGCAAACTCCACATACTCAACTATCATTTAATCTTTCACAATTGCTAACACTCATGTAATATTTATGGGTTCAAAATTTTAATCAGACACAGAGAAAGATAGGGGCTTATAGATTCACCTCCCAACCTTTTACCTCAAGGGTAATGTCAACAATAATAGTTCATGATAACTTACATCCAATTGGATATATATATATATATATATATATATATATATATATATATATATATATATATATATATATCAGGATCTTTCCAACACAATATGCTTGCCAAAGGATAAAATGTAAAAAGGAAAGGTGAATAACACCATGACTCTTGCATAAGGTACAAGATAAAAGTAAAAGATAGACCCTTCGCAGAGGGAAGCAGAGGTTGTCATGCGCTTTTAAGGTTGGATGCACAAAATCTTAATGCAAAAGAACGTCACTTTATATTGCCACTTTTGATATGGACCTTTATTATGCAGTCCATCGCTTTTATTTCTTCCACATCACAAGATCGTATAAAGCTTATTTTCTCCACATTAATAGATCATACATATTTAGAGGGCAATTTTATTGCATGCACCGATGACAACTTACTTGAAGGATCTTACTCAATCCATAGGTAGGTATGGTGGACTCTCATGGCAAAACTTGTTTTAAGGGATGTTTGGAAGCACAAGTAGTATCTCTACTTGGTGCAAAGAATTTGGCTAGCATGAGAGGGAAAGACAAGCTCAACATGTTGGATGATCCATGACAATATACTTTATTTCGGATATAAGAAAACATAACCCATTAAGTTGTCTTCCTTGTCCAACATCAACCTTTTATCAAGTCATATCTTAATGAGTGCTCACAATTACAAAAGATGTCCAAGATAGTATATTTATATGTGAAATCTCTCTTCCTTCAATATTCTTTCATGAACTGTTCAAGTGACCAATTCTAAGTTTGCTAACTTTCAATGAGTTTACTACCTATACTTATTATATGTGAAGTCATTACTCTCCATGTTATAAGCATATGAATTCAGTTTTATGACATTCAATTCATTCACCCATTTACTCATAGGATATTCGTGAAGCACATGGGTAAATGACAAACTACTCCAAAAGATATAAGTGAAGAACACTGAGTAGTTAAATAATTAACTAGCCATGTGAGGATCCTTTTTCATTCAATAATTCAGATCCAATGATTTTATTCAAACAGCAAGTAAAATTGAAAATACGCTCCAAGCAAAACACATATCATGTGACGAATAAAAATATAACTCCGAGTAAGGTATACCGATAGTTTTGATGACGAAAGAGGGGATGCCTTCCGGGGCATCCCCAAGCTTAGGCGCTTGAGTCTTCCTTGAATATTACCTTGGGGTGCCTTGGGCATCCCCAATCTTAGGGTCTTTCCACTCCTTATTCTCCTCATATCGATATCTCACCCAAAGCTTGAAAACTTCAATCACACAAAACTTAACGGAACTTCGTGAGATAGGTTAGTATGATAAAGAACAAACCATTCACTTTGGTACTGTCAAAGACAAGGTTCATAGTTGTTCTCATACAATGCCTACTGTACCTTATCATTTCTACAATTTATATTTAGAAATATAAGACATAGAAACTAGAAAACAAGCAAACTATGCAATGAAAATAGAATCTGTCAGAAACAGAACAGTCTGTAATGATCTAAACAACAACCATACTTATGCTACTCCAAAAATTATGAACTAAATTGGTGGACCTGAGGAATTTGTCTATTAATCTTCTGCAAAAAGAATCAACTCAAAAGCACTCTTCTGTAAAAAATGACAACTAATCTCGTGAGCGCAAAGTTTCTGTTTTTTACAGCAAGATCACATTAACTTTCACTCAAGTCTTCCCAAAGGTCTTACTTGGCACTTTATTGAAACAAAAACTATAAAACATGATTAATACAATAGCTTAATCATGTAGACACACAAAAACAGTAAGGGTAAATATTGGGTTGTCTCCCAACAAGCGATTTTCTTTAGTGCCTTTTAGCTAGGCATGAAGATTTCAATGATGCTCACATAAAAGATAAGAATTGAAACATAAAGAGAGCATCATGAAGAATATGACTAGAATATTTGAATCTAACCCACTTCCTATGCCTACGGATTTTGTTAGCACATAATTTATAATAACAAGAATCATCTAGCATAGGAAGGCAAAACAAGTATAACTTCAAAACTTTAAGCACATAGAGAGGAAACTTGATATTATTGCAACTCCTACAAGCATATATTCCTCCTTCATAATAATTTTCAGTAGCATAATGAATGAATTAAACAATATAACCATCACATAAAACATTCTTTTCATGATCTATAAGCATAGAAATTTTTCTGCTCTTCACATAAGCAAAATTCTTCTCATTCGGAATAGTGGGATCACTAATTCCTAAAGTCGACACTCTTCCAAACCCATCTTAGATGATAGTATTATTCATACTCCAAAAGATATAAGTGAATTTCATGGAGTATTCTAATATTAATAAAGACTAACCAATATCCAAGCTCAAAATATGTAAGTGAAGCACACGAAGCATTCTATAAAACCATACTCAAAAGATTTAAGTGAAGCACAAAGAGCAATTCTATAAGATCATACTTAAAAGATATAAGTGAAGCACATGAAGTATTCTAAAAATTGATGAAGTGACATCTCATACTAGCATGGTTCTTAAAGAAAAATAAAAACACAAAGGACACGAATCATGTGAACAAAACAAAAACCAAGGTATACCGATATTTGTTGAAGAAGAAAGATGGGATGCCAACCGGGGCATCCCCAAGCTTAGATGCTTGAGTATCCTTTGAAATATTTACTTTGGGTGCCTTGGGCATCCCCAAGATTGAACTCTTGCCTCTCTTTATTCTTCTCATATTGATAGCTCCTCGATCTTCGAACACTTCATCCACACAAAACTTTGACAAAAACTTTGTGAGATCCGTTAGTATAACAAAGCAAATCAGTACTATAAGTACTGTTGCAAACCAATTCATATTTTGTTTTTGCATTATATCTACTGTAATATAACTTTTCCATGGCTTAATCCACTGATAGAAATCGATAGTTTCATCAAAAACAAGCAAGCAATGCATCAAAAACAGAATCTGTCTTAAACAGGACAGTCTATAGTAATCTGGAAGTTTAGCAAACTTCTGTAACTCCACAAATTATGAAATAAATTTGACAATTTTAAAAATTTGTACAGAAGTAATGTGCAAAAAGTTTCAGACCCATTTGACCTTCCAGTAAAAAAATATAAATTCATGCACTACAGCCAAAGTTTCTGTTTTTGTTCTGCACATAGTAAACAAGCAATCTAATCATCCTAAAACCAAAGTTTGGCACATTATTTTTATAATACAATGGATATATACAAGGGGATAATTATTTTCAGAGAAGCTTCCATGAAATTTTTTACATTGTTTCCATGAGCATGAACACAAGTGTTCAAGGTCGACCCTCGCTTCTCCAATGCATAACCTTCCAATCACTTCTCTTATTAAAAAACTTTTTAGGCATGAAAGGCAAGTAATTTTTTTGTATCATTATTTAAAAAAATAATTTGTATGTTTCACCCACAACTAAACAGAAACAAAAATAAAAAACAAAATCTACTTAGTGAAGAAAGCAAACAAGCATACACGAAAATATCAACCCATGTTATTGCTCCCCGGCAATGGCGCCAGAAAAGAGCTTTATAATCCCCAAGTGCAGGGAATCACCGTAGCAATTCCCAAAGGTGGAAGTGATAAATATGGAGTGTCGAACCCACAAGGAGCTAAAGGTAAGATCAATATTCTCTCAAGCCCTATCTACCACTGATACGACTCTACGTACACCAAATGTTTGCTTCCAACTAGAAACGAGAAATAAAACTACGTTGTGGGTATGAAGAGGATAACTTTGCATGATATCGGAGAGCTAAAATATAAAAGTAGGTGCTGTTATCATAAAGTTAGAATATATTACTAAATATTATAAATAGCGAGTGTGGAATAATGGTGGATCGGTGTGCGGAATTGTCCTAGGCAATTGTTAACAAGACCTGTAGTCGTCATTGCAATTTCATATGAGGGAGAGGCATAAGCTAACATACCTTCTCTACTTGGATCATATGCACTTATGATTGGAACTCTAGCAAGCATCCGCAACTACTAAAGATCATTAAGGTAAAACCCAACCATAGCATTAAAGCATCAAGTCCTCTTTATTCCCATACGCAACAACCCCCTTACTCGGGTTTGTGTTTCAGTCACTCACCAACCCAGTACAAGCGAATCATGAACGTATTGCAACACCCTACAGCGGGAATCCCTCACGCTTGCGCGACATGGAGGGAACCATAGGACAGAACCAAAATAAAACATACAACTCGTACCAATCTAGATCATCAATCAACCCAAAGACAAAGGATATATACTCAAAACATCATAGGATGGCAACACATCATTGGATCATAATATGTGGCATAAAGCACCATGTTCAAGTAGGGATTACAGCGGGGTGCGGGAGAGTGGACCGCGTAAAAGAGATGAGGATGGTGATGTTGATGAAGACGATCACCGCGGCGATGATTCCCCTCTCGATGGCACTCCAGTGCCACCAAGAGAGAGGAGGAGAGGTTCTCCCCCTTATGCTTCCTCGTCCATGGCCTCCCCCCTGGATGAGGAAAGGTTCTCCCTCTGGTCCTTGGCCTTCATGGCGATGATGGCCTCTCCGGGATACTCCTCCATGGCCACCGATGATGATGGCCCCCTCCGGCAGGGTGCCGGAGAGGGCCTATGTCGGTGTCAAAACCGGCGGATCTCGGGTAGGGGGTCCCGATCTGTGCGTCAAGGTCGGATGGTAACAGGAGACAAGGGACACTTTATTTTACCCAGGTTCGGGCCCTCTCGATGGAGGTAAAACCCTACTCCTGCTAGATTAATATTGATGATATGGGTAGTACAAGAGTAGATCTACCACGAGATCAAGGAGGCTGAACCCTAGAAGCTAGCCTATGGGTCTGATGATGGTTACGATGTGTTCGTCCTACGGACTACAACCCTCCGGTTTATATAGGCACCGGATAGGGTTAGGGTTACACAGAGTCGGTTACATTGGTAGGAGATCTTGAATATCCGCACGCCCAGCTTGCCTTCCACGCCAAGGAAAGAACCTTCCGGACACGGGACGAAGTCTTCAATCTTGTATCTTCATAGTCCTGGAGTCCGGCTGAAGATATAGTTCGGCTATCCGAACACCCCCTAATCCAGGACTCCCTTAGTAGCCCCCGAACCAGGCTTCAATGACATCGAGTCCGGCGCGCAAATTTGTCTTCGGCATTGCAAGGCGGGTTCCCCCTCCGAATCTTGTGTACCTGTATGAATAATGTCCGTAGCGCTCCTCGGTCTCGGTGCCCAATAATTGCCGTCTTCCACGTGTTGAACGAATGCGAAAAGCCCGGGGGTGTTTTTATATTCACACCCTTGGTCATATAAACGAGCCGCCTATTTAACGGGATGGGGATCTAGATCCAAACCACACCTTCTTCTCCCCGCGAGTTATCATCAGAGCGTCTCCAGCAAAGGTCCATTCCAACATGGCCAGCCGTCGTAGCTCCTCCCCTCGCCCCTCCAGCCCCAAATCCGGAGACTGGGAGAGTTGCACCATCCCACACAGCGAGCTAGTGTCACTGCAGGCCAAAGGATTCCTTCCCCAAGCATATATGGTCCCGGTCCGAGCCGGACTCGCCACCTACAACGGCGACAAGCAAGCGGAGAGCACCCCCAATCCTTCTAAAGGAGAGCAGGTGTGCCTCGTCCCTTATTTATTAAGGGGTCTGGGATTTCTAATTCATCCATTCCTCCGCGGGCTTCTGGAGTTCTACGGCCTCTAGCTGCACAACCTCACGCCTGGCTCCGTGCTACATATCATAGGCTTCGTTGCCCTTTGCGAGCTATTTTTAGGCGTCGAGGCTCATTTTGCGCTGTGGAAGAGGTTGTTCTGCTTGGTGCCCCGTTCTCAGAAGGGGTCTATATACCAAGTGGGCGGAGCCGAAATATGGCGCATCGCCGGGACCGGATACCTATCCGGAACCCCACAGAAGGCGTCCGAGGACTGGCCTTCAGAATGGTTCTACATAGACGACGTCCCGCTGCCAGACCCTGTCCGGGTCGGCCTCCCTGAGTTCAGCATGGCTCCCTTAAAGAAATGCTTAAGTTGGCGTTCGCGGAGCTCTCAGAGAGAAATCAACAAAGACGTTCTTTACCTGATGGGCCGGATAAGACTGTTGGCTCATTCCGGACTAACCATGATTGGAGTCATGGCCGCATGTATTATGCGGGGGGTGCAGCCGCTTCAATATAGGAGTCACCCCATGTGGGATTTCAACGGGGAGGATGACGCCACCCGTTACGGCCGCAAGGGGCCAGACACAGCTGCCGCTCTAGTAAAGATTCTAACATCTTTGTACAAGGGAGAAAAGGAGGACTTCCTCCGCGTCAACCCGCGGGCCGGATTCACTATGTATGAACCTCCAAGTTGGGTAAGTGAACAATTGCACTTGCCCGCTTATTTAATGCTCCCATGACTAGATACGTAATCTGGTGATTTCAATGCAGGAGCTTCGACAGGAGGTAAAGGATATCAACAACTGCCCTCCACAGCCTGAGGACCCAGAACGGTCCCTCGATCCGGACTCCGAAGAGGATCCGGACATATCGGTGGAGCTCATCAACGGGGGTGTTCCACCAGCTAAGCAAAGATAATACCTTGGTGGCCATTACGGCTGATTATCCCGGGTTAATCCCGGCCTCCCAGGTAACAGAAACCGGAGTGTTTATTCCCGCAAGAGAGATTCCATCCTTACATATTCCGGTGTTTCTGACGACAACCGTATTTTACAGGGGAGATTTCTGAGGAGGGAGGACGAACCTGCGGCGGCTAGTCAACGAGGAGCCACCGGGCCCCGTGGGGTAAAAAGGGATGAAGTCCGGACTGAGAGTTTGGCACAAAGGTGTAACACGCCCTCTGTCTTCCTGGCGTTATTCTGTCAGGGCATGTTAACATCCGTACTGTTTCCAGGACGAAGAGGCCTCGCCGGACTATATCCGGAGGGGCCGCCAACCGTGCCTCTACCAGCCAGGCCCCAACGTCTGGTCCGGAGGCGGGGACAAACACCAGGCTTGCGCCGGACGCTCCTCCAACAGAGGACGCGGACCGGCTATCTGCCACAAATTCAGAAGTGGAGAGCGCCATGAACC
Source organism: Aegilops umbellulata (assembly GCA_032464435.1). Taxonomy (NCBI): domain Eukaryota; kingdom Viridiplantae; phylum Streptophyta; class Magnoliopsida; order Poales; family Poaceae; genus Aegilops; species Aegilops umbellulata. The sequence continues at coordinate 199,621,215 of CP136058.1, read as the reverse complement.
ATAGGCGTCGCCGGACAGTTCTACGCGACGCTTGTTTCTCCCGAGAGGCCTTAAACGCATTCAATTCGGGAGATGCGTACCTTCGTGCTGCTCAAGATGGTTTAGCCAGAGCCACGGAGCAGTATGTGAAAGACATACGGGTAAGAAAATTTAAATATATATATACCAGTAGCCCCCGAGACTTGAAACAGTTAAACTAACTGATTTAAGGATCATATAATATGTAGGTTCTTACTGAGAAGAACACCCTGCTATCCCAGGAGCTGGAAAAGTGCAAGGCCCAACTAGAGGCCGCACTAGCCGCAACAGGGGAGCCCAAAGGGACCCCCTCAGGTATGATATACTTTGAGAGATTAGTATTGTGCGGCTTATGTGCGAATCTGACAATTAATGTTACAGATGGTGCCGGACTAGATCCGGAGAGGCAACAACTCTTACGCCAGTTAAAGGCTGGCGAGAGTACGTTGACAAGGGTGAGGCGAGAGAAGAATGATCTTCAGGATGCCAACACCAAGCTGGATGTTGAACTGAAAGACGTTCGTGGCCAGCTATCTGACTCCACGAAGGAGAATCAGCGTCTTCGACGCGGCATATTTAGTAAGTGCTTGAGCGAACCCTTTGGAAAAAAAGGAGTTCGGCGAGGAAGACGAATAACATAATTATGTCTGTAGGTACGCTCACAGGTCGTCCTGCAGAGGAGATGCCCGGTTCTACGGGTGACCTTCTCCCCGAACTCCTTCAACTGCATGAACGAATTCGGCAGGCAATGCAAGGGGTTGCCCGGGCCTTATGGCCTGCCCACTCCACGCCCGAGGGCCTTGGAGAGCTTGCGGAGAAGCTGACGGGAGCTCGGCGGCGCATCCGGTTGTGGAAGATATCAGCCTGCCGACAAGGCGCGAGGGAGGCCTCGGCCATGGTGAAGACCCGCTTTACAAAGTCTGACCCCAATCACATGGCCGAGGTCGGACCAGTGGGGCCTGACGGGAAGGAGATCCCTGTGAGCTTGGTGTATGGCTAGGTAGAGCTGGCCGCAAAGTATTCCCAGCAGGATTCTAAATTAGACAGCCTGTTAGATGGTATAGAGGAGGAATACGATCAGTCAAGATGACTATGTAATTTATAATTGACATGTGTAATGCCTTCTAGCCGGATTGTAGATCGTTTGTCGTTGCCGACCTTTTCGCTTTGACCTCGGGACCTGACGGTCCGGAGTGTGTCCGAATACCATAACGGCTATATAAAAGCCGAGGTATGCATGGAGACCAGGCGTAGGGGTCATTAGTGCTTTATCAGACAAGTGCCCAACTAGTTATGTTATATTACATGGTTAGTAAGAAACATCTTCCAGAGAGAATAGTTCCGTTAAGGGTTCCTTTCGCTGGGGTGGCGTGCCCTAAAGTGCATGTCCGGACTGCAAATGCAGAAGATCATCTGGGGGCATGTATAAAATAAAAAGGTTCATCTTTAGTTCACCGACCGAATATTCCCTTAAGAACGCTAGCTTTCGGCTTCACCCAGTCTGAGGTACACATCCGGCTTATCCGGCAGTAACAATCGCAGAGGTGCTCCCTTTACCGCCTAGCCGAACAATCGGGAACGTAGGGGTAAGCACAGGAGCCAGGCAACCCAGCTTGGCCAAAACTTAAGTCATATCGATGCATATAATGGCGAAGAAAAGGTGCATGCGGAAGTCTGACGCATGCGTTGGGTGTGAAACCCATATAGATAAGCTTCTGTTAAAGAAGCCCCCAGGTTTAAGGAGCGCGGATAGCGCGTCATATAATGAGCCTTTTACGGGCTAGAAAAGAAAAGAGTAGTAGACAAAGTAAAAAAAAGGTATAAATGTAAATAATGGACAGAGGAAGGAGACAAACACAGAGTCCGGCGCTAGGCATAGAATCTTCGGAGACGTGTGGCGTTCCATGGGTTCGGCTCGAGTCAGTTGTCCGACGCATCTTGCAGGCGGTACGCTCCACCAGTTAGGACTTGGTCGATTATGAATGGACCTTCCCATTTGGGCTTGAGTTTGTTCTTTTGCTTATCCGGCAGGCGCAGAACTAGTTCACCAACGTTGTAATTTTTGGCCCGTACTTCTCTGCTTTGATATCTTCGAGCTTGCTGTTGATAGAATGCGGAACGGGCCTTAGCCACGTCACGCTCTTCCTCTAAGGCGTCCAGGTTGTCCTGCCGATCAAGCTCGGCTTCTCTTTCTTCGTACATGCGCACTCGAGGTGAGTCATGAATTATGTCGCAGGGCAGAATCGCCTCAGCGCCGTACACCATAAAGAATGGCATGAATCTGGTGGTACGATTTGGCGTGGTTCGCAGCCCCCAGAGTACGGAGTCGAGCTCCTCTACCCAGTGCATATCAGATTCCTTGAGGGACCGCACTAGTCTGGGTTTGATGCCGCTCATGATGAGACCATTTGCACGTTCGACCTGACCGTTAGTTTGTGGGTGATAGACATAAGCGTAGTCGAGCTTAATGCCCATGTTTTTGCACCACAACTTTACTTCATCAGAGGTGAAGTTTGTGCCGTTATCGGTGATAATGCTGTGGGGGACACCATAACAGTGTACGACCCCAGATACGAAGTCTATCACAGGTCCGAATTCAGCCGTCTTGACAGGCTTGGCTTCTATCCATTTGGTGAATTTATCCACCATGACCAATAAGTATTTTTTCTTGTGGGTTCCGCCTTTAAGGGGTCCCACCATATCGAGCCCCCAGACCGCGAAAGGCCAAGTGATGGGGATAGTTCGGAGGGCGTTGGGTGGCATATGGCTTTGGTTGGCAAAGAGCTGGCAACCGACGCACCGTTTGACTAGGTCCTGAGCGTCTGCTCTAGCCGTCGGCCAATAGAAGCCAGTACGGAAAGCCTTGCTTACAAGGGACCGAGCCGCGACGTGATGGCCACCGAGTCCGGCATGAATTTCAGCCAACAGACTCCACCCTTCCTCTTCGTAGATACACCTTTGAAGGACTCCTGTAGTGCTTTTCTTATATAGCTCTCCCTCGTGGACTTTATAGGCTTTAGATCGCCGCACTATGCAGCGTGCCTCGTTTTGGTCCTCGGGGAGTTCCTGCCTAGTAAGGTAGGCTAGGAATGGTTCCGTCCATGGGGCGATGACCGCCATTATTGCATGGGCTGAGGGTGTAATTTTGGTGGCGGGGCCGCCGATTATGTCTGATTGTTCGGCATTGGGTTGTGCGGTTATGCCCGGGCTATTATCCGAGGGTTCCCCCTCCCATGTTACGGATGGTTTGAATAATCTTTCTAAGAAGATGTTGGGGGGGACTGCATCTCGTTTTGCTCCAATGCGTGCCAGGACGTCCGCTGCCTGATTATTTTCTCGGGCTATGTGATGGAACTCCAGTCCCTCGAATCGAGCTGACATTTTTAGTACGACATTGCGATAAGCTGCCATTTTTGGGTCTTTGGCGTCGAAGTCGCCATTTATTTGGGATATCGCGAGGTTTGAGTCCCCGCGTACTTCCAGGCGTTGAATGCCCATGGATACCGCCATCCGGAGGCCATGTAGAAGGGCCTCGTATTCGGCTGCATTGTTGGAGTCCGTGTACATAATTTGGAGTACATATTGGACTGTATCTCCTGTAGGGGACGTCAAAACGAAGCCAGCCCCCAGTCCGGCCAGCATTTTGGAGCCGTCGAAATGCATGATCCAGTTTGAGTACGTGCCGTACTCTTTAGGGAGTTCGGCCTCTGTCCATTCGGCGACGAAGTCAGCTAGGACTTGCGATTTAATTGCTCGCTGTGGCTTGTAGGTTATATCGAACGGGAGGAGCTCTATGGCCCATTTTGCTATCCGGCCTGTTGCATCACGGTTGTTGATAATATCGTTGAGTGGTACTTCCGAGGCTACTATAATAGAACACTCTTGAAAGTAGTGTCGTAGCTTCCGGGATGCCATGAATACCGCGTATGTGATTTTTTGATAATGCGGGTACCGTGATTTGCATGGTGTGAGGACAGTGGACACGTAGTAAACCAGCCTTTGAAGGGGTAATTTATGTCCGTCCGTTATCCGTTCGACGACGAGTACTGCGCTAACAACTTGATGGGTTGCGGCAATGTACAATAGCATGGGTTCGCTGGTATTCGGCGTGGCCAGGACGGGGTTTGTTGCCAAGATGGCCTTTATTTCCTCGAGTCCGGCCGTGGCAGCGTCCGTCCACTCGAAGTGTTCGGTGCGCCTAAGGAGGCGGTAAAGGGGTAGTGCCTTTTCTCCCCAGCGGGAGATGAAGCGGCTTAAGGCCGTCACGCATCCGGTGAGTTTCTGAATTTGCTTGAGATCTTTTGGGACATCCAATTGTGACAGAGCTCGGATTTTAGCTGGATTTGCTTCAATTCCTCTGCCGGATACAATGAAGCCCAGGAGCTTTCCGGCTGGGACGCCGAAAACACATTTTTCCGGATTGAGCTTGATGTCGTATTTTCGCAGGTTGTCAAATGTAAGTCTCAAGTCGTCTACTAGAGATTCGACGTGTCTTGATTTAACGACCACATCATCTACGTACGCCTCCACTGTTTTGCCGATCTGGTTTGCCAAACATGTTTGAATCATGCGCTGATATGTCGCGCCGGCGTTTTTGAGCCCAAAGGGCATTGTGTTGAAGCAGAATGGGCCGTATGGCGTGATGAATGCTATTGCAGCTTGGTCGGATTCTGCCATCTTTATTTGATGGTAACCGGAGTATGCGTCAAGGAAACACAGGGAATTGTGTCCAGCGGTGGCATCGATGATTTGATCAATTCGAGGGAGGGGAAAGGAAAGGGATCCTTTAGGCAGGCCTTATTAAGGTCTTTGAAGTCGACACACAGGCGCCAGAATTTGTCCTTCTTTGGTACCATTACCAGGTTTGCTAGCCAGTCCGGGTGTTTGATATCTCTAATGAATCCGGCCTCCAATAATTTGGCTAGCTCCTCTCCCATGGCCCGTCTCCTTGGTTCGGAGAAACGCCGAAGGGTTTGTTTGACAGGTTTGAATCCTTTCTGGATATTTAAGCTGTGCTCGGCCAGCCTGCGTGGGATTCCTGGCATATCTGAGGGGTGCCAAGCGAAAATATCCCAGTTCTCTCATAGGAACTCGCGCAATGCGGTGTTTACATCAGGGCTCAATTGTGCCCTGATGGAGGCTGTTTTATTCGGGTCCGTTGGGTGGACCTGGAATTTGACTATTTCGTCCGCTGGTTTGAAGGATGTGGATTTGGATCTCTTATCGAGTATCACATCATCCCTGCTAACCGTGGATCGCAGCGCCGTCAGCTCTTCGGCCGCTAAGGCTTCAGATAGTGCCTCGAGGGACAATGCGGCTGTCTTGTTTTCGGCGCGGAGTGCTATGTCCGGATCACTAGCGAGAGTGATAATTCCGTTTGGCCCAGGCATCTTAAGCTTCATGTACCCGTAATGGGGTATGGCTTGGAAAACTGTGAATGCCTCTCGTCCTAATATAGCGTGATATCCGCTTCTGAACGGGGCCACCTGGAACGTGATTTGTTCGGACCTGTAATTATCCGGCGTGCCGAATACCACATCTAGTGTGATCTTTCCGGTGCAGCGCGCTTCCTGACTGGGGATTATTCCTCTAAAGGTTGTGCTGCTTCGCTCAATACGGTTCCAGTCTATTTCCATCTTTTGGAGGGTTTCCTCATAGATGAGGTTCAATCCGCTGCCTCCGTCCATAAGTACCTTTGCGAGGCGACAACCGTCCACTATGGGACTGAGAACCAATGTGGCTGGTGATGAGGATACGTACCTAGGGTAGGGTAACTTATCATACCTGAGGTACCCAATCAAGGACATGACTCCTACAATGAAAGACATTCTAAGAAGTATCAACATTTCAGTCGACCTGGTCAGCCCAGTCGACGGACACGTGCGTACTCGACCGGAAGCACAAGCAGTCGACCATGAAGACAGCCACTCGACTATAAGAAGACCTAAAGGCACTGCCTACAAACGGTCATCTCATAAGTAGCTTTTATGGCCTTCATGGTCCTTTATTACAGGCGTTACCAGTAACCCCCTCTCTTTATGTACCTTAAACTCCTTGTAACGTGGGCTGGCTGGGGTCCTGGCGAACTCTATATAAGCCACCCCCCTCCACTAGGACAAGGGTTCGCAACTTTGTAACACACACACTCATAATCCAGTCGACTGCCTCCGGGCTCCGAGACGTAGGGCTGTTACTTCCTCAGAGAAGGGCCCGAACTCGTAAAACTCCTTGCGCATACAACTACTCCATAGCTAGGATCTTGCCTCTCCATACTTACCCCCCATTCTTACTGTCAGACTTAGAACCACGACAGTTGGCGCCCACCGTGGGGCAGGTGTTCCAGCGATTTGTTGGAGGAGTTGGGATTCTTTCACCCCACATCATGTTTTCGAGCGGAGTCATGGTCGAGAGCTGCGAGATCCGTCTCGGCGCTCTCTCCTTCATCGTTGACAACTCTGCTTGGCTGCAGGAGGCTCCACTCGACGTGGACGCGCTTCCCGCCCGTGGAGCCACGCATTTTCGCGCATGCGTCCGCGGCGTCCTCCTGCGGCAACCGTCGACCCAGTACGGGTCGGCATTCGTTTCGCCATCGTTGTCATCAGTTTCCCACCGGCGCAAGCGCACCGGTCGGTCGAGACTCCAGCGGTGGGTGAAGCACGCACTGGCCCGCCAGTCGGCCATCCCCCAAGTCGCGGCAATCGAGCCCGACGAGTCACTCTACGGCCTGTTCAACCTGTCGACTGGCTCCGTAGAGACTGCGTCCGAGTGCGACAGCAGTGATCCAGCGGCGGAAGTACTAATGGTCGACGGACCACGTAGCCCCCCCGGATTCCCCCACACCGAAGAGGTTGCCGCAGGGGGGATTCCGGTGCGGGGCCACGAAGAGTACAGGCCCGAGCCCCTTACCTCAGTGCAGAGGGAGGAACTCCGTCGCCGGAACATGGACGCCCTTCACACTCCTATCGTTGGAGAAACCCCTGAGGCACGAGCCCTGGAGGAGGCGCGCTTGGCCAACTTGGCTGAACGTACTCGACTGGAGAATCTCCAGAGAGCACTCGACGAGCGCGCACGACCGCCCGTTCCCGAGTCCAGTCGTCGTCGCCTCTTCCAGCCGCCGACCCAGGTATACCGTACCCCGATTCAGAATTTGGCAGCTGCGGCTCGCATAGCGGAGTCGATCCAGCCTTCACAGTCAGAGGCAGGGAGAGGTCTGTTGCAGATCAGAGATTTGCTCCGTGCAGCGGGTGACCAGAATTCAGCCGTATCTCAGTCGCGCAACAGGATTCACAGTCGATCCGTCGCTGCGAATTCCGTTCAGTCGGCTCATAGTCCAAGGTCGCTCCCAAGGCGTGAAGGACACAGAGGCTGGCACGAGGATCAATACCAAGGGCACGAGCGATATGAGCACCGATTCGATCGCAACGATCAACATCGAGTGCCTTCTCCTGCCCCAAGAGCGGGGTCATACGTTCCTCGACGGCAAGAAGACAAACGCCAGTTCAGTACTGGGCGAAGGGTCCCAGTCGACCCCAGGGAACCAGGCTTTGATGCGAGATCCATCATCGTTCAAGGTCTGGTCGACCGAAATAGAGCTCACCGAGAAGACCGTGACAGAGGCGCGCCGTCCAGCAGCAGAGTTCGCGTCTCAGGTCCCGAGTGTTTCAGCAGAGCAATCAGAGCTGCAGTGATTCCTCCCAACTTCAGGTTGGCGACTGGAGTCAGCAAGTTCACCGGAGAGTCCAAGCCGGACACATGGCTCGAGGATTACCGAGTGGCTGTTCAGATCGGGGGCGGCGATGACGAGGTGGCCATGAAGCATTTGCCCCTCATGTTGGAAGGATCAGCCAGAGCGTGGTTGAATCAGTTGGCTCCCAGCAGTATTTATACTTGGGAAGATCTAGCCCAGGTGTTTGTCAGGACATTCGAAGGGACTTGCAAGCGACCGGCAGGGTTGACAGAATTGCAGTCATGTGTTCAGAAGTCGAGTGAAACCCTGAGGGATTATATCCAAAGGTGGATCACTCTGAATCACACGGTCGAGAATGTGTCCGATCATCAGGCAGTTTGCGCCTTCAAGGAAGGCGTCAGAAACAGGGAGTTAAGTTTGAAGTTCGGTCGAACCGGGGATATGACCCTGAGTCGAATGATGGAAATCGCCACCAAGTACGCGAACGGAGAAGAGGAAGATAGACTCCGGAGTGGCAAGTATAAGGCAGCCGCTAATGAGGCCGGCGGAGGACACTCCAGTCGGAAGCAGAAGCGCAAGGCCGAGCCAGTCGCCCCCGGGGAAGCCTTAGCTGTGACCCCAGGGAAGTTTAAGGGGAAACCCAAGGGTCCTTGGAACCCCAAGAAAGTGAAAGACCAGGACGGGAACGATGTGATGGACTTACCATGCCACATTCACACGAAGAAAGATGAAGAGGGAAATCTCATTTACCCTAAGCATACCACTCGACAATGTCGACTCCTGATGCAACAGTTCCAAGGGAAGCAGGCCAAGGACAAAGAGTAAGAGTCAGACAAAGTTGATGACAGGGAAGACAGCGGTGAAGAATACCCCCAAGTCAATTCCACTCTGATGATTTTCGCTGATGTCGAAAGTAAGAGTCGACTGAAGGTCATCAATCGCGAAGTAAACATGGTCGCTCCGGTGACACCCCATTACCTGAAGTGGTCCCAGACCGCCATCACCTTCGACCAGTCCGATCATCCGACTCATATTGCCACCCCAGGGAGGCAAGCGTTGGTGGTCGACCCAATTATTGAAGGCACTCGACTGACCAAGGTTCTGATGGACGGCGGCAGTGGGCTAAACTTGTTGTATGCAGAGACGTTGAAGGGGATGGGCATTCCGATGTCCCGACTCAGCCCCAGCAACATGAGCTTCCACGGAGTCATTCCTGGGAAGAAAGCCGAGTCACTCGGTCAAATCACTCTCGACGTCGTCTTTGGTGACTCGAAGAATTTCCGGAAAGAAAAGTTAACCTTTGAGGTCGTGGATTTTCAGAGTGCGTACCACGCCATTCTTGGGAGGCCAGCCTATGCTCGTTTCATGGCTCGACCATGCTACGTATACCTCAAGCTGAAGATGCCTGGCCCCAAAGGTGTAATCACCATCGTTGGCAATCGGAAGAAGGCAGAGGAGTGCTTCCAGAAAGGCGCCAAAATTGCTGATGCTCAGATGGCCAAGATAGAGATACAAGAGTACCAGAAGACTGCGGATCCGAGTGAGTTGTTACGAGCCAAGAAGCCCGCCACGGAGTCAGCATTTCAGTCGACTGGTGAGACCAAGCAAGTCCACATCCACCCGACCGATCCAAATGCGGCTCCAACCAACATCTTCACTACACTCGACTCCAAATAGGAAGAAGCGCTCGTCCAGTTCCTCCGTGAGAACTGGGACATCTTTGCATGGAAGCCTGCTGACATGCCAGGTGTGCCCAGGGGACTGGCCGAGCACCGCCTTCGAGTCGACCCAAAGGTCAAACCAGTCAAGGAGCATCTTCGACGGTCCGCCGTTTAGAAGAGAAAGGCCATTGGCGAAGAAGTGGCCCGACTCCTAGCAGGAGAGTTCATTCGCGAGATCTACCACTCCGAGTGGCTCGCCAATGTTGTAATGGTCCCTAAGAAGGACAAATCGTTGCGCATGTGCATCGATTTTAAGCATATCAATCGGGCCTGCCCGAAAGATCATTTTCCTCTTCCTCGCATCGACCAAATAGTCGACTCGACTGCAGGATGCGAGAGGTTATCTTTTTTAGATGCTTACTCTGGATACCATCAGATCCGTCTGTATGGACCCGATGAAATAAAAACAGCCTTCATCACCCCATTTGGGTGTTTCTGCTATGTTACCATGCCTTTCGGTCTCAAGAACGCCGGAGCTACATTCATGAGAATGATTCAGAAGTGCCTAATCACTCAAATTAGTCGGAATGTAGAAGCATACATGGATGACATAGTGGTCAAGTCACGAAAAGGTTCCGACCTGCTGACTGACCTAGCTGAAACTTTTGCCAATCTCAGGAATTATGATATCAAGCTCAATCCGTCGAAGTGCACATTTGGAGTCCCTGGAGGAAAGTTACTCGGTTTTCTTGTTTCCGAACGAGGAATCGACGCTAACCCCGAAAAAGTTGGCACCATACTCCGGATGAAACGCCCCGTGCGTGTGCACGATGTCCAGAAACTTACTGGATGCTTGGCCGCCCTAAGTCGATTCATCTCCAGGCTCGGTGAAAAGGCGCTGCCTCTTTACCGACTGATGAAGAAGTCAGACACGTTCGAATGGACTCCAGAAGCTGATGCAGCATTTGCAGAGCTAAAAGCTCTGCTCTCCACCCAGCCGGTGCTTGCCGCTCCTGTCAGCAAAGAGCCATTGTTGCTTTACATAGCAGCCACAGGACAAGTCGTTAGTACCGTTCTTACGGTCGAGCGGGAAGAGGAAGGAAAGACCTTCAAAGTTCAACGCCCAGTTTATTATCTCTCTGAAGTTCTGACCCCATCGAAGCAAAGATATCCCCACTATCAGAAGCTTGTTTACGGGATTTACATGACCACGAAGAAGGTTGCTCATTATTTCTCTCATCACTCTATCACAGTCGTCAGCGACGCTCCATTATCAGAGATTCTTCATAACAGAGATGCAACCGGTCGAGTGGCGAAATGGGCAATTGAACTTCTTCCTCTTGATATCAAGTTCGAGGCAAAGAAAGCTATTAAGTCCCAGGCAATAGCTGATTTCCTCGCCGAGTGGACCGAGCAGGAGCTTCCGACTCAAGTTCACTCGGAGCACTGGACTATGTTTTTCGATGGCTCCAAGATGCTGAACGGATCCGGTGCGGGGGTTGTACTGGTTCCCCCCCGAGGAGATAAGCTCAAGTATGTCCTCCAGATTCACTTTGATTCCTCCAACAATGAGGCAGAGTATGAAGCGCTTCTATACGGATTACGTATGGCCATTTCACTCGGCGTCCGTCGCCTCATGGTCTACGGCGACTCAGATCTGGTTGTTAATCAAGTGATGAAGGAGTGGGACGTCCGAAGCCCATCCATGACGGGATATTGCAGCGCAGTGAGGAAGCTGGAGAAACGATTCGAGGGGTTGGAGCTCCATCATATACCCCGACTGAAAAATCAAGCTGCAGATGATCTGGCGAAGATAGGGTCCAAAAGGGAGGCCATCCCTAAAGATGTGTGTTTGGAGCACATTCACACACCATCAGTGCAAGAAGATCCTTTCACAGAAGAGCCTCCACAACCAAAAAGCGCCTCTGACTCGACCGAAGTGGAGGTTCCAGCTGTGGTCGACCTGATTATGGAAGTTATGGTCACCACTCCCGATTGGACAGTGTCGTACATTGCGTATATCATGAGAAAAGAGCTCCCAGAAGATGAAGAAGAGGCTCGACAGGTCGTCCGTCGATCCAAAGCCTTTACAGTAATCAAAGGGCAGCTATACAGAGAAAGCGCGACTGGAGTTGGTCAGAAGTGCATCACACCTGAAGAAGGACAGATAATTCTCGAGGACATCCACTCGGGGACCTGTGGCCATCATGCGTCCTCTCGGACCATCGTGGCCAAAGCATACCGAGCGGGTTTTTACTGGCCAAAGGCGAACGAAATGGCAAAGGATATAGTCGACAAGTGCGAGGGGTGCCAGTTTTATTCCAACATGTCTCACAAGCCCGCCTCCGCCTTGAAGACCATTCCACTCGTCTGGCCTTTCGCTGTCTGGGGTCTAGACATGATCGGACCACTGAGAACTGGTAGGAGTGGCTTCACCCACTTGTTGGTTGCAGTCGACAAGTTCACGAAGTGGATAGAAGCCAAACCCATAAAGGACCTCGACGCAAGCACTGCCATCAGTTTTATCAGGGGATTGATATTCAGATATGGAGTTCCGCACAGCATCATCACGGATAACGGATCAAACTTTGATAATGACAGATTCAAAGCCTTCTGCGCCTCTCAGGGCACTCGAGTCGACTACGCTTCAGTTGCTCATCCTCAGTCAAATGGACAGGCCGAACGCGCGAATGGCCTCATCCTCAAAGGATTAAAACCCCGACTGATGCGTGATCTCAAACACGCAGCAGGCGCCTGGGTCGACGAACTTCCGTCAGTTCTATGGGGGTTGAGGACCACCCCTAACCGGTCGACTGGAAGAACACCATTCTTTCTGGTCTATGGAGCCGAAGCGGTTTTGCCGAGTGACCTGCTCCACAACGCGCCTCGAGTCGAGTTATATTCCGAAGCAGAAGCAGAACAGGCCCGGCAAGATGCAGTCGACCTCTTAGAGGAGGAAAGAGAGATGGCTCTAATCCGCTCGACCATCTACCAGCAAGAGTTGCGTCGGTTCTACGCCAGAAATGTGAAGGGTCGAGCCTTTCAGGAAGGAGATTTGGTCCTCCGCGTGGATCAGCAAAAACCTCACAAACTTGCCCCGACCTGGGAAGGCCCCTTCATCATCACCAAAGTCCTGCACAACGGAGCGTATCACCTCTACAACATCGATCGACGGATCGACGAGCCTCGAGCATGGAACGCGGACCTGCTCCGTCCTTTTTACACTTAAAAACTCACTCGACTGAGATGTAATAAAAGTACCTCTGTAGTTCTTTTGTTTCAAGCAAAAGACTGCTATTTCTTTTTCTGTTTGTTTAAATTTCCCCCAGTGGGTGACTTAGCTGCGAATCCGCTTCGCCTAAGTTTTCAGGAAATCCTACCGAGTGGAGAGCAAGTCTCCCACTCAGGGGCTTAGCTGCGAATCCGTTTCGCCTAAGAAATTAAAATCCTACCGAGTGGAGAGCCAGCCTCCCACTCGGGGGCTTAGCTGCAGTCCAAGCACTCGCCTAAGTTTGAAAAAATCCTACCGAGTGGAGAGCCAGTCTCCCACTCGGGGGCTTAGCTGCAGTCCAAACACTCGCCTAAGTTTGAAAAAATCCTACCGAGTGGAGAGCAAACCTCCCACTCGGGGGCTTAGCTGCAGTCCAAGCACTCGCCTAAGTAATTGAAATCCTACCGAGTGGAGAGCCAGCCTCCCACTCGGGGGCTTAGCTGCAGTCCAAGGACTCGCCTAAGTTTGAAAAAATCCTACCGAGTGGAGAGCAAACCTCCCACTCGGGGGCTTAGCTGCAGCCCAAGCACTCGCCTAAGTAATTGAAATCCTATCGAGTGGAGAGCCAGCCTCCCACTCGGGGGCTTAGCTGCAGTCCAAGGACTCGCCTAAGTTTGAAAAAATCCTACCGAGTGGAGAGCAAACCTCCCACTCGGGGGCTTAGCTGCAGTCCAAGCACTCGCCTAAGTAATTGAAATCCTACCGAGTGGAGAGCCAGCCTCCCACTCGGGGGCTTAGCTGCAGTCCAAGTACTCGCCTAAGTTTGAAAAAATCCTACCGAGTGGAGAGCCAGCCTCCCACTCGGGGGCTTAGCTGCAGTCCAAGCACTCGCCTAAGTAATTGAAATCCTACCGAGTGGAGAGCAAACCTCCCACTCGGGGGCTTAGCTGCAGTCCAAGCACTCGCCTAAGTAATTGAAATCCTACCGAGTAGAGAGCAAACCTCCCACTCGGGGGCTTAGCTGCAGTCCAAGCACTCGCCTAAGTAATTGAAATCCTACCGAGTGGAGAGCAAACCTCCCACTCGGGGGCTTAGCTGCAGTCCAAGCACTCGCCTAAGTAATTGAAATCCTACCGAGTGGAGAGCAAACCTCCCACTCGGGGACTTAGCTGCAGCCCAGTGCTCGCCTAAGCCATTTTGACAGACACCATCGCGGCGATGAGCATCGTGCAAACCAGGCAGCCTCTAAGGGAACAACAAATAGCAGCCTCTGAGGGAACAACGAATAGTAGATCGGCGGATCAAGTCACGAAGACATTCAACGTCGAGCCATGTTCGGACAAAATCAAAAGATCCTAGATCGCAAATAAAAGTACTCGAGCTGAGAGCCCGACGGATTTTATCAAATACATAAACCACTCGGCATCCCGAGGCAAATTTAAGGTAAAGCACAGCAGTTTTTTACTCTTCTGGCGGAGGGCTTGATGGCGCAACAAATTCGTCCAAGTCGATCCCGTCTGAGATTCGAGTGGCAGCAGCGATGAAGGTCTCCATGAAATCCTGAAAATTATGCTTCCTGGTATTGGCAACCTGGAGAGCGGCCAGCTTCTCCTCTCGCGCCTCCTTGTAGTGGACACGAACCAGTGACAGAGCCACATCAGCACCGCACCTAGCAGAAGACTTTTTCCATTCTTGCACTCGACCTGGAACATCACTTAGTCGAGTGACCAAGGATTCAAGGTCGTTCTGAAGGGTCTCTTTGGGCCAGAGTGCGGAGTCGATCCGCGACACAACAGCTTTCAGTCGAGCCAGGTAGTCCACCACACCAGCGATACGGGATTCCAACCGGAAGACATTCATGGCCACTTCATCCTTCACAGGAGAATTGATAGGGTCCAGGCGGGTCTCCACTCGACTGGTCTCTTCCTCAAAATTCCGGCAGAATTCTGAAAGAAGTTTCGACAGAGCAAAACTGTAACCAAATGGTGAGTCGACAACAACAAGATTAATCGCACAAAGGGGGTTACCTTCAAGCATGAGGTATAGCTTCTTGGCAAGACCCCCAAGATAATCCCCCAAGTCCTTGTGCTTCCCCGCCAGCTGGCCGATCTTGTCGTTCAGAGTACTCTTGTCAGTCTTCAGTCGACTCGCTTCCCTATTGGCCTCGTCAAGAGCAGACTTCAGCCTAGCGTTCTCGTTCTCAAGATGGCTGACTGAAGCAAGTTTCTCTTCAGCGAGCTTTAACTTCTCCGCAGCTGCCTTTTGCGCCTCCGCAAGGTCAAGATCTTTCTTCTTCAGGGCCTTCTCTAGTTCGTCTGCAAAGCAACAACAGACACAGAGTTCAGAACGGGCAGAGGAACAGAGATAGACGTCGAGTCCTCACCAGCCATACCTTTTGCTTCATCCTTCGCCTTCTGCACGTTTTCCTGAGCAAACTGTAAATCAAGATTAAGCTGGATCTGCTTATCCTTCAGATCAGCGAGCTGAGCAACAAGCTCACAAGACTTCTGCAAAGAGTCAATCGACAAAGGGTATCAAAGACAAGTTACTCCCGAGTGACTGAAAGAAAGAGCACAACACTTCTAAGACTACAGCCGAATCAAAACATTCGACAGTAGCCTCGGGGACTACACCCAGTGGGTGCACTCAGCGTGCCCCCACCGATTTTCCTTGATTTCCACTCGACCCAATCCGATCAGTCGAGTGAGGAAGTTTGAAAGCATAAAGACCGCAGTCGACTGCCAGCAGTCGACCGTGGCCTTGGGGACTACACCCAGTGGGTGCACTCAGCGTGCCCCCACCGGTTTTCCTTGATTTCCACTCGACCCAATCCGATCAGTCGAGTGAGGAAGTTTGAAAGCATAAAGACCGCAGTCGACTGCCAGCAGTCGACCGTGGCCTTGGGGACTACACCCAGTGGGTGCACTCAGCGTGCCCCCACCAATGAAAAATTTCAGATCAACAGCACCCACTGGGTGTACAACGCAAGTGAAGACCAACTAACCTGGACGTTCTGCTGCAACGCCGAGCTGATGTCATAGGCCGCTTGACTGGCATCCCGAGCCGCTTTGGTCTGCTCCATCACGAGCCCCGCCTGACGTATAGCCTCCTTAGCAGCACTCACTTGATCCTCCGGGGTCTGGTAGGCGGCGAAGAACGAGGGCGGGTCGACCAGTGGGGGAGCAGTCGACGATGAAGGCCGGGCAGTCATCAGAGGTTCAGCAAAAGTCACAGTAGTCCGGGCGGTGTTGTCACCCCCTTGGACCACCGTCTCAGCAGTCGACGCGGTCTGAGGAGCCTTGTCGACCGGAGCCCTCTGGCCTCTCCTCCTAAAAGGCCTGAGCGGCACTTCCGCCTCCTCCTCATCATCCGGAAGGTCAATAATGTTGGTCGGAGCTACAAAAGTTCAGAAATGAATATCCAATCGACTCAGCAGTTAAACAGTCGGATCATGTCAAAGATTATACCTAAGTTGGAAGTGACGGCGTCCTCCATCATCTCATCGACATTCTGGATGGAAGTCTCGGAAGTAGCGGCGCTGCACGATTCCAAGGAAATAATTTGAAAGTGAATCGACTAAGAATCCGTTCTAGTCGACTGAAGAAAGATAAAAACAGTCACTTACCCAGAGATGACAGGGATGGCGACCCTGATCTTGGGCAAGGCCTTGGGTGGCTTGGTCGGGATGGCTCTGGGCTGCTTGGGTGCCTTCTCAGTCGGGGCCGGCGACGCGGTCCGAGGGCGCTTGGATGACTGGCCCACCGGAGCACTCGACTGACTGCGCTCCGCGGCGGGATCCTGAGCGTTCTTGGAGCGTCTCTCGCGTCCAGGAAGGTCGACCTCCACCTCTTCATCTTCATCACCCGAGTCGTCGCTGGCCTCCTCCTCTACGTCATCATCAGATTCCCACTCCTCGACTTCAACTCCATCCTCACTTCCTTCGCCTCCACTCCCTCCTCCTTCAGATACTTGCTCCTGGTTCCCATTCGGCATCGAATACATGTCGTTGATCTCTTGCAAGACAACAGGCAGAGCAAGGATCAGTCGACTTATCGCAAGCCAGTTACTAGACGGAGTGAAAATTTCATTCGGAAGAAGTAAAACGTACCTTGTCTGTCTCCATCATCCCATCAAGCGGAGCAATCCTCCTAGAACCCCTGGGGTTGTCCTTATTCCCGGTCATGCTGGTCAGCCAGCTCTCCAGTACAGAAGCCTCGACCGCCTCCGGGTGGATCCGAGTGGAGTCGTTGGACCCGGAATACAACCACATCGAGTGATCCCGAGCCTGGAGAGGTTGGATTCGTCGCTGGAGGAAGACTTCGAGCAAGTCCATGCCGGTCACGCCTTCCCGAACCAACTCAACCACTCGACTAACTAATACCTTCACCTGAGCCTTCTCCTCTGGAACCACTTTCAAAGAAGCGGGTTTCTGCACTCGGTCCAAGGTAAAAGGAGGAAGGCCGGTCGAGTGGCCAGGGGTCGGCTGGTCCTTGCAGTAGAACCAAGTCGACTGCCACCCGCGCACGGAATCGGGAAGTGTCATGGGAGGAAAACAACTCTTACCCCTCGTCTAGATCCCGAGGCCCCCGCACATCTGGATCACCTGCGTCCTTTCCCCGTCCGGGTTAAGCCTTTTAACCGACTGGGATCGGCAAGTGAAGATATGCTTGAAGAGGCCCCAGTGAGGTCGACAGCCTAAGAAACACTCACACAAAGACACGAACGCAGCAAGATAGACTATGGAGTTGGGCGTGAAATGGTGGAGCTGCGCTCCGAAGAAGTTCAGAAAGGCCCTAAAAATAGGACTCGGGGGCAGGGAAAACCCCCGGTCGACATGGGTGGCTATCAGGACGCGCTCACCCTCGCGAGGTTTCGGCTCCGTCTCCTTCCCAGGGAGGCGAGCATCCTGGTAGGGAATGAGTCCCCCCTCCACCATGTCGTCGATATCCGCTTGAGTAAGGATGGAGGGCATCCAATCCCCCTGTAACCAGCCGGACGGCAGAGCGGCCCGCGAGGACGACCCGCCTCGGCCAGATTTCTTCCCCTTACCCTTTGCCGCGGCCTTCTTCGCGCGTTCCGCCGCCGCCGTCTTGTCCTTCCCCATCGTCTCGAACGAGGTCTTGGCTGAGCGGCGGTGTTGAGATTGCAGCGAAGAGCGAGGCGGAGGCTTACGGAGGAAGGGAGAAGAAAAACAAGGGCGCACAGTGAAAAAAAAATCGGAATCATTACCTTATATAAGGCCACACCCGAGTGGCTGATCAGTGGGCCTGCGCCCCCCAGTCAAATCCCGCAGCGGACGCACGCGCGGTACGTGGCGAAAAAGGTGGCGCGGAGATCGAGGCGCCCTTGCCTTATCCAGCCGATTCGCGCGATTTTCTCCGTCCGGAGCGCTTCCCAATTTTCAAATCCCGCAAGATCCGCGATCGACAGGATGGTTTGTCAGACGAAAAGATCCGTTTCCTTAAGTCTCCCTAGAGACTCGTCACATAAACACACTCGACGGTAATATGAAACCACTCGACGGACATCTGAATGGATCAAGGCAACTGAAGAATGAGTTCCCACCGTAACTTTCCATTTATCCAAAGACAGATGCAACCGAAGCATGGAGGTTGAGTCGGAAGCATAGGCTCGGCCCCATTCTCACTTAACCCCTGACCCATTCGGGGGCTAATGATGAGGATACGTACCTAGGGTAGGGTAACTTATCATACCTGAGGTACCCAATCAAGGACATGACTCCTACAATGAAAGACATTCTAAGAAGTATCAACATTTCAGTCGACCTGGTCAGCCCAGTTGACGGACACGTGCGTACTCGACCGGAAGCACAAGCAGTCGACCATGAAGACAGCCACTCGACTATAAGAAGACCTAAAGGCACTGCCTACAAACGGTCATCTGATAAGTAGCTTTTATGGCCTTCATGGTCCTTAATAAAGGCGTTACCAGTAACCCCCTCTCTTTATGTACCTTAAACTCCTTGTAACGTGGGCTGGCTGGGGTCCTGGCGAACTCTATATAAGCCACCCCCCTCCACTAGGACAAGGGTTCGCAACTTTGTAACACACACACACTCATAATCCAGTCGACTGCCTCCGGGCTCCGAGACGTAGGGCTGTTACTTCCTCAGAGAAGGGCCCGAACTCGTAAAACTCCTTGCGCATACAACTACTCCATAGCTAGGATCTTGCCTCTCCATACTTACCCCCTATTCTTACTGTCAGACTTAGAACCACGACAGCTGGCGCTCTGGCTGTTCGGAATTTAGGTTCGTCGCTCGCATTGAAGGTGATGGCGGTATTGCTCCATGGATTTATGGTCGCTACTTGGTAGACTTCGGCGAGGCTGCGAAGTGTTCTTTCTCGCATGTTATTTGATGCGAAAGTCTCGGAGATTGTGAGAACGGTACTGAAATTCTCGGGCTGGTTTCCTCCGACCTCTGGATTTAGGAGGTCCTCGCCAATTTTGGCCACCTGCCGGAGTATCCAACATGCCCTGAGGCTGTGAGTTGGGGTGGCATCCTCTGTACTATGAATCTTGCAGGGTCCATCGAGCCACCTTTCTAGCACGGTTCCATGCCCCCTAGAGGGTTTTGATTTTTTATTTAATCCGGGCGCTTTGCTGTAGTGCGCCCTTTTGATTCAGATGGGATTGCTATTCAAGGCCGGATTATCCCAAAATTTAATTTCGGTTTTCCGAGCACTTTCCATTGCACAGTATTTTTGTACTATGGACGCCAAGTCAGCAAAGCGCGTAATATTACGACGACTTATGGCGTTGAGTATCCCCTTGTCCGTGCAGTTACTGCAGAAGATTGAAATCGTGTCTCCCTCGTGGCAGTCCTTTATCCTGTTCATAAGCAGGAGGAATCTGGCCCAGTAATGATGTACTGTTTCTTCGGGCATCTGCTTGATTTGGGAGAGATCGCTTAAGATCGAACGGACGGAATTCATTAGATCTGATACTTCGCCCGGTTTGCTGTTCGGAGGCCGAACGACCTCCGGATTCCGAGATCCGGAGTCCTGTATGTTTTTTGATTTGCCTGGTTCCAAGCCCAGGTCTTGGGTTGTATCCTCCCCTCCGTGGATATCCGGCATGGAGGGTTCCGGAATTCGGACGTAACTGGTCCTTAAGATTGATGAAGGGTCACCGCATTGTGTTTCCACCACAGCAACATGATGGGTGGCTTGGGGAGAGTTGATTTCCCTTAGATCGGGTTTAGGCCCAACCTGGTCGTAGTTTGTAGCAACACCCAAGGCGGCGATGCGATCCAGGAGCTCGTTTATGGAGGAGAGCTCCACCGGATCTAGCTGCTCGGCCAACTCCGAGCTGACGCGGAGATTGTTTTCGATGACCCGAGAGGTCACCGTCGGCGTAATGGCCGAACGGGCGGTCATGAGAAAACCACCCAGCCGGAGGGGTTGGCCGATAGCCAAAGCTCCCTCAGTGACGGCGCCGTCTTTAAAGACGGGGAAAGGCATCCTTCCTGATCGCGACGGCATAGAGGAACTCTCAATGAAAGCACCAATGTCGGTGTCAAAACCGGCGGATCTCGGGTAGGGGGTCCCGATCTGTGCGTCAAGGTCGGATGGTAACAGGAGACAAGGGACACTTTATTTTACCCAGGTTCGGGCCCTCTCAATGGAGGTAAAACCCTACTCCTGCTAGATTAATATTGATGATATGGGTAGTACAAGAGTAGATCTACCACGAGATCAAGGAGGCTGAACCCTAGAAGCTAGCCTATGGGTCTGATGATGGTTACGATGTGTTCGTCCTATGGACTACAACCCTCCGGTTTATATAGGCACCGGATAGGGTTAGGGTTACACAGAGTCGGTTACATTGGTAGGAGATCTTGAATATCCGCACGCCCAGCTTGCCTTCCACGCCAAGTAAAGAACCTTCCGGACACGGGACGAAGTCTTCAATCTTGTATCTTCATAGTCCTGAAGTCCGGCTGAAGATATAGTTCGGCTATCCAAACACCCCCTAATCCAGGACTCCCTCAGCCTAGATTGATTTCTCGTGGCTACAGAGGCTTGCGACAGCGGAACTTCCGATCTAGGTTTCTTTCTGGAAGTTTGGGTATATATGAGAGGTGTTGGCGTCGAGAACAAGTCAGGGGGGTCTCCGGGCTGTCCACGAGGCAGGGAGGTGCGCCCAGGGGGTGGGCGCGCCCCCCACCCTCGTGGGCGGCCCGGGACTCTTCTGGCCCAACTCTTTGACTCCTTAGCCTTCTTCTGGTCCAAAAATAAGCTCCGTCAAGTTTCAGGTCAATTGGACTCCGTTTGGTTTTCCTTTTCTGCGATACTCTAAAACAAGGAGAAAACAGAAACTGACACTGGGCTCTAGGTTAATAGGTTAGTCCCGAAAATCATATAAAATAGCATATAAAACATCCAAGGTTGATAATATGATAACATGAAGACTTCATAAATTATAGATACGTTGGAGACGTATCAAGTCTCTATAGGCCCAATAATAAAAGCAATTCACATGCTACCGAGTCAATTAAAGTCTTCCATAAAATGTATTAATATGTCAATCAACCGTGTCATCTCATTATTTATGCTTTTTATTACTCCCTCCGTTCCTTTATATAAGGTGTATTTTTTTGGGCACGGTGATCAAGGCACACAATTATAGAGGTGTTAGGACAAAAGTACCCTTGGCAAATTTGTTGGTTAGTGGCAAGTAAATCAGTAAGTCCAGGAAAGTAAGAGATACATGCAATCGAGAGAGAGATAGTTTCCTTTTTTTAATACAAGGAGAGATACATGAAATCAGAAGAGAGATACTTTCCTCTTTCTGGAGGGATAAAAAGGGAATTATGAGTAATATTAATGATATTTACAGAGATAAGGCAGTACGTCTTCTCCTTATTACAACCAGTAATAATGTACGTGCAATGCATGTTTATATTAGGTAGGATATTAGTTGCACGTTATATTAGGTAAGATATATGTGTTGCACGTTGTTATTTGGTAAGATATCAATTATTTTTTCGCGGGAATGGTAGGATATTAATTACATGGCAGATTTCATGGGATAGCGTTGAGTTAAAACGTGTTTATAACCAATGGCAGTGGTGGGTAATTAGAGCGTTAAACGTGTTTGGTGCTCAACATTGGAGCGATTTGAACCGCTAGATAACGATTTGACAGTCGAGATGGTTTGGATCTGCCTGTTTGGGTCTTTTTATATTGGTATAGATTGAAACCATGTTTTAGGACCTCTAGAGCTTGGTACCTACTATTTTTGTTTTCTAGAATTGTTTGTGTAAAACGCCAGTATTTCCACTTTTTTATTTTGTTAATATTGTGTGACAGCAGCACAGATCGCTGACAATTGGTGCTCACCAGCCACCCAGCACATGCCAACATCACATCTACAACCATCATGGAATATATTTCAAGTCGGGAGAAGATAACCAGTTCTATTTTAACTTAGAATATGACGATGAATCATAGCTCTATATAGAAAATTTAAGTTCATTTGGAATCCGTATATAACTTCCTATTGTGTGGGTCTAAAATTTTGGTGCGCATTAAATTTTGCATGAACTATCATTGTGTTTTGCTCATCTAATTCTAACTAAATTTAAATACACATCAATTGTGTCTCCCGTAGCAACGCACTGGCATTTTTGCTAGTACAGTATAATCTATACATAAATAGTTCATCTCTACTAACTTTTTTTGGCATGCAAGCTATCCACATTACTAACCAACATGCAGCCATTCACCTCACTCCATCTCAGCAGGCTAGCCACGTCATAAATTTCAAGTGATTCAACTCCTCTTTTGGTTCGCTTCCTCTTCCATCGTTTGTAACCGATGAGAAAGTTTAAGAGCCACCCATGGTCCATCAATAATACCAAGCCAATGGCAAGCGGTGGAGTCCCATCTCCTCAAGTTTGCCCGCAAAAAATAACTCCAGTCCAACAATGTGTATCTTCCCATCTCTCTCCGGTACGCCTGTTCCTCCATAAAAATCTCGCCGAGTGACCATATCGCTGCTAGGCTGCTTCCAGAAAGAGCAGGTGGAGCCTGTCCAAGAGACAAACTCTCCTCGATCGAGATCCCCGTCTATCTTACTGGATGGCGGTCAAGGCTACAAAGGTCAACTTGTCGCTACCTATGGCGTCCCGCCGCCGTGAGTCTAATTTGGCCCACGTAGTGTCCGATGATCCAACGCCAACATCCTCCCCTAGGCCTGGCAGCTCGGCCTCTGATATCTCCCGCAACCCGGGTTTTGCTACCTGAAGCGGGATTGCAGGCAACCGAGCGACCATGTCTATGTCGTGCTGATGGCATTGCGGTGCCACTCAGATCCAGGAACACATCCACCCATCATGTGAGCAATCAGTGAAGCCAACACAATTTTCGCTTTGGTCGATGACAACTGGCGGGCGTCAGGGACGACTGATACGTCTCCAACGTATCTATAATTTTTTATTGTTCCATGCTATATTATATTCTGTTTGGATGATTAATGGGCTTTATTATACACTTTTATATTATTTTTGGGACTAACCTATTAAACGGAGGCCCAGCCCAAATTGCTATTTTTTTGCCTATTTCAGTGCTTCGCAGAAAAAGAATATCAAACGGAGTCCAAATGGAATGTAACCTTCGGGGACGTGATTTTTGGAACAAACGTGATCCAGAGGACTTGGAGTGGACGTCAAGCAACAGACGAGGAAGCCCCAAAACTTTGTCTTGTTGCCATCGAGGATAAAAAGATGGGATTTACATCATATTGCATGAGTTTATCCCTCTACATCATGTCATCTTGCTTAAAGCGTTACTCTGTTCTTATGAACTTAATACTCTAGATGCATGCTGGATAGCGGTCGATGTGTGGAGTAATAGTAGTAGATGCAGAATCATTTCGGTCTACTTGTCACGGGCACGATGCCTATATACATGATCATACCTAGATATTCTCATAACTATGCTCAGTTCTATCAATTGCTTGACAGTAGTTCGTTTACCCACCGTAATACTTATGCTATCTTGAGAGAAGCCACTAGTGAAACCTATTGCCCCGGGGTCTATTTTCCATCATATTAATCTTCCAACACTTAGCTATTTCTATTGCCGTTTATTTTACTTTGCATCTTTATTTCTCTTTATCATAAAAATACCAAAAATATTATCTTATCATACCTATCAGATCTCACTCTCGTAAGTGACCGTGAAGGGATTGACAACCCCTTTATCGCATTGGTTGCGAGGTTCTTATTTGTTTGTGTAGGTGCGTGGGACTCGAGCGTGGTCTCCTACTGGATTGATACCTTGGTTCTCAAAAACTGAGGGAAATACTTACGCTACTTCACTGCATCACCCTTTCCTCTTCAAGGGAAAACCAACGCAGTGCTCAAGAGGTAGCAAGAAGGATTTCTGGCGCCGTTGCCGGGGAGGCTTACGCCAAGTCAAGTCAAGATTTGACTCCCGGCAACTAGCCATTTTTGGCGCCGTTGCCGGGGAGTCTACGCACAAGTCAAGACATACCAAGTACTCATCGCAAACTCTTATCCCTCGCATTACATTATTTGCCATTTGCCTCTCGTTTTCCTCTCCCCCACTTCACCCTTGCCGTTTTATTCGCCCTCTCTTTTCGGTTCGCCTCTTTTTTTCGCTCGCTTCTTGTTTGCTCGTGTGTTGGATCACTTGCTTGTCACGATGGCTCAAGATAACACTAAATTGTGTGACTTTACCAATACCAACAACAATGATTTTCTTAGCACTCCGATTGCTCCTCTTACCGATGCTGAATCTTGTGAAATTAATGCTGCTTTGCTGAATCTTGTCATGAAAGATCAATTCATCGGCCTTCCTAGTGAAGATGCCGCTACCCATCTAAATAGCTTTGTTGATTTGTGTGATATGCAAAAGAAGAAAGATGTGGACAATTATATTGTTAAGTTGAAACTATTTCCGTTTTCGCTTAGAGATCGTGCTAAAACTTGGTTTTCGTCTTTGCCTAAAAATAGTATTGATTCTTGGAATAAGTGCAAATATGCTTTTATCTCTCTTAGAAACGATACTATGAATTTTAAGCAACTTAATCATGAACATGTTGCGCAAGCTTGGGAGAGAATGAAATTAATGGTACGTAATTGCCGTACTCATGGTTTGAATTTGTGGATGATTATACAAAAAATTTATGCCGGATTGAATTTTGCTTCTAGAAATCTTTTAGATTCGGCCGCGGGAGGCACTTTTATGGAAATCACTTTAGGAGAAGCTACTACACTCCTAGATAATATTATGGTTAATATTCTCAATGGCACACCGAAAGATCTACTAGTAAAAAGGTGCATGCGATAGAAGAAAGTAATATTTTGAGTGGAAAGATGGATGAACTTATGAAATTATCTGCTAATAAGAGTGTTTCTTCTGATCCTAATGATATGCCCTTGTCTACCTTGATTGAGAATAATAATGAATCTATGGATGTGAATTTTGTTGGTAGGAATAATTTTGGTAATAACACGTATAGAGGAAGCTTTAATCCTAGGCCGTTCCCTAGTAATTCCTCTAATAATTATGGTAATTCCTACAACAACTCTTATGGAAATTTTAATAAGATGCCCTCTGAATTTGAGACTAGTTTTAAAGAACTTATGATTTCTCAAAAGAATTTCAGTGCTTTGCTTGAAGAAAAAATGCTTAAAGTTGACGAATTGGCTAGGAACGTGGATTGAATTTCTCTTGATGTTGATTCTTTGAAACTTAGATCAATTCCACTTAAGCATGATATCAATGAGTCTCTCAAAGCCATGAGAATTTCCATTGATGAGTGCAAAGAAAGAACCGCTAGGATGCGTGCTAAGAAAGATTGCTTTGTGAAAGCGTGTTCTTCTAATTTTTACGAGAATAAAGATGAATATTGCTACCTCTTGAGCTTGCATTGGATTTCCCCGAAGAGGAAAGGATGATGCAGCAGAGTAGCGTAAGTATTTCCCTCAGTTTTTGAGAACCAAGGTATCAATCCAGTAGGAGGCCACGCTCAAGTCCCTCGTACCTACACAAAAACAATAGCTCCTCGCAACCAACGCGATTAGGGGTTGTCAATCCCTTCACAGTCACTTACGAGAGTGAGATCTGATAGAGATGATAGATAATATTTTTGGTATTTTTGATATAGAGATGCAAAGTGAAAAGTAAAAGGCAAAGTAAAAAGGAAAGCAAGATTAAAGTGATGGAGATTGATATGATGAGAATAGACCCGGGGACCATAGGTTTCACTAGTGGCTTCTCTCAAGAGCATAAGTATTCTACGATGGGTGAACAAATTATTGTTGAGAAATTGACAGAACTGAGCATAGTTATGAGAATATCTAGGTATGATCATGTATATAGGCATCGCGCCCGTGACAAGTAGACCGAAACGATTCTGCATCTACTACTATTACTCCACACATCGACCGCTATCCAGCATGCATCTAGAGTATTAAGTTCATAAGAACAGAGTAACGCTTTAAGCAAGATGACATGATGTAGAGGGATAAATTCAAGCAATATGAAATAAACACCATCTTGTTATCCTCGATGGCAATGATACAATACGTGCCTTGCTGCCCCTTCTGTCACTGGGAAAGGACACCACAAGATCGAACCCAAAGCTAAGCACTTCTCCCATGGCAAGAACTACCAATCTAGTTGGCCAAACCAAACGGATAATTCGAAGAGACTTGCAAAGATAACCAATCATACATAAAAGAATTCAGAGAAGATTCAAATATTATTCATAGATAGACTTGATCATAAACCCACAATTCATCAGTCTCAACAAACACACCGCAAAAATAAGATTACATCGAATAGATTTCCACGAGAGAGGGGGAGAACTTTGTATTGAGATCCAAAAAGAGAGAAGAAGCCATCTAGCTAATAACTATGGACCCGAAGGTCTGAGGTAAACTACTCACACTTCATCAGAGAGGCTATGATGATGTAGAAGCCCTCCATGATGACGGCCCTCTCCGGCGGAGCTCCGGAACAGGCCCGAAGATGGGATCTCGTGGATACAGAAAGTTGTGGCGGTGGAATTAGGTTTTTGTCTCCGTATCTGTTTGTTTGGGGGTACGTAGGTATATATAGGAGTAAGAAGTACGTCGGTGGAGCTCCGAGGGGCCCACGAGGCAGGGAGGGCGTGCCCCCCACCTTCGTGACCGCCTCTCTGATGCCTTGGCGTAGGGTCCAAGTCTCCTGGATCACGTTCGGTGAGAAAATCATGTTCCCGAAGGTTTCATTCCGTTTGGACTCCATTTGATATTCCGTTTCTTCAAAACACTGAAATAGGCAAAAAACAACAATTTTGGGCTGGGCCTCTGGTTAATAGGTTAGTCCCAAAAATAATATAAAAGTGGAAAATAAAGCCCAATATAGTCCAAAACAGTAGATAATATAGCATGGAGCAACCAAAAATTATAGATACGTTGGAGACGTATCAGGCATCCCCAAGCTTAATTCCTGCTCGTCCTCGAGTAGGTAAATGATAAAAAGAGAATTTTTATGCAGAGTGCTACTTGGCATAATTTCAATGCAAATCTTCTTAATTGTGGTATGAATATTCAGATTAGAAAGATTCGAGACAAAAGTTCATATTGACATAAAAATAATAATACTTCAAGCATACTAACAAAGCAATTATGTCTTCTCAAAATAACATGGCCAAAGAAAGTTATCCCTACAAAATCATATAGTCTAACTATGCTCTATCTTCACCACACAAAGTATTTAAATCATGCACAACCCCGATGACAAGCCAAGCAATTGTTTCATACTAACTTTTTCAAAACTTTTTCGATCTTCACGCAATACATGAGCGTGAGCCATGGAGCGTGAGCCATGGATATAGCACTATATGTGGAATAGAATGGTGGTTGTGGAGAAGACAAAAGGAGGGGAAGATAGTCTCACATCAACTAGGCGTATCAACGGGCTATGGAGATGCCCATCAATAGATATCAATGCGAGTGAGTAGGGATTGCCATGCAACGGATGCACTAGAGCTATAAGTATGTGAAAGCTCATCAAAAGAAACTAAGTGGGTGTGCATCCAACTCGCTTGCTCACGAAGACCTAGGGCAATTTTGAGGAAGCCCATCATTGGAATATACAAGCCAAGTTCTATAATGAAAAATTCCCACTAGTATATGAAAGTGACAAAACGGGAGACTCTCTATCATGAAGATCATGGTGCTACTTTGAAGCACAAGTGTGGTAAAAGGATAGTAACATTGTCCCTTCTCTCTTTTTCTCTCATATTTTTTATTTGGGCCTTTTCTCTTTTTTATGGCATCTTTTTTTTTTGTTTTTCGTCCTGAGTCTCATCCGGACTTATGGGGGAATCATAGCTCCATCATTCTTTCCTCACTTGGGACAATGCTCTAAAAATTGATGATCACCACACTTTTATTTTTCTTACAACTCAACAATTACAACTCGATACTTAGAACAAATATGACTCTATATGAATGCCTCCGGCGGTGTACCAGGATATGAAATGAATCAAGAGTGACATGTATGAAATAATTATGAACGGTGGCTTTGCCACAAATACGATGTCAACTACATGATCATGCTAGCAATATGACAATGATGGAGCGTGTCATAATAAACGGAACGGTGGAAAGTTGCATGGCAATATATCTCGGAATGGCTATGGAAATGCCATGATAGGTAGGTATGGTGGCTGTTTTGAGGAAGGTATATGGTGGGTGTATGATACCGGCGAAAAAGTGCGCGCTATTAGAGAGGCTAGCAATGGTGGAAGGATGGGAAAAAGTGCATATAATCCATGGACTCAACATTAGTCATAAAGAACTCATATACTTATTGCAAAAATCTAGAAGTTATCAAAGCAAAGTATTACGCGCATGCTCCTCGGGGGATAGATTGGTAGGAAAAGACCATCGCTCGTCCCCAACCGCCACTCATAAGGAAGATAATCAATAAATAAATCATGCTCCGACTTCATCACATAACGGTTCACCATACGTGCATGCTACGGGAATCACAAACTTTAACACAAGTATTCCTCAAATTCACAACTACTCAACTAGCATGACTCTAATATCACCATCTTTATATCTCAAAACAATTATCAAGCATCAATCTTTTCTTAGTATTCAACGCACTTAAAAGAAAGTTTTAACAAATCTTGAATACCAAGCATATTATTATTAAGCAAATTACCATGCTATTAAGACTCTCAAAATAATCTAGGTGAAGCATGAGAGATCAATAGTTTTTTAAAAAAATCCACCACCGTGCTCTAAAAGATCTAAGTGAGGCACATAGAGCAAAATTATAACGCTCAAAAGATATAAGTGAAGCACATAGAGCAAAACTACATAGCTCAAAAGATATAAGTGAAGCACATAGAGTATTCTATCAAATTAAATTCATGTATAGCTCTCTCAAAAGGTGTGTACAACAAGGGTGATTGTGGTGCACTAACAAACAAAGACACAAATAATACAAGATTCTCCAAGGAAAACACATATCATGTGGTGAATAAAAATATAGCTTCAAGTAAATTACGGATGGAAGTAGACGAAAGAGGGGATGCCTTCCGGGGCATCCCCAAGCTCTGACTTTTTGGTGTCCTTAGATTATCTTGGGGGTGCCATGGGCATCCCCAAGCTTAGGCTCTTGCCACTCCTTGTTCCATAATCCATCAAAAGAATTCACCCAAAACTTGAAAACTTCACAACACAAAACTCAATAGAAATCTCGTGAGCTCCGTTAGAGAAAGAAAACAAAAGACCACTTCAAGGTACTGTAATGAACTCATTATTTATTTATATTGATGTTAAACCTACTGTATTCCAACTTCTCTATGGATTATAAACTATTTTACTAGCCATAGATTCATCAAAATAAGCAAACAACACACGAAAAACAGAATCTGCCAAAAACAGAACAGTCTGTAGTAATCTGTAACTAACGCAAACTTCTGGAACTCCAAAAAATTTACCAAAAGTGGACGACCTAGACAATTTGTTTATCGATCAGCATCAATTGGAATCAGGATTTTATCACGTCCTGGTGATTTTTAACAATTCGGCCACTGAACGCAAAGTTTCTGGAAATTACAGCAAGATCAAATAACTATCATCCAAGAAGATCCAATAGGTCTAACTTGGCACAAACAATAATTAAAACACAAAACCACATCCAAACAGAAGGTAGATGGGTTATTTATTCCCTAACAGAAGAAAAACACAAAAAACTAAAAATAAAATTGGGTTTCCTCCCAACAAGCGCTATTGTTTAACGCCCGTAGCTAGTCATAAAAACGAGGATAGATCTAGGTATTGCCATCTTTGGTAGGCAATCCATAAGTGGCTCTCATGATAGTTTCATATGGCAATTTTATTTTATTTCTAGGAAGTGTTCCATGCCCTTTTTTTAATGGAAATTGGAATCTAATATTCCCTTCCTTCATATCAATAATCGCACCAACCGTTCTAAGGAAAGGTCTACCAAGAATAATAAGGCAAGAAGGATTGCAATCTATATCAAGAACGATGAAATATACGGGCACATAATTCCTATTTGCAACAATAAGAACATCATTAATCCTTCCCATAGGTTTCTTAATAGTGGAATCCGCAAGATGCAAGTTTAGAGAGCAATCATCAAAGTCACGGAAATCTAGCAAATCACACAAAGTCTTCCACCACCGGCTGCACCTAACGCACCTCTACAACAACAACAACAACAACGACTACCTCCACATCGCGAAACAGCCCTCCGCCGAGCGACCCGTGTTCCTCTTGCGCTTGGCCAACCTGTTGGTGCTGCTGTTGATACTTCTATGGCTACTGCTGCTGATGCGGAGAAGGATGATTATGTGGGATATTACGAGGATGAGGTTGATCAAAATCAGAACTACGTGCAACCACCAGCACCACAACCACCAGGTCGTCCACATGCAAATAATGGCAACGTTAGGGCTCCCCCTCAGGTACGAGATCATGACCATCTCCCTAAACTGAAATTGAATATTCAACCATTTGAGGGTTGATATGTTCCTGATATATATCTTACTTGGGAGTTAGAAACTGAACAACGATTTACATGTTTACAATATCCTGAGGAGAGACATGTTCCTGCTGCTGTTTGTGCTTTCACTAGCTTTGCATGTGTTTGGTGGTCTGAACATTGTAGATTATATCCTGTTCCAACTACTTGGGCTGCTTTGTAAACTGCTATGCGTACTCGTTGGGTTCCACCATATTATCAACGTGAATTACTTCAAAAATTGCAGCGCTTAAGACAAGGAAAAAATTCGGTAAAAGAATATTATCAGGAATTACAAACTGGCTTGATTAGATGTGGTATTGTTGAGGAGAATGAAGCTATGCTTGCACGTTTTCTGGGTGGATTAAATAGAGAGATTCATACCATTCTAGACTATAAGGATTATAATAATATCACTCGTTTATTCCATCTTGCTTGTAAAGCTGAACGTGAAGTGCAGGATCGACAGGCATTGGCGCAAACTAACTTTTCTGCAGGTCGACGTTCATCATGGACAGCACGTGCATCATCTACTTCCACACATTCTGCTACATCGGCACCTCCGTCGGCTGCCACCTCCAACCGTGATACAATAAAGCAGGCACAATCACCACTATCTGCCAAGAGCACACCTTCTGGGCCTGCAAAGAGCTCTTCTTCATCCATGGCATCAACAGGGCAAACACATGATATTATTTGTCGATGTTGCAAGGGTGGAGGTCATTATGCGAGAGAATGCCCATCTAAGCGTGTGATGATTGTTACTGAGGATGGTGGGTATGAGTCCGCTAGTGACTATAATGAGGAGACTTTGGCTCTTATTACACATGAAGAACACGGTGGAGATGATTCTGATCATGAGACGCAATACATGGCTGCTGAAGATGCTGACAGGTATGAATGTTTAGTTTCTCAACGTGTTTTGAGTGTGCAGGTTACACAAGCTGAGCAAAATCAGAGGCATAATTTGTTCCATACAAAGGGAGTTGAGGGAGTCCTGGATTAGGGGGTGTTCGGATAGCCGAACTATATCTTCAGCCGGACTCCAGGACTATGAAGATACAAGATTGAAGACTTCGTCCTGTGTCCGGAAGGTTCTTTCCTTGGCGTGGAAGGCAAGCTAGGCGTGCGGATATTCAAGATCTCCTACCAATGTAACCGACTCTGTGTAACCCTAACCCTGTCCGGTGCCTATATAAACCGGAGGGTTGTAGTCCGTAGGACGAACACATCATAACCATCATCATACCCATAGGCTAGCTTCTAGGGTTTAGCCTCCTTGATCTCGTGGTAGATCTACTCTTGTACTACCCATATCATCAATATTAATCTAGCAGGAGTAGGGTTTTACCTCCATCGAGAGGGCCCGAACCTGGGTAAAATAAAGTGTCCCTTGTCTCCTGTTACCATCCGACCTTGACGCACAGATCGGGACCCCCTACCCGAGATCCGCTGGTTTTGACACCAACATTGGTGATTTCATTGAGAGTTCCTCTGTGTCGTCGCCTTTAGGCCCGATGGCTCCTTTGATCATCAACAACGATGAGGTCCAGGGTGAGACTTTTCTCCCCGGACAGATCTTCATCTTCGGCGGCTTCGCTCTGCGGGCCAACTCGCTTGGCCATCTGGAGCAGATCGAAAGCCACGCCCCTGGCCATCAAGCCGGGTGGGGAAGCTTAAACTACATGGTAGATACCCTCGGAGACCTGATCTTCGACGGATTCAAGCCACAGCCAAGCGCGCCGCACTATCTCGAGGGGCATGATATAGCTCTTCCTCCGAACAGTGTCCTGGAGGCCGCATACGCTCCGGCCCCGATCCTCGATCCGGAGCCCGCTGCGTTCTTTGAGGATGAACGGTTGGACGTCACCTCGGGGGCTGCGATCTTAAAAGCCATTGAGCCGAACGCAAGCCCCACACTCTGCATGGCACATGACTCCAAGGAGCCGGACTCTTCTCCGAACTCCGAACCTCCCGCGCCCCTGCCAATCGAATCAGATTGGGCGTCGGTAATGGAGTTCACCGCCGCGGACATCTTTCAGTATTCGCCTTTCGGTGATATTCTGAAATCTCTCAAGTCTCTCTCTTTTTCAGGAGAGCTCAGGCCGAACTATGGCCTGCGAGGTTGGGATTCGGACGACGAAGAAATTCAAAGCCCACCCACCACCCACTTAATAGCCACTGTCGATGATTTAACCGACATGCTCGACTTCGGCTCCGAAGACTTCGACGGTATGGACGACGAAGACAGAGACGAACGGGAACCAGCGCCCATAGGGAACTGGACCTCCACCCCACTTAATGACGTATTCATGGTGGATACACCTGAAAAAACTCACAATGAGGAAGAAGGGGGCGAAAAGAAGGGTAAACCCTCCGAAAAGCACTCAAAGCGGCGACGTAAACGCCGAGCGAAGCCCCGCCTCGATCAAGACCCAGCCATAGAGCAGGACGAGCCGGCAGATGACGAACGCATCCCAGAACAGTCGTCCGAACAGGGTAACACGGGCAGAGAGGACGAACAGTCCTCCCCCGGTCATAACAGAACTCCGGATGATACCACGCCGGATAAAATCATGGAGCAGAAGAATCTCCAAGAAAGGTTCATCGCCATAGCACGAAGCCTGAAGAAGCAGAAGCAAAAGCTAAAGACGGCCGAAGATGCACTAAAAACAAGATGGAGCAAAGTAATCAAGACCGCAGACAAATACGGCGGCAGCCGCCGCACCAAAAGCTATCCGAAGAGAAAGCTACTGCCCGAATTCGACCAGGAGGCCCTAGAGCCCCCAAACTCGAAAAACAAAAAGGCTACACGGTCGAATAAACGACCTCTCGGCCACTACAATACGACAAACGGCGCCGCACTCAATGCGGCATGCGACACAATCAAAGACTCGCATCATGGCCCAGCCAGGTCCATTTACGGGCCAAGAAAGCAAGCTCTCGCAAGCAATGCAAAAAATCCACCATCAGAATCCGGCACACCCAAATATAGGGGTGCCGCACACCCTCTATGCTTCATCGATGAGGTCCTGGAATATGAATTCCCAAAGGGATTGAAACCCGTTAACATAGAGGCGTACGATGGAACAACAGACCCGGGAGTCTGGATCGAGGATTATATCCTCCATATACATATGGCTAGAGGAGATGATCTCCACGCCATAAAATATTTACCCCTTAAGCTTAAAGGGCCAACCCGGCACTGGCTTAAAAGCCTTCCCAAAAACACAATTGGAAGTTGGGAAGAGCTCGAGGACGCTTTCCGAGCAAATTTTCAAGGGACCTACGTCCGTCCCCCGGACGCAGACGACCTCAGTCACATAACTCAGCAATCCGGAGAATCAGCTCGGCAGTTCTGGAACAGATTCCTCACTAAAAAGAATCAAATAGTGGATTGTTCGGACGCCGAAGCCCTAGCAGCTTTCAGGCACAATGTCCGAGACGAATGACTCGCCAGACACCTCGGCCAGGAAAAGCCAAGAACAATGGCCGCACTCACAAGCCTCATGACCCGCTTTTGCGCAGGAGAGGACAGCTGGTTGGCACGATGCAGCCTCAGCGACCCAAGTACATCAGAAATCAGGGATGGAAACGGGAAACCACGACGAAACAAGGACCTTCGCCGAATCAAAAGAAAAAGTCAGAAGAGCACGACAGTCAATGCCGGATTCAAAGGCTCACGGCAAAATCAGACAAAATCACCCCCTCAGGATAATAGGGAAGATCCGTCCAGTCTAAAGAGAATCATGGACAGGATATGTCAGATACACAGTACTCCTGGAAAGCCTGCTAATCATACCCACAGAGACTGTTGGGTTTTCAAACAATCCGGAAGGGTTAACGCCGAACACAAGGGGCTCGACACACCAAGTGAGGAAGAGGACGAGCCCCAAAAGCAGAACACCAGGAAGCAAAAGAACTTCCCGCAAGAAGTCAAAACAGTGAACTCACTTCACATAACAAGGCATGAGGCACCCATAAAGGTCCGCACATTCAAGCCTATCCCTCCGGAGTCTGGCCACTGGTCACTAAAGCCAATCATTTTTTATCAGCTAGATTATTCTTGCAATATCAAACACGCAGGCCGGACTGCCCTGTTACTTAATCCAATAATAGACGGATTCCAGTTTACCAACGTCCTTATGGATGGTGGCAGTGGACTAAATCTGATATATCAGGATACAATTCACTGCATGGGCATAAACCCAGCACGAATCCGTCACAGTAAAACCTCCTTTCAAGGAGTAGCACCAGGCCCGGACACCCACTGTATGGGTTTTCTCCGGCTTGTGGTCATATTTGGCTCTGCCAATAACTTTCGTCGCGAAAAGCTTATCTTCCACATAGTCCCGTTTTCAAGTCGCTATCAAGCACTAATGGGATGCGGAGCTTTCGCTCGCTTTAACGCAATACCGCATTATGCATCCCTCACGCTAAAGATGCCCGGTCCTCGAGGCATCATCTCTTTAAAGGGAGCATACTAAACTACATCTCCTCCAAACGGAGGATTGTGCGGCCGCTTAAACGGCCGCCCAACAAAATGGCCTCGCCAGCCAAAAGACTCTTTCGATGTAAGTCACAAAAGGCCGCGGACCCGGACTCAATGAGTTCGGCACAAGCCCATTTTCGTTATAGGCTTGGTACGCCTCACCAGGGGCTGTACGCAGAGACAATAAAACTCGACCGTATCTATTTCTCACTTCACATTTTATTTATTAATCTTTTTGATCCGCACGACCCATTTTTCAATTTAGTTCTTCCCTTTTACAGATGAACGTCGTACGGCGCCCGTCCAGGACACGGCACAGCGGAGACACAGGCGCAGACGTGCAGTAGGGACCCGCCCCAAAGGATTCTTCTTAGATTAAGACTCTGCGTAAACCTTTTTTACTGTCTCTTGCTGCTATACATCCCCTGGTTTACCTCACTATAACCATGGAGGAGACTGGCGTTTTGGCATGTGGCCACGCCAGAATTCTTGCTCGTACCTGGACACAAGGGGCTTTTTTCTTTTTTCAAGGGTGTCGTTTCACACGCACCCACAAAGACCGAACACCTTAGGGAGTGTTCGGCGTCGCGAGTTTTGGCACTATATGCATCAGCTCCGAGTCATGATTTTGGTCACATGTTGGGTTGCCCGGCTCCTGAGTTCGGCCACCTTACGTTCCGTTCTGTCGGCTAAGGTTGCACCAGGAGAACTACTGCGATTGTGCCCCGGTTCGGCCGGGTGAGCACCTCAGTAGAGAAAGCCGAAAACCGACTGTCATGATGTAGCGCGAGACTGGTCGCCACTCGACGACTTATAGGAATTTATCGAATTCCTCCGTTTTGACGAAGGGCCGCTTCCCGGTCAGGCACATATGCGTCCCGAATTCGGGTAAACGCAGTCGCCATTAAAGGGCTACCTAAAGAGTCCCACTGTCAAGCTCCTATGGCTAAGTGAAAGTGTTAAAGCATTATAGTCCGGTTGCCTAGCCCGCGGCGCTATCACCTCCTTTGTAGGACCAAGATGTTGGGTTAAGTGTGAAAATGCGTTCTCCGCGCGCACCCCCGCACTATGTGCGTGGGGGCTGAAGCCAACGACTGCAATCTTTCAGAATTTATATATTAAAACGGCCGCACAAGAGGTGTTATTAATACTTGAAGGCACAAGTCTAAATTACGCCATTACAATTTATAAAAATATTGATCTACGATTACATATGCTGTCATAAAACAGCATCTTTCGAACACTGCGTCTCTATTATACGAGCGCCCACGAGGACTTCCTCAAAATAGTGCTCGGAAGGAATTCGGCTTTTATCCGAATCACGGGACGCAACAACGGTGGGCTCCATATCTGCCCAGTATGTCTTGACACGGGCAAGAGCCAGCCGCGCGCCCTCTGTGCAAGCGGACCTCTTTAGAGCTTCAATCCGAGGCACCACGTCAAGAAATTGCTGCACCAAACTGAAATAGCTTCCCGGCTTCGATCTCCCCGGACACAGGCGGTCCATGGCATACTTCATGGCGAGTCCGGACAACCTATTCAGCTCGGCCCATTGGGCCAGGCGATCATCCACTGATAGTGGACGCTCTGGATTAGTGAACTGCGACCAGAAGAGCTTTTCCACTTCATGATCTTTCTTATCTTGAAAGTACCTGGTCACATCAGTGGCACTAGCCGAGAAATCCAGATAGGTGTCCTCCACGCTCCACGCTCGGTCCAACGGGGCGAACTTCGGATCACAGAATTTTCTCCGCAGCAGGAAGGGCTTTCCATCCGTAATTAGTCCGGCTTGACGCAGCTCTTCCCTTGACGCTCTCATACCAGAACGGGCGTCCTTGGCGTCGGCCTTCTCTAAATCCGTCTGCCGGGCTCGACCTTCCTCTTCAAGAAGTTTGCAACGGTCAGTAGCACTTTTCAACTTCACGGCTATATTAGCCATCTCCTCCTTGCTTCGGCAATGGGAAGCCTGTTCGGCTTTTAGCTCTTCACGGGCTCTTCCGGCAGCCGCATTGCTTTTTCTGGCTTGTTCCTTTGCTTTGGCGAGCTTGGCCCTAAGTCCTTCTATGGCCGCCGCACCATCTGCATCAAGCATACACAAGGTAAGATATTGACATAAAGCTCCTCTTACTAACAATCGCCAAATAAACTCAATACCTTGAGCATCATGAAGCCGCTTGTTAACAAGCACGATGTCGGCTTCTGCCTCATCGAGTTGCCGTTTCATTTCGGCAAAATCTCGCGTCCGGCTCGACTCCGGACAACCTGCCACCTACATACAAAGGTGCCACTTAAAGGACCTGGGATTAAGATCCTCTGCGCGCCGCTAATCTTTGCGGCACACAGAGTCTCAGGGGCTACTATCTATACAGGGCGCATGTTATTATGCGCAATTAACACTAATGTTCGTTATTCAAAACGTACCTCAAGGCCCACCAGTAAACTCTTGACGGCCTCGTTCAGTCCGCTTTCCGCGGATGAAATCTTTTCAATCACCGTGTGCATCAACACACGATGCTCCTCTGAAACAGAGGCTTGGCCCAGCAGAACCTTCAGCTCCTCTGACCGAACACCAGATGGTGCCGGACTCGTCCCATGGCCTTCTTCGGAGGCCGGACACGGAGAACCCCGGGGGGGGGGGGGGGGGGGGGCGCATGATCACCTTCTGCCTCTGGCAGATTCGGAGAAATCCTCTGCGACGACACTTCGGCGTCGCCCGCCTTGCTAGGCGATGAAGGAGGAGGCGTTCCGCTCTCCATCATCTCCGGAAGAAGATCCCCCGATGACGAGCTCTGTCGAGAAGGTTCATGGTCTGAACTACAAGGTAAGGTTTCGGTTAAAAACTTCTCAGATATAAATTAAGGATTTCTCTTAAAAGAATGACTCTCTTTCTACTTACGGCTCATTGGAGGGCTGCTCCTTTTGAGGATTTAGTTCGGCCAAGGGGCTCCCCGACATCGGGTCCTCTGACGCGGATTCTTTCCCCTGCTTTGGAGCTACGGCTCCCGGGTCGTCAGAGGCGGCCCTTTTCTTCCCCTTTGGAGAGGAATTGTCGATTCCCCCCTTTGGGATGGCCCCTTTCGAAGAGGCCACGGTTTCCTTGTCCGCCCCTTCATTTTCCTCCAGAGGCGCCACCTCCAACATCCTGACTAGCACAGGATCTAGCCTGGTCTCGGGAAGGGGAGCCGGACACGGGACCAGCTTCGCCTTCGCTATCCACTCCTGCGTAAAAAGGAGAAGTGCTGTTAAAAAATAAGTTAATTGTACGGATAGAAGGTCCGGGCGCAAGGTCACCTACTTCTGTATCCGGGCGGTTGCGGCTTAAACCAGCATCCTCGGTCAAATCCGGACTCACTCCTTGTGGTCCGAAGAACAGTCTATACATCTCCATAGGCGTCATGCCCATGAAATTTCGGAGAACTCGTGACCCCTCTGGGTTGAACTCCCACAAGCGAAGGGGGCGACGTTGGCCGGGCAGTATCCGGCGAATCAGCATAACTTGTGTCACCTTGACCAGGTTGAGGTCTCCTTTTAGGAGATCCTTTATGCGGCCCTGCAACAGAGGAACGTCTTTGGGCAAGCCCCGATCTAACCCTGTGTTGATCCACGATGTTAAACGTGGTGGGGGGCCCGAGCGAAAGGCGGGAGGCGCTACCCAAGTGGTGCCCCGAGGAGAGGTGATGTAGAACCACTCCTGTTGCCATAAGCCGAGCTCCTCTTGAAAAGTGCCCTCGGGCCATGGAGCATCGGTATTCCTTTTTATAACAGCACCTCCGCACTCTACGTGACGCCCCTCGATTATCTTCGGTTCTACCTTGAAGGTCTTGAGCCATAATCCGAAGTGAGGAGTGATATGGAGAAATGCTTCACACACAACAATGAAGGAGGAGATATGGAGGATGGACTCCGGAGCTAGGTCATGGAATTCCAGCCCATAATAAAACATCAGCCCCCTTACGAAAGGATCCGTTGGGAAGCCTAATCCCCGAAGGAAGTGGGAGATGAATACTACGCTCTCACCAGGCTGAGGGCTTGGGATCGCTTGTCCTTGGGCAGGCAACCTGTGCGGGATCTCGCTGGTCAGGAACCTAGCCTCCCTCAACCTTGATACGTCCTCCTCCGTAACGGAGGAGGGCATCCATTGGCCTTGAAGGCCGGAGCCGGACATTGTCGATGGTCTGGTGCGCCTAGAATCTAAAAGCCTGGGGTGTTGGAACTCGAGGCTATGGGCGAGCTTGTTTTGAGAACACAAGAGGGGAGCAAGGTCTCGGTCTCTTTATAAGAGACAGAATATCAAGAGCCCTCCCCGTAACCGTCTTGGACTAGCCTTTAATCAAGGCAGGACGTGCTTAACGGGCACGGTTGGGTTACCCACGTCCGTATTAATGAGAATCCCGTTCAAGGGGGCACACGATCTCTGCTTCGACAAGACGTGCCAAGGAAACCGCCTCGTTGAACGTGCTGCGGTGGAACAACAAAAAATAATCCATACAGAAGGCTTGGTCGCAGTGTTATGACGCACTGCGGAATACGTCAGCAGATTTTATTTGTGTTTGTATTATTCTCTATATGGCAATACGTGGAAACTTGTTTTGCAGAGCCGGACACTATTTTTTTGGTGTTTATTATCTTCTTGAAGAATTTGGAGGAGGAACCCGCCTTGCAATGCCGAAGACAATTTGCGCGCCGGACTCGTCGTCATTGAAGCCTGGTTCAGGGGCTACTGAGGGAGTCCTGGATTAGGGGGTGTTCGGATAGCCGAACTATATCTTCAGCCGGACTCCAGGACTATGAAGATACAAGATTGAAGACTTCGTCCCGTGTCCGGAAGGTTCTTTCCTTGGCGTGGAAGGCAAGCTAGGCGTGCGGATATTCAAGATCTCCTACCAATGTAACCGACTCTGTGTAACCCTAACCCTATCCGGTGCCTATATAAACCGGAGGGTTGTAGTCCGTAGGACGAACACATCATAACCATCATCATACCCATAGGCTAGCTTCTAGGGTTTAGCCTCCTTGATCTCGTGGTAGATCTACTCTTGTACTACCCATATCATCAATATTAATCTAGCAGGAGTAGGGTTTTACCTCCATCGAGAGGGCCCGAACCTGGGTAAAATAAAGTGTCCCTTGTCTCCTGTTACCATCCGACCTTGACGCACAGATCGGGACCCCCTACCTGAGATCCGCCGGTTTTGACACCGACAGGAGTTGTGAAGGAACGTTCTATTCGCGTCATCATAGATGGAGGGAGCTGCAACAACTTGGCTAGCATGGAGATGGTGGAGAAGCTATCTCTCACCACAAGACCACATCCACATCCTTACTACATCCAATGGTTCAACAACAGCGGCAAGGTTAAGGTAACACGTACTGTTCGTGTGCATTTTAGTATCTCTACATATTCTGATTATGTTGATTGTGATGTGGTACCTATGCAAGCATGTTCCTTATTACTTGGTAGACCATGGCAATTTGATAAAAATTCTGTACACCATGGTAGAAACAGTCAGTATACTCTTGTTCATAAGGATAAACATATTACTTTGCTTCCTACGACTCCTGATTCCATTTTGAAAGATGATATTAATAGAGCTAATAAAGCAAAACAGGAGAAAAATAAGAGTGAAAATCAGATTGTGGCAAAACAATTTGAGCAACAAATGAAGCCTAATAATAAACCATCTAATGTTGCTTCTGAAATTAAACTGAAAAGTGCATGTTTACTTGCCACCAAATCTGATATTGATGAGCTAGATTCTAGCAAATCTGTTTGCTATGCTTTTGTGTGCAAATAGGCATTATTTTCATTCGAGGACGTGCCTTCCTCTTTGCCCCCTGCTGTCACTAACATTTTGCAGGAGTTCGCTGACGTCTTCCCACAAGACGTGCCACCGGGATTACCACCTATTTGAGGGATTGAGCATCAAATTGACTTAATTCCCGGTGCATCACTACCCAACCGTGCACCATACCGTACCAATCCAGAGGAGACGAAGGAGATTATGCGTCAAGTACAGGAGCTGCTCGACAAA
The DNA here is from genome assembly GCA_032464435.1 of Aegilops umbellulata. Lineage (NCBI taxonomy): Eukaryota > Viridiplantae > Streptophyta > Magnoliopsida > Poales > Poaceae > Aegilops > Aegilops umbellulata. The sequence continues at coordinate 199,580,064 of CP136058.1, read as the reverse complement.
GGTTATATACGCGAATCTCTTAGTCCTTGTGCTGTTCCTATTATACTAGTTCCTAAAAAGGATCGTACGTCACGTATGTGTGTTGATTGTAGAGGCATTAATAATATTACTATTCGTTATCGTCATCCTATTCCTAGGCTAGATGATATGCTTGATGAATTGAGTGGCTCTACAATATTCTGCAAAGTTGATTTGCGTAGTGGATACCATCAAATTCGTATGAAATTGGGAGATGAATGGAAAACAACATTTGAAACTAAGTTTGGTTTATATGAGTGGTTAGTCATGCCTTTTGGGTTAACTAATGCACCTAGTACTTTCATGAGACTAATGAACGAAGTTTTACGTGCTTTGTTTGGACGATTTGTGGTAGTCTATTTTGATGATATACTGATTTATAGCAAATCTTTGGAAGAACATTTGGAACATTTACGTGCTGTTTTTAATGCTCTACGTGATGCACGTTTGTTTGGTAACCTTGGGAAGTGCACCTTTTGCACCGACCGAGTATCTTTTCTTGGCTATGTTGTTACTCCACAGGGAATTGAAGTTGATAAAGCCAAGATTGAAGCTATTGAGAGTTGGCCGCAGCCCAAAACGGTCACACAAGTGAGGAGTTTTCTTGGACTCGCTGGTTTCTATAGGCGTTTTGTGAGAGATTTTAGCACCATTGCTGCACCTCTCAATGAGCTTACAAAGAAGGATGTGCCTTTTGTTTGGGGTACCGCACAGGAAGAAGCCTTCACGGCATTGAAAGATAAGTTGACACATGCTCCTTTACTCCAACTTCCTGATTTTAATAAGACTTTTGAGCTTGAATGTGATGCTAGTGGAATTGGATTAGGAGGTGTGTTATTACAAGATGGCAAACCTGTTGCATACTTTTCTGAAAAATTGAGTGGGCCTAGTCTGAACTATTCTACTTATGATAAAGAATTATATGCTCTTATTCGGACTTTAGAAACATGGCAACATTATTTATGGCCCAAAGAATTTGTTATACATTCTGATCATGAACCTTTGAAACACATTAAAAGTCAAGCAAAACTGAACCGTAGACATGCTAAATGGGTTGAATTCATTGAGACTTTCCCTTATGTCATTAAACACAAGAAGGGTAAAGAAAATGTTATTGCTGATGCATTGTCTCGTCGTTATACTATGCTTTCACAACTTGATTTTAAAATATTTGGTTTGGAGACCATCAAAGATCAATATGTGCATGATGCTGAATTTAAAGATGTATTGCAGAATTGTAAAGAAGGTAGAACATGGAACAAGTTCATCATTAACGATGGATTTGTGTTTCGTGCTAACAAGCTATGCATTCCAGCTAGCTTAGTTCGTCTTTTGTTGTTGCAGGAGGCGCATGGAGGAGGACTAATGGGACACTTTGGCGTGAAGAAGGCGGAGGATATACTTGCTACACATTTCTTTTGGCCAAAGATGAGATGGGATGTTGAGCGTTTTGTTGCTCGCTGCACTACATGTCAAAAAGCTAAGTCACGACTCAATCCTCATGGTTTATATATGCCTTTGCCTGTACCTAGTGTTCCTTGGGAGGATATATCTATGGACTTTGTTTTAGGTTTACCTCGAACAAAGAAGGGGAGGGATAGCATATTTGTTGTCGTGGATAGATTCTCGAAAATGGCACACTTTATACCATGTCATAAAAGCGATGATGCTGTTAATGTTGCTGATTTGTTCTTTTGTGAAATTATTCGCTTGCATGGTGTGCCAAATACTATTGTTTCAGATCGTGATACTAAATTTCTTAGCCACTTTTGGAGATGTTTATGGGCTAAGTTGGGGACTAAACTGCTTTTTAGTACTACTTGTCACCCCCAAACTGATGGACAAACTGAAGTAGTCAATAGAACATTGTCTACTATGCTTAGGGCTGTTTTGAAGAATAATAAGAAAATGTGGGAAGAATGCTTGCCTCATATTGAATTTTCTTATAATCGTTCATTGCATTCTACTACTGAGATGTGCCCTTTTGAAATTGTGTATGGTTTCCTACCTCGTGCACCTATTGATTTGTTGCCTCTTCCATCTTTGAAGAAGGTTAACTTTGATGCTAAAGAACGTTCTGAATTGATTTTAAAAATGCATGAGTTAACTAAGGAAAACATTGAGCGTATGAATGCTAAATATAAACTTGGTGGAGATAAGGGTAGAAAACATGTTGTGTTTGCACCTAGAGATCTTGTTTGGTTACATTTGCGTAAAGATAGATTTCCTAATTTGCGCAAATCAAAGCTAATGCCACGTGCTGATGGTCCTTTTAAGGTGTTAGAGAAAATAAATGATAATGCATATAAACTTGAACTACCTGCAGATTTTGGGGTTAGTCCCACTTTAACATTGCAGATTTGAAGCCTTATTTGGGTGAGGAAGATGAGCTTCCGTCGAGGACGACTTCATTTCAAGAAGGGGAGGATGATGAGGACATCAATACCATTGTTACACCATTGAAACTACTCCATCTCACGTGATGATCGGACATGGTTTAGTTGATTTGGATCACGTGATCACTTATAGGATTAGAGAGATGTCTATCTAAGTGGGAGTTCTTAAGTAATATGATTAATTGAACTTTAATTTATCATGAACTTAGTCCTGGTAGTATTAGCATATCTATGTTGTAGATCAATAGCTCGCGTTGTTGCTTCCCTATGTTTTTATATGTTCCTAGAGAAAATTGTGTTGAAAGATGTTAGTAGCAATGATGCGGATTGGATCCGTGATCTGAGGTTTATCCTCATTGCTGCACAGAAGAATTATGTCCTTGATTCACCGCTAGGTGACAGACCTATTGCAGGAGCAGATGCAGACGTTATGAACGTTTGGCTAGCTCAATATGATGACTACTTGATAGTTTAAGTGCACCATGCTTAACAGCTTAGAATCGGTACTTCAAAGACGTTTTGAACGTCATGGAGCATATAAGATGTTCCAGGAGTTGAAGTTAATATTTCAAGAAAATACCCGAGTTGAGAGATATGGAGTCTCCAACATGTTCTATAGCTAAAAGATGGAGGAGAATCGCTCAACTAGTGAGCATGTGCTCAGATTGTCTGGGTACTACAATCGCTTGAATCAAGTGGGAGTTAATCTTCCAGATAAAATAGTGATTGACAGAATTCTCTAGTCACCATCACCAAGTTAGTAGAACTTCATGATGAACTATAATATGCAAGGGATAACAGAAACGATTCCCAAGCTCTTCGTGATGCTAAAATCAACGAAGGTAGAAATCAAGAAAAACATCAAGTGTTGATGGTTAACAAGACCACTAGTTTCAAGTAAAGGGCAAAGGGAAGAAGGGGAACTTCGAGAAGAACGGCAAGCAAGTTGCTGCTCAAGTGAAGAAACCCAAGTCTGGACCTAAGCCTGAGACTGAGTGCTTCTACTGCAAAGGGACTGGTCACTGGAAACGGAACTACCCCAAGTGATTGGTGGATAAGAAGGATGGAAAAGTGAACAAAGGTATATTGGATATACATGTTATTGATGTGTACTTTACTAGTGTTTACAGCACCCCCCTCGGTATTTGATACTGGTCCATTTGCTAAGATTAGTAACTCGAAACGGGAGTTGCAGAATGAACAAAGACTAGTTAAGAGTGAAGTGACGATGTGTGTTGGAAGTGGTTCCAAGATTGATACGATCATCATCGCACACTCACTATACTTTCGGGATTAGTGTTGAACCTAAATAAGTGTTATTTGGTATTTGCGTTGAGCATAAATATGATTTGATCATGTTTATTGCAATACGGCTATTCATTTAAGTAAGAGAATAAATTGTTGTTCTGTTTACATGAATAGAACCTTTTATGGACATACACACCCAATGAAAATAGTTCATTGGATCTCGATCGTAGTGATACACATATTCATAATATTGAAACCAAAAGATGCGAAGTTAATAATGATAGTGCAACCTATTTGTGGCACTGCCGTTTAGGTCATATTGGTGTAAAGCGCATGAAGAAACTCCATGCTGATGGGATTTTGGAATCACTTGATTATGAATCACTTGATGCTTGCGAACCATGCCTCTTGGGCAAGATGACTAAAACGCCGTTCTCCGGAACAATGGAGCAAGCAACAGATTTGTTGGAAATCATACATACTGATGTATGTGGTCCGATGAATATTAAGGCTCGCGACAAGTATCATTATTTTCTAACCTTCACAGATGATTTGAGCAGATATGGGTATATCTACTTGATGAAACATAAGTCTGAAACGTTTGAAAAGTTCAAAGAATTTCAGAGTGAAGTAGAGAATCATCGTAACAAGAAAATAAAAGTTACTACGATATGATCGCAGAGGTAAAACATTTGAGTTACGAGTTTGGCCTTCAGTTAAACAATGTGAAATAGTTTCACTACTCACGCCACCTGGAACACCATAGCATAATGGTGTGTCCGAACGTCATAACCGTACTTTATTGATATAGTGCAATCTATGATGTTTCTTACCGATTTACCACTATCGTTTTGGGGTTATGCATTAGAGACAGCTGCATTCATGTTAAATAGGGCACCATCTAAATCCGTTGAGACGACAGTATATGAACTATGGTTTAGCAAGAAACCAAAGTTGTCGTTTCTTAAAGTTTGGGGTTGTGATGCTTATGTGAAAAAAGTTTCATCTTGATAAGCTCAAACCCAAATCGGAGAAATATGTCTTCATAGGATACCCATAGGAGACAGTTGGGTACACCTTCTATCACAGATCCGAAGGCAAGACATTCGTTGCTAAGAATGGATCCTTTCTAGAGAAGGAGTTTCTCTCGAAAGAAGTGAGTGGGAGGAAAGTAGAACTTGATGAGGTAACTGTACCTATTCCCTTGTTGGAAACCAGTACATCACAGGAACCAGTTTCTGTGACGTCAAAACCAACTAGTGAGGAGGTTGATGATGATGATCATAGAACTACAGAACAAGTTACTACAGAACCTCGTAGATCAACCAGAGTAAGATCCGCACCAGAGTGGTACGGCAATCCTGTTCTGGAAGTCATGCTACTAGATCATGATGAACCTACGAACTATGAAGAAGCGATGGTGAGCCCAGATTCCGCAAAATGGCTTAAAGCCATGAAATCTGAGACGGGATCCATGTATGAGAACAAAGTATGGACTTTGATGGATTTGCCCGATGATCGGCAAGCCATAGAAAATAAATGGATCTTCAAGAGGAAGACAGAAGCTGATAGTAGTGTTACTATCTACAAAGCTAGAATTGTCGCAAAAGGTTTTCGACAAGTTCAAGGTGTTGACTACGATGAGAGTTTCTCACTCGTATCCATGCTTAAGTCTGTCCGAATCATGTTAGCAATTGCCGCATTTTATGAAATCTGGCAAACGGATAAAACAAAACTGCATTCCTTAATGGATTTATTAAAGAAGAGTTGTATATGATGCAACCAGAAGGTTTTGTCAATCCTAAAGGTGCTAACAAAATGTGCAAGCTCCAGCGATCCATCTATGGACTGGTGCAAGCATCTCGGAGTTGGAATATACGCTTTGATGAGTTGATCAAAGCATATAGTTTTATACAGACTTGCGGTGAAGCCTGTATTTACAAGAAAGTGAGTGGGAGCACTACAACATTTCTGATAAGTATATGTAAATGACATATTGTTGATCGGAAATAATGTAGAATTATTCTGCAAAGCATAAAGGAGTGTTTGAAAGAAGTTTTTCGAAGAAGGACCTCGGTAAAGCTGCTTACATATTGAGCATCAAGATCTATAGAGATAGATCAAGACGCTTGATAAGTTTTCAATGAGTGCATACCTTGACAAGATTTTGAAGTAGTTCAAAATGGAACAGTCAAAGAAAGAGTTCTTTCCTGTGTTACAAGGTATGAAGTTGAGTAAAGACTCAAAACTCGACCACGGCAGAAGATAGAAAGAGAATGAAAGTCATTCCCTATGCCTTGGCCATAGGTTCTATAAAGTATGCCATGCTGTGTACCAGATCTTGTATACACTACACTGAGTTTGGCAAGGGAGTACAATAGTGATCTAGGAGTAGATCACTGGACAGCGGTCAAAATTATCCTTAGTGGAATAAGGATATGTTTCTCGATTATGGAAGTGACAAAAGGTTCGTCGTAAAGGGTTACGTCGATGCAAGTTTTGACACCGATCTGGATGACTCTAAGTCTCGATCTAGATACATATTGAAAGTGGGAGAAATTAGCTAGAGTAGCTCCGTGCAGAGCATTGTAGACATAGAAAATTGCAAAATACATAACGGATCTGAATGTGGCAGACCCGTTGACTAAACTTCTCTCACAAGCAAAACATGATCACACCATAGTACTCTTTGGGTGTTAATCACATAGCGATGTGAACTAGATTACTGAATCTAGCAAACCCTTTGGGTGTTGGTCATATGGCGATGTGAACTATGGGTGTTAATCACATGATGATGTGAACTATCAAGTTAATCACATGGTGATGTGAGTTAATCACATGGTGATGTGACCTAGATTATTGACTCTAGTGCAAGTGGGAGACTGAAGGAAATATGCCCTAGAGGCAATAATAAAGTTATTATTTATTTCCTTACATATCATGATAAATGTTTATTATTCATGCTAGAATTGTATTAACCGGAAACATGATACATGTGTGAATACATAGACAAACACAGTGTCACTAGTATGCCTCTACTTGACTAGCTCGTTGATCAAAGATGGTTATGTTTCCTAGCCATAGACATGAGTTGTCATTTGATTAACGGGATCACATCATTAGGATAATGATGTGATTGACTTGACCCATTTCGTTAGCATAGCACCCGATCGTTTAGTATGTTGCTGTTGCTTTTATCCATGACTTATACATGTTCCTTTGACTATGAGATTATGCAACTCACGTTTGCCGGAGGAACACTTTGGGTGCTACCAAACGTCACAACGTAACTGGGTGATTATAAAGGAGTACTACAGGTGTCACCAAAGGTAGATGTTGGGTTGGCGTATTTCGAGATTAGGATTTGTCACTCCAATTGTGGGAGAGGTATCTCTGGGCCCTCTCGGTAATGCACATCACTTAAGCCTTGCAAGCATTGCAACTAATGAGTTAGTTGCAGGATGATGTATTACGGAACGAGTAAAGAGACTTGCCGGTAATGAGATTAAACTAGGTATTGGATACCGACGATCGAATCTCGGGCAAGTAACATACCGATGGCCAAAGGGAACAACGTATGTTGTTATGCGGTCTGACCGATAAAGATCTTCGTAGAATATGTAGGAGCCAATATGGGCATCCAGGTCCCGCTATTGGTTATTGACCGGAGATGTGTCTCGGTCATGTCTACATTGTTCTCGAACCGTAGGGTCCGCACGCTTAAGGTTACGATGACAGTTATTATGAGTTTATGAGTTTTGATGTACCGAAGGAGTTCGGAGTCCCGGATGAGATCGGAGACATGACGAGGAGTCTCGAAATGGTCGAGACATAAAGATCGATATATTGGACGACTATATTCGGACATCGGAAAGGTTCTGAGTGGTTCGGGTATTTATCGGAGTACCGGAGAGTTATGGGAATTCGTATTGGGCCTTATTGGGCCATACGGGAAAGGAGAGAAAGGGCCAAAAGGGTGGCCGCACCCCTCCCCTTGGACTAGTCCGAATTGGACTAGGGAGGGGGGGCGCCCCCCTCCTTCCTTCTCCTTCTCTCTTCCCTTTCCTTCTCTCCTACTCCCCCTACAAGGAAGAACTCCTAGTTGGACTAGGAAAGGGGGAATCCTACTCCCGGTGGGAGTAGGACTCCCCTTGGCGCGCCAAACTTAGGGCCGGCCTCCTCCCTCCCTTGCTCCTTTATATACGGGGGCAGGGGGCACCCCATGGACACACAAGTTGATCTTCGTGATCGTTCCTCAGCCGTGTGCGGTGCCCCCCTCCACCATATTCCACCTCGGTCATATTGTCGCGGTGCTTAGGCGAAGCCTTGCGTCGGTAGTTCATCAAGATCGTCACCACGCCGTCGTGCTGACGAAACTCTTCCCCGAGAGCTTTGCTGGATCGGAGCCCGGAGAACGTCATCGAGCTGTACGTGTGTCAAGAACTCGGAGGCGCCGGAGTAACGACGCTTGGATCGGTCGGATCGGGAGGAGGACGTACGACTACTTCCTCTACGTTGTGTCAACGCTTCCGCTTCGGTCTAAGAGGGTACGTAGACAACACTCTCCCCTCTCGTTGCTATGCATCACCATGATCTTGCGTGTGCGTAGGATTTTTTTTTGAAATTACTACGTTCCCCATCAGTGGCATCAGAGCCTAGGTTTTTATGGTTTGATGTTATTTGCACGAGTAGAACACAAGTGAGTTGTGGACGATACAAGTCATACTGCCTACCAGCATGTCATACTTTGGGTCAGTGGTATTGTTGGATGAGACGACCCGGACCAACCTTACGCGTACGCTTACGCGAGACCGGTTCCCTCGACGTGCTTTGCACACAGATGGCTTGCGGGAGACTGTCTCACCAACTTTAGTTGAACCGAGTATGGCTACGCCCGGTCCTTGAGAAGGTTAAAACGGAGTCTATTTGACGAAGTATCGTTGTGGTTTTGATGCGTATGTGAGATTGGTTCTTGCTTCAGCCCGTAGCAGCCACGTAAAATTTGCAACAAACAAAGTAGAGGACGTCTAACTTGTTTTTGTAGGGCATGTTGTGATGTGATATGGTCAAGACATGATGCTAAATTTTATTGTATGAGATCATCATGTTTAGTAACCGAGTTATCGGCAACCGGCAGGAGCCGTATGGTTGTCGCTTTATTGTATGCAATGCAATCGCCCTGTAATGCTTTACTTTATCACTAAGCAGTAGCGATAGTCGTAGAAGCATAAGATTGGCGAGACGACAACGATGCTACGATGGAGATCAAGGTGTCGCGCCGGTGACGATGGTGATCATGACAGTGCTGCGGAGATGGAGATCACAAGCACAAGATGATGATGGCCATATCATATCACTTATATTGATTGCATGTGATGTTTATATTTTATGCATCTTATCTTGCTTTGATTGACGGTAGCATTATAAGATGATCTCTCACTAATTATCAAGAAGTGTTCTCCCTGAGTATGCACCGTTGCGAAAGTTCTTCGTGCTGAGACACCACGTGATGATCGGGTGTGATAGGCTCTACGTTCAAATACAACGGGTGCAAAACAGTTGCACACGCGGAATACTCAGGTTATACTTGACGAGCTATGCATATAAGATATGACCTCGGAACACGGAGACCGAAAGGTCGAGCGTGAATCATATAGTAGATATGATCAACATAGTGATGTTCACCATTGAAACTACTCCATCTCACGTGATGATCGAACATGGTTTAGTTGATTTGGATCACGTGATCACTTAGAGGATTAGAGAGATGTCTATCTAAGTGGGAGTTCTTAAGTAATATGATTAATTGAACTTTAATTTATCATGAACTTAGTCCTGGTAGTATTAGCATATCTATGTTGTAGATCAATAGCTCGCGTTGTTGCTTCCCTATGTTTTTATATGTTCCTAGAGAAAATTGTGTTGAAAGATGTTAGTAGCAATGATGCGGATTGGATCCGTGATCTGAGGTTTATCCTCATTGCTGCACAGAAGAATTATGTCCTTGATGCACCGCTAGGTGACAGACCTATTGCAGGAGCAGATGCAGACGTTATGAACGTTTTGCTAGCTCAATATGATGACTACTTGATAGTTTAAGTGCACCATGCTTAACAGCTTAGAATCGGGACTTCAAAGACGTTTTGAACGTCATGGAGCATATAAGATGTTCCAGGAGTTGAAGTTAATATTTCAAGCAAATACCCGAGTTGAGAGATATGGAGTCTCCAACATGTTCTATAGCTAAAAGATGGAGGAGAATCGCTCAACTAGTGAGCATGTGCTCAGATTGTCTGGGTACTACAATCGCTTGAATCAAGTGGGAGTTAATCTTCCAGATAAAATAGTGATTGACAGAATTCTCTAGTCACCATCACCAAGTTAGTAGAACTTCGTGATGAACTATAATATGCAAGGGATAACAGAAACGATTCCTAAGCTCTTCGTGATGCTAAAATCAACGAAGGTAGAAATCAAGAAAAACATCAAGTGTTGATGGTTAACAAGACCACTAGTTTCAAGTAAAGGGCAAAGGGAAGAAGGGGAACTTCGAGAAGAACGGCAAGCAAGTTGCTGCTCAAGTGAAGAAACCCAAGTCTGGACCTAAGCCTGAGACTGAGTGCTTCTACTGCAAAGGGACTGGTCACTGGAAACGGAACTACCCCAAGTGATTGGTGGATAAGAAGGATGGCAAAGTGAACAAAGGTATATTGGATATACATGTTATTGATGTGTACTTTACTAGTGTTTATAGCACCCCCTCGGTATTTGATACTGGTTCAGTTGCTAAGATTAGTAACTCGAAACGGGAGTTGCAGAATGAACAAAGACTAGTTAAGAGTGAAGTGACGATGTGTGTTGGAAGTGGTTCCAAGATTGATACGATCATCATCGCACACTCACTATACTTTCGGGATTAGTGTTGAACCTAAATAAGTGTTATTTGGTATTTGCGTTGAGCATAAATATGATTTGATCATGTTTATTGCAATACGGCTATTCATTTAAGTAAGAGAATAAATTGTTGTTCTGTTTACATGAATAGAACCTTTTATGGACATACACACCCAATGAAAATAGTTCATTGGATCTCGATCGTAGTGATACACATATTCATAATATTGAAACCAAAAGATGCGAAGTTAATAATGATAGTGCAACCTATTTGTGGCACTGCCGTTTAGGTCATATTGGTGTAAAGCGCATGAAGAAACTCCATGCTGATGGGATTTTGGAATCACTTGATTATGAATCACTTGATGCTTGCGAACCATGCCTCTTGGGCAAGATGACTAAAATGCCGTTCTCCGGAACAATGGAGCAAGCAACAGATTTGTTGGAAATCATACATACTGATGTATGTGGTCCGATGAATATTAAGGCTCGCGACAAGTATCATTATTTTCTAACCTTCACAGATGATTTGAGCAGATATGGGTATATCTACTTGATGAAACATAAGTCTGAAACGTTTGAAAAGTTCAAAGAATTTTAGAGTGAAGTAGAGAATCATCGTAACAAGAAAATAAAAGTTACTACGATATGATCGCAGAGGTAAAACATTTGAGTTACGAGTTTGGCCTTCGGTTAAACAATGTGAAATAGTTTCACTACTCACGCCACCTGGAACACCACAACATAATGGTGTGTCCGAACGTCATAACCGTACTTTATTGATATAGTGCAATCTATGATGTTTCTTACCGATTTACCACTATCGTTTTGGGGTTATGCATTAGAGACAGCTGCATTCACGTTAAATAGGGCACCATCTAAATCCGTTGAGACGACACTATATGAACTATGGTTTAGCAAGAAACCAAAGTTGTCGTTTCTTAAAGTTTGGGGTTGTGATGCTTATGTGAAAAAAGTTTCATCCTGATAAGCTCAAACCCAAATCGGAGAAATATGTCTTCATAGGATACCCAAAGGAGACAGTTGGGTACACCTTCTATCACAGATCCGAAGGCAAGACATTCGTTGCTAAGAATGGATCCTTTCTAGAGAAGGAGTTTCTCTCGAAAGAAGTGAGTGGGAGGAAAGTAGAACTTGATGAGGTAACTGTACGTATTCCCTTGTTGGAAACCAGTACATCACAGGAACCAGTTTCTGTGACGTCAAAACCAACTAGTGAGGAGGTTGATGATGATGATCATAGAACTACAGAACAAGTTACTACAGAACCTCGTAGATCAACCAGAGTAAGATCCGCACCAGAGTGGTACGGCAATCCTGTTCTGGAAGTCATGCTACTAGATCATGATGAACCTACGAACTATGAAGAAGCGATGGTGAGCCCAGATTCCGCAAAATGGCTTAAAGCTATGAAATCTGAGATGGGATCCATGTATGAGAACAAAGTATGGACTTTGATGGATTTGCCCGATGATCGGCAAGCCATAGAAAATAAATTGATCTTCAAGAGGAAGACATAAGCTGATAGTAGTGTTACTATCTACAAAGCTAGAATTGTCGCAAAAGGTTTTCGACAAGTTCAAGGTGTTGACTACGACGAGAGTTTCTCACTCGTATCCATGCTTAAGTCTGTCCGAATCATGTTAGCAATTGCCGCATTTTATGAAATCTGGCAAACGGATAAAACAAAACTGCATTCCTTAATGGATTTATTAAAGAAGAGTTGTATATGATGCAACCAGAAGGTTTTGTCAATCCTAAAGGTGCTAACAAAATGTGCAAGCTCCAGCGATCCATCTATGGACTGGTGCAAGCATCTCGGAGTTGGAATATACGCTTTGATGAGTTGATCAAAGCATATAGTTTTATACAGACTTGCGGTGAAGCCTGTATTTACAAGAAAGTGAGTGGGAGCACTACAGCATTTCTGATAAGTATATGTAAATGACATATTGTTGATCGGAAATAATGTAGAATTATTCTGCAAAGCATAAAGGAGTGTTTGAAAGAAGTTTTCCGAAGAAGGACCTCGGTAAAGCTGCTTACATATTGAGCATCAAGATCTATAGAGATAGATCAAGACGCTTGATAAGTTTTCAATGAGTGCATACCTTGACAAGATTTTGAAGTAGTTCAAAATGGAACAGTCAAAGAAAGAGTTCTTTCCTGTGTTACAAGGTATGAAGTTGAGTAAAGACTCAAAACTCGACCACGGCAGAAGATAGAAAGAGAATGAAAGTCATTCCCTATGCCTTGGCCATAGGTTCTATAAAGTATGCCATGCTGTGTACCAGATCTTGTATACACTACACTGAGTTTGGCAAGGGAGTACAATAGTGATCTAGGAGTAGATCACTGGACAGCGGTCAAAATTATCCTTAGTGGAATAAGGATATGTTTCTCGATTATGGAAGTGACAAAAGGTTCGTCGTAAAGGGTTACGTCGATGCAAGTTTTGACACCGATCTGGATGACTCTAAGTCTCGATCTAGATACATATTGAAAGTGGGAGCAATTAGCTAGAGTAGCTCCGTGCAGAGCATTGTAGACATAGAAAATTGCAAAATACATAACGAATCTGAATGTGGCAGACCCGTTGACTAAACTTCTCTCACAAGCAAAACATGATCACACCGTAGTACTCTTTGGGTGTTAATCACATAGCGATGTGAACTAGATTACTGAATCTAGCAAACCCTTTGGGTGTTGGTCATATGGCGATGTGAACTATGGGTGTTAATCACATGATGATGTGAACTATCGAGTTAATCACATGGTGATGTGAGTTAATCACATGGTGATGTGACCTAGATTATTGACTCTAGTGCAAGTGGGAGACTGAAGGAAATATGCCCTAGAGGCAATAATAAAGTTATTATTTATTTCCTTACATATCATGATAAATGTTTATTATTCATGCTAGAATTGTATTAACCGGAAACATGATACATGTGTGAATACATAGACAAACACAGTGTCACTAGTATGCCTCTACTTGACTAGCTCGTTGATCAAAGATGGTTATGTTTCCTAGCCATAGACATGAGTTGTCATTTGATTAACGGGATCACATCATTAGGATAATGATGTGATTGACTTGACCCATTTCGTTAGCTTAGCACTCGATCGTTTAGTATGTTGCTATTGCTTTCTTCATGACTTATACATGTTATTATGACTATGAGATTATGCAACTCCCGTTTACCGGAGGAACACTTTGTGTGCTACCAAACGTCACAACGTAACTGGGTGATTATAAAGGTGCTCCACAGGTGTCTCCGAAGGTACTTGTTGGGTTGGCGTATTTCAAGATTAGGATTTGTCACTCCGATTGTCGGAGAGGTATCTCCGGGCCCTCTCGGTAATGCACATCACTTAACCTTTCAAGCATTGCAACTAATGAGTTAGTTGCGGGATGATGTATTACGGAATGAGTAAAGAGACTTGCCGGCAACGAGATTGAACTAGTTATTGAGATACCGACGATCGAATCTCGGGCAAGTAACATACCGATGACAAAGGGAACAACATATGTTGTTATGGGGTCTGACCGATAAAGATCTTCGTAGAATATGTAGGAGCCAATATGAGCATCCAGGTTTCGCTATTGGTTATTGACCGGAGATGTGTCTCGATCATGTCTACATAGTTCTCGAACCCATAGGGTCCGCACGCTTAACGTTACGATGACAAGTTTATTATGAGTTTATGTGCTTTGATGTATCGAAGGTTGTTCGGAATCCCGGATGTGATCACGGACATGACGAGGAGTCTCAAAATGGTCGAGACATGAAGATTGATATATTGTAAGCCTATGTTTGGATATCGGAAGTGTTCCGGGTGAAATCGGGATTTTACCGAAGTACTGGGAGGTTACCGGAACACCCCGGTAACTTAATGGGCCTTAGTGGTCCTAGGTGGAAGAGAGGAGAGGAGGCAAGGGCTGGCCGCGCCTCCCTCCCCCTAGTCCGAATAGGACATGGAGAGGGGGGCGGTGCCCCCTTCCTTCCTTCTCCTCCACTCCTTCCCCCTCCCAAGTCCTAATCCAACTAGGAAAGGGGGGACGGGGGGAGTCCTACTCCCGGTGGGAGTAGGACTCCTCCGGTGCGCCTCCTCCTATGGCCGGCCGCACCCCCTTGCTCCTTTATATACAGGGGCAGGGGGGCACCCCAAAGACACAACAATTGATCAAGTTGATCTTTTAGCCGTGTGCGGTGCCCCCCTCCACTATAGCCCACATCGATAATACTGTAGCGGTGCTTAGGCGAAGCCCTGCATCGGTAGAACATCAACATCGCCACCACGCCGTCGTGCTGACGAAACTCTCCCTCAACACTCGGCTGGATCGGAGTTCGAGGTGCGTCATCGGGCTGAACGTGTGCTGAACTCGGAGGTGCCGTGCGTTCGGTACTTGATCGGCCGGATCGTGAAGACGTACGACTACATCAACCGCATTGTGCTAACGCTTCCACTTTCGGTCTACGAGGGTACGTAGACAACACTCTCCCCTCTCGTTGCTATGCATCACCATGATCTTGCGTGTGCGTAGGAATTTTTTTGAAATTACTACGTTCCCCATCAGTGGTATCAGAGCCAGGTTTTATGCGTAGATGTCATATGCACGAGTAGAACAAAAGTGAGTTGTGGGCGATATAAGTCATACTGCTTACCAGCATGTCATACTTTGGTTCGGCGGTATTGTTGGATGAAGCGGCCCGGACCGACATTACGCGTACGCTTACGCGAGACTGGTTTTACCGCCGTGCTATGCACACAGGTGGCTAGCGGGTGTCAGTTTCTCCAACTTTAGTTGAACCGAGTGTGACTACGCCCGGTCCTTGCGAAGGTTAAAACAACACGAACTTGCCAAACTATCGTTGTGGTTTTTGATGCGTAGGTATGAACGGTTCTTGCTCAGCCCGTAGCAGCCACGTAAAACTTGCAACAACAAAGTAGAGAGCGTCTAACTTGTTTTTGCAGGGCATGTTGTGATGTGATATGGTCAAGACGTGATGAGATATAAGTTGTTGTATGAGATGGTCATGTTTTGTTGAAGTTATCGGCAACGGGCAAAAGCCTTATGGTTGTCTCTCTATTGCATAAGATGCAAGCACCAAATAATTGCTTTACTTTATCGCTATGCGATAGCAATAGTTGGCGAGACGACCATGTGACGACACATTGATATAGATCAAGATGATGGAGATCATGGTGTCATGCCGGTGACGATGGAAATCATGACGATGCTTTGGAGATGGAGATCAAAGGCACAAGATGATGATGGCCATATCATGTCACATATTTTGATTACATGTGATGTTTATCTTTTATGCATCTTATTTTGCTTTGATTGATGGTAGCATTATAAGATGATCTCTCACTAAATTTCAAGATAAAAGTGTTCTCCCTGAGTATGCACCATTGCCAAAGTTCGTCGTGCCCAGACACCACGTGATGATCGGGTGTGATAAGCTCTACGTCCATCTACAACGGGTGCAAGCCAGTTTTGCACACGCAGAATACTCAGGTTAAACTTGATGAGCCTAGCATATGCAGATATGGCCTCGGAACACTGAGACCGAAAGGTCAAGCGTGAATCATATAGTAGATATGATCAACATAGTGATATTCACCATTGAAAACTACTCCATTTCACGTGATGATCGATTCTGGTTTAGTAGATTTGGATCACGTGATCACTTAGATGATTAGAGGGATATCTATCTAAGTGGGAGTTCTTAAGTAGTTTGATTAATTGAACTTTAATTTATCATGAACTTAGTCCTGGTAGTATTAGCATGTCTATGTTGTAGATCAATAGCTTGCGATGTTGCTCCCCGTTTATGTTTTATATGTGTTCCTAGAGAAAACTAAGTTGAAAGATGATAGTAGCAATGATGCAGATTGGATCTGTGATCTGAGGTTTATCCTCATTGCTGCACAGAAGAATTATGTCATGCACCGCTAGGTGACAGACCTATTGCAGGAGCAGATGTAGACGTTATGAATGTTTGGCTAGCTCAATATGATGACTACTTGATAGTTTAGTGCACCATGCTTAAATGGCTTAGAATCGGGACTTCAAAGATGTTTTGAACGTCATGGACCATATGAGATGTTCCAGGAGTTGAAGTTAATATTTCAAGCAAAACCCCCAGTTGAGAGATATGAAGTCTCCAACAAGTTCTATAGCTAAAAGATGGAGGAGAATAGCTCAAGTAGTGAGCATATGCTCAGATTGTCTGGGTACTACAATCGCTTGAATCAAGTGGGAGTTAATCTTCCAGATAAGATAGTGATTGACAGAATTCTCTAGTCACCATCACCAAGTTAGTAGAACTTCGTGATGAACTACAATATGCAAGGGATAACGGAAACGATTCCCAAGCTCTTCGTGATGTTGAAATCGACGAAGGTAGAAATCAAGAGAAACATCAAGTGTTGATGGTTGACAAGACCACTAGTTTCAAGAAAAGGGCAAAGGGAAGAAGGGGAACTTCAAGAAGAACGGCAAGCAAGTTGTTGCTCAAGTGAAGAAACCCAAGTCTGGTCCTAAGCCTGAGACTAAGTGCTTCTACTGCAAAGGGATTGGTCACTGGAAGCGGAACTACCCGAAGTATTTGGCGGATAAGAAAGGATGGCAAAGTAAACAAAGGTATATTTGATATACAAATTATTGATGTGTATTTTACTAGTGTTCGTAGCAACCCCTCGGTATTTGATACTGGTTCAGTTGCTAAGAGTAGTAACTCAAAACGGGAGCTGCAGAATGAACAGAAACTAGTTAAGGGTGAAGTGACGATGTATGTTGGAAGTAGTTCCAAGATTGATATGATCATCATCGCACACTCCCTATACTTTCGGGATTAGTGTTGAACCTAAATAAGTGTTATTTGGTGTTTGCGTTGAGCATGAATATGATTTGATCATGTTTATTGCAATACGGTTATTCATTTAAGTTAGAGAATAATTGTTGTTCTGTTTACATGAATAAAAACCTTCTATGGTTATACACCCAATGAAAATGGTTCGTTGGACCTCGATTGGAGTGATACACATATTCATAATATTGAAGCCAAAAGATGCAAAGTTAATAATGATGGTGCAACTTATTTGTGGCACTGCCGTTTGGTCATATTGGTGTAAAGCACATGAAGAAACTCCATGCTGATGGGCTTTTGGAATCACTTGATTATGAATCACTTGATGCTTGCAAACCATGCCTCATGGGTAAGATGACTAAAACGCCGTTCTCCGGAAAAATGAAGCGAGCAACTGACTTATTGGAAATAATACATACTGATGTATGCAGTCCGATGAGTGTTAAGGCTCGCGGCAAGTATCGTTATTTTCTGACCTTCACAGATTATTTGAGCAGATATGGGTATATCTACTTGATGAAACATAAGGCTGAAACATTTGAAAATTTCAAAGAGTCTCAGAGTGAAGTGGAAAATCATCGTGACAAGAAAATAAAGTTTCTACGATCTGATCGCGGAGACAAATATTTGAGTTACGAGTTTGGTCTTCAATTAAAACAATGTGGAATAGTTTCACAAACTCATGCCACCTGGAACACCACAGCATAATGGTGTGTCCGAACGTCATAACCGTACTTTATTGGATATAGTGCAATCTATGATGTTTCTGACCGATTTACCACTATCATTTCGGGGTTATGCACTAGAGACAACTGCATTCACGTTAAAAGGGGCACCATCTAAATCTGTTGAGACGACACCGAATGAACTATGGTTTGGCAAGAAACCAAAGTTGTCGTTTCTTAAAATTTGGGACTGCGATGCTTATGTGAAAAAGTTTCAACATGATAAGCTCAAACCCAAATCGGAGAAATGTGTCTTCATAGGATACCCAAAGAGTCAGTTGGGTACACCTTCTATCACAGATCCGAAGGTGATGAGGACATGACTACCTTGGATACGACCAAAAATATTGCATACATGCATATTTTTCAGGTGATTTCTAGTGTCAACTATTCAATAATCTATTTATATTATCCAGAACAAAAATACTTCACACACTTTTGTGTTTTGTCTAATTGCAGGTGTGTGGGACATTTGTACAATCCACATATGAAGATAAGGGAAAAAGAGAAGTTTAGGTGTTGTTCAAAAAGTCCCTTCACGTCACTTTTGGGCGAAGAGAAGATAGAGTCCAAGTCTCCCACGTTCTGGATTCAGATTCGGACTACACAGACATACCTGACTCAAAACGGCAAAAACTTTTTCATACGGACTCCGAATTGGGTGATTCTTTTTTTGTTGGAAAGTAGATTTCGTCCTCTTTCCACTCCAATTAGATTCACCTTTAAATTCATCCGAAGCATTGAGATATGGACGAAACAATCTGACACTGCAGCAGAATCCGAGTCAAACAACAAGTCCAAAGGTGTTGCATCACCTCCACTTGGGCCCATGAGCCTTGTACGACCTAGGGTTAGTTTTAGGCTGCCTTGGGACGTCCTCCCACCTCCTTGGCCGCCACCCCTTGCTCCTATATAATTAGATCCACCTAGTAGCTTTTTCCTTGGGATTTGTTTAGTTAAAAGTTAGCCATTGCAACTTCGTGTACTTCGTTTGTGTCCAACGACCAGACCAAGACCGCTTACGAATTCCCACCATTATCAATACTTCATATATACTCGCAATATTCAAATTGCTTTCATCATATTCTTGCTTGTTCTTTGATTACTTGCAGGAATAGACCTTCGTGGTCAGGTTGATTGTGCTCCGGCGTGGTCAATAACCTGTCGAAGTTGGTTTAGCGATTGCTAAGGCGCAACGTCGTGCACGTTTGTAGTCGGATCGTCAAAGTCATCTTCACCAAATCGATAGTTATCATCTCATCGAAAGATCGGGACACCCCGCCTCTATCAAGTGGTATCAGTTTTCAGGTTGCTCGGTGAGAATTTCCAGTTATCCCTAGATTAGATTTATTTTCTTACCTATTGTCCAAGAAAAAGCCACACAAAAAGTTAGATCTGTTCATCCTTTGTCCAAGCCAGTCTGAGCCTTTGCATAATCTTTTTAGTGTTTTGCTTTGTTGAATTTGCGGTTACATCGTCGTGTCAAGTTGCTGGTCTTAGTGTCTAGTCCTTTAGAGATTCGAGTTCTGTTCACAGTTTGTCACGCCACCGCCGCACCATCTTCATTGTCGTTGCCATATACCACCACCGCGTCATTATTACATCTGCTGTCCACCACCGCCATCCATCAATTTCCACCATGTACTCCCCATGATTCATTGTCATAATCATACTTGAGGTCGTTCGCGTCATCACTAGATCCAATCTGCATCTTATCTAGCTTGTTTGTGAAAAAAAAAGAAAAAAAAGAAAAAAAAAGTGAGAGAAAAAAAAAGAAAAAAAGAGGAAAAAAAGAGGAAAAAAGTGAAACAAATTCTGTGAAAAAAGGAGAAAAAAGATATTCAGAGTGTGCTCCGCCTTTGTTACGCGTCGCGCCGTGATTTTTTTAGTGTTCTAGGCTCGCGTCTCTAGCACGGTCTAGCCTAGGACCAGCACAGTACCGTCGTTGAGCGTTTATTCAACATTGCATCTCTGAATTGATTATTGCTGATGTTTTGCTACCATATATTTGGCCTTCCAAGATCCACATATTTCTACACCGTGTATACATACGCTCACCTGGCAATCACTTTAATCAATCTTCGGAGTTATTCGACACCGCTGGTTGCCGGTGACCACCTGCTGCATGGTAAGAACTTGTAAGACTTTGATATTTGCTATACTGTGAGCGTTTTACCACCACATCCTAGTAGTTCATAGGAACATTATTCTCGGATTTTGTTTCTTGTTTTTCTACTAAATATGGCAGGTTCCAGAGTCAGTTGGGCTTCATCAATCATGGGAGACGTGCCACCAGCTCCGAAAATACAACCACCGTCATAAGAGGTGCAAATACATAAGAATACGCACAATCAGGTTTTTGTTTCCATGCCACCTTTTAATGGTCGTTTTAAGCCTGATTTGTATATTGAATGGGAGTTCGAAATAAATCTTATATTTGCTTCCCATGATTTTTCGGAACGTAAAAAAGTTAAGCTTGTGGTTGGTTCTTTCACTAGTTTTGCTACTGTTTGGTGGAGTGAACATTGTCGGTTATACCCTGATTATGTACCTACTACTTGGGATGATTTAAAACTTGTCATGAGAGATAGATTCGTCGATGTTTATTATACTCGTGGCATGATTAAAAAACTATAACATTTAAAACAAGGTAGTGACACTGAAAGAAAATATTATGATGATTTACAAAATACCTTGTTGCATTCCTTTTTAGAGGAAAGTGAAGAAGATTTTATGGATAGATTTTGGGGAGGATTAAACCGTGATATTCAGGAGATACTAATTCATGAAGAATGTTATCCTATGGACCATTTGTTTCATCTTGCTTGCAAAGCTGAACAGGAAATAAAGAGGCGTGATGCCCACAAGACAAACAAGCATAAGGTGCACATCCCAGGAGTTGAGACGGTCCTTCCTTCTACCACTGCGCCCACTTCATCAGCTCCATATTATGACCCGTCACTGCCGAGAGTTCCAACATCGTCTGAGTTGATAACACAAGGTAATGACAAAGGTACTGATCTTCTAACTTCGCATGCGAATGATGAATGCCTTGTCGATTTAAATACACCATGTGATGCTCTAGCCACTACATTGATCACACCACCTATTTTAGATGATTATGCTGATGATTTGACTTTGCCATGTGATCAAACAACTGCAATATCAAGAATTTTGAGTGCACCCATTGAATTAACTGTTGATGTGAAAGAACCATGTGAATCAGGCACTAAAACAAATTTGGATCAACTATGTTTGAAAATAATTGTGCCAATGTTTAATCATTTTGATATGACCTCTAATCTTGGTGATGATTCTGTGTCAAATGACTTATTGCATGTTGGCTTATTTAAGCATGTTGTAGCATGTAAATTTTATGCAAGTAAGGATTATTCACCAATATTGAGATGGTTTAATGATGAATATTGTCAATCTTTTCATATGAATAAGAGCTTCACTTATATGTGCAAACTGAGTTGCAATACTTTCATGCCTTCTACTTCTTGTGATAATATTTTGGCTTTATATTTTATTCACTATGAAAGTTACTCATGTATACATGTGTCATATGTGCAAATTCCACGGGAAGTAAAAATTGATGACATATACATATACAACATGTACACCTTGTCTCTTTTGTTAGCCACATTTCAGATAAAGCAACACCGAGGACGGCTTTATTTTCAAGAAGGGGAGGATGATGAGGACATGACTACCTTGGATACGACCAAAAATATTGCATACATGCATATTTTTCAGGTGGTTTCTAGTGTCAACTATTCAATAATCTATTTATATTATCCAGAACAAAAGTACTTCACACACTTTTGTGTTTTGTCTAATTGCAGGTGTGTGGGACATTTGTACAATCCACATATGAAGATAAGGGAAAAAGAGAAGTTTAGGTGCTGTTCAAAAAGTCCCTTCACATCACTTTTGGGCCAAGAGAAGATAGAGTCCAAGTCTCCCACGTTCTGGATTCAGATTCGGACTACACAAACATACCTGACTCAAAACGGCAAAAACTTTTTCATACGGACTCCGAATTGGGTGATTCTTTTTTTGTTGGAAAGTAGATTTCGTCCTCTTTCCACTCCAATTAGATTCACCTTTAAATTCATCCGGAGCATTGAGATATGGACGAAACAATCTGACGCTGTAGCAGAATCCGAGTCAAACAACAAGTCCAAAGGTGTTGCATTACCTCCACTTGGGCCCATGAGCCTTGTACGACCTAGGATTGGTTTTAGGCTCCCTTGAGACGTCCTCCCACCTCCTTGGCCGCCACCCCTTGCTCCTATATAATTAGATCCACCTAGTAGCTTTTGCCTTGGGATTTGTTTAGTTAAAAGTTAGCCATTGCAACTTCGTGTACTTCGTTTGTGTCCAACGACCAGACCGAGACCGCTTACGGATTCCCACCATTATCAATACTTCATATATACTCGCAATATTCAGATTGCTTTTATCATATTCTTGCTTGTTCTTCGATTGCTTGCAGGAATAGACCTTCGTGGTCAGGTTGATTGTGCTCCGGCGTGGTCAATAACCTCTCGAAGTTGGTTTAGCGATTGCTAAGGCGCAACGTCGTGCACGTTTGTAGTCGGATCGTCAAAGTCATCTTCACCAAATCGATAGTTATCATCTCATCGAAAGATCGGGACACCCAGCCTCTATCAGAAGGCAAGACATTCATTGCTAAGAATGGATCCTTTCTAGAGAAGGAGTTTCTCTCGAAAGAAGTGAGTGGGAGGAAAGTAGAACTTGATGAGGTAACTGTACCTGCTCCCTTATTGGAAAGTAGTTCATCACAGAAATCTGTTCCTGTGACTCCTACACCAATGAGTGAGGAAGCTAATGATGATGATCATGTAACTTCATATCAAGTTACTACCAAACCTCGTAGGTCAACCAGAGTGAGATCCACACCTGAGTGGTACGGTAATCGTGTTCTGGAGGTCATGTTACTTGACCATGACGAACCTGCGAACTATGAGGAAGCGATGATGAGCCCAGATTCCGCGAAATGGCTTGAGGCCATGAAATCTGAGATGGGATCCATGTATAAGAACAATGTATGGACTTTGATTGACTTGCCCGATGATCGGTGAGCCATTGAGATTAAGTGGATCTTCAAGAGGAAGACGGACGCTTATAGTAGTGTTACTATCTACAAAGCTAGAATTGCCGCAAAAGGTTTCGACAAGTTCAAGGAGTTGACTACGATGAGACTTTCTCACTCGTAGCGATGCTTAAGTCTGTCCGAATCATGTTAGCAAATTGCCACATTTTATGAAATCCTGCAAATGGATGTAAAGGCTGCATTCCTGAATGGATTTCTGGAAGAAGAGTTGTATATGATGCAACCTGAAGGTTTTATCGATCCAAACGATGCTAACAAAATATGCAAGCTGCAATGATCCATCTATGGACTGGTGCAAGCATTTCGGAGTTGGAATATACGCTTTGATAAGTTGATCAAAGCATATAGTTTTATACATAGTTGCGGTGAAGCCTGTATTTACAAGAAAGTGAGTGGGAGCACTACAACATTTCTGATAAGTATATGAGAATGACATATTGTTGATCGGAAATAATGTATAATTATTCTGCAAAGCATAAAGGAGTGTTTGAAAGGAGTTTTTCAAAGAAAGACCCCGGTGAAGCTGCTTACATATTGAGCATCAAGATCTATAGAGATAGATCAAGATGCTTGATAAGCTTTTTCAATGAGTACATACCTTGACAAGATTTTGAAGTAGTTCAAAATGGAACAGTCAAAGAAAGAGTTCTTGCCTGTGTTACAAGGTGTGAAATTGAGTAAGACTCAAAGCCCGAGCACAGCCGAAGATAGAAAGAAAATGAAAGTCATTCCCTATGCCTCAGCCATAGGTTCTATAAAGTATGCCATGCTGTGTACCAGATCTATTCTATAACCTACACTGATTTTGGCAAGGGAGTACAATAGTGATCTAGGAGTAGATCACTGGACAACGGTCAAAATTATCCTTAGTGGAATAATTATATGTTTCTCGATTATGGAGGTGACAAAAAGGTTCGTCGTAAAGGGTTACATCGATGCAAGTTTTGACACTAATCCAGATGACTCTAAGTCTCAATCTGGATACATATTGAAAGTGGGAGCAATTAGCTAGAGTAGCTCCATGCAGAGCATTGTAGACATAGAATTTTGCAAAATACATAGGGATCTGAATTTGGCAGACCCATCGACTAAATTTCTCTCACAAGCAAAACATGATCACTCTTTGGGTGTTAATCACATAGTGACGTGAACTAGATATTGACTCTAGTAAACCCTTTGGGTGTTAGTCACATGGAGATGTGAACTAATCACATAAAGATGTGAACTATTGGTGTTAAATCACATGGTGATGTGAACTAGATTATTGACTCTAGTGCAAGTGGGAGACTGAAGGAAATATGCCCTAGAGGCAATAATAAAGTTATTATTTATTTCCTTATTTCATGATAAATGTTTATTATCCATGCTAGAATTGTATTAACCGGAAACATGATACATGTGTGAATACATAGACAAACACAGTGTCACTAGTATGCCTCTACTTGACTAGCTCATTGATCAAAGATGGTTATGTTTCCTAGCCGTAGACATGAGTTGTCATTTGATTAACGGGATCACATCATTAGGAGAATGATGTGATTGACTTGACCCATTCCGTTAGCTTAGCACTCGATCGTTTAGTATGTTGCTATTGCTTTCTTCATGACTTATACATGTTCCTATGACTATGAGATTATGCAACTCCCGTTTACCGGAGGAACACTTTGTGTGCTACCAAACGTCACAATGTAACTGGGTGATTATAAAGGTGCTCTACAGGTGTCTCCGAAGGTACTTGTTGGGTTGGCGTATTTGGAGATGAGGATTTGTCACTCCGATTGTCGGAGAGGTATCTCTGGGTCCTCTCGGTAATGCACATCACTCAAGCCTTGCAAGCATTGCAACTAATGAGTTAGTTGCGGGATTATGTATTACGGAACGATTAAAGAAACTTGCCGATAACGAGATTGAACTAGGTATTGAGATACCGACGATCGAATCTCGGGCAAGTAACATACCGATGACAAAGGGAACAACGTATGTTGTTACGCGGTCTGACCGATAAAGATCTTCGTAGAATATGTAGGAGCGAATATGAGCATCCAGGTTTCGCTATTGGTTATTGACCGGAGACGTGTCTCGGTCATGTCTACATAGTTCTCGAACCCGTAGGGTCCGCACGCTTAACGTTACGATGACAAGTTTATTATGAGTTTATGTGTTTTGATGTACCAAAGGTTGTTCGGAGTCCTGGATGTGATCACAGACATGACGAGGAGTCTCAAAATGGTCGAGACATGAAGATTGATATATTTTAAGCCTATGTTTGGATATCGAAAGTGTTCCGGGTGAAATCGGGATTTTACCGGAGTACTGGGAGGTTACCGGAACCCCCCGGTAACTTAATGGGCCTTAGTGGTCCTAGGTGGAAGAGAGGAGAGGAGGCAAGGGCTCGCCGCGCGCCCCTCCCCCCAAGTCCGAATAGGACAAGGAGAGGGGGGCGGTGCCCCTTCCTTCCTTCTCCTTCACTCCTTCCCCCTCCCAAGTCCTAATCCAACTAGGAAAGGGGGGGGGGAGTCCTACTCCCGGTGGGAGTAGGACTCCTCCGGTGCGCCTCCTCCTATGGCCGGCCGCACCCCCCTTGCTCCTTTATATACAGGGGCAGGGGGCACCCCAAAGACACAACAATTGATCAAGTTGATCTTTTAGCCGTGTGCGGTGCCCCCCTCCACCATAGTCCACCTCGATAATACTGTAGCGGTGCTTAGGCGAAGCCCTGCATCGGTAGAACATCAACATCGCCACCACACCGTCGTGCTGACAAAACTCTCCCTCAACACTCGGCTGGATTGGAGTTCGAGGGGCATCATCGGGCTGAACGTGTGCTGAACTCGGAGGTGCCGTGCGTTTGGTACTTGATCGGTCGGATCGTGAAGACGTACGACTACATCAACCACGTTGTGCTAACGCTTCCGCTTTCGGTCTACGAGGGTACGTAGACAACACTCTCCCCTCTCATTGCTATGCATCACCATGATCTTGCGTGTGCGTATAATTTTTTTTGAAATTACTACGTTCCCCATCAGTGGTATCAGAGCCAGGTTTTATGCGTAGATGTCATATGCACGAGTAGAACAAAAGTGAGTTGTGGGCGATATAAGTCATACTGCTTACCAGCATGTCATACTTTGGTTCGGCGGTATTATTGGATGAAGCGGCCCGGACCGACATTACGCGTACGCTTACGCGAGACTGGTTTTACCACTGTGCTATGCACACAGGTGGCTAGCGGGTGTCAGTTTCTCCAACTTTAGTTGAACCGAGTGTGACTACGCCCGGTCCTTGCGAAGGTTAAAACAACACCAACTTGCCAAACTATCGTTGTGGTTTTTGATGCGTAGGTATGAACGATTCTTGCTTAGCCCGTAGCAGCCACGTAAAACTTGCAACAACAAAGTAGAGAACGTCTAACTTGTTTTTGCAGGGCATGTTGTGATGTGATATGGTCAAGACGTGATGAGATATAAGTTGTTGTATGAGATGGTCATGTTTTGTTGAAGTTATCGGCAACTGGCAAAAGCCTTATGGTTGTCTCTCTATTGCATAAGATGCAAGCGCCAAATAATTGCTTTACTTTATCGCTGTGCGATAGCAATAGTTGCAAGAGCAATAGTTGGTGAGACGACCATGTGACGACACATTGATATACATCAAGATGATGGAGATCATGGTGTCATGCCGGTGACATGGAAATCATGACGATGCTTTGGAGATGGAGATCAAAGACACAAGATGATGATGGCCATATCATGTCACATATTTTGATTGCATGTGATGTTTATCTTTTATGCATCTTATTCTGCTTTGATTGACGGTAGCATTATAAGATGATCTCTCACTAAATTTAAAGATAAAAGTGTTCTCCCTGAGTATGCACCATTGCCAAAGTTCGTCGTGCCCAGACACCACGTAATGATCGGGTGTGATAAGCTCTACGTCCATCTACAACGGGGGCAAGCCAGATTAGCACACGCAGAATACTCATGTTAAACTTGACGAGCCTAGCATATGCAGATATGGACTCGGAACACTGAGACCGAAAGGTCAAGCATGAATCATATAGTAGATATGATCAACATAGTGATGTTCACCATTGAAAACTACTCCATTTCACGTGATGATCGGTTATGGTTTAGTTGATTTCGATCACGTGATCACTTAGATGATTAGAGGGATATCTATCTAAGTGGGAGTTCTTAAGTAATTTGATTAATTGAACTTTAATTTATCATGAACTTAGTCCTGGTAGTATTAGCATATCTATGTTGTAGATCAATAGCTCGCGATGTTGCTCCCCGTTTATGTTTTATATGTGTTCCTAGAGAAAACTAAGTTGAAAGATGATAGTAGCAATGATGCGGAACCTAATTATCTGTTTCCTTGAATACCAGAGTTGCCTTTTGTATTGGCAAAGAGTGAATCTTTATCTGACCCTATAATGGCTCAATCCGATCCAACAACGGTACTTCCAAAGGCTCCTCGGCTAAGAAAAATAATAGTTGTATTGGATCCGTGATCTGAGGTTTATCCTCATTGCTGCACAAAAGAATTATGTCCTTGATGCACCGCTAGGTGACAGACTTATTGCAGGAGCAGATGTAGACGTTATGAATGTTTGGCTAGCTCAATATGATGACTACTTGATAGTTTAGTGCACCATGCTTAAACGGCTTAGAATAGGGACTTCAAAGACGTTTTGAACGTCATGGACCATATGAGATGTTCTAGGAGTTGAAGTTAATATTTCAAGCAAAAACCCGAGTTGAGAGATATAAAGTCTCCAACAAGTTCTATAGCTAAAAGATGGAGGAGAATAGCTCAAGTAGTGAGCATATGCTCAGATTGTCTGGGTACTACAATCGCTTGAATCAAGTGGGAGTTAGTCTTCTAGATAAGACAGTGATTGACAGAATTCTGTAGTCACCATCACCAAGTTAATAGAACTTCGTGATGAACTATAATATGCAAGGGATAACGGAAACGATTCCCAAGCTCTTCGTGATGCTGAAATTAACGAAGGTAGAAATCAAGAAAAACATCAAGTGTTGATGGTTGACAAGACCACTAGTTTCAAGAAAAGGGCAAAGGAAAGAAGGGGAACTTCAAGAAGAACGACAAGCAAGTTGCTGCTCAAGTGAAGAAACCCACGTCTGGTCCTAAGCCTGAGACTAAGTGCTTCTACTGCAAAGAGATTGGTCACTGGAAGCGGAACTACCCCAAGTATTTGGCGGATAAGAAAGGATGGCAAAGTAAACAAAGGTATATTTGATATACAGATTATTGATGTGTATTTTACTAGTGTTCGTAGAAACCCCTCAGTATTTGATACTGGTTCAGTTGCTAAGAGTAGTAACTCGAAACGGGAGTTGCAGAATGAACAGAAACTAGTTAAGGGTGAAGTGACGATGTATGTTGGAAGTAGTTCCAAGATTGATATGATCATCATCGCACACTCCCTATACTTTCGGGATTAGTGTTGAACCTAAATAAGTGTTATTTGGTGTTTGCGTTGAGCATGAATATGATTTGATCATGTTTATTGCAATACGGTTATTCATTTAAGTTAGAGAATAATTGTTGTTCTGTTTACATGAATAAAAACCTTCTATGGTTATACACCCAATGAAAATGGTTCGTTGGACCTCGATTGCAGTGATACACATATTCATAATATTGAAGCCAAAAGATGAAAAGTTAATAATGATGGTGCAACTTATTTGTGGCACTGCCGTTTAGGTCATATTGGTGTAAAGCGCATGAAGAAACTCCATGCTGATGGGCTTTTGGAATCACTTGATGCTTGCGAACCATGCCTCATGGGTAAGATGACTAAAACGCCGTTCTCCGGAAAAATGAAGCGAGCAACTGACTTATTGGAAATAATACATACTGATGTATGCAGTCCGATGAGTGTTAAGGCTCGCGGCAAGTATCGTTATTTTCTGACCTTCACAGATTATTTGAGCAGATATGGGTATATCTACTTGATGAAACATAAGTCTGAAACATTTGAAAAGTTCAAAGAGTTTCAGAGTGAAGTGGAAAATCATCGTGACAAGAAAATAAAGTTTCTACGATCTGACCGCGGAGACAAATATTTGAGTTACGAGTTTGGTATTCAATTAAAACAATGTGGAATAGTTTCAAAAACTCATGCCACCTGGAACACCACAGCATAATGGTGTGTCCGAACATCATAGCCGTACTTTATTGGATATAGTGCAATCTATGATGTTTCTCACCGATTTACCACTATCGTTTTGGGGTTATGCATTAGAGACAGCTGCATTCACGTTAAAACTATGGTTTGGCAAGAAACCAAAGTTGTCATTTCTTAAAGTTTGGGACTGCGATGCTTATGTGAAAAAGTTTCAACATGATAAGCTCAAATCCAAATCGGAGAAATGTGTCTTCATAGGATACGCAAAGAGTCAGTTGGGTACACCTTATATCACAGATCCGAAGGCAAGACATTCATTGCTAAGAATGGATCCTTTCTAGAGAAGGAGTTTCTCTCGAAAGAAGTGAGTGGGAGGAAAGTAGAACTTGATGAGGTAACTGTACCTGCTCCCTTATTGGAAAGTAGTTCATCACAGAAATCTGTTCCTGTGACTCCTACACCAATTAGTGAGGAAGCTAATGATGATGATCATGTAACTTCAGATCAAGTTACTACCGAACCTCGTAGGTCAAGCAGAGTGAGATCCACGCCTGAGTGGTACGGTAATCCTGTTCTAGAGGTCATGTTACTTGACCATGATGAACCTACGAACTATGAGGAAGCGATGATGAGCCCAGATTCCGCAAAATGGCTTGAGGCCATGAAATCTGAGATGGGATCCATGTATAAGAACAACGTATGGACTTTGATTGACTTGCCCGATGATCGGCGAGCCATTGAGATTAAATGGATCTTCAAGAGGAAGACGGACGCTGATAGTAGTGTTACTATCAACAAAGCTAGAATTGTCGCAAAAGGTTTCGACAAGTTTTATACAAACTTGCGGCGAAGCCTGTATTTACAAGAAAGTGAGTGGGAGCACCACAACATTTCTGATAAGTATATGTGAATGACATATTGTTGGTCGGAAATAATGTATATTTATTCTGCAAAGCATAAAGGAGTGTTTGAAAGGAGTTTTTCAAAGAAAGACCTCGGTGAAGCTGCTTACATATTGAGCATCAAGATCTATAGAGATAGATCAAGACGCTTGATAAGCTTTTTCAATGAGTACATACCTTGACAAGATTTTGAAGTAGTTCAAAATGGAACAGTCAAAGAAAGAGTTCTTGCCTGTGTTACAAGGTGTGAAATTGAGTAAGACTCAAAGCCCGACCACAGCAGAAGATAGAAAGAAAATGAAAGTCATTCTGATAGAGGCGGGGTGTCCCGATCTTTCGATGAGATGATTACTAACGATTTGGTGGAGACGACTTTGACGATCCGACTACAAACGTGCACGACGTTGCGCCTTAGCAATCGCTAAACCAACTCCGGGAGGTTATTGACCACGCCGGAGCACAATCAACCTGACCATGAAGGTCTATTCCTGCAAGCAATCGAAGAACAAGCAAGAATATGATAAAAGCAATCTGAATATTGCGAGTATATATGAAGTATTGATAAAGGTGGGGATCCGGAAGCGGTCTTGGTCTGGTCGTTGGACACAAACGAAGTACACGAAGTTGCAATGGCTAACTTTTAACTAAACAAATCCCAAGGAAAAAGCTACTAGGTGGATCTACTTATATAGGAGCAAGGGGTGGCGGCCAAGGAGGTGGGAGGACGTCCCAAGGCAGCCTAACACCAACCCTAGGTCGTACAAGGCTCATGGGCCCAAGTGGAGGTGATGCAACACCTTTGGACTTGTTGTTTGACTCAGATTCTGCTGCAACGTCAGATTGTTTCGTCCATATCTCAATGCTCCGGACGAATTTAAGGGTGAATCCAATTAGAGTGGAAAGAGGACAAAATCTACTTTCCAACAAAAAAAGAATCACCCAATTCAGAGTCCGTATGAAAAAGTTCTTGCCGTTTTGAGTCAGGTATGTCTGTGCAGTCCGAATCTGAATCCAGAACGTGAGAGACTTGGACTCTATCTTCTCTTGGCCCAAAAGTGACGTGAAGGGACTTTTTGAACAGCACCTAAACTTCTCTTTTTCCCTTATCTTCATATGTGGATTGTACAAATGTCCCATACACCTGCAATTAGACAAAACACAAAAGTGTGTGAAGTATTTTTGTTCTGGATATTATAAATAGATTATTGAATAGTTGACACTATAAATCACCTGACAAATATGTATGTATGCAATATTTTTGGTCGTATCCAAGGTAGTCATGTCCTCATCATCCTCCCCTTCTTGAAAATAAAGCCGTCCTCGGCGTTGCTTTATCTGAAATGTGGCTAACAAAAGAGACAAGGTGTACATGTTGTATATGTATATGTCATCAATTTTTACTTCCCATGGAATTTGCACATATGACACATGTATACATGAGTAACTTTCATAGTGAATAAAATATAAAGCCAAAATATTATCACAAGAAGTAGAAGGCATGAAAGTATTCCAACTCAGTTTGCACATATAAGTGAAGCTCTTATTCATATGAAAAGATTGACAATATTCATCATTAAACCATCCCAATATTGGTGAATAAACCTTACTTGCATCAAATTTAGATTCTACAACATGCTTAAATAAGCAAACATGCAATAAGTCATTTGACACAGAATCATCACCAAGATTAGAGGTCATATCAAAATGATTAAACATTGGTCCTTTTGCATCAACAGTTAATTCATTGGGTGCACTCAAAATTGTTGGTATTTCAGTTGTTTGATCACATGACGCATTCATGACAGTAACATGATTCTCTAAAATAGGTGATGCGCTCAAATCAACAGGTAACTCAACACATAATGTATTCAAGTTAACTAGGCATGCATCATTCTCATGTGAAGTTATATCATCAATACCTTTACAGTTACCTTGTTGCAAAGATGTAGCTGATGTAGGTACGGATGATGGCGATGTACCATACTCTTGAGATGATGTCGCGCTCACAATCTGAGGTGTTGCTCCTCTAGTAGGTGCAACGGTGGAGGAACAAAGCGGTGGTGGTGAGCATGAACTAGAATAGTAGTTGTTGTAGTCACCCAATGCATCCTCGTGTAACTGTCTCTCAAAGGTACAAGCACGAACATACATACCAGTAATGCAACGAGGAATATACTGAAATTGTGCCTGAATATCATGGTTCAAACCACCAAAAAATCTATTCATTGTATCATCCTCAGATTCTTCTATGTCACAATGATGCATATAAGATTTGAACTCTTGGTAGTAAGCATGAACAGTGTTACTGCCTTGTTTTAATTGTTTCAATTTGAGAAGCAATTCACGACGATAGTAAGGAGGAAAAAATTGTTGTCTCATTACAGCTTTCAAATCTTTCCAAGTTGTGGGTTGGTTATCAATGTTTTTCTTACAATGCACACTCCACCAAGTAGAAGCAAAACCAGTAAATGCTCTAGTGACAGCTCATACTCGCTCAAGTTCAGAAAAGTCATGGTGACTAAAAACTTGTTCTACTTCAAGCTCCCAAGCTAGATAAATAGTAGGATTAAATCTACCCTCAAATAACGGTAAAGAGATAACCTGACCATGTGCTTGTGTGTGTTGTCCCAACTCTCGTGATGGTGATGATGTGTCCGTCGTCCAAGAACTTCTGTCTCCGGAACCTGTCATGATTAGTAGAAACAAGAAACAAAATTCGAGAATAATGTTCCTATGAACTACTAGGATGTGGTTGTAAAGTGCTCACAGTAAAGCAAATATCAATATCTTACAAGTTCTTACCATGCGGCAGGTGGTGACCGGCAACCAGCGGTGTCAAATAACTCCGAAGATTGAGTAAAGCGATTGCCAGGTGAGCGTATGTATACACGGTGTAGAAATATGTGGAGCTTGGAAGGCCAAATATATGGTAGCAAAAGATCAGCAATAATCAATTCAGAGATGCAATGTTGAATAAACGCTCAACGACGGTACTGTGCTGGTCCTAGGCTAGACCGTGCTAGAGACGCGAGCCTAGAACACTAAAAAAATCACGGCGCGACGCGTAACAAAGGCGGAGCACACTCTGAATATCTTTTTTTTTCCACCTTTTTCACGGAATTTTTTTCACTTTTTTTCTTTTTTTTCTCTCACTTTTTTTCTTTTTTTTCTTTCTCTTTTTTTTCACAAACAAGCTAGATAAGATGCAGATTGGATCTAGTGATGACGCGAACGACCTCAAGTATGATTATGAAAATGAATGATGGGGAGTACGTGGTGGAAATTGATGGATGGCGGTGGTGGACAGCGGATGCAATAATGACGCGGTGGTGGTATATGGCAACGACAATGAAGATGGTGCGGCGGTGGCGTGACAAACTGTGAACAGAACTTGAAACTCTAAAGGACTAGACACTAAGACCAGCGACTCGACACGACGATGCAACCGATAATTCAATAATGCAAACAATGAAAAGAAAATTGCAAAGGCTCAGACTGGATTGGACAAAAGGATGAATAGATCTAACTTTTTTGTGGCTTTTTCTTGGACAATAGGTATGAAAATAAATCTAATCTAGGGGAAACTTGAAATTCTCACCGAGCAACCTGAAAACTGATACCACTTGATAGAGGCGGGGTGTCCCGATCTTTCGATGAGATGATAACTAACGATTTGGTGGAGACGACTTTGACGATCCGACTACAAACGTGCATGAAGTTGCGCCTTAGCAATCGCTAAACCAACTCCGAGAGGTTATTGACCACGCCGGAGCACAATCAACCTGACCATGAAGGTCTATTCCTGCAAGCAATTGAAGAACAAGCAAGAATATGATAAAAGCAATCTGAATATTGCGAGTATATATGAAGTATTGATAAAGGTGGGGATCCGGAAGCGGTCTTGGTCTGGTCGTTGGACACAAACGAAGTACAAGAAGTTGCAATGGCTAACTTTTAACTAAACAAATCCCAAGGAAAAAGCTACTAGGTGGATCTACTTATATAGGAGCAAGGGGTGGCGGCCAAGGAGGTGGGAGGACGTCCCAAGGCAGCCTAACACCAACCCTAGGTCGTACAAGGCTCATGGGCCCAAGTGGAGGTGATGCAACACCTTTGGACTTGTTGTTTGACTCGGATTCTGCTGCAGCGTCAGATTGTTTCGTCCATATCTCAATGCTCCGGACGAATTTAAGGGTGAATCCAATTAGAGTGGAAAGAGGACAAAATCTACTTTCCAACAAAAAAAAGAATCACCCAATTCGGAGTCCGTATGAAAAAGTTCTTGCCGTTTTGAGTCAGGTATGTCTGTGCAGTCCGAATCTGAATAATAAAAGACTTGGACTCTATCTTCTCTTGGCCCAAAAGTGACGTGAAGGGACTTTTTGAACAACACCTAAACTTCTCTTTTTCCCTTATCTTCATATGTGGATTGTACAAATGTCCCATACACCTGCAATTAGACAAAACACAAAAGTGTGTGAAGTATTTTTGTTCTGGATAATATAAATAGATTATTGAGTAGTTGACACTAGAAATCACCTGACAAATATGTATGTATGCAATATTTTTGGTCGTATCCAAGGTAGTCATGTCCTCATCACATTCCCTATGCCTCAGCCATAGGTTCTATGAAGTATGCCATGCTGTGTACCAGATCTATTCTATACCCTACACTGATTTTGGCAAGGGAGTACAATAGTGATCTAGGAGTAGATCACTGGACAACGGTCAAAATTATCCTTAGTGGAATAATTATATGTTTCTCGATTATGGAGGTGACAAAAAGGTTCATCGTAAAGGGTTACGTCGATGCAAGTTTTGACACTAATCCAGATGACTCTAAGTCTCAATCTGGATACATATTGAAAGTGGGAGCAATTAGCTAGAGTAGCTCCATGCAGAGCATTGTAGACATAGAATTTTGCAAAATACATAGTGATCTGAATTTGGGAGACCCGTTGACTAAATTTCTCTTACAAGCAAAACATGATCACTCTTTGGGTGTTAATCACATAGCGATGTGAACTAGATTATTGACTCTAGTAAACCCTTTGGGTGTTAGTCACATGGAGATGTGAACTAATCACATAAAGATGTGAACTATTGGTGTTAAATCACATGGTGATGTGAACTAGATTATTGACTCTAGTGCAAGTGGGAGACTGAAGGAAATATGCCCTAGAGGCAATAATAAAGTTATTATTTATTTCCTTATTTCATGATAAATGTTTATTATTCATGCTAGAATTGTATTAACCGGAAACATGATACATGTGTGAATACATAGACAAACAGAGTGTCACTAGTATGCCTCTACTTGACTAGCTCATTGATCAAAGATGGTTATGTTTCCTAGCCATAGACATGAGTTGTCATTTGATTAACGGGATCACATCATTAGGAGAATGATGTGATTGACTTGACCCATTCCGTTAGCTTAGCACTCGATCGTTTAGTATGTTGCTATTGCTTTCTTCATGACTTATACATGTTCCTATGACTATGAGATTATGCAACTCCCGTTTACCGAAGGAACACTTTGTGTGCTACCAAACGTCACAACGTAACTGGGTGATTATAAAGGTTCTCTACAGGTGTCTCCGAAGGTACTTGTTGGGTTGGCGTATTTGGAGATGAGGATTTGTCACTCCGATTGTCGGAGAGGTATCTCTGGGCCCTCTGGGTAATGCACATCACTTAAGCCTTGCAAGCATTGCAACTAATGAGTTAGTTGCGGGATGATGTATTACGGAACGAGTAAAGAGACTTGCCGGTAACGAGATTGAACTAGGTATTGAGATACCGACGATCAAATCTCGGGCAAGTAACATAACATATGTTGTGAGAATCTAGGACAAGGAGAGAGGGGCGGCGCCCCCTTCCTTCCTTCTCCTCCACTCCTTCCCCCTCCCAAGTCCTAATCCAACTAGGAAAGTGATGAGGACATCAATACCATTGTTACACCCACAGCCCCTGCTGCTATACATACTGGACCAATTACTAGAGCTCGCGCACGCCAATTGAATTATCAGGTATTTCGTTTATTGGTAATGATTCTAATGTTCATGAGAATATGATGCTGCCTAAATTGGATACATTTGTTTTGCTTACAAATGAAGGGCCTAGCTTGGAGAAGGATGATCATTGGAGCAAGAACAAGCATGGAGTTGATGGCATGCGCCAGGGAGACAAGAACAGAGTTTCAAGTGATGATTTCAGGACTTTGAAGCCACCATAATGAGTGCATGAAGCCTTGGACGAAATATACAAGATGCCACTTCATAATTTTCGTCCAGAGGCTATTCTAGGTGCTGCGTCACCTTCTTTCTGGGCCAGGCCCATGTAATTTCGAAATACTTCAATATAGGGGCTATTTTTAGAGTCCGTATGTGTGGGGAAACAAGAGTTAGGGTGGGTTTCGGACCCCTCCTCCAAGGGCCACGAAATTCCCCCCTCTTCCTCCATATATACAGCCCCTAGGGCATCGTTTAGACTTTGGGTTTTGTTTAGATTAAAAGGTCGCCATAGCTGCAACTTCGCGTACTTCGTTTGTGTTCAACGACCAGACAAAGGCGTCACAGAACCCCACCTTGATCAATAAAGCTTTCCTCTTATATTCGCAATATCCAGATTGCAATCTTAGTTTCTTGCTTGTTCTTCGTTTGCCTGCAGGAAACAGACCTTCGTGGTCAGGTTGATCGTGCTCCGGCGTGGTCAATAACCTCTCGGAGTTGGTTTAGCGATTGCTAAGGCGCGACGTCCTCGCACGTTCGTAGTCGGATCGTCAAAGTCGACTTCATCCTAAACGATAGCCACCATCTCATCGAAAGACGGGACACCTTTGCCTCTATCAAGTGGTATCAGATTTCCAGGTTGCTCGGTGAGATTTTACAGTTTTTCGTAGTTTAGATCGAGTCTGTTCTTCATACCTATAGTCCACGAAAAAGCCAAAAAAAATTAGGGTTAGTTCATCCTATCCGAACCAATCTGAGCCTTTGCATAATCTTTTCTGTATTTGCTTTGTTGAATTTGCGGTTGCATCGTCGTGTCAAGTTGCTGTACTTAGCGTTTAGTCTTTTAGAGTTTCGAGTTCTGGTCATATTAGTCACGTCGCCGCCGCACCATCATCATAATCCCTGCCAACTTCCACCACCGCTTATCCGCCACTGCTCTGAGTCCATATACCACCAACGCTCCGAGTCCATATACGACCACCGATCCGTATCCATATACCACCATCACTTCGAGTCCATCTCATATTAGGTTTGCTTTCGAGATCCATCTGTTGCCAGATTCGTGTTTCCTTGTTTGAGTAGGTTTGGGATTCCATCAATCTTTTGCCGTCCGTAGAAGAGGTTGGTTTCCAAAAAAAAAAGAGTCCGGAAACCACCCTCTGTTTAGGCCCAATTTTTTTTCAAAAACGCACTTGACAAAAAAATTTCTGGCTATCCTATTTTTAGGTGTTTCTTAGCCTTTTGAGACAGTCGCCGTTATTGAAAGTTTTTTTTGAGCCGTTTCCAGTTTTTGGGTCTGGGCAGTCGAAAAAAAAATTGTCGCAAAAATTTCGTGTCTATCCTGTCAGTTTGACCTGGGAAGAGTTTTGAGACACTCGCCATTATAGCGATTTTTTTCCAGAGTGTGCTTTTCCCTTGTTTACGTGCAGCGCCGTGATTTCGTTAGTGTTCTAGGCTCGCGTCTCTAGCACGGTCTAGCCTAGGACCAGCACAGTACCGTCGTTGAGCGTTTATTCAACTTTGCATCTCTGAATTGATTATTGCTGATCCTTTTTGCTACCATATTATAAGCCTTCCCAGCTCCACATACATCTACATCGTGTGTTTGACTCTCCCTGGTAATCGCTCTATCCAAGCTTTGAGAGTTTTGACTACATCGGTTGCCGATCACCGCCTGCTGCTGGGTAATAACTGGTAAGAATTTAAGATTTGCTTAAAGGATTTGTGACACCCACCACCACCACCACTTGTTAGTAGTCTATAGGATCATATTCTTGTGTGTTTCTATTGCTGCTAACCATGCCAGGATCACAACCCGACGAGATTGACTGGGAGAATTTAACAAACAAGGAGCTTCATGATAAGTTTCAGAAAATGATGACTGAACAGGTGCAAGATGTGCTGAACAATTTTGAAGAGGCCATGGAGAAGATCACTGGCCTTGAGAAGACGTTCGAAACAAAGCTCGATAACAGATTTAATGAACTGCTTGCGCGTCTTCCACCACCGGCTGCACCTAACGCACCTCTACAACAACAACAAC
The DNA here is from genome assembly GCA_032464435.1 of Aegilops umbellulata. Classification (NCBI taxonomy): domain Eukaryota; kingdom Viridiplantae; phylum Streptophyta; class Magnoliopsida; order Poales; family Poaceae; genus Aegilops; species Aegilops umbellulata. Next base: position 199,541,399 of record CP136058.1, on the reverse strand, counting down.
AACAACAACGACTACCTCCACATCGCGAAACAGCCCTCCGCCGAGCGACCTGTGTTCATCTTGCGCTTGGCCAACCTGTTGGTGCTGCTGTTGATACTTCTGTGGCTCCTGCTGCTGATGCGGAGGAGGATGATTATGTGGGATATTACGAGGATGAGGTTGATCAAAATTAGAACTACGTGCAACCACCAGCACCACAACCACCAGGTCGTCCACATGCAAATAATGGCAACGTTAGGGCTCCCCCTAAGGTACGAGATCATGACCATCTCCCTAAACTAAAATTGAATATTCCACCATTTGAGGGTAGATATGTTCCTGATATATATCTTACTTGGGAGTTAGAAACTGAACAACGATTTACATGTTTACAATATCCTGAGGAGAGACGTGTTCCTGCTGCTGTCTGTGCTCTCACTAGCTTTGCATGTGTTTGGTGGTCTGAACATTGTGGATTATATCCTGTTCCAGCTACTTGGGCTGCTTTGAAAACTGCTATGCGTACTCATTGGGTTCCACCATATTATCAACGTGAATTACTTCAAAAATTGCAGCGCTTAAGATAAGGAAAAATTCTGTAGAAGAATATTATCAGGAATTACAAACTGGCTTGATTAGATGTGGTATTGTTGAGGAGAATGAAGCTATGCTTGCACGTTTTCTGGGTGGATTAAATAGAGAGATTCAGACCATTCTAGATTATAAAGATTATAATAATATCACTCGTTTATTCCATCTTGCTTGCAAAGCTGAACGTGAAGTGCAGGATCGACAGGCATTGGCGCGAACTAACTTTTCTGCAGGTCGACCTTCATCATGGACGCCGCGTGCATCCTCTACTTCCACACATTCTACTGCATCGGCACCTCCATCAGCTGCCCCCTCCAACTGTGATACAAGAAAGCAGGCACAACCACCACTATCTGCCAAAGGCACACCTTCTGGGTCTGCACAAAGCTCTTCTTCATCCATGGCATCAACAGGGCAAACACGTGATATTATTTGTCGTCGTTGCAAGGGTGGAGGTCATTATGCGAGAGAATGCCCATCTAAGCGTGTGATGATTGCTACCGAGGATGGTGGGTATGAGTCCGCTAGTGACTATGATGAGGAGACTTTGGCTCTTATTACACGTGAAGAGCACGGTGGAGATGATTCTGATCATGAGACACAATACATGGCTCCTGAAGATGCTGACAGGTATGAATGTTTGGTTGCTCAACGTGTTTTGAGTGTGCAGGTTACACAAGCTGAGCAAAATCAGAGGCATAATTTGTTCCATACAAAGGGAGTTGTGAAGGAACGTTCTATTCACGTCATCATAGATGGAGGGAGCTGCAACAACTTGGCTAGCATGGAGATGGTGGAGAAGCTATCTCTCACCACAAGACCACATCCACATCCTTACTACATCCAATGGTTCAACAACAGCGGTAAGGTTAAGGTAACACGTACTGTTCGTGTGCATTTTAGTATCTCTACATATGCTGATTATGTTGATTGTGATGTGGTACCTATGCAAGCATGTTCCTTATTACTTGGTAGACCATGGCAATTTGATAAAAATTCTGTACACCATGGTAGAAACAATCAGTATACTCTTGTTCATAAGGACAAAAATGTTACTTTGCTTCCTATGACTCCTGATTCCATTTTGAAAGATGATATTAATAGAGATAATAAAGCAAAACAGGAGCAAAATAAGAGTGAAAATCAGATTGTGGCAAAAGAATTTGAGCAACAAATGAAGCCTAATAATAAACCATCTAGTGTTGCTTCTGAAATTAAATTGAAAAGTGCATGTTTATTTGCCACCAAATCTGATATTGATGATCTAGATGTTCGCAAATCTATTTGCTATGCTTTTGTGTGCAAAGAGGCATTATTTTCATTCGAGGACGTGCCTTCCTCTTTGCCTCCTGCTGTTACTAACATTTTGCAGGAGTTCGCTGACGTCTTTCCACAAGACGTGCCACCGGGATTACCACCTATTCGAGGGATTGAGCATCAAATTGACTTAATTCCCGGTGCATCGCTACCCAACCGTGCACCATACCGTACCAATCCAGAGGAGACGAAGGAGATTATGCGTCAAGTACAGGAGCTGCTCGACAAAGGTTATATACGTGAATCTCTTAGTCCTTGTGCTGTTCCTATTATACTAGTGCCTAAAAAGGATGGTACATCGCGTATGTGTGTTGATTGTAGAGGCATTAATAATATTACTATTCGTTATCGTCATCCTATTCCTAGGCTAGATGATATGCTTGATGAATTGAGTGGCTCTACAATATTCTCCAAAGTTGATTTGCGTAGTGGATACCATCAAATTCGTATGAAATTGGGAGATGAATGGAAAACATCATTTAAAACTAAGTTTGGTTTATATGAGTGGTTAGTCATGCCTTTTGGGTTAACTAATGCACCTAGTACTTTCATGAGACTAATGAACGAAGTTTTACGTGCTTTCATTGGACGATTTGTGGTAGTCTATTTTGATGATATACTGATTTATAGCAAATCTTTGGAAGAACATTTGGAACATTTATGTGCTGTTTTTAATGCTCTACGTGATGCACGTTTGTTTGGTAACCTTGGGAAGTGCACCTTTTGCACCGACCGAGTATCTTTTCTTGGCTATGTTGTTACTCCACAGGGAATTGAAGTTGATAAAGCCAAGATTGAAGCTATTGAGAGTTGGCAGCTGCCCAAAACGGTCACACAAGTGAGGAGTTTCCTTGGTCTCGCTGGTTTCTATAGGCGTTTTGTGAGAGATTTCAGCACCATTGCTGCACCTCTCAACGAGCTTACTAAGAAGGATGTGCCTTTTGTTTGGGGTACCGCACAGGAAGAAGCCTTCACGGTATTGAAAGATAAGTTGACACATGCTTCTTTACTCCAACTTCCTGATTTTAATAAGACTTTTGAGCTTGAATGTGATGCTAGTGGAATTGGATTAGGAGGTGTGTTATTACAAGATGGCAAATCTGTTGCATACTTTTCTGAAAAATTGAGTGGGCCTAGTCTGAACTATTCTACTTATGATAAAGAATTATATGCTCTTGTTCGGACCTTAGAAACATGGCAACATTATTTATGGCCCAAAGGATTTGTTATACTTTCTGATCATGAATCTTTGAAACACATTAAAAGTCAAGCTAAACTGAACCGTAGACATGCTAAATGGGTTGAATTCATTGAGGCTTTCCCTTATGTCACTAAACACAAGAAGGGTAAAGAAAATGTTATTGCGGATGCATTGTCTCGTCGTTATACTATGCTTTCACAACTTGACTTTAAAATATTTGGTTTGGAGACCATCAAAGATCAATACGTGCATGATGCTGAATTTAAAGATGTATTGCAGAATTGTAAAGAAGGAAGAACATGGAACAAGTTCGTTGTTAACGATGGATTTGTGTTTCGTGCTAACAAGCTATGCATTCCAGCTAGCTCCGTTCTTCTTTTGTTGTTGCAGGAGGCGCATGGAGGAGGACTAATGGGACACTTTGGCGTGAAGAAGGCGGAGGATATACTTGCTACACATTTCTTTTGGCCAAAGATGAGATGGGATGTTGAGCGTTTTGTTGCTCGCTGCACTACATGTCAAAAAGCTAAGTCACGACTCAATCCTCATGGTTTATATATGCCTTTGCCTGTACCTAGTGTTCCTTGGGAGGATATATCTATGGACTTTGTTTTAGGTTTACCTCGAACAAAGAAGGGGAGGGATAGCATATTTGTTGTCGTGGATAGATTCTCGAAAATGGCACACTTTATACCATGTCATAAAAGCGATGATGCTGTTAATGTTGCTGATTTGTTCTTTCGTGAAATTATTCGCTTGCATGGTGTGCCAAATACTATTGTTTCAGATCGTGATACTAAATTTCTTAGCCACTTTTGGAGATGTTTATGGGCTAAGTTGGGGACTAAACTGCTTTTTAGTACTACTTGTCACCCCCAAACTGATGGACAAACTGAAGTAGTCAATAGAACATTGTCTACTATGCTTAGGGCTGTTTTGAAGAATAATAAGAAAATGTGGGAAGAATGCTTGCCTCATATTGAATTTGCTTATAATCGTTCATTGCATTCTACTACTAAGATGTGCCCTTTTGAAATTGTGTCTGGTTTCCTACCTCGTGCACCTATTGATTTGTTGCCTCTTCCATCTTCGGAGAAGGTTAATTTTGATGCTAAAGAACGTGTTGAATTGATTTTAAAAATGCATGAGTTAACTAAGGAAAGCATTGAGCGTATGAATGCTAAATATAAACTTGCTGGAGATAAGGGTAGAAAACATGTTGTGTTTGCACCTGGAGATCTTGTTTGGTTACATTTCCGTAAGGATAGATTTCCTAATTTGCGCAAATCAAAGCTAATGCCACGTGCTGATGGTCCTTTTAAGGTGTTAGAGAAAATAAATGATAATGCATATAAACTTGAGTTGCCTGCAGATTTTGGGGTTAGTCCCACTTTTAACATTGCAGATTTGAAGCCTTATTTGGGTGAGGAAGATGGGCTTCCGTCGAGGACGACTTCATTTCAAGAAGGGGAGGATGATGAGGACATCAATACCATTGTTACACCCACAGCCCCTGCTGCTATACATACTGGACCAATTACTAGAGCTCGCGCACGCCAATTGAATTATCAGGTACTTTCGTTTCTTGGTAATGATTCTAATGTTCATGAGAATATGATGCTGCCTAAATTGGATATATTTGTTTTGCTTACAAATGAAGGGCCTAGCTTGGAGAAGGATGATCATTGGAGCAAGAACAAGCATGGAGTTGATGGCATGCGCAAGGGAGACAAGAACAGAGTTTCAAGTGATGATTTCAGGACTTTGAAGCCACCATAATGAGTGCATGAAGCCTTGGACGAAATATACAAGATGCCACTTCATAATTTTCGTCCAGAGGCTATTCTAGGTGCTGCGTCACCTTCTTTTTGGGCCAGGCCCATGTAATTTCGAAATACTTCAATATAGGCTGTTTTTAGAGTCCGTATGTGTGGGGAAACAAGAGTTAGGGTGGGTTTCGGACCCCTCCTCCAAGGGCCACGAAATTCCCCCCCTCTTTCTCCATATATACAGCCCCTAGGGCATCGTTTAGACTTTGGTTTTTGTTTAGATTAAAAGTTCGCCATAGCTGCAACTTCGCGTACTTCGTTTGTGTTCAACGACCAGACAAAGGCGTCACAGAACCCCACCTTGATCAATAAAGCTTTCCTCTTATATTCACAATATCCAGATTGCAATCTTAGTTTCTTGCTTGTTCTTCATTTGCCTGCAGGAAACAGACCTTCGTGGTCAGGTTGATCGTGCTCCGGCGTGGTCAATAACCTCTCGGACATTCGTAGTCGGATCGTCAAAGTCGACTTCATCCTAAACGATAGCCACCATCTCATCGAAAGACGGGACACCTTTGCCTCTATCAGAAGGGGGGGGGAGTCCTACTCCCGGTGGGTGTAGGACTCCTCCGGCGCGCCTCCTCCTATGGCCGGCCACACCCCCACCCTTGCTCCTTTATATACGGGGGCAGGGGGGCACCCCAAAGACACAACAATTGATCAAGTTGATCTTTTAGCCGTGTAGTGCCCCCCTCCACCATAGTCCACCTTGGTGGTGCTTAGGCGAAGCCCTGCGTTGGTAGAACATCAACATCGTCACCACGTCGTCGTGCTGACGAAACTCTCCCTCAACATCAGTTGGATCGGAGTTCGAGGGACGTCATCGGGCTGAACGTGTGCTGAACTCGGAGGTGCCGTGCGTTCGGTACTTGATCGGTCGGATCGTGAAGACGTACGACTACATCAACCGCGTTGTGCTAACGCTTCCGCTTTCGGTCTCCGAGGGTACATAGACAACACTCTCCCCTCTCATTGCTATGCATCACCATGATCTTGCATGTGCATAGGGATTTTTTTTGAAATTTCTACGTTCCCCATCAGCTAGAGTGACAAAAGCTTAAACGCTAGTTTATGCGTTGCTTCGTAAGGCTGATTTGGATCCACATGTTTCATGCTATGGTTAGGTTTACCTTAATACTTTTGTTGTAGTTGCGGATGCTTGCAATAGAGGTTAATCATAAGTGGGATGCTTGTTCAAGTAAGAATAGCACCCAAGCACCGGTCCACCCACATATCAAATTATCAAAGTACCGAACGCGAATCATATGAATGTGATGAAAACTAGCTTGACGATATTCCCATGTGTCCTCGGGAGCGCTTTTCCTTATATAAGAGTTTGTCCAGGCTTGTCCTTTGCTACAAAAAGGATTGGGCCACCTTGCTGCACTTTATTTACTTTTGTTACTTGTTGCTCGTTACAAATTATCTTATCACAAAACTATCTGTTACCACTTATTTCAGTACTTGCAGAGAATACCTTGCTGAAAACCGCTTATCATTTCCTTCTGCTCCTCGTTGGGTTCGACACTCTTACTTATCGAAAGGACTATGATAGATCCCCTATACTTGTGGGTCATCATTGATCCCAGTGACAGTAGGGGAAATGACACGTATTGTATTGTTGCCATCGAGGATAAAAAGATGGGATTTACATCATATTGCATGAGTTTATCCCTCTACATCATGTCATCTTGCTTAAAGCGTTACTCTGTTCTTATGAACTTAATACTCTAGATGCATGCTGGATAGCGGTCGATGTGTGGAATAATAGGAGTAGATGCAGAATCATTTCGGTCTACTTGTCACGGACGTGATGCCTATATACATGATCATACCTAGATATTCTCATAACTATGCTCAATTCTATCATTTGCTCGACAGTAATTCGTTTACCCACCGTAATACTTATGATATCTTGAGAGAAGCCACTAGTGAAACCTATGGCCCCCGGGTCTATTTTCCATCATATTAATTTCCAACACTTAGCTATTTCTATTGCCGTTTATTTTACTTTGCATCTTTGTTTCTCTTTATCATAAAAATACCAAAAATATTATCTTATCATATCTATCAGATCTCACTCTTGTAAGTGACCGTGAAGGGATTGACAACCCCTTTATCGCATTGGTTGCGAGGTTCTTATTTGTTTGTGTAGGTGCGTGGGACTCGAGCGTGGTCTCCTACTAGATTGATACCTTGGTTCTCAAAAACTGAGGGAAATACTTACGCTACTTTACTGCATCACCCTTTCCTCTTCAAGGGAAAACCAACGCAGTGCTCAAGAGGTAGCAACGACACTGGTGGTTCTCCGATCACCCTTGAATCCATGTGATCAAATCGTCACTCACCACTTAACGTGGTTGCTGCCAATCATCGTCAAGCCTTGCTGATGGCGTCTAGATGTGCATCCTGCCTGCTGGTGTCCGCTACGTGCACCATGCGCCTGATCGTTGTCACCAATCCGGTTAGGCGTCCACTCTCGAATCTGCATACTCATAGTGCTATATTACTCCTTTTAGACTGATGTGCATCCTCATTGCCTACATGTGTGTATTGTTGTGTGCACGAGACACTGGTGAATGAAAACATCTCGGTAAGCTGGATGTCCTTGACATGTGGCGTTTCTGTAGCGGTGCATCCATGCCTGCTTTCGTCATGGTCACGGGCGAGGAGACACGGTGCATACTCAAAAATGAAAAATAAAAGCGCATCTATAGAACCAGGATCCACCACACCTGATTAAGAACAACAATACATATCAAACAACAACAATGGACATCAAGAAAACAATTGTCGGGCCTAAGATTAGTACGAGCTTCAAGCACGCAAAATCTTGCTGTTGTCGCTGCACGTCGCCATCGTCGCCCGCGAGCTAGCTAGCTGTTGTTGTTGTTGTCACCACTGCGGGCTAGCTAGTTGCCGCTGCGTCGGGAGTTAGCTAGCTAGAACCCGATGCATGGCAAGCAAGCTAGACGCTGATACGTCTCCGTTGTATCTACTTTTCCAAACACTTTTGCCCTTGTTTTGGACTCTAACTTGGATGATTTGAATGGAACTGACCCGGACCGACGCTGTTTTCAGTAGAACTGCCATGGTGTTATTTTTATGCAGAAATGAAAGTTCTCGGAATGACCTGAAACTTCACGGAGAAATTTTTTGTAGTTAATAAAAAATACTGGCGAAAGAATCAAGGCCAGGGGGCCCACACCCTGTCCACGAGGGTGGGGGCGCGCATACCCTCCTGGGTGCGCCCCCTGCCTCATGGGTCCCCTGGTGCTCCACCAACCTCAACTCCAACTCTATATATTCATGTTCGGGGAGAAAAAAATTAGAGAGAAGGATTCATCGCGTTTTATGATACGGAGCCGCCGCCAAGCCCTAATCTCTCTCGGGAGGGCTGATCTGGAGTCCGTTTGGGGCTCCGGAGAGGGGAATCCGTCGCCATCATCATCATCAACCTTCCTCCATCACCAATTTCATGATACTCACCGCCGTGCGTGAGTAATTCCATCGTAGGCTTGCTGGACGGTGATGGGTTGGATGATATTTACCATGTAATCGAGTTAGTTTTGTTAGGGTTTGATCCCTAGTATCCATTATGTTTTGCCACTGTTACTGCTACTATCATATTACTTTGCTACTAAATACTTTGCTGCAGATATTAAGTTATCCAAGTGTGGTTGAATTAACAACTCAATTGCTAATACTTGAGAATATTCTTTGGCTCCCCTTGTTTCGAATCAATAAATTTGGGTTGAATACTCTACCCTCGAAAACTGTTGCGATCCCCTATACTTGTGGGTTATCAAGACTATTTTCTGGCACCATTGCCGGGGAGCATAGCTCTATTCTTTGAGTCACTTGGGATTTATATCTGCTGGTCACTATAAGGAACTTGAAAGACGAAAGAACTAAGATTTTTCCCTCAACTATGAGGGGAGGTAAGGAACTGCCATCTAGCTCTGCACTTGATTCACCTTCTGTTTTGAGTAAGCTTGCGACACTAAACCTGCTTGTGCTATTAATTCTGATATGTCGCATCTTATTGATGATGCCACATCTGCTATGCATGATACTTATGATGAAACTACTTCTATGCTTGATACTACTGTGCCACTAGGTGAATTTCTTGATGAACAAGTTGCTAGGGCTAGAGAGAATGAAATTATTGAAACTGATAATATTGATGAAAGTGACGATGAAGATTCTCCCCCTAGATATGAATTGCCTGTTGTGCCAAAGGGTTATGTTATGGATGAAGAAACTTCTAGAGACTTTCTTGCTTGCAATGATAGGAGTGATCTTAAGAAATTATTAGCTAAGCTGAAACAAAAATCTCTGAATGCTAGAATGAAATATGACCCTGCTTTTGCTACTTCACCTATCTTTGTAACTGATACGGATTATGATTTCTCTGTTGATCCTGAGATAATTACTTTGGTTGAATCTGGTCCTTTTTATGGCTATGAATCTGAAACTATTGTGGCACATCTTACTAAATTAAATGATATAGCCACCCTGTTCACTAATGATGAGAAAACTCGCTACTATTATATCCTTAAATTATTTCTGTTCTCATTAAAGGGTGATGCTAAGATATGGTTTAATTCTCTTGATCCTGGTTGTGTGCGTAGTCCCCAGTATATGATTTATTACTTCTCTGCTAAATATTTCTCCGCTCACAAGAAACAAGCTGCTTTAAGGGAAATATATAATTTTGTGCAAATTGAAGAAGAGGCTCCCACAAGCTTGGGGGAGGCTTCTCCAATTAATTAATGCTTTGCCTGATCATCCTCTCAAGAAAAAAAATGAAATACTTGATATCTTTTATAATGGACTAACCGATGCTTCCAGAGACCACCTAGATAGTTGTGCTGGTTGTGTTTTCAGGGAAAGAACAGTTGATCAAGCTGAATTACTATTGAATAATATGTTGACTAATGAAAATAATTGGACACTTCCTGAACCAATTCCTAAGCCAACCCCAAAGAAAAGGGGTATTCTATTTCTCAGTCCTGAAGATATGCAAGAGGCAAAGAAATCTATGAAAGAAAAAGGTATTAAAACTGAAGATGTTAAGAATTTACCTCCTATTGAATAAATACATGGTCTTAATTTGCCGCCTGTTGAAGAAATAAATGGTCTTGATAACCCGACACAGGTAGTAAAGGTAAATTCTCTCTATAGATTTGATGAAGGTGATATTCCTCGTTATAAGTCTGCTAGCCAATGCTTATATGAGTTTGATAATTTTATTGTTAAACAAGAAAACTTCAACGCTTATGTTGGTAGACAATTGAAACATAATGCTTATATGATTGAGCACTTGAGTGATTATATGGATAGTGTTAATGGTGAACTGAAACTCATTAGTAAACATGCTTCTATGGTTACCACTCAAGTAGGACAGGTGCTTAAAGCTCAAAATGATTTGCTCAATGAATTACATAGTAAGAAGAATGATAATGCTGTTAGAGTTATGACTAGAGGGGGCAAAATGACTTAGGAACCTTTGTATCCTGAGGGCCACCCTAAGAGAATTGAGCAAGATTCTCAGAGAACTAATGTTGATGCACCTAGTCCTTCCAAGAAGAAGAAAAAGAAAAATGATAGGACTTTGCATGCTTCTAGTGAACCTGTTGTAGGCACACCTGAGAATCCCAATGATATTTCCATCTCTGATGCTGAAACACAATCTAGTGATGAACATGAACCTAGTGATAATGTTAATGTTGATGCTCAACCTAGTAATGACAATGATGTAGAAATTGAACCTGTTGTTGATCTTGATAACCCACAATCAAAGAATCAACGTTATGATAAGAGAGACCTGTTGCTAGGAAGCATGGCAAAAAAAGAGAACCATGGGTTCAAAAACCCATGCCCTTTCCTCCTAAACCATCCAAGAAAAAGGATGATGAGGATTTCCACCATGCTTGCTAATTATACTTTTAAGGGTGGAATACCTAAGAAACTAGGAGATCCAGGAGTACCAATGATAGAGGCCGGGTGTCCCGATCTTTCGATGAGATGATAACTATCGATTTGGTGAAGATGACTTTGACGATCCGACTACAAACGTGCATGACATTGTGCCTTAGCAATCGCTAAACCAACTTCGGGAGGTTATTGACCATGCCGGAGCACAATCAACCTGACCACGAAGGTCTATTCCTGCAAGCAATCGAAGAACAAGCAAGAATATGATAAAATGAATCAAATATTGCGAGTATATATGAAGTATTGATAAAGGTAGGGATCCGAAAAGCGGTCTTGGTCTGGTCGTTGGACACAAACGAAGTACACGAAGTTGCGTTGGCTAACTTTTAACTAAACAAATCCCAAGGAAAAAGCTACTAGATGGATCTACTTATATAGGAGTGAGGGGTGGAGGCCAAGGAGGTGGGAGGACGTCCCAAGGCAGCCTAAAACCAACCCTAGGTCGTACAAGGCTCATGGGCCCAAGTGAAGGTGATGCAACACCTTTGGACTTGTTGTTTGACTCGGATTCTGCTGCAGCGTCAGATTGTTTCGTCCATATCTCAACGCTCCGGATGAATTTAAAGGTGAATCCAATTGGAGTGGAAAGAGGACAAAATCTACTTTCGAACAAAAAAAGAATCACCCAATTCGGAGTCCGTATGAAAAAGTTCTTGCCGTTTTGAGTCAGGTATGTCTGTGCAGTCCGAATCTGAATCCAGAACGTGAGAGACTTGGACTCTATCTTCTCTTGGCACAAAAGTGACGTGAAAGGACTTTTTGAACAGCACCTAAACTTCTTTTTTCCCCTTATATTCATATGTGGATTGTACAAATGTCCCATACACCTGCAATTAGACAAAACACAAAAGTGTGTGAAGTATTTTTGTTCTGGATAATATAAATAGATTATTGAATAGTTGACACTAGAAATCACCTGACAAATATGCATGTATGCAATATTTTTGGTCGTATCCAAGGTAGTCATGTCCTCATCAACCAACTATACCATGCTCCATTAAAAGAAACTATGTTAGAACTGCTTTATGTGATCTTGGAGCCAGTGTTAGTGTTAAGCCTCTCTCCTTATATCGTAGACTTGATTTGAATAAGTTGACACCTACTGAAATATCTTTACAAATGGCTGATAAATCAACTGCTATACCTGTCGGTATTTGTGAGGATGTGCCTATTGTGGTTGCAAACGTTACTATTTTAACGGACTTTGTTATTCTTGATATTCCCGAGGACGATAGTATGTAGATTATCTTTGGTAGACCCTTTTTGAATACTGCAGGGGCTATTATTGATTGCAACAAAGGCAATGTCACTTTTCATGTTAATGGAAATGAGCATACAGTACACTTTCCAAGGAAACAACGTCAAGTCCATAGTATCAATTCTATTGAAAAAATTCCATCGATTATTATTGGAGGTTTTGAATTTCCTCTTCCTACTGTCAAGAAGAAATATGATATTCTTGTTGTTGGGGATGTGCATATCCCCGTTGAGGTAACATAGTGTTATTCGAAATTTCTCCGGTTACATGTTATTCGGAATGAGTTTGTTAACAAGACTTGATCAACCTTGTTAGTGGATTCCTTTTGATGAGCATGAGATGGATGAAGTTAGAAAGCACAACCTTCTGTACCCTCCTTTTACTTTTTGTTATTTAGATTAAATAAAGCAAAAATAGTATTTTCTATCTCTTTTCTGAATTATCCTTGCAATAAAAAATACCCCAAAAATAAAAGTTCTCCAAATACCCCGAAAATGAAATATGATTTTTTCTAGAATATTTGAGAATATCTGGCACTGAGAACACACCAGAGGGAGCAAGCACCTAGCCACGAGGGTGCAGGGCGCACCCACCCCCTGGGCGCACCCCCTGCCTCGTGGGCCCCTAGTAGCTCCCCTCCACTTATTCCAGCCACCACACACTCCTTCTTCCTCCAAAAAAATCACCAACCAGCTCAAGCACGAGTTCTTGCTCATTTTGCTGCGATTTCCGATCTCCTTGCTCAAAGCTCCACTCACAAACTGCTTTGGGAGATTGTTCTTCGGAATGTGACTCCTCCAATGGTCCAATTAGTTTTTGTTCTAGTGCTTTATTCATTGCAAATTTTTGCTGCCTAGGTGATCTTGTTCTTGAGCTTGCATGTCAAATTTATATGGTCCCCAGTAGTTCTAATGCATGATATAGTCTCTAGGCACTTGTAGGAGTAGTTGCTACCAATTTTGTTGAGTTTGGTTCACTTTTATTTTGAGTTATTAATATTTTCAGAAATTTTTCAGAGGAAGAAATATGTCTAGGAAATTGTTCCAAGGTGGTTCTTCAAGGAAGCAAGGACCCAGGCCCGCAATGCGTGAGCCAGACCATGAACCACCAAGAGAAGCTCAAGTGCGGCCTTGTGAATGGCTGTCATAAGATTTCATGGTCCAGGCAAGAATTAAGGAGGAATTTGACGCATATGTGCGTAATGCTGAACTAGAGGGCTTCATGCTAGATAAGTGCCGTCAGTATTACTACCTAACTGATTCCTTTGTGAGAAGGTTCAAATTTTCGTCTTCATGTAATTCTCACACTGTCCTATTTGATATCCATGGCAAATCTTACACTATGGACTTAGAGGATTTTAATACTGCTTGCAAACTTCCACAATGGGGTAGTGCTAGTGAACCTCGCAAATATGAGTTTAAAGATTTTCTTGCTAGTATTACAGTGGGGGAATCTAGAGACATAACACAAGCTACCATAGGGAGCATTCATTTTCCTGCTATACATTATTTTGCTCTCTTCATAGGTAGGTGTATAAATGGCAAAGATGAAGCATGTCACATGTGTGTCCCTGATCTTAGTGTTCTCAAGAGTGCTGTTTTAGGAGATAAACAATATAACTTGGGGGCCATTGTTGCACGGAGGTTGCATAATAATGGTTTAAGTGGAGACTTGTTTGGGGGGATTTATGCAACCCGTGTGGCTAACTTCCTTGAGATACCCGTACATGAAAATGATATGGAATTGCCACCCACTTATCTAGATTATGATGCTATGGTTCGCCATCAATTTATTGAGAGGACCGAACAACCTCTCCAGTACTGACTAATGTTTGACAGGCGCCGCATTTTCCATGTTGCTCTCCCCGTTCCTACTTTCTTTGACTTTCAGGCAAAAGGGAGATATATTATAACCAAAGAGGAGGCGAACGAGTATAAGAGGAGGACGGAGGCAGCCTGCCTCCAAACTGCAGCTCATGAGGCAATAGCTGCTGCCTCTCAGTACGACCCCAACTATAACTTTGGAGATCCGCCAGGCCAGCCGTGGCCATAGACCAACTTAGGCCAAAATCCTAAGCTTGCGGGAGTACGTATTTCTCACCGACATTACATTCATGTTCACACACTCATTCTAGTTGTCGGTACTCATACTTTTTCACTGTACTATCCATGCTAGTTTATTTCCTTTTTATGCTTTCTTCTTGTGTGTTTGATAAACCTTAAGAAAAACAAAATAAATTAGTTGCAGCTTTTAGCTAGTTTACTTTCCATGCCGGTAGTAGTAATAATTAAAAGAAAACCCAAAAAGATTTCTCGTTCTTCTTTTGCTTGTTGGGAGCTTTCCCGTGTAAATAGTTTTATTTATTTTCTTTTCTTTGGGGGTCGAGAGGAGAAGACCATAATGAAAATGTTGAAGTGGCTCTTATATGCATTATTGTTTATTTAACCAAGAGCCCATATTACTTTGTCTTCTCCTTTGTGTCAGATGCTTGCATATTCCAGCTTAGTCCAATGCACGTGCACTATTATTATTATTATTATTATTATTATTATTATTATTATTATTATTATTATTATTATTATTATTATTATTATTATTATTGTTATTATTATTATTATTATTATTATTATTATTATTATTATTATTATTATTATTATTATTATTATTATTATTATTATTATTATTCACATCGTTCGGTCATGCAAGTGAAAGGCAATAATGACGATATATGATGGACTGATTGAGATAAGAAAAGCTGGTATGAACTCGACCTCTCTTGTTTTTGTAAATATGATTAGTTCATCGTTCCTGATTCAGCCTATTATGAATAAACATGTTTGCAATGACAATTAGAGATTATAGTTGCTTATGCCATGCTTAATTAGCTAGGAGTTTATAGTGGTTTACCTTGCGTGCCAACATGCTATTAAAGTTGTTGTGATGTGGTATGATAGGGTGGTATCCTCCTTTGAACAATTCGAGTGACTTGACTTGGCACATGTTTACGCATGTAGTTGAAAGAAAATCAACATAGCCTCCACGATATTTATGTTCATGGTGGATTATATCCTACTCATGCTTGCACTCAATGTTTATTAATTTTAATTTATGTTCATGACTATTGTCGCTCTCTAGTTGGTCGCTTCCCAGTCTTTTTCTAGCCTTCACTTGTACTAAGCGGGAATACTGCTTGTGCATTCACTTCCATAAAACCCCAAAGTTATTCCATATGAGTCCACTATACCTTCCTATATGCGGTATCTACCTGCCGTTCCAAGTAAATTTGTATGTGCCAAACTCTAAACCTTTAAATGAAATTCTGTTTTGTATGCTCAAATAGCTCATGTATCAACTAGGTCTGTCTGTATCTTCCATGCTAGGCGGGTTATTCTCAAGAGGAGTGGACTCCTCTCCTCACTCATGAGAAAATGGCTGGTCACCGGGATGCCCAGTCCCATGCTTTAAGCAAATCAAATCGAAATACTTGCAAACAAAACTCCCCTAAGGCTGTTGCTAGTTGGAGGCAGTCGTTGTTTCGAGCCAGCCATGGATTGATGCTTGTTGGTGGTGGGGGAGTATAAACTTTACCATTCTGTTTGGGAACCACCTATAATGTGTGTAGCATGGAAGATATCGAGATCTCTCGGTTGTTATGTTGACAATGAAAGTATGCCGCTCAAAATATTATTCATCTTGCTTTAAAATCGAGCTCTGGCACCTCTACAAATCCCTGCTTCCCTCTGCGAAGGGCCTATCTCTTTACTTTTATGTTGAGTCATCACCCTCTTATTAAAAAGCACCAGCTGGAGAGCACCGATCTCATTTGCATCCATTACTATTAATTTACGTTGGGTATGACTATGACTGGATCTCTTTTACCATGAATTACAATGTTTAGTTAGTCCTTGATCTCCAGAGGTGCTCTGCATTTATGTTTTGCGATCTCAGAAAGGGCTAGCGAGATACCATCTTTTTATATCATATTATGATTGTTTTGAGAAAGTGTTGTCATCCGAGATTTATTATTATGGCTCGCTAGTTGATTATGCCATTGATATGAGTAAATATGAGGCCTAAATGTTATTGTGAATATGGTTAGTACATAATCTTTGCTGAAAACTTGAATGCTGGCTTTACACATTTACAACAACAAGAGCAAACAAAGTTTGTAAAAGTTTTTCTTTATCACTTTCAGTTTATCAACTGAATTGCTTGAGGACAAGCAAAGGTTTAAGCTTGGGGGAGTTGATACGTCTTCGTCGTATCTACTTTTTCAAACACTCTTGCCCTTGTTTTGGACTCTAACTTGCATGATTTGAATGGAACTAACCCGGACTGACGCTGTTTTTAGCAGAACTGCCATGGTGTTATTTTTGTGCAGAAATAGAAGTTCTCGGAATGACCTGAAACTTCACGGAGAATATTTTTGGAATTAATAAAAAATACTAGCGAAAGAGTCAAGGCCATGGGCCCACACCCTGTCCACGAGGGTGGGGGGCGTGCCTACCCCCCTGGGCGTGCCCCTGCCTCGTGGGCCCCCCTGGTGCTCCACCGACCTCAACTCTAACTCTATATATTCCCGTTCGGGGAGAAAAAAATCAGAGAGAATGATTCATCGCGTTTTATGATACGGAGCCGCCGCCAAGCCCTAATCTCTCTCGGGAGGGCTGATCTGGAGTCCGTTCGGGGCTCCAGAGAGGGGAATCTGTCGCCATCGCATCATCAACCTTCCTCCGTCACCAATTTCATGATACTCACCGCCGTGCGTGAGTAATTCCATCGTAGGCTTACTGGACGGTGATGGGTTGGATGAGATTTACCATGTAATCGAGTTAGTTTTGTTAGGGTTTGATCCCTAGTATCCATTATGTTTTAAGATTGATGTTGCTATGACTTTGCTATGCTTAATGCTTGTCACTAGGGCGCGAGTGCCATGATTTCAGATCTGAACCTATTATGTTTTTATGAATATATGTGAGTTCTTGATCCTATCTTGCAAGTCTATAGTCACCTATTATGTGTTACGATCCGTTAACCCCGAAGTGACAATAATCGGGATCATTACCGGTGATGACCGTAGTTTGAGGAGTTCGTGTATTCACTAAGTGTTAATGCTTTGGTCTGGTACTCTATTAAAAGGAGGCCTTAATGTCCCTTAGTTTCCAATAGGACCCCGCTGCCACGGGAGGGTAGGACAAAAGATGTCATGCAAGTTCTTTTCCATAAGCACGTATGACTATATTCGGAATACATGCCTACATTACATTGATGAATTGGAGCTAGTTCTGTGTCACCCTATGTTATAACTATTGCATGAGGAATCGCATCCGGCATAATTCTCCATCACCGATCCAATGCCTACGAGCTTTTCACATATTGTTCTTCGCTTATTTACTTTTCCGTCGCTACTGTTACAATCACTACAAAACCAAAAATGCTACTGTTACTTTTGCCACTGTTACCGCTACTATCATATTACTTTGCTACTAATACTTTGCTGCAGATATTAAGTTATCCAGGTATGGTTGAATTGACAACTCAACTGCTAATACTTGAGAATATTCTTTGGCTCCCCTTGTGTCGAATCAATAAATTTGGGTTGAATACTCTACCCTCGAAAACTGTTGCGACCCACTATACTTGTGGGTTATCAGACGCCGTCGCCGCGAGCTAGCTGCTGCCTGCTTGTCGCATCCGTCCCTGTGGTCCTCGTCTTGCTCTATGGCAGTGCTTTCACCGGCAAGATGCGCGCGCGGTCGAGACAGATCCAATTGTAATTTAATGGACGTTTTTGATGCGGAGCATCCTATGGACATCACCATGTCAAGAGTCCGTTCGGCGAGTGACACGTGTGACATCTACTTCACATACACAAAGGTGAATCATCTCCTTTACACGTGCTCACTTGACCCCTTCGAGGATGGTATACTGCTTGACACTCCACTCGTGTGCATGCATAGGTATTGTCGAAACACTACGGACGACGAGGAGGAGTGCAAGCGCCAGGGAACAACTACACCATCCACAAGAGAAGCATGGAAGAGAAGGAGGAAGAAGACCCAGGATGAGCGGTACTACTGCCCACACCAAGCGGCACTACCGCTTGCAAGCGGTACTACCACCCTCCCAAGCGGTACTACCGCTCTGCCTGTGCGCAGCCACGGGCCTTTGGCCTTGTATCCCTCTCCCACTTACCCCTTCGTGGCTAAGACTATAAATAGACCACCTCCACCTCCTTTCTAGGGTTAGCAAAGTAGTAGCTCATTAGAGATAGAGCTTTGCTCATCCATACCGGATCGTCTCTTCGAGAGTGACCGCGGCCCCTCTACGGAGAAGATCCATCTTGGATTCAAGACCTCCATGTGAGCATGTGAGAAGATCCTCCGGGATATCAAGACCTCAACTCCTCCAAGGATTGGGATGAACGCTACCTTGTATCTTTCCCTTTGTTGTTCATGTACCTTGTGGATCTTGTGTGTTTGATTGTCTAGTGGATGTGTGATTGGACTTGTTCTTGAGTGTTTCCCCTCGTGTTTTCCCCTCGTTCTTCCCCATGTTCGTCGTGTTCTTCGAGGGATCTCGCTCCTTTCGTGAAAGATCGGCCGTCTAGGGTTCTACCCTACATCATCTTGGTATCATGAGCCACGTTGATCACGATTTCGGAGCCCCCTCTCTTTGTTTTGTAGCTTGATTTTGTTGATTTCGTCCTAAATTCGAAAATTCCCCACCAAAAATAGCCCCAAATTTTTTTTGTGATTTGTTGGTGTGATGATGTTTTGTTGGATTTGATCCATGGATTTGCTTGGTTTCGAGTGGATCTAGCATCTCCCCAAGTTTCCCCACTTTCCATCCACGAAATCTCTCCAATTTTGACCCCGAAATCACCCATTTCCGCCCCAAAATCGCGTCCCGATTCGATCTGCGAAGAATCCCGTCACGAGCGGTACTACCGCCCATCCGAGCGGCACTACCGCTTAGCACCTCCAAGCGGTACTACCGCCCTTCCAAGCGGCACTACCGCCCCTCCCAGAGCCAGATTTTGCGAAAAAACCCGACACGAGCGGTACTACCGCCCATCCCAAGCGGTACTACCGCTTACAAGCGGTACTGACGCCCATCCGAGCGGTACTACCGCCCATGCCAGTTTCAGCATTCCGAGTTTCACCGTTTTGTCCATAACTTTTCACTCCGAACTCCGATTTGAGTGTTCTTTGGCTCGTTTTGAAGCTAGCGACATGCCCGAGGTCCTCATCTTGGTTTCACCACCTTTTGACTCCATAATTTTTTTTGGAACTTTGGCATCTTTGCCTAGGGCTTCCACCACATCCTCCGCATAACCACCACCGACTTCCGCAACCTAACCAATTTTATTCCCCATCACATTTGAGGTTGTTTGAGTTGCGATTCGAGTCTCCTAAGGTGTTTAGGCTACTTAGGGACGATTGCTTCTTCATTAACCACCACCTTACCTTCCGCATAGGTTTGACCACCATACACTTCCGCCATCGCAACCTAACCCATTTTGAACGGGTTTCCACCAATACTTCCGCAACCACCATCCGCATTCCCGCTACCACCATTTGACTTTTGTCCTTGAGATTTTGAGTTGTGGTTTTTCCGTTTCCTAAGGTGTTTCGGCTACTTAGGGACGAGTCTCCATCATCTTGGTATCTACATGAAGAACACCGCCACTCATCATCGCCAAGGACGGTAACCTCGACGACACCATTGTATATTCCCTTGCATTTGCATTGATAACCCTTAGCCCATTTTGCGTTACTTACCTATCGAGACTAGCCATTTGAGTATTGCCCGGCAACGTTACTTGTGCACATTAGTGGTCTACACCTCCCATTGCATACATACCATATCATATTGGTATCATATCATCCCTTGTGTCACAAGATTGTTCCCGCATATACACAATTGCTATCTTGGTTTGTGCATTTCGCAAAGTGGCCATACATACAAAAAAAAGAGAATAAGCTTTTAAGCAAAAGAGAAGAGCAAAGAAGCTTGTAAGCAAGTGCCATAGCATGATACCACATTGCATATAAGATTGTCATATCCGATCATCTTGGATCAAACACCGGGAACCATACATCTATAGCATACTTGGGATAGAAGTTTATCCATTTTGCATATCATAGGTTGTGCACAAGTGTCGTATCCGCCTATAGAGCAATCGTGCTAGCGTCTCTCTTGAGTTGTGCAACACGAGCGTTTTCCGTGGACTCCACATTTTGTGCTCATTCCTTGGTTGCACGACCCCATTTATCTATCCGTGTGTGTGTTTCCGTGTGCCATTCTTTGCTATTGGTCTACTTGTTTCACTTGCGAATTTGTGAATCTCTTTCAACATTATTGACTCTTGCTAACATTTTGAATTAAATTTTTGTGCCACTATCCTCACCGAGCTACACCATAAGCTTTAGTTTTTAGGTGTGAGTGAACAAGTCCGGTACCAATTCCACTATTCTTTCATCTCACATTGAGTGAAACGAGATATATCCTCAACTTTGGGAAAAGGTAACTTGGTATTGTCTATCTCATTTCCTACTCACCTCTACTCGAGTCTTGTGATGGATAGGCAAGGCATTTCACCCTCGGTTTACAACAACAATGACGAGTTCGATGCCACGAACAATTCCAACGACGCCAAGATGCAAGCTCAAATGGAGGAGATCAAAGCCCTCATCAAGTCCTACAAGCGATCTTCCTCATCTTCGAGAAGACGCTCAAGAGCACATGCTTCCAAGCTACCATCTCTGGCAAGATCACATCGGCATCGACACCATCACCACCAAGAACGTGAAGGTCAAGAGCTCAACACCAACAACCGCTCAACGACTTCACCATCTCCCTTGGCATCTTCGCCAAGCGACTTCAAGGCATCTTCGCCTTCGGATATACGGCATCTTCGCCAACAAGCACCTCAAGACTACGCTCAAGAGAAGCTCCCCAAGCTCAAGTCCGCGACCTCCACGAGCTACTACGACCTCGACACCGACCATGAGATTCCTTTCTATGGGACTCTAGAACCCGAGGAGTATCTCGAGTGGGAGCGTTTGATGGACGACTACCTCAAGCTACATCAAGTTCCTCCCGAAGATCAAGTGAAGTGCGCCACAAGAAACCTCCATGACTACGCCTCGACATGGTGGTTTCATACACCTTTGGAGAGCTACGACATGAGTTGGCCCAAGACGAAGAGAGCTTTGCGGCGAGAGTTTGTGCCTCCAACCTACACGGAACAACTTCTACGCCAATTGGAGAACACCATCCAAGGATCCAAGTCCATCGACGAGTACTTCAAGGATATGAAGATTGCCTTGCGACGAGCCGGCGTGGACGACTCCATGTCAATGAAGTTCCACTTCATGATGGGACTGAACAACGACATCTCCAAGACTATCTTCCTCGAGAACTACAAGTCCCTCGACGACTACTACATTGGTGCTCTCAAGGCGGAACAAGAACTCATGAAGGCCAAGGCTTCTCCACCCCAAGCACACTTCTCGAAGACCAAACTCAAAGACGACGAGCATGAGGCAAGTACCACCAAGATGTCCAAGCCCGATGAGCTCCAAGACGATGTTCCCAAGTTCGACTTCACCGCCATCCCTCTTTGTGGCATTGATGATGCCGAGTCCTCCACAACTCTTTTTCAAGATGGTGCGGCGACGAGTACGACTACGGAGACCTTCAAGGACCAAGCTTTGGAGGCGAGCGACTTGGTGACGAGCAAGGATGATGCTTCCATCCTAGGAGGCGCGAGCGATGATGTGCCATCTTCGGCCTTCATCCATGGTGACGGCGATGAGATGGTTGAGCATGGGATTTTCCCTTCGACCACGGCGACGTATGATGACTTGAGTGACTTGTACCACCATATTGAGAGTGAGAGTAACTTCACCACTAGCCACATATGTGATGTGTGTCCCCAATTCCCATGTGAGGAGAGCCACAACCCCCACCACTTGAGTGAGATGAGTGACTCCACCATACATGAGATTGAGTGCACCTACATTGAGGGAGTGAGTGAACCACCACATAGAGAGAGTGAGGCCACTTCGATTTCTGACGACTTAACCTCTACCTCTATTGTGTCTTCTCATTTGGTGCTAGGTCCCATTTATGATGACGCGCCGATCCTCGACGACTTCGTCCTTCCTATGGACATGACGATGGCCATGGTGGAATATGATGCACCCCCCACATGGTTCCATCAAGATGAAGATGACCACCATTTGGTCTTTGCCACCTCACCTACACCACTTGAGTGGAATGAACAAGGTAACATAGGTGAAGGTGATGCTCTAGTCCCACTAGTGGACATTCTTGACATTGATTGCTTGCATGATGTTGATCAACCTATTTCCATGCTTCATGCTAGTGCGACTTCCTCATGTCTTGACTTGCCAATTTATGATGAATATGATGATGAGCATGTTGATTTGCCTAGTTGTGATGCTATGCTTCATAGGATATCATGTGAAAATTCTTTAGGTCACATCATGTTTGACAATCCGCTTGACTTGTCATACGCTATGCATGAGATCAATCATATGTCATATTTGCAATCTCTTCATAGTGACTATGCATATGCCATTAAGATGAACCCAATTTGCACTTATGGCATAGATGACAAGCCCATGGTTATTGGCATTTGTTTTTCTTGTGATGATATTGATATGCTCCCTTTGCATCATTTATCTCATATGCCATGCCATGACTACCTTGCTTCGGATATGCATTGTTTTGGATGTTGTCCATTTTCTCCATATGATGTTTCAAATATTGCTCATGAGGAGACACCCATAGTTTCCTCATACATGTTAGGAGATTTTGATTCATCCTATCCATTGCATGATCCCAATACTTGTGTGCACAATATGCTTCCCATGAATAAACATGATATTGTTGTGCCATATACTAGTATGCTCAATTTGCATCCCCATAGTGTCATACATAACAACTATTCTTTCATGATGGATGACATGTTCTTATACCATGCATCAAATTTCTTTGAGCGATGCTTATCTTGTGCTAACACTCACTTGCACATGCACATCATGATGGATGATGTGTACATTTACCACACACACAATTTCTTTCGTTTGTGTCTCTTTTGTGTAGGTACCCATGAATACTTGTCAACCTCGCAATCCCACGAGTTGACAAAACGAGCTCTAGAGAGCAACGACGATTTGGGATCCCGTGGACTATCCTTACCACCATTCCATTTGCGCAAGGACTACGCACATTTCTTTTACTTGGCCCTCACATGGTTATGGGTTGTTGTCCATTATATATCCTTTGCCCATCTTGCCATGTTCACTTTGCATGATATGCCCATTCCTATGCCTTTGCCATGCATTTGTGACCCATGCTTTTCATTACACATGATGATTGATTCTAGTACTTGTATGTGTATTTGCAAGCGTGGTGGAGATATTGTTTGTTATTGCCATGATTGCTTTGTGCCCCATGCCAATGATGATACTATGATCTTCATTTGTGTTCGTGCTTGCGATATGTCATGTACATTGCCTTTGCCTATTCTTTGCTCACATGACATGATTGCCATGATTTCCTCTAGTGTGTTGCATCTTCGCTCCACTAGCTTGCACGATTTGCTTACTATGATTGCTTGCCTTGTTGCATCACCAATGATTCATACTTGCTCATTTCATGCGGTTGATGACAACTATTTCCATGCTTTGCACATGATTGTTATTGCTTCTTGTCATTTATCTCCATGTGTTGCCTCTCTCATGCTAGATGATTTGCCATGTATTGAGTGCAACAATGCCCTTAGTCTTGATAATGAGTTTGCCCCCATAGCATTCTCACATATAATTGGAGATTTTGACATATTCCTTGTGAAGCATGCTTGTCTTACCTCTTTGCACCATATACCTCGTGCCATGAATATAGCCATTGTTGCATCATATTATTCATGCACTTGTGCTTCTAATGGTTATGTGCAAAAGAAGAAAACCATCATGATGGATGATGTGTTTATCTACCATGCACATACGTTCTTTGCTTTGTTGTGTGCATGTGTAGGATACTTGGACTTTGTGTCGACTTCCACGTCACGTGAGTTGACCATTTGAGCTCTTGAGAGCGAACCACCTTCTACCACAACGATTCTACATCACACTTGCTTGTGCTTCGGCATTGTGAAGGATGCACAAGGACACGCCTTCAAGGTGACATCTTTCTTGAGCATGGATATTGCGGATCATACTACTTGTGTTGCTTGCACGACGAGACTTATTGTTCATCTTGGATCACTTGATTGCACACTTGTTAGAGATCTTGCTTCGACTTGTCATTTTAACCATTCCATGCATCATGATATATATGCCTTGTGTGTTGCATCCAATTCTTGGATTATTTTCTCCTCTTATATGTTTGGTTGCAACAATGTCATAACTTCACATATGCCATGTCCCATTGCTTGTCACATGATTGACTTGATTGCCTCACACATGATGAACAATTGCTCTTTCTATTGTGTTGAGTGCCACACTATGTTCACTACACCCTATGCACATTATGCTTGGATTGTCTTGCACTTGACCTATGTGTTTAGACACTTCATTTTATTTGGTGTTGTGAATGATTCATATGCCTACCATAGACCTTTCATTGAGCAAATTGTGAATGCTTGCTATGACTTTGAGGTAGATGCTAAATCTCTTGTTACACATATTTGCATCCCTACCTCACATTTACATGCTTGTCCCCATGATATCTTTGCTTGTGCTCAATTTATGTGCTTACATACCATGTCACAATCCTTTGTCAAACCATATGCTTTGCATGATGACGACACTTGTTTGGTGACTCACCTCTTGAATGCTTGGGTTTGCCCTAACGCTAACCACATTCTTTTTTCCAAGTGTTTGTTGTCCTTACTTCTTTTGAAGAATTCACTACACGGTGCGACATTGGAGAGTGCACATTTCGAACTTCAAGATGACAAGTACTTGGTGAACGTCCACTTCTACACGGCGAAGCCATCTCTTTCCCATGGTGATTTGGTTTTCGATCCGAGGTCGGATCTTTCCCAAGGGAGGGGAGATGATGCGGAGCATCCTATGGACATCACCATGTCAAGAGTCCGTTCGGCGAGTGACACGTGTGACATCTACTTCACATACACAAAGGTGAATCATCTCCTTTACACGTGCTCACTTGACCCCTTCGAGGATGGTATACTGCTTGACACTCCACTCGTGTGCATGCATAGGTATTGTCGAAACACTACGGACGACGAGGAGGAGTGCAAGCGCCAGGGAACAACTACACCATCCACAAGAGAAGCATGGAAGAGAAGGAGGAAGAAGACCCAGGATGAGTGGTACTACCGCCCACACCAAGCGGCACTACCGCTTGCAAGCGGTACTACCGCCCTCCCAAGCGGTACTACCGCTCTGCCTGTGCGCAGCCACGGGCCTTTGGCCTTGTATCCCTCTCCCACTTACCCCTTCGTGGCTAAGACTATAAATAGACCACCTCCACCTCCTTTCTAGGGTTAGCAAAGTAGTAGCTCATTAGAGATAGAGCTTTGCTCATCCATACCGGATCATCTCTTCGAGAGTGACCGCGGCCCCTCTACGGAGAAGATCCATCTTGGATTCAAGACCTCCATGTGAGCATGTGAGAAGATCCTCCGGGATATCAAGACCTCAACTCCTCCAAGGATTGGGATGAACGCTACCTTGTATCTTTCCCTTTGTTGTTCATGTACCTTGTGGATCTTGTGTGTTTGATTGTCTAGTGGATGTGTGATTGGACTTGTTCTTGAGTGTTTCCCCTCGTGTTTTCCCCTCGTTCTTCCCCATGTTCGTCGTGTTCTTCGAGGGATCTCGCTCCTTTCGTGAAAGATCGGCCGTCTAGGGTTCTACCCTACATCAGTTTTCTAGTGGGGTTTGTGCAATTTTACCGAGACAATGAAATATTTTACAGGATCTGTTCTGCCGGGAAAAAGGTCATACCATAAAAGTATGAAAAAATTGTTTTGCGGTATTCTTTAAACCAATTTTTGCAGGATGGGGTATACAGGATCTGCTAGAGATGATCTAAGTATAAGTACTTTCCCCCCTTTCGTTTAAAGGGCGTATCTTCTTTTTTCTGTCTTGATAGTCTCGCTTTTATTGCTCTTCAACATATTTATTTAGATTTTATAAGGGGCAACGCTGGACGCCGATCGACTGGCCGAAATTTCGATCGCTCACTGCATGTGCGTTGGATTGAGTTGTGATCCCATTCCACGCCTTGACGATATGCTAGATGAGCTTAGCGAAGCCACCATCTTCTCAAAAATTGATCTTAAAAGTGTCTATTAACAAATTCATGCTCAAGAGGGTGATGAATGGAAAATTGCTTTCAAAACCAAGTTTGGCTTATATGAGTGGTTAGTCATGCCTATGGGCTTATCCGAGGCACTACTTTCATGCGTGTGATGCATTACGTTCTTCTCAAATACATTGCCACATGTGTTGTGGTCTACTTTGATGACATACTTGTGTTTAGCGGATCTCCAGAAGACCATGCCACCCATCTTAGGACCATTTTGCAAACTCTTTGAAACGAGCAACTTTATGCTAACATGGAGACATGCACATTTGGTGTTGACAAGCTTGTTTTCTTGGGCTTTGTTGTGTCTTCTAAGGGTGTTCATGTTGATGAAGCTAAAATTGATGCTATATCTTGGCCACAACCAACCAACTTGCAACAAGTGCGTAGGTTCCTTGGTTTAGCCGGATTTTATCAATGCTTTGTGAAGGATTTTAGCACCATTGAATGCATTAAGTAAAAAAGAATGCATCATTTGTTTGGGGACCACCCTGAGATAACGCATTTCATGATCTTAAGAATTTGCTTACACATGGTCCATTGCTTGCAATGCCCAATTTTGATAAAACTTTTGAAGTGCATTGCGACGCTGGTGGTAATGGCATAGTAGGTGTGTTGATGCAACAGAAGCGCCCAATCGCATACTTTAGCGATAAACTTTTTGTCGCACAGCTTAACTACCCCATTTATGACAAAGAGTTGTATGCTTTAGTGAGAGTCTTGCATGTGTGGGAGCATTATCTTCACCCTCGTGAATTTGTCATCCATACAGACCATGAGACGCTTAAATACCTTAAAGGTCAAACAAAATCGAATAAGCGACATGCCAAATGGAGTGAGTTCACTGAGTCATTTCCTTATGTTATCAAGTACATCAAAGGCAAGAAAAATGTTGTGGCGGACGCTCTTTCCCGCAAGTGCATGCTTGTAACTCAATTTGAATTGAATGTCATAGGATTTGAGCACATTAAAGACTTGTATGCGCAGGATGTTTCATTTGCCATTCCTTACGCAAAATGTCTAATGCATCACACTTGGGAGCAATATTATATCAAGGATGATTATCTAATGAGAGCTAACAAGCTTTGTATCCCCGAGTCTTCTCTTTGTTTATTGCTTTTGCAAGAGGCTCATGGTGGAGGACTTATGGGACACTTTGGACATGACAAGACATTCACTATGCTCTTCAAGAACTACTTTCGGCCCAAGATGTTTCGTGACATCTCACGCTACACCACCTGATGCTCTGCATGTCGCAGAGCTAAGTCCAAAGCTCAAAGCCATGGTCTCTATATGTCACTTCCTATTCCATATCACCCATGGGAAGATATTAATATGGAATTTGTGCTTGGTTTCCCAAGAACTCAAAATGGAAAATATTCGGTATTTGTTGTTGTTGACCGTTTTTCTAAAATGGCACACTTTATTCCATATAACAAGATAGACGATGCTTCACATGTTACAAATCTCTTTTGTAGGGAAATTGTGCGTCTGCATGGAGTGCCCAAGACTATTGTGTCGGACCGTGACATCAAATTCCTTAGCTACTTTTGGAACACCCTATGTGCCAAGCTCGGAATCAAGCTACTCTTCTCATTCACATACCATCCACAAACCAACGACCAAACGAAGGTCACAAACCGGACGCTATCAACCCTCCCCCATGTGTTGATCAAAAAGAACATCAAGGAGTGAGAGGAATGCTTTCCCATCGCAGAGTACGCCTACAATCGAGCAAGACACTCTACTACCGGCAAGTCCCCCTTCGAGGTCGTCTATGGATTCAATCCATTGTTCCAGTTGGACATTCTCCCGCTACCTCTACAAGAGTGCATCGACATGGACGCGAGTGCACGAGCGAGCTGTCTCAAGAAGGTGCATGGAGATACAAGAAAAGCAATCGAGCGCCAAGTAAACCGCCTCGCGACCAAGCTCAACATCAACAAGCAACCCATGATATTCAACATTGGAGATCTTGTGTGGCTACACCTTCGCAAGGACCGCTCCCCCAACGAACGCAAGTCCAAGCTACTACCTTGAGCCGATGGACCCTTCAAGGTGATCACACGCTACAACAACAATGCATACAAGATCGACATACCGCGCGACAAGTACAACATGAGCGATATCTTCAATGTCAAGGATCTCTCTCCCTACCATGGTGATGAGGTTTTTGATCCGAGGTCGGATCTTTCAAAAGGGGGGAGGAGATGATGCGGAGCATCCTATGGTCATCCCCATGGACCTACCTACACCTCCCCAAGTGCCAAGTGGACCGATGACACGAGCACATGCAAGAGCTCTCAAGACCGAGGTGACATCTCTCCTTAGTGATATTCTGTCTTACCCACGTGAGACATGGCTACTACGTAAAGCCGAAATTCTATGTGTGATTAGGTACGAAGAACACCCTCTCAGAGATGCTCGTGACGACGGACAAGTCCCCAAGTACATGGACGAAGGAGCACAAAAGAAGGAACCGGAGAAGGCCTACAAGCCCCGGACATCCGGCCCCTAGCCCGGACATCCAGCCCCTGGAGATGTCAACCACACCAGCAACTCAGCCGAAGACCACCTACAGGCACTGGACATCCGGCCCGGCCATGGAAATCTAGCCCTTCCTACACAAAGAGCATAGAAACCGGCCCCCGCCAGCCCGGGCATCCGGCTTCCAGCCCGGACATCTGGCCCGACATGAGCCACCGGACATCCAGCCCCCAGCCCGGACATCCGACGCATGTTTGCGCACAAAGAGCGGGCCAAAGGCCCATGTATCCTTCGCCCCTACACTATATATACTCTTCCTCTACCGACGTTTAGGGTTAGTGTCGGTGTCAAAACCGGCGGATCTCGGGTAGGGGGTCCCGAACTGTGCGTCTAGGCGGATGGTAACATGAGACAAGGGACACGATGTTTTTACCCAGGTTCGGGCCCTCTCGATGGATGTAAAACCCTACTCCTGCTTGATTAATATTGATGATATGGGTAGTACAAGAGTAGAGCTACCACGAGATCAAGGAGGATAAACCCTAGAAGCTAGCCTATGGTATGATTGTTGTTCTGTCCTATAGACTAAAACCCTCCGGTTTATATAGACACCGGAGGGGGTTAGGGTTACACAGAGTCGGTTACAATGGTAGGAGATCTACATATCCGCATCGCCAAGCTTGCCTTCCACGCCAAGGAAAGTCCCTTCCGGACACGTGACGAAGTCTTCAATCTTGTATCTTCATAATCCAGGAGTCCGGGTGAAGGTATAGTCCGGCTATCCGGACACCCCCTAATCAAGGACTCCCTCAGTAGCCCCTGAACTAGGCTTCAATGACGACGAGTCCGGCGCGCAGATTGTCTTCGGCATTGCAAGGCGGGTTCCTCCTCCAAGTACTTCATAGAAGATTTTGAACACAAAGGATAGTGTCCGGCTCTGCAAAATAAGTTTCAGCATATTGCCTTAGAGAGAATAATATTTACACAAATCTAATCCGCTGACGTATTCTGTAGCATGACATCACGCTACGGCCAAGCCTTTATTCGAA
Source organism: Aegilops umbellulata (assembly GCA_032464435.1). Taxonomy (NCBI): domain Eukaryota; kingdom Viridiplantae; phylum Streptophyta; class Magnoliopsida; order Poales; family Poaceae; genus Aegilops; species Aegilops umbellulata. Next base: position 199,511,315 of record CP136058.1, on the reverse strand, counting down.
TCGTTTTACCCCCCCACCTCAGCGCGTTTCACGAGGCGGTTTCCTTGGCACGTCTTGTCAAAGCAGAGATCGTGTTCCCTTTATTTATGGGATTCTCATCAATACGGACGTGGGTAACCCAACCGCGCCATTGATTACGGCGCTTGGGAGACAAGTGAGTTTTATCAGGCCGGTGGGGACGCATAGCCGCATCCGCCCATATAAGGGGATAAGGATCCACCTTTTAGCCTACGCCTTCTTCCTCCTTTGCCTACTATCTTCCGCGCACTCGAGCTCTAGCGCCCAAGCCTGCATTCCCCACCTCGACCTTCTCCAGTCATGTCCGGAGTGGGAGGAAAGTGGATGGTCTCCTCCGTCACGGAGGGACACATCAAAAAACTGAGGAAGGCCGGATACTTGTCTGACGACATCGCGCACCGGCTTCCCGAAGAGGGGCAGCTTCTCCCCACCCCAAGGCCCCATGAGTGGGTAGTGTTCCTTCCCCACTTCCTCCCCAGACTGGGCTTTCCTCCCCACCCATTCGTCCTGGGACTCATGTTCTACTACAGCCTGGATTTCCACGATCTGGCCCCGAACTTCATCCTCAACATCTCGGCATTTATCGTTGTGTGCGAGGCTTTCCTCTGCATCCGCCCCCATTTCGGCCTATGGCTCAAGACTTTCAATGTCAAGCCGAAGGTGGTGCGCGGCAACCAGGCGGAGTGCGGAGGCGCCATGGCGGGCAAGATGCCCAACGTCGTATGGCTCGAGGGCTCCTTTGTGGAGACCCTGAAGGGGTGCCAATCGGGGTGGTTTTACATCACCGAGCCGCGCAACCCTGAGTGGGTCGCAGCCCCCGAGTTCCGGTCTGGACCCCCTACGCGGCTCACGTCCTGGAAAGAGACGGGCCTGTCATGGGGCAACAAAGGATAGGTGACTGGACTACAAAAATGCATCCAAACCCTGGTGAACAAGCAACTCAAGCTTGTCAATGCAGTCCAGGTTATGCTCATCCGCCGGATCCTCCTGTGTCAACAACGAGCCTTCAATCTGTGGGAGTTCGACCCGGCGCAGCACCGAACTTTGAGCAGGCTCTTCGACATGACGTACGAAGATGCCTAGAAGGTGCTTTTCAAGGGCGCCGAGGCTCCCGCATCCGCTTCCGAGGACCGCGGATTCAGCACGCAGCGTCACACTAGTGCGGTAAGCTATTTGTACCTTTTACAGGGTATTAGTTTTTCATAGTTTGACTCTATGCGGGATCTAAGCTCCCTTACCTTTGACAGGATTGGCGGGCGAAGTCCAGACAGATCGACTGTCCGGCTCCTTTGCCCGAAGACCCAGCCGATGCTCGCTTGGCGAAGCTGCTGGTTCTGGCACCCTATGCGGTGCCGGAGAAGAAGGCCAAGAAGAAGGCCGCAGGGACACGAAAGAGTGCCCGGCGCCTGGAGGTGTCGGATTCATCATCCGATGACTCCGAGACGCACTCCTCCCGTGAAAACGAGGAGGAGGAAGAAGAAATCTCTCCCCCCAGCGCGGGGGGGGGGGGGGGGGGGAAGAAAAGGAAGGCCGCCCCAACTGGGGAGGCCGAAGGGTCCAAGAAGGGGAAGACCCTTCCTTCGGACTACTCTACCGACGCCGACGACGGCGAAGAGGAGTGGCCGCACAGGGCCAAGTGCCCGGCGAGATCGTAAGTGTCCGGACACCAGAGTAACTCGTAGTGTTCCTTTATTGCACAACTTTTCCTTATGTCGAACATATCAATGCAGCCCGGCCTTATCGTCGAGCGGCTCCCTGGATTCGTTGGACGTGAATTCACTTCCGCCCGCTACCTCCCCCCGCCCTACGGACGATGCCGAGGTGGCGTCCCGACAGGTTCCAAGCCAGGAGAGGGTGGTCCTGGAGGAGCCTCAAGGCGACCTCCCAGACCCCAGGAGTAAAGGGGATAGATCCCCCCAGGGCTCCAAGTCCGGCCCTAGGACGGACACCGCTCCGGAACCTTCAAGGGTTCCAGAGTCCGGCGGGCGACCTCCTTCCAAGAGGAGCAAGCCCACCAAGCCGGTGACCCCGATCCAACCGGAGGCGCCGGACAATCTGTTGGAGGTGCTTAAAGGCGCCTCCATCGACGAGGAGCACCGCACCATTACGAGTGCGGTGGTCCAGAAGGTTCAGTCCGCCAAGAGCGGACCGACTGAAGCTTGTTCCAGCCTTTTAATAGGCTTTGAGGTAAGTAAAGAATGTGTAAAAATATTACCGCATAGACAGTAGCCCATGATGCTCTGTTTGGCGTTCGAGAAGAAAAGCCGAATAGAGGATCAAATAAAATTCGCAGGAGTCTAACAAAAAGGAGTCAATATGCGTATACAGGCTTCTCTGCTGGCGTCCGCCGCACTGACTGCGGAAGTGGACACGCTAAAGCAGAACCTCGAGCAGTCCGAGCAAGAGCTCGGGCTTGCTAAGAAGCAGCTCGAGGACAAGGAAGGTAAGAAATACCTTGTTTAAATATATAAAAAAGTGCAATTGCAAGAAATGACAGGATTATCGTGGCTATTGTAGGGGCCACGCCCGAGGTGGCGACCCTTAAGCAAGCGCTGTCTGAGGCCGAGAAGAGGGCGGCCACGGAGCGCACCGAGCGGGAGAAGTATGAGGCCTAGGTTGTCGAGGTGCGGCAAGAGCTCCAGGCTCTCATGGAAAAACATGAGAGTTTGGAGCTTGACTCAAAGACGTGAGCGTCCGAGCTCGCGGCGGCTATTGAAAATGCCAAGTCTGCCAAGGCTGGATCCCAGAAGGCCCTCCAGGAGTTGGATGCGGTGAAAAAGATAGCGGCGGGTAAGGCATTCTTTATGCAAAGCAAACATATAAAAGTGAGTTACTTGTTACTTACCTGAATCCGGAGCTCTCCAGGAGCATTCGCAGATTTACCCCGTAGCGTGTCCGATGCCGCCGCATTCTATCGAGCTGAGGAGGGCAGCTCGACAGAGAAGGTGTTCTGGTCTCAGTATGCTGAGGCCGGACACCCTGTGCCCCTGAGCGACCAACTGAAGCAACTGGTCGAGCTCCACAAGGTGGCCGAACAGGCCATGAAGGGCCTCATAGTTCGGCTGTGGCCTGGAGAGGCTCTGCCTGGGAGCTACTTCGGGCTGGTGCGGCGGCTGGTGGAGGCCTGTCCAAGGCTCGATGTTATCAAGCACTCCGTCTGCATCGAAGGTGCCCGTAGGGCCCTTGCCCGCGCTAAGGTGCACTGGGGCAAGCTGGATGCTGAGAAGCTTGTGAAGGACGGGCCACCGCCGGGGAAAGAGCATCGCAAGCCCGAGATGTATTATAAGGACGTTCTGAAGGGTGCCCGCCTTATGGCGGATGAGTGTTCCAGGGATGTAATTTTTGAGTAAACTCGCTCGTTTTGTCCTGTGCGCTGAAAACTTGTTCATATGCGCTAATCAATGCTTTTGGAATTTAAAATATTACCTTCTGTGCGGCCGTTTATCAAATTTGAGAGATGGCGAGTCGTCAGCTTCTACCCCCGTGCCACTAGTGCTGGGGTGTTCGGGATAAACCTGAGCGCTCTTTTTCCCATGTTTGGGTCCTTCGAGGGAGGCGCTCAGGACAACGAACAAGGCAATCAGACTATAATGCTTGAACACTCTCACTTAGCCATAGAATTCTATAATTTTAAATTTCAGCGAAGCCCCTGGTATTCAGAAGACGGAGTTCGGGGAGCTATCCACGCCTTGGCCGGACAGAGCCGACTCCTCGCTCTAAGCGGCATAAGTCTTTAGGGACTCGAAAAACCTCTCGAACAGCGACCAGCTCTCGCTTCATCATGACAGTCAGTTTTAGCTTTCTCTACTGAGGTGCTTAGCCCAGCTCAATTGGGGCACAATCGCAGTAGTTCTCCTAGTGCTACCTTAGCCGATATAGCGGAACGTAAGGCACCAAAACATAGGAGCCGGGCAAACCCAACTATTGACCCAAGACATGATTCGGAGCCGATGCATATAATGCTATAAGTTCGGGGTGCCGCACTTGTTAAAGTGTTCGGGCTTCTCACACCATATTGAGGGGTACTAAAGCCCCTGGCGTATTTGGCCGTACCAAAGTGTACTGGTGCAGCATGTCGTTAATGAACATATATTTGTAAAACAGAGTAATGCAAAAATAGACAAAAGCTATGCATTGTTTATTAAAAAAGGCTGCGATCAAGGCAGAACGATACAAATAACGTGATAAGCAAAAGGTTGGACTATTTAACATGTCCGTTCCAGGGGCAGGCTGCGGAATGGTATGCGAAACAGGTATACTGCTCGTGATAGAGACCACCTGGGAGTTCCGTAATGCGGCGTGGCTTGTCTGCTTCCCTGGTTCTTGCATCGTTTGTGCGGCAATTGTACTACCGGACAGGCCTTCCGAAGAATGGAGTCCTGAAAGTAAGAGAAAATTAAAATATCGGCGGCCCCTAGTGCGGTTTAAGCCGTGTTTCGTGCGTGCCGTGATGGTGCCCCTCCCCCTGTATGATGAGGACATCAATACCATCGTTACACCCACAACCCCTACTGTTACATATGATGGACCAATTACTAGAGCTCGCGCACGCCAATTAAATTACCAGGCACTTTCGTTTCTTGGTAATGATTCTAATGTTCATGAGAATATGATGCTGCCTAAATTGGATACATTTGCTTTGCTTACAAATGAAGGGCCTAGCTTGGAGAAGGATGAACATTGGAGCAAGTACAAGCATGGAGTTGATGGCATGCGCAAGGGGAACAAGAACGGAGTTACAAGTGATAATTTTAGGACTCTGAAGCTACCATAAGGAGTGAATGAAGCCTTGGACGAAATATACAAGATGCCACTTCATAAATTTCGTCCAGAGGCTATTCTAGGTGCTGCGTCACCTTATTATTGGGCCAGGCCCATGTAATTTCGAAATACTTAAGTATAGGCTGTTTTTAGAGTCCGTATGTGTGGGGAAACAAGAGTTAGGGTTGGTTTCGGACCCCTTCCTCAAGGGCCATGAAATTCCCCCCCTCTTCCTCCATATATACAGCCCTTAGGGCGTCGTTTAGACTTTGGGTTTTGTTTAGATCAAAAGTTCGCCATAGCAGCAACTTCGCGTACTTCGTTTGTGTTCAACGACCAGACCAAGGCGTCACAGAACCCCACCTTCATTAATAAAGCTTTCCTCTTTTATTCGCAATATCCAGATTGCAATCTTAGTTTCTTGCTTGTTCTTTGTTTGCCTGCAGGAAACAGACCCTCGTGGTCAGGTTGATCGTGCTCCGGCGTGGTCAATAACCTCTCGGAGTTGGTTTAGCGATTGCTAAGGCGCGACGTCATCGCACGTTCGTAGTCGGATCGTCAAAGTCGACTTCATCCTAAACGATAGCCACCATCTCATCGAAAGACGGGACACCTTTGCCTCTATCAAGTGGTATCAGATTTCCAGGTTGCTCGGTGAGATTTTACAGTTTTTCGTAGTTTAGATCGAGTCTGTTCTTCATACCTATAGTCCACAAAAAAAAACCAAAATTTTTTTTAGGGTTAGTTCATCCTATCCGAACCAATCTGAGCCTTTGCATAATCTTTTCTGTATTTGCTTTGTTGAATTTGCGGTTGCATCGTCGTGTCAAGTTGCTGGTCTTAGCGTCTAGTCCTTTAGAGTTTCGAGTTCTGTTCACAGGTTGTCACGTCGCCGCTGCCATATATCACCACCGCATCATCATCATCACCGCTGCCATATACCACCATCGTCATCACCGCTGCCATATACCACCATCGTCATCGCCGCTACCATATACCACATATCCACCGCCATCACGCTATTCCGAGTCCACCTCCATCACAGATTCACCACCAGTCTGTGTTCCATCGCCCTGCAAATATCCGCCACCAGTCCGAGTTTACACCAGATTCATCTCCGCCACGAGTCCTAGTCCGAGTCAAGTAATTGTTGCTTTGTTCTCGATTTCCAGATCACGCGATACTCCGAGTCGTGACAGAGAAGGACTCCCCAACTTTCGTGCTACCCGCAGAAGAAAAATAGTTCCTGTATCAAAAAAAAAAACTAAGTCTGGAAAATTCTGGCTAGGCAGTTTTTAGGACATTTGTAGACTTTTTCCGAAAAAAATTTGTTGCGGAGCAAAAAAAAAAGAGGAAAAAAATAGTGCAAAAAAAAGTGAAAAAAAAAGAAAAAAAAATTCAGAGTGTGCTTCTCCCTTGTTTACGTGCAGCGCCGTGATTTTGTTAGTGTTCTAGGCTCGTGTCTCTAGTACGGTCTAGCCTAGGACCAGCACAGTACCGTCGTTGAGCGTTTATTCAACTTTGCATCTGTGAATTGATTATTGCTGACCCTTTTTGCTACCATATTATAAGCCTTCCTAGCTCCACATACATCTACGTCGTGCGTTTGACTCTCCCTGGTAATCGCTCTATCCAAGCTTTGAGAGTTTTGACTACAACGGTTGCCGATCACCGCCTGCTGCTTGGTAAGAACTGGTAAGAATTTGAGATTTGCTTGACGGATTTGTGACTGTCCACCACACCACCACCTCCACTTCCTAGTAGTCTGTAGAATCATATTCTTGTGTGTTTCTATTGCTGCTAACCATGGCAGGATCACAAGCCGACGAGACTGACTGGGAGAACATGACAAACAAAGCGTTACATGATAAGTTCCAACAAATGATGAGTGGACAGGTGGAAGATGTGCTAAATAGATTTGAAGAGGCCATGGAGAAGATAGATGGCATTGAGAAGGCGTTCGAAACAAAGCTCGATAACAAGTTTAATGAATTGCTCGCGCGTCTACCACCACCACCACCGGCTGCACCTAACGCACCTCTACAACAACAACAACGACTACCTCCACATCGCGAAACAACCCTCCGCCGAGCGACCCGTGTTCCTCTTGCGCTTGGCCAACCTGTTGGTGCTGCTGTTGATACTTCTGTGGCTCCTGCTGCTGATGCGGAGGAGGATGATTATGTGGGAGATTACGAGGATGAGGTTGATCAACATCAGAACTACGTGCAACCACCAGCACCACAACCACCAGGTCGTCCACATGCAAATAATGGTAATGTTAGGGCTCTCCCTCAGGTACGAGATCATGACCATCTCCCTAAACTGAAATTGAATATCCCACCATTTGAGGGTAGATATGTTCTTGATATATATCTTACTTGGGAGTTAGAAACTGAACAACGATTTACATGTTTACAATATCCTGAGGAGAGACGTGTTCCTGCTGCTGTTTGTGCTTTCACTAGCTTTGCATGTGTTTGGTGGTCTGAATATTGTAGATTATATCCTGTTCCAGCTACTTGGGCTGCTTTGAAAACTGCTATGCATACTCGTTGGGTTCCGCCATATTATCAACGTGAATTACTTCAAAAATTGCAGCGCTTACGACAAGGAAAAAATTCTGTAGAAGATTATTATCAGGAATTACAAACTGGATTGATTCGATGTGGTATTGTTGAGGAGAATGAAGCTATGCTTGCACGTTTTCTGGGTGGATTAAATAGAGAGATTCAGACCATTCTAGACTATAAGGATTATAATAATATCATTCGTTTATTCCATCTTTCTTGTAAAGCTGAACGTGAAGTGCAGGATCGACAGGCATTGGCGCGAACTAACTTTTCTGCAGGTCGACCTTCATCATGGACACCACGTGCATCATCTACTTCCACACGTTCTGCTACACCGGCACCTCCGTCGGCTACCACCTCCAACCGTGATACAAGAAAGCAGGCACAACCACCACTATCTGCCAAGAGCACACCTGCCGGGCCTGCACAGAGCTCTGCTTCTTCCATGGCGTCTACAGGGCAGACAAGTGATATTATTTGTCGTCGTTGTAAGGGAAGAGGACATTTTGCGCGCGAATGCACATCTCAGCGTGTGATGGTTGCTACTGAGGATGGTGGGTATGAGTCCGGTAGTGACTATGATGAGGAGACTTTGGCTCTTCTTACACATGAAGAACACGGTGGAGATGATTCTGATCATGAGACGCAATACATGGCTCCTGAAGATGCTGACAGGTATGAATGTTTGGTTGCTCAACGTGTTTTGAGTGTGCAGGTCACGCAAGCTGAGCACAATCAGAGGCATAATTTGTTCCATACAAAGGGAGTTGTGAAGGAACGTTCTGTTCGCGTCATCATAGATGGAGGGAGCTGCAACAACTTGGCTAGCATGGAGATGGTGGAGAAGCTATCCCTCATCACAAGACCACATCCACATCCTTACTACATCCAATGGTTCAACAACAGCGGCAAGGTTAAGGTAACACGTACTGTTCGTGTGCATTTTAGTATCTCTACATATGCTGATTATGTTGATTGTGATGTGGTACCTATGCAAGCATGTTCCTTATTACTTGGTAGACCATGGCAATTTGATAAAAAATCTGTACACCATGGTAGAAACAATCAGTATACTCTCGTTCATCAGGACAAAAATATTACTTTGCTTCCTATGACTCCTGATTCCATTTTGAAAGATGATATTAATCGAGCTAATAAAGCAAAACAGGAGCAAAATAAGAGTGAAAATCAGATTGTGGCAAAAGAATTTGAGCAACAATTGAAGCCTAATAATAAACCATCTAGTGTTGCTTCTGAAATTAAATTGAAAAGTGCATGTTTATTTGCCACCAAATCTGATATTGATGATCTAGATGTTAGCAAATCTGTTTGCTATGCTTTTGTGTGCAAAGAGGTATTATTTTCATTCGAGGACGTGCCTTCCTCTTTGCCTCCTGCTGTTACTAACATTTTGCAGGAGTTCGCTGACGTCTTTCCACAAGACGTGCCACCGGGATTACCACCTATTCGAGGGATTGAGCATTAAATTGACTTAATTCCCAGTGCATCGCTACCCAACCGTGCACCATACCGTACCAATCCAGAGGAGACGAAGGAGATTATGCGTCAAGTACAGGAGCTGCTCGACAAAGGTTATATACGTGAATCTCTTAGTCCTTGTGCTGTTCCTATTATACTAGTGCCTAAAAAGGATGGTACATCGCGTATGTGTGTTGATTGTAGAGGCATTAATAATATTACTATTCGTTATCGTCATCCTATTCCTAGGCTAGATGATATGCTTGATGAATTGAGTGGCTCTACAATATTCTCCAAAGTTGATTTGCGTAGTGGATACCATCAAATTCGTATGAAATTGGGAGATGAATGGAAAACAGCATTTAAAACTAAGTTTGGTTTATATGAGTGGTTAGTCATGCCTTTTGGGTTAACTAATGCACCTAGTACTTTCATGAGATTAATGAACGAAGTTTTACGTGCTTTCATTGGACGATTTGTGGTAGTCTATTTTGATGATATACTGATTTATAGCAAATCTTTGGAAGAACATTTGGAACATTTACGTGCTGTTTTTAATGCTCTATGTGATGCACGTTTGTTTGGTAACCTTGGGAAGTGCACCTTTTGCACCGACCGAGTGTCTTTTCTTGGCTATGTTGTTACTCCACAGGGAATTGAAGTTGATAAAGCCAAGATTGAAGCTATTGAGAGTTGGCCGCAGCCCAAAACGGTCACACAAGTGAGGAGTTTTCTTGGACTCGCTGGTTTCTATAGGCGTTTTGTGAGAGATTTTAGCACCATTGCTGCACCTCTCAATGAGCTTACAAAGAAGGATGTGCCTTTTGTTTGGGGTACCGCACAGGAAGAAGCCTTCACGGTATTGAAAGATAAGTTGACACATGCTCCTTTACTTCAACTTCCTGACTTTAATAAGACTTTTGAGCTTGAATGTGATGCTAGTGGAATTGGATTAGGATGTGTGTTATTACAAGATGGCAAACCTGTTGCATACTTTTCTGAAAAATTGAGTGGACCTAGTCTGAACTATTTTACTTATGATAAAGAATTATATGCTCTTGTTCGGACTTCAGAAACATGGCAACATTATTTATGGCCCAAAGAATTTGTTATACATTCTGATCATGAATCTTTGAAACACATTAAAAGTCAAGCTAAACTGAATCGTAGACATGCTAAATGGGTTGAATTCATTGAGACTTTCCCTTATGTCATTAAACACAAGAAGGGTAAAGAAAATGTTATTGCTGATGCATTGTCTCGTCGATATACTATGCTTTCACAACTTGATTTTAAAATATTTGGTTTGGAGACCATCAAAGATCAATATGTGCATGATGCTGAATTTAAAGATGTCTTGCAGAATTGTAAAGAAGGTAGATCATGGAACAAGTTCGTTGTTAATGATGGTTTTGTGTTTCGTGCTAACAAGCTATGCATTCCAGCTAGTTCTGTTCGTCTTTTGTTGTTGCAGGAGGCGCATGGAGGAGGATTAATGGGACACTTTGGCGAGAAGAAGACAGAGGACGTACTTGCTACACATTTCTTTTGGCCAAAGATGAGACGGGATGTTGAGCGTTTTGTTGCTCGCTGCACTACATGTCAAAAAGCTAAGTCATGACTCAATCCTCATGGTCTATATATGCCTTTGCCTGTACCTAGTGTTCCTTGGGAGGATATATCTATGGACTTTGTTTTAGGTTTGCCTCGAACAAAGAAGGGGAGGGATAGCATATTTGTTGTGGTGGATAGATTCTCGAAAATGGCACACTTTATACCATGTCATAAAAGCGATGATGCTGTTAATGTTGCTGATTTGTTCCTTCGTGAAATTATTCGCTTGCATGGTGTGCCAAATACTATTGTTTCAGATCGTGATACTAAATTTCTTAGCCACTTTTGGAGATGTTTATGGGCTAAGTTGGGGACTAAACTGCTTTTTAGTACTACTTGTCACCCCCAAACTGATGGACAAACTGAAGTAGTCAATAGAACATTGTCTACTATGCTTAGGGCTGTTTTGAAGAATAACAAGAAAATGTGGGAAGAATGCTTGCCTCATATTGAATTTGCTTATAATCGTTCATTGCATTCTACTACTAAGATGTGCCCTTTTGAAATTGTGTATGGTTTCCTACCTCGTGCACCTATTGATTTGTTGCCTCTTCCATCTTCGGAGAAGGTTAATTTTGATGCTAAAGAACGTGCTGAATTGATTTTAAAAATGCATGAGTTAACTATGGAAAACATTGAGCGTATGAATGCTAAATATAAACTTGCTGGAGATAAGGGTAGAAAACATGTTGTCTTTGCACCTGGTGATCTTGTTTGGTTACATTTGCGTAAGGATAGGTTTCCTAATTTGCGCACATCAAAGCTAATGCCACGTGCTGGTGGTCCATTTAAGGTGTTAGAGAAAATAAATGATAATGCATATAAACTTGAGCTGCCTGCAGATTTTGGGGTTAGTCCCACTTTTAACATTGCAGATTTGAAGCCTTATTTGGGTCAGGAAGATGAGCTTCCGTCGAGGACGACTGCATTTCAAGAAGGGGAGGATGATGAGGACATCAATACCATCGTTACACCCACAACCCCTACTGTTACATATGATGGACCAATTACTAGAGCTCGCGCACGCCAATTAAATTACCAGGTACTTTCGTTTCTTGGTAATGATTCTAATGTTCATGAGAATATGATGCTACCTAAATTGGATACATTTGTTTTGCTTACAAATGAAGGGCCTAGCTTGGAGAAGGATGAACATTGGAGCAAGTACAAGCATGGAGTTGATGGCATGCCCAAGGGGAACAAGAACGGAGTTACAAGTGATAATTTCAGGACTCTGAAGCTACCATAAGGAGTGAATGAAGCCTTGGACAAAATATACAAGATGCCACTTCATAAATTTCGTCCAGAGGCTATTCTAGGTGCTGTGTCACCTTATTATTGGGCCAGGCCCATGTAATTTCGAAATACTTAAGTATAGGCTGTTTTTAGAGTCCGTATGTGTGGGGAAACAAGAGTTAGGGTTGGTTTCGGACCCCTTCCTCAAGGGCCACAAAATTCCCCCCCTCTTCCTCCATATATACAGCCCTTAGGGCGTCGTTTAGACTTTGGGTTTTGTTTAGATCAAAAGTTCGCCATAGCAGCAACTTCGCGTACTTCGTTTGTGTTCAACGACCAGACCAAGGCGTCACAGAACCCCACGTTCATTAATAAAGCTTTCCTCTTTTATTCGCAATATCCAGATTGCAATCTTAGTTTCTTGCTTGTTCTTCGTTTGCCTGCAGGAAACAGACCCTCGTGGTCAGGTTGATCGTGCTCCGGCGTGGTCAATAACCTCTCGGAGTTGGTTTAGCGATTGCTAAGGCGCGACGTCATCGCACGTTCGTAGTCGGATCGTCAAAGTCGACTTCATCCTAAACGATAGCCACCATCTCATCGAAAGACGGGACACCTTTGCCTCTATCACTGTACCCATGATATTTCTAGAGCGTAGTTATGTACACGAAGCACTGGTGTCGCATTTTCGCGAGGGCTGGGATTGGGGCCGTATTGCTACGCCTGCTCGGAACGTGCCAGGCGGTCTTGTTGTAGGTTACTCCGGGCGCGCTTGACGGTGTCCGGACGTTTAATGGCCGGACTGGAGAACTGCCTGGAGAGGCTGCTTTGTACTTCCGCTGCAAGGGCCGCCGTGTGCTCCTCCGTTCGGTGTTTCCATTGACCGTAATTTCTCCTTGAGGGCCTGGCATCTTGAGCTTAAGGTATGCGTAGTGCGGTACCGCATTGAACTTGGCAAATGCGGTTCGCCCGAGTAGTGCGTGATAGCCACTGCGGAACGGGACTATGTCGAAGATTAACTCCTCGCTTCGGAAATTATCCGGAGATCCGAAGACCACTTCAAGTGTAACTGAGCCTGCACAGTTGGCCTCTACACCTGGTATGACGCCTTTAAAGGTTGTTTTGGTGGCTTAATCCTCGAGGGATCTATGCCCATTTTCCGCACTGTATCCTGGTAAAGCAGGTTCAGGCTACTGCCGCCGTCCATAAGGACTCTAGTGAGGTGAAATCCGTCAATAATTGGGTCTAGAACCAATGCGGCAAATCCGCCATGACAGATGCTAGTGGGGTGGTCCCTTCGATCAAAGGTGATCGAGTAGGAGGACCATGGGTTGAACTTTGGGGCGACTGGCTCCATAGCGTATACGTCCCTTAACGCGCGCTTCCGCTCCCTCTTGGGGATGTGGGTTGCGTATATCATGTTCACCGTCCGCACTTGTGGGGGAAAATCCTTCTGTCCACTGTTGTTCGGCGGTCGGGGCTCTTCATCGTCATCGCTATGCAGCCCCTTGTCGGCATTTAACTTGCATGCCTGCTTGAACACCCAACAATCGCTGTTGGTGTGATTGGCTGGCTTTTCGGGGGTGCCATGTATCTGGCACAAGCAGTCGAGTATTCGGTCCAAACTGGACAGGCCCTGAGTATTTCTTTTGAATGGCTTTTTCCGCTGACCGGATTTGTAGCCTCTGAATCCAGCATTAACTGCCGTATCCTCAGCATTGTCGCCGTTAATGCAGCACTTCGCTTGTTGTGACGCGACCTGCCACTACTGTCTCTGGTATCCGAATTACCTGGGTTTTTGGTCATATTGTTGCTACAAGCAAGCTAGCTGTCTTCTCCGCGCAAAAGCGGGTCATGAGTGTCGTGAGCGCTGCCATAGATTTCAGCTTTTCCTGCCCAAGGTGCCGGGCAAGCCACTCGTCACGGATATTGTGCTTGAAGGCTGCTAGGGCCTCTGCATCCGGACAGTCGACTATTTGATTTTTCTTTGTTAGGAACTTGTCCAGAACTGCCTCCGATTCCTCTGGCTGCTGAATTATGTGGCTTAGGTCATCGGCGTCTGGTGGTCGCACATAAGTGCCCTGGAAATTGTCGAGGAATGCGGCTTCCAGGTCCTCCCAACAACTGATAGATTCTGCTGGCAAGCTGTTAAGCCAATGTCGAGCTGGTCCCTTAAGTTTGAGTGGGAGGTATTTGATGGCGTGTAGATCATCGCCGTGGGCCAAGTGGATATGAAGGAGATAATCCTCGATCCATACCGCAGGATCTGTTGTGCCATCATATGATTCGATGTTCACGGGTTTGAAACCTTCAGGGATTTGATGATCCATTACTTCCTCTGTGAAGCACAGTGGGTGTGCGGCGCCTCTGTATTGGGCTATATCATGACGTAGCTCGAATGGGCTTTGTCTATTGTGTTCGGTGTAACGCCCCAGATGTAACTTGCCATATTTGTAATCCAACTCTTGCCATTTCCGGCTATGTGTTATGATATTTCCTCCGCGGTTGGGTTCTCTTCGTTTTGCATTTTGGTCATGTCATGCATTTCATATCATGTCATCATGTGCATCGCATTCGCATACGTGTTCGTCTCTTTAATCCGAGCATTTTTCCCGTTGTCCGTTTTGCAATCCGGCGCTCCTATCTCCCCCGGTGTCCCCTTTTGCATTTCTTCGTGAGCGGGTATTAAACTTTCTCGGATTGGACCGAGGTTTGCCATGCGGCCTCGGTATAGCACCGGTAGACCGCCTGTCAAGTTTCGGGTCAATCGGAGTTCGTTTGCTACTCCAACGGTTAACCGGGTAACCGTGAAGGCCTCGTGTGTGTTGCAGCCCAACACCCCTTCAAAACAGCCCAATAACCCATCTAAGTCACTCCCATGTCCTCCGCCGTTCGATCACGATCGCGTGGCCGAAAACCGCTCTCAATTTGGAGCTTCCTAGCTCCTTCTAGCTATAAAAGGCCTCCCCCTCCTCCATTTGCGGGCAAAACTCCCCCGAAACCCTAAAATTCGTCTCTCCGCGCAGGCGGACGTGTCCGCCGCCGCCGGACGAAGTCCGCGCCGCCGCCCGGGCCAATCCAGGCCTACCACGTGGCCTTCCCCGCGCCACCGCCGCCGCGGCCCGCCCGGCCCACGCTCGGCCCCCGCGGGCCCGCTCGCCGCCGCCGCCCACCCGCAGGCGCGCCGCGCCGGATCCGTCGCCCGCCACGCGCCCGGGCTCCGCGCCGCCGCGACCCCGCGCCGGAGCTCGCCGTGCCGCCCGTCCGCCGTCGCCGCCTTCCACCGGCGCCGCCCGCTCCCGCCGACCCCGCGCCGGAGCTCCCTCGCCGTCGACGCTGCCCTCTCCCCGGAGCTCCCCGCGCCGCGCCGGACCCCCCTCGCTGGAGCCGCCGCCAGATCCGGATCCAGCGGGTTGACTTCTCCCCTCCCCGGATTTTGTCTAAGTCCCAAGATTTTTACCTTATCATCACATGTTCGACATGCCATAACTTTGCATCCGTAACTCCGTTTTGCGCGTATAATATGTCAAACTGTTCTCCTCGAAGAGTACATCATTCCGTTCCATTGCATCGTTTTCATTTGGGGTAATCTTGATGCCCGAAATGCTGTTAGAAGAGGGCTAGTTGATGTTTATTGCTGGATCTTATCTGAACTTGCACTTTTGTCATTTTTTCCATGATTGATGTGTGCCTCCTATGAAGTTGAGTCCTACATGAGTTTTGTAATATGCCATGTTACCTTTACAGAGAATTTTGCCATGTATTTTTGTGATCTACGTGGTGACTATCACAAGCATGCAAACTAGGTCACTTGATGTTGCTGATTTCAGAGACTTTGTGATTTCACCAAGTCCCTGACTGCTGTTATTTTCATGCCATGTATTCATGTTGTTTCTGAGAGATCTATGCATAATTTGAGCATGATCAGTAAGGGAGTTTTGAACTTAAGTATTTTCTTTATCCATACATGCCTTTGTTTGCAATTATGGAATGCCATAGCTTGAGTCAATCGAGCTCTACTTTTGCTACAAAATGTTGCTGGCAGATTGTTTACGTGTTATTCGATTTTGCCAAGCTTGGTGTAGTTGATCCTTGCATGATATGATGTTATTATTGCCATGTCTAGTTACTATGCCATGTATTCTTGATGTATGTATGCTTAGTTTATCATGCAATGCTCTGTAATCAGTGCATCGAGCTCACGAACATGCCTAGTCGTTATCTGTTTTTGTCATGTCCAGTTTTCTGCTAAGTCTGAAACCTGTAACGAAACTTGCTTATTTGACATGGGTGTAATCATATTTTCTGATCCTTTTTGGCTTATGGTCATTTAGGGACTTTTGTCAAGTGCTTTGAGTAGATTAATGCCATGCCTTTACTTTGCTATGTTCTGATCCTGTAGCATGTTGTTTCATTGCTCTGAACATGTCATCCTGATGTTAGTTTCTGCTATGTTGTTAATTTCACTAAGTCTGAGAACCTGTTATCTTGTGCACTTTTGCCATGCTTGTTTGGACCTGTTATGATGTGATTTAGCCGTATCTCAGTGTTCATCTTTTATCAAGAATCTTGAGTAGTTTACTATCATATGCTTTGTTGCCATGTTTGGGTGCAGTAGCCTAATTAATTGTTGCTTGCTAAGTAGCATCATGCTGTTAATGGCAGATTCGTGTCATTCTTGTTTTGCTTGTCATTTGCAAACCGTGCATCCGATTCCGGTGATCTTTATATCGATTTCAACCGAAATCACCTCACCTATCCAGTGGCATGCTTGGTTTGCCAAGATTATGCCTTGTTCATCCTTGTCCTTCCGAAGCACGCATACGCATTGCATATCACCTCTCGCATATCATGCCATGTTTTGCATCATGTTGCTTGCGCATTGCATGGTGGTTGATATTGGTTCCTTTGCTTGTTCTCTTGTCTTGGGTAGAGCCGGGAGACGAGTACGTGAACGAGGAACCTGTTGAGAACGCTTTCGAGGACCAAGCTTTCGACAACTCTGAGAACCTTGCAGGCAAGATGACCATACCCTCGAAATCACTTCTATCTTTGCTTGCTAGATGCTCGCTCTTTTGCTATGCCTATGCTGCGATACCTACCACTTGCTATATCATGCCTCCTATATTGCCATGTCAGCCCCTAACCATCCATGTCCTAGCAAACCGTTGTTTGGCTATGTTACCGCTTTGCTCAGCCCCTCTTATAGCGTTGCTAGTTGCAGGTGAAGATGAAGTTTGTTCCTTGTTGGAACATGAACTTGTTGTTCCTTGTTGGAACATGTTATATTTGTTGGGATATCACAATACCTCTTATTTAATTAATGCATCTATATACTTAGTAAAGGGTGGAAGGCTCGGCCTTATGCCTGGTGTTTTGTTCCACTCTTGCCACCCTAGTTTCCGTCATACCGGTGTTATGTTCCCGGAGTTTGCGTTCCTTACACAGTTGGGTGATTTATGGGACCCCCTTGACAGTTCGCTTTGAATAAGACTTTTCCGGCAAGGCCCAACATTGGTTTTACCATTTGCCACCTAAGCCTTTTTCCCTTGGGTTCTGCAGACTCAAGGGTCATCTTTATTTTAAACCCCCGGGCCAGTTCTCCTTCGATTGCTGGTCCAAACCGAGCGATGTCCGGCGCCCCTTGGGCAACCAGGGTCTATGCCAACCCGACGTCTGGCTCATCCGGTGTGCCCTGAGAACGAGATATGTGCAGCTCCTATCGGGATTTGTCGGCACATCTGGGAGGCTTTGCTGGACTTGTTTTGTTGCTGTCGAAATGTCTTGTAGTCCGGGATTCCGAGATTGATCGGGTCTACCCGGTAGAAGGAATATCCTTCGTTGACCGTGAGAGCTTATCATGGGCTAAGTTGGGACACCCCTGCAGGGTATTATCTTTCGAAAGCCGTGCCCGCGGTTATGAGGCAGATGGGAATTTGTTGATGTCCGGTTGGAGAAAACCCGAAGTTGACCTTAACTAAAACACATCAACCGCGTGTGTAACCGTGATGGTCTCTTCTCGGCGGGGTCCGAGAAGTGAACACGGTGTTGGAGTAATGTCTGACGTAGGTCGTTTCAGGATCACTTCTTGATCACTTCCAGCTTCACGACCGTGCTTTGCCTTCTCTTCTCGCTCTTTTTTTTGCGCTGTAGCCACCATATGCTAGTCGCTTGCTGCAGCTCCACCTCACTGTCCTTTCCTACCTATAAGCCTAAATAGTCTTGATCTCACGGGTGTGAGATTGCTGAGTCCCTGTGACTCACAGATTCTACCACAACAGTTGCAGGTACCAACGATGCCAGTGCAGATGACGCGACCGAGCTCACTTGGGAGTTCGACGAGGAACGTGGCCGTTACTATGTTTCTTTTCCAGATGATCAGTAGTGGAGCCCAGTTGGGGTGATCCGGGGATCTGTTTAGCATTTGGGGTAGTCTTCTTTCATTTTGGTACCGTAGTCGGACCTTGAGTGTAATCTGTATGATGGATGTTATTTATGTACTTGTGTGAAGTGGCAATTGTAAGCCAACTATGTATCTTTCCCCTTTATTTATTACATGGATTGTGTGAAGATTACCTCACTTGCGACATTGCTTTCAATGCGGTTATGCCTCTAAGTCATGCCTCGACACGTGGGAGATATAGCCGCATCGAGGGTGTTACAAGTTGGTATCAGAGCCTTTCCCCGACCTTAGGAGCCCCCACTGTTTGATCGTCTTTAGTGGCCGAGTTGTGTCTAGAAAAATGTTTTGAGTCATTTAGGAATTATATATCTGAGAGTTTAGGAATTCTTTTTACTCCCCAGTCCCTTCGACCTTCTGGAAAGGCATCCTGACGTAGAGTTTTGACTCTTCTCTTCTCAAATTTCACTAATTTTTTTTAGGATCACGCGGGTATATTACAATCGTTCCGATGGTTTTATGATGACAACATTGTCTTGGTTGCCTCCTGACATTTAGGGGTTGTGGCAGTGTCCCGGGGAGTTGAGCTCCGAGGTGTTGTCGTCATAATCTTATCGTTGCGGTTTTGGAATACCTGAGTTTAGTACGCCGACATCGAAAATCTCTTTTGTATAGTTGTTGGTGAGATAACCCTGATAGCCCAGTACTGAGGCGAGTGCGGGAGTATTGCCATGACTCGTATAACGGATGCTTTTCGAAGGTTGAGGTAGATGATTTCCGAGGATTTCTTGGTTATGTGTTGAAGGATGGATACAGCTGGATCTAGGTATTGTTAGTTTGGGTGATATATTTTGTGTCCCCTGTATCCCCAACACCTGATTGCATAACCAGAAAGTTTCGGGAGTTTATAAGTGGGAATTCTTGTAGCTCTAGCACTTCTTCCGCAGATATTTGGTTTGTGATTGGGTAATCCTTACCAAGTATTTGTTCACATCCGTACCTTGTTGATTTACTCCATACCTTGTTCTAAGTGGCTTCTTAGCTTATGGAAGTGTGATATTTCACTTTGGAATTCATTCGTTCATTCTCGTTCGAATGTGTATTGTGAAGACTATATGTTGCAATTTCGTTCCTTTGATTCAACTTCAATATATCTCTGTCAAGATGCTAATGGATGTCACCCTCTTCAGGATGGCTCCGCCAACGCGTCAGAATCCGGAACGCAATGAAGGGAATCAGGCTAACCCTCCGCCACCACCTCCGCCTCCGGAAGCTTGGCAGGCCCTGATGACTGCCACAAATGCCAATGCTTAGATTCTGATTCAGCTCTTGCAAGATCGCAACCAAGGGCAAGCTAATCAAGAGAATCAAGGCCAAGGCAACAATCAGCCGCATTTCGCTTCACTCAACCAGTTCCTTGCTAATCAGCCAAAGACCTTCAGCTACTGTGTCGAGGCCATAGACGCAGATGATTGGCTCGTGGACATCAGCAAGCATTTCGAGTGCAGCAATGTCAGACCTGAGGACTTTGTCAAGTTTGCCTCTTTTCAACTCAAAGATCAAGCTGCTGAGTGGTTCCAGCAATACAAAGATTCCAGAGGAGGTCGTGTGATTACCTGGGATGATTTCCGCCGTGACTTCAAAGCTCACCACATTCCAGAAAGTGTTGTTGAGAGTAAGCGTGAGGAATTCCGCAATCTCAAGCAAGGCAACATGTCTGTCTATCAATACAACACTCAGTTCCAGAAGCTCTCTCGTTTTGCAAGGCAAGACATTCCTGATGAGAAGAGTATGATCTACCAGTTCAGGCGTGGTCTCAGAGAAGATCTGCAACTTGCTCTCGTGCTTTTCGAGCCATTAAAGTATGATGAATTATACAACATGGCACTGAAACAAGAAGCTGCTCAGCTCAAGTGTGAGGCATCTAAGAAGAGAGTCAGAGACGCAGTCCAGTCTTCTTCTTCTTCACTTGTGGCAGCTAAGCAACAGAAGTTCTGGTTGCCTCCTCCTCCTCTGTTCCGTCAGCCTTATCAACAGAAGAATTCAAGTGGTCGTGGATCTTCCCACCCACCCAACCCTGGCTATCAGAACAAGTCTCAGAATCAAGCTTCAAGGCCAAGTGCTCCTTACCATCGTCCGCTCTCAGAGGTGACTTGTAACAAATGTCAGCAGAAGGGTCACTATGCGAACAAGTGCTTCAACCAGAGGCGCCTTCCGCCTCCTCCTCCTGTGAAATCTTCCAGCAATGCAGTGGTCAAGCATAATCCTAAGTCTGCAAAGGTGAACATGATGAACGCAGCTCAAGCAGAGGATTCTTCTGAAGTGATCATGGGTAATCTTCCTGTTAATGATATTCCTGCAAAAGTTTTATTTGATACTGGCGCATCGCATTGCTTCATCTCAAGACCTTTTGCAACGAAACATGAGTTGTCTTTCCAAGATTTGGTTAGACCATTGTCAGTTGTATCTCCGGGTAGATTCATGAACGCAAGCTCCTTTGTTCCGGATGTTTCCATCAAGATGGGCGACTATAAATTTCTGTCTTCTCCAATGGTGCTTGGTGATTCTGATATTGATCTTATTCTCGGGATGGACTGGCTTTCTAAGCACAAGGCTCAGCTTGAGTGTGCTGCCAGGGAAATCAAATTGACTCACACTTCGAACGATGTGATCATCTATGCTTCTCGTGATGATACCATTCGGTTGTTTTCTCTCAATGAGAATGATGAATTGGAGGCTATCTCTCAGATTTCAGTTGTTTGTGAGTACCAAGATGTTTTTCCAGAAGAGCTTCCGGGTATGCCTCCCCGCCGGCCAGTTGAATTCGTGATTGATCTCGAGCCTGGCATAGAACCCGTTTGCAAGCGTCCTTACAAGCTTGGACCAGATGAGTTGAAGGAATTGAAGAAACAACTCGATAAACAAGAACGTCTGGGTCTGATCAGACCGAGTTCTTCTCCGTGGGGTTGTGGTGTTCTTTTTGTCAAGAAGAAGGATGGCACGGACCGACTTTGCGTCGATTACCGTCCATTGAACAAGAAGACTATCAAGAACAAGTACCCACTTCCCAACATCAATGAGCTATTTGAGCAACTCAAAGGTGCTAAGGTGTTCTCCAAGCTTGACCTTCGTATGGGTTATCATCAGATTCGCATTCGTGAAGAAGATATTCCCAAGATAGCATTCAGAACAAGCTTTGGTTCTTATGAATATACTGTCATGTCTTTCGGCCTTGTCAATGCTCCTCCATATTTCACTCGCTTGATGAATTTCATCTTCAACCCCTACATCAACGAATTTGTCTTGGTCTATCTCGATGATATTTTGGTCTTCTCCAAGAATAAGGAGGATCATGCCAAGCATTTGCGTTTGGTACTTGACAAGCTCAGAGAGTATCAATTATATGCGAAGTTCTCCAAATGTGAATTCTGGCTTGATGAAGTTCTTTATCTTGGCCATATCATCTCTGCCAAGGGCATTGCTATTAATCCAGAGAGGGTGTCTGCAGTTTTGAATTGGCAACCCCCTCACAATGTCAAGCAGCTTCGCAGTTTTCTGGGACTTGCAAGCTATTGCCGAAGATTCGTTGAGAATTTCTCAAAGATTGCAAAGCCTCTTTCCAACCTCCTCCAGAAGCATGTGAAATATGCCTGGTCTCCTGAGTGTGATGTTGCTTTCAACACTCTCAAAGAGAAACTTGTCACTGCTCCAGTTTTGACTCCTCCTGACGAATCCAAGCCTTATGAAGTATTCTGTGATGCTTCTCTTTAGGGCCTCGGTGCTGTGTTAATGCAAGAGAAGAAGGTTGTTGCCTATACCTCTCGCCAGTTGAAGCCCAATGAAAGGAACTACCCTACTCACGATCTTGAGTTGGCGGCAGTTGTCCACACACTAATAACATGGAGACATCTCCTGTTGGGAAGGAAAGTGGACATTTTCACCGATCACAAGAGTCTCAAGTATATCTTCACTCAGCCTCACCTCAACCTCAGGCAAACTCGATGGGTCGAAATGATTCAAGAGTATAATCCGAGTATTGAATACACTCCAGGCAAGGCTAATGTGATTGCAGACGCTTTGAGCAGAAAGGCTTACTGCAACAGCTTAATCCTCAAGCCATTCCAACCGGATCTCTGTGAGGCTTTCCGCAAGTTGAATCTTCAAGTTGTTCCTCAAGGTTTTCTCGCCAACCTCATCGTCTCTCCTACCTTGGAAGATCAAATTCGTGAGGCACAACTGTTGGATACCATGATGAAGAAGGTGAAACGTGGTATTGAAAAGAGCATCCCCAAATACAAGTGCTATCGAGTTGATGACAGAGATACTCTTTTCTTCGAGGACCGGATCGTGGTTCCAAAGGGTGATCTTCGTAAAGTCATTATGAATGAAGCGCACAATTCTCTTCTGTCAATTCATCCTGGAAGTACGAAGATGTACCATGACCTCAAGCAGTCGTATTGGTGGACTCGAATGAAGCGTGAGATCGCTAAATTCGTGAATGAGTGTGATGTCTGCAGAAGGGTGAAAGCAGAACACCAACGACCAGCTGGTCTTCTCCAACCTCTTGCTATTCCAGAATGGAAATTTGATCATATCGAAATGGACTTCGTGACTTGTTTTCCTAAGTCCAAGCGTGGAAATGATGCTATCTTCGTCGTCATCGACAAGCTCACCAAAGTGGCTCATTTTCTTCCTATCAAAGAGTCTATCATAGCAGCGCAGCTGGCAGAGCTCTACACCTCCAGAATTGTCTCTTTGCACGGCATTCCGCAATTGATCTCTTCAGACCGTGGCAGCATCTTTACCTCCAAATTTTGGGATTCTTTTCAGAAGGCCATGGGCACCAATATTCGATTCAGCACAACTTTCCACCCTCAGACTAGTGGACAAGTCGACCGTGTCAACCAAATTCTTGAAGATATGCTCAGAGCCTGTGTTATCTCTTTCGGCATGAAGTGGGAGGATTGTCTTCCTTATGCTGAATTCTCTTACAACAACAGTTTTCAAGCCAGCTCGGGCAAAGCCCCATTCGAGATTCTCTATGGCAGGAAGTGTCGTACTGGTCTGAAACCGGTGAACGTCAATTGCTCGGCAATGATTTGATCTCAGAGGCACCTCACTGTCCTTTCCTACCTATAAGCCTAAATAGTCTTGATCTCGCGGGTGTGAGATTGCTGAGTCCCCGTGACTCACAGATTCTACCACAACAGTTGCAGGTACCAACGATGCCAGTACAGATGACGCGACCGAGCTCACTTGGGAGTTCGACGAGGAACGTGGCCGTTACTATGTTTCTTTTCCAGATGATCAGTAGTGGAGCCCATTTGGGGTGATCCAGGGATCTGTTTAGCATTTGGGGTAGTCTTCTTTCATTTTGGTACCGTAGTCGGACCTTGAGTGTAATCTGTATGATGGATGTTATTTATGTACTTGTGTGAAGTGGCGATTGTAAGCCAACTATGTATCTTTCCCCTTTATTTATTACATGGATTGTGTGAAGATTACCTCACTTGCGACATTGCTTTCAATGCGGTTATGCCTCTAAGTCGTGCCTCGACACGTGGGAGATATAGCCGCATCGAGGGTGTTACATTCGGCCCGGCCGGATTTACTATATCCGGAGTGACGATCACCGTCACGTGCCATGGGGCGCCCGCGCGGTCCGTAGATCGATCTTGTTTGCCTTGCCTTGTCCTCCAATATATCTTGCAGGTCTGGCGCATTTTCCCGTGCCTTGGTATGTTTTAAGCGGCGTCGGGGTGCGGCTTGAGTGGAGGGCCGAGAGGCCTCTCTGTCGCGGCCACGAGGTGGCCGGTCGGCCGTATCATGTGCTGGTGATGTAGGTTTAGGTGCTTCCTCCTCTAATCGGGGTAGCAACCTGCGCTTTGGGTAGCTCTTGGAGGGGCGTACAAGTTCATACTCTTCGGCCGCAAGGACTTCAGTCCATCTGTCGGCTAGCAAATCTTGATAAGCTCTAAGCTGTTGCTGTTTTTTCTCGAGGCTGCTTGCCGTGGCCATAAGCCTGTGTTGAAAACGCTCTTGCTCGACGGGATCCTCTGGCACGATGAATTCGTCGTCGTCGAGGCTTGCCTCGTCTTCGGAGGGAGGCATATAATTATCATCCTCGACCTCTCTGTCTGCCGCTCTCTCATGAGGGCTGGCTTCTCCTTCCTCCTATGCCGAATCTTGCTGGAGGGGGTTTTCTTTGGCACTGTCCGGAGTATTATTATCTCCCGTGCCGGAATCACCGTTTTTGCTTTGGCGGGATTTAGAGCGGCGTCGCTGACGCCGGCGCTTAGGCTATTTCTTGGAGGGGTCGTCTTCCGTTGTTCCATCGCCATCTCCTTCTTTTGGGGTGTCCACCATGTATATGTCATATGACGAGGTGGCTTTCCAGTGCCCTATAGGCGTTGGTTCTTGATCGTCTCCTGCATCGGCGTCCATACCGTCGATGTCTTCGAAGTCGAAGTCGAGCATGTCGGTTAAATCGTCGACAGTGGCCACAAAGTGGGTGGTGGGTGGGCTTTGAATTTCTTCATCGTCCGTATCCCAACCTTGCTGACCGTAGTCCGACCAGGGCTCTCCTGATAAAGAGAGAGACTTTAGTGACTTCAGAATATCGCCGAAAGGCGAGTGCTGAAAGATGTCCGCGGCGGTAAACTCCATGATCGGCGCCCAATCGGATTCGATCGGCAGGGGCGTGGGGGGCTCGGGGTCCGGAGAGGAGTCCGGCTCCTTGGAGTCACAAGCCTCGCGGAGTGCAGGGCTGGTGTTTTGCTCAATCGACGTAGGGATCGCAGCCCCTGAGGCGGCGTCCAACCACCCATCTTCGATCGCCGCAGTTGGCTCCGAATTAAGGGTCGAAGCCGATGCGGGCGCGGCCTCCAGGGCACTGTTCGGCGGCAGAGCTAGATCATGCCCGTCGTGACAGTGCGGCGCGCTCGACAGTGGCCCGAATCCGTCAAGGATCAAGTCCCCGCGGATGTCAGCCGTGTAGTTTAAACTTCCAAATCTGACCTGATGGCCAGGGGCGTAGCTTCCGATCTGCTCCAGATGGCCAAGCGAATTGGCCCGCGGTGCGAAGCCGCCGAAGACGAAGATATGTCTGGGGAGAAAGGTCTCACCCTGGACTGTGTCGCTATTGATGATCGGAGGAGCCATCGGGCCCAAAAGTGACGACACAGAGTAACTCTCAATGAAAGCACCAATGTCGGTGTCAAAACCGGCGGATCTCGGGTAGGGGGTCCCGAACTGTGCGTCTAGGCGGATGGTAACAGGAGACAAGGGACACGATGTTTTTACCCAGGTTCGGGCCCTCTCGATGGAGGTAAAACTCTACTCCTGCTTGATTAATATTGATGATATGGGTAGTACAAGAGTAGATCTACCACGAGATCAAGGAGGCTAAACCCTAGAAGCTAGCCTATGGTATGATTGTTGTTCTGTCCTACAGACTAAAACCCTCCGGTTTATATAGACACCGGAGGGGGTTAGGGTTACACAGAGTCGGTTACAATGGTAGGAGATCTACATATCCGCATCGCCAAGCTTGCCTTCCATGCCAAGGAAAGTCCCTTCCGGACACGGGACAAAGTCTTCAATCTTGTATCTTCATAATCCAGGAGTCCGGCTGAAGGTATAGTCCGGCTATCCGGACACCCCCTAATCCAGCACTCCCTCAGTTAGCATTGTGATAACTCATTTTGGAGATAGAGCTTTGCTCATCCACTTGTACCTACTCCATTGGAGACCAAGGCCTCCTAGGAGAAGATCCCCCAAGTAGACTCAAGACCCCCTTGTGGGAAGATCCTTCATGGATTGAATACCTCCTTCCTCCTAGGATGGAGATGAACTAATGCCCCTTTTGTATCTCCCTTTGTTAACTTTGGATCTTTGTATCCCTCTGTGTATGTGGATCTAGCACATGTGTGATTGGATCAAGTCTGTTTGAGAGTTCTTCTTGTGTTTCTCTTTGATTTGCTCTCCCCCTCCAAGTGTGAAAAGATCAACCTCATAGGGTTCCACCCTACATCATCTTGGATCACAGCCACGTTGATTCACAACTTGGAGTCTTCCCCTCCACTTTCTAGCCCCAATTTTGTGTGTTTTTCCCAATTTGGAAAATCCCCACAAAATAGCCCTACCATTTTTTGCGACTTGTTGGTGTGATGATGTTTTGATGGATTTGATCCATGGATTTGTTGTGTCACTAGTGGATCTAGCTTCCCCTCACCTTTTCCCAATTTCCATCCACGAAATTCCATGAATTCCCCCCCCCCCCCCCAGAATTTTCTTTTTCCACATAGTTCCTCGAGTTCTTCCACGGATTTGGCGCCCCGTACATCCGGCGCCTGGCAGCAGCAAACGTCTCCATCACCACCATTTTTCCCTGATTTTTCCATTTTGACCGGAGTTTCCACCATTAATTCCACATACCACCACTGCTTTCCGCAACCCCCATCGCTTATCTGCTACCACCGACGACAATTTTGACATGTTTGTTTTGAGAAATTGAGTTGCGGTTTCCGTTTCCTAACGTGTTTTGGCTACTTAGGGATGGTTCGACAATGACACCACCGCCACTCATATTCTCCATGGATTCGTCATAGACAACGACCACTTGAAGATTTTGACACCATCATCTGCCCTTGCTTATAAACGACAAACCACCGATCGTAACCTCGACGACACTTTCGTACATTCTCCCTTTCCATTGCATTGTTAACCCCGAGCCCATTTTGTGTCACTTTCCTATCGGGACTAGCCATTTGAGTATTGCCAGGCAATGCTACTTGTGCACTTTAGTGATAATCAATCCGCACATTCCTTTGCACGCATTTATCATCGTATTAGCTATAGTGTCATACATTGTTCCCGCATAGACACAATTGCTATCTTAGTCCGAGCATTTTGCAAAAGTGGACAAAGAAAGATATCAAAAGAGCAAGAGAGAAAAGCCTTTAATCAAAAAGAGAACAAAGAATCTGGTAAGCAAGAGCCATGGCATCATACCATATTGCATACAAATTGCCATACTTGATCATCTTGGATCATCTTAATAAGAGAATCACAGGGAATCATACATATAGCATACTTGGGATAGAAGTTGTTGCATTTTTGCTTTGTAGGTCGCGCACAAGTATCGTGTTCGCCTGTTGAGCAATCGTGCTAGCGTCTCTCTAGTGTTGTGCAATAAGAGGATTTTCCATGGATTCCACATTTTGAGCTCGTTCGTTGGTTGCACGACCCCGTTTATCTATTTGTGCGTGTGTTTCAGTGTGCCACATTATAGCGATCCGACCTCAAACGGTCAAGTCACTGTGCTTCTGTGTCATCCCTGAATCGGTAATGCTGACACACACAGTACTCGAAGGATTTATAACAGAGTAGCAATCACACACTTATTACATCGAATGTCTCAAAAGAGAACTTATTACAATAAATATGGCTTAAGGCCATCTAATACGATAATAGCGGAAGGCTTGGAAGATAAAGTGAGTCCATCAACTCCAACGGCATAGCTGAGCTGCACGGCAACGACCTAACGAACCTTACTCCTCATCTGAAAAGTCTGCAACATAATACGTTGCAGCCCGAAAACGGGTCAACACATGGAATATGCTGGCAATATAACACAGTAGAGCAAGAACAGAATAATGCTATCACTACATGCATATTTGGCTGGTGGAAAGGCTCTATGGTTATGGTTTTGCGAAAAGCCAATTTTTTCCTACAACAAAGGAATAGATTTTATTGAACTATCATGGTAGTTGGAACATCATTGAGAAGGTTCCTCCAACTCAATCCCAATTAAAGTAATTATCAACCCAACAATATAAATTTGAGTGATGAGATACATACGATAATCCAAGTACTAGATACTCAAGATGTCCATAACCGGGGACACGACAAACCATGATTAGATTGTACACTCTGCATAGGTTTGCGCACTTTTCCCCACAAGACCCGATCTCCTCCGTTGGATTTCTCGCACTACATGGTGTTTGAGAAACGGATGACCGAGACACAGTCTTTCAGAAGCATTAACTCTAACCCCGGGTAGACAGTACCAACCTACATCCCTCTACATCTGCTAGCCTACCATTGGAAGAGGTCATGCAACTTACTCAACTATGCTAGAGGCCATAATAGCTTGTGGTTGCACACGGAAGTTTCTAGCATGAAATATCTCAGTTCCCTTTGAGCCTGGGTGGCGAACCTTAGGATTATCACACGGGTACTCCGGGATATCCTAGGACAACACTGGATTCTCCAGGTGCCCGACAAGCAATCCACCAGATGTGTATTAAAGTTGCCACCTTAAGTTGAACCATTAATTAACAACCTCACACCTGTCATGGATTCACTCACCCAAACCACGTCTACGAGCATAGCATAGCAATATAATAGCAACACGTAGAAGTAACTCCCAAGGGTTTGATAATAACGGGGCAATAGGTTCTACCTCATCAACTACTTCCCATTACCCACAAGTTAATCACATCCTAATCATGCAGTGTTTGAGGATTGGAGCTAATGCATAAAAACTGGGTATGAAAAGAGTATGATCAATGTGTTACTTGCCTTGCTGATGATCCGCAAAACCTAGAGACTCGTAGTAGCACGCTTCGCACTCCGGGAATTCTATCGCAAACAAACAATAGCATACATAAGCAATAAAGCAAAGATGCACGGGTAAAACTCAAATAAGAAGATCTAACCAGAGATTTCAACTTAAGAACTCCGGTTTGCAAAAAGAATCAAATCAAACGGAGCAACGAAACTCAAACTGTGAAAGAAACAAGATTCGTTTGCTAATCTAGACTAAAGTCAAATTTTACAGTACCAAAATCTTGTTCAAGTTGGTTAAACAGAAAGAGGGCTTCGAGACGAAGATCTAGGCGCTTGAATCGCCTGATTCCAACAAACGAGCGAAAAGTTAAACTAAAACGAAAATCGGATCAGAAATCGCGATCGAGAATAATCGCGAAAAATCTGAGAAAAAGAAAAACTGACGAACAGGCTAACGAACGAACGTTCGCTGTCTGCGGGTAACGGGTGAAAACTGTTCGTTAATACAAACGAACGAACATGCGTTTGCTAAATAAATAAACCGACAGGAAAAACCTATCTAAAGGAATAAACCGGAATTAAAAAAACCGGATCTAGATCTAGGGTTTACCGAAATAAACCGACGAGAGAAAAAAACGGCTGCAGCTGCGGCGGCGCTGCGGCTCGGGGCGGCGGGGCTGGCGGCGGTGGTGGTGGTGTGGTGGTCGAGGCGGGGCCGGCTCGGCCTTTAAAGGGCCGGGCGAGTCGGCGGCTTGGGCATGGGGCCGGGGAAGGAGTCCTCCCCGGACTCGGTGATGGCAGCGTGCGCCGGCCGGACTCCGGTCGGAGTTGGTCGGGGCGAGGGGCGGGCTGGCGCGGCTAGCCAACTGGGCCTCGGCCCAGTTCGATCCGGCGGAAAAACTTTTTAAAGTAAATTCCGCGCAGAAAAACACCAAAAATAAATACTAAACGGACGCCAAAAATCCTGAAATAAATTTTCCCTGTCCTCTAAAAATCTACCGGACCAGGTGAACATTTATTTGGGCCTAAAAGGCAATTTTGAAAAACGCGCATTTTTCCTATGCAAATAAAATAGCAATAGAATCCAAATAAAATCAAATATTTGATTTTAATATTTTTCCTCCAATATTTCATTTATTTTTGGGGAAGTCATATTATCCCCTCTCATATACTTTTTTTATATGAAATATTTTCGGAGAGAAAAATAATAAAACAAATAATCCTTGTTTCAATACTTAATAAAATTCAAATATGAAAACGGTGAAATCCCCAACTCTCTCCGAGGGTCCTTGAGTTGCTTAGAATTTCGAGGATCGCGAAATGAATGTGCAATAGAATATGATATGCATGAACGATCTATGTATAACATTCCAAATTGAAAATTTTGGATGTTACAAACCTACCCCTCATAAGATGAATCTCGCCCTCGAGATTCGGTTGGCTAGAAAATAGGTGTGGGTGGTCCTTGCGAAGATCATCCTCTCGTTCCCAGGTGGCTTCACCCTAGGTATGGAGGCTCCACTGAACTTTGCAAAACTTGATAACCTTGCTGTGGGTGACTCGGCTGGCAAATTCAAGAATCCTTACTGGCCTCTCCTCATAGGTCAGATTACTGTCTAACTGAATCGCTTCCAAGGGCACTATGTCTCTTAGCGGTATATCGACCATCTCAGCATGACACTTCTTCAACTATGAAACATGAAACACATCATGAACTCGTGACAGTCCTTCAGGTAACTCCAACTTGTAGGCAATCTCTCCCATACGTTCCAATATTCGGTACGGTCCTGCAAATCTCGGGGCTAACTTTCTCTTAACTCCAAAACGTTTCACTCCTCGCAGAGGTGACACTCGTAGATATGCTCTTTCTCCAATTTCATAGGTTACTTCCTTGCGTTTTGAATCTGCATAACTCTTCTGCCTGGACTGAGCTACCTTCAGTCTATCTCGGATCAATTTAACCTTCTCTTCAGGCTCCTTGATCAAATCTGGTCCAAACAACTGTCGGTCTCCAACTTCATCCCACATCAACGGTGTTCTGCACCTTCGTCCATAGAGAGCTTCGAACGGTGCCATCTTCAAACTGGCTTGATAGCTATTGTTGTATGAGAACTCCGCGTAGGGCAAATTGTCATCCCAACTAGATCCATAATCTAGTGCACAAGCTCTCAACATATCCTCCAGAATCTGGTTGACTCTCTCGGTCTGTCCATCTATCTGCGGATGGAATGTTGTACTGAACTCTAGCCTTGTACCCAAAGTCTAGTGCAGCTGATGCCAAAACTTTGAGGTAAACTGTGTTCCTCTATCTGATACGATGGTCCTTGGAACTCCATGCAGACATACGATCCTGGTCATGTATATCTTGGCCAACTTCGCACTTGTATAGGTGGTTTTCACTCGGATAAAGTGAGCCACTTTGGTCAAGCGATCAACTACTACCCACATAGAATCATATCCTGATTTGGTCCTGGGCAATCCGGTGATGAAATCCATGCCAAGCTTATCCCACTTACATTCAGGTATCGGCATAGGCTATAACAATCCTGCTGGCTTTTGATGTTCCGCCTTCACTCTCTGACATACATCACATACGGCTACATACTTGGCAATATCCTTCTTCATACCAGTCCACCAGAAACGTTCCTTCAAATCCAAATACATCTTGGTGTTTCCGGGGTGTATCGAGTATGGTGAGTCATGAGCCTCCTGAAGTATTAACTTCCTGATCTCTGTGTTATTGGGCACATAAACACGGTCATCAAACCATAAGGTGTCGTGCTCATCCTCACGAAAACCTTTGGCCTTTCCTTTGCTCATTCTCTCTTTTATCTCGGCAATCTCTTTGTCATCCTTCTGAGCTTCTCGAATCTTTCCTAACAATGTAGACTGAACTTCCATTGTTGCAACAAAACCTCTAGGAACAATCTCCAATCGAAGTTCCTTGAGATCTTTTGTTAACTCCTTTGGCAATCCTGTGCTTACGAGGGTGTTAGCATAACTCTTACGGCTCAAAGCGTCTGCTACGACATTGGCCTTGCCTGGATGGTAGTGAAGCTTCATGTCATAATTCTTTATAAGCTCCAACCATCTCCTCCGCCTAAGGTTCAGCTCCTTCTATGTGAAAATGTACTTCAAACTCTTATGATCAGTGTACACATCACAACGGTTTCCAATAAGGTAATGTCTCCAAGTCTTGAGCGCACGCACTACAGCCGCTAACTCCAAATCATGTGTGGCATAATTCAATTCGTGCAGTTTTAGTTGTCATGAGGCATACGAAACAACTCTTCCGTCCTACATAAGCACACATCCAAGTCCTAAGCGAGAGGCGTCGCAATACACTTGGAAATCCTTGCATATATCCGGCAGAATCATCACTGGGGCTGTAGTCAGGCGTTTCTTTAACTCCTGAAAACTCGCCTCACATTCTTCCGTCCATTTAAATTTGGTATCCTTCTTCAATAACTCTGTCATTGGCTTCACAATCTTGGAAAAATTCTCAATGAATCTGAGATAGTATCCTGCGAGTCCAAGAAAACTGCGGATCTCGTTAAATGAAGTGGGTGCCAACTATTCCGTGACTGACTGAACCTTGGTGGGGTCTACTGCTATACCTTCTCCTGATATAACATGTCCAAGGAATCCAACTTCCTTCAACCAAAACTCACATTTGCTGGCATACAACTGATGTTCCCTGAGTTTCTCGAGAACGCAAATGCTCCTTATGCTCCTCTTCATTCTTTGAGTATACCATTATATCATCAATGAACAACACAACAAACTTATCCAAATATTCCATGAACACCTTGTTCATCATGCTCATGAAATAGGTAGGGGCGTTAATCAGTCCAAATGACATGACCATATACTCATATAACCCGTACCTTCTGGTAAATGCGGTTTTAGGTATATCCTTCTCCTGGATCTTCAGCTGGTGATATCCTGGTCGCAGATCGATCTTCGAAAACACCTTAGCTCCTTGCAGCTGGTCAAACAAATCATTGATCATCGGCAATGGGTATTTGTTCTTGATCGTCACCTCATTCAACGCCCGATAATCAACAAACATCTTCAATGATCCATCCTTCTTCTCAACCAAGAGCACCTGGGCTCCCCACGGTGATGAACTTCGTCGGATGTAACCTTTCTCCAATAACTTGATGAGGACATGACTACCTTCGATACGACCAAAAATATTGCATACATGCATATTTGTCAGGTGATTTCTAGTGTCAACTATTCAATAATCTATTTATATTATCCAGAACAAAAATACTTCACACACTTTTGTGTTTTGTCTAATTGCAGGTGTATGGGACATTTGTACAATCGACATATGAAGATAGGGGAAAAGAAGAAGTTTAAGTTATGTTCAAAAAGTCCTCTCATGTCACTTTTGGGCCAAGAGAAGATAGAGTCCAAGTCTCTCACGTTCTGGATTCAGATTCGGACTGCACAGACATACCTGACTCAAAACGCCAAGAACTTTTTCATACAGACTCCGAATTGGGTGATTCTTTTTTTGTTGGAAAGTAGATTTCATCCTCTTTCCAAACCAATTGGAATCACCTTTAAATTCATCCGGATCGTTGATATATGGACGAAACAATCTGACGCTGCAACAGAATCCGAGTCAAACAACAAGTCCAAAGGTGTTGCATCACCTCCACTTGGGCCCATGAGCCTTGTACGACCTAGGGTCGGTTTTAGGCTGCCTTCGGACGTCCTCCCACCTCCTTGGCCGCCACCCCTTGCTCCTATATAAGTAGATCCACCTAGTAGCTTTTTCCTTGGGATTTGTTTAGTTAAAAGTTAGCCAACGCAACTTCGTGTACTTCGTTTGTGTCCAACGACCAGACCAAGACCGCTTTCGGATCCCCACCATTAACAATACTTCATCCATATTCGCAATATTCAGATTGCTTTATCATATTCTTGCATGTTCTTCGATTGCTTGCAGAAATAGACCTTCGTGGTCAGGCTGATCGTGCTTCCAGCATCGTCAGTAACCTCAGGAGATGGTTTAGCGATTGCTAAGGCGCAACATCGTGCACGTTTGTAGTCGGATCGTCAAAGTCGTCTCCACCAAATCGATGGTTATAATCTCATTGAAAGATCGGGACACCCTCGCCTCTATCAAGTGGTATCAGAGCCAGGTTGCTCGGTGAGAATTTCCAGTTTTCCCTAGATTAGATTTATTTTCTTACCTATTGTCCAAGAAAAAGCCACAAAAAAGTTAGATCTATTCATCCTTTTGTCCAAGCCAGTCTGAGCCTTTGCAATTTTCTTTTCATTGTTTGCATTATTGAATTATCGGTTGCATCGTCGTGTCGAGTTGCTGGTCTTAGTGTCTAGTTCGTTTAGGGTTCCGAGTTCTGTTCACATTAGTCACGCCGCCGCTGCATCATTATCCCTTCCGTTGTCCACCACCGATCCATTAGTTTCCACCACGTGCTACCACCGTTCATTGTCTAATCATATTTGAGATCGTTCACATCTTCGCCTGATCAAATTTGCATCTTATCTAGTTTGTTTGGAAATAGCGAGTGAGAAAAAAAAAGAGAAAAGAGAGAGAGAGAGAGAGAGAGAGAGAGAGAGAGAGAGAGAGAGAAAAGAAAAAAAAGGTCAGAGAAAAAAAAAGAGAAAGAAAAAGAGAAAAAAAGTGTGAGGAAAAAAAAGAGAGAAGAAAAAAAACAAAATTCGGATCTATCTAGACTCAATCTCGTAGTTGAATTCGGATTGGATTCTGTTTTGTGCACTGTTCAGTCAAACAAGCATAACTTCTTCATACGAAGTCCGTTTCGGATCCACGAGTACTCAAATTAAAGCTAGCGACGAGCCACATCTAAATAGTTGCAGAAGCTATTTCAATATTTGGCACCTCAAAATCGGATTTTAAATAGGTCTTTTTGCCCTCCAAAGTTCGCGCATACAGATTGTTCCAGTTTTTCAGGCCAGTTATAGAATTCTTTGACTCCTCATATCAATTCGGAATTGATCGATTCTTTTTGCATTGGAAATCTTGAGTTAGTAGCATTCTTCGAAAAAATTGATCAAAAAATTGGCTCAATCTTTTCAAGAGGAAAGTTGGAGAGAGAGTAGTTGTATATCCTGCTTGGTAGTTGTTTTTGATCTTTATCTTTATTGCCGTTGTGATCTTCACTTATATCTTGTTGTCCAGAGCTACTTAGTATCCTTCATTGATGCTAGTTGTGCTACGCCGTGACCTCATTAGTGTTTTAGCCTCGCGTCTCTAGTCCAGTCTAGCCTAGGACCAGCACAGTACCGTCGTTGAGCGTTTATTCAACATTGCATCTTTGAATTGATTATTGCTAATCTTTTGCTACCATATATAGCCAACCCAGCTCCACATATTTCTACACCGTGTATATGTACGTTCCCCTGGCAATCGCTTTACACAATCTTCGGAGTTATTTGACACCGCCGGTTGCCTGTCACCACCTGCCGCATGGTAAGAACTTGTAAGATATTGATATTTCCTTTACTGTGAGCACTTTACAACCATATCCTAGTAGTTTATCGGAACATTATTCTCGAATTTTGTTTCTTATTTCTACTAATCATGACAGGTTCCGGAGATAGAAGTTCTTGGATGATGGACACATCTTCACCATCACGAGACTTGGGACAACACACACAAGCACATGGTCAGGTTATCTCTTTACTGTCATTTGAGGGTAGATTTAATCCTGCTATTTATCTAGCTTGGGAGCTTGAAGTAGAACAAGTTTTTAGTCACCATGACTTTTCTGAACTTGAGCGAGTATGAGTTACCACTAGAGCATTTACTGGTTTTGCTTTTGTTTGGTGGAGTGTGCATTGTAAGAAAAACACTGATAACCAACCCACAACTTGGAAATATTTGAAAAATGTAACGAGACAACAATTTTTCCTCCTGACAATCGTCGTGAATTGCTTCGCAAATTTGAACAATTTAAACAAGGAAACAACACTGTTCATGCTTACTATCAAGAGTTCAAATCTTATATGCATCATTGTGACATAGAAGAATCTGAGGATGATACAATGAATATATTTTTTGGTGGTTTGAACCATGATATTCAGGCACAATTTCAGTATATTCCTCGTTGCATTACTGGTATGTATGTTCGTGCTTGTACCTTTGAGAGACAGTTACAGGAGGATGTATTGGGTGACTACAACAACTACTATTCTAGTTCATGCTCACCACCACCGCTTGGTTCCTCCACCATTGCACCTACTAGAGCAGCCACACCTCAGATTGTGAGCGCGACATCATCTCAAGAGTATGGTACATTTCCATCATCCGTACCTACATCAGCTACATCTTTGCGACAAGGTAACTGTAAAGGTATTGATGATATAACTTCACATGAGAATGATGCATGCCTAGTTAACTTGAATACATCATGTGTTGAGTTACCTGTTGATTTGAGCGCATCACCTATTTTAGAGAATCATGTTACTGTCATGAATCGTCATGTGATCAAACAACTGAAATACCAACAATTTTGAGTGCACCCAATGAATTAATTGTTGATGCAAAAGAACCAATGTTTACTCATTTTGATATCACCTCTAATCTTGGTGATGATTCTGTGTCAAATGACTTATTGCGTGTTTGCTTATTTAAGCATGTTGTAGCATGTAAATTTGATGCAATTATGGTTTATTCACCAATTTTGGGATGGTTTAATGATGAATATTGTCAATCTTTTCATATGAATGAGAGCTTCACTTATATGTGCAAACTGAGTTGCAATACTTTCATGCCTTCTACTTCTTGTGATAATATTTTGGCTTTATATTTTATTCACTATGAAAGTTACTCATGTATACATGTGTCATATGTGCAAAATCCACGGGAAGTAAAAATTGATGACATATACATATACAACATGTACACCTTGTCTCTTTTGTTAGCCACATTTCAGATAAAGCAACGCCGAGGACGGCTTTATTTTCAAGAAGGGGAGGATGATGAGGACATGACTACCTTGGATACGACCAAAAAAATTGCATACATGCATACTTGTCAGGTGATTTTAGTGTCAACTATTCAATAATCTATTTATATTATCCAGAACAAAAATACTTCACACACTTTTGTGTTTTGTCTAATTGAAGGTGTATGGAACATTTGTACAATCCACATATGAAGATAGGGGAAAAGGAGAAGTTTAAGTTCTGTTCAAAAAGTCCTCTCACGTCACTTTTGGGTCAAGAGAAGATAGAGTCCAAGTCTCTCACGTTCTGGATTCAGATTCGGACTGCACAGACATACCTGACTCAAAACGCCAAGAACTTTTTCATACAGACTCTGAATTGGGTGATTCTTTTTTTGTTGGAAAGTAGATTTCATCCTCTTTCCAAACCAATTGGAATCACCTTTAAATTCATCCGGATCGTTGAGATATAGACGAAACAATCTGACGCTGCAACAGAATCCGAGTCAAACAACAAGTCCAAAGGTGTTGCATCACCTCCACTTGGGCCCATGAGCCCTGTACGACCTAGGGTTGGTTTTAGGCTGCCTTGGGACGTCCTCCCACCTCCTTGGCCGCCACCCCTTGCTCCTATATAAGTAGATCCACCTAGTAGCTTTTTCCTTGGGATTTGTTTAGTTAAAAGTTAGCCAACGCAACTTCGTGTACTTCGTTTGTGTCCAACGACCAGACCAAGACCGCTTTCGTATCCCCACCATTATCAATACTTCATCCATATTCGCAATATTCAGATTGCTTTATCATATTATTGCATGTTCTTCGATTGCTTGTAGGAATAGACCTTCGTGGTCAGGCTGATCGTGCTTCCAGCATCCTCAGTAACCTCGGGAGATTGGTTTAGCGATTGCTAAGGCGCAACGTCGTGCACGTTTGTAGTCGGATCGTCAAAGTCGTCTCCACCAAATCGATAGTTATCATCTCACCGAAAGATCAGGACACCCTCGCCTCTATCATAACTCCTTGATCTGCTTCTTAATCTCCTCCAGATCATTTGTGGGCATCTGGTATGGTCTCTTCGATATAGGCCCGGTGCCTGGCAACAGTTCTATCAAAAACTTGACGTCCCGATCTGGCGGCATGCCTGGTAATTCCTCCAGAAATACATTTGGGTAATCCTTTACAAGAGGCACTTCTTCTTGAACAACTCCTAAGAGGGAATTTACTTGAGTTCTCCTTGTCGTATGCCTGGATACATACTTGATCCTTTTTCCCTCCGGGGTGGTGAGATAAATCGACTTACTAGCACAGTCAATGCTTCCTCCATACTTTGACATCTAGTCCATGCCTAATATCACATCCAATCCTTGTGACTCTAAAATTATTAGGTCTGACGGGAAAACATGGCTACCAATGGTTAAGGGTATCCGGTCGCACCATCGGCTAGCCATATACTCTGCTCCAGGTGAACTTACTAACAGAAGGGTCCTAAGGGCTTGGGTTGGTAGTTTAAACTTATCCATGAATCCCCTTGATATGTATGAATGTGATGCACCAGTATAAAAAAGAACAAGGGCGGTAAAAGACTTAACCAAAAACTTACCGATAACCGCGCCTGGCTGCTCTTCAACCTCCTCCACGTTAACGTGGTTCGCTTGTCCTTTGTTGAATGGATTGGGCGTCTTCCCAGCGCTCCCATTACCATTTCCATTCTTCGCTTCAGGGCACTCCGTGGCATAGTGTCCAGTCTTCCTGCACTTGAAGCAAGTAATGTGACTTAGGTCTCTCTTGGCGGGTGTGGCTGGATTGGAGCGGTTCTGATTGTTGCTTGTTCCGTTCCCAGTCCCATTCTTGGAACCATTGTGGTTATGCAAACTTCCTCCGTTGTGGTTGTTACCTCCATGGTTATGAACAAGTCCTCCCGATTTCGGGGTTAGACGAGGCTTCTGCTGAGCTCCTGAGTTGTATCTTCCTTGTCCATACTTCCTCCTACGGTTCTCGATCTGCTGCTGCTTCCCTTCAGTCATAAGAGCCTTATCTACCAACTCCTGGTAGTTGTTGATTGTTGCTACCGTCAACTGCATGCTCATCTCATCATTCAGCCCTTCCATAAATTTCTCCTGCTTCGCGGCATCTATAGCCACATCATCAGGGGCATAGCGACATAACTTGCTAAACTCATCCATGTACTGAGCTACAGTACGGTTCCTCTGGCGTAAGTTGCGAAACTCACGCTTCTTCATGCTCATAGCTCCAGTTGAGACATGGGCTGTGCGGAAAGCTTGCTGAACTGATCCCAAGTGACGTTGGCTATGGGGACAGTGGCCGTATAATTCTCCCACCATGAGGCTGCTGGTCCATCCAATTGATGTGTGGCAAAGCGCACCTTCTTAGCATCTGTGCAACCTGCGGTGGTCAACTCCCTTCCAATACGGCGTAGCCAATCATCAGCAACTATAGGCTCGGTGCTACTGGAAAACACCGGCGCTGCAACCTCAGAAAGCGAGCTAAGTTGTCAACTGGAGGCGGGTTGTTGTTGTCGCCTTGGTTCTGGACTAATATCTGCATCAAGGCATTCTGCTGCTGGATCAACTGGGTGATCTTCGGTGGGAAGACAAATCCGGTGTCACGTCTCGGAGGCATCTGATGGGTTTAGAGGGGAGAGATTAGAATAGAAAAGGGGTATAGTGAGAAAGCACTGCCCATATGCACATGAGACAGTCACAATCATATCACTTAATCAATCAAGCAAGGGCATACAAATGGTCTAGAACTATCGTTAAAAGTGCTCAAACTACTATATACATGGGGGAAATACTATTAATCATTTGGTGGTCATCTAGAAATTTTGATCGATGGACGACTCCATGATGTCTGCTCCAGCTTCGTCTTCAAAGTCATCTTCACTAGGGTCGGAGTCGGTGTCGTTGATGATGATGTAGTTCTCCGGGCAAGTGGAATCGTCGTCCTCTCCTCCTGGCGTGGGGTCTCCCATGAATACTCCGATCTTCTTTATCAGGTCGCCATTCTTCTCCAATAGTGTTGCAATTTCCTCCTCATATCCATCGCATGTAGACTTCAGTTCTTCTTCCAGCTCGGTGATCCTTGTCTTCGCCTTCTTCAAATCTATCATGTCTGCGCACATCTGATTCTCCTGGCGTCAAATGTGCTGGTTTAACTCCTGGATGAAAGCTGCAATGGATCTGTCCTTCTTGGTGCTGATCCTCTCCCATTGCTCATCTCGGTGCCCACATATCTGGTAGATAGTGTCCTTGAGATCCTTGTTGTAGACTTATCCAATACGTCCCATGGCAATGTGGGCTGCCACGCTCTTGCCTAGACTCCAGGTTGGTGCATCAAAGGAAAACTCTATGGGCTCAGTGATTGGCGCGAATATCCTTCCTGGAACTTGAACTCGAATCATCCAGCGCTCCTCTTCTCTTAAAGTGGCGTTGTAGGTCCTGGTGAAGCTTGGTATTCCGATGTTCAGGTACCTAGTGACTTCCTTCAAGTGCGTCCAAAGGGTACATCTTCATCCGGTTGTGCAAACTTGTTCCTCGAATCCGCCATCCTAAGAGTAGAAAATGGAGAGGAGTCAGAAATGAGTAGAGAAGAGTGACCTATGGCTTATCTTAGTGGTCGTGTCCTACACTCAGCGTGTGCTTTGACGATACCATCTTGTAGTGATCCGACCTCAAAAGGTCAAGTCTCTGTGCTTCTATGTCATCCCTGGATCGGTAATGCTGACACACACAGTACTCAAAGGATATATAACGGAGTAGCAATCACACACTTATTACATCGAATGTCTCAAAAGAGAACTTATTACAATAAATATGGCTTAAGGCCATCTAATACGATAACAGCGGAAGGCTTGGAAGATAAAGTGAGTCCATCAAATCCAACAACATAGCTGAGCTGCACAGCAATGACCTAACGAACCTTACTCCTTGTCTGAAAAGTCTGCAACATAATACATTGCAGCCCAAAAACGGGTCAGCACATGGAGTATGCTGGCAATATAACACAGTAGAGCAAGAACAGAATAATGCTATCACTACATGCATATTTGGCTGGTGGAAAGGCTCTATGGTTATAGTTTTGCGAAAAGCCAATTTTTCCTACAATAAAGGAATATATTTTATTTAACTATCATGGTAGTTGAAACATCATTGAGAAGGTTCCTCCAACTCAATCCCAATTAGATTAATTATCAACCCAACAATATTAAATTAGAGTGATGATATACATATGATAATCCAAGTACTAGATACTCAAGATGTCCATAACCGGGGACACGGCTAACCGTGATTAGATTGTACACTCTGCAGAGGTTTGCGCACTTTCCCCACAAGACTCGATCTCCTCCGTTGGATTTCTCGCACTACATGGTGTTTGAGAAACGGATGACCGAGACACAGTCTTTCAGAAGCATTAACTCTAACCCCGGGTAGACAGTACCAACCTACATCCCTCTACATCTGCTAGCCT
This sequence comes from Aegilops umbellulata, assembly GCA_032464435.1. NCBI lineage: Eukaryota > Viridiplantae > Streptophyta > Magnoliopsida > Poales > Poaceae > Aegilops > Aegilops umbellulata. The sequence continues at coordinate 199,470,225 of CP136058.1, read as the reverse complement.
ACCATTGGAAGAGGTCATGCAACTTACTCAACTATGCTAGAGGCCATAATAGCTTGTGGTTGCACACGGAAGTTTCTAGCATGAAATATCTCAGTTCCCTTTGAGCCTGGGTGGCGAACCTTAGGATTATCACACGGGTACTCCGGGATATCCTAGGACAACACTGGATTCTCCAGGTGCCCGACAAGCAATCCACCAGATGTGTATTAAAGTTGCCACCTTAAGTTGAACCATTAATTAACAACCTCACACCTGTCATGGATTCACTCACCCAAACCACGTCTACGAGCATAGCATAGCAATATAATAGCAACACGTAGAAGTAACTCCCAAGGGTTTGATAATAACGGGGCAATAGGTTCTACCTCATCAACTACTTCCCATTACCCACAAGTTAATCACATCCTAATCATGCAGTGTTTGAGGATTGGAGCTAATGCATAAAAACTGGGTATGAAAAGAGTATGATCAATGTGTTACTTGCCTTGCTGATGATCCGCAAAACCTAGAGACTCGTAGTAGCACGCTTCGCACTCCGGGAATTCTATCGCAAACAAACAATAGCATACATAAGCAATAAAGCAAAGATGCACGGGTAAAACTCAAATAAGAAGATCTAACCAGAGAGTTCAACTTAAGAACTCTGGTTTGCAAAAAGAATCAAATCAAACGGAGCAACGAAACTCAAACTGTGAAAGAAACAAGATTCGTTTGCTAATTTAGACTAAAGTCAAATTTTACAGTACCAAAATCTTGTTCAAGTTGGTTAAACAGAAAGAGGGCTTCGAGACGAAGATCTAGGCGCTTGAATCGCCTGATTCCAACAAACGAGCGAAAAGTTAAACTAATACAAAAATCAGATCAGAAATCGCGATTGAGAATAATCGCGAAAAATCTGAGAAAAAGAAAAACTGATGAACACGCTAACGAACGAACGTTCGCTGTCTGCGGGTAACTGGTGAAAACTGTTCGTTAAAATGAACGAACGAACATGCGTTTGCTAAATAAATAAACCAACGCGAAAAACCGATCTAAAAAACAAACCAGAATTTTTAAAAAATACCGAATCTACATCTAGGGTTTACCGAAATAAACCGACGAGAGAAAAAAACGGTGGCGGCTCCGGCGAAGTCGGCGGCGGCGGCGGCGGCTGGCGCGACGGCGGCGCAGGCGAAGCTGCGGCGGCGGGGCGGTGCTGCGGCTCGGGGCGGCGGGGCTGGCGGCAGTGGTGGTGGTGTGGGGGTCGAGGCGGGGCTGACTCGGCCTTGAAAGGGCTGGGCGAGGCGGCGGCTTGGGTAAGGGGTCGGGGAAGGAGGAGTGCTCCCCGGACTCAGTGACGGCGGCTTGCGCCAGCCAGACTCCGGTCGGAGTCGGTCGGGGCGAGGGGCAGGCTGGCGCAGCTGGCCAACTGGGCCTCGGCCCAGTTCGGTTCGGTGGAAAAACTTTTTTTTAATAAATTCCATGCAGAAAAACGCCGAAAGTGAATACTAAACAAACACCAAAAATCCCGAAATAAATTTTCCCCGTCCTCTAAAAATCTACCAGACCAGGTGAACTTTTATTTGGGCCTAAAATGCAATTTGGAAAAACGCGTATTTTTCCTATGCAAATAAAATAGCAATAAAATCCAAATAAAATCAAATATTTGATTTTAATATTTTTCATCCAATATTTCATTTATTTTTGGGGAAGTCATATTATCCCCTCTCATATACTTTTTTATATGAAATATTTTCGGAGAGAAAAATAATAAAACAAATAATCCTCGTTTCAATACTTGATAAAATTCAAATATGAAAACAGTGAAATCCCCAACTCTCTCCGAGGGTCTTTGAGTTGCTTAGAATTTCAAGGGCCGCGAAACGAATATGCAATAAAATATGATATGCATGAATGATCTATGCATAACATTCCAAATTGAAAATTTGGGATGTTACACACATATATCTATTGGTCTACTTGTTTCACTTGCAAATTTGTGAATCTCTTTCAACATTACTGAATCTTGCTAACAATTACATAAATTTTGTGCCACCATCCTCACGAAGCTACTCCAAAAGCTTTATTTGTGTATGTGTGAGAATAGACAAGATCTGGTACCAATTGTGCTATTCCCATAATACCAAATTAGAAGATCATTGATCCATCTTCAACATCGGATAAGGTACATTTGGTCTAGTTCTTTTATTTCTTCCACTCACATAGTTGCTTGAGGTGATGGATAGGCCAAGTACTTATACCAACACACTCTTCATCACGTAAGAAGAGGACCCGAACAATTACATCACCAAGCAACACCTATTCGGCGCGCAAAGAGCTTTGCATCAAGCGAATGAAGCATTGAGCGACCGCATCGACCTACTCGCCACCGACTTGCGACAATCCGAGCTACGTACAAGTGACTACTTCAACAATAAGCTTTCCTCCCACATGGAAGAGCTCGACACTAGGATGTTTACTCAAATGGAGGAGTCTCGTGCTTTAATGGTTAACCGTTCTTCTATGACATCATCATCATCAAGATGGCGTCACTGAAGCCGACATTCTTCAGAATCTTCTTCGGATGCAAGTCTTCCACGAGCTCGTCTGCATCGTCGGCAAGACCATGAAGATCATCAAGCTCCACAAAACCCATTTCATGGCAATGGTTTACAAGAATGCCTCCGGTAACATGGCCGCCCTTGGCGCTAAGCAAATGATCCCATGGAATAAGAGCAAGCTCCAATCCGCCAAGATCACCAAGTACACCAAGACGGCGATGCCCTACAACAAGAACGACAACACCATGAGGAACAAGCCCAAGAAGCTCAACATGCCCTACACGAAGCAACACGAGCCGTCAATGAACGCAACCGTCGTGTGCGCGAACAAGAAGAGGCCCTCCGACGAGAGCGACAAGAAGAAGTTGCACGCACTACTAGGAAAAAGCTTATTGTAAGTGCATCTAGTGCCACCCCTAGTTGGTTTTGGAGTATTGACGACAAACCTGGTTGAGGGACTAATGTGTTTGTGAGAATTGCAGGATAACACATGTAGTAGTCCCTCTTTGATTCGGTTTACCTACCGGAGATGACCCCTAAAAATGTATGAAGACATTGACGACAATGGTGGTATGTGAAGATATTCATATTGAAGACTATGACATGAGAAGACATTGAGTGAAGACAATGAAGCGCGAAGACTTAGTCGTTTCGTTGTTTCCTTTTCTTCTTTGTTGAGTCATAGGAACCACCGTACTGTTAAGTGGGGTCCAAGTGAACAAAGTTAGAGTGACTGAAGTGATGCTCAACCCAAATCCTATGTCTTCGAGCGAACACAATGAGAGCAAATCTTATCCAGAGCTGGATGAGTCAGCTTTGCTTGTAGCCCAAGTAAAGTTGCCGTGTGTGTTTGAAATCTGACCGTTGGAACACGTGTCAGTTCCTTAGTGACCCAGGGTCATTTCAGACAAATCAGGTCGGGTTGCCTACTGGCTATAAATAGCCCACCCCCTACACCATAAATGGGTGGCTGCTTAGAGTTAGTGCACGGCTTTTGTCATATTGAGAGCAACTGTCGGTGTCAAAACCGGCGGATCTCGGGTAGGGGGTCCCGAACTGTGCGTCTAGGCGGATGGTAACAGGAGATAAGGGACACGATGTTTTTACCCACGTTCGGGCCCTCTCGATGGAGGTAAAACCCTACTCCTGCTTGATTAATATTGATGATATGGGTAGTACAAGAGTAGATTTACCACGAGATCAAGGAGGCTAAACCCTAGAAGCTAGCCTATGGTATGATTGTTGTTCTGTTGTTTGTCCTACGGACTAAAACCCTCCGGTTTATATAGACACTGAGAGGGCTAGGGTTACACAGAGTCGGTTACAATGGTAGGAGATCTACATATCCGTATCGCCAAGCTTGCCTTCCACGCCAAGAAAAGTCCCTTCCGGACACGGGACGAAGTCTTCAATCTTGTATCTTCATAGTCCAGGAGTCCGGCTGAAGGTATAGTCCGGCTATCCGAACACCCCCTAATCCAGGACTCCCTCAGTAGCCCCTGAACCAGGCTTCAATGACGACGAGTCCGGTGCGCAGATTGACTTCGGCATTGCAAGGCGGGTTCCTCCTCCAAGTACTTCATAGAAGATTTCGAACACAAGGATAGTGTCCAGCTCTGCAAAATAAGTTTCCACATATTGCCATAGAGAGAATGATATTCACACCAATCTAATCTGCTGACGTATCCCGTAGCATGACATCACGCCACGGCCAAGCCTTTATTCGTTTTATTATCCTACCTCAGCGTGTTATGCGAGGCGGTTTCCTTGGCATGTCTTGTCAAAGCAGAGATCATGTCCCCTTATTCCGGAATTCTCATCAATACGAGCGTGGGTAACCCAACCGTGCCATTGATTACGGCGCTTGGGAGATAAGCGAGTTTTATCAGGCTGGTGGGGACGCATAGTCGCATCCGCCCATATAAGGGGATAAGGGTCCACCTTTTCACCTATGCCTTCTTCCTCCTTTGCGTATCCATTTTCCGCGCACTCGAGCTACAGTGCCCAAGTCCGCATTCCCTACCTCAACCTTCTCCAGCCATGTCCGGAGCGGGAGGCAAGTGGATGGTCTCCTCCATCACGGAGGGACACATCAAAAAACTGAGGAAGGCCGGATACTTGTCTAACAACATCGCGCACCGGCTTCCCGAAGAGGGGAAGCTCCTCCCCACCCCAAGGCCCCATGAGAGGGTAGTGTTCCTTCCCCACTTCCTCCGCGGACTGGGCTTTTGATGCGGAGCATCCCAAGGTCATCCCCATGGACCTACCATCGTCTCATCAAGTGCTTAGTGGACCCATGACTCGATCACGTGCAAGAGCTCTCGAAACCGAGGTGACATCTCTCCTCTCACAATTCCACTTCGATGAACATGAGACATGGTTACTACCTCAAACGGAGACGTTGTGCATACTCAGGTACCAAGGAGTTAGCCATGGAGACGCTGTGGAGCAAGGAGAATCCGAAGAGGAAGATGGACATCAAGAGCTTGAAGTGGATCCGGCCGCTCCAGCGGCACTACCGCTCCCTCCAGCGGTACTACCGCCTATAAGCGGTACTACTGCTCCCTCCAGCGGTACTACCGCCTATAAGCGGTACTACCGCTCCCCACTGCCGCACCACTACCGCTCAACCCGGCAATCTCCAGTGTTCGCACTATCCGAGTCCGTTACTACCGCTCAGCCTAAGCGGTACTACCGCCTATAAGCGGTACTACCGCCCTATGGCCGGTACTACCGCCCTGCCTGCGCGCAGAGAACGGGCCTAGGGCCCATGTATCCCCTCTCACTTACCCCTTCGTGGATGTAGACTATATATACTCCCTCACCTCATCCTAGCTAGGGTTAGCGTTGATTTAGCTCATATGTGAGATAGAGCTTCGCTCATCCATCCGGATCATCTCTTCGAGAGTGACCGCGGCCCCTCCTCGGAGAAGATCCTCGTGGATTCAAGACCTCCTCACGGAGAAGACCCCCATCAAGACCTCCTCACGGAGAAGAACCGGTTACTTTGTATCGTCCTTTGTTGACCTTGGATCATCGTGTATCTCTTTGTGTTCATCGATCTAGCATATGTGTGATCTATTTCTTGTTGGTTGAGTGTTTCTCTCGTGTTTTCCCCTCGTTCTTCCCCGTGTTCGTCGTGTTCTTCGAGGGATCTCGCTCCTTTCGTGAAAGATCGGCCGTCTAGGGTTCTACCCTACATCATCTTGGTATCATGAGCCACGTTGATCACGATTTCGGAGCCCCCTCTTTTTGTTTTCTAGCTTGATTTTATTGTTTTTCGTCCTAATTTGAAAATCCCCACCAAAAATAGCCCCAAAATTTTTTGTGATTTGTTAGTGTGATGAAGTTTTGTTGGATTTGATCCATGGATTTATTTGCTTTCGAGTGGATCTAGCATCTCCCCAAGTTTCCCCACTTTCCATCCACGAAATCTCCCCAATTTTGACCTCGAAATCATCCATTTCCGCCCCAAAATCGCGTCCCGATTCGATCTGCGAAGAATCCCGACACGAGCGGTACTACCGCCCATCCGAGCGGTACTACCGCTTAGTACCACAAGCGGTACTACCGCCCCGCAAACGGTACTACCGCCAGGCCCTGTTTCAGCCGAAACAGTCGAAAAATCCCGACACGAGCGGTACTACCACCCATCCCAAGCGGTACTACCGCTTACAAGCGGCACTACCGCCCATGCGAGCGGTACTACCGCCCCTGACAGTTTCAGCCCTTTGAGTTTCACCGTTTTGTCCATAACTTCCACATCCGGAGTCCGATTTTCGCGTTCTTTAGCTCGTTGAGTAGCTATTGACATCCTATATCCACCTAGATAGGTTTCACCAACATTTGACTCCACCAAAATTTTCGAACTTTGGCATCTTTGCCTAGGGCTACCACCACATCCTCCGCATAACCACCACCGACTTCCGCAACCACCAACGCTTTCCGTTACCACCATTTGACCTTTGCTTTGAGAATTTGAGTTGTGGTCTCCGTATCCTTTTGTGTTTCGGCTATCTAGGTACGGTTCGACATCAACATCACCACCGCTCATCTTCGCCAAGGACTACTACGAACGGCTACTTCACTTTGGTATCACCTTCACCTTGGATATCATCTTGGTATCGTGATATCGTCATACTCTCTTGCAATTGCATTGATAACCCCATGGCCTTACTTTTGCGTCACTTACCCATCGAGACTAGCCATTGAGTATTGCCGGCAACGTGACTTGTGCACATTAGTGTTCATTACTTCCCATTATCATCTTGTTGCATATCTCGGCATCATCACTTGTGTCACAAAGTTGTTATCGCATACACAATTGCTATCTTGGTTCGTGAAGCATTGCATGAGAAAAGAGCTCAAACATCAAAGAGCCAAACAAGCTTTTAAGCAAAAGAGGAAAGATAAGCAAAGAGCTCATAAGCAAGAACCATAGCAAAATCCAACATTAAGATTGTCATACTCGATCATCTTGGATCAAAGCATAGGAACATCATACATATGGCATACTTGGGATAGAAGTCGTTGCATCTTTGCTTAGTAGGTTGTGCACAAGTTCGTATCCGCCTATTGTGCAATCGTGCTAGCGTCTCTCTAGTGTTGTGCAACAAGAGCATCTTGGTGAATTCCATGTTTTGGCTCATCTTTGGTTGCATAACCCCATCTTATCTATTTGCGTGTGTGTTTCCGTGTACCATATCTTGCTATTGGTCTACTTGTTGCATTTGCAAATTTGTGAATCTTTTCCAACATTATTGAATCTCACTTATAGTTGCATCAAATTTTTGTGCCACCATCCTAACCGAGCTCCACCATAAGCTTTTACTTGTGTAGGTGTGAGAACCGACAAGAATTGGTACCAATTGTGCTATTTCCTTGCTACACATTGGAGTCACCTTTGATCCATTGTCAACATTGGTCAAGGTACATTGGATATTGGTTCTTTCCTTTCTCCCTCTCACATATCTTTGTTTGGAATGATGGATAGGCCAAGTACTTCTACCAATCCTCTCTTATTGGAGCAAGACGACGACATGTCTTCCTTCGTCACCAAGAATCAACTCTTTGGTGCACAACGGGCTTTGCATCAAGAACAACTTTCTTTGGGCGACCGCATCGACAATCTCGCCACCGACCTACGACAATCCGAGAATCGTACAAGGGACTACTTCGACAACAAGCTCGACGAGCACAAGATTGAGAACGACGCAAGAATGGACGAGATTCGAGCTTTGTTACTTCGTTCTACTCCGTCAACTTCGTCAAGAAGGAGTCGCTCAAGTCGACACTCCGACGACACCATCTCCGGTTCAAGTACACCGATATCGAACACTCTTCGTCGTGCCGTGCGTCAAGATCGTCAAGCAAATCGCAATCCTCTACACGACACCGACTCTCAAGAGCATCGACATCGCCAAAACCAAGCCGCTTTTGCTCAAGCACAAGAACGGCAACGTCAACGACAACAAGAACAAGAGGAGCGTGCGCGACAACATCAAGATGCACAAGACGCCGAGGCGGAACGTCAAGAACAACGACTACGTGAAGCTCAAGCACTTGAGGCGCAACGTGCACTTCGGGACTCAAGTCGTGCCGTAGCCGATCGTGGCCGACAAGCTCGTCTCCAACAAGAAGCACTTCGTGATGAAGCTCAAGAACGACTTTACCAAGGCCACGTGCATCGCCAAGTTCCTCGTCAAGATAGACAAGCTCATCCTCAAGCGCGACAAGAACGTCAAGTCCATCGAGAGCAAGAAGACAATGGACCCAATCATCGCCAAGAGCAACATGAGGAAGTGAACCAACTTCGCCAAGAGCGCCATGACAATGTCAATCCTCAACGACATGGACGTCATCATCCCCAACACAATGAAGAGCAACGATATGGCAAGCTAAAGTTCACCGTGCCCAAGTTCAATGGAAGCAACGACCCCGAAGAGTACATCTCATGGGCATTGAAGGTTGACAAAATCTTCCGCTTGCACAACTACGAAGAAGAGAAGAAGATCGCAATGGCATCCCTCGAATTCCAAGACTACGTCCTCATTTGGTGGGAACAAGTCATTGAGCGCCGAGCGGCAAGAGGTGAACCACCCATCACCACTTGGAGACAAATGAAGGATGTCATGCGAGCACGGTTCGTGCCAAACTACTACAACCGCGACCTCTTCAAGAAACTTCAACAACTCAAACAAGGAACCAAGAGCGTTGAAGAGTACTACAAGGAAATGGAGATTGCCATGATACGAGCCAACGTCAAGGAAGATGATGAGCAAACTATGGCACGGTTCTTGAATGGACTCAATCATCCTATCAAGAAGATTTCCGATTTCCAACCTTACTCGAACCTCGTCGAGTTAGTGCACCAAGCTACCAAAGTGGAACGGCAAGTACAAGAAGACTTCAAGTATGCCAAGTTCTCATCCAAGTCCTATGGTCTCGCCAACAATCAAGCTTCGACGACTCCAACACCTTCTACAAAGCCTTCTACAAGCAACGGCGACAAGTCAAGTTACAAGAAAGCTTCAACAAGCTCAAGTCGTCCTTCTACTACAAGCAACTTCAAGGAAGCTTCATCATCATCTACTCCAACCGATGAGACCATCAAGACAAGTTCTATCAAATGCTTCACATGCGGCGGCCGAGGCCACAAGTCCTTCGAGTGCACAAACAAGCGCACCATGATCCTCAACGACGACGGAACCTATGACTCCATGAGTGAAGGCGAAATGGAAGCTCTTGAGCAAGTGGCCATGCACCGACAAGTGAACAATGAGGATGAAGATGAACAAGTCTTTTGCGATGAAGATTCAAGTCCCGCTCTTGTTGTCTCCAAGGTCTTGACTCTTCAACATCAACAAGACGAAGATCAACGATGCCATATTTTCCACACAAAGGCCGGCATCAATGGACGTTCCGTCAAGGTCATCATCGATGGAGGTAGTTGCCACAACTTAGCAAGTGAAGAACTTTGCTCCAAGCTCCAATTGGTCAAGATGAAGCACCCTCACCCCTACAAGGTTCAATGGCTAAGCGACACCGGCACCATACAAGTCGAGCATAGAGTACAAGTCTCTTTCAAGATCGGCGCCTATGAAGACACATTGGAATGTGATGTCCTCCCAATGACCGTTTGCCACCTCCTCCTTGGACGACCATGGCAATTTGACCGAGGTGTCATTCACAACGGGCGTACAAATCACTATAGCTTCAAGATGAAAGGGAAAGAGTTCGTGCTACGTCCTATGTCTCCAAGCCAAGTGCTCGCCGACAAGCAAGCCACCCATCGTGGAGAAAATAGTGAGAGAGCGAACCACCAAAAAGAGAGTGAGCACCACAAGCCCAAATTGAGTGCCTCCATGATGAGCGACAAGAAAAACTTAGTTCTCTTTGCCACCAAACGTGAGATGAGAGAAGTGTGTGAGAACCCATCGAGTGTCCTACACTATGTCCTATTGTGCAAGGACGAGGTCACAAAAACTAACAACTCTCACGATCTACCTTTGGTGTTATCTTCTCTATTGCAGGAATTCCAAGATGTTTTTCCCGACGAGCTACCTCCGGGTCTTCCTCCACTACGAGGCATTGAGCACCGAATTGATCTCATCCCCGGAGCGCCGCTTCCCAACAAAGCTCCATACCGCGTCAACCCCGAAGAAACCAAAGAAATACAAAGGCAAGTAAAGCATCTCATAGACTATGGACATATACGTGAAAGTTTGAGTCCTTGTGCCGTACCGGTCATTCTTGTTCCAAAACGTGACGGTAGCTCTCGCATGTGCTCTGATTGTAGACCTATCAATGCTATCACCGTTAGATATAGGTACCCCATTCCACGCCTTGATGACATGCTTGATGAACTTAGTGGTGCCACTATCTTTTCCAAAATCGATCCTAAAAGTGGTTACTATCAAATCCGCATACAAGAGGGTGATGAATGGAAAACCGCTTTCAAAACAAAGTTTGGTCTCTATGAGTGGTTAGTCATGCCTATGGGTTTATCGGAAGCACCCGGTACTTTCATGCGTCTTATGCATCATGTTTTTCGTCCTTACCTTGGTGAATTTGTTGTTGTCTACTTTGATGATATACTTGTGTTTAGCAAATCTCTCAAAGAGCATGTCACCCACCTTCGCACCGTGCTACAAACTCTTCGAAAAGAGCAACTTTATGCTAATATGGAAAAATGCCTATTTGGTGTTGACAAGCTTGTTTTCTTGGGTTTCGTAGTTTCTTCTAAGGGTGTTCATGTTGATGAAACTAAGATCAATGCTATTAAAACTTGGCCCCAACCAACCAATTTCCAACAAGTGCGTAGTTTTCTTGGTTTAGCCGGTTTCTACCGTAGATTTGTGAAGGATTTTAGCACCATTGCTTCACCTTTGCATGCTTTGAGTAAGAAAAATGCACCATTTGTTTGGGGACCATCTCAAGATATTGCTTTCAATGAGCTTAAGAATTTGCTTACTCATGCCCCCGTGCTTGCATTACCCAACTTTGACAAACCTTTCTAAATACATTGCGATGCTAGTGGTAATGGCATAGGAGGTGTGTTAACGCAAGAGAAGCGGCCCATTGCATACTTTAGTGAGAAACTCTCCGGAGCGCAACTCAATTACCCCATCTATGACAAAGAGCTTTATGCTTTAGTGCGAGTTTTGCATGAATGGGAACATTACCTTCGCCCTCATGAGTTCATCATCCATACCGACCATGAAACACTTAAATATCTTAAGGGTCAAACTAAGTTGAACAAGCGTCATGCTAAATGGAGTGAATTTATTGAATCATTTCCTTATGTCATCAAGTATATTAAGGGTAAGGAAAATGTTGTGGCGGATGCGCTTTCCCGTATATGCATGCTTGTCACTACTCTTGAGTTGAATGTCATTGGTTTTGAGCATATCAAAGAATTATATGAACATGATCCTACATTTGCAATACCTTATGCCAAGTGTTTGATGCATACTTCTTGGGAGCGATACTATATCAAAGACGGATATCTTATGAGAGCTAACAAACTTTGCATTCCCGAGTCCTCTTTGCGTTTGTTGCTTTTGCAGGAATCTCATGGTGGTGGACTCATGGGACACTTTGGACGCGACAAGACATTTGCTACGCTCTCTAAGAACTACTTTTGGCCCAAGATGCATCGGGACGTCAATCGCTTCACCAACCGGTGTTATACATGCCGCAAAGCTAAGTCCAAAGCCCAATCTCATGGCCTCTATATGCCACTTCCAATTCCATACCAACCATGGGAAGATATTAGCATGGACTTTGTGCTAGGTTTGCCTAGAACTCGAAATGGCAAGGATTCCGTTTTTGTTGTTGTGGACCGATTCTCCAAAATGGCTCATTTCATTCCTTGCAACAAGATAGACGATGCTTCACATGTTGCACATTTGTTTTGTAGGGAAATCTTGCGCCTTCATGGAGTGCCAAAGACGATTGTCTCGGACTGCGACGTCAAGTTCTTGAGTTACTTTTGGAAGACCTTGGGCGCCAAGCTCGGAATCAAGCTTCTCTTCTCCTCGTCATACCATCCTCAAACCGACGGCCAAACGGAGGTGACCAACCGTACGCTCTCCACCCTCCTACGCGTGTTGATAAAGAAGAACATCAAGGAGTGGGAAGAGTGCCTACCAATCGCCGAGTACGCCTACAACCGTGCAAGACATTCGACTACCGGCAAGTCCCCCTTCGAGGTCGTCTATGGCTTCAACCCATTGTCGCCATTGGACATTCTACCTCTACCGCTTCAAGAGCGCACAAACATGGACGCGAGTGCCCGAGTCAACTTCCTCAAGAAGATGCATCAAGATACAAGGAACACCACCGAGCGCCAAGTACAACGACTCGCGACCAAGCTCAACGTCAACAAGCAACCCATGATGTTCCATGTTGGAGATCTTGTGTGGCTACACCTTCGCAAGGATCGTTTCCCCAATGAACGCAAGTCCAAGCTACTACCCCGAGCGGATGGACCCTTCAAGGTGCTTGCACGCTACAACAACAACGCTTACAAGATAGACATCCCACGCGACAAGTACTCCGTGAGCGACATCTTCAACATCAAAGATCTCTCCCCATACCATGGTGATGAGGATTTCGATCCGAGGTCGGATCTTTACCAAGGGAGGGGAGATGATGCGGAGCATCCCAAGGTCATCCCCATGGACCTACCATCGTCTCATCAAGTGCCTAGTGGACCCATGACTCGATCACGTGCAAGAGCTCTCGAAACCGAGGTGACATCTCTCCTCTCACAATTCCACTTCGATGAACATGAGACATGGTTACTACCTCAAACGGAGACGTTGTGCATACTCAGGTACCAAGGAGTTAGCCATGGAGACGCTGTGGAGCAAGGAGAATCCAAAGAGGAAGATGGACATCAAGAGCTTGAAGTGGATACGGCCGCTCCAGCGGCACTACCGCTCCCTCCAGTGGTACTACCGCCTATAAGCGGTACTACTGCTCCCTCCAGCGGTACTACCGCCTATAAGCGGTACTACCGCTCCCCACTGCCGCACCACTACCGCTCAACCCGGCAATCTCCAGTGTTCGCACTATCCGAGTCCGGTACTACCGCTCAGCCTAAGCGGTACTACCGCCTATAAGCGGTACTACCGCCCTGTGGCCGGTACTACCGTCCTGCCTGCGCGCAGAGAACGGGCCTAGGGCCCATGTATCCCCTCTCACTTACCCCTTCGTGGATGTAGACTATATATACTCCCTCACCTCATCCTAGCTAGGGTTAGCGTTGATTTAGCTCATATGTGAGATAGAGCTTCGCTCATCCATCCGGATCATCTCTTCGAGAGTGACCGCGGCCCCTCCTCGGAGAAGATCCTCATGGATTCAAGACCTCCTCACGGAGAAGACCCCCATCAAGACCTCCTCACGGAGAAGAACCGGTTACTTTGTATCGTCCTTTGTTGACCTTGGATCATCGTGTATCTCTTTGTGTTCATCGATCTAGCATATGTGTGATCTATTTCTTGTTGGTTGAGTGTTTCTCTCGTGTTTCCCCCTCGTTCTTCCCCGTGTTCGTCGTGTTCTTTGAGGGATCTCGCTCCTTTCATGAAAGATCGGCCGTCTAGGGTTCTACCCTACATCAGCTTTCCTCTCCCCCCATTCGTCCAGGGGCTCATGTTCTACTATGGCCTGGATTTCCACGATCTAGCCCCGAACTTCATCCTCAACATCTCGGCGTTTATCGTCGTGTGCGAGGCTTTCCTATGCATCCGCCCCCGTTTCGGCCTATGGCTCAAGACTTTCAATGTCACGCCAAAGGTGGTGCGCGACAACCAGGCGGAGTGTGGAGGTGCCATGGCAGGCAAGATGCCCAACGTCCTATGGCTTGAGGGCTCCTTTGTGGAGACCCTAAAGGGGTGATGAGGACATCAATACCATTGTTACACCCACAGCCCCTGCTGCTATACATACTGGACCAATTGCTAGAGCTCGCGCACGCTAATTGAATTATCAGGTACTTTCGTTTCTTGGTAATGATTCTAATGTTCATGAGAATATGATGCTGCCTAAATTGGATACATTTGTTTTGCTTACAAATGAAGGGCCTAGCTTGGAGAAGGATGATCATTGGAGCAAGAACAAGCATGGAGTTGATGGCATGCGCAAGGGAGACAAGAACAGAGTTTCAAGTGACGATTTCAGGACTTTGAAGCCACCATAATGAGTGCATGAAGCCTTGGATGAAATATACAAGATGCCACTTCATAATTTTCGTCCAGAGGCTATTGTAGGTGCTGCGTCACCTTCTTTTTGGGCCAGGCCCATGTAATTTCGAAATACTTCAATATAGGCTGTTTTTAGAGTCCGTATGTGTGGGGAAACAAGATTTAGGGTGGTTTTCGGACCCCTCCTCCAAGGGCCACGAAATTCCCCCCTCTTCCTCCATATATACAGCCCCTAGGGCATCGTTTAGACTTTGGGTTTTGTTTAGATCAAAATTTCGCCATAGTTGCAACTTCGCGTACTTCGTTTGTGTTCAACGACCAGACCAGGGCGTCACAGAACCCCACCTTCATTAATAAAGCTTTCCTCTTATATTCGCAACATCCAGATTGCAATCTTAGTTTCTTGCTTGTTCTTCGTTTGCTCGCAGGAAACAGGCCCTCGTGGTCAGGTTGATCGTGCTCCGGCGTGGTCAATAACCCTCGGAAGTTGGTTTAGCGATTGCTAAGGCGCGACGTCTCGCACGTTCGTAGTCGGATCGTCAAGGTCGACTCCCACAGAAACGATAGCCACCATCTCATCGAAACATCGGGACACCTTTGCCTCTATCAAGTGGTATCAGATTTTCAGGTTGCTCGGTGAGATTTTACTGTTTTCATAGTTTAGATCGAGTCTACTTTCATACCTACAGTCCATGAAAAAGCCAAAAAAATTAGGGTTAGTTCATCCTATCCGAACCAATCTGAGCCTTTGCATAATCTTTTCTGTATTTGCTTTGTTGAATTTGCGGTTGCATTGTCGTGTCAAGTTGCTGGTCTTAGCGTCTAGTCCTTTAGAGTTTCGAGTTCTGTTCACAGGTTGTCACGTCGCCACCGCCATATATCACCACCGCATCATCATCATCACCGCTGCCATATACCACCATCGTCATCACCGTTGCCATATACCACCATCGTCATCGCCGCTACCATATACCACATATCCACCGCCATCACGCTAATCCGAGTCCACCTCCATCACAGATTCGCCACCAGTCCGTGTTCCATCGCCCTGCAAATATCCGCCACCAGTCCGAGTTTCCACCAGATTCATCTCCGCCACGAGTCCTAGTCCGAGTCCAGTAATTGTTGCTTTGTTCTCGATTTCCAGATCATGCGATACTCTGAGTCGTGACACAGAAGGACTCCCCAACTTTCGTGCTACCCGCAGAAGAAAAATAGTTCCAAACTCAAAAAAAAAAACTAAGTCTGGAAAATTCTGGCTAGGCAGTTTTTAGGACATTTGTAGACTTTTTCGAAAAAAATTTGTTGCGGAACAAAAAAAAGAGGAAAAGAAGTGCAAAAAAAAGTGAAAAAAAATTCAGAGTGTGCTCCTCCCTTGTTTACGTGCAGCGCCGTGATTTTGTTAGTGTTCTAGGCTCGCGTCTCTAGTACGGTCTAGCCTAGGACCAGCACAGTACCGTCGTTGAGCATTTATTCAACTTTGCATCTCTGAATTGATTATTGCTGACCCTTTTTGCTACCATATTAAAAGCCTTCCCAGCTCCACATACATCTACATCGTGCGTTTGACTCTCCCTGGTAATCGCTCTATCCAAGCTTTGAGAGTTTTGACTACATCGGTTGCCGATCACCGCCTGCTGCTGGGTAAGAACTGGTAAGAATTTGAGATTTGCTTAACGGATTTGTGACTGTTCACCACACCACCACCACCACTTCCTAGTAGTCTGTAGAATCATATTCTTGTGTGTTTCTATTGCTGCTAACCATGGCAGGATCACAAGCCGACGAGACTGACTGGGAGAACATGTCAAACAAAGCGTTACATGATAAGTTTCAGCAAATGATGAGTGGACAGGTGGAAGATGTGCTAAATAGATTTGAAGAGCCCATGGAGAAGATAGATGGCATTGAGAAGGCGTTCTAAACAAAGCTTGATAACAAGTTCAATGAATTGCTCGCGCGTCTACCACCACCACCACCGGCTGCACCTAACGCACCTCTACAACAGCAACAACGAGTACTTCCACATCGCGAAACAGCCCTCCGCCGAGCGACCCGTGTCCCTCTTCAGCCTGGCCAAGCTGCTGGTGCTGCTGTTGATACTTCTGTGGCTCCTGCTGCTGATGTGGGGAAGGATGATTATGTGGGAGATTACGAGGATGAGGTTGATCAACATCAGAACTACGTGCAACCACCAGCACCACAACCACCAGGTCGTCCATATGCAAATAATGGGAATGTTAGGGCTCCCCCTCAGGTATGAGATCATGACCATCTCCCTAAACTGAAATTGAATATTCCACCATTTGAGGGTAGATATGTTCCTCATATATATCTTACTTGGGAGTTAGAAACTGAACAACGCTTTACATGTTTACAATATCCTGAGGAGAGACGTGTTCCTGCTGTTGTTTGTGCTTTCACTAGCTTTGCATGTGTTTGGTGGTCTGAACATTGTAGATTATATCCTGTTCCAGCTACTTGGGCTGCTTTGAAAACTGCTATGCGTACTCGTTGGGTTCCACCATATTATCAACGTGAATTACTTCAAAAATTGCAGCGCTTAAGACAAGGAAAAAATTCGGTAGAAGAATATTATCAGGAATTACAAACTGGCTTGATTAGATATGGTATTGTTGAGGAGAATGAAGCTATGCTTGCACGTTTTCTCGATGGATTAAATAGAGAGATTCAGACTATTCTAGACTATAAGGATTATAATAATATCACTCGTTTATTCCATCTTGCTTGTAAAGCTGAACGTGAAGTGCAGGATCGACAGGCATTGGCGCGAACTAACTTTTCTACAGGTCGACCTTCATCATGGACACCACGTGCATCGTCTACTTCCACACGTTCTGCTACACCGGCACCTCCGTCGGCTGCCACCTCCAACCGTGATACACTAAAGCAGGCACAATCACCACTACCTGCCAAGAGCACACCTTCTGGGCCTGCAAAGAGCTCTTCTTCATCCATGGCATCAACAGGGCAAACACATGATATTATTTGTCGACGTTGTAAGGGTGGAGGTCATTATGCGAGAGAATGTCCATCTAAGCGTGTGATGATTGTTACTGAGGATGGTGGGTATGAGTCTGCTAGTGACTATGATGAGGAGACTTTGGCTCTTATTACACATGAAGAACACGGTGGAGATGATTCTGATCATGAGACGTAGTACATGGCTGCTGAAGATGCTGACAGGTATGAATGTTTAGGTGCTCAACGTGTTTTGAGTGTGCAGGTTACACAAGCTGAGCAAAATCAGAGGCATAATTTGTTCCATACAAAGGGAGTTGTGAAGGAACGTTCTATTCGCGTCATCATAGATGGAGGGAGCTGCAACAACTTGGCTGGCATGGAGATGGTGGAGAAGCTTTCTCTCACCACAAGACCACATCCACATCCTTAGTACATCCAATGGTTCGACAACAGCGGCAAGGTTAAGGTAACACGTACTGTTCGTGTGCATTTTAGTATCTCTACATATGCTGATTATGTTGATTGTGATGTGGTACCTATGCAAGCATGTTCCTTATTACTTGGTAGACCATGGCAATTTGATAAAAATTCTGTACACCATGGTAGAAACAATCAGTATACTCTTGTTCATAAGGACAAAAATATTACTTTGCTTCCTATGACTCCTGATTCCATTTTGAAAGATGATATTAATAGAGCTAATAAAGCAAAACAGGAGCAAAATAAGAGTGAAAATCAGATTGTGGCAAAAGAATTTGAGCAACAAATGAAGCCTAATAATAAACTATCTAGTGTTGCTTCTGAAATTAAATTGAAAAGTGCATGTTTATTTGCCACCAAATCTGATATTGATGATCTAGATGTTCGCAAATCTGTTTGCTATGCTTTTGTGTGCAAAGAGGTATTATTTTCATTCGAGGACGTGCCTTCCTCTTTGCCTCCTGCTGTTACTAACATTTTGCTGGAGTTCGCTGACGTCTTTCCACAAGACGTGCCACCGGGATTACAACCTATTCGAGGGATTGAGCATCAAATTGACTTAATTCCCGGTGCATCGCTACCCAACCATGCACCATACCGTACCAATCCAGAGGAGACGAAGGAGATTATGCGTCAAGTACAAGAGCTGCTCGACAAAGGTTATATACGTGAATCTCTTAGTCCTTGTGCTGTTCCTATTATCCTAGTGCCTAAAAAGGATGGTACATCGCGTATGTGTGTTGATTGTAGAGGCATTAATAATATTACTATTCGTTATCGTCATCCTATTCCTAGGCTAGATGATATGCTTGATGAATTGAGTGGCTCTACAATATTCTCCAAAGTTGATTTGCGTAGTGGATACCATCAAATTCGTATGAAATTGGGAGATGAATGGAAAACAGCATTTAAAACTAAGTTTGGTTTATATGAGTGGTTAGTCATGCCTTTTGGGTTAACTAATGCACCTAGTACTTTCATGAGATTAATGAACGAAGTTTTACGTGCTTTCATTGGACGATTTGTGGTAGTCTATTTTGATGATATATTGATTTATAGCAAATCTTTGGAAGAACATTTGGAACATTTACGTGCTGTTTTTAATGCTCTACGTGATGCACATTTGTTTGGTAACCTTGGGAAGTGCACCTTTTGCACCGACCGAGTATCTTTTCTTGGCTATGTTGTTACTCCACAGGGAATTGAAGTTGATAAAGCCAAGATTGAAGCTATAGAGAGTTGGCCGTAGCCCAAAACGGTCACACAAGTGAGGAGTTTCCTTGGCCTCGCTGGTTTCTATAGGCGTTTTGTGAGAGATTTCAGCACCATTGCTGCACCTCTCAACGAGCTTACAAAGAAGGATGTGCCTTTTGTTTGGGGTACCGCACAGGAAGAAGCCTTCACGGTATTGAAAGATAAGTTGACACATGCTCCTTTACTCCAACTTCCTGATTTTAATAAGACTTTTGAGCTTGAATGTGATGCTAGTGGAATTGGATTAGGAGGTGTGTTATTACAAGATGGCAAACCTGTTGCATACTTTTCTGAAAAATTGAGTGGGCCTAGTCTGAACTATTCTACTTATGATAAAGAATTATATGCTCTTGTTCGGACTTTAGAGACATGGCAACATTATTTATGGCCCAAAGAATTTGTTATACATTCTGATCATGAATCTTTGAAACATATTAAAAGTCAAGCTAAACTGAATCGTAGACATGCTAAATGGATTGAATTCATTGAGACTTTCCCTTATGTCATTAAACACAAGAAGGGTAAAGAAAATGTTATTGCTGATGCTTTGTCCCGTCGCTATACTATGCTTTCACAACTTGATTTTAAAATATTTGGTTTGGAGACCATCAAAGATCAATATGTGCATGATGCTGAATTTAAAGATGTATTGCAAAATTGTAAAGAAGGTAGCTCATGGAACAAGTTCGTTGTTAATGATGGTTTTGTGTTCCGTGCTAACAAGCTATGCATTCCAGCTAGTTCTGTTCGTCTTTTGTTGTTGCACGAGGCGCATGGAGGAGGATTAATGGGACACTTTGGCGTGAAGAAGACAGAGGACGTACTTGCTACACATTTCTTTTGGCCAAAGATGAGACGGGATGTTGAGCGTTTTGTTGCTCGCTGCACTACATGTCAAAAAGCTAAGTCACGACTCAATCCTCATGGTTTATATATGCCTTTGCCTGTACCTAGTGTTCCTTGGGAGGATATATCTATGGACTTTGTTTTAGGTTTGCCTCGAACAAAGAAGGGGAGGGATAGTATATTTGTTGTCGTGGATAGATTCTCGAAAATGGCACACTTTATACCATCTCATAAAAGCGATGATGCTGTTAATGTTGCTGATTTGTTCTTTCGTGAAATTATTCGCTTGCATGGTGTGCCAAATACTATTGTTTCAGATCGTGATACTAAATTTCTTAGCCACTTTTGGAGATGTTTATGGGCTAAGTTGGGGACTAAACTGCTTTTTAGTACTACTTGTCACCCCCAAACTGATGGACAAACTGAAGTAGTCAATAGAATGTTGTCTACTATGCTTAGGGCTGTTTTGAAGAATAATAAGAAAATGTGGGAAGAATGCTTGCCTCATATTGAATTTGCTTATAATCGTTCATTGCATTCTACTAATAAGATGTGCCCTTTTGAAATTGTGTATGGTTTCCTACCTCGTGCACCTATTGATTTGTTGCCTCTTCCATCTTCGGAGAGGGTTAATTTTGATGCTAAAGAATGTGCTGAATTGATTTTAAAAATGCATGAGTTAACTAAGGAAAACATTGAGCGTATGAATGCTAAATATAAACTTGCTGGAGATAAGGGTAGAAAACATGTTGTGTTTGCACCTGGAGATCTTGTTTGGTTACATTTGCGTAAGGATAGATTTCCTAAGTTGCGCAAATCAAAGCTAATGCCATGTGTTGATGGTCCTTTTAAGGTGTTACAGAAAATAAATGATAATGCATATAAACTTGAGTTGCCTGTAGATTTTGGGGTTAGTCCCACTTTTAACATTGCAGATTTGAAGCCTTATTTGGGTGAGGAAGATGAGCTTCCGTCGAGGACGTCTTCATTTCAAGAAGGGGAGGATGATGAGGACATCAGTACCATTGTTACACCCACAACCCCTGCTGCTATACATACTGGACCAATTACTAGAGCTCGCGCACGCCAATTGAATTATCAGGTACTTTTGTTTCTTGGTAATGATTCTAATGTTCATGAGAATATAATGCTGCCTAAATTGGATACATTTGTTTTGCTTACAAATGAAGGGCCTAGCTTGGAGAAGGATGATCATTGGAGCAAGAACAAGCATGGAGTTGATGGCATGCGCAAGGGAGACAAGAACAAAGTTTCAAGTGACGATTTCAGGACTTTGAAGCCACCATAATGAGTGCATGAAGCCTTGGACGAAATATACAAGATGCCACTTCATAATTTTCGTCCAGAAGCTATTCTAGGTGCTGCGTCACCTTCTTTTTGGGCCAGGCCCATATAATTTCAAAATACTTCAATATAGGCTGTTTTTAGAGTCCGTATGTGTGGGGAAACAAGAGTTAGGGTTGGTTTCGGACCCCTTCCTCAAGGGCCACGAAATTCCCCCCCCCCCTCCTCCTCCATATATACAGCCCTTAGGGCGTCGTTTAGACTTTGGGTTTTGTTTAGATCAAAAGTTCGCCATAGCAGCAACTTCGCGTACTTCGTTTGTGTTCAACGACCAGAGCAAGGCGTCACAGAACCCCACCTTCATTAATAAAGCTTTCCTCTTTTATTCGCAATATCCAGATTGCAATCTTAGTTTCTTGCTTGTTCTTCATTTGCCTGCAGGAAACAGACCCTCGTGGTCAGGTTGATCGTGCTCCGGCATGGTCAATAACCTCTCGGAGTTGGTTTAGCGATTTCTAAGGCGCGACGTCATCGCACGTTCGTAGTCGGATCGTCAAAGTCGACTTCATCCTAAACGATAGCCACCATCTCATCGAAAGACGGGACACCTTTGCCTCTATCATCTACATATGCTCATTATGTTGATTGTGATGTGGTACCTATGCAAGCATGTTTCTTATTACTTGGTAGACCAGGGCAATTTGGTAAAAATTCTGTACACCATGGTAGAAACAATCTGTATACTCTTGTTCATAAGGATAAAAATATTACTCTACTTCCTATGACTCCTGATTCCATTTTGAAAGATGATATTAATGGAGCTAATAAAGCAAAACTGGAGAAAAATAAGAGTGAAAATCAGATTGTGGCAAAAGAATTTGAGCAACAAATGAAGCCTAATAATAAACCATCTACTGTTGCTTCTGAAATTAAATTGAAATGTGCATGTTTACTTGCCACCAAATCTGATATTGATGAGCTAGATTTTAGAAAATCTGTTTGCTATGCTTTTGTGTGCAAAGAGGCATTATTTTCATTCGAGGACGTGCCTTCCTCTTTGCCCCCTGCTGTCACTAACATTTTGCAGGAGTTCGCTGACGTCTTCCCACAAGACGTGCCACCAGGATTACCACCTATTCGAGGGATTAAGCATCAAATTGACTTAATTCCCGGTGCATCGCTACCCAACCGTGCACCATACCGTACCAATCCAGAGGAGACGAAGGAGATTATGCGTCAAGTACAGGAGCTGCTCGACAAAGGTTATATACGCGAATCTCTTAGTCCTTGTGCTGTTCCTATTATACTAGTGCCTAAAAAGGATGGTACGTCGCGTATGTGTGTTGATTGTAGAGGCATTAATAATATTACTATTCGTTATCGTCATCCTATTCCTAGGCTAGATGATATGCTTGATGAATTGAGTGTCTCTACAATATTCTCCAAAGTTGATTTGCGTAGTGGATACCATCAAATTCGTATGAAATTGGGAGATGAATCGAAAACAGCATTTAAAACTAAGTTTGGTTTATATGAGTTGTTAGTCATGCCTTTTGGGTTAACTAATGCACCTAGTACTTTCATGAGACTAATGAACGAAGTTTTACGTGCTTTCATTGGACGATTTGTGGTCGTCTATTTTGATGATATACTGATTTATAGCAAATCTTTGGAAGAACATTTGGAACATTTACGTGCTGTTTTTAATGCTCTACGTGATGCACGTTTGTTTGGTAACCTTGGGAAGTGCACCTTTTGCACCGACCGAGTATCTTTTCTTGGCTATGTTGTTACTCCACAGGGAATTGAAGTTGATAAAGCCAAGATTGAAGCTATTGAGGGTTGGCCGCAGCCCAAAACGGTCACACAAGTGAGGAGTTTCCTTGGCCTCACTGGTTTCTATAGGCGTTTTGTGGGAGATTTCAGCACCATTGCTGCACCTCTCAACGAGCTTACAAAGAAGGATGTGCCTTTTGTTTGGGGTACCGCACAGGAAGAAGCCTTCACGGTAATGAAAGATAAGTTGACACATGCTCCTTTACTCCAACTTCCTGATTTTAATAAGACTTTTGAGCTTGAATGTGATGCTAGTGGAATTGGATTAGGAGGTGTGTTATTACAAGATGGCAAACCTGTTGCATACTTTTCTGAAAAATTGAGTGGGCCTTGTCTGAACTATTCTACTTATGATAAAGAATTATATGCTCTTGTTCGGACCTTAGAAACATGGCAACATTATTTATGGCCCAAAGAATTTGTTATACATTCTGATCATGAATCTTTGAAACACATTAGAAGTCAAGCTAAACTAAACCGTAGACATGCTAAATGGGTTGAATTCATTGAGACTTTCCCTTACGTCATTAAACACAAGAAGGGTAAAGAAAATGTTATTGCTGATGCATTGTCTCGTCGTTATACTATGCTTTCACAACTTGACTTTAAAATATTTGGTTTGGAGACCATCAAAGATCACTATGTGCATGATGCTGAATTTAAAGATGTATTGCAGAATTGTAAAGAAGGAAGAACATGGAACAAGTTCGTCGTTAACGATGGATTTGTGTTTCGTGCTAACAAGCTATGCATTCCATCTAGCTCCGTTCGTCTTTTGTTGTTGCCGGAGGCGCATGGAGGAGGACTAATGGGACACTTTGGCGTGAAGAAGACGGAGGATATACTTGCTACACATTTCTTTTGGCCAAAGATGAGACGGGATGTTGAGCGTTTTGTTGCTCGCTGCACTACATGTCAAAAAGCTAAGTCATGACTCAATCCTCATGGTTTATATATGCCTTTGCCTGTACCTAGTGTTCCTTGAGAGGATATATCTATGGACTTTGTTTTAGGTTTACCTCGAACAAAGAAGGGGAGGGATAGTATATTTGTTGTCGTGGATAGATTCTCGAAAATGGCACACTTTATACCATCTCATAAAAGCGATGATGCTGTTAATGTTGCTGATTTGTTCTTTCGTGAAATTATTCGCTTGCATGGTGTGCCAAATACTATTGTTTCAGATCGTGATACTAAATTTCTTAGCCACTTTTGGAGATGTTTATGGGCTAAGTTGGGGACTAAACTGCTTTTTAGTACTACTTGTCACCCCCAAACTGATGGACAAACTGAAGTAGTCAATAGAATGTTGTCTACTATGCTTAGGGCTGTTTTGAAGAATAATAAGAAAATGTGGGAAGAATGCTTGCCTCATATTGAATTTGCTTATAATCGTTCATTGCATTCTACTAATAAGATGTGCCCTTTTGAAATTGTGTATGGTTTCCTACCTCGTGCACCTATTGATTTGTTGCCTCTTCCATCTTCGGAGAGGGTTAATTTTGATGCTAAAGAATGTGCTGAATTGATTTTAAAAATGCATGAGTTAACTAAGGAAAACATTGAGCGTATGAATGCTAAATATAAACTTGCTGGAGATAAGGGTAGAAAACATGTTGTGTTTGCACCTGGAGATCTTGTTTGGTTACATTTGCGTAAGGATAGATTTCCTAAGTTGCGCAAATCAAAGCTAATGCCACGTGTTGATGGTCCTTTTAAGGTGTTACAGAAAATAAATGATAATGCATATAAACTTGAGTTGCCTGCAGATTTTGGGGTTAGTCCCACTTTTAACATTGCAGATTTGAAGCCTTATTTGGGTGAGGAAGATGAGCTTCCGTCGAGGACGACTTCATTTCAAGAAGGGGAGGATGATGAGGACATCAATACCATTGTTACACCCACAACCCCTGCTGCTATACATACTGGACCAATTACTAGAGCTCGCGCACGCCAATTGAATTATCAGGTACTTTTGTTTCTTGGTAATGATTCTAATGTTCATGAGAATATGATGCTGCCTAAATTGGATACATTTGTTTTGCTTACAAATGAAGGGCCTAGCTTGGAGAAGGATGATCATTGGAGCAAGAACAAGCATGGAGTTGATGGCATGCGCAAGGGAGACAAGAACAAAGTTTCAAGTGACGATTTCAGGACTTTGAAGCCACCATAATGAGTGCATGAAGCCTTGGACGAAATATACAAGATGCCACTTCATAATTTTCGTCCAGAAGCTATTCTAGGTGCTGCGTCACCTTCTTTTTGGGCCAGGCCCATATAATTTCGAAATACTTCAATATAGGCTGTTTTTAGAGTCCGTATGTGTGGGGAAACAAGAGTTAGGGTGGGTTTCGGACCTCCTCCATATATACAGCCCCTAGGGCATCGTTTAGACTTTGGGTTTTGTTTAGATCAAAAGTTCGCCATAGCTGCAACTTCGCGTACTTCGTTTGTGTTCAACGACCAGATCAAGGCATCACAGAACCCCACCTTCATTAATAAAGCTTTCCTCTTATATTCGCAATATCCAGATTGCAATCTTAGTTTCTTGCTTGTTCTTCGTTTGCTCGCAGGAAACAGGCCCTCGTGGTCAGGTTGATCGTGCTCCGGCGTGGTCAATAACCCTCGGAAGTTGGTTTAGCGATTTCTAAGGCGCGACGTCTCGCACGTTCGTAGTCGGATCGTCAAGGTCGACTCCCACAGAAACGATAGCCACCATCTCATCGAAACATCGGGACACCTTTGCCTCTATCAAGGGGTGGCAATCGGGGTGGTTCTACACCATCGAGCCGCGTGACCCTGAATGGGTTGCAGCCCCCGAGTTCCGATCCGGACCCCCTACGCGGCTCACGTCCTAGAAAGAGACGGGCCTGTCGTGGGGCAACAAAGGAGAGGTGACTGGACTGCAAACATGCATCCAAACCCTGGTGAACAAGAAGCTTAAACTTGTCAACGTAGTCCAGGTTATGCTCATCCGCTGGATTGTCCCGTGTCAACAACGGGCTTTCAACCTGTGGGAGTTCGACCCGGCGCAGCACCCAACGCTGAGCAGGCTCTTCGACACGATGTACGAAGACGCCTGGAAGGTGCTATTCAAGGGCGCCGAGGCTCCCGCATCCGCTACCGAGGATCGCGGATTCAGCACGCAGCGCCACGCTAGTGCGGTAAGCTATTTTTACCTTTTACAGGGTATTAATTTTTCATAGTTTGACTCTATGTGGGATCTAAGCTCCCTTACCTTTGACAGGATTGGCAGGCGAAGTCCGGACAGATCAGCTATCCGGCTCCTTTGCCCGAAGACCCAGCAGATGCTCCATTGGCGAAGCTGCTGGTTCCGGCACCCTATGTGGTGCTGGAGAAGAAGGCCAAGAAGAAGGACACAGGGACTCGAAAGAGTGCCCGACGCCTGGAGGTGTCGGATTCATCATCCGATGACTCCGAGACGCACTCCTCCCGTGAAGACGAGGAGGAGGAAGAAGAAACCACTCCCCCTCCAGCGGGGGGAGGAAAGAAAAGGAAGGCCGCCCCAACCGGGGAGGCCGAAGAGTCCAAGAAGGGGAAGACCCTTCCTACGGACTACTCCTCCGACGCCGGCGACGGCGAAGAGGAGTGGCCACACAGGGCCAAGCGCCCGGCGAAATCGTAAGTATCCGGATACCAGAGTAACTCATAGTGTTCCTTTATTGCACAACTTTTCCTTATGTTGAATATAATTATGCAGTCCGCCCAAGGCCGGGCTCGACGAGTCATCGAGCGGCTCCCTGGATTCGTCGGTCGTGAATTCACTTCCGCCCGCTACTTCCCCCCGCCCTACGGACGACGCCGAGGTGGCGTCCCAACGGATTCCAAGCCAGGAGAGGATGCTCCTGGAGGAGCCACAAGGCGACCTCCCGGACCCCAGGAGTAAAGGGGATAGATCTCCCCAGGGCTCCAAGTCCGGCCCTAGGCCGGACACCGCTCCGGAACCTTCAAAGGTTCCAGAGTCCGGCGGGCGACCTCCTTCCAAGAGGAGCAAGCCCACTGAGCCGGTGGCCCCCATCCAACCGGAGGCGCCGGACAATCTGCTGGAGGTACTTAAAGGCGCCTCCATCGACGAGGAGCACCGCACCATTATGAGTGCGGTGGTTCAGAAAGTTCAGTCCGCCAAGAGCGGGCTGACCGAAGCCTGTGCCGGCCTTTTAACAGGCTTTGAGGTATGTAAAAAATATGTAAAAATATTACCGCATAGACAGTAGCCCCTGATGCTCTGTTTGGCATTCGGAAAGAAAAGCCGAATAGAGGATCTAATAAAATTCACAGGAGTCTAACAAAAGTAAGTCAATATGCGTATGCAGGCTTCACTGCTGGCGTCTGCCGCACTGACTGCGGAGGTGGACACGCTAAAGCAGAACCTCGAGCGGTCTGAGCAAGAGCTCGACCTTGCCAAGAAGCAGCTCAAGGACAAAGAAGGTAAGAAATACCTTATTAAATATAAAAAGGTGCAATTGCAAAAAGTGACAGGACTAACGTGGCTATTGTCGGGGCCACAACGGAGGTGGCGACTCTTAAGCAAGCGCTGTCCGAGGCCGAGAAAAGGGCGGCCACGGAGCGCACCGAGCGGGAGAAGTATGAGGCGCAGGTTGGCGAGGTGCGGCAAGAGCTCCAGGCTCTCATGAAAAAACATGAGGGTTTGGAGATTGACTCAAAGACCCGAGAGTTTGAGCTCGCGGCGGCCAATGAGAATGCCAAGTCTGCCAAGGCCGAAGCCCAGAAGGCCCTCCAGGAGGTTGAGGCGATGAAGAAGATAGCAACGGGTAAGGCTTTCTTTATGCAAAGCAAGCATGTGAAAGTCAATTATCTGTTACTTACCCGAATTCGGAGCTCTCCAGGAGCATTCGCAGATTGGCCCCGCAGTGTGTCCGATGCCGCCGCATTCTACCGAGCCGAGGAGGGCAGCTCGACAGAGAAGGTGTTCTGGTCTCAGTATGCTGAGGCCGGACTCCCTATGCCCTTGAGCGACCAGATGAAGCAACTGGTCGAGCTCCACAAGGTGGCCGAACAAGCCATGACGGGTGTCGGTGTCAAAACCGGCGGATCTCGGGTAGGGGGTCCCGAACTGTGCGTCTAGGCGGATGGTAACAGCAGACAAGGGACACGATGTTTTACCCAAGTTCGGGCCCTCTTGATGGAGCTAAAACCCTACGTCTTGCTTGATTAATATTGATGACATGGGTAGTACAAGAGTAGATCTACCACGAGATCAAGGAGGCTAAACCCTAGAAGCTAGCCTATGGTATGATTGTTGTTCTGTCCTATGGACTAAAAACCCTCCGGTTTATATAGACACCGGAGAGGGTTAGGGTTACATAGAGTCGGTTACAATGGTAGGAGATCTACATATCCGTATCGCCAAGCTTGCCTTCCACGCCAAGGAAAGTCCCTTCCGGACACGGGACAAAGTCTTCAATCTTGTATCTTCATAGTCCAGGAGTCCGGGTGAAGGTATAGTCCGGCTATCCGGACACCCCCTAATCCAGGACTCCCTCAGTAGCCCCTGAACCAGGCTTCAATGACGACGAGTCCGACGCGCAGATTTTCTTCGGCATTGCAAGGCGGGTTCCTCCTCCAAGTACTTCATAGAAGATTTTGAACACAAAGGATAGTGTCCGGCTCTGCAAAATAAGTTTCCACATATTGCCATACAGAGAATAATATTTACACAAATCTAATCTGCTGACGTATTCCGTAGCGTGACATCACACTACGGCCAAGCCTTTATTCGAATCGTTTTTACTCCCCCACCTCAGCGTGTTTCGCGAGGCGGTTTCCTTGGCACGTCTTGTCAAAGCAGAGACCGTGTCCCCTTTATTTACGGGATTCTCATCAATACGGACGTGGGTAACCCAATCGTGCCCGTTGGCATGTTTTCTCGATTAAAGGCGAGTCCCAAACGGTTACGGGGAGGGCCCTTGGTATTCAACCTCTTATAAAGAGATCAAGGCCTTGCTCCTTATTTTCAATCTCAGACGAGTTCGCCTTTCGCCTCGAGTTCCAACACCCAAGGCTCCAGATTTCAGGCGCTTCGGATCTTCGACAATGTCCGGTTCCGACCTTCGAGGCCGATGGATGCCCTCCTCCATTACGGAGGAGGACGTGCTAAAGCTGAGAGAGGCCAGGTTTTTGACCGGCGAAATCTCACATAGGTTGCTTGCTCAAGGGCAGGCCATTCCCACTCCCAAGCCTGGTGAGAGCGTGGTGTTCATGTCTCACTTTCGTCGGGGGCTAGGCTTCCAGACGGATCCCTTCGTGAGGGGGCTCATGTTTTATTATGGGTTGGAATTTCACGACTTAGCTCCAGAGTCCATCCTCCACATTTCCTCATTCATCGTCGTGTGTGAAGCCTTCCTCCGTGTTACTCCTCACTTCGGACTAGGGCTCAAGACCTTCAAAGCTGAACCGAAGATGATCGTGGGATGACACGCAGAGTGCGGAGGCACTGTTATAAGCAAGAATGCTGATGCTCCATGGCCCGAGGGCTCTTTTCAAGAGGAGCTCGGCTTATGGCAATGAGAGTGGTTCTATATCACCGCTCCCAGGGGCACCAAGTGGGTGGCGCCACCTGCCTTTCGCTCGGGTCCCCCACCACAGCTAGCGTCCTGGGTCAATAAAGGACTAGACTCGGTGATGTAGGGTGGAACCCTAGATGGCCGATCTTTCACGAAAGGAGTGAGATCCCTCGAAGAACACGACGAACACGGGGAAGAATGGAGAGAAAACACAAGGGGAAACACTCAAGAACAAGTCCAATCACACATCCACTAGAGAATCGAACACACAAGATCCACAAGGTACATGAACAACAAAGGGAAAGATACAAGGTAGCGTTCATCCCGATCCTTGGAGGAGTTGAGGTCTTGATATGCCGGAGGATCTTCTCACATGCTCACATGGAGGTCTTGAATCCAAGGTGGATCTTCTCCGTAGAGGGGCCGCGGTCTCTCTCTCGTGGAGTAGATCCGATATGGATGAGCAAAGCTCTATCTCTAATGAGCTACTACTTTGCTAACCCTAGAAAGGAGGCGGAGGTGGTCTATTTATAGTCTTAGCCACGAAGGGATAAGTGGGACAGGGATACAAGGCCAAAGGCCCGCGGCTGCGCACAGGCAGAGTGGTAGTACCGCTTGGGAAGGCGGTAGTACCGCTTACAAGCGGTAGTGCTGCTTGGACCGGGCGGTAGTACCGGACCCGGGTCGCTCGAGCATAGGAGTTTGTCGGGTTGAGCGGCAGTAGAGCGGAAGTTTGGCGGTAGTGCCGCTTGGGGGCCTCTAGCGGTAGTACCGCTTGGTGTGGGCGGTAGTACCGCTCGTCCTGGGTCTTCTTCCTCATTCTCTTCCATGCTTCCCTTGCGGATGGTGTAGTTGTTCCTTGGCGCTTGCACTCCTCCTCGTCGTCCGTAGTGTTCCGACAATACCTATGCATGCACACGAGTGGAGTGTCAAGTAGTATACCATCCTCGAAGGGGTCAAGTGAGCACGTGTAAAGGAGATGATTCACCTTTGTGTATGTGAAGTAGATGTTGCACGCGTCACTCGCCGAACGGACTCTTGACATGGTGATGTCCATAGGATGCTCCGCATCATCTCCCCTCCCTTGGGAAAGATCCGACCTCGGATCGAAAACCAAATCACCATGGGAAAGATATGGCTTCGCCGTGTAGAAGTGGACGTTCACCAAGTACTTGTCATCTTGAAGTTCGAAATGTGCACTCTCCAATGTCGCACCGTGTAGTGATTCCTTCAAAAGGAGCAAAAACAACAATCACTTGGAAAAACAAATGTGGTTAGCGTTAGTGCAAAACCAAGCATTCAAGAGGTGATTAACCAAACAAGTGTCGTCATCATGCAAAGAATATGGTGTGACAAAGGATTGAGACATGGCATGTAAGTATATCAATCGAGCACAAGCAAGGATATCATGGGGACAAGCATGTAAATGAGAGGTAGAGATGCAAATATGTGTGTCAAGAGAATAAGCATCTACCTCAAGTTCATAGCAAGCATTCACAAATTGCTCAATGAAAGGTCTATGGTAGGCATATGAATCATTCACAACACCAAATAAAATGAAGTGTCTAAACACATGTGTCAAGTGCAAGACAATCCAAGCATAATGTGCATAGGGTGTAGTGAACATAGTGTGGCACTCAACACAATAGAAAGAGCAATTGTTCATCATGTGTGAGGCAATCAAGTCAATCATGTGACAAGCAAAGGGACATGGCATATGTGAAGTGATGACATTGTTGCAACCAAACATATGAAAGGAGAAAATAATCCAAGAATTGGATGCAACACACAAGGCATATATATCATGATGCATGGAATGGTTAAAATGACAAGTCGAAGCAAGATCTCTAACAAGTGTGCAATCAAGTGATCCAAGATGTACAATAAGTCTCATGGGGAAAGCAACACAAGTAGTATGATCCATAATATCCATGATCATGGTTTGGGGGTTCTCAAAAGAGAAGGATATCACCGTGAAAGTGTGTCCTTGTGCGTCCTTCACAGTGCCGAAGCACAAGCAAGTGCGATGTAGAATCGTCGTGGTAGAAGGTGGTTCGCTCTCAAGAGCTCGAATGGTCAACTCACGTGAAGTGGAAGTCGACACAAAGTCCAAGTATCCTACACATGCACACAGAACAAAGAACGTATGCGCATGGTAGATAAACACATCATCCATCATGATGGTTCTCTTATTTTGCACATAACCATTAGAAGCACAAGTGCATGAATAATATGATGCAACAATGGCTATATTCATGGCACGAGGTGTATGGTGCAAAGAGGTAAGACAAGCATGCTTCACAAGGAATATGTCAAAATCTCCAATTATATGTGAGAATGCTATGGGGGCAAACTCATTATCAAGACTAAGGGCCTTGTTGCACTCAATACATGGCAAATCATCTAGCATGAGAGAGGCAACACATGGAGATAAATGACAAGAAGTAATCACAATCATGTGCAAAGCATGTAGATAGTTGTCATCAACCGCATGAAATGAGCAAGTATGAATCATTGGTGATGCATCAAGGCACACAATCATCGTAATCAAGTCGCGCAAGCTAGTGGAGCGAAGATGCAACACACTAGAGGAAATCATGGCAATCATGTCATGTGAGCAAAGAATAGGCATAGGCAATGTACATGACATATCGCAAGCACGAACACAAATCAAGATCATAGTATCATCATAGGCATGGGGCACAAAGCAATCATGGCAATAACAAACAATATCTCCACCACGCTTGCAAATACACATACAAGTACTAGAATCAATCATCATGTGTAATGCAAAGCATGGGTCACAAATGCATGGCAAAGGCATAGGAATGGGCATATCATGCAAAGTGAACGTGGCAAGATGGGGAAAGGATATATAATGGACAACAACCCATAACCATGTGAGGGTCATGTAGAAGAAATGTGCGAAGTTTTTGCGCGAAGTGAGCGGTGGGAAAGGTAATCCATCGGATCCCAAATCATCGTTGCTCTCTAGAGCTCGTTTTGTCAACTCGTGGGATTGCGAGGTTGACAAGTATTCATGGGTACCTACACAAAAGAGACACAAACCAAAGAAATTGTGCGCGTGGTAAATGTACACATCATCCATCATGATGTGCATGTGCATGTGTGAGTTAGCACAAGATAAGCATCGCTCAAAGAAATTAGATGCATGGTATAAGAACATGTCATCCATCATGAAAGAATAGTTGTTATGTATGACACGATGGGGATGCAAATTGAGCATACTAGTATATGGCACAACAATATCATGATTATTCATGGGAAGCATATTGTGCACACAAGTATTGGGATCATGCAATGGATAGGATGAATCAAAATCTCCTAACATGTATGAAGAAACTATGGGGGTTTCCTCATGAGCAATATTGGAAACATCATATGGAGAAAATGGACAACATCCAAAACAATGCATATCCGAAGCTAGTTGGTCATGGCATCGCATATGAGATAAATGATGAAAAGGGAGCATATCAATATCATCACAAGAAAAACAAATGCCAATAACCATGGGCTTGTCATCTATGCCATATGTGCAAATTGGGTTAATTTTAATGGCATATGCATAGTCACTAAGATGAGATTGCAAATATGACATATGATTGATCTCATGCATAGCATATGACAAGTCAAGTGGGTTGTCAAACATGATGTGACCTAAAGAATTGTCACAAGAAATCCTATGTAACATGGCATCACAACCAATAGACTCCACATGGCAATCATCATACTCATCATAAATGGGTAAATCATCGCATGGGGAAATCATACTAGAATGAAGCATGGTAATAGGTTGATCAACATCATGCAAGCAATCAATGTCAAGAATGTCCACTAGTGGGACTAGAGCATCACTTTCACCTATGTTACCTTGTTCATTCCACTCGAGTGGTGTACGTGAGGTGGGAAAGACCAAATGGTGGTCATCTTCATCTTGATGTAACCATGTGGGGGGTGCATCATATTCCACCATGGCCATCGTCTTGTCCAAAGGAAGGACGTAGTCGTCGCAAATCGGCGCGTCATCTTATATGGGACCTAGCACCAAATGAGAAGACACAATAGAGGTAGAGGTTAAGTCATTAGAAATCGAAGTGGCCTCACTCTCTCTATGTGGTGGTTCACTCACTCCCTCAATATAGGTGCACTCAGACTCACATATGGTGGAGTCACTCATCTCACTCAAGTGGTGGGGGTTGTGGCTCACCTCACATGGGAATTGGGGCAACTCGTCATATATGTGGCTAGTGGTGAAGTCACTCTCACTCTCAATATGGTGGCACAAGTCACTCAAGTCATCATACGTCGCCGTGGTCGAAGGGGAAATCCCATGCTCAACCATCTCGTCGTTGTCACCATGGATGAAGGCCGAAGATGGCACATCATCTCTCTCCTCCATAACCGAAGGGAAAATCCCATGCTCGATCATCGCGTCACCGTCGCCGTGGATGAAGGCCAAAGATGGCACATCATCGCTCTCGCCTCCTAAGATGGAAGCATCATCCTTGCTCATCACCAAGTCGCTCGCCTCCAAAGCGTGGTCCTTGAAGGTCTCCGTAGTCGTACTTGTCGCCGCACCATCTTGAAAAAAGGTCGTGGAGGACTCGGCATCATCAATGCCACAAAGAGGGCTGGCGGTGAAGTCGAACTTGGGAGCATCGTCTTGGAGCTCATCGGGCTTGGACATCTTGGTGGTACTAGCCTCATGCTCGTCGTCTTTGAGTTTGGTCTTCGAGAAGTGTTCTTGGGGTGGAGAAGCCTTGGCCTTCATGAGTTCTTGTTCCGCCTTGAGAGCACCAATGTAGTTGTCGTCGAGGGACTTGTAGTTCTCGAGGAAGATAGTCTTGGAGATGTCGCTGTTCAATCCCATCATGAAGTGGAACTTCATTGACATGGGGTCGTCCACGCCGGCTCGTCGCAAGGCAATCTTCATCTCCTTGAAGTACTCGTCGATGGACTTGGATCCTTGGATGGTGTTCTCCAATTGGCGTAGAAGTTCTTCCGTGTAGGTTGGAGGCACAAACTCTCGCCGCAACGCTCTCTTCGTCTTGGGCCAACTCATGTCGTAAGTCTCCGAAGGTGTGTGAAGCCACCATGTCGAGGCGTAGTCGTGGAAGTTTCTTGTGGCGCACTTCACTTGATCTTCGGGAGGAACTTGATGTAGCCTGAGGTAGTCATCCATCAAACGCTCCCACTCGAGATACTCCTCGGGTTCTAGAGTCCCATAGAAAGGAATCTCATGGTCGGTGTCGAGGTCGTAGTAGCTCGTGGAGGTCGCGGACTTGAGCTTGGGGAGCTTCTCTTGAGCGTAGTCTTGAGGTGCTTGTTGGCAAAGATGCCGTATATGCAAAGGCGAAGATGCCTTGAAGTCGCTTGGCGAAGATGCCAAGGGAGATGGTGAAGTCGTTGAGCGGTTGTTGGTGTTGAGCTCTTGACCTTCACGTTCTTGGTGGTGATGGTGTCGATGCCGATGTGAGCTTGCCGGAGATGGTAGCTCGGAAGAATGTGCTCTTGAGCGTCTTCTCAAAGATGAGGAAGATCGCTTGTAGGACTTGATGAGGGCTTTGATCTCCTCCATTTGAGCTTGCATCTTGGCGTCGTTGGAATTGTTCGTGGCATCGAACTCGTCGTTGTTGTTGTAGACCGACGGTGAAATGCCTTGCCTATCCATCACAAGACTCGAGTAGAGGTGAGTAGGAAATGAGATAAACAATACCAAGTTACCTTTTCCCAAAGTTAAGGATATATCTCGTTTCACTCAATGTGAGATGAAAGAATAGTGGAATTGGTACCGGACTTGTTCACTCACACCTACAAACTAAAGCTTATGGTGTAGCTCGGTGAGGATAGTGGCACAAAAATTTAATGCAAAATGTTAGCAAGAGTCAATAATGTTGAAACAGATTCACAAATTCGCAAGTGAAACAAGTAGACCAATAGCAAAGAATGGCACACGGAAACACACACACGGATAGATAGATGGGGTCGTGCAACCAAGGAATGAGCACAAAATGTGGAGTCCACGGAAAACGCTCGTGTTGCACAACTCAAGAGAGACGCTAGCACGATTGCTCTATAGGCGGATACGACACTTGTGCACAACCTATGATATGCAAAATGGATAAACTTCTATCCCAAGTATGCTATGCATGTATGGTTCCCGATGTTTCTCTCAAGATGATCCAAGATGATCGGATATGACAATCTTATATGCAATGTGGTATGATGCTATGGCACTTTCTTACAAGCTCTTTGCTCTTCTCTTTTGCTTAAAAGCTTTATTCTCTCTTTTTTTGTATGTATGGCCACTTTGTGAAATGCACAAGCCAAGATAGCAATTGTGTATATGCGGGAACAAACTTGTGACACAAGAGATGATATGATACCAATATGGTATGGTATGTATGCAATGGAAGGGATGACCACTAATGTGCACAAGTAACGTTGCCAACAATACTCAAATGGCTAGTCTCGATAGGCAAGTGACGCAAAATGGGCTAGGGGTTATCAATGCAATGGCAAGGGAATATACAATGGTGTCGTCGAGGTTACCGTTCTTGTCGATGATGAGTGACGGTGTTCTTGATGTAGATACCAAGATGATGGAGACTCGTCCCTAAGTAGCCGAAACACCTTAGGAAATGGAAAAACCATAACTCAAAATCTCAAGGACAAAAGTCAAACGGTGGTGGTGGAAAGCGGTAGTGGTTTTGCGGAAGCTCAATGGGATTGCGGAAATGCAATGATGGGGTTCGGAGTATGCAATGTGGAAGTCGAGGGTAAAGCGGTGAACTATACACGGTGTCGGAGTTGGAAGAACGGTCCCTAAGTAGCCGAAACACCTTAGGAGACACAACCCACAACACAAACAAAATGGGTTAAGTTGTGATGGTGGAAGTGTATGGTGGTGGTTGATGAAGAAGCAACCGTCCCTAAGTAGCCGAAACACCTTAGGAGACTCGAATCACAACTCAAACAACCTCAAATGTGATGGGGAACAAAAATGATTAGGTTGCGGAAGGCTATGGTGGTTATGCGGAGGATGTGGTGGAAGCCCTAGGCAAAGATGCCAAAGTTCCAAAATTTTGATGGAGTCAAATGTTGGTGAAACCTATCTAGAGGGATAGAGGATGTCAATAGCTACTCAACGAGCTAAAGAACGTGAAAATCGGACTCCGGATGTGGAAGTTATGGGCAAAACGGTGAAACTCGGAATGCTGAAACTGGCATGGGCGGTAGTACCGCTTGGAAGGGAGGTAGTACCACTTGTAAGCGGTAGTACCGCTTGGGATGGGCGGTAGTACCGCTCGTGTCGGGTTTTTTCGCAAAATCTGGCTTTGGGAGGGGCGGTAGTGCCGCTTGGAAGGGCGGTAGTACCCCTTGGAGGTGCTAAGCGGTAGTACCGCTAGGGGGGCGGTAGTACCGCTGGTGTCGGGAAAATTCGCAAATCAGGATCGGGGCGCGATTTTAGGGCAGAAATGGATGATTTCGGGGTCAAAATTGGAGAGATTTCATGGATGGAAAGTGGGGAAACTTGGGGAGATGCTAGATCCACTCGAAACCAAGCAAATCCATGGATCAAATCCAACAAAACATCATCAAACCAACAAATCACAAAAAAATTTGGGGCTATTTTTGGTGGGGAATTTTCGAAATTGGGGAAGAACATAACAAAATTAGGATAGAAAACACAACGGGGAGGCTCCAAATTCGTGATAAACCTAAGCTCTGATCCAAGATGATGTAGGGTGGAATCCTAGATGGTCGATCTTTCATGAAAGGAGCGAGATCCCTCGAAGAACACGACGAACACGGGGAAGAACGGAGAGAAAACACAAGGGGAAACACTCAAGAACAAGTCCAATCACACATCCACTAGAGAATCGAACACACAAGATCCACTAGGTACATGAACAACAAAGGGAAAGATACAAGGTAGCGTTCATCCCAATCCTTGGAGGAGTTGAGGTCTTGAAATCCCGGAGGATCTTCTCACATGCTCACATGGAGGTCTTGAATCCAAGGTGGATCTTCTCCGTAGAGGGGCCGCGGTCTCTCTCTCGTGGAGTAGATCTGATATGGATGAGCAAAGCTCTATCTCTAATGAGCTACTACTTTGCTAACCCTAGAAAGGAGGTGGAGGTGGTCTATTTATAGTCTTAGCCACGAAGGGGTAAGTGGGAGAGGGATACAAGGCCAAAGGCCCGCGGCTGCGCACAGGCAGAGCAGTAGTACCGCTTGGGAGGGCGGTAGTACCGCTTGCAAGCGGTAGTGCCGCTTGGACCGGGCGGTAGTACCGGACCCGGTTCACTCGAGCACGGGAGTTTGTCGGGTTGAGCGGCAGTAGAGCGGAAGTTTGGCGGTAGTACCGCTTGGGGGCCTCTAGCGGTAGTACCGCTTGGTGTGGGCGGTAGTACCGCTCGTCCTGGGTCTTCTTCCTCCTCTTCCATGCTTCCCTCGCGGATGGTGTAGCTGTTCCTTGGCGCTTGCACTCCTCCTCGTCGTCCGTAGTGTTCCGACAATACCTATGCATGCACACGAGTGGAGTGTCAAGTAGTATACCATCCTCGAAGGGGTCAAGTGAGCACGTGTAAAGGAGATGATTCAGCTTTGTGTATGTGAAGTAGATGTCGCACGCGTCACTCGTCGAATGGACTCTTGACATGGTGATGTCCATAGGATGCTCCGCATCACTGGGGGCCATCCAAGGACGTGCCCTTGTTGCAGGGCCGCATCAGGGATCTCTTAGAGAGAGACCTCAGCCTGGTCAAAGTGACACAGGTCATGCTGATTCGCCGAACCCTGCCAGGCAAACGTCGCCCCCTTCGCCTGTGGGAGTTTAATCCGGAGGGACCGCGAGCTCTCCAGCATTTCATGGGCGCAACACCCGCGGAGATGTATGAATTGTTCTTCGGATCACAAGCAATGTGTCCGGACTTGACCGAGGACGCAGGTCTAAGCTGCAATCACCCGGATACTCAAGTAAGTAGCCTTGTGTCCGGACTCGCTATGAGTATATTTGTCATAAACTTGCCCCTAAAGAGCGGTCCTTTAAACAGGAGTGGATAGCGAAAGCAAAGCTTATCAGGTGTCCGGCTCCCCTCCCCGAGACCACGCCGGATCCCGTGCTGGTCAGGATGTTGAAGATTGTGCCTTTGGAGGAAAGAAAGGAAGGGGACAAGGAAACAACAGCCTCCTCGAAGGAGGCTGTTCGGAAGGGAGGAATCGAAAATTGCTCTCCTCAGGGGAAGAAGAGGACCGTCTCTGAAGACCCGGAGACCAAGGCCTCAAAGCGGGGGAAGAAATCCTCGTCAGAGGGTCCTGCGCCGGGGGATACCTCGGCCGAATTATGCCCTCAAGGGGATCAGCCCTCCACCGAGCCGTAAGTAGAGAGAGGTTTTCTTTTTAAGAGATAAGAGAAATCCTTGCTTTATATCTGAGAAAAGTAATCGAAATTTTACCTTGTAGCTCGGACCTCAGCACTTCTCAGCAGGGCTCGTCTTCGGGGGACCTTCTTTCGGAGATGATGGAGAGCGGAACGCCTTCCCCTACCGTACCGCCTAGCGAGGCGGGCGACCTTGAGGTATCGTCGCGGAGGGTTTCTCCGAATCCGGCAGGGCCGGACGGTAGTCATCTGGGCCCCCAAAGCCCTCCGCGTCCAGCCTTCGAAGAGGGCCATCGAACGAGTCCGGCACCGTCCGGTGCGTGGTCGGAGGAGCTGAAAGATCTGCTAGGGCGAGCGTCTATCTCAGAGGAGCACTATGCCTTGATGGGTACGGTGGTTGAGAGGATTTCGTCCGCGGAGAGCGGATTGCATGAGGCTGTCAGGATTTTACTGACAGGTTTTGAGGTATACAGTTGCGCATGAACAAGATGCGCCCTGTGTAGATAGTAGCCCGTGAGACTCTATGCGTTGTCAAGAGTGACAGCGCGCAGAGGATCATAACCCCAGGTCTAAAATGCCGCCTTCATGTGTAGGTGGCGAAGTGTCCGGCGGCCAGCCGGACTGATGAATTTGCCGAGCTAAAGCGGTGAGTTGACGTGGCAGATGCCGACATCATGCTTGTTAACAGGCGGCTTGACGAGGCACAAGGTATGTAGTTCCTCCGGTGGCACCTAGTAAGAGGAGCTTTATGACAGTATCTTATAATGTGTGTGCATAATGCAGATGGTGCTGCTGCCATGGAGAATCTTCGGGCGGAACTTGCCCAAGCCAAGGAGCAAGCCAGAAAAAGTGATGCGGCTGCCGGAAAGGCAATGGAAGAGCTGAAAGCCGAACAGGCTGCTCACTGCCGAAGCAAGAAGGAAATGGCCGAGATGGCCGTGAAGCTGAAGAGCGCTGCTGACCGTTGCAAGCTTCTTGAAAAGGAAGACCGGGAGGAACAGACGAACCTGGAGAAGGCCGTTGCCGATGCCAAGGATGCTCACTCTGCGATGAGAGCTATGAAGGAGGAGCTGCGTCAGGCCGGAGAGATCGCGGCTGGGAAGCCCTTTATGCTGCGGAGGAAGTTCTGTGATCCTAAATATGCTCCGCTGGACCAAATGTGGAGTGCGGCGGACACCTATCTGGATTTGGCAGCGAGTGCTGCGGATGCGACCGAACACTTTCGAGATCAAGAAGATCGCGAAGTGGAGAAGCTCTTCTGGTCGTAGTTCCATAATCCAGAGCGGCCGCTATCCGTAGACGATCGTCTGGCCGAATGGGCTGAGCTGAGTAGGTTGTCCGGACTCGCCATGAAGTATGTCATAAGCCACCTGTGGCCGGAGAGGCCGGAGCTGAAAAGTTCTTTCAACTTGGTGTAGCAGTTCCTTGGTGCGGTGCCGCATATTAATGCGATGAAGAGGTCAGCATGCATAGAGGGTGCACGGATGGCTCTTGCCCGTGTCAAAACATACTGGGCGGAAATGGAGACCACAGTTGTTGCATCCCGAGATTCGGACGAAAGCCGAGTACCTGCCGAGCACTATTTTCAGGAAGTTATTCAAGGCGCTCGTGTGATAGACGCAGTGCTCGAAGGATGTTATGTTTAAATAGCATATGTTATTGTAAAACAATTTTTGTTAAATGATAGAAGCTTTTTATACTTGCGCCTACAAGTATTGTAACACCTCCTGTGCGGCCGTTTAGAATATATGTATATGTAATCTGAAAGATGGCAGTCGTCGGCTTCAGCCCCCACGCAAATATTGCGGGGGTGTTCGCAGAAGGCGCGTTTTCACACTTAATCCAACGCCTTAGTCCTACAAAGGAGGTGATAGCGCAGCGAACTAGGCAATCGGACTATAATGCTTTAACACTTTCACTTAGCCATAGGAGTTTGACAGTGAGGCTACTTATATAGCCCCTGGTGGCGCCTGCGCTCGCCCGAACTTGGGACGCGTATGTGCCTGGCCGGGAAACGACCCTTCGTTAATGCGGAGGAATCCTAAAGATTCCGGTGAGTCATCGAGTGGTTGACCAGTCTCTCGCTATATCATGACAGTCAGTTTTCGACTTTCTCTACTGAGGTGCTCGCTTGGCCGAACCGGGGCACAATCGCAGTAGTTCTCCTGGTGCCGCCTTAGCCGATAGAGCGGAACGTAAGGCAGCAAAACACAGGAGCCAGGCAACCCAACATTTGACCAAAGACATGATTCGGAGCTGATGCATATAAGGCCAAACTCGCGACGCCGAACACTCCCTAAGGTATTCGGTCTTTATAAAGGCGGGCGGGACAACACCCTTAATTATAAGCCCCTGGTGTCCAGGTACGCGCAAAATTCTGACGTGGCCACATGCCAAGACGTCAGCCTCCTCCTTGGTTATACCAAAAAACCAGGGGATGTGTATCAACAAGAGACAATAAAAAAGGTTTATGCTGGGTCTTAATCTAAAAAGAATCCTTGGAACGGGTCCCTGCTGCACGTCTGCGCCTGTGTCTCCGTTGTGCCGTATCCTGGACGGGCGCAGCACGGTGTTCATCTGTAAAAGAGAGGAACTTAGTTCAAGAAAGGTTGTGCCGAACAGAAGTTATACTAAATAAACAAAGTATAAATTGAAATGGTTAAAATTGATCTTGATTATCTCTTTCTTTATATGCGCGGAGCCCCTAGTACAGGGGTGTATGGCTATTGAGCCTTTATCCATTGTATTTTGATGCCGGACTTGTCTAGCCGTGTCCGTGGTCTTAATGACCTGTTTAGATGTTTTTAGCTGGTGAAGCCATTTTATTGTGGGGCTGTTAAGGCAGCCGCACAATCTCCCGCGCGGGAGGCGTACTCAATGCTTTCCCTTTAATGAGATGATGCCGCGTGGACCGGGCATCTTAAGCATAAGAGATGCATAGTGCGGAATTGCGTTAAAGCGGGCGAAAGCTTCGCGTCCCATTAGTGCTTGATAGCTGCTTGAGAATGGGGCGATATGGAAGGTTAACCTTTCGCGACGGAAGTTGTCGGGGGAGCCGAATTTAACTTCTAGCCGGAGAGAACCCGTGCAATGGGCGTCCGGGCCTGGTGTTACCACTTTAAAAGAGGTTTCACTATGGAGAATTTTTGCTGGGTCTATCCCCATGTGGCGGATTGTGTCCTGATATATCAGGTTTAGACCACTGCCGCCATCCATCAGGACCTTTATAAACTGGAGTCCGCCGATTATTGGATCTAATACCAAGGCAATCCAGCCTGCATTCCGGATACTTCCAGAGTAATCTAGATGATTGAAGGTGATCGGTTTTAACAAGCAGTGGCGAGACTCCTTTGGGATAGGCCGTATGGTGCGTACCTCTATGGGCGCCGCTTGTTTGTTATGTGAAGTAAGTTTACTTTTTTGACTTCTTGTGGAAAATTCTTTTGTTCCCTGGTGCTCTGCTTTTGGGGTTCGTCATCGTCTTCACTTGGTGTGTCGAGCCCCTTGTGTTCGGCGTTGACTTTGCCGGATTGCTTGAAAACCCAACAATCTGTGGGTATGGTTTGCAGGCTTCCCGAGAGTACTGTGTATTTGACATATCTTGTCCAAGATTTTGTTTAAGTTGGATAGCTCGTCCCTGTTATCCTTGAGGGGCGGCTTTTTCTGATTTTGTCGAGAGCTTTTGAATCCTGCATTGACTGCCGTGCTCTTCGGACTGCTTTCCATAGTCCGGTGCTGGTCCTTGTTGTGTCATGGTTTTCTGTTTCCATCCGTAGTTTCGGATGTACTTGGGTCGCTGGTGCTACATCTTGCAAACCAGCTGTCCTCTCCCGCGCAAAAGCGGGTCATGAGGCTTGTTAATGCGGCCATTGTTCTTGGCTTTTCTTGGCCGAGGTGTCTGGCAAGCCATTTGTCTCGAACGTTATGCCTAAAAGCTGCTAGGGCTTCGGAGTCCGGATAGTCGACTATCTGATTCTTTTTAGTAAGGAATCTGTTCCAGAATTTCCGGGCTGACTCTCTGGGCTGTTGAATTATGTGACTTAGATCGTCTGCATCCGGAGGGCGGACATAGGTCCCTTGAAAATTTGCCCGGAAAGCGTCTTCGAGTTCTCCCCAACTTCCAATGGTGTTTTCGGGAAGGCTTTTGAGCCAATGCCGAGCTGGCCCTTTAAGCTTGAGGGGTAAGTATTTTATGGCGTGGAGGTCATTTTCTCTTGCCATGTGTATGTGGAGGATATAATCCTCAATCCAGACTACAGGGTCTGTTGTTCCGTCGTACGCCTCTATGTTTACGGGCTTGAATCCCGCTGGGAATTCATGGTCCAGAACCTCATCGGTGAAACATAAGGGGTGTGCGGCACCCCTGTATTTGGGTGTGC
This sequence comes from Aegilops umbellulata, assembly GCA_032464435.1. Lineage (NCBI taxonomy): Eukaryota > Viridiplantae > Streptophyta > Magnoliopsida > Poales > Poaceae > Aegilops > Aegilops umbellulata. The sequence continues at coordinate 199,426,935 of CP136058.1, read as the reverse complement.
CGTGATGTTCGGATATTGGTTGTGTTGTACTGCTTACGAGGACTTGCTTTCTTGGCCCATAGATAGATCTAGCTGGGCCATCTTTTTGATGCGAATCCTTGAGTGGGTCGCGTGCCGGCTTATATGCGGCGCCGCTTGCCGCTTTATGCGGGCCATGGGGTCGTCTATCTGATTGGGTGGCTTTCTTATTTTTTGATTGCGGGGGCTCTAAGGCCTCCTCGTCAAGTTCCGGCAGTAGCTTTCGCTTCGGATAGCTTTTGATGTGGCGACTGCCGCCGTATTTGTCTGTGGTGTTGAGTACTTTGCTCCATCTGATTCTAAGTGCATCTTCCGTAGTTTTGAGCTTCCGCTTCTGCTTCACGAGCCTTTGGTGAAGGTTCTTCTGCCCCATTAGCTTGTCCGGCGTAAGGTCGTCCGGAATGTTGTTCTCACCAGGGACAGGTTGTTCGGTTTGTTTATTCGAGTTGCCCTGTTCGTCATTTGCCGGCTCGTCCTACTCTATCTCTGGGTCTATGTGGCTGCTGTCTCTGTCGAGGCGGGGCTTGGAGAGGCGTTTACGTCGCCGCTTTGATTGCTTTTCGACAGAACGATCCCTTTGGGTGTGTCCATTATGCGGAGCATCCTATGGACATCACCATGTCAAGAGCCCGTTCGGCGAGTGACACGTGCGACATCTACTTCACATACACAAAGGTGAATCATCTCCTTTACACGTGCTCACTTGACCTCTTCGAGGATGGTATACTACTTGACACTCCACTCGTGTGCATGCATAGGTATTGTCGGAACACTACGGACGACGAGGAGGAGTGCAAGCGCCAAGGAACAACTACACCATCCGCAAAAGAAGCATGGAAGAGAAGGAGGAAGAAGACCCAGGACGAGCGGTACTACCACCCACACCAAGCGGTACTACCGCTAGAGGCCCGCAAGCGGCACTACCGCCGAACTTCCGCTCTACTGCCGCTCAACCCGACAAACTCCTGTACTCGAGCGACCCGGGTCCGGTACTACCGCCCGGTCCAAGCGACACTACCGCTTACAAGCGGTACTACCGCCCTCCCAAGCGGTACTACCGCTCTGCCTGTGCGCAGCCGCGGGCTTTGGCCTTGTATCCCTCTCCCACTTACCCCTTCGTGGCTAAGACTATAAATAGACCACCTCCACCTCCTTTCTAGGGTTAGCAAAGTAGTAGCTCATTAGAGATAGAGCTTTGCTCATCCATATCGGATCTACTCCACGAGAGAGAGACCGCGGCCCCTCTACGGAGAAGATCCACCTTGGATTCAAGACCTCCATGTGAGCATGTGAGAAGATCCTCCGGGATATCAAGACCTCAACTCCTCCAAGGATTGGGATGAACGCTACCTTGTATCTTTCCCTTTGTTGTTCATGTACCTTGTGGATCTTGTGTGTTTGATTGTCTAGTGGATGTGTGATTGGACTTGTTCTTGAGTGTTTCCCCTTGTGTTTTCTCTCTGTTCTTCCCCGTGTTCGTCGTGTTCTTCGAGGGATCTCGCTCCTTTCGTGAAAGATCGGCCATCTAGGGTTCCACCCTACATCATCTTGGATCAGAGCCAGCATGTCTCATGATATCTTGGTATCATGAGCCACGTTGATCACAATTTCGGAGCCCCCTCTCTTTGTTTTCTAGCTTGATTTTGTTGATTTCGTCCTAAATTCAAAAATTCCCCACCAAAAATAGCCCCAATTTTTTTTGTGATTTGTTGGTGTGATGAAGTTTTGTTGGATTTGATCCATGGATTTGCTTGGTGTCGAGTGGATCTAGCATCTCCCCAAGTTTCCCCACTTTCCATCCACGAAATCTCTCCAATTTTGACCCCGAAATCATCCATTTCTGCCCCAAAATCGCGCCCCGATCCGGATTTGCGAATTATCCCATCACGAGCGGTACTACTGCCCATCCGAGCGGCACTACCGCTTAGCACCTCCAAGCGGTACTACCGCCCTTCCAAGCGGCACTACTGCCCCTCCCAGAGCCAGATTTTGCGAAAAAACCCGACACGAGCAGTACTACCGCCCATCCCAAGTGGTACTACCGCTTACAAGCGGTACTACCGCCCTTCCAAGCGGTACTACTGCCCATGCCAGTTTCAGCATTCCGAGTTTCACCGTTTTGCCCATAACTTCCACATCCGGAGTCCGATTTTCGCGTTCTTTAGCTCGTTGAGTAGCTATTGACATCCTCTATCACTCTAGATAGGTTTCACCAACATTTGACTCCATCAAAATTTTGGAACTTTGGCATCTTTGCCTAGGGCTTCCACCACATCCTCCGCATAACCACCACAGACTTCCGCAACCTAACCAATTTTGTTCCCCATCACATTTGAGGTTGTTTGAGTTGTGATTTGAGTCTCCTAAGGTGTTTAGGCTACTTAGGGATGGTTGCTTATTCATCAACCACCTCCATAACTTCCGCATAGACTTACCCAACACACACTTCCGCCATCCCAACCTAACCCAATTTTGTTTGTGTTGTGAGTTGTGTCTCCTAAGGTGTTTCGGCTACTTAGGGACCATGCTTCCAACTCCAACACCTTGTATAGTCACCCTCGACTTCTGCATTGCATCTCAAAAACCCCATCATTGCATTTAGGCAATCCCATTGAGCTTCCGCAACCACCACCACATTCCCGCTACCACAGTTTGACTTTTGTCCTTGAGATTTTGAGTTGTGGTTTTTCCGTTTCCTAAGGTGTTTCGGCTACTTAGGGACGAGTCTCCATCATCTTGGTATCTCCATCAAGAACACCGCCACTCGTCATCGACAAGGACGGTAACCTCGACGACGCCATTGTATATTCCCTTGCCATTGCATTGATAACCCCTAGCCCATTTTGAGTCACTTACCTATCGATACTAGCCATTTGAGTATTGCCCGACAACGTTACTTGTGCACATTAGTGGTCTACACCTCCCATTGCATACATACCATATCATATTGGTATCATATCATCCCTTGTGTCACAAGATTGTTCCCGCATATACACAATTGCTATCTTGGTTTGTGCATTTCGCAAAGTGGCCATACATACAAAAAAAGAGAGAATAAAGCTTTTAAGCAAAAGAGAAGAGCAAAGAGCTTGTAAGCAAGTGCCATAGCATCATACCACATTGCATATAAGATTGTGATATCCGATCATCTTGGATCATCTTGAGAGAAACACCGGGAACCATACATATATACCATACTTGGGATAGAAGTTTATCCATTTTGCATATCATAGGTTGTGCACAAGTGTCGTATCCGCCTATAGAGCAATCGTGCTAGCGTCTCTTTCCATTGTGTTGAGTGCCACACTATATTCACCACACCCCATGCACATTATGCTTGGATTGCCTTGCACTTGACCCATGTGTTTAGACACCTCATCTTATTTGGTGTTGTGAATGATTCATATGCCTTCCATAGACCTTTCATTGAGCAATTTGTGAATGCTTGCTATGAACTTGAGGTAGATGCTTATTCTCTTGTCAAACATATTTGCATCTCTACCTCACATTTACATGATTGTCCCCATGCTATATTTCCTTGTGCTCAATTTATGTGCTTACATACCATGTCACAATCCTTTGTCAAACCATATGATTTGCATGATGGCGACACTTGTTGGGTGAATCACCACTTGAATGCTTGGTTATGCACTAACGCTAACCACATTTGTTTTTCCAAGTGTTTGTTATTTTTGCTCCTTTTGAAGGAATCACTAAACGGTGCGACATTGGAGAGTGCAAATTTCGAGCTTCAAGAATACAAGTACTTGGTGAACGTCCACTTCTACACGGCGAAGCCATCTCTTTCCCATGGTGATTTGGTTTTCGATCCGAGGTTGGATCTTTCCCAAGGGAGGGGAGATGATGCGGAGCATCCTATGGACATCACCATGTCAAGAGCCCGTTCGGCGAGTGACACGTGCGACATCTACTTCACATACACAAAGGTGAATCATCTCCTTGACACGTGCTCACTTGACCTCTTCGAGGATGGTATACTACTTGACACTCCACTCGTGTGCATGCATAGGTATTGTCGGAACACTACGGACGACGAGGAGGAGTGCAAGCGCCAAGGAACAACTACACCATCCGCAAGAGAAGCATGGAAGAGAAGGAGGAAGAAGACCCAGGACGAGCGGTACTACCGCCCACACCAAGCGGTACTACCGCTAGAGGCCCGCAAGCGGCACTACCGCCGAACTTCCGCTCTACTGCCGCTCAACCCGACAAACTCCTGTGCTTGAGCGACCCGGGTCCGGTACTACCGCCCGGTCCAAGCGGCACTACCGCTTACAAGCGGTACTACCGCCCTCACAAGCGGTACTACCGCTCTGCCTGTGCGCAGCCGCGGGCCTTTGGCCTTGTATCCCTCTCCCACTTACCCCTTCGTGGCTAATACTATAAATGGACCACCTCCACCTCCTTTCTAGGGTTAGCAAAGTATTAGCTCATTAGAGATAGAGCTTTGCTCATCCATATCGGATCTACTCCACGAGAGAGAGACCGCGGCCCCTCTACGGAGAAGATCCACCTTGGATTCAAGACCTCCATGTGAGCATGTGAGAAGATCCTCCAGGATATCAAGACCTCAACTCCTCCAAGGATTGGGATGAACGCTACCTTGTATCTTTCCCTTTGTTGTTCATGTACCTTGTGGATCTTGTGTGTTTGATTGTCTAGTGGATGTGTGATTGGACTTGTTCTTGAGTGTTTCTCCTTGTGTTTTCTCTCCGTTCTTCCCCGTGTTCGTCGTGTTCTTCGAGGGATCTCGCTCCTTTCGTGAAAGATCGGCCATCTAGGGTTCCACCCTACATCAGTCCACCATGGACACATCATGAGATGAGGTGGCTGTCTAGTGCCCTATAGGCGTTGGTTCATGTCCGTCTCCTACATCGTCGTCCATACCGTCGATGTCTTCGGAGTCGAAGTTGAGCACGTCGTTTAGATTATCGACAATGGCTACCAAGTGGGTGGTGGGTGGGCTTCGAATTGCTTCGTCGTCCGTATCCCAACCTTGCTGACCGTAGTCCGGCCAGGGCTCTCTTGATAGAGAGAGAGAGACTTTAGTGATTTCAGAATATCGCTGAAGGGCGAGTGCTGAAAGTTGTCCGCGGCGGGGAACTCCATGATCGGCGCCCAATCGGATTCGATCTGTAGGGGCGCGGAGGGCTCGGAGTCCGGAGAGGAGTCCGACTCCTTGGGGTCACGAGCCTCGCGGAGGACAGGGCTGGTATTCGGCTTGATCGCCATAGAGATTGCAGCCCCCGAGGCGGTGACTAACCACCCGCCCTCGATTGGTGTGGTCGGCTCCGTGTTAAGGGTCAGAGCGGACACAGGTGCGGCCTCCAGGGCACTGTTCGGCGGCAGAGCTAGATCATGCCCAACGTGACAGTGCGGCGCGCTCGGCAGTGGCTCGAATCCGTCGAAGATCAAGTCCCCGCGGATGTCAGCCATGTAGTTTAAGCTTCCGAATCTGACCTGATGGCCAGGGGCATAGCTTTCGATCTTCTCCAGATGGCCTAGTGAATTGGCCCGCATTGCGAAGCCGCCGAAGACGAACATCTGTCCGGGGAGAAAGGTCTCACCCTGGACTACGTCGCTATTGATGATCGGAGGAGCCATCGGGCCTAAAAGTGACAACACAGAGGAACTCTCAATGAAAGCACCAATGTCGGTGTCAAAACCGGCGGATCTCGGGTAGGGGGTCCCGAACTGTGCGTCTAGGCAGATGGTAACAGGAGACAAGGGACACGATGTTTTACCCAGGTTCGGGCCCTCTTGATGGAGGTAAAACCCTACGTCCTGCTTGATTAATATTGATGACATGGGTAGTACAAGAGTAGATCTACCACGAGATCAAGGAGGCTAAACCCTAGAAGCTAGCCTATGGTATGATTGTTGTTCTGTCCTACGGACTAAAAACCCTCCGGTTTATATAGACACCGGAGAGGGTTAGGGTTACATAGAGTCGGTTACAATGGTAGGAGATCTACATATCCGTATCGCCAAGCTTGCCTTCCACGCGAAGGAAAGTCCCTTCTGGACACGGGACAAAGTCTTCAATCTTGTATCTTCATAGTCCAGGAGTCCGGCTGAAGGTATAGTCCGGCTATCCGGACACCCCCTAATCTAGGACTCCCTCAACGGGCCTCATAGTTCGGCTATGGCCTGGAGAGGCTCTGCCTGGGAGCTACTTCGGGCTGGTGAGGCGGCTGGTGGAGGCCTGCCCAAGGCTCGAGGTCATCAAGCGCTCCGTCTGCATCGAGGGTGCCCGTAGGGCGCTTGCCCGTGCTAAGGTGCATTGGGGCAAGCTGGATGCGGAGAAGCTTGTGAAGGACGGGCCGCCGCCAGGAAAGGAGCATCGCCACCCCGAGATGTACTATAAGGGCGTTCTGGAAGGCGCCCGCCTTATGGCGGACGAATGCTCGAAATATGTAATTTTTGAGTAAAACTAGATTATTTTGTCTTGTGCGCTGAAAACTTGTTCATGTGCGCTAAGCAATGCTTTGTGAATTTAAAATATTACCTTCTGTGCGGCCGTTTATCAAATTTTGAGAGATGGCGAGTCGTCGGCTTCTGACCCCATGCCACGAGTGTTGCGGTGTTCGGGATAAACTTGAGTGCTCTTTTTCCCATTCTTGGGTCCTTCGAGGGAGGCGCTCAACACAACGAACAAGTCAATCAGACTATAATGCTTGAACACTCTCACTTAGCCATAGAATTCTATAATTTTAAATTTCAGCGAAGCCCCTAGTGTTCGGAAGATCGAGTTCGGGGCGCTATCCACGCCTGGGCCGGACAAAGCCGACTCTTCGCTCTAAGCGGCATAAGTCTTTAGGGACTCGAAAACCTCTCGAACAGCGACCAACTCTCGCCTTATCATGACGATCAGTTTTTGCTTTCTCTACTGAGGTGCTTTAGCCCAGCTCAACTGGGGCACAATCGCAGTAGTTCTCCTAACGCTACCTTAGCCGATACAACGGAACGTAAGGTACCAAAACATAGGAGCCGGGCAAACCCAACATTTGACCCAAGACATGATTCAAAGCCGATACATATAATGCTATAAGTTCGGGGTGCCGCACTTGTGAAAGTCTTTGGACTTCTCACACCGTGTTGTGGGGTACTTAAGCCCCTGGTGTATTGGCCGTACCAAAGTGTACGGGTGCGACATGTCATTAATGAACATGTATTCTTAAAAAAAGGAGTAATACAGTAATAGACAAAAGCTATGAATTGTTTATTTGAAGAAGCTGCGATCAAAGCAGAACGATACAAATTGTGCGATAAGCAAAATGTGGGACTATTTGACATGTCCTATCCAGGGGCGGACTGTGGAATGATATGCAAAACAGGTATACTGCTCATTATAGAGACCACCTTAGAGTTCCATAGTGCAGCGTGGTTTTCTTCTTCCCTGGTTCTTGCATCGTTTGTGCGGCAATTGTACTGCCGGCTTAGGCCTTCCAAAGAATGGAGTCTTGAAAGTAAGATAAAAGTAAGAAATCGGCAGCCCCTAGTGCGGTTTAATCCGTGTTTTGGGCGTGCCATGATGGTGCCCCTCCCCCTGTCCCCATGGTATTTCCAGAGAGTAATTATGTACGCGCAGTACTGGTTTCACAATTTCGTGAGGGCTGGGGTTGGGGCCGCATTGCTACTCCTGCTCACAACGTGCCAGGCGATCTTGCTGTAGGTTACTCCGGGCGTGCTTGACGGTGTCCGGATGTTTAGTGACCGGACTGGAAAATTGCCTTGAGAGGCTGCTTTGTACTTCTGTTGCGAGAGCCGCCGTATGCTCCTCCGTACGGAGAGAGCGTTCGGTGTTTCCATTGACCGTAATGACTCCTCGAGGGCCTGGCATCTTGAGCTTGAGGTATGCGTAATGCGGTACCGCATTGAACTTGGCTAATGCGGTTCACCCGAGCAGTGCGTGATAGCCACTGCGGAACGGGACTATGTCGAAGATTAATTCCTCGCTTCGGTAGTTATCCGGAGATCCGAAGATCACTTCAAGTGTGACTGAGCCTGTACAATTGGCCTCTACACCTGGTATGACGCCTTTAAAGGTCGATTTAGTGGGTTTAATCCTCGAAGGATCGATGCCCATTTTTCGCACTGTGTCCTGATAAAGTAGGTTCAGGCTGCTGCCGCCGCCCATGAGGACTCGAGTGAGGTGAAATCCGTCAATGATTGGGTCGAGAACCAATGCGGCAAATCCGCCGTGATGGATGCTAGTGGGGTGGTCCCTTCGATCAAAAGTGATCGGGCAGGAGGACCATGGGTTGAACTTCGGGGCGACTGGCTCCATCGCGTATATGTCCCTTAACGCACGCTTCCGCTCCCTCTTGGGGATGTGGGTTGCGTATATCATGTTCACCGTCCGCACTTGTGGGGGGAATCCCTTCTGTCCACTACTGTTCGGCGTCCGGGGCTCTTCCTCGTCGTCGCTATGTAGCCCCTGATCTCTGTTTTTGGTGTGTAACTTGCCTGCCTGCTTGAACACCCAACAATCCCTGTCGGTATGATTGGCTGGCTTTTCGGGGGTGCCATGTATTTGGCAAAAGCGGTCGAGTATTCGGTCCAAACGGGACGGGCCCGAAGTATTTCTTTTGAATGGCTTTTTCCGCTGACCAGGTTTAGAGCCTCTGAATCCGGCGTTAACTGCCGTATCATCAGCATTGTCGCTGTTAATGCGGCGCTTGTGCTTGTTGTGATGCGACCTGGCACTGTTGTCCTTGGTATCCGAATTACCAGGGATCTTGGTTATGTTATTGCTACGAGCCAGCTAGCTGTCTTCTCCCGCACAAAAGCGGGTCATGAGCGTCGTGAGGACTGCCATAGATTTTGGCTTCTCCTGTCCAAGGTGCCGGGCAAGCCACTCGTCGCGGATATTATGCTTGAAGGCCGCTAGGGCCTCTGCGTCCGGACAATCGACGATTTGATTTTTCTTGGTTAGGAACCGTGTCCAGAATTGCCTAGCCGATTCCTCTGGCTGCTGAATTATGTGGCTTAGGTCATCGGCGTCTGGTGGTCGCACATAAGTGCCCTGCAAATTGTCGAGGAATGCGGCTTCCAGGTCCTCCCAACAACCAATTGACTCTGCTGGCAAGCTGTTAAGCCAATGCCGAGCTGGTCCTTTAAGTTTGAGTGGGAGGTATTTGATGGCGTGTAGATCGTCGCCACATGCCATGTGGAGATGGAGGAGATAGTCCTCGATCCATACTGCAGGGTCTGTTGTGCCATCATATGATTCGATGTTCACGGGTTTGAAACCTTCTGGGATTTAATGATCCATTACTTCATCTCTGAAGCATAGTGGGTATGCGACGCCTCTGTATTGGGCTATATCACGACGCAGCTCAAACGAGCTTTGTCTATTGTGTTCGGCCCAGCCGGATTTACTATATCCGGAGTGACGATCACCGTCACGTGCCGTGGGGCGCCCACGCGATCCATAGATCGACCTTGTGTGCTTTGCCTTGTTCTCCAATATATCTCGCAGGTCTGGCGCATTCCCCCATGCCTTGGTATTTTTAAAGCGGCGCCGGGGTGCGGCTTGAGTGGAGGGCCGAGAGGCCTCTTTGTCATGGCCACGTGGTGGCTAGTCGGCCGCATCATGCGCTGGTGATGTAGGTGCTTCTTCCTCTAATCGGGGTAGCAACCTGCGCTTTGGGTAGCTCTTGGAGGGGCGTTCGAGTTCATACTCTTCGGCCGCTAGGACTTTCGTCCATTTGTCGGCTAGCAAGTCTTGATCAGCTCTAAGTTGTAGCTGTTTTTTCTTGAGGCTGCTCGCCGTGGCTATAAGCCTGCGTTTGAAGCGCTCTTGTTCGACGGAATTCTCAGGCACGACAAATTCGTCGTCGTCGAGGCTTGCCTCATCTTTGGAGGGAGGCATGTAATTATCATCCTCGACCTCTCTGTCTGCCGCTCTCTTGTGAGGGCTGGCTTCTCCGTCCTCCTCTGCTGAGTTTTGCTGGAGGGGGTTTTCTTCGGCACTGTCCGGAGTGTTATTATCTCCCGTGCCGGAATCACCGTTTTTGCTTTGGCGGGATTTAGAGCGGCGCCACTAACGTCGGCGCTTAGGTTGTTTCTTGGAGGGGTCATCCTCCGCTGTTCCATCGCCATCGCTTTCTTTTGGGGTATCCACCATGTATATGTCATATGACGAGGTGGATTTCCAGTGCCCTATAGGCGCTGATTCCTGATGGTCTCCTGATAGAGGCGAGGGTGTCCCGATCTTTCGATGAAATGATAACTATCGATTTGGTGGAGTCGACTTGGACGATCCGACTACAAACGTGCACGACGTTGCGCCTTAGCAATCGCTAAACCAATCTCCCGAGGTTACTGACGATGCTGGAAGCACGATCAGCCTGACCACGAAGGTCTATTCCTGCACTCAATCGAAGAACAAGCAAAATTATGATAATGCAATCTGAATATTGCGAATATAGATGAAGTATTGATAAAGGTGGGGATCCGGAAGCGGTCTTGGTCTGGTCGTTGGACACAAACGAAGTACACGAAGTTGCAATGGTTAACTTTTAACTAAACAAATCCCAAGGAAAAAGCTACTAGATGGATCTACTTATATAGGAGCAAGGGGTGGCGGCCAAGGAGGTGGGAGGACGTTCCAAGGCAGCCTAAAACCAACCCTAGGTCGTACAAGGCTCATGGGCCCAAGTGGAGGTGATGCAACACCTTTGGACTTGTAGTTTGACTCGGATTCTGCTGCAGCGTCAGATTGTTTCATCAATAACTCAACGCTCCGGATGAATTTTAGGGTGAATCCAATTGGCCTGGAAAGAGCACGAAATCTACTTTCCAGCAAAAAAGAATCACCCAATTCGGAGTTCGTATGAAAGAGTTCTTGCCGTTTTTAGTCAGGTATGTCTGTGCAGTCTGAATCTGAATCCAGAACGTGAGAGACTTGGACTCTATCTTCTCTTGGCCCAAAAGTGACGTGAGAGGACTTTTTGAACAAAACTTAAACTTCTCCTTTTCCCCTATCTTCATGCGTGGATTGTACAAATGTTCCATACACCTACTATTAGACAAAACACAAAAGTGTGTGAAGTATTTTTGTTCTGGATAATATAAATAGATTATTGTATAGTTGGCACTAGAAATCACCTGACAAATATGCATGTATGCAATATTTTTGGTCGTATCCAAGGTAGTCATGTCCTCATCATCCTCCCCTTCTTGAAAATAAAGCCGTCCTCGGCGTTGCTTTATCTGAAATGTGGCTAACAAAAGAGACAAGGTGTACATGTTGTATATGTATATGTCATCAAATTTTACTTCCCATGGAATTTGCACATATGACACATGTATACATGTGTAACTTTCATAGTGAATAAAATATAAAGCCAAAATATTATCACAAGAAGTAGAAGGCATGAAAGTATTGCAACTCAGTTTGCACATATAAGTGAAGCTCTTATTCATATGAAAAGATTGACAATATTCATCATTAAACCATCCCAATATTGGTGAATAAACCTTACTTGCATAAAATTTACATGCTACAACATGCTTAAATAAGCCAACATGCAATAAGTCATTTGGCACATAATCATCACCAAGATTAGAGGTCATATCAAAATGATTAAACATTGGCACAATTATTTTCAAACATAGTTGATCCAAATTTGTTTTAGTGCCTGATTCACATGGTTCTTTCACATCAACGGTTAACTCTATGGGTGCACTCAAAATTCTTGATATTGCAGTTGTTTGATCACATGGCAAAGTCAAATCATCAGCATAATCATCTAAAATAGGTGGTGTGATCAATGTTGTGGCTAGAGCATCACATGGTGTATTTAAATCGACAAGGCATTCATCATTCGCATGTGAAGTTAGAAGATCAGTACCTTTGTCATTACCTCGTGTTATCAACTCAGACGATGTTGGAACTCTCGGCAGTGACGGGTCATAATATGGAGCTGATGCAGTGCTCACAACAACGGATGTTTTTGTCATAGTAGGCACAGTGGTAGAAGGAAGGACCGTCTCAACTCCTTGGATGTGCACCTTATGCTTGTTTGTCTTGTGGGCATCACGCCTCTTTATTTCCTATTCAGCTTTGCAAGCAAGATGAAACAAATGGTCCATAGGATAACATTCTTGATGAATTAGTATCTCCTGAATATCACGGTTTAATCCTCCCCAAAATCTATCCATAAAATCTTCTTCACTTTCCTCTAAAATGGAATGCAACAAGGTAGTTTGTAAATCATCATAATATTTCTTACAGTGTCACTACCTTGTTTTAAATGTTGTAGTTTTTTAATCATGCCACGAGTATAATAAACATCGACGAATCTATCTCTCATGACAAGTTTTAAATCATCCCAAGTAGTAGGTACATAATCAGGGTATAACCGACAATGTTCACTCCACCAAACAGTAGCAAAACTAGTGAAAGAACCAACCGCAAGCTTAACTTTTTTACGTTCCGAAAAATCATGGGAAGCAAATATAACATTTATTTCGAACTCCCATTCAATATATAAATCAGGCTTAAAACGACCATTAAAAGGTGGCATGGAAACAAAAACCTGATTGTGCGTATTCTTATGTCTTTGCACCTCTTGTGACGGTGGTTGTATTTTCGGAGCTGGTGGCACGTCTCCCACGATTGATGAAGCCCAACTGACTCTCGAACCTGCCATATTTAGTAGAAAAACAAGAAACAAAATCCGAGAATAATGTTCATATGAACTACTAGGATGTGGTGGTAAAACGCTCACAGTATAGCAAATATCAAAGTCTTACAGGTTCTTACCATGCAGCAGGTGGTGACTGGCAACCAGCGGTGTCAAATAACTCCGAAGATTGAGTAAAGCGATTGTCAGGTGAGCGTATGTATACATGGTGTAGAAATATGTGGAGCTTGGAAGGCCAAATATATGGTAGCAAAAGATCAGCAATAATCAATTCAGAGATGCAATGTTGAATAAACGCTCAACGACTGTACTGTGCTGGTCCTAGGCTAGACCGTGCTAGAGACGCGAGCCTAGACACTAAAAAAATCACGCCGCGACGCGTAACAAAGGCGGAGCACACTCTGAATATCTTTTTTTTCTCCTTTTTTCACGGAATTTTTTTCACTTTTTTTCTCTTTTTGTCCTCTTTTTTTCTTTTTTTCTCTCACTTTTTTTCTTTGTTTTCTTTTTTTTTTGCACAAACAAGCTAGATAAGATGCAGATTGGATCTAGTGATGACGCGAACGACCTCAAGTATGATTATGACAATGAATGATGGGGAGTACATGGTGGAAATTGATGGATGGCGGTGGTGGACAGCGGATGCAATAATGACGCGGTGGTGGTATATGGCAACGACAATGAAGATGGTGCAGCGGTGGCGTGACAAACTGTGAACATAACTCGAAACTCTAAAGGACTAGATACTAAGACCAGCAACTTGACACGACGATGTAACCGCAAATTCAGCAAAGCAAAACACTAAAAAGATTATGCAAAGGCTCAGATTGGTTCGGATGGGATGAACTAACCCTAATTTTTTTTGGTTTTTTCGTGGACTATAGGTATGAAGAACAGACTCGATCTAAACTACGAAAAACTGTAAAATCTCACCGAGCAACCTGGAAATCTGATACTACTTGATAGAGGCAGGGTTGTCCCAATCTTTCGATGAGATGATAACTATCGATTTGGTGGAGTCGACTTGGACGATCCGACTACAAACGTGCACGACGTTGCGCCTTAGCAATCGCTAAACCAATCTCCCGAGGTTACTGACGATGCTGGAAGCACGATCAGCCAGACCACGAAGGTCTATTCCTGCACGCAATCGAAGAACAAGCAAGAATATGATAATGCAATCTGAATATTGCGAATATAGATGAAGTATTGATAAAGGTGGGGATCCGGCAGCGGTCTTGGTCTGGTCGTTGGACACAAACGAAGTACGCGAAGTTGCAATGGCTAACTTTTAACTAAACAAATCCCAAGGAAAAAGCTACTAGATGGATCTACTTATATAGGAGCAAGGGGTGGCGGCCAAGGAGGTGGGAGGACGTCCCAAGGCAGCCTAAAACCAACCCTAGGTCGTACAAGGCTCATGGGCCCAAGTGGAGGTGATGCAACACCTTTGGACTTGTAGTTTGACTCGGATTCTGCTGCAGCGTTAGATTTTTTCGTCAATAACTCAACGCTCCGGATGAATTTTAGGGTGAATCCAATTGGCCTGGAAAGAGCACGAAATCTACTTTCCAGCAAAAAAAAGAATCACCCAATTCAGAGTCCGTATGAAAGAGTTCATGCCGATTTGAGTCAGGTATGTCTGTGCAGTCCGAATCTGAATCCAGAACGTGAGAGACTTCGACTCTATCTTCTCTTGGCCCAAAAGTGACGTGAGAGGACTTTTTGAACAAAACTTAAACTTCTCCTTTCACTCTATCTTCATACGTGGATTGTACAAATGTTCCATACACCTAGAATTAGACAAAACACAAAAGTGTGTGAAGTATTTTTGTTCTGGATAATATAAATAGATTATTGTATAGTTGACACTAGAAATCACCTGACAAATATGCATGTATGCAATATTTTTGGTCGTATCCAAGGTAGTCATGTCCTCATCATCTCCTGCATCGGCGTCCATACCGTCGATGTCTTCGGAGTCGTAGTCGTGCACGTCGGTTAAATCATCGACCGTGGCTACAAAGTGGGTGGTGGGTGGGTTTTGAATTTCTTCATCATCCGCATCCCAACCTTGCTGACCATAGTCCGGCCAGGGCTCTCCTGATAAAGAGAGAGACTTTAGTGAATTCAGAATATTGCCAAAAGGCGAGTGCTGAAAGATGTCCGCGGCGGTGAACTCCATAATCGGCGCCCAATCGGATTCGATCGGCAAGGGCGCGGCAGGCTCGGAGTCCGGAGGGGAGTCCGGCACCTTGGAGTCACAGGCTTCACAAAGGACAAAGCTGGTGTTCGGCTCGATCGCCGCAGAGATTTCGGCCTCTGAGGCGGCGTCCAACCACCCGTCCTCGATCGGCATGATCGTCTCCGAACTAAGGGTCGGGGCCGATGTGGGCGCGGCCTCCAAAGCACTGTTTGGCGGCAGAGCTAAATCGTGCCCTTCGTGACAGTGCGGCGCGCTCGGCTGTGGCTCGAATCCGTCGAAGATCAAGTCTCCGCGGATATCATCCGTGTAGTTAAGACTTCCAAATCTGACCTGATGGCTAGGGGGCTAACTTTTGATCTGCTCCAGATGGCCAAGCGAATTGGCCCGCAGTGCAAAGCCGCCGAATACGAAGATCTGTCTTGGGAGAAAAGTCTCACCCTGGACCGCATCGCTACGGATGATCGGGGAAGCCATCGGGCCTAAAAGTGACGACACAGAGGAACTCTCAATGAAAGCACCAATGTCGGTGTCAAAACCGATGAATCTCGGGTAGGGGCTCCCGAACTGTGCGTCTAGGCGGATGGTAACAGGAGACAAGGGACACGATGTTTTTACCCAGGTTCGGGCCCTCTCGATGGAGGTAAAACCCTACTCCTACTTGATTAATATTGATGATATGGGTAGTACAAGAGTAGATCTACCACGAGATCAAGGAGGCTAAACCCTAGAAGCTAGCCTATGGTATGATTGTTGTTCTATTGTTCGTCCTACGGACTAAAACCCCCCGGTTTATATAGACACCGGAGCGGGCTAGGGTTACACAGAGTCGGTTACAATGGTAGGAGATCTACATATCCATATCGCCAAGCTTGCCTTCCACGCCAAGGAAAGTCCCTTCCGGACACGGGACGAAGTCTTCAATCTTGTATCTTCATAGTCCAGGAGTCTGGCTGAAGGTATAGTCCGGCTCTCCGAACACCCCCTAATCCAGGACTCCCTCAGCAACCCACCTCGAAGCCTTTGAGAGAGAGAAATCCCTGTGAGGACAAAGCCCAGACACCCAGAGCCAAAGAGTGTTAGGCATCACTGAAGTCTTTCTGTCTGAGTGACCTGAAGACTTATTACACTTGAGGATTGTGAATCCTCCAGCCGGTTAGGCGTCGCGTTCTGAGCATCCAAGAGTCATTGTGGATCACCGGTGAACAAAGTCTGTGAAGGTTTGGAAGTCTACCTTGAAGACTTATTAGAGTAATGGGGCGAGGACTGGGTGTCCTTAGCTCAAGGGGAATAAGGTGAATACGCGGTCTTCTGAGTTGAATCTCAACCTCCCTAACCAGACGTACAGTTGTCACAGCAACTAGAACTGCTCCAACAAATCCTGTGTCCTCAACAAGTGACTGGTTCTATCCTCTCCCTCTCTTTACTTAGAGTTTGTCTTCGTGAAGTCATTACCTGTCTGCTTTACCTATTTGTCTTCACTGTCTGGCTATTATCGTAATTTGGCTTCATACCATCTTCCATCCTGATCCTTACTACCTAGCTGCTATTTGTCTTCGTACTCTCACGATATTGCATACTTGACTATGGCTTGCTTAGTGTAGTTTATCTTCCGCTGCATATCAATAGGGTCATTTCTATTGTTTGTCTTCGAAACTTCCATGTTTTGAAGACTTTCATAAAAATCGCCTATTCACCCCCCCCTCTAGTCGATAACTAGCACTTTCAATTGGTATTAGAGCAAGGTACTCCCTTGTTCTGTGTGATTCGGTTTAACCACCTGGACTTTTAGCTATGTCGACTGCAGGGATAATCAAAGTCTCCGCTGCTTGCCCCGTGTTCGATGGAACTGACTATCCCTACTAGAAGAATAAGATGCGCATTCATCTTGAAGCCATTGATGTCGACCTCTGGTATGTCGTCAAGAATGGCGTTCCCAAGACTGGAGAAGGTGTCACCCCTGCTGATGTCAAGAAGTTCATTCAATTGGACTCTACTGCCAAGAACATCATCTGTGGTCATCTGACCAAAGGACAGTATGGCCGCGTGAGTGCTTTGGAAACGTGGAAGCTAGTCTGGGACTGGCTGTCCAAGGTCAATGAGGGCGTCTCCACCCAGAGAGATCAAAGGATCAGTGTTCTTCGCAACCTCTTCAACTGCTTCCAGAGAAACGACAATGAAAATGTCCAGATCACGTTTGATCGCCTCACCGACATCACAAATGAGCTTCGTGCTCTCGGCGCCACTAAGATTACCAAGCATGAAATCGTCAAGACACTACCGAGATCACTTGACAGCTCCTTTGACACCCTTGCTCTCATGATACAAGAACGCCCTGACTTCAAGACACTCGATCCATCTGATATACTTGAGAGGCTCAACACACATGAGTTCCAGCTATCTGAGAAAAGAGATATCTACGTCCCAACTATGGCCGAACTCGCGCTTTGAAGTCAAGAGCTGTTTCCTCATCTAAAGAAGAATCTGACTGCAATTCTGATGATCCTGAAGACATTGGAAAGGAACTTGCTATGCTTGTGAAGAAGTTCCAGAAGTTCACTAAGAAGAAGGTGATGAGGACATCAATACCATTGTTACATCCACAGCCCCTGCTGCTATACATACTGGACCAATTACTAGAGCTCGCGCACGCCAATTAAATTACCAGGTACTTTCGTTTCTTGGTAATGATTCTAATGTTCATGAGAATATGATACTGCCTAAATTGGATACATTTGTTTTGCTTACAAATGAAGGCCGTAGCTTGGAGAAGGATGAACATTGGAGCAAGAACAAGCATGGAGTTGATGGCATGCGCAAGGGGAACAAGAACGGAGTTACAAGTGATGATTTCAGGGATCTGAAGCCACCAATAGGAGTGAATGAAGCCTTGGATGAAATATACAACATGCCACTTCATAAATTTCGTCTAGAGGCTATTCTAGGTGCTGCGTCACCTTATTATTGGGCCAGGCCCACGTAATTTCGAAATACTTAAGTATAGGCTGTTTTTAGAGTCCGTATGTGTGGGGAAACAAGAGTTAGGGTTGGTTTCGGACCCCTTCCTCAAGGGGCACGAAATTCCCCCCTCCTCCTCCATATATACAGCCCTTAGGGCGTCGTTTAGACTTTGGGTTTTGTTTAGATCAAAAGTTCGCCATAGCTGCAACTTCGCGTACTTCGTTTGTGTTCAACGACCAGACCAAGGCGTCACAGAACCCCACCTTCGTTAATAAAGCTTTCCTCTTTTATTCGCAATATCCAGATTGCAATCTTAGTTTCTTGCTTGTTCTTCGTTTGCTCACAGGAAACAGGCCCTCGTGGTCAGGTTGATCGTGCTCCGGCGTGGTCAATAACCCTCGGAAGTTGGTTTAGCGATTGCTAAGGCGCGACGTCTCGCACGTTCGTAGTCGGATCGTCAAGGTCGACTCCCACAGAAACGATAACCACCATCTCATCGAAACATCGGGACAACTTTGCCTTTATCAAGTGGTATCAGATTTTCAGGTTGCTCGGTGAGATTTTACAGTTTTTCGTAGTTTAGATCGAGTCTGTTCTTCATACCTATAGTCCACGAAAAAGCCAAAAAAAATTAGGGTTAGTTCATCCTATCCGAACCAATCTGAGCCTTTGCATAATCTTTTTTGTATTTGCTTTGTTGAATTTGCGGTTGCATCGTCGTGTCAAGTTGCTGGTCTTAGCATCTAGTCTTTTAGAGTTTCGAGTTCTGGTCATATTAGTCACGCCGTCGCCGCACCATCATCATTGTCCCTGCCATCTTCCACCACCGCTTTTCCGCCACCGCTCCGAGTCCATATACCACCACCGCTCCGAGTCCATATACCACCACCGCTTATCCGCCACCGCTCCGAGTCCATATACCACCACCGCTCCGAGTCCATATACGACCACCGATCCGTATCCATATATCACCATCACTTCGAGTCCATCTCATATTAGGTTTGCTTTCGAGATCCATCTGTTGCCAGATTCGTGTTTCCTTGTTTGAGTAGGTTTGGGATTCCATCAATCTTTTGCCGTCCGGAAACCACCCTCCGTTTAGGCCCAAAATTTTCCAAAAACGCACTTGACAAAAAAATTTCTGGCTATCCTATTTTTAGGTGTTTCTTAGCCTTTTGAGATAGTCGCCATTACTGAAAGTTTTTTTGAGCCGTTTCCAGTTTTTGGGTCCGGGCAGTCGAAAAAAAAATTGTCGCAAAAAATTCGTGTCTATCCTGTCAGTTTGACCTGGGAAGAGTTTTGAGACACTCGCCATTATTGTGATTTTTCGCAAAAAAAAGGAGCGCAAAAAAAAAGAGCGCAAAAAAAAACAGGGCAAAAAAAATTCCAGAGTGTGCTTTTCCCTTGTTTACGTGCAGCGCCGTGATTTTGTTAGTGTTCTAGGATGGCGTCTCTAGCACGGTCTAGCCTAGGACCAGCACAGTACCGTCGTTGAGCGTTTATTCAACTTTGCATCTCTGAATTGATTATTGCTGATCCTTTTTGCTACCATATTATAAGCCTTCCCAGCTCCACATACATCTACATCGTGCGTTTGACTCTCCCTGGTAATCGCTCTATCCAAGCTTTGAGAGTTTTGACTACATCGGTTGCCGATCACCGCCTGCTGCTGGGTAAGAACTGGTAAGAAATTGAGATTTGCTTAAAGGATTTGTGACACCCACCACCACCACCACTTGTTAGTAGTCTATAGGATCATATTCTTGTGTGTTTCTATTGCTGCTAACCATGCCAGGATCACAACCCAACGAGATTGACTGGGAGAATTTAACAAACAAGGAGCTTCATGATAAGTTTAAGAAAATGATGACTGAACAGGTGCACGATGTGCTGAACAATTTTGAAGAGGCCATGGAGAAGATCACTGGCCTTGAGAAGACGTTCGAAACAAAGCTCGATAACAGATTTAATGAACTGCTTGCACATCTTCCACCACCGGCTGCACCTGCCGCACCTCTGCAACAACAGCAACAACAACGAATACCTCCAGGTCGGGAATCAGCCCTCCGCCGAGCGATCCGTGTCCCTCTTCATCCTGGCCAAGCTGTTGGTGCTGCTGTTGATACTTCTGTGGCTCCTGCTGCTGATGTGGAGGAGGATGATTATGTGGGAGATTACGAGGATGAGGTTGATCAACATCAGAACTACGTGCAACCACCAGCACCACAACCACCAGGTCGTCCACATGCAAATAATGGTAATGTTAGGGCTCCCCTTCAGGTACGAGATCATGACCATCTCCCTAAACTGAAATTGAATATCCCACCATTTGAGGGTAGATATGTTCCTGATATATATATATCTTACTTGGGGGTTAGAAACTGAACAACGATTTACATGTTTACAATATCCTGAGGAGAGACGTGTTCCTGCTGCTGTTTGTGCTTTCACTAGCTTTGCATGTGTTTGGTGGTCTGAATATTGTAGATTATATCCTGTTCCAGCTACTTGGGCTGCTTTGAAAACTGCTATGCGTACTCGTTGGGTTCCACCATATTATCAACATGAATTACTTCAAAAATTGCAGCGCTTAAGACAAGGAAAAAATTCTGTAGAAGAATATTATCAGGAATTACAAACTGGCTTGATTAGATGTGGTATTGTTGAGGAGAATGAAGCTATGCTTGCACATTTTCTGGGTGGATTAAATAGAGAGACTCAGACCATTCTAGACTATAAGGATTATAATAATATCACTCGTTTATTCCATCTTGCTTGTAAAGCTGAACGTGAAGTGCATGATCGACATGCATTGGCGCGGACTAACTTTTCTGCAGGTCGACCTTCATCATGGACGCCACATGCATCATCTACTTCCACACGTTCTGCTACACCGGCACCTCCATCTGCTGCCACCTCCAACCGTGATACAAGAAAGCAGGCACAACCACCACTATCTGCCAAGAGCACACCTGCCGGGCCTGCACAGAGCTCTGCTTCTTCCATGGCGTCTACAGGGCACACAAGTGATATTATTTGTCGCCGTTGTAAGGGAAGAGGACATTTTGCGCGCGAATGCACATCTCAGCGTGTGATGGTTGCTACTGAGGATGGTGGGTATGAGTCCGCTAGTGACTATGATGAGGAGACTTTGGCTCTTCTTACACATGAAGAACACGGTGGAGATGATTCTGATCATGAGACGCAATACATGGCTGCTGAAGATGCTGACAGGTATGAATGTTTAGTTGCTCAACGTGTTTTGAGTGTGCAGGTCACCCAAGCTGAGCAAAATCAGAGGCATAATTTGTTCCATACAAAGGGAGTTGTGAAGGAACGTTCTGTTCGCGTCATCATAGATGGAGGGAGCTGCAACAACTTGGCTAGCATGGAGATGGTGGAGAAGCTATCCCTCACCACAAGACCACATCCACATCCTTACTACATCCAATGGTTCAACAACAGCGGTAAGGTTAAGGTAACACGTACTGTTCGTGTGCATTTTAGTATCTCTACATATGCTGATTATGTTGATTGTGATGTGGTACCTATGCAAGCATGTTCCTTATTACTTGGTAGACCATGGCAATTTGATAAAAATTCTGTACACCATGGTAGAAACAATCAGTATACTCTCGTTCATAAGGACAAAAATATTACTTTGCTTCCTATGACTCCTGATTCCATTTTGAAAGATGATATTAATCGAGCTAATAAAGCAAAACAGGAGCAAAATAAGAGTGAAAATCAGATTGTGGCAAAAGAATTTGAGCAACAAATGAAGCCTAATAATAAACCATCTAGTGTTGCTTCTAAAATAAAATTGAAAAGTGCATGTTTATTTGCCACCAAATCTGATATTGATGATCTAGATGTTAGCAAATCTGTTTGCTATGCTTTTGTGTGCAAAGAGGTATTATTTTCATTCGAGGACGTGCCTTCCTCTTTGCCTCCTGTCGTTACTAACATTTTGCAGGAGTTCGCTGACGTCTTTCCACAAGACATGCCACCGGGATTACCACCTATTCGAGGGATTGAGCATCAAATTGACTTAATTCCCGGTGCATCATTACCCAACCGCGCACCATACCGTACCAATCCAGAGGAGACGAAGGAGATTATGCGTCAAGTACAAGAGCTACTCGACAAAGGTTATATACGCGAATCCCTTAGTCCTTGTGCTGTTCCTATTATTCTAGTGCCGAAAAAGGATGGTACCTCGCGTATGTGTGTTGATTGTAGAGGCATTAATAATATTACTATTCGTTATCGTCATCCTATTCCTAGGCTAGATGATATGCTTGATGAATTGAGTGGCTCTACAATATTCTCCAAAGTTGATTTGCGTAGTGGATACCATCAAATTCGTATGAAATTGGGAGATGAAAGGAAAACAGCATTTAAAACTAAGTTTGGTTTATATGAGTGGTTAGTCATGCCTTTTGGGTTAACTAATGCACCTAGTACTTTCATGAGACTAATGAACGAAGTTTTACGTGCTTTCATTGGACGATTTGTGGTAGTCTATTTTGATGATATACTGATTTATAGCAAATCTTTGGAAGAACATTTGGAACATTTACGTGTTGTTTTTAATGCTCTACGTGATGCACGTTTGTTTGGTAACCTTGGGAAGTGCACCTTTTGCACCGACCGAGTATCTTTTCTTGGCTATGTTGTTACTCCTCAGGGAATTGAAGTTGATAAAGCCAAGATTGAAGCTATTGAGAGTTGGCCGCATCCCAAAACGGTCACACAAGTGAGGAGTTTCCTTGGCCTCGCTGGTTTCTATAGGCGTTTTGTGAGAGATTTCAGCACCATTGCTGCACCTCTCAACGAGCTTACAAAGAAGGATGTGCCTTTTGTTTGGGGTACCGCACAGGAAGAAGCCTTCACGGTATTGAAAGATAAGTTGACACATGCTCCTTTACTCCAACTTCCTGATTTTAATAAGACTTTTGAGCTTGAATGTGATGCTAGTGGAATTGGATTAGGAGGTGTGTTATTACAAGATGGCAAACCTGTTGCATACTTTTCTGAAAAATTGAGTGGGCCTAGTCTGAACTATTCTACTTATGATAAAGAATTATATGCTCTTGTTCGGACTTTAGAGACATGGCAACATTATTTATGGCCCAAAGAATTTGTTATACATTCTGATCATGAATCTTTGAAACATATTAAAAGTCAAGCTAAACTGAATCGTAGACATGCTAAATGGGTTGAATTCATTGAGACTTTCCCTTATGTCATTAAACACAAGAAGGGTAAAGAAAATGTTATTGCTGATGCTTTGTCTCGTCGCTATACTATGCTTTCACAACTTGACTTCAAAATATTTGGTTTGGAGACCATCAAAGATCAATATGTGCATGATGCTGATTTTAAAGATGTAATGCAGAATTGTAAAGAAGGAAGAACATGGAACAAGTTCGTTGTTAATGATGGGTTTGTGTTCCGCGCTAACAAGCTATGCATTCCTGCTAGCTCTGTTCGTCTTTTGTTGTTGCAGGAGGCGCATGGAGGAGGATTAATGGGACACTTTGGCGTGAAGAAGACGGAGGACATACTTGCTACACATTTCTTTTGGCCAAAGATGAGACGGGATGTTGAGCGTTTTGTTGCTCGCTGCACTACTTGTCAAAAAGCTAAGTCACGACTCAATCCTCATGGTTTATATATGCCTTTGCCTGTACCTAGTGTTCCTTGGGAGGATATATCTATGGACTTTGTTTTGGGTTTGCCTCGAACAAAGAAGGGGAGGGATAGCATATTTGTTGTCGTGGATAGATTCTCGAAAATGGCACACTTTATACCATGTCATAAAAGCGATGATGCTGTTAATGTTGCTGATTTGTTCTTTCGTGAAATTATTCGCTTGCATGGTGTGCCAAATACTATTGTTTCAGATCGTGATACTAAATTTCTTAGCCACTTTTGGAGATGTTTATGGGCTAAGTTGGGGACTAAACTGCTTTTTAGTAGTACTTGTCACCCCCAAACTGATGGACAAACTGAAGTAGTCAATAGAACATTGTCTACTATGCTTAGGGCTGTTTTGAAGAATAATAAGAAAATGTGGGAAGAATGCTTGCCTCATATTGAATTTGCTTATAATCGTTCATTGCATTCTACTACTAAGATGTGCCCTTTTGAAATATCATCGCCAAGAGCAACATGAGGAAGTGAACCAACTTCGCCAAGAGCGCCATGACAATGTCAATCCTCAACGACATGGACATCATCATCCCCAACACAATGAAGAGCAACGATATGGCAAGCTAAAGTTCACCATGCCCAAGTTCAATGGAAGCAACGACCCCGAAGAGTACATCTCATGGGCATTGAAGGTTGACAAAATCTTCCGCTTGCACAACTACGAAGAAGAGAAGAAGATCGCAATGGCATCCCTCGAATTCCAAGACTACGTCCTCATTTGGTGGGAACAAGTCATTGAGCGCCGAGCGGCAAGAGGTGAACCACCCATCACCACTTGGAGACAAATGAAGGATGTCATGAGAGCACGGTTCGTGCCAAACTACTACAACCGTGACCTCTTCAAGAAGCTTCAACAACTCAAGCAAGGAACCAAGAGCGTTGAAGAGTACTACAAGGAAATGGAGATTGCCATGATACGAGCCAACGTCAAGGAAGATGATGAGCAAACTATGGCACGGTTCTTGAATGGACTCAATCATCCTATCAAGAAGATTGCCGATTTCCAACCTTACTCGAACCTCGTCGAGTTAGTGCACCAAGGTACCAAAGCGGAACGGCAAGTACAAGAAGACTTCAAGTACGCCAAGTTCTCATCCAAGTCCTATGGTCTCGCCAACAATCAAGCTTCGACGACTCTAACACCTTCTACAAAGCCTTCTACAAGCAACGGCGACAAGTCAAGTTACAAGAAAGCTTCAACAAGCTCAAGTCGTTCTTCTACTACAAGCAACTTCAAGAAAGCTTCATCATCATCTACTCCAACCGATGAGACCGTCAAGACAAGTTATCTCAAATGCTTCACATGCGGCGGCCGAGGCCACAAGTCCTTCGAGTGCACAAACAAGCGCACCATGATCCTCAACGACGACGGAACCTATGACTCCATGAGTGAAGGCGAAATGGAAGATCTTGAGCAAGTGGCCATGCACCGACAAGTGAACAATGAAGATGAAGATGACCAAGTCTTTTGCGATGAAGATTCAAGTCCCGCTCTTGTTGTCTCCAAGGTCTTGACTCTTCAACATCAACAAGACGAAGATCAACGATGCCATATTTTCCACACAAAGGCCGGCATCAATGGACGTTCCGTCAAGGTCATCATCGATGGAGGTAGTTGCCACAACTTAGCAAGTGAAGAACTTTGCTCCAAGCTCCAACTGGTCAAGGTGAAGCACCCTCACCCCTACAAGGTCCAATGGCTAAGTGACACCAGCACCATAAAAGTCGAGCATAGAGTACAAGTCTCTTTCAAGATCGGCGCCTATGAAGACACATTGGAATGTGATGTCCTCCCAATGACCGTTTGCCACCTCCTCCTTGGACGACCATGGCAATTTGACCGAGGTGTCATTCACAATGGGCGTACAAATCACTATAGCTTCAAGATGAAAGGGAAAGAGTTCGTGCTACGTCCTATGTCTCCAAGCCAAGTACTCGCCGACAAGTAAGCCACCCATCGTGGAGAAAATAGTGAGAGAGCGAACCACCAAAAAGAGAGTGAGCGCCACAAGCCCAAATTGAGTGCCTCCACGATGAGCGACAAGAAAAACTTAGTTCTCTTTGCCACCAAACGTGAGATGAGAGAAGTGTGTGAGAACCCATCGAGTGTCCTACACTATGTCCTATTGTGCAAGGACGAGGTCACAAAAACTAACAACTCTCACGATCTACCTTTGGTGTTATCTTCTCTATTGCAGGAATTCCAAGATGTTTTTCCCGACGAGCTACCTCCGGGTCTTCCTCCACTACGAGGCATTGAGCACCAAATTGATCTCATCCCCGGAGCGCCGCTTCCCAACAAAGCTCCATACCGCATCAACCCCGAAGAAACCAAAGAAATACAAAGGCAAGTAAAGCATCTCATAGACTATGGACATGTGCGTGAAAGTTTGAGTCCTTGTGCCGTACCGGTCATTCTTGTTCCAAAACGTGACGGTAGCTCTCGCATGTGCTCCGATTGTAGACCTATCAATGCTATCACCGTTAGATATAGGTACCCCATTCCACGCCTTGATGACATGCTTGATGAACTTAGTGGTGCCACTATCTTTTCCAAAATTGATCTTAAAAGTGGTTACTATCAAATCCGCATACAAGAGGGTGATGAATGGAAAACCGCTTTCAAAACAAAGTTTGGTCTCTATGAGTGGTTAGTCATGCCTATGGGTTTATCGGAAGCACCCGGTACTTTCATGCGTCTTATGCATCACGTTTTTCGTCCTTATCTTGGTGAATTTGTTGTTGTCTACTTTGATGATATACTTGTGTTTAGCAAATCTCTCAAAGAGCATGTCACCCACCTTCGCACCGTGCTACAAACTCTTCGAAAAGAGCAACTTTATGCTAATATGGAAAAATGCCTATTTGGTGTTGACAAGCTTGTTTTCTTGGGTTTCGTAGTTTCTTCTAAGGGTGTCCATGTTGATGAAACTAAGATCAATGCTATTAAAACTTGGCCCCAACCAACCAATTTGCAACAAGTGCGTAGTTTTCTTGGTTTAGCCGGTTTCTACCGTAGATTTGTGAAGGATTTTAGCACCATTGCTTCACCTTTGCATGCTTTGAGTAAGAAAAATGCACCATTTGTTTGGGGACCATCTCAAGATATTGCTTTCAATGAGCTTAAGAATTTGCTTACTCATGCCCTCGTGCTTGCATTACCCAACTTTGACAAACCTTTCGAAATACATTGCGATGCTAGTGGTAATGGCATAGGAGGTGTGTTAACGCAAGAGAAGCGCCCCATTGCATACTTTAGTGAGAAACTCTCCGGAGTGCAACTCAATTACGCCATCTATGACAAAGAGCTTTATGCTTTAGTGCGAGTTTTGCATGAATGGGAACATTACCTTCGCCCTCATGAGTTCATCATCCATACCGACCATGAAACACTTAAATATCTTAAGGGTCAAACTAAGTTGAACAAGCGTCATGCTAAATGGAGTGAATTTATTGAATCATTTCCTTATGTCATCAAGTATATTGAGGGTACGGAAAATGTTGTGGCAGATGCGCTTTCCCGTATATGCATGCTTGTCACTACTCTTGAGTTGAATGTCATTGGTTTTGAGCATATCAAAGAATTATATGAACATGATCCTACATTTGCAATACCTTATGCCAAGTGTTTGATGCATACTTCTTGGGAGCGATACTATATCAAAGATGGATATCTTATGAGAGCTAACAAACTTTGCATTCCCAAGTCCTCTTTGCGTTTGTTGCTTTTGCAGGAATCTCATGGTGGTGGACTCATGGGACACTTTGGATGCGACAAGACATTTTCAACGCTCTCTAAGAACTACTTTTGGCCCAGGATGCATCGAGACATCAATCGCTTCACCAACCGGTGTTATACATGCCGCAAAGCTAAGTCCAAAGCCCAATCTCATGGCCTCTATATGCCACTTCCAATTCCATATCAACCATGGGAAGATATTAGCATGGACTTTGTGCTCGGTTTGCCTAGAACTCGAAATGGCAAGGATTCCGTTTTTGTTGTTGTGGACCGATTCTCCAAAATGGCTCATTTCATTCCTTGCAACAAGATAGATGATGCTTCACATGTTGCAAATTTGTTTTGTAGGGAAATCTTGCGCCTTCATGGAGTGCCAAAGACGATTGTCTCGGACCGCGACATCAAGTTCTTGAGTTACTTTTGGAAGACCTTGTGCGCCATGCTCGGAATCAAGCTTCTCTTCTCCTCGGCATACCATCCTCAAACCAACGGCCAAACAGAGGTGACCAACCGTACGCTCTCCACCCTACTACGCGTGTTGATAAAGAAGAACATCAAGGAGTGGGAAGAGTGCCTACCAATCGCCGAGTACGCCTACAACCGAGCAAGACATTCGACTACCGGCAAGTCCCCCTTCGAGGTCGTCTATGGCTTCAACCCATTGTCCCCATTGGACATTCTACCTCTACCGCTTCAAGAGCGCACAAACATGGACGCGAGTGCCCGAGTCAACTTCCTCAAGAAGATGCATGAAGATACAAGGAACACCATCGAGCGCCAAGTACAACGACTCGCGACCAAGCTCAACGTCAACAAGCAACCCATGATGTTCCATGTTGGAGATCTTGTGTGGCTACACCTTCGCAAGGATCGCTTCCCCAATGAATGCAAGTCCAAGCTACTACCTCGAGCGGACGGACCTTTCAAGGTGCTTGCACGCTACAACAACAACGCTTACAAGATCGACATCCCACGCGACAAGTACTCCGTGAGCGACATCTTCAACATCAAAGATCTCTCCCCGTACCATGGTGATGAGGATTTCGATCCGAGGTCGGATCTTTCCCAAGGGAGGGGAGATGATGCGGAGCATCCCAAGGCCATCCCCATGGACTTACCATCGTCTCACCAAGTGCCTAAAGGACCCATGACTCGAGCACGTGCAAGAGCTCTCGAAACCGAGGTGACATCTCTCCTCTCACAATTCCACTTCGATACACATGAGACATGGTTACTACCTCAAACGGAGAAGTTGTGCGTACTCAGGTACCGAGGAGTAAGCCATGGAGACGCTGTGGAGCAAGGAGAACCCGAAGAGGAAGATGGACGTCAAGAGATGGAAGAGAATCCGGCCGCTCCAGAACCAGCGGTACTACCGCTCCCTACAGCGGTACTACCGCTCCCTACAGCGGTACTACCGCTCCCTCCCGCGGTACTACCGCTCCCCACTGCCGCGCCACTTCCGCTGACGAGCAGTACTACCGCCATGCGCCCGGTACTAAAAAAACTTCCGGAGCGGTACTACCGCTCAACCTAAGCGGTACTACCGCTGACGAGCGGTACTACCGCTCAACCTAAGCGGTACTACCGCTGACCGCGGTACTACCGCCCTCTGGCCGGTACTACCGCCCTGCCTGCGCGCAGAGAGCGGGCCTAGGGCCCATGTACCCCCACTTTCACTTACCCTTTCGTGGATTTAGACTATAGATACTCCGGCACCTCATTCGAGCCAAGGTTAGCGTTGATTTAGCTCATATGTGAGATAGAGCTTCGCTCATCCATCCCGGATCATCTCTTTGAGTGACCGCGGCCCCTCTACGGAGAAGATCCTCGTGGATTCAAGACCTCCTCACGGAGAAGACCCCCATCAAGACCTCCTCACGGAGAAGAACCAGTTACTTTGTATCGTCCTTTGTTGACCTTGGATCATCGTGTATCTCTTTGTGTTCATCGATCTAGCATATGTGTGATCTATTTCTTGTTGGTTGAGTGTTTCTCTCGTGTTTTGCCCTCGTTCTTCCCCGTGTTCGTCGTGTTCTTCGAGGGATCTCGCTCCTTTCGTGAAAGATCGGCCGTCTAGGGTTCTACCCTACATCAGAGATTTATACCATTCTAGACTATAAGGATTATAATAATATCACTCGTTTATTCCATCTTGCTTGTAAAGCTGAACGTGAAGTGCAGGATTGACAGGCATTGGCGCGAACTAACTTTTCTGCAGGTCGACCTTCATCATGGACACCACGTGCATCACCTACTTCCACACGTTCTGCTACACCGGCACCTCCGTCGGTTGCCACCTCCAACCGTGATACAAGAAAGCAGGCACAACCACCACTATCTGCCAAGAGCACACCTGCCGGGCCTGCACAGAGCTCTGCTTCTTCCATGGCGTCTACAGGGCACACAAGTGATGTTATTTGTCGTCGTTGTAAGGGAAGAGGACATTTTGCGCGCGAATGCACATCTCAGCGTGTGATGATTGCTACTGAGGATGGTGGGTATGAGTCCGCTAGTGACTATGATGAGGAGACTTTGGCTCTTCTTACACATGAAGAACACGGTGGAGATGATTCTGATCATGAGACGCAATACATGGCTCCTGAAGATGCTGACAGGTATGAATGTTTGGTTGCTCAACGTGTTTTGAGTGTGCAGGTCACGCAAGCTGAGCAAAATCAGAGGCTGATGAGGACATGACTACCTTGGATACGACCAAAAATATTGCATACATGCATATTTGTCAGGTGATTTCTAGTGCAAACTATTCAATAATCTATTTATGTTATCCAGAACAAAAATACTTCACACACTTTTGTGTTTTGTCTAATTGCAGGTGTATGGGACATTTGTGCAATCCACATATGAAGATAAGGGAAAAAGAGAAGTTTAGGTGCTGTTCAAAAAGTCCTCTCACGTCACTTTTGGACCAAGAGAAGATAGAGTCCAAGTCTCTCACGTTCGGGATTCAGATTCGGACTGCATAGACATACCTGACTCAAAACGCCAACAACTTTTTCATACGGACTCCGAATTGGGTGATTCTTTTTTTGTTGGAAAGTAGATTTTCATCCTCTTTCCAAAACAATTGGCATCACCTTTAAATTCATCCGGAGCGTTGAGATATGGACGAAACAATCTGACGCTGCAGCAGAATCCGAGTCAAACAACAAGTCCAAAGGTGTTGCATCACCTCCACTTGGGCCCATGAGCCTTGTACGACTTAGGGTTGGTTTTAGGCTGCCTTGGGACGTCCTCCCACCTCCTTGGCCGCCACCCCTTGCTCCTATATAAGTAGATCCACCTAGTAGCTATTTCCTTGGGATTTGTTTAGTTAAAAGTTAGCCATTGCAACTTCATGTACTTTGTGTCCAACGACCAGACCAAGACCGCTTACGGATCCCCACCTTTATCAATACTTCATATATACTCGCAATATTCAGATTGCTTTTATCATATTCTTGCTTGTTCTTCGATTGCTTGCAGGAATAGACCTTCGTGGTCAGGCTGATCGTGCTCCGACGTGGTCAATAACCTCTCGAAGTTGGTTTAGTGATTGCTAAGTCCCAACGTCGTGCACGTTTGTAGTCGGTTCGTTAAAGTCGGCTCCATCAAATCGATAGTTATCATCTCATCGAAAGATCGGGACACCCCGCCTCTACCAAGTGGTATCAGTTTTCAGGTTGCTCGGTGAGAATTTCCAGGTATCCCTAGATTAGATTTATTTTCTTACCTATTGTCCAAGAAAAAGCCACACAAAAAAGTTAGATCTGTTCATCCTTTGTCCAAGCCAGTCTGAGCCTTTGCATAATCTTTTTAGTGTTTTGCTTTGTTGAATTTGCGGTTACATCATCGTGTCAAGTTGCTGGTCTTAGTGTCTAGTCCTTTAGAGTTTCGAGTTCTGTTCACAGTTTGTCACGCCACCGCCGCACCATCTTCATTGTCGTTGCCATATACCACCACCGCGTCATTATTGCATCCGCTGTCCACCACCGCCATCCATCAATTTCCACCACGTACTCCCCATCATTCATTGTCATAATCATACTTGAGGTCATTCGCGTCATCACTAGATCCAATCTGCATCTTTTCTAGCTTGTTTGTGAAAAAAAAGAGAAAGAAAAAAAAGAAAAAAAAGTGAGAGAAAAAAAAGTGAGAGAAAGAAAAGAAAAAAAAAAGAGGAAAAAAAATGAAAAAAAATTCCGTGAAAAAAGGAGAAAAAAAAGATATTCAGAGTGTGCTCCGCCTTTGTTACGCGTCGCGCCGTGATTTTTTTTAGTGTTCTAGGCTCGCGTCTCTAGCACGGTCTAGCCTAGGACCAGCACAGTACCGTCGTTGAGCGTTTATTCAACATTGCATCTTTGAATTGATTATTGCTAATCTTTTGCTACCATATATAGCCAACCCAGCTCCACATATTTCTACACCGTGTATACGTACGTTCCCCTGGCAATCGCTTTACACAATCTTCGGAGTTATTTGACACCGCTGGTTGCCTGTCACCACCTGCCGCATGGTAAGAACTTGTAAGATATTGATATTTGCTTTACTGTGAACACTTTACAACCACATCCTAGTAGTTCATAGGAACATTATTCTCGAATTTTGTTTCTTGTTTCTACTAATCATGACAGGTTTCGGAGATAGAAGTTCTTGGATGATGGACACATCTTCACCATCACGAGAGTTGGGACAACACACAGAAGCGCATGGTCAGGTTATCTCTTTACCCGTCATTTGAGGGTAGATTTAGTCCTGCTATTTATCTAGCTTGGGAGCTTGAAGTTGAACAAATTTTTAGTCACCATGACTTTTCTGAACTTGAGCGAGTACGAGCTGCCACTAGAGCATTTACTGGTTTTGCTTCTGTTTGGTGGAATGTGCATTGTAAGAAAAACATTGATAACCAACCCACAACTTGGAAAGATTTGAAAGATGTAATGAGACAACATTTTTTCCCTCCTTACTATCGTCATGAATTGCTTCGCAAATTTGAACAATTTAAACAAGGCAACAACACTGTTCATGCTTACTACCAAGAGTTCAAATCTTATATGCATCATTGTGACATAGAAGAATCTAAGGATGATACAATGAATAGATTTTTTGGTGGTTTGAACCATGATATTCAGGCAAGATTTCAGTATATTCCCCGTTGCATTACTGGTATGTATGTTCGTGCTTGTACCTTTGAGAGACAGATGCAGGAGGATGCATTGGGTGACTACAACAACTACTATTCTAGCTCGTGCTCACCACCGCCGGTTGGTTCCTCCACCGTTGCACCTACTAGAGCAGCCCCACCTCGGATTGTGAGCGCGACATCATCTCAAGAGTATGGTGCATTGTCAACGTCCGTACCTACATCAGCTACGTCTTTGCGACAAGGTAACAGTAAAGGTATTGATGATATAACTTGACATGAGAATGATGCATCCCTAGTTAACTTAAATGCATCATGTGTTCAGTTACCTGGTGATTTGAGCACAACACCTATTTTAGAGAATCTTGATACTGTCATGAATGCGTCATGTGATCAAACAACTGAAATACCAACAATTTTGAGTGCACCCATTGAGTTAACTGTTGATGCAAAAGAATCAATGTTTAATCATTTTGATATGACCCCTAATCTTGGTGATGATTCTGTGACCAAAGACTTATTGCATGTTTGCCTATTTAAGCATGTTGTAGCATGTAAATTAGAGGCAAGTAAGGTTTATTCACCAATGTTGGGATGGTTTAATGATGAACATTGTCAATCTTTTGATATGAATAAGAGCATCACTTATATGTGCAAATTGAGTTGCAATATTTTCATGTCTTCTACTCCTAGTGATAATATTTTGGCTTCAGATTTTATGAACTATGCAAGTTACTCATCTATACATGTGTCATATGTGCAAAAACCAGGGGAAGTAAAAATGGATGACATATACATATACAACATGTACACCTTGTCTCTTTTGTTAGCCACATTTCAGATTAAGCAACGCCGAGGACGGCTTTGTTTTCAAAAAGGGGAGGATGATGAGGACATGACTACCTTGGATACGACCAAAAATATTGCCTACATGCATATTTGTCAGGTGATTTCTAGTGCAAACTATTCAATAATCTATTTATGTTATCCAGAACAAAAATACTTCACACACTTTTGTGTTTTGTCTAATTGCAGGTGTATGGGACATTTGTGCAATCCACATATGAAGATAAGGGAAAAAGACAAGTTTAGGTGCTGTTCAAAAAGTCCTCTCATGTCACTTTTGGACCAAGAGAAGATAGAGTCCAAGTCTCTCACGTTCGGGATTCAGATTCGGACTGCACAGACATACCTGACTCAAAACGCCAACAACTTTTTCATACGGACTCCGAATTGGGTGATTCTTTTTTTGTTGGAAAGTAGATTTCATCCTCTTTCCAAAACAATTGGAATCACCTTTAAATTCATCCGGAGCGTTGAGATATGGACGAAACAATCTGACGCTGCAGCAGAATCCGAGTCAAACAACAAGTCCAAAGGTGTTGCATCACCTCCACTTGGGCTCATGAGCCTTGTACGACCTAGGGTTGGTTTTAGGCTGCCTTGGGACGTCCTCCCACCTCCTTGGCCACCACCCCTTGCTCCTATATAAGTAGATCCACCTAGTAGCTATTTCCTTGGGATTTGTTTAGTTAAAATTTAGCCATTGCAACTTCGTGTACTTCGTTTGTGTCCAACGACCAGACCAAGACCGCTTACGGATCCCCACCTTTATCAATACTTCATATATACTCGCAATATTCAGATTGCTTTTATCATATTCTTGCTTGTTCTTCGATTGCTTACAGGAATAGACCTTCGTGGTCAGGCTGATCGTGCTCCAGCGTGGTCAATAACCTCTCGAAGTTGGTTTAGCGATTGCTAAGGCGCAACATCGTGCACGTTTGTAGTCGGTTCGTCAAAGTCGGCTCCATCAAATCGATAGTTATCATCTCATCGAAAGATCGGGACACCCCGCCTCTATCAGAGGCATAATTTGTTCCATACAAAGGGAGTTGTGAAGGAACGTTCTGTTCGCGTCATCATAGATGGAGGGAGCTGCAACAACTTGGCTAGCATGGAGATGGTGGAGAAGCTATCCCTCACCACAAGACCACATCCACATCCTTACAACATCCAATGGTTCAACAACAGTGGCAAGGTTAAGGTAACACGTACTGTTCGTGTGCATTTTAGTATCTCTACATATGCTGATTATGTTGATTGTGATGTGGTACCTACGCAAGCATGTTCCTTATTACTTGGTAGACCATGGCAATTTGATAAAAAATCTGTACACCATGGTAGAAACAATCAGTATACTCCCTTTCATAAGGACAAAAATATTACTTTGCTTCCTATGACTCCTGATTCCATTTTGAAAGATGATATTAATCGAGCTAATAAAGCAAAACAGGAGCAAAATAAGAGTGAAAATCAGATTGTGGCAAAAGAATTTGAGCAACAAATGAAGCCTAATAATAAACCATCTAGTGTTGCTTCTGAAATTAAATTGAAAAGTGCATGTTTATTTGCCACCAAATCTGATATTGATGATCTAGATGTTAGCAAATCTGTTTGATATGCTTTTGTGTGCAAAGAGGTATTATTTTCATTCGAGGACGTGCCTTCCTCTTTGCCTCCTGCCGTTACTAACATTTTGCAGGAGTTCGCTGACGTCTTTCCACAAGACGTGCCACCGGGATTACCACCTATTCGAGGGATTGAGCATCAAATTGACTTAATTCCCGGTGCATCGCTACCCAACCGTGCACCATACCGTACCAATCCAGAGGAGACGAAGGAGATTATGCGTCAAGTACAGGAGCTGCTCGACAAAGGTTATATACGTGAATCTCTTAGTCCTTGCGCTGTTCCTATTATACTAGTGCCTAAAAAGGATGGTACATCACGTATGTGTGTTGATTGTAGAGGCATTAATAATATTACTATTCGTTATCGTCATCCTATTCCTAGGCTAGATGATATGCTTGATGAATTGAGTGGCTCTACAATATTCTCCAAAGTTGATTTGCGTAGTGGATACCATCAAATTCGTATGAAATTGGGAGATGAATGGAAAACAACATTTAAAACTAAGTTTGGTTTATATGAGTGGTTAGTCATGCCTTTTGGGTTAACTAATGCACCTAGTACTTTCATGAGATTAATGAACGAAGTTTTACGTGCTTTCATTGGACGATTTGTGGTAGTCTATTTTGATGATATACTGATTTATAGCAAATCTTTGGAAGAACATTTGGAACATTTACGTGCTGTTTTTAATGCTCTACGTGATGCACGTTTGTTTGGTAACCTTGGGAAGTGCACCTTTTGCACCGACCGAGTGTCTTTTCTTGGCTATGTTGTTACTCCACAGGGAATTGAAATTGATAAAGCCAAGATTGAAGCTATTGAGAGTTGGCCGCAGCCCGGAACGATCACACAAGTGAGGAGTTTTCTTGGACTCGCTGGTTTCTATAGGCGTTTTGTGAGAGATTTTAGCACCATTGCTGCACCTCTCAATGAGCTTACAAAGAAGGATGTGCCTTTTGTTTGGGGTACTGCACAGGAAGAAGCCTTCACGGTATTGAAAGATAAGTTGACACATGCTCCTTTACTTCAACTTCCTGACTTTAATAAGACTTTTGAGCTTGAATGTGATGCTAGTGGAATTGGATTAGGAGGTGTGTTATTAGAAGATGGCAAACCTGTTGCATACTTTTCTGAAAAATTGAGTGGGCCTAGTCTGAACTATTCTACTTATGATAAAGAATTATATGCTCTTGTTCGGACGTTAGAAACATGGCAACATTATTTATGGCCCAAAGAATTTGTTATACATTCTGGTCATGAATCTTTGAAACACATTAAAAGTCAAGCTAAACTGAACCGTAGACATGCTAAATGGGTTGAATTCATTGAGACTTTCCCTTATGTCATTAAACACAAGAAGGGTAAAGAAAATGTTATTGCTGATGCATTGTCTCGTCGTTATACTATGCTCTCACAACTTGATTTTAAAATATTTGGTTTGGAGACCATCAAAGATCAATATGTGCATGATGCTGAATTTAAAGATGTATTGCAGAATTGTAAAGAAGGTAGATCATGGAACAAGTTCGTTGTTAATGATGGTTTTGTGTTCCGTGCTAACAAGCTATGCATTCCAGCTAGCTGTGTTCGTCTTTTGTTGTTGCAGGAGGCGCATGGAGGAGGATTAATGGGACACTTTGGCATGAAGAAGACAGAGGACGTACTTGCTACACATTTCTTTTGGCCAAAGATGAGACGGGATGTTGAGCGTTTTGTTGCTCGCTGCACTACATGTCAAAAGCTAAGTCACGACTCAATCCTCATGGTTTATATATGCCTTTGCCTGTGCCTAGTGTTCCTTGGGAGGATATATCTATGGACTTTGTTTTAGGTTTACCTCGAACAAAGAAGGGGTGGGATAGCATATTTGTTGTCGTGGATAGATTCTCAAAAATGGCACACTTTATACCATGTCATAAAAGCGATGATGCTGTTAATGTTGCTGATTTGTTCTTTCGTGAAATTATTCGCTTGCATGGTGTGCCAAATACTATTGTTTCAGATCGTGATACTAAATTTCTTAGCCACTTTTGGAGATGTTTATGGGCTAAGTTGGGGACTAAACAACTTTTTAGTACTACTTGTCACCCCCAAACTGATGGACAAACTGAAGTAGTCAATAGAACATTGTCTACTATGCTTAGGGCTGTTTTGAAGAATAATAAGAAAATGTGGGAAGAATGCTTGCCTCATATTGAATTTGCTTATAACCGTTCGTTGCATTCTACTACTAAGATGTGCCCTTTTGAAATTGTGTATGGTTTCCTACCTCGTGCACCTATTGATTTGTTGCCTCTTCCATCTTCGGAGAAGGTTAATTTTGATGCTAAAGAACGTGCTGAATTGATTTTAAAAATGCATGAGTTAACTAAGGAAAACATTGAGCGTATGAATGCTAAATATAAACTTGCTGGAGATAAGGGTAGAAAACATGTTGTCTTTGCACCTGGTGATCTTGTTTGGTTACATTTGCGTAAGGATAGGTTTCCTAATTTGCGCAAATCAAAGCTAATGCCACGTGCTGATGGTCCATTTAAGGTGTTAGAGAAAATAAATGATAATGCATATAAACTTGAGCTGCCTGCAGATTTTGGGGTTAGTCCCACTTTTAACATTGCAGATTTGAAGCCTTATTTGGGTGAGGAAGATGACCTTCCGTCGAGGACGACTTCATTTCAAGAAGGGGAGGATGATGAGGACATCAATACCATTGTTACATCCACAGCCCCTGCTGCTATACATACTGGACCAATTACTAGAGCTCGCGCACGCCAATTAAATTACCAGGTACTTTCGTTTCTTGGTAATGATTCTAATGTTCATGGGAATATGATACTGCCTAAATTGGATACATTTGTTTTGCTTACAGATGAAGGGCCTAGCTTGGAGAAGGATAAACATTGGAGCAAGAACACGCATGGAGTTGATGGCATGCGCAAGGGGAACAAGAACGGAGTTACAAGTGATGATTTCAGGACTCTGGAGCCACCATAAGGAGTGAATGAAGCCTTGGACGAAATATACAAGATGCCACTTCATAAATTTCGTCCAGAGGCTATTCTAGGTGCTGCGTCACCTCATTATTGGGCCAGGCCCATGTAATTTCGAAATACTTAAGTATAGGCTGTTTTTAGAGTCTGTATGTGTGGGGAAACAAGAGTTAGGGTTGGTTTCGGACCCCTTCCTCAAGGGCCACGAAATCCCCCCCCCCTCTTCCTCCATATATACAACCCTTAGGGCGTCGTTTAGACTTTGGGTTTTGTTTAGATCAAAAGTTCGCCATAGCTGCAACTTCACGTACTTCGTTTGTGTTCAACGACCAGACCAAGGCGTCACAGAACCCCACCTTCATTAATAAAGCTTTCCTCTTATATTCGCAATATCCAGATTGCAATCTTAGTTTCTTGCTTGTTCTTCGTTTGCTCGCAGGAAACAGGCCCTCGTGGTCAGGTTGATCGTGCTCCGGCGTGGTCAATAACCCTCGGAAGTTGGTTTAGCGAGTGCTAAGGCGCGACGTCTCGCACATTCGTAGTCGAATCGTCAAGGTCGACTCCCACATAAACTATAGCCACCATCTCATCGAAACATCGGGACACCTTTGCCTCTATCAAGTTGACACATGCTCCTTTACTCCAACTTCCTGATTTTAATAAGACTTTTGAGCTTGAATGTGATGCTAGTGGAATTGGATTAGGAGGTGTGTTATTACAAGATGGCAAACCTGTTGCATACTTTTCTGAAAAACTGAGTGGGCCTAGTCTGAACTATTCTACTTATGATAAGGAATTATATGCTCTTGTTCGGACTTTAGAAACATGGCGACATTATTTATGGCCCAAAGAATTTGTTATACATTATGATCATGAATCTTTGAAACACATTAAAAGTCAAGCTAAACTGAACCGTAGACATGCTAAATGGGTTGAATTCATTGAGACTTTCCCTTATGTCATTAAACACAAGAAGGGTAAAGAAAATGTTATTGCTGATGCATTGTCTCGTCGTTATACTATGCTGTCACAACTTGATTTTAAAATATTTGGTTTGGAGACCATCAAAGATCAATATGTGCATGATGCTGAATTTAAAGATGTATTGCAGAATTGTAAAGAAGGTAGATCATGGAACAAGTTTGTCGTTAACGATGGATTTGTGTTTCGTGCTAACAAGCTATGCATTCCAGCTAGCTCCGTTCGTCTTTTGTTGTTGCAGGAGGCGCATGGGGGAGGACTAATGGGACACTTTGGCGTGAAGAAGACGGAGGATATACTTGCTACACATTTCTTTTGGCCAAAGATGAGACGGGATGTTGAGCGTTTTGTTGCTCGCTGCACTACATGTCAAAAAGCTAAGTCACGACTCAATCCTCATGGTTTATATATGCCTTTGCCTGTACCTAGTGTTCCTTGGTAGGATATATCTATGGACTTTGTTTTAGGTTTACCTCGAACAAAGAAGGGGAGGGATAGCATATTTGTTGTCGTGGATAGATTCTCGAAAATGGCACACTTTATACCATGTCATAAAAGCGATGATGCTGTTAATGTTGCTGATTTGTTCTTTCGTGAAATTATTCGCTTGCATGGTGTGCCAAATACTATTGTTTCATACCATGATACTAAATTTCTTAACCACTTTTGGAGATGTTTATGGGCTAAGTTGGGGACTAAACTGCTTTTTAGTACTACTTGTCACCCCCGAACTGATGGACAAACTGAAGTAGTCAATAGAACATTGTCTACTATGCTTAGGGCTGTTTTGAAGAATAATAAGAAAATGTGGGAAGAATGCTTGCCTCATATTGAATTTGCTTATAATCGTTCGTTGCATTCTACTACTAAGATGTGCCCTTTTGAAATTGTGTATGGTTTCCTACCTCGTGCACCCATTGATTTGTTGCCTCTTCCATCTTCGGAGAAGGTTAATTTCGATGCTAAAGAACGTGTTGAATTGATTTTAAAAATGCATGAGTTAACTAAGGAAAACATTGAGCGTATGAATGCTAAATATAAACTTGCTGGAGATAAGGGTAGAAAACATGTTGTGTTTGCACCTGGAGATCTTGTTTGGTTACATTTGCGTAAGGATAGATTTCCTAATTTGTGCAAATCAAAGCTAATGCCACGTGTTGATGGTCCTTTTAGGGTGTTAGAGAAAATAAATGATAATGCATATAAACTTGAGTTGCCTGCAGATTTTGGGGTTAGTCCCACTTTTAACATTGCAGATTTGAAGCCTTATTTGGGTGAGGAAGATGAGCTTCCGTCGAGGACGA
Source organism: Aegilops umbellulata (assembly GCA_032464435.1). Taxonomy (NCBI): domain Eukaryota; kingdom Viridiplantae; phylum Streptophyta; class Magnoliopsida; order Poales; family Poaceae; genus Aegilops; species Aegilops umbellulata. The sequence continues at coordinate 199,386,726 of CP136058.1, read as the reverse complement.
CTTCATTTCAAGAAGGGGAGGATGATGAGGACATCAATACCATTGTTACACCCACAGCCCCTGCTGCTATACATACTAGACCAATTACTAGAGCTCACGCACGCCAATTGAATTATCAGGTACTTCCGTTTCTTGGTAATGATTCTAATGTTCATGAGAATATGATGCTGCCTAAATTGGATACATTTGTTTTGCTTACAAATGAAGGGCCTAGCTTGGAGAAGGATTATCATTGGAGCAAGAATAAGCATGGAGTTGATGGCATGCGCAAGGGAGACAAGAACAGAGTTTCAAGTGATGATTTCAGGACTTTGAAGCCACCATAATGAGTGCATGAAGCCTTGGACGAAATATACAAGATGCCACTTTATAATTTTCGTCCAGAGGCTATTCTAGGTGCTGCGTCACCTTCTTCTTGGGCCAGGCCCATGTAATTTCGAAATACTTCAATATAGGCTGTTTTTAGAGTCCGTATATGTGGGGAAACAAGAGTTAGGGTGGGTTTCGGACCCCTCCTCCAAGGGCCAGGAAATTCCCCCCTCTTCCCCCATATATACAGCCCCTAGGGCATCGTTTAGACTTTGGGTTTTGTTTAGATCAAAAGTTCGCCATAGCTGCAACTTTGCGTACTTCGTTTGTGTTCAACGACCAGACCAAGGCGTCACAGAACGCCACCTTCATTAATAAAGCTTTCCTCTTATATTCGCAATATCCAGATTGCAATCTTAGTTTCTTGCTTGTTCTTCGTTTGCTCGCAGGAAACAGGCCCTCGTGGTCAGGTTGATCGTGCTCCGGCATGGTCAATAACCCTCGGAAGTTGGTTTACCGATTGCTAAGGCGCGGCGTCTCGCACGTTCGTAGTCGGATCGTCAAGGTCGACTCCCACAGAAACGATAGCCACCATCTCATCGAAACATCGGGACACCTTTGCCTCTATCATTCATCATGGACACCACGTGCATCATCTACTTCCACACGTTCTGCTACACCGGCACCTCCGTCGGCTGCCACCTCCAACCGTGATACAGTAAAGCAGGCACAATCACCACTATCTGCCAAGAGCACACCTTCTGGGCCTGCAAAGAGCTCTTCTTCATCCATGGCATCAACAGGGCAAACACATGATATTATTTGTCGATGTTGCAAAGGTGGAGGTCATTATGCGAGAGAATGCCCATCTAAGCATGATGAGGACATCAATACCATTGTTACACCCACAACCCCTGCTGCTACACACACTGGACCAATTACTAGAGCTCGCGCACGCCAATTGAATTATCAGGTACTTTCATTTCTTGGTATTGATTCTAATGTTCATGAGAATATGATGCTGCCTAAATTGGATACATTTGTTTTGCTTACAAATGAAGGGCCTAGCTTGGAGAAGGATGATCATTGGAGCAAGAACAACCATGGAGTTGATGGCATGCGCAAGGAAGACAAGAACAGAGTTTCAAGTGATGATTTCAGGACTTTGAAGCCACCATAATGAGTGCATGAAGCCTTGGACGAAATATACAAGATGCCACTTCATAATTTTCGTCCAGAGGCTATTCTAGGTGCTGCGTCACCTTCTTCTTGGGCCAGGCCCATGTAATTTCGAAATACTTCAATATAGGCTGTTTTTAGAGTCCGTATGTGTGGGGAAAACAGAGATAGGGTGGGTTTCGGACCCCTCCTCCAAGGGCCACGAAATTCCCCCCTCTTCCTCCATATATACAGCCCCTAGGGCATCGTTTAGACTTTGGGTTTTGTTTAGATTAAAAGTTCGCCATAGCTGCAACTTCGCGTACTTCGTTTGTGTTCAACGACCAGACGAAGGCGTCACAGAACCCCACCTTGATCAATAAAGCTTTCGTCTTATATTCGAGATATCCAGATTGCAATCTTAGTTTCTTGCTTGTTCTTCGTTAGCCTGCAGGAAACAGACCCTCGTGGTCAGGCTGATCGTGCTCCGGCGTGGTCAATAACCTCTCGGAGTTGGTTTAGCGATTGCTAAGGCGTGACGTCCTCGCACGTTCGTAGTCGGATCATCAAAGTCGACTTCCTCCAAACGATAGCCACCATCTCATCGAAAGACGGGACACCTTTGCCTCTATCAAGTGGTATCAGATTTCCAGGTTGCTCAGTGAGATTTTACAGTTTTTCGTAGTTTAGATCGAGTCTATTCTTCATACCTATAGTCCACGACAAAGCCAAAAAAAATTATGGTTAGTTCATCCCATCCGAACCAATCTGAGCCTTTGCATAATCTTTTCTGTATTTGCTTTGTTGAATTTGCGGTTGCATCGTCGTGTCAAGTTGCTGGTCTTAGAGTCTAGTCTTTTAGAGTTTTGAGTTCTGGTCATAAGTTATCACGCCGCCGCCGCACCATCATCATCGCCTTGCCATCTACCACCATTGCTTATCCGCCACCGCTCTGAATCCATATCCATATACCACCATCAATCCGTATCCATATACCACCACCGCTACCATATACCACCACCCCTGCCATATACCACCACCATATATCCACCACCAATCCGAGTTCTTCTCATATTAGGTTTGTTTTCGAGATCCATCTAAATTCTGATTTGTGTTTCCTTGCCTGCGTAGGTCTCAGAAAAAAAACTAGAAAAAAAAAAGAGTCTGGAGACCCCCGGGCAGTTTTTAGGCCAAAATTTCGGCGACCGAAAATATTTTTTCCCTATCCTATTTTTAGGCTGTTCTGAGTCTTTTGAGACACTCGCCATCATAGTGATTTTTTGTCGCACTTTTTCGTCGTCGCTGCCCTGATTTCCGAAAAAAAAATTGTCAAAAAAATTTCGTACCCATCCTGTCAGTTTGACCTGGGAAGCGTTTTGAGACACTCGCCATTATAGTGATTTTTCGCAAAAAGAAAAGAGAGGAGCGCAAAAAAAGAGCGCAAAAAAAAGAGCGATTTTTTTTAGAGTGTGCTTTTCCCTTGTTTTCGTGCAGCGCCGTGATTTTGTTAGTGTTCTAGGCTCGCGTCTCTAGCACGGTCTAGCCTAGGACCAGCACAGTACCGTCGTTGAGCGTTTATTCAACTTTGCATCTCTGAATTGATTATTGCTGACCTTTTTGCTACCATACTATAAGCCTTTCCAGCTCCACATACATCTACGTCGTGCGTTTGACTCTCCCTAGCAATCGCTCTATCCAAGCTTTGAGAGTTTTGACTACAACGGTTGCCGATCACCGCCTGCTGCTGGGTAAGAACTGGTAAGAATTTGGGATTTGCTTGACGGATTTGTGACTGTCCACCACACCACCACCACCACTTCCTAGTAGTCTGTAGAATCATATTCTTGTGTGTTTCTAGTGCTGCTAACCATGGCAGGATCACAACCGACGAGACTGACTGGGAGAACATGACAAACAAAGCGTTACATGATAAGTTTCGGCGAATGATGAGTGGACAGGTGGAAGATGTGCTAAATAGATTTGAAGGGGCCATGGAGAAGATAGATGGCATTGAGAAGGCGTACGAAACAAAGCTCGATAACAAGTTTAATGAATTGCTCGCACGTCGACCACCACCACCACCGGCTGCACCTAACGCACCTCTACAACAGCAACAACGACTACCTCCACATCGCGACATAGCCCTTCGCCGAGCGACCCATGTCCCTCTTCAGCCCCGCCAAGCTGCTGGTGCTGCTATTGATACTTCTGTGGCTCCTGCTGCTGATGTGGAGGAGGATGATTATGTGGGAGATTACGAGGATGAGGTTGATCAACATCAGAACTATGTGCAACCACCAGCACCACAACCACCAGGTCGTCCACATGCAAATAATGGCAATGTTAGGGCTCCCCCTCAGGTACGAGATCATGACCATCTCCCTAAACTGAAATTGAATATTCCACCATTTGAGGGTAGATATGTTCCTGATATATATCTTACTTGGGAGTTAGAAACTGAACACGGATTTACATGTTTACAATATCCTGAGGAGAGACGTGTTCCTGCTGCTGTTTGTGCTTTCACTAGCTTTGCATGTGTTTGGTGCTCTGAATATTGTAGATTATATCCTGTTCCAGCTACTTAGGCTGCTTTGAAAACTGCTATGCGTACTCGTTGGGTTCCACCATATTATCAACGTGAATTACTTCAAAAATTGCAGCGCTTAAGACAAGGAAAAAATTCGGTAGAAGAATATTATCAGGAATTACAAACTGGCTTGATTAGATGTGGTATCGTTGAGGAGAATGAAGCTATGCTTGCACGTTTTCTGGGTGGATTAAATAGAGAGATTCAGACCATTCTAGACTATAAGGATTATAATAATATCACTCGTTTATTCCATCTTGCTTGTAAAGCTGAACGTGAAGTGCAGGATCGACAGGCATTGGCGCGGACTAACTTTTCTGCAGGTCGACCTTCATCGTGGACACCACGTGCATCATCTACTTCCACACGTTCTGCTACACCGGCACCACCATCAGCTGCCACCTCCAACCGTGATACAAGAAAGCAGGCACAACCACCACTATCTGCCAAGAGCACACCTGCCGGGCCTGCACAGAGCTCTGCTTCTTCCATGGCGTCTACAGGGCACACAAGTGATATTATTTGTCGTCGTTGTAAGGGAAGAGGACATTTTGCGCGAGAATGCACATCTCAGCGTGTGATGATTGCTACTGAGGATGGTGGGTATGAGTCTGCTAGTGACTATGATGAGGAGACTTTGGCTCTTCTTACACATGAAGAACACGGTGGAGATGATTCTGATCATGAGACGCAATACATGGCTGCTGAAGATGCTGACAGGTATGAATGTTTAGTTGCTCAACGTGTTTTGAGTGTGCAGGTCACGCAAGCTGAGCAAAATCAGAGGCATAATTTGTTCCATACAAAGGGAGTTGTGAAGGAACGTTCTGTTCGCGTCAACATAGATGGAGGGAGCTGCAACAACTTGGCTAGCATGGAGATGGTGGAGAAGCTATCTCTCACCACAAGACCACATCCACATCCATACTGAAGGAAATATGCCCTAGAGGCAATAATAAAGTTATTATTTATTTCCTTATATCATGATAAAGGTTTATTATTCATGCTAGAATTGTATTAACCGGAAACATAATGCATGTGTGAATACATAGACAAACAGAGTGTCACTAGTATGCCTCTACTAGACTAGTTCGTTAATCAAAGATGGTTATGTTTCCTAACCATGAACAACGAGTTATTATTTGATTAACGAAGTCACATCATTGGTTGAATGATCTGATTGACATGACCCATTATATTAGCTTAGCACCCGATCGTTTAGTATGTTGCTATTGCTTTATTCATGACTTATACATGTTCCTATGACTATGAGATTATGCAACTCCCGTTTGCCAGAGGAACACTTTGGGTACTACCAAACGTCACAATGTAACTGGGTGATTATAAAGGAGTATTATAGGTGTCTCCAATGGTAGATGTTGGGTTGGCGTATTTCGAGATTAGGATTTGTCACTCCGATTGTCGGAGAGGTATCTCTGGGCCCCCTCGGTAATGCACATCACTTAAGCCTTGCAAGCATTGCAACTAATGAGTTAGTTGCGGGATGATGTATTACGGAACGAGTAAAGAGACTTGCCGGTAACGAGATTGAACTAAGTATTGGATACTGACGATCGAATCTCGGACAAGTAACATACCGATGACAAAGGGAACAACGTATGTTGTTATGCGGTCTGACCGATAAAGATCTTCGTAGAATATGTAGGAGCCAATATGGGCATCCAGGTCCCGCTATTGGTTATTGACCGGAGACGTGTCTCGGTCATGTCTACATTGTTCTCGAACCGTAGGGTCCGCACGCTTAACGTTACGATGACAGTTATTATGAGTTTATGCATTTTGATGTACCAAAGGTTGTTCGGAGTCCCGGATGTGATCATGGACATGACGAGGAGTCTCGAAATGGTCGAGACATAAAGATTGATATATTGGAAGCCTATGTTTGGACATCGGAAGTGTTCCAGGTGAAATCAGGATTTTACCGGAATACCGGGTGGGTTACCGGAACCCCCCGGGAGCGATATGGGCCTTAATGGGCCTTAGTGGAAAGGAGAAAGGGGCAGCCCTAGTGGCCGCGCGCCTCCCCCCTTCCCTAGTCCTATTAGGACTAGGAGAAGGTGGCCGGCCCCCTCTCTCTCTCTCCCCCCTTGAGGAATCCTATTCCAACTAGGATTGGGGGGGGGGGGAATCCTGCTCCCGGAGGGAGTAGGACTCCGTGGCGCGCCACCCCTTGGCCGGCCAGCCCCTCCCCCTTGTCTTCTTTATATACGGGGGCAGGGGAGCACCCTAGGACACACAAGTTGATCTACGGATCGTTCCTTAGCCGTGTGCGGTGCCCCCTTCCACCAAATTCCACCTCGGTCATATCGTTGCAGTGCTTAGGCGAAGCCCTGCGCCGGTAACACATCAAGATCGTCACCACGCCGTCGTGCTGACGGTACTCTTCCCCGACGCTTTGCTGGATCGGATCCCGAGGATCGTCATCGAGCTGAACGTGTGCTAAGAACTCGGAGGTGCCGGAGTAACGGTGCTGTGATCGGTCGGAGCGAGGAGAACATACGACTACTTCCTCTACGTTGAGTCAACGCTTCCGCTTCAGTCTACAAGGGTATGTAGACAACACTCTCCCCTCTCGTTGCTATGCATCACCATGATCTTGCGTGTGCGTAGGATTTTTTTTTTGAAATTACTGCGTTCCCCAACAGTGGCATCCGAGCCTAGGTTTTTATGGTTTGATGTTATTTGCACGAGTAGAACACAAGTAAGTTGTGGACGATACAAGTCATACTGCCTACCAGCATGTCATACTTTGGTTCAGCGGTATTGTTGGACGAGACGATCCGGACCAACTTTACGCGTACGCTTACGCGAGACCGGTTCCCTCGACGTGCTTTGCACATAGATGGCTTGCGGAAGACTGTCTCTCCAACTTTAGTTGAACCGAGTGTGGCTACGCCCGGTCCTTGAGAAGGTTAAAACGGAGTCTATTTGACAAACTATCGTTGTGGTTTTGATGCGTAGGTAAGATGAGTTCTTGCTTAAGCCCGTAGCAGCCACGTAAAACTTGCAACAACAAAGTAGAGGACGTCTAACTTGTTTTTGCAGGGCATGTTATGATGTGATATGGTCAAGACATGATGCTAAATTTTATTGTATGAGATGATCATGTTTTGTAACCGAGTTATCGGCAACTGGCAGGAGCCATATGGTTGTCGCTTTATTGTATGCAATGCAATCGCGATGTAATGCTTTACTTTATTACTAAGCGGTAGTGATAGTCGTGGAAGCATAAGATTGGCGAGACGACAACGATGCTATGATGGAGATCAAGGTGTCGCGCTGGTGACGATGGTGATCATGACGATGCTTCAGAGATGGAGATCACAAGCACAAGATGATGATGACCATATCATAATCACTTATATTGATTGCATGTGATGTTTATCTTTTTATGCATCTTATCTTGCTTTGATTGACGGTAGCATTATAAGATGATCTCTCACTAAATTATCAAGAAGTGTTCTCCCTGAGTATGCACCGTTGCAAAAGTTCTTCGTGCTGAGACACCACGTGATGATCGGGTGTGATAGGCTCTACGTTCAAATACAACGGGTGCAAAACAGTTGCACACGCGGAATACTCAGGTTATACTTGACGAGCTATGCATATAAGATATGACCTCGGAACACGGAGACCGAAAGGTCGAGCGTGAATCATATAGTAGATATGATCAACATAACGATGTTCACCATTGAAAACTACTCCATATCACGTGATGATCGGTTATGGTTTAGTTGATTTGGATCACGTGATCACTTAGAGGATTAGAGGGATGTCTATCTAAGTGGGAGTTCTTAATTAATTTGATTAACTGAACTTAAACTAATCATGAACTTAGTATCTGATAGTATCTTGCTTGTTTATGTTGATTGTAGATAGATGGCTCGTGCTGTTGTTCCGTTAAATTTTAATGCGTTCCTTGAAAAGCAAAGTTGAAAGATGATGGTAGCAATTACACGGACTGGGTCCGTAACTTGAGGATTATCCTTATTGCTGCACAGAAGAATTACGTCCTGGAAGCACCGCTAGGTGCCAGGCCTGCTGCTAGAGCAACACCAGAAGTTATGAACGTTTGGCAGAGCAAAGCTGATGACTACTCGATAGTTCAGTGTGCCATGCTTTACGGCTTAGAACCGGGACTTCAACGACGTTTTGAACGTCATGGAGCATATGAGATGTTCCAGGAGTTGAAGTTAATATTTCAAGCAAATGCCCGGATTGAGAGATATGAAGTCTCCAATAAGTTCTATAGCTGCAAGATGGAGGAGAACAGTTCTGTCAGTGAGCATATACTCAGAATGTCTGGGTATAATAATCACTTGATTCAATTGGGAGTTACTCTTCCAGATGATTGCGTCATTGACAAAATTCTCCAATCACTGCCACCAAGCTACAAGAGCTTCGTGATGAACTATAATATGCAAGGGATGACCAAGACTATTCCCGAGCTCTTCGCAATGCTAAAAGCTGCGGAGGTAGAAATCAAGAAGGAGCATCAAGTGTTGATGGTTAACAAAACCACTAGTTTCAAGAAAAAGGGCAAAGGGAAGAAAAAGGGGAACTTCAAGAAGAACGGCAAGCGAGTTGCTGCTCAAGAGAAGAAACCCAAGTCTGGACCTAAGCCTGAAACTGAGTGCTTCTACTGCAAGCAGACTGGTCACTGGAAGCGGAACTGCCCCAAGTATTTGGCGGATAAGAAGGAAGGCAAGGTGAACAAAGGTATATGTGATATACATGTTATTGATGTGTACCTTACTAATGTTCGCAGTAGCACCTGGGTATTTGATACTGGTTCTGTTGCTAATATTTGCAACTCAAAACAGGGACTACAGAATAAGCGGACACTAGCAAAGGACGAGGTGACGATGCGCGTGGGAAATGGTTCCAAAGTCGATGTGATCGCAGTTGGCACGCTACCTCTACATCTACCTTCGGGATTAGTATTAGACCTAAATAATTGTTATTTGGTACCAGCGTTGAGCATGAACATTATATCTGGATCTTGTTTGATGCGAGACGGTTATTCATTTAAATCAGAGAATAATGGTTGTTCTATTTATATGAGTAATATCTTTTATGGTCATGCACCATTGAAGAGTGGTCTATTTTTGATGAATCTCGATAGTAGTAATACACATATTCATAATGTTGAAGCCAAAAGATGCAGAGTTGATAATGATAGTGCAACTTATTTGTGGCACTGCCGTTTAGGTCATATCGGTATAAAGCGCATAAAGAAACTCCATACTGATGGACTTTTGGAGTCACTTGATTATGAATCACTTGGCACTTGCGAACCGTGCCTCATGGGCAAGATGACTAAAACACCGTTCTCCGGAACTATGGAGAGAGCAACAGATTTGTTGGAAATCATACATACGGATGTATGTGGTCCGAAGAATGTTGAGGCTCGTGGCGGATATCGTTATTTTCTCACCTTCACAGATGATTTGAGCAGATATGGGTATATCTACTTAATGAAACACAAGTCTGAAACATTTGAAAAGTTCAAAGAATTTCAGAGTGAAGTTGAAAATCATCGTAACAAGAAAATAAAGTTTCTACGATCAGATCGTGGAGGAGAATATTTGAGTTACGAGTTTGGTGTACATTTGAAAAATTGTGGAATAGTTTCGCAACTCACGCCACCCGGAACACCACAGCGTAATGGTGTGTCCGAACGTCGTAATCGTACTTTACTAGATATGGTGCGATCTATGATGTCTCTTACTGATTTACCGCTATCGTTCTGGGGATACGCTCTAGAGACGGCCGCATTCACGTTAAATAGGGCACCATCTAAATCCATTGAGACGACGCCTTATGAACTATGGTTTGGCAAGAAACCAAAGTTGTCGTTTCTTAAAGTTTGGGGCTGCGATGCTTATGTGAAAAAGCTTCAACCAGATAAGCTCGAACCCAAATCGGAGAAATGTGTCTTCATAGGATATCCAAAGGAAACTGTTGGATACACCTTCTATCACAGATCCGAAGGCAAGACTTTTGTTGCTAAGTTCGGAAACTTTCTAGAGAAGGAGTTTCTTTCGAAAGAAGTGAGTGGGAGCAAAGTAGAACTTGACGAGGTAACTGTACCTACTCCTTTATTGAGAAGTAGTACATCACAGAAAACTGTTTCTGCGACACCTGCACCAATAAATGAGGAAGCTAATGATGATGATCATGAAACTTTAGATCAAGATACTACTGAACCTCGTAGATCAACCAGAGTGAGATCCGCACCAGAGTGGTACGGTAATCCTATTCTGGAAATCATGTTACTAGACCATGATGAACTTACGAACTATGAAGAAGCAATGGTGAGCCAAGATTCCGCAAAGTGGCTTGAAGCCATGAAATCTGAGATGGGATCCATGTATGAGAACAAAGTATGGACTTTGGTTGACTTGCCTGATGATCGGCAAGCAATTGAGAACAAATGGATCTTTAAGAAGAAGACTGACGCTGATGGTAATGTTACTGTCTACAAAGCTCGACTTGTCGCAAAAGGTTTTCGACAAGTTCAAGGGATTGACTACGATGAGACTTCCTCACCCGTAGCGATGCTTAAGTCTGTCCGAATCATGTTAGCAATTGCCGCATTTTATGATTATGAAATTTGGCAGATGGATGTCAAAACTGCATTCCTGAACGGATTTCTGGAAGAAGAATTGTATATGATGCAACCGGAAGGTTTTGTCGATCCAAAGGGAGCTAACAAAGTGTGCAAGCTCCAGCGATCCATTTATGGACTGGTGCAAGCCTCTCGGAGTTGGAATAAACGCTTTGATAGTGTGATCAAAGCATTTGGTTTTATACAGACTTTCGGAGAAGCCTGTATTTACAAGAAAGTGAGTGGGAGCTCTGTAGCATTTCTAATATTATATGTGGATGACATATTACTGATTGGAAATGATATAGAATTTCTGGATAGCATGAAGGGATACTTGAATAAAAGTTTTTCAATGAAAGACCTCGGAGAAGCTGCTTACATATTAGGCATAAAGATCTATAGAGATAGATCAAGACGCTTAATTGGACTTTCACAAAGCACATACCTTGACAAGATTTTGAAGAAGTTCAAAATGGATCAAGCAAAGAAAGGGTTCTTGCCTGTGTTACAAGGTGTGAGATTGAGTAAGACTGAAAGCCCGACCACTGCAGAAGATAGAGAGAAAATGAAAGATGTTCCCTATGCTTCAGCCATAGGCTCTATCATGTATGCAATGCTGTGTACCAGACTTGATGTGTGCCTTGCTATAAGTTTAGCAGGGAGGTACCAAAGTAATCCAGGAGTGGATCACTGGACAACGGTCAAGAACATCCTGAAATACCTGAAAAGGACTAAGGATATGTTTCTCATATATGGAGGTGTCAAAGAGCTCACCGTAAGAGGTTACGTTGATGCAAGCTTTGACACTGATCCGGACGATTCTAAATCGCAAACCGGATACGTGTTTACATTAAACGGTGGAGTTGTCAGTTGGTGCAGTTCTAAACAAAGCATCGTAGCGGGATCTACATGTGAAGCGGAGTACATAGCTGCTTCGGAAGCAGCAAATGAAGGAGTTTGGATGAAGGAGTTCATATCCGATCTAGGTGTCATACCTAGTGCATCGGGTCCAATGAAAATCTTTTGTGACAATACTGGTGCAATTGCCTTGGCAAAGGAATCCAGATTTCACAAAAGGACCAAACACATCAAGAGACGCTTCAACTCCATCCGGGATCTAGTCCAGGTGGGAGACATAGAGATTTGCAAGATACATATGGATCTGAATGTTGCAGACCCGTTGACTAAGCCTCTTCCACGAGCAAAACATGATCAGCACCAAAACTCCATGGGTGTTAGGATCATTACAGTGTAATCTAGATTATTGACTCTAGTGCAAGTGGGAGACTGAAGGAAATATGCCCTAGAGGCAATAATAAAGTTATTATTTATTTCCTTATATCATGATAAAGGTTTATTATTCATGCTAGAATTGTATTAACCGGAAACATAATGCATGTGTGAATACATAGACAAACAGAGTGTCACTAGTATGCCTCTACTAGACTAGTTCGTTAATCAAAGATGGTTATGTTTCCTAACCATGAACAAAGAGTTGTTATTTGATTAACGAGGTCACATCATTGGTTGAATGATCTGATTGACATGACCCATTATATTAGCTTAGCACCCGATCGTTTAGTATGTTGCTATTGCTTTATTCATGACTTATACATGCTATGACTATGAGATTATGCAACTCCCGTTTGCCAGAGGAACACTTTGGGTACTACCAAACGTCACAACGTAACTGGGTGATTATAAAGGAGTATTACAGGTGTCTCCAATGGTAGATGTTGGGTTGGCGTATTTCGAGATTAGGATTTGTCACTCCGATTGTCGGAGAGGTATCTCTGGGCCCTCTCGGTAATGCACATCACTTAAGCCTTGCAAGCATTGCAACTAATGAGTTAGTTGCGGGATGATGTATTACGGAACGAGTAAAGAGACTTGCCGGTAACGAGATTGAACTAAGTATTGGATACTGACGATCGAATCTCGGACAAGTAACATACCGATGACAAAGGGAACAACGTATGTTGTTATGCGGTCTGACCGATAAAGATCTTCGTAGAATATGTAGGAGCCAATATGGGCATCCAGGTCCCGCTATTGGTTATTGACCGGAGACGTGTCTCGGTCATGTCTACATTGTTCTCGAACCGTAGGGTCCGCACGCTTAACGTTACGATGACAATTATTATGAGTTTATGCATTTTGATGTACCGAAGGTTGTTCGGAGTCCCGGATGTGATCACGGACATGACGAGGAGTCTCGAAATGGTCGAGACATAAAGATTGATATATTGGAAGCCTATGTTTGGACATCGGAAGTGTTCCAGGTGAAATCAGGATTTTACCGGAATACCGGGTGGGTTACCGGAACCCCCCGGGAGTGATATGGGCCTTAATGGGCCTTAGTGGAAAGGAGAAAGGGGCAGCCCTAGTGGCCGCGCGCCTCCCCCCTTCCCTAGTCCTATTAGGACTAGGAGAAGGTGGCCGGCCCCCTCTCTCTCTCTCCCCCCCTTGAGGAATCCTATTCCAACTAGGATTGGGGGGGGGGAATCCTACTCCCGGAGGGAGTAGGACTCCCTGGCGCGCCTCCCCTTGGCAGGCCAGCCCCTCCCCCTTGGCTCCTTTATATACGGGGGCAGGGGAGCACCCTAGGACACACAAGTTGATCTACGGATCGTTCCTTAGCCGTGTGTGGTGCCCCCTTCCACCAAATTCCACCTCGGTCATATCATTGCAGTGCTTAGGCGAAGCCCTGCGCCGATAACACATCAAGATCGTCACCACGCCGTCATGCTGACGGTACTCTTCCCCGACGCTTTGCTGGATCGGAGCCCGGGGATCGTCATCGAGCTGAACGTGTGCTAAGAACTCGGAGGTGCCGGAGTAACGGTGCTGTGATCGGTCGGATCGCGAGGAGAACGTACGACTACTTCCTCTACGTTGAGTCAACGCTTCCGCTTCAGTCTACAAGGGTATGTAGAAAACACTCTCCCCTCTCGTTGCTATGCATCACCATGATCTTGCGTGTGCGTAGGAATTTTTTTTTTGAAATTACTGCGTTCCCCAACACTTACTACATCCAATGGTTCAACAACAGCGGCAAGGTTAAGGTAACATATACTGTTCGGGTGCATTTTAGTATCTCTACATATGCTGATTGTGTTGATTGTGATGTGGTACCTATGCAATTATGTTCCTTATTACTTGGTAGACCATGGCAATTTGATAAAAATTCTGTACACCATGGTAGAAACAATCTGTATACTCTTGTTCATAAGGATACAAATATTACTTTGCTTACTATGACTCCTGATTCCATTTTGAAAGATGATATTCATAGAGCTAATAAAGCAAAACAGGAGAAAAATAAGAGTGAAAATCAGATTGTGGCAAAAGAATTTGAGCAACAAATGAAGCCTAATAGTAAACCATCTAGTGTTGCTTCTGAAATTAAATTGAAAAGTGCATGTTTACTTGCCACCAAATCTGATATTGATGAGCTAGTTTTTAGCAAATCTGTTTGCTATGCTTTTGTGTGCAAAAAGGCATTATTTCCATTCGAGGACGTGCCTTCCTCTTTGCCCCCTGCTGTCACTAACATTTTGCAGGAGTTCGTTGACGTCTTCCCACAAGACGTGCCACCGTGATTACCACCTATTCGAGGGATTGAGCATCAAATTAACTTAATTCCCGGTGCATCGCTACCCAACCGTGCACCGTACCGTACCAATCCAGAGGAGAAGAAGGAGATTATGCGGCAAGTACAGGAGCTGCTTGACAAAGGTTATATTCGCGAATCCCTTAGTCCTTGTGTTGTTCCTATTATTCTAGTGCCGAAAAAGGATGGTACGTCGCGTATGTGTGTTGATTGTAGAGGCATTAATAATATTACCATTCGTTATCGTCATCCTATTCCTAGGCTAGATGATATGCTTGATGAATTGAGTGGCTCTACAATATTCTCCAAAGTTGATTTGCGTAGCGGATACCATCAAATTCGTATGAAATTGGGAGATGAATGGAAAACAGCATTTAAAACTAAGTTTGGTTTATATGAGTGGTTAGTCATGCCTTTTGGGTTAACTAATGCACCTAGTACTTTCATGAGACTAATGAACGAAGTTTTACGTGCTTTCATTGGATGATTTGTGGTAGTCCATTTTGATGATATACTAATTTATAGCAAATCTTTGGAAGAACATTTGGAACATTTACGTGCTGTTTTTAATGCTCTACGTGATGCACGTTTGTTTGGTAACCTTGGGAAGTGCACCTTTTGCACCGACCGAGTGTCTTTTCTTGGCTATGTTGTTACTCCACAGGGAATTGAAGTTGATAAAGCCAAGATTGAAGCTATTGAGAGTTGGCCGCAGCCCAAAACGGTCACACAAGTGAGGAGTTTTCTTGGACTCGCTGGTTTCTATAGGCGTTTTTGAGAGATTTTAGCACCATTGCTGCACCTCTCAATGAGCTTACAAAGAAGGATGTGCCTTTTGTTTGGGGTACCGCACAGGAATTGGATTATCCAATTACTAGAGCTCGCGCACGCCAATTGAATTATCAAGTACTTCCGTTTCTTGGTATTGATTCTAATGTTCATGAGAATATGATGCTGCCTAAATTGGATACATTTCTTTTGCTTACAAATGAAGGGCCTAGCTTGGAGGAGGATGATCATTGGAGCAAGAACAAGCATGGAGTTGATGGCATGCGCAAGGGAGACAAGAACAGAGTTTCAAGTGATGATTTCAGGACTTTGAAGCCACCATAATGAGTGCATGAAGCCTTGGACGAAATATACAAGATGCCACTTCATAATTTTCGTCCAGAGGCTATTCTAGGTGCTGCGTCACCTTCTTCTTGGGCCAGGCCCATGTAATTTCGAAATACTTCAATATAGGCTATTTTTAGAGTCTGTATGTATGGGGAAACAAGAGATAGGGTGGGTTTCGGACCCCTCCTCCAAGGGCCACGAAATTCCCCCCTCTTCCTCCATACAGCACCTAGGGCATCGTTTAGACTTTGGGTTTTGTTTAGATTAAAAGTTCGCCATAGCTGCAACTTCACGTACTTCGTTTGTGTTCAACGACCAGACCAAGGCGTCACAGAACCCCACCTTGATCAATAAATCTTTCCTCTTACATTCGCGATATCCAGATTGCAATCTTAGTTTCTTGCTTGTTCTTCATTTGCCTGCAGGAAACAGACCCTCGTGGTCAGGTTGATCGTGCTCCGGCGCGGTCAATAACCTCTCGGAGTTGGTTTAGCGATTGCTAAGGCGCGACGTCCTCGCACGTTCGTAGTCGGATCGTCAAAGTCGACTTCCTCCAAACGATAGCCACCATCTCATCAAAAGACGGGACACCTTAGCCTCTATCAAAGCGTGTGATGATTGTTACTGAGGATGGTGGTGATAGAGGCGAGGGTGTCCCGATCTTTCGATGAGATGATAACTATCGATTTGGTGGAGACGACTTCGACGATTCGACTACAAACATGCACGACGTTGCGCCTTAGCAATCGCTAAACCAATCTCCTGAGGTTACTGACGATGCCGGAAGCACGATCAGCCTGACCATGAAGGTCTGTTCCTGCACGCAATCGAAGAACAAGTAAGAATATGATAATGCAATCTGAATATTGCGAATATAGATGAAGTATTGATAATGGTGGGGATCCGTAAGCGGTCTTGGTCTGGTCGTTGGACACAAACGAAGTACACGAAGTTGCAATAGTTAACTTTTAACTAAACAAATCCCAAGGGGAAAGCTACTAGGTGGATCTACTTATATAGGAGCAAGGGGTGGCGGCCAAGGAGGTGGGAGGACGTCCCAAGGTAGCCTAAAACCAACCCTAGGTCGTACAAGGCCCATGGTCCCAAGTGGAGGTGATGCAACACCTTTGGACTTGTTGTTTGACTCGGATTCTGCTGCAGTGTCAGATTGTTTCGTACATATCTCAATGCTCCGGATGAATTTTAGGGTGAATCTAATTGGCCTGGAAAGAGCACGAAATCTACTTTCCAACAAAAAAAGAATCACCCAATTCGGAGTCCGTATGAAAGAGTTCTTGCTGTTTTGTGTCAGGTATGTCTGTGCAGTCCGAATCTGAATCCACAACGTGAGAGACTTGGATTCTATCTTCTCTTGGCCCAAAAGTGGCGTGAGAGGACTTTTTGAACAGAACTTAAACTTCTCCTTTTCCCCTATCTTCATACGTGGATTGTACAAATGTTCCATACACCTACAATTAGACAAAACACAAAAGTGTGTGAAGTATTTTTGTTCTGGATAATATAAATAGATTATCGAATAGTCTACACTAGAAATCACCTGACAAATATGCATGTATGCAATACTTTTGGTCGTATCCAAGGTGGTCATGTCCTCATCATCCTCCCCTTCTTGAAAATAAAGCCGTCCTCGGCGTTGCTTTATCTGAAATGTGGCTAACAAAAAAGACAAGGTGTACATGTTGTATATGTATATGTCATCAATTTTTACTTCCCGTGGAATTTGCACATATGACACATGTATACATGATTAACTTTCATAGTGAATAAAATATAAAGCCAAAATATTATCACAAGAAGTAGAAGGCATGAAAGTATTGCAACTCAGTTTGCACATATAAATGAAGCTCTTATTCATATGAAAAGATTGACAATATTCATCATTAAACCATCCCAATATTGGTGAATAAACCTTACTTGCATCAAATTTACATGCTACAACATGCTTAAATAAGCCAACATGCAATAAGTCATTTGACACAGAATCATCACCAAGATTAGAGGTCATATAAAAATGATTAAACATTGGTTCTTTTGCATCAACAATTAATTCATTGGGTGCACTCAAAATTGTTGGTATTTCAGTTGCTTGATCACATGACGCATCCATGACAGTAACATGATTCTCTAAAATAGGTGATGCGCTCAAATCAACAGGTAACTCAACACATAATGTATTCAAGTTAACTAGGCATGCATCATTCTCATGTGAAGTTATATCATCAATACCTTTACAGTTACCTTGTCGCAAAGATGTAGCTGATGTAGGTACGGATGATGGCAATATACCATACTCTTGAGATGATGTCGCGCTCACAATCTGAGGTGTGGCTGCTCTAGTAGGTGCAATGGTGGAGGAACCAAGCGGTGGTGGTGAGCATGAACTAGAATAGTAGTTGTTGTAGTCACCCAATGCATCCTCCTGTAACTGTCTCTCAAAGGTACAAGCACGAACATACATACAAGTAATGCAACGAGGAATATACTGAAATCGTGCCTGAATATCATGGTTCAAACCACCAAAAAATCTATTCATTGTATCACCCTCAGATTCTTCTATGTCACAATGATGCATATAAGATTTGAACTCTTGGTAGTAAGCATGAACAGTGTTGTTGCCTTGTTTAAATTGTTCAAATTTGCGAAGCAATTCACGACGATAGTGTGGAAAAAATTGTTGTCTCATTACATCTTTCAAATTTTTCCAAGTTGTGAGTTGGTTATCAATGTTTTCCTTACAATGCACACTCCACCAAACAGAAGCAAAACCAGTAAATGCTCTAGTGACAGCTCGTACTCGCTCAAGTTCAGAAAAGTCATGGTGACTAAAAACTTGTTCTACTTCAAGCTCCCAAGCTAGATAAATAACAGGATTAAATCTACCCTCAAATGACGGTAAAGAGATAACCTGACCATGTGCTTGTGTGTGATGTCCCAACTCTCGTGATAGTGATGTTGTGTCCGTCGTCCAAGAACTTCTGTCTCCGGAACCTGTCATGATTAGTAGAAAAACAAGAAACAAAATCCGAGAATAATGTACCTATGAACTACTAGGATGTGGTGGTAAAACGCTCACAGTATAGCAAATATCAAAGGCTTACAAGTTCTTACCATGCAGCAGGTGGTGACCGGCAATCAGCGGTGTCAAATAACTCCGAAGATTGAGTAAAGCGATTGCCAGGTGAGCGTATGTATACACGGTGTAGAAATATGTGGAGCTTGGAAGGCCAATATATGGTAGCAAAATATCAGCAATAATCAATTCAGAGATGCAACGTTGAATAAACGCTCAACGACGGTACTGTGCTGGTCCTAGGGTAGACCGTGCTAGAGACGCGAGCCTAGAACACTAAAAAAAAATCACGGCGCGATGCGTAACAAAGGCGGAACACACTCTGATTATCATTTTTTTTCTCCTTTTTTCACGGATTTTTTTTTCACTTTTTTTTTCTCTTTTTTTCCTCTTTTTTTTCTTTTTTGTCTCTCACTTTTTTTTCTCTCACTTTTTTCTTTGTTTTTCTTTCTCTTTTTTTTCACAAACAAGCTAGATAAGATGCAGATTGGATCTAGTGATGACGCGAACGACCTCAAGTATGATTATGACAATGAATGATGGGGAGTACGTGGTGGAAATTGATGGATGGCGGTGGTGGACAACGGATGCAATAATGACGCGGTGGTGGTATATGGCAACGACAATGAAGATGGTGCGGCGGTGGCGTGACAAACTGTGAACAGAACTCGAAACTCTAAAGGACTAGACACTAAGACCAGCAACTTGACACGACGATGTAACCGCAAATTCAACAAAGCAAAACACTAAAAATATTATGCAAAGGCTCAGACTAGCTTGGACAAAGGATGAACAGATCTAACTTTTTTGTGTGGCTTTTTCTTGGACAATAGGTAAGAAAATAAATCTAATCTAGGGATAACTGGAAATTCTCACCGAGCAACCTGAAAACTGATACCACTTGATAGAGGCGAGGGTGTCCCGATCTTTCGATGAGATGATAACTATCGATTTGGTGGAGACGACTTCGACGATTCGACTACAAACATGCACGACGTTGCGCCTTAGCAATCGCTAAACCAATCTCCTGAGGTTACTGACGATGCCGGAAGCACGATCAGCCTGACCATGAAGGTCTATTCCTGCACACAATCGAAGAACAAGCAAGAATATGATAATGCAATCTGAATATTGCGAATATAGATGAAGTATTGATAATGGTGGGGATCCGTAAGTGGTCTTGGTCTGGTCGTTGGACAAAAACGAAGTACACGAAGTTGCAATGGCTAACTTTTAACTAAACAAATCCCAAGGGAAAACCTACTAGGTGGATCTACTTATATAGGAGCAAGGGGTGGCGGCCAAGGAGGTGGGAGGACGTCCCAAGGCAGCCTAAAACCAACCCTAGGTCGTACAAGGCCCATGGGCCCAAGTGGAGGTGATGCAACACCTTTGGACTTGTTGTTTGACTCGGATTCTGCTGCAGCGTCAGATTGTTTCGTACATATCTCAATGCTCCGGATGAATTTTAGGGTGAATCCAATTGGCCTGGAAAGAGCACGAAATCTACTTTCCAACAAAAAAAGAATCACCCAATTCGGAGTCCGTATGAAAGAGTTCTTGCTATTTTGAGTCAGGTATGTCTGTGCAGTCCGAATCTGAATCCAGAACGTGAGAGACTTGGACTCTATCTTCTCTTGGCCCAAAAGTGACGTGAGAGGACTTTTTGAACAGAACTTAAACTTCTACTTTTCCCCTATCTTCATACGTGGATTGTACAAATGTTCCATACACCTACAATTAGACAAAACACAAAAGTGTGTGAAGTATTTTTGTTCTGGGTAATATAAATAGATTATTGAATAGTTGACACTAGAAATCACCTGACAAATATGCATGTATGCAATACTTTTGGTCGTATCCAAGGTGGTCATGTCCTCATCAGGTGGGTATGAGTCCGCTAGTGACTACGATGAGGAGACTTTGGCTCTTATTACACATGAAGAACACGGTGGAGATGATTCTGATCATGAGACGCAATACATGGCTGCTGAAGATGCTGACAGGTATGAATGTTTAGTTGCTCAACGTGTGTTGAGTGTGCAGGTTACACAAGCTGAGCAAAATCAGAGGCATAATTTGTTCCATACAAAGGGAGTTGTGAAGGAACGTTCTATTTGCGTCATCATAGATGGAGGGAGCTGCAACAACTTGGCTAGCATGGAGATGGTGGAGAAGCTATCTCTCACCACAAGACCACATCCACATCCTTACTACATCCAATGGTTCAACAACAGCGGCAAGGTTAAGGTAACACGTACTGTTTGTGTGCATTTTAGTATCTCTACATATGCTGATTATGTTGATTGTGATGTGGTACCTATGCAAGCATGCTCCTTATTACTTGGTAGACCATGGCAATTTGATAAAAATTCTGTACACTATGGTAGAAACAATCACTATACTCTTGTTCATAAGGATAAAAATATTACTTTGCTTCCTATGACTCCTGATTCCATTTTGAAAGATGGTATTAATAGAGCTAATAAAGCAAAACAGGAGAAAAATAAGAGTGAAAATCAGATTGTGGCAAAAGAATTTGAGCAACAAATGAAGCCTAGCAATAAACCATCTAGTGTTGCTTCTGAAATTAAATTGAAAAGTGCATGTTTACTTGCCACCAAATCTGATATTGATGATATAGATTCTAGCAAATCTGTTTGCTATGCTTTTGTGTGCAAAGAGGCATTATTTTCATTCGAGGACGTGCCTTCCTCTTTGCCCCCTACTGTCACTAACATTTTGCAGGAGTTCGCTGATGTCTTCCCACAAGACGTGCCACCGGGATTACCACCTATTCGAGGGATTGAGCATCAAATTGACTTAATTCCCGGTGCATCGCTACCCAATCGTGCACCATACCGTACCAATCCAGAGGAGACGAAGGAGATTATGCGTCAAGTACAGGAGCTGCTCGACAAAGGTTATATACGCGAATCTCTTAGTCCTTGTGTTGTTCCTATTATACTAGCGCCTAAAAAGGATGGTACATCGCGTATGTGTGTTGATTGTAGAGGCATTAATAATATTACTATTCGTTATCGTCATCCTATTCCTAGGCTAGATGATATGCTTGATGAATTGAGTGGCTCTACAATATTCTCCAAAGTCGATTTGCGTAGTGGATACCATCAAATTCGTATGAAATTGGGAGATGAATGGAAAACAGCATTTAAAACTAAGTTTGGTTTATATGAGTGGCTACTCATGCCTTTTGGGTTAACTAATGCACCTAGTACTTTCATGAGACTAATGAACGAAGTTTTACGTGCTTTCATTGGACGATTTGTGGTAGTCTATTTTGATGATATACTGATTTATAGCAAACCTTTGGAAGAACATTTGGAACATTTACGTGCTGTTTTTAATGCTCCACGTGATGCACGTTTGTTTGGTAACCTTGGGAAGTGCACCTTTTGCACCAACCGAGTGTCTTTTCTTGGTTATGTTGTTACTCCACAGGGAATTGAAGTTGATAAAGCCAAGATTGAAGCTATTGAGAGTTGGCCGCAGCCCAAAACGGTCACACAAGTGAGGAGTTTTCTTGGACTCGCTGGTTTCTATAGGCGTTTTGTGAGAGACTTTAGCACCATTGCTGCACCTCTCAATGAGCTTACAAAGAAGGATGTGCCTTTTGTTTGGGGTACCCCACAGGAAGAAGCCTTCACGGTATTGAAAGATAAGTTGACACATCCTCCTTTACTCCAAATTCCTGATTTTAATAAGACTTTTGAGCTTGAATGTGATGCTAGTGGAATTGGATTAGGAGGTGTGTTATTACAAGATGGCAAACCTGTTGCATACTTTTCTGAAATATTGAGTGGGCCTAGTCTGAACTGTTCTACTTATGATAAAGAATTATATGCTCTTGTTCGGACTTTAGAGACATGTCAACATTACTTATGGCCCAAAGAATTTGTTATACATTCAAATCATGAATCTTTGAAACATATTAAAAGTCGAGCTAAACTGAATCATAAACATGCTAAATGGGTTGAATTCATTGAGACTTTCCCTTAAGTCATTAAACACAAGAAGGGTAAAGAAAATGGTATTGCTGATGCTTTATCTCGTCGCTATACTATGCTTTCACAACTTGACTTCAAAATATTTGGTTTGGAGACCATCAAAGATCAATATGTGCATGATGCTGATTTTAGAGAACTAATGCAGAATTGTAAATAAGGAAGAGCATGGAACAAGTTTGTTGTTAATGATGGTTTTGTGTTCCGTGCTAACAAGCTATGCATTCCTGCTAGCTCCGTTCGTCTTTTGTTGTTGCCGGAGGCGCATGGAGGAGGACTAATGGGACACTTTGGCGTGAAGAAGACGGAGGATATGCTTGCTACACATTTATTTTGGCCAAAGATGAGACGGGATGTTGAGCGTTTTGTTGCTCGCCGCACTACATGTCAAAAAGCTAAGTCACGACTCAATCCTCATGGTTTATATATGCCTTTGCCTGTACCTAGTGTTCCTTGGGAGGATATATCTATGGACTTTGTTTTAGGTTTACCTCGAACAAAGAAGGGGAGGGATAGTATATTTGTTGTCGTGGATAGATTCTCGAAAATGGCACACTTTATACCATGTCATAAAAGTGATGATGCTGTTAATGTTGCTGATTTGTTCTTTCGTGAAATTATTCTCTTGCATGGTGTGCCAAATACTATTGTTTCAGACCGTGATACTAAATTTCTTAGCCACTTTTGGAGATGTTTATGGGCTAAGTTGGGGACTAAACTGCTTTTTAGTACTACTTGTCACCCCCAAACTGATGGACAAACTGAAGTAGTCAATAGAACATTGTCTACTATGCTTAGGGCTGTTTTGAAGAACAATAAGAAAATGTGGGAAGAATGCTTGCCTCATATTGAATTTCCTTATAATCGTTCATTGCATTCTACTACTAAGATGTGCCCTTTTGAAATTGTGTATGGTTTCCTACCTCGTGCACCTATTGATTTGTTGCCTCTTCCATCTTCGGAGAAGCTTAATTTTGATGCTAAAAAATGTGTTGAATTGATTTTAAAAATGCATGAGTTAACTAAGGAAAACATTGAGCGTATGAATGCTAAATATAAACTTGCTGGAGATAAGGGTAGAAAACATGTTGTGTTTTCACCTGGAGATCTTGATTGGTTACATTTGCGTAAGGATAGATTTCCTAATTTGCGCAAATGAAAGCTAATGCCACATGCTGATGGTCCTTTTAAGGTGTTAGAGAAAATAAATGATAATGCATATAAACTTGAGTTGCCTACAGATTTTGGGGTTAGTCCCACTTTTAACATTGCAGATTTGAAGCCTTATTTGGGTGAGGAAGATGAGCTTCCGTCGAGGACAACTTCATTTCAAGAAGGGGAGGATGATGAGGACATCAATACCATCGTTACACCCACAGCCCCTACTGCTATACATACTGGACCAATTACTAGAGCTCACGCACGCCAATTGAATTATCAGGTACTTTCGTTTCTTGGTAATGATTCTAATGTTCATGAGAATATGATGCTACCTAAATTGGATACATAATGAGTGCATGAAGCCTTGGACGAAATATACAAGATGCCACTTCAAAATTTTCGTCCAGAGGCTATTCTAGGTGCCGCGTCACCTTCTTTTTGGGCCAGGCCCATGTTATTTCAAAATACTTCAATATAGGCTGTTTTTAGAGTCCGTATGTGCGGGGAAACAAGAGTTAGGGTGGGTTTCGGACCCCTCCTCCAAGGGCCACGAAATTCCCCCATCTTCCTCCATATATACAGCCCCTAGGGCATCGTTTAGACTTTGGGTTTTGTTTAGATTAAATGTTCGCCATAGCTGCAACTTCGCGTACTTCGTTTGTGTTCAACGACCAGACTAAGGCGTCACAGAACCCCACCTTGATCAATAAAGCTTTCATCTTATATTCGCAATATCCAGATTGCAAACTTAGTTTCTTGCTTGTTCTTCGTTTGCCTGCAGGAAACAGACCTTCGTGGTCAGGTTGATCGTGCTCCGGCGTGGTCAATAACCTCTCGGAGTTGGTTTAGCGGTTGCTAAGGCGCGACGTCATCGCACGTTCGTAGTCGGATCGTCAACGTCGACTTCCTCCAAAACGATAGCCACCATCTGATCGAAAGATGGGACACCTTTGCCTCTATCAAGCACGGACAAGAAGGTTGAACATTGCAGCATGGTCAAGCACGGAGATGAAGGTGCGTGCGATGAGCACAAGAACGGAGGTTCAAGTGGAGATTTCCGGACTTTGAAGCCACCATGATGACATACAAGAAGATGGACGAAATATACAAGATGGCCTTTCATAAATTTCGTCCATAGCTTATTATTGGTGTTGCGCCACCTTATTTTGGGCCAGGCCCATGTAATCTATTTATAGAGTCCATATTATAGGGGAAACGACTTAGGAGGTGTTTTAGTCCCACCTTGCCAAGGGTGGACAAAATCCCCTCTCTTTTCCCTATAAATTTAGCCCTTAAGGCATCGTTTAGACTTGCGATTGGTTTAGTTAAAAGTTAGCCATTGCAACTTCGTGTACTTCGTTTGTGTCCAACGACCAGACCAAGACCACTTACGGATCCCCACCATTATCAATACTTCATATATATTTGCAATATTCAGATTGCTTTATCATATTCTTGCTCGTTCTTCGATTGCTTGCAGGAATAGACCTTCGTGGTCAGACTGACCGTGCTTCCGGCATCGTTAGTAACCTCAGGAGATTGGTTTAGCGATTGCTAAGGCGCAACGTCGTGCACGTTTGTAGTCGGATCGTCAAAGTCGTCTCCACCAAATCAATAGTTATCATCTCATCGAAAGATCGGGACACCCTCGCCTCTATCAAGTGGTATCAGTTTTCAGGTTGCTCGGTGAGATTTTACCATTTTTTCTTAGTCTAGTTTGCATCTGTCCTTCATACCTAGAGTTCAAAAAAAAGCCACAAAAAAGTTAGATTAGTTCATCCGTGTCCAAGACTGTCTGAGCCTTTTCGCTATTGTCACTTAGTTTTTGCATTGTTGAATTTTCGGTTGCATCATGTGTTGAGTTGCTGGTTTTAGTGTTAAACTTTTAGAGTTTCGAGTTCTAGTCACGTTTTGTTCACGCTGTTTCCGCATACACCATCGTACACTTCACTATGATTTTCCGATGTCACTAATTATTTCACCACCATCCATTGTTGTTTCCTGCATCGTCATCATCAGATTGTTCTTCTGAAAGGCTAGTTCATCTTGGAGCAATCGATCAAGAAAGAGTATAGAAGTAGTAAAATCAGAGGCAGCGCAATACAAGAGGAAGTACAAGATTTTGTTCGGCACGTGAAAAAAAACAAGATTTTGTTCGGGTATTCGGAACAAAAAAGGAAGTAAAAATACAAACAGAATTATTACTTGGTACTAGCTATTGCTTTGAGCATGAGGTACTACTTGCAAAATCCATCGGATCTCGAATTCCGTGTGTGAAGAGAGCAAGAAAATAGTTTTTTTGGCATCTTGCGGTGGGAAATCAGAAAAGTTATAATAAAAGGAAGCAGAGAAGAGTCCGGATCCGTACTGTACTTTGGTTCCCTTCAATTTAGTAGTACTAGTCCTCGATTTTGGCAAAGAATACTAGTCACCCACGTGGAGCTTCAAAAGAAAATTATTGCTGGCTGATTAGTATGTGCACCATGTTGCAGTTTAGAAGGAAGGGATTAGTTGACGGAAAAAAAACCGGCAACCGCAGATCTGTTGGGATGTGGGACGTGATCCCTCCCATGTTAGTTGATTGATTTTGGAAAGAAATCAGAATAAAAAGAAAGAGGAGGATTTAAAGGATTGTTGCCTCGTTGGGATTGATATCGTTGGAAACAGTGAGGGGTACTACTAAAAATTCGTTTTGGCAACTCTATTTCAGCAAAAAAAACAAAGAAAGGCAAAAGGAATTGAGAGAGATTTCGAAAGATTCTGCCATAATTGGTCCAATTTTTGTGCTGTTGGGCTGCTTGGAAGGGCACGTTCGGTCCTATTGAAAAGGCAAGTCTGATCAGAAAAATAAATAGAATAATTCAACGAGATATTAGAGAGAGAAGGAAGGAAGGAGAAAATAAACGGAAGTGCACGTGGATTTGTTGCCTTGGAGTTGATCATCACGTTGGAGATAAAAAAGGAAAGAAGTAAAGAAAAAGGAAAGTGCCAATCGGTTTGGGTGGTGGCTGATTTGGTGTCCTTGTGTGACACGTTTGTTGTTAAATAAAAAAAGCAGATTGCATTCCGGGAGGGGTGGAGATCGCAGAAAAAAATAGGTGTCCAGATTCGTTTGTTCACTTAAAAAAACAACCGGTTGGTGGTTTCCAATTTTTGACAGTTTTCTTGGCGAAAATGAAAGAAGAAAAGGAGGAGGTGGTATTACTTGGAAAGTTTCCTGGTTTGTTAAGCAAGAGAAACGAATCGACAAAAAAAAGGAGAAAGGGATAAGTACTAGTAGTACTTGCTACAGGAAAAAGGTGCACGTGGTGTTGATTCTTCAGGTCATTGGCGTGAGGTGACATTTGAAAAGTGATAGTTTAGCACCAAAAAGGCTGGTTCACTTGTTTACGTTGGCAAGTTTCAATACAGTAGTGGAAGCTGTGAGTTCTGATTTGCACATCTAACACACGTTCGACCCTGCTCACAAGGCAGCTATATGTCTCTTTAACGCTTGCCGTTTCAGCTCAGCCTGTTTTAGTACGCCTATTTTCAGGTGTTATTCTATCTTGGCTCTGCTTCCACATATGTCCGTCGAGATGTTACGACTACGTGAATCCCTTTGTGTCTCAGGCTCGCGTCTCTAATATAGTCTAGCCTAGAATCAGCACTCGACCACTTTGAACGAATTTTCAGCTTGCATTAATTAACGTGGTTGTAGCATTTTTCTCCCACATATATAAAGCCAACCCAGCTTCACATATTTCTACATCGTCCATACATACGTTCACCTGGCAATCGATTTACCCAACTTTTGGAGTTACTTGACACCGCTGGTTGCTCATCACCGCCTGCTGCATGGTAAGAACTTGTAAGACATTGATATTTGCTTTACTGTGAGCGTCTTACCACCACATCCTAGTAGTTATAGGAACATCATTTTTGCATTTTGTTTCTTGTTTCTACTAATCATGACAGGATCTAGAGTCAATTCATGGGCTTTGTCGATCGCGGGAGACATGCCACCACCTATGCAAATTCCACAACGATCACGAGAGGTACATAAACATCCAAATGCACATGATCAGGTTAATGTTCCTATACCATCATTTAATGGCCGTTTTAGACCTGCTTTATATATTGAATGGGAGTTCGACATAAATAATATATTTGCTTCCCATAATTTTGATGAACATAAAAAAGTTAAAGTTGCGGTTGGTTCTTTCACCGGTTATGCTTTAGTTTGGTGGAGTGGATATTGTCGGTTACACCCTGATTATATACCTACTACTTGGGATGATTTGAAACTTGCCATGCGACATACATATGTCCCCGCTTATTATACTCGTGACATGATGAAAAAATTGCAACATTTAAAACAAGGTAGTGACACCGTAATGAAATATTATGATGATTTACAAACTACCTTGTTGCATTCCTCTTTAGAAGAAAGTGAAGAAGATTTTATGGATAGATTTTGGGGAGGATTAAACCATGACATTCAGGAGATACTAATTCATGAAACATGTTATACTATGGACCGTTTGTTTTGTCTTGCTTGCAAAGCTGAACATGAGATAACAAGACGTGTTGCCCACAAGATAAACAAGCGGAAGGTGCAAATCCCAAGACTTGCGACGGTTGTTCCTTCTACCACTGCGTCTCCTATGGCAACAACATCCATTGTTGAGAGCACTACATCACCTCCACCATGTGACGTGTCGCCACCTAGAGTGCCTGCATCATCTTTGTTGATCATAAGAGGTAATGACAAAGGTACTGATCTTCCACCTCCACATGATTATGATGAATGCCTTGTCAATTTAAATGAACCATGCGATGAGCTACCCACTACTTTGATCACACCAGCTATTTTAGAGGACTATGTTCATGATTTGACTTTGCCATGTGATCAAACCATTTTGAGTGAACCCATTGAATTAACTATTGATGCAAAAGAACCATTTGAATCAGTGAATAGATCAGATTTGGATCAAATACGCTTGAAAATAGTTGTGCCAATGTTTAATCATTATGATCTGACCCCCAATCTTGGTGATGGTTCATCAAGGTTGGGATGGTTTAATGATGAGCATTGCCAATATTTTGTTATGAATAAGAGCTTCACTTATATGTGCAAACTGAGTTGCAATATTTTCATGCCTTTGACTTCTTGTGATAATATATTGGCTTTATTTTTCACGACTTTTGAAGGCTGCTCTTGTATAACTGTGTCACATGTGCCACAACTGAGATCAGTTAAAATGGATGACATATACATATACAACGTGTACACCTTGTCTCTATTGTTAACCATATTTCAGATTAACCAACGCCGAGGACGGCTTTGTTTTCAAGAAGGGGAGGATGATGAGGACATGGCTACCACAGTTGCACCCATATCCCGTGCTGTTTTACCTCTTGGAACAGTTGCTAGAGCTCAGATACGCCAATTAAATTATCAGGTACTTCCGTTTCTTGGTAATGTTTCTAGTGTTCATGAGAATATGATGCTGCCTAACTTAGATACATTTGTGTTGCTTGCAATTGAAGGGCCTAGCACAGACAAGAAGGTTGAACATTGGAGCATGGTCAAGCACGGAGATGAAGGTGCGTGCGAAGAGAACAAGTGGAGATTTCTAGACTTTGAAGCCACCATGATGACATACAAGAAGATGGACGAAATATACAAGATGGCCTTTCATAAATTTCGTCCATAGTTTATTATTGGTGTTGCGCCACCTTATTTTGGGCCAGGCCCATGTAATCTATTTTTAGAGTCCATATTGTTGGGGAAACGACTTAGGAGGTGTTTTAGTCCCACCTTGCTAAGGGTGGACAAAATCCCCTCTCTTTTCCCTATAAATATAGCCCTTAAGGCATCGTTTAGACTCGGGATTTTTTTAGTTAAAAGTTAGCCATTGCAACTTCGTGTACTTCGTTTGTGTCCAACGACCAGACCAAGACCGCTTACGGATCCCCACCATTATCAATACTTCATATATATTTGCAATATTCAGATTGCTTTATCATATTCTTGCTCGTTCTTCGATTGCTTGCAGGAATACACCTTCGTGGTCAGACTGACCGTGCTTCCGGCATCGTCAGTAACCTCAGGAGATTGGTTTAGCGATTGCTAAGGCGCAACGCCGTGCACGTTTGTAGTCGGATCGTCAAAGTCGTCTCCACCAAATCGATAGTTATCATCTCATCGAAAGATCGGGACACCCTCGCCTCTATCAAGTGGTATCAGTTTTCAGGTTGCTCGGTGAGATTTTACCAGTTTTTCTTAGTCTAGTTTGCATCTGTCCTTCATACCTATAGTCCAAAAAAAAGCCACAAAAAAGTTAGATTAGTTCATCCGTGTCCAAGACTGTCTGAGCCTTTTCGCTATTGTCACTTAGTTTTTGCATTGTTGAATTTTTGGTTGCATCGTGTGTCGAGTTGCTGGTTTTAGTGTTAAACTTTTAGAGTTTCGAGTTCTAGTCACGTTTTGTTCATGCTGTTTCCGCATACACCATCGTACACTTCACTATGATTTTCCGATGTCACTAATTATTTCACCACCATTACCACCATCCATTGTTGTTTCCTACATCGTCATCATCAGATTGTTCTTCTGAAAGGCTAGTTCATCTTGGAGCAATCGATCAAGAAAGAGTACAGAAGTAGTAAAATCAGAGGCAGCGCAATACAAGAGGAAGTACAAGATTTTGTTCGGCACGTGAAAAAAAAACAAGATTTTGTTCGGGTCTTCGGAACAAAAAAGGAAGTAAAAATACAAACAGAATTAGTACTTGGTACTAGCTATTGCTTTGAGCATGAGGTACTACATGCAAAATCCATCGGATCTCGAATTCCGTGTGTGAAGAGAGCAAGAAAATAGTTTTTTTGGCATCTTGCGGTGGGAAATCAGAAAAGTTATAATAAAAGGAAGCAGAGAAGAGTCCGGATCCGTACTGTACTTTGGTTCCCTTCAATTTAGTAGTACTAGTCCTCGATTTTGGCAAAGAATACTAGTCACCCACGTGGAGCTTCAAAAGAAAATTATTGCTGGCTGATTAGTATGTGCACCACGTTGCAGTTTAGAAGGAAGGGATTAGCTGACGGAAAAAAAACCGGCAACCGCAGATCTGTTGGGATGTGGGACGTGATCCCTCCCATGTTAGTTGATTGATTTTGGAAAGAAATCAGAATAAAAAGAAAGAGGAGGATTTAAAGGATTGTTGCCTCGTTGGGATTGATATCGTTGGAAACAGTGAGGGGTACTACTAAAAATTCGTTTTGGCAACTCTATTTCAGCAAAAAAAAACAAAGAAAGGCAAAAGGAATTGAGAGAGATTTCGAAAGATTCTGCCATAATTGGTCCAATTTTTGTGCTGTTGGGCTGCTTGGAAGGGCACGTTCGACCCTATTGAAAAGGCAAGTCTGATCAGAAAAATAAATAGAATAATTCAACGAGATATTAGAGAGAGAAGTAAGGAAGGAGAAAATAAACGGAAGTGCACGTGGATTTGTTGCCTTGGAGTTGATCATCACGTTGGAGATAAAAAAGGAAAGAAGTAAAGAAAAAGGAAAGTGCCAATCGGTTTGGGTGGTGGCTGATTTGGTGTCCTTGTGTGACACGTTTGTTGTTAAATAGAAAAAGCAGATTGCATTCCGGGAGAGGTGGAGATCGCAGAAAAAAAATAGGTGTCCAGATTCATTTGTTCACTTAAAAAAACAACCGGTTGGTGGTTTCCAATTTCTGACAGTTTTCTTGGCGAAAATGAAAGAAGAAAAGGAGGAGGTGGTATTACTTGGAAAGTTTCCTGGTTTGTTAAGCAAGAGAAACGAATCGACAAAAAAAAGGAGAAAGGGATAAGTACTAGTAGTACTTGCTACAGGAAAAAGGTGCACGTGGTGTTGATTCTTCAGGTCATTGGCGTGAGGTGACATTTGAAAAGTGATAGTTTAGCACCAAAAAGGCTGGTTCACTTGTTTACGTTGGCAAGTTTCAATACAGTAGTGGAAGCTGTGAGTTCTGATTTGCACATCTAACACACGTTCGACCCTGCTCACAAGGCAGCTATATGTCTCTTTAACGCTTGCCGTTTCAGCTCAGCCTGTTTTAGTACGCCTATTTTCAGGTGTTATTCTATCTTGGCTCTGCTTCCACATATGTCCGTCGAGATGTTACGACTGCGTGAATCCCTTTGTGTCTCAGGCTCGCGTCTCTAATATAGTCTAGCCTAGAATCAGCACTCGACCACTTTGAACGAATTTTCAGCTTGCATTAATTAACGTGGTTGTAGCATTTTTCTCCCACATATATAAAGCCAACCCAGCTTCACATATTTCTACATCGTCCATACATACGTTCACCTGGCAATCGATTTACCCAACTTTTGGAGTTACTTGACACCGCTGGTTGCTCATCACCGCCTGCTGCATGGTAAGAACTTGTAAGACATTGATATTTGCTTTACTGTGAGCGTCTTACCACCACATCCTAGTAGTTATAGGAACATCATTTTTGCATTTTGTTTCTTGTTTCTACTAATCATGACAGGATCTAGAGTCAATTCATGGGCTTTGTCGATCGTGGGAGACATGCCACCACCTATGCAAATTCCACAACGATCACGAGAGGTACATAAACATCCAAATGCACATGATCAGGTTAATGTTCCTATACCATCATTTAATGGCCGTTTTAGACCTGCTTTATATATTGAATGGGAGTTCGACATAAATAATATATTTGCTTCCCATAATTTTGATGAACATAAAAAAGTTAAAGTTGCGGTTGGTTCTTTCACCGGTTATGCTTTAGTTTGGTGGAGTGGATATTGTCGGTTACACCCTGATTATATACCTACTACTTGGGATGATTTGAAACTTGCCATGCGACATACATATGTCCCCGCTTATTATACTCGTGACATGATGAAAAAATTGCAACATTTAAAACAAGGTAGTGACACCGTAACGAAATATTATGATGATTTACAAACTACCTTGTTGCATTCCTCTTTAGAAGAAAGTGAAGAAGATTTTATGGATAGATTTTGGGGAGGATTAAACCGTGACATTCAGGAGATACTAATTCATGAAACATGTTATACTATGGACCGTTTGTTTTGTCTTGCTTGCAAAGCTGAACATGAGATAACAAGACGTGTTGCCCACAAGATAAACAAGCGGAAGGTGCAAATCCCAAGACTTGCGACGGTTGTTCCTTCTACCACTGCGTCTCCTATGGCAACAACATCCATTGTTGAGAGCACTACATCACCTCCACCATGTAAGGTGTCGCCACCTAGAGTGCCTGCATCATCTTTGTTGATCATAAGAGGTAATGACAAAGGTACCGATCTTCCACCTCCACATGATTATGATGAATGCCTTGTCAATTTAAATGAACCATGCGATGAGCTACCCACTACTTTGATCACACCAGCTATTTTAGAGGACTATGTTCATGATTTGACTTTGCCATGTGATCAAACCATTTTGAGTGAACCCATTGAATTAACTATTGATGCAAAAGAACCATTTGAATCAGTGAATAGATCAGATTTGGATCAAATACGCTTGAAAATAGTTGTGCCAATGTTTAATCATTATGATCTGACCCCCAATCTTGGTGATGGTTCATCAAGGTTGGGATGGTTTAATGATGAGCATTGCCAATCTTTTGTTACGAATAAGAGCTTCACTTATATGTGCAAACTGAGTTGCAATATTTTCATGCCTTTGACTTCTTGTGATAATATATTGGCTTTATTTTTCACGACTTTTGAAGGCTGCTCTTGTATAACTGTGTCACATGTGCCTCAACTGAGATCAGTTAAAATGGATGACATATACATATACAACGTGTACACCTTGTCTCTATTGTTAACCATATTTCAGATTAACCAACGTCGAGGACGGCTTTGTTTTCAAGAAGGGGAGGATGATGAGGACATGGCTACCACAGTTGCACCCATATCCCGTGCTGTTTTACCTCTTGGAACAGTTGCTAGAGCTCAGATACGCCAATTAAATTATCAGGTACTTCCGTTTCTTGGTAATGTTTCTAGTGTTCATGAGAATATGATGCTGCCTAACTTAGATACATTTGTGTTGCTTGCAATTGAAGGGCCTAGCACAGACAAGAAGGTTGAACATTGGAGCATGGTCAAGCACGGAGATGAAGGTGCGTGCGAAGAGAACAAGTGGAGATTTCTAGACTTTGAAGCCACCATGATGACATACAATAAGATGGACGAAATATACAAGATGGCCTTTCATAAATTTCGTCCATAGCTTATTATTGGTGTTGCGCCACCTTATTTTGGGCCAGGCCCATGTAATCTATTTTTAGAGTCCATATTGTTGGGGAAACGACTTAGGAGGTGTTTTAGTCCCACCTTGCCAACGGTGGACAAAATCCCCTCTCTTTTCCCTATAAATATAGCCCTTAAGGCATCGTTTAGACTTGGGATTTGTTTAGTTAAAAGTTAGCCATTGCAACTTCATGTACTTCGTTTGTGTCCAACGACCAGACCAAGACCGCTTACGGATCCCCACCATTATCAATACTTCATATATATTTGCAATATTCAGATTGCTTTATCATATTCTTGCTCGTTCTTCGATTGCTTGCAGGAATAGACCTTCGTGGTCAGACTGACCGTGCTTTCGGCATCGTCAGTAACCTCATGAGATTGGTTTAGCGATTGCTAAGGCACAACGTCATGCACGTTTGTAGTCAGATCGTCAAAGTCGTCTCCACCAAATCTGATGAGGACATCAATACCATTGTTACACCCACAGCCCCTACTGTTACATATACTGGACCAATTACTAGAGCTCGCGCACGCCAAATAAATTACCAGGTACTTTCGTTTCTTGGTAATGCTTCTAATGTTCATGAGAATATGATGCTGCCTAAATTGGATACATTTGTTTTGCTTACAAATGAAGGGCCTAGCTTGGAGAAGGATGAACATTGGAGCAAGAACAAGCATGGAGTTGATGGCATGCGCAAGGGGAACAAGAACAGAGTCACAAGTAACGATTTCAGGACTCTGAAGCTGATGAGGACATGACTACCTTGGATACGACCAAAAATATTGCATACATGCATATTTGTCAGGTGATTTCTAGTGCAAACTATTCAATAATCTATTTTTGTTATCCAGAAAAAAAATACTTCACACACTTTTGTGTTTTGTCTAATTGCAGGTGTATGGGACATTTGTACAACACACATATGAAGATAAGGGAGAAAGAGATGTTTACTTGCTGTTCAAAAAGTTCTTTCACGTCACTTTTGGGCCAAGAGAAGATAGAGTCCAAGTCTCTCACGTTCTGGATTCAGATTCGGACTGCACAGACATACCTGACTCAAAACGGCAATAACGTTTTCATACGGACTCCGAATTGGGTGTTTCTTTTTTTGTTGGAAAGTAGATTTCGTCCTCTTTCCACTCCAATTGGAATCACCTTTAAATTCGTCCGGAGCGTTGAGTTATGGACGAAACAATCTGACGCTGCAGCAGAATCCGAGTCAAACTACAAGTCCAAAGGTGTTACGTCACCTCCACTTGGGCCCATTGGCCTTGTACGACCTAGGGTTAGTTCTAGGCTGCCTTGGGACGTCCTCCCACCTCCTTGGCCGCCACCCCTTGCTCCTATATAAGTAGATCCATCTAGTAGCTTTTTTCTTGGGATTTGTTTAGTTAAAAGTTAGCCATTGCAACTTCGTGTACTTCGTTTGTGTCCAACGACCAGACCAAGACCGCTTACGGATCCCCACCATTATCAATACTTCATATATATATTCGCAATATCCAGATTGCTTTATCATATTCTTGCTTGTTCTTCGATTGCTTGCAGGAATAGACCTTCGTGGTCAGGTTGATTGTGCTCCAGCATGGTCAATAACCTCTCGGAGTTGGTTTAGCGATTGCTAAGGCGCAACATCGTGCACGTTTGTAGTCGGATCGTTAAAGTCGTCTCCACCAAATCGATAGTTATCATCCCATCGAAAGATCGGGACACCCTCGCCTCTATCAAGCACCACAACCACCAGGTCGTCCACATGCAAATAATGGTAATGTTAGGGCTCCCCCTCAGGTACGAGATCATGACCATCTCCCTAAACTGAAATTGAATATCCCACCATTTGAGGGTAGATATGTTCCTGATATATATCTTACTTGGGAGTTAGAAACTGAACAACGATTTACATGTTTACAATATCCTGAGGAGAGACGTGTTCCTGCTGCTGTTTGTGCTTTCACTAGCTTTGCATGTGTTTGGTGGTCTGAATATTGTAGATTATATCCTGTTCCAGCTACTTGGGCTGCTTTGAAAACTGCTATGCGTACTCGTTGGGTTCCGCCATATTATCAACGTGAATTACTTCAAAAATTGCAGCGCTTAAGACAAGGAAAAAATTCTGTAGAAGAATATTATCAGGAATTACAAACTGGATTGATTCGATGTGGTATTGTTGAGGAGAATGAAGCTATGCTTGCACGTTTTCTGGGTGGATTAAATAGAGAGATTCAGACCATTCTAGACTATAAGGATTATAATAATATCACTCGTTTATTCCATCTTGCTTGTAAAGCTGAACGTGAAGTGCAGGATCGACAGGCATTGGCGCGAACTAACTTTTCTGCAGGTCGACCTTCATCATGGACACCACGTGCATCATCTACTTCCACACGTTCTGCTACACCGGCACCTCCGTCGGCTGCCACCTCCAACCGTGATACAAGAAAGCAGGCACAACCACCACTATCTGCCAAGAGCACACCTGCCTGGCCTGCACAGAGCTCTGCTTCTTCCATGGCGTCTACAGGGCACACAAGTGATATTATTTGTCGTCGTTGTAAGGGAAGAGGACATTTTGCGTGCGAATGCACATCTCAGCGTGTGATGATTGCTAGTGACTATGATGAGGAGACTTTGGCTCTTCTTACACATGAAGAACACGGTGGAGATGATTCTGATCATGAGACGCCATACATGGCTCCTGAAGATGCTGACAGGTATGAATGTTTGGTTGCTCAACGTGTTTTGAGTGTGCAGGTCACGCAAGCTGAGCAAAATCAGAGGCATAATTTGTTCCATACAAAGGGAGTTGTGAAGGAACGTTCTGTTCGCGTCATCATAGATGGAGGGAGCTGCAACAACTTGGCTAGCATGGAGATGGTGGAGAAGCTATCCCTCACCACAAGACCACATCCACATCCTTACTACATCCAATGGTTCAACAACAGCGGCAAGGTTAAGGTAACACGTACTGTTCGTGTGCATTTTAGTATCTCTACATATGCTGATTATGTTGATTGTGATGTGGTACCTATGCAAGCATGTTCCTTATTACTTGGTAGACCATGGCAATTTGATAAAAATTCTGTACACCATGGTAGAAACAATCAGTATACTCTCGTTCATAAGGACAAAAATATTACTTTGCTTCCTATGACTCCTGATTCCATTTTGAAAGATGATATTAATCGAGCTAATAAAGAAAAACAGGAGCAAAATAAGAGTGAAAATCAGATTGTGGCAAAAGAATTTGAGCAACAAATGAAGCCTAATAATAAACCATCTAGTGTTGCTTCTGAAATTAAATTGAAAAGTGCATGTTTATTTGCCACCAAATCTGATATTGATGATCTAGATGTTAGCAAATCTGTTTGCTATGCTTTTGTGTGCAAAGAGGTATTATTTTCATTCGAGGACGTGCCTTCCTCTTTGCCTCCTGCTGTTACTAACATTTTGCAGGAGTTCGCTGACGTCTTTCCACAAGACGTGCCACCAGGATTACCACCTATTCGAGGGATTGAGCATCAAATTGACTTAATTCCCGGTGCATCGCTACCCAACCGTGCGCCATACCGTACCAATCCAGAGGAGACGAAGGAGATTATGCATCAAGTACAGGAGCTGCTCGACAAAGGTTATATACGTGAATCTCTTAGTCCTTGTGCTGTTCCTATTATACTAGTGCCTAAAAAGGATGGTACATCGCATATGTGTGTTGATTGTAGCGGCATTAATAATATTACTATTCGTTATCGTCATCCTATTCCTAGGCTAGATGATATGCTTGATGAATTGAGTGGCTCTACAATATTCTCCAAAGTTGATTTGCGTAG
This sequence comes from Aegilops umbellulata, assembly GCA_032464435.1. Classification (NCBI taxonomy): domain Eukaryota; kingdom Viridiplantae; phylum Streptophyta; class Magnoliopsida; order Poales; family Poaceae; genus Aegilops; species Aegilops umbellulata. The sequence goes on along the minus strand of CP136058.1, from coordinate 199,348,906 downwards.
TGGATACCATCAAATTCATATGAAATTGGGAGATGAATGGAAAACAGCATTTAAAACTAAGTTTGGTTTATATGAGTGGTTAGTCATGCCTTTTGGGTTAACTAATGCACCTAGTACTTTCATGAGATTAATGAATGAAGTTTTACGTGCTTTCATTGGATGATTTGTGGTAGTCTATTTTGTTGATTATATACTGATTTATAGCAAATCTTTGGAAGAACATTTGGAACATTTACGTGCTGTTTTTAATGCTCTACGTGATGCACGTTTGTTTGGTAACCTTGGGAAGTGCACCTTTTGCACCGACCGAGTGTCTTTTCTTGGCTATGTTGTTACTCCACAAGGAATTGAAGTTGATAAAGCCAAGATTGAAGCTATTGAGAGTTAGCCGCAGGCCAAAACGGTCACACAAGTGAGGAGTTTTCTCGGACTCGCTGGTTTCTATAGGCGTTTTGTGAGAGATTTTAGCACCATTGGTGCACCTCTCAATGAGCTTACAAAGAAGGATGTGCCTTTTGTTTGGGGTACCGCACAGGAAGAAGCCTTCACGGTATTGAAAGATAAGTTGACAAATGCTCCTTTACTTCAACTTCCTGACTTTAATAAGACTTTTGAGCTTGAATGTGATGCTAGTGGAATTGGATTAGGAGGTGTGTTATTACAAGATGGCAAACCTGTTGCATACTTTTCTGAAAAATTGAGTGGGCCTAGTCTGAACTATTCTACTTATGATAAAGAATTATATGCTCTTGTTCGGACTTTAGAAACATGGCAACATTATTTATGGCCCAAAGAATTTGTTATACATTCTGATCATGAATCTTTGAAACACATTAAAAATCAAGCTAAACTGAACCGTAGACATGCTAAATGGGTTGAATTCATTGAGACTTTCCCTTATGTCATTAAACACAAGAAGGGTAAAGAAAATGTTATTGCTAATGCATTGTCTCGTCGTTATACTATGCTTTCACAACTTGATTTTAAAATATTTGGTTTGGAGACCATCAAAGATCAATATGTGCATGATGCTGAATTTAAAGATGTATTGCAGAATTGTAAAGAAGGTAGATCATGGAACAAGTTCGTTGTTAATGATGGTTTTGTGTTCCATGCTAACAAGTTATGCATTCCAGCTAGTTCTGTTCGTCTTTTGTTGTTGCAGGAGGCGCATGGAGGAGGATTAATGGGACACTTTGGCGTGAAGAAGACAGAGGACGTAGTTGCTACACATTTCTTTTGGCCAAAGATGAGACGGGATGTTGAGCGTTTTGTTGCTCACTGCACTACATGTCAAAAAGCTAAGTCACGACTCAATCCTCATGGTTTATATATGCCTTTGCCTGTACCTAGTGTTCCTTGGGAGGATATATCTATGGACTTTGTTTTAGGTTTGCCTCGAACAAAGAAGGGGAGGGATAGCATATTTGTTGTCGTGGATAGATTCTCGAAAATGGCACACTTTATACCATGTCATAAAAGCGATGATGCTGTTAATGTTGCTGATTTGTTCTTTCGTGAAATTATTCGCTTGCATGATGTGCCAAATACTATTGTTTCAGACCATGATACTAAATTTCTTAGCCACTTTTGGAGATGTTTATGGGCTAAGTTGGGGACTAAACTGCTTTTTAGTACTACTTGTCACCCCCAAACTGATGGACAAACTGAAGTAGTCAATAGAACATTGTCTACTATGCTTGGGGCTGTTTTGAAGAATAATAAGAAAATGTGGGAAGAATGCTTGCCTCATATTGAATTTGCTTATAATCGTTCATTGCATTCTACTACTAAGATGTGCCCTTTTGAAATTGTGTATGGTTTCCTACCTCGTGCACCTATTGATTTGTTGCCTCTTCCGTCTTCGGAGAAGGTTAATTTTGATGCTAAAGAACGTGCTGAATTGATTTTAAAAATGCATGAGTTAACTAAGGAAAGCATTGAGTGTATGAATGCTAAATATAAACTTGCTGGAGATAAGGGTAGAAAACATGTTGTATTTGCACCTGGTGATCTTGTTTGGTTACATTTGCGTAAGGATAGGTTTCCTAATTTGCGCAAATCAAAGCTAATGCCACGTGCTGATGGTCCATTTAAGGTGTTAGAGAAAATAAATGATAATGCATATAAACTTGAGCTGCCTGCAGATTTTGGGGTTAGTCCCACTTTTAACATTGCAGATTTGAAGCCTTATTTGGGTGAGGAAGATGGGCTTCCGTCGAGGACGACTTCATTTCAAGAAGGGGAGGATGATGAGGACATCAATACCATTGTTACACCCACAGCCCCTACTGTTACATATGATGGACCAATTACTAGAGCTCGCGCACGCCAATTAAATTACCAGGTACTTTCGTTTCTTGGTAATGATTCTAATGTTCAGTAGAATATGATGCTGCCTAAATTGGATACATTTGTTTTGCTTACAAATGAAGGGCCTAGCTTGGAGAAGGATGAACATTGGAGCAAGAACAAGCATGGAGTTGATGGCATGCGCAAGGGAACAAGAACGGAGTCACAAGTGATGATTTCAGGACTCTGAAGCCACCATAAGGAGTGAATGAAGCCTTGGACGAAATATACAAGATGCCACTTCATAAATTTCGTCCAGAGGCTATTCTAGGTGCTGCGTCACCTTATTATTGGGCCAGGCCCATGTAATTTCAAAATACTTAAGTATAGGCTGTTTTTAGAGTCCGTATGTGTGGGGAAACAAGAGTTAGGGTTGGTTTCGGACCCCTTCCTCAAGGGCCACGAAATCCCCCCCTCTTCCTCCATATATACAGCCCTTAGGGCGTCGTTTAGACTTTGGGTTTTGTTTAGATCAAAAGTTCGCTATAGCTGCAACTTCGCGTACTTCGTTTGTGTTCAACGACCAGACCAAGGCGTCACAGAACCCCAACTTCATTAATAAAGCTTTCCTCTTATATTCGCAATATCCAGATTGCAATCTTAGTTTTCTTGCTTGTTCTTCGTTTGCTCGCAGGAAACAGGCCCTCGTGGTCAGGTTGATCGTGCTCCGGCGTGGTCAATAACCCTCGGAAGTTGGTGTAGCGATTGCTAAGGCGCGACGTCTCGCACGTTCGTAGTCGGATCGTCAAGGTCGACTCCCACAGAAACGATAGCCACCATCTCATCGAAACATCGGGACACCTTTGCCTCTATCACGTTGGATTTGAGTACCAGCGGGAAGTAGTTCGCAAGGATCTTGTCGTCTCGCCCTCCAGCAGCCTGCACCGCAATGGTGCAGATGGTGAGGAACTCTGACGGATGCGACTTGCCGTCGTACTTCTCTGGTACGTCTGGCTTGAAATTCTTCGTGCTGGGCCACTGGACTTGCCGCAGCTCACGGGTGAACGCAGGGCAGCCTACCGCGTACGGCAGGTCGCCTGGTCCCCCCGGTGCATGCATGTCGACAGAGGGCTCAGCGCGCTGGTCTGATTGACGCCGCGCTTCTCTTTGACGCTCGATGCGAGTACGAGCATCCTCTTGCTCCCGTTCGTGAAGAACTTGGCGTTGATCGCGACGAGTTCGTGGATTTGACGACGCGGTGGAGTCGTTGTCGTGATGGTTCCGGCGAGTCGGCGATCTTGGCCTTTGGGGCGGGGAATGCACGGTGGTCGCACCCCCACCGGTCTTGGCGCCATCGGTTCTCGCCTGGCCGACTTGCCGCGGCTGTGACGCACTGTGCTGCCGCGGGGTGTCGTCGTTAGCGAAGCCGATGAGACTCTGTATCGTGGCCCTCCAGTCGTCGAGCTTGTCCGCCGTTGGAGGGTAGTCTAGGAGCAGTTGAGCTCGTGCTAGAGCTTCTGCTGGAGTGGCGGGCAGCAGTGGCGAACGGCGCGTGGAGCGGGATGTGCTCGAACTTCTAACTATGTTAGAAGGAGCAGCACCCGGACCAGGCAGTCGCGCCACGCTCGCGCCAGCACATTGGTGTGTATGCTGGCCTTGAGCACCCTGGGATCCGCCAGCTCGATTTGGGTCCAGCGAGCGTATGGTACCGCGAGTGCCAAGGCGCTGCTGGTCCCGTGCCTCCTGAGAGGGGCGTGGTGCATGTTCGGACGCCATGGCACCATGAGCTGGCTCGGCGACGCCCGTTCCGTCGCCGGTGCCGTCCCCACCACCCGTTTGCTCCAGGGGCGGTGGGTTCGACGCGGACGGACCAGCCACCTCCGGAGCCTTCTTCTTAGGTGGCATGTCGATGAAGACGATGGAGATCTAGCCTATGCAGACGCCGGATCAGGTTCACACAACCTCGACGCCCCCTACCTGGCGCGCCAAAGATGTCGGGGGAAATCTGCCTCCACGAACACCTATGGGAACCGAGCCCCTTTCTGGTTCGGCGGGGGGCGGAGGTCGCGCGAAGAGCGGATCAAGGCGATGCACACAAGGGGTTTACCCAGCTTCGGGCCGCACGAATGCGTAAAATCCTACTGCTGCTTTGTGGTTTGTATTGTGTTCTTGTTCGGGAGTGCTGAGTGCTATAGTACACTCAGGCAGCTAATCAGACCGAGCGTGAGTGGCCTCCTCCCTCCTTCCTCCTTTCTCCTCCTCCCTTTCTACGTTGCGCCTGGGGCCTCCTTTTATATGCGCAAGGGGTTACCCACAGGTGGCAACGTAGGCGGGGGTAAAACTGGAAAACGCTGTGTTGGGTACAGCTGTTTGCACAGTGCTATCATACCTAACTCTGACGGCAGGGGACAAGGGCATTAAATGCCCGTCTAGGTCGCCCAAACAGTGCAGAAGAGGGACCGTCAGGGGCGCCACCGTTTGCCACGACGGCTATCCTGTTAGCGTTGCTTCGCCACCGCATGCCCCTGGCTGCGCAGCCTTTCACCACGTACGCCTGGAACGGCTCCAGAGCGACACGTTGGTGGATGAGCTGGAACGCTGGCGCGGGGTGGTGACTTGCCGCAGCAAGCGCCTTGCGCGGTTAATGCCTTGTCGCGCCCGGGAGCTTGTTGCTCACCGGTCCTTGCCAGGACGCGTGGCGCGTCGCAGCAAGTCTCTTGTCGTGCCCTGGTTGGCCTTCCCGGCAAGCTCCTCTTGCCGGGGCCTTGTGCTTTGAGCGGCCGTCCCGGCAAGCTCCTCTTGCCGGGGCCTTGCTCTCTTCGGGTAGCCTTCCCGGCAAGATCCTCCTGCCGGGGCCTTGGCTCAAATACTTTGTTCTTGGATGGCCCAAAAAGGGACCATGGAGAGTTTTGGCGATCACCTGGCAAGCCTTGCTGCAGGGTGCTACGACTGCCCGTGCACAAGTTCGGGGTACTAAGGTACCCCTACTTTAGTACACCGACATAGTGGAATTGGATTAGGAGGTGTGTTATTACAAGATGGCAAACCTGTTGCATACTTTTCTGAAAAAACTGAGTGGGCCTAGTCTGAACTATTCTACTTATGATAAAGAATTATATGCTCTTGTTCGGACTTTAGAAACATGGCAACATTACTTATGGCCCAAAGAATTTGTTATACATTCTGATCATGAATCTTTGAAACACATTAAAAGTCAAGAAAAACTGAACCGTAGACATGTTAAATGGGTTGAATTCATTGAGACTTTCCCTTATGTCATTAAACACAAGAAGGGTAAAGAAAATGTTATTGCTGATGCATTGTCTCGTCATTATACTATGCTTTCACAACTTGACTTCAAAATATTTGGTTTCGAGACCATCAAAGATCAATATGTGCATGATGCTGAATTTAAAGATGTATTGCAGAATTGTAAAGAAGGTAACATGGAACAAGTTTGTCGTTAATGATGGTTTTGTGTTTCGTGCTAACAAGCTATGCATTCCAGCTAGCTCTGTTCGTCTTCTGTTGTTGCAGGAGGCGCATGGAGGACTAATGGGACACTTTGGCGTGAAGAAGGCGGAGGATATACTTGCTACACATTTCTTTTGGCCGAAGATGAGACGGGATGTTGAGTGTTTTGTTGCTCGCTGCACTACATGTCAAAAAGCTAAGTCACGACTCAATCCTCATGGTTTATATATGCCTTTGCCTGTGCCTAGTGTTCCTTGGGAGGATATATCTATGGACTTTGTTTTAGGTTTACCTCGAACAAAGAAGGGGAGGGATAGCATATTTGTTGTCGTGGATAGATTCTCAAAAATGGCACACTTTATACCATGTCATAAAAGCGATGATGCTGTTAATGTTGCTGATTTGTTCTTTCGTGAAATTATTCGCTTGCATGGTGTGCCAAATACTATTGTTTCAGGTCGTGATACTAAATTTCTTAGCCACTTTTGGAGATGTTTATGGGCTAAGTTAGGGACTAAACTGCTTTTTAGTACTACTTGTCACCCCCAAACTGGTGGACAAACTGAAGTAGTCAATAGAATATTGTCTACTATGCTTAGGGCTGTTTTGAAGAATAATAAGAAAATGTGGGAACAATGCTTGCCTCATATTGAATTTGCTTATAATCGTTCATTGCATTCTACTACTAAGATGTGCCATTTTGAAATTTTGTATGGTTTCCTACCTCGTGCACCTATTGATTTGTTGCCTCTTCCATCTTCGGAGAAGGTTAATTTTGATGCTAAAGAACGTGCTGAATTGATTTTAAAAATGCATGAGTTAACTAAGGAAAACATTGAGCGTATGAATGCTAAATATAGACTTGCTGGAGATAAGGGTAGAAAACATGTTGTGTTTGCACCTGGAGATCTTGTTAGGTTACATCTGCGTAAGGATAGATTTCCTAATTTGCGCAAATCAAAGATAATGCCACCTACTGATGGTCCTTTTAAGGTGTTAGAGAAAATAAATGATAATGCATATAAACTTGAGTTGCCTACAGATTTTGGGGTTAGTCCCACTTTTAACATTGCAGATTTGAAGCCTTATTTGGGTGAGGAAGATGAGCTTCCGTCGAGGACGACTTCATTTCAAGTAGGGGAGGATGATGAGGACATCAATACCATTGTTACACCCACAGTCCCTGCTGCTATACATACTGGACCAATTACTAGAGTTCGCGCATGCCAATTGAATTATCAGGTACTTTCGTTTCTTGGTAATGATTCTAATGTTCATGAGAATATGATGCTGCCTAAATTGGATACATTTGTTTTGCTTACAAATGAAGGGCCTAGCTTGGAGAAGGATGATCATTGGAGCAACAACAAGCATGGAGTTGATGGCATGCGCAAGGGAGACAAGAACAGAGTTTCAAGTGATGATTTCAGGACTTTGGAGCCACCATAATGAGTGCATGAAGCCTTGGACGAAATATACAAGATGCCACTTCATAATTTTCGTCCAGAGGCTATTATAGGTGCTGCGTCACCCTTCTTTTTGGGCCAGGCCCATGTAATTTCGAAATACTTCAATATAGGCTGTTTTTAGAGTCCGTATGTGTGGGGAAACAAGAGTTAGGGTGGGTTTCGGACCCCTCCTCCAAGGGCCACGAAATTACCCCCTCTTCCCCCATATATACAGCCCCTAGGGCATCGTTCGCCATAGCTGCAACTTCGCGTACTTCGTTTGTGTTCAACGACCAGACCAAGGCGTCACAGAACCCCATCTTGATCAATAAAGCTTTCCTCTTATATTCGTAATATTCATATTGCAATCTTAGTTTCTTGCTTGTTCTTCGTTTGCCTGCAGGAAACAAACCTTCATGGTCAGGTTGATCGTGCTCCGGCATGGTCAATAACCTCTCAGAGTTGGTTTAGCGGTTGCTAAGGCGCGACGTCATCGCACGTTCGTAGTCGGATCGTCAAAGTCGACTTCCTCCAAAACGATAGCCACCATCTCATCGAAAGACGGGACACCTTTGCCTCTATCAGTGATTGACCATATAAAGCATCTATTCTTGGGTTTCGATGCGACGAAGAGCCTCCTCCTTGTGTCGTGATTGAACATGTAGTCTATCTAGTTTGTAATGGAAGGATGGTGCATTGTTCTATATGTTTTGTTCATATATCAGTCCGTAGCTGAGCTCACGGAAGGGTGGTAGAGGGTGGCAGAGTATACCTCAAGCATAAAATCGTTTGGAACTCAATTTTACAAGCCGGATCTTGCCTCTGAAATGTTGTCGAAGCCCGAGAGTGGGTTACGGGCGCATAAAACTTTTGGTTGTGATAGTATTGGGCGGTCATGGAGCTCCAATGGAGTTTTTGTGGGAAAATTGTTGCCGGTTTATGGATACAACATCGCGGGACAGACCGTGAATACAACTTTCAAGGTACGTTGATCGCACCGACGAGCCATCTTGCACAACTCGGAATGACCTATAATTTTTTGGGTGCATAAATGGAGTGAGGATGAACTGTTATGTACTATATGCTCCAAGAATAATGCATCCGCTGGTGAAAACGAGAGGGTGGTAGCGAGATGGGTGATTGACCATGTAAAGCATCAATTCTTGGGTTTCGATTCGATGAAGAGCCTCCTCCTTGTGTCGTGACTGAACATGTAGTCTATCTAGTTTGTAATGGAAGGATGGTGCATTGTTCTATATGTTTTTATTCATATATCAGTCCGTAGCTGAGCTCACGGAACGGTGGTAGAGGGTGGCAGAGTATACCTCAAGCATAAAATCGTTTGGAACTCAATTTTACAAGGCGGATCTTGCCTCTGAAATGTTCTCGAAGCCCGAGAGTGGGTTACGGGCACATAAAACTTTTGGCTGTGATAGTATTGGCGGGTCATGTTGCTCCAACGGAGTTTTTGTGGCAAAATTGTTGTCGGTTTATGATAGAGGCAAAGGTGTCCCGGCTTTCGATGAGATGGTGGTTATCGTTTAGGATGAAGTTGACTTTGACGATCCGACTACGAACATGCAATGACGTCGCGCCTTAGCAATCGCTAAACCAACTCCGAGAGGTTATTGACCACGCCGGAGCACGATCAACCTGACCACGAGGGTCTGTTTCCTGCAGGCAAACGAAGAACAAGCAAGAAACTAAGATTGCAATCTGGATATTGCGAATAAAAGAGGAAAGCTTTATTAATGAAGGTGGGGTTCTGTGACGCCTTGGTCTGGTCGTTGAACACAAACGAAGTACGCGAAGTTGCTGTTATGGCGAACTTTTGATCTAAACAAAACCCAAAGTCTAAATGACGCCCTAAGGGCTGTATATATGGAGGAAGAGGGGGGAATTTCGTGGCCCTTGAGGAAGGGGTCCGAAACCAAACCTAACTCTTGTTTCCCCACACATACGGACTCTAAAAACAGCCTATACTTAAGTATTTCGAAATTACATGGGCCTGGCCCAATAATAAGGTGATGCAGCACCTAGAATAGCCTCTGGACGAAATTTATGAAGTGGCATCTTGTATATTTCGTCCAAGGCTTCATTCACTCCTTATGGTGGCTTCAGAGTCCTGAAATCATCACTTGTAACTCCGTTCTTGTTCCCCTTGCGCATGCCATCAACTCCATGCTTGTACTTGCTCCAATGTTCATCCTTCTCCAAGCTAGGCCCTTCATTTGTAAGCAAAACAAATGTATCCAATTTAGGCAGCATCATATTCTCATGAACATTATAATCATTACCAAGAAACGAAAGTACCTGGTAATTTAATTGGCGTGCGCGAGCTCTAGTAATTGGTCCATCATATGTAACAGTAGGGGCTGTGGGTGTAACAATGGTATTGATGTCCTCATCATCCTCCCCTTCTTGAAATGCAGTCGTCCTCGACGGAAGCTCATCTTCCTCACCCAAATAAGGCTTCAAATCTGCAATGTTAAAAGTGGGACTAACCCCAAAATCTGCAGGCAGCTCAAGTTTATATGCATTATCATTTATTTTCTCTAACACCTTAAATGGACCATCAGCACGTGGCATTAGCTTTGATTTGAGCAAATTAGGAAACCTATCCTTACGCAAATGTAACCAAACAAGATCACCAGGTGCAAAGACAACATGTTTTCTACCCTTATCTCCAACAAGTTTATATTTAGCATTCATATGCTCAATGTTTTCCTTAGTTAACTCATGCATTTTTAAAATCAATTCAACACGTTCTTTAGCATCAAAATTAACCTTCTCCGAAGATGGAAGAGGCAACAAATCGATAGGTGCACGAGGTAGGAAACCATACACAATTTCAAAAGGGCACATCTTAGTAGTAGAATGCAATGAACGATTATAAGCAAATTCAATATGAGGCAAGCATTCTTCCCACATTTTCTTATTATTCTTCAAAACAGCCCTAAGCATAGTAGACAATGTTCTATTGACTACTTCAGTTTGTCCATCAGTTTGGGGGTGACAAGTAGTACTAAAAAGCAGTTTAGTCCCCAACTTAGCCCATAAACATCTCCAAAAGTGGCTAAGAAATTTAGTATCACGATCTGAAACAATAGTATTTGGCACACCATGCAAGCGAATAATTTCATGAAAGAACAAATCAGCAACATTAACAGCATCATCGCTTTTATGACATGGTATAAAGTGTGCCATTTTCGAGAATCTATCCACGACAACAAATATGCTATCCCTCCCCTTCTTTGTTCGAGGCAAACCTAAAACAAAGTCCATAGATATATCCTCCCAAGGAACACTAGGTACAGGCAAAGGCATATATAAACCATGAGGATTGAGTCGTGACTTAGCTTTTTGACATGTAGTGCAGCGAGCAACAAAACGCTCAACATCCCGTCTCATCTTTGGCCAAAAGAAATGTGTAGCAAGTACGTCCTCTGTCTTCTTCACGCCAAAGTGTCCCATTAATCCTCCTCCATGCGCCTCCTGCAACAACAAAAGACGAACAGAACTAGCTGGAATGCATAGCTTGTTAGCACGGAACACAAAACCATCATTAACAACGAACTTGTTCCATGAACTACCTTCTTTACAATTCTGCAAGACATCTTTAAATTCAGCATCATGCACATATTGATCTTTGATGGTCTCCAAACCAAATATTTTAAAATCAAGTTGTGAAAGCATAGTATAACGACGAGACAATGCATCAGCAATAACATTTTCTTTACCCTTCTTGTGTTTAATGACATAAGGGAAAGTCTCAATGAATTCAACCCATTTAGCATGTCTACGGTTTAGTTTAGCTTGACTTTTAATGTGTTTCAAAGATTCATGATCAGAATGTATAACAAATTCTTTGGGCCATAAATAATGTTGCCATGTTTCTAAAGTCCGAACAAGAGCATATAATTCTTTATCATAAGTAGAATAGTTCAGACTAGGCCCACTCAATTTTTCAGAAAAATATGCAACAGGTTTGCCATCTTGTAATAACACACCTCCTAATCCAATTCCACTAGCATCACATTCAAGCTCAAAAGTCTTATTAAAGTCAGGAAGTTGAAGTAAAGGAGCATGTGTCAACTTATCTTTCAATACCGTGAAGGCTTCTTCCTGTGCGGTACCCCAAACAAAAGGCACATCCTTCTTTGTAAGCTCATTGAGAGGTGCAGCAATGGTGCTAAAATCTCTCACAAAGCGCCTATAGAAACCAGCGATTCCAAGAAAACTCCTCACTTGTGTGACCGTTTTGGGCTGCGGCCAACTCTCAATAGCTTCAATCTTGGCTTTATCAACTTCAATTCCCTGTGGAGTAACAACATAGCCAAGAAAAGACACTCGGTCGGTGCAAAAGGTGCACTTCCCAAGGTTACCAAACAAACGTGCATCACATAGAGCATTAAAAACAGCACGTAAATGTTCCAAATGTTCTTCCAAAGATTTGCTATAAATCAGTATATAATCAACAAAATAGACTACCACAAATCATCCAATGAAAGCACGTAAAACTTCGTTCATTAATCTCATGAAAGTACTAGGTGCATTAGTTAACCCAAAAGGCATGACTAACCACTCATATAAACCAAACTTAGTTTTAAATGCTGTTTTCCATTCATCTCCCAATTTCATACGAATTTGATGGTATCCACTACGCAAATCAACTTTGGAGAATATTGTAGAGCCACTCAATTCATTAAGCATATCATCTAGCCTAGGAATAGGATGACGATAACGAATAGTAATATTATTAATGCCTCTACAATCAACACACATACGCGATGTACCATCCTTTTTAGGCACTAGTATAATAGGAACAGCACAAGGACTAAGAGATTCACGTATATAACCTTTGTCGAGCAGCTCCTGTACTTGACGCATAATCTCCTTCGTCTCCTCTGGATTGGTACGGTATGGTGCATGGTTGGGTAGCGATGCACCGGGAATTAAGTCAATTTGATGCTCAATCCCTCGAATAGGTGGTAATCCCGGTGGCACGTCTTGTGGAAAGACGTCAGCGAACTCCTGCAAAATGTTAGTAATAGCAGGAGGCAAAGAGGAAGGCACGTCCTCGAATGAAAATAATACCTCTTTGCACACAAAAGCATAGCAAACAGATTTGCTAACATCTAGATCATCAATATCAGATTTTGGTGGCAAATAAACATGCACTTTTCAATTTAATTTCAGAAGCAACACTAGATGGTTTATTATTAGGCTTCATTTGTTGCTCAAATTCTTTTGCCACAATCTGATTTTCACTCTTATTTTGCTCCTGTTTTTCTTTATTAGCTCGATTAATATCATCTTTCAAAATGGAATCAGGAGTCATAGGAAGCAAAGTAATATTTTTGTCCTTATGAACGAGAGTATACTGATTGTTTCTACCATGGTGTACAGAATTTTTATCAAATTGCCATGGTCTACCAAGTAATAAGGAACATGCTTGCATAGGTACCACATCACAATCAACATAATCAGCATATGTAGAGATACTAAAATGCACACGAACAGTACGTGTTACCTTAACCTTGCCGCTGTTGTTGAACCATTGGATGTAGTAAGGATGTGGATGTGGTCTTGTGATGAGGGATAGCTTCTCCACCATCTCCATGCTAGCCAAGTTGTTGCAGCTCCCTCCATCTATGATGACGCGAACAGAACGTTCCTTCATAACTCCCTTTGTATGGAACAAATTATGCCTCTGATTTTGCTCAGCTTGCGTGACCTGCACACTCAAAACACGTTGAGCAACCAAACATTCATACCTGTCAGCATCTTCAGGAGCCATGTATTGCGTCTCATGATCAGAATCATCTCCACCGTGTTCTTCATGTGTAAGAAGAGCCAAAGTCTCCTCATCATAGTCACTAGCGGACTCATACCCACCATCCTCAGTAGCAATCATCACACGCTGAGATGTGCATTCGCGCGCAAAATGTCCTCTTCCCTTACAACGACGACAAATAATATCACTTGTGTGCCCTGTAGACGCCATGGAAGAAGCAGAGCTCTGTGCAGGCCCGGCAGGTGTGCTCTTGGCAGATAGTGGTGGTTGTGCCTGCTTTCTTGTATCACGGTTGGAGGTGGCAGCCGACGGAGGTGCCGGTGTAGCAGAACGTGTGGAAGTAGATGATGCACGTGGTGTCCATGGTGAAGGTCGACCTGCAGAAAAGTTAGTTCGCGCCAATGCCTGTCAATCCTGCACTTCACGTTCAGCTTTACAAGCAAGATGGAATAAACGAGTGATATTATTATAATCCTTATAATCTAGAATGGTTTGAATCTCTCTATTTAATCCACCCAGAAAACGTGCAAGCATAGCTTCATTCTCCTCATCAATACCACATCGAATCAATCCAGTTTGTAATTCCTGATAATATTCTTCTACAGAATTTTTTCCTTGTCGTAAGCGCTGCAATTTTTGAAGTAATTCACGTTGATAATATGGCGGAACCCAACGAGTACGCATAGCAGTTTTCAAAGCAGCCCAAGTAGCTGGAACAGGATATAATCTACAATATTCAGACCACCAAACACATGCAAAGCTAGTGAAAGCACAAACAGCAGCAGGAACACGTCTCTCCTCAGGATATTGTAAACATGTAAATCGTTGTTCAGTTTCTAACTCCTAAGTAAGATATATATCAGGAACATATCTACCCTCAAATGGTGGAATGTTCAATTTCAGATTAGGGAGATGGTCATGATTTCGTACCTGAGGGGGAGCCCTAACATTACCATTATTTGCATGTGGACGACCTGGTGGTTGTGGTGCTGGTGGTTGCACGTAGTTCTGATGTTGATCAACCTCATCCTCGTAATCTCCCACATAATCATCCTCCTCCGCATCAGCAGCAGGAGCCACAGAAGTATCAACAGCAGCACCAACAGGTTGGCCAAGCGCAAGAGGAACACGGGTCGCTCGGCGGAGGGTTGTTTCGCGATGTGGAGGTAGTCGTTGTTGTTGTTGTAGAGGTGCGTTAGGTGCAGCCGGTGGTGGTGGTGGTAGACGCGCGAGCAATTCATTAAACTTGTTATCGAGCTTTGTTTCGAACGCCTTCTCAATGCCATCTATCTTCTCCATGGCCTCTTCAAATCTATTTAGCACCTCTTCCACCTGTCCACTCATCATTTGTTGAAACTTATCATGTAACGCTTTGTTTGTCATGTTCTCCCAGTCAGTCTCGTCGGCTTGTGATCCTGCCATGGTTAGCAGCAATAGGAACACACAAGAATATGATTCTACAGACTACTAGGAAGTGGTGGTGGTGGTGTGGTGGACAGTCACAAATCCGTCAAGCAAATCTCAAATTCTTACCAGTTCTTACCAAGCAGCAGGCGGTGATCGGCAACCGTTGTAGTCAAAACTCTCAAAGCTTGGATAGAGCGATTACCAGGGAGAGTCAAACGCACGACGTAGATGTATGTGGAGCTAGGAAGGCTTATAATACGGTAGCAAAAAGGGTCAGCAATAATCAATTCACAGATGCAAAGTTGAATAAACGCTCAACGACGGTACTGTGCTGGTCCTAGGCTAGACCGTACTAGAGACGCGAGCCTAGAACACTAACAAAGTCACGGCGCTGCACGTAAACAAGGGAGAAGCACACTCTGAATTTTTTTTCTTTTTTTTTTTCACTTTTTTTTGCACTATTTTTTTCCTCTTTTTTTTGCTCCGCAACAATTTTTTTTCGAAAAAGTCTACAAATGTCCTAAAAACTGCCTAGCCAGAATTTTCCAGACTTAGTTTTTTTTTAAACTGGAACTATTTTTCTTTTGCGGGTAGCACGAAAGTTGAGGAGTCCTTCTCTGTCACGACTCGGAGTATCGCGTGGTCTGGAAATCAAGAACAAAGCAACAATTACTGGACTCGGACTAGGACTCGTGGCGGAGATGAATCTGGTGGAAACTCGGACTGGTGGCGGATATTTGCAGGGCGATGGAACACAGACTGGTGGCGAATCTGTGATGGAGGTGGACTCAGATTAGCGTGATGGCGGTGGATATGTGGTATATGGTAGCGGCGATGACGATGGTGGTATATGGCAGCGGTGATGACGATGGTGGTATATGGCAGCGGTGATGATGATGATGCGGTGGTGATATATGGCAGCGGCGACGTGACAACCTGTGAAACGAACTCGAAACTCTAAAGGACTAGACGCTAAGACCAGCAACTTGACACGACGATGCAACCGCAAATTCAACAAAGCAAATACAGAAAAGATTATGCAAAGGCTCAGATTGGTTTGGGTAGGATGAACTAACCCTAAATTTTTTTTTTGGTTTTTTTCGTGGACTATAGGTATGAAGAATAGACTCGATCTTAAACTACGAAAAACTGTAAAATCTCACCGAGCAACCTGGAAATCTGATACCACTTGATAGAGGCAAAGGTGTCCCGTCTTTCGATGAGATGGTGGCTATCGTTTAGGATGAAGTCGACTTTGACGATCCGACTACGAACGTGCAATGGCGTCGCGCCTTAGCAATCGCTAAACCAACTCCGAGAGGTTATTGACCATGCCGGAGCACGATCAACCTGACCATGAGGGTCTGTTTCCTGCAGGCAAACGAAGAACAAGCAAGAAACTAAGATTGCAATCTGGATATTGCGAATAAAAGAGGACAACTTTATTAATGAAGGTGGGGTTCTGTGACGCCTTGGTCTGGTCGTTGAACACAAACGAAGTACGCGAAGTTGCTGCTATGGAGAACTTTTGATCTAAACAAAACCCAAAGTCTAAACGACGCCCTAAGGGCTGTATATATGGAGGAAGAGGGGGGAATTTCGTGGCCCTTGAGGAAGGGGTCCGAAACCAACCCTAACTCTTGTTTCCCCACACATACGGACTCTAAAAACAGCCTATACTTAAGTATTTCGAAATTACATGGGCCTGGCCCAATAATAAGGTGACGCAGCACCTAGAATAGCCTCTGGACAAAATTTATGAAGTGGCATCTTGTATATATCGTCCAAGGCTTCCTTCACTCCTTATGGTGGCTTCAGAGTCCTGAAATCATCACTTGTAACTCCGTTCTTGTTCCCCTTGCGCATGCCATCAACTCCATGCTTGTACTTGCTCCAATGTTCATCCTTCTCCAAGCTAGGCCCTTCATTTGTAAGCAAAACAAATGTATCCAATTTAGGCAGCATCATATTCTCATGAACATTAGAATCATTACCAAGAAACGAAAGTACCTGGTAATTTAATTGGCGTGCGCGAGCTCTAGTAATTGGACATTTGTGTTTTGTCTAATTGTAGGTGTATCGGACATTTGTACAATCCACATATGAAGATAGGGGAAAAGGAGAAGTTTAAGTTCTGTTCAAAAAGTCCTCTCACGTCACTTTTGGGCCAAGAGAAGATAGAGTCCAAGTCTCTCACGTTCTGGATTCAGATTCAGACTGCACAGACATACCTGACTCAAAACGCCAAGAACTTTTTCATACGGACTCCGAATGATGAGGACATCAATACCATTGTTACACCCACAGCCCCTGCTGCTATACATACTGGACCAATTACTAGAGCTCGCGCACACCAATTGAATTATCATGTACTTTCATTTCTTGTTTATGATTCTAATGTTCATGAGAATATGATGCTGCCTAAATTGGATACATTTGTTTTGCTTACAAATGAAGGGCCTAGCTTGGAGAAGGATGATCATTGGAGCAAGAACAAGCATGGAGTTGATGGCTTGCGCAAGGGAGACAAGAACAGAGTTTCAAGTGATGATTTCAAGACTCTGAAGCCACCATAAGGAGTGCATGAAGCCTTGGACGAAATATACAAGATGCCACTTCATAAATTTCGTCCAAAGGCTATTCTAGGTGCTGCGTCACCTTATTATTGGGCCAGGCCCATGTAATTTCGAAATACATAAGTATAGGCTGCTTTTAGAGTCCGTATGTGTGGGGAAACAAGAGTTAGGGTTGGTTTCGGACCCCTTCGTCAAGGGCCACGAAATTCCCCCCTCTTCCTCCATATATACAGCCCTTAGGGCATCGTTTAGACTTTGGGGATTTGTTTAGTTAAAAGTTAGCCATTGCAACTTCGTGTAGTTCGTTTGTGTCCAACGACCAGACCAAGACCACTTTCGGATCCCCACCATTATCAAGAATTCATATATATTCGCAATATTCAGATTGCTTTATCATATTCTTGCTTGTTCTTCGATTGCTTGCAGGAATAGACCTTCGTGGTCAGGTTGATTGTGCTCCGGCGTGGTCAATAACCTCTCGGAGTTGGTTTAGCGATTGCTAAGGTGCAACGTCGTGCACGTTTGTAGTCGGATCGCCAAAGTCGTCTCCAGCTAATCGATAGTTATCATCTCATCGAAAGATCGGGAGACCCTCGCCTCTATTACCGAATTGGGTGATTCTTTTTTTGTTGGAAAGTAGATTTCATCCTCTTTCCAAACCAATTGGAATCACCTTTAAATTCGTCCGGAGTGTTGCGATATGGACGAAACAATCTGACGCTGCAGCAGAATCCGAGTCAAACAACAAGTTCAAAGGTGTTGCATCACCTCCACTTGGTCCCATGAGCCTTGTACGACCTAGGGTTGGTTTTAGGCTGCCTTGGGACGTCCTCCCACCTCCTTGGCCGCCACCCCTTACTCCTATATAAGTAGATCCATCTAGTAGCTTTTTCCTTGGGATTTTTTTAGTTAAAAGTTAGCCGTTGCAACTTCGTGTACTTCGTTTGTGTCCAACGACCAGACCAAGACCGCTTACGGATCCCCACCATTATCAATACTTCATATATATTCGCAATATTTAGATTGCATTATCATATTCTTGCTTGTTCTTCGATTGCTTGCAGGAATAGACCTTCGTGGTCAGGCTGATCGTGCTTCCGGCATCGTCAGTAACCTCAGGAGATTGGTTTAGCGATTGCTAAGGCGCAACGTCGTGCACGTTTGTAGTTGGATCGTCAAAGTCATCTCCACCAAATCGATAGTTATCATCTCATCGAAAGATCGGGACACCCCGCCTCTATCAAGTGGTATCAGTTTTCAGGTTGCTCGGTGAGAATTTCCAGTTTCCCCTAGATTAGATTTATTTTCTTACCTATTGTCCAAGAAAAAGCCACAAAAAAGTTAGATCTATTCATCCTTTTTGTCCAAGCCAGTCTGAGCCTTTGCAATTTTCTTTTCATTGTTTGCATTATTGAATTATCGGTTGCATCGCCGTGTCGAGTTGCTGGTCTTAGTCTCTAGTTCGTTTAGAGTTTCGAGTCCTGTTCACATTAGTCACGTCGCCGCTGCATCGTTATCCCTTCCGCTGTCCACCACATCATCCATCAATTTCCACCACATGTTATCCATAGTTCATTATCACAATCATGGTTGAGGTCGTTCACATCTTCGCTTGATCCAATCTGCATCTTATCTAGTTTGTCTTGGAAAGAGGGAGAGAAAAAAAAGACAGAGAAAAAAAAGAAAAAACGAAAAAAAGAGAGAAAGAAAAGAAAAAAAAAGTGTGAGGAAAAAAAAGAGAAAAAAAACAAAATTCGGATCTATCTAGACTCAATCTCGTAGTTGAATTCGGATTGGAATCTGTTTTGCGCATTGTTCAGTAAAACAGACATAACTTCTTCATACGAAGTCTGTTTTGGCTCCGCGAGTACTCAAAAAGCGACGAGCCGCATCTAAGTAGTTGCAGAGGTTAGTTCAATATTTGACACCTCAAAATCGTCTTCTAAATAGGTCTTTTTGCCCTCCGAAGTTCGTGGACACAGTTTATTCCAGTTTTTCAGGCCAGTTTTCGAATTCTTTGACTCCTCATATCAATTCGGAATTGAGTGATTCTTTTCGCATTGGAAAGCTTGAGCTAGTAGCATTCTTTGAAAAAAATTATCAAAAAATTTGATGATGAGGACATGACTACCTTGGATACGACCAAAAATATTGCATACATGCATATTTGTCAGGTGATTTCTAGTGTCAACAATTCAATAATCTATTTATATTATCCAGAACAAAAATACTTCACACACGTTTGTGTTTTGTCTAATTGCAGGTGTATGGGACATTTGTACAATCCACATATGAAGATAAGGGAAAAAGAGAAGTTTAGGTGCTGTTCAAAAAGTCCCTTCACGTCACTTTTGGGCCAAGAGAAGATAGAGTCCAAGTCTCTCACGTTCTGGATTCAGATTTGGACTGCACAGACATACCTGACTCAAAACGGCAAGAACTTTTTCATACGGACTCCGAATTGGGTGATTATTTTTTTGTTGGAAAGTAGATTTCGTCCTCTTTCCAAACCAATTGGAATCACCTTTAAATTCGCCCGGAGCTTCGAGATATGGACGAAACAATCTGACGCTGCAGCAGAATCCGAGTCAAACAACAAGTCCAAAGGTGTTGCATCACCTCCACTTGGGCCCATGAGCCTTGTACGACCTAGGGTTGGTTTTAGGCTGCCTTGGGACGTCCTCCCACCTCCTTGGCCACCACCCCTTACTCCTATATAATTAGATCCATCTAGTAGCTTTTTCCTTGGGATTTGTTTAGTTAAAAGTTAGCCATTGCAACTTCGTGTACTTCGTTTGTGTCCAACGACCAGACCAAGACCGCTTACGGATCCCCACCATTATCAATACTTCATATATATTCGCAATATTCAGATTGCTTTATCATATTCTTGCTTGTTCTTCCATTGCTTGCAGGAATAGACCTTCGTGGTCAGGTTGATTGTGCTCCGGCGTCGTCAATAACCTCTCGGAGTTGGTTTAGCGATTGCTAAGGCGCAACATCGTGCATGTTTGTAGTCGGATCGTCAAAGTCGTCTCCACCAAATCAATAGTTATCATCTCATCGGAAGATCGGGACACCCTCGCCTCTATCAAGTGGTATCAGTTTTCAGGTTGCTCGGTGAGAATTTCCAGTTTCCCCTAGATTAGATTTATTTTCTTACCTATTGTCCAAGAAAAAGCCACAAAAAAGTTAGATCTATTCATGCTTTTGTCCAAGCCAGTCTGAGCCTTTGAAATTTTCTTTTCATTATTTGCATTATTGAATTATCGGTTGCATCGTCGTGTCGAGTTGCTGGTCTTAGTGTCTAGTACTTTAGAGTTTCGAGTTTTGTTCATAGTTTGTCACGCCACCGCCGCACCATCTTCATTGTCGTTGCCATATACCACCACCGCGTCATTATTGCATCCGCTGTCCACCACCGCCATCCATCAATTTCCACCACGTACTCCCCATCAGTCATTGTCATAATCATACTTGAGGTCGTTCGCGTCATCACTAGATCCAATCTGCATCTTATCTAGCTTGTTTGTGAAAAAAAAGAGAAAGAAAAAAAAGAAAAAAAAAGTGAGAGAGAAAAAGAGGAAAAAAAGTGAAAAAAATCCGTGAAAAAAAGAGAAATAAAGATATTCAGAGTGTGCTCCGCCTTTGTTACGCGTCGCGCCGTGATTTTTTTAGTGTTCTAGGCTCGCGTCTCTAGCACGGTCTAGCCTAGGACCAGCACAGTACCGTCGTTGAGTGTTTATTCAACATTGCGTCTCTGAATTGATTATTGCTGATCTTTTGCTACCATATATTTGGCCTTCCA
Source organism: Aegilops umbellulata (assembly GCA_032464435.1). Taxonomy (NCBI): domain Eukaryota; kingdom Viridiplantae; phylum Streptophyta; class Magnoliopsida; order Poales; family Poaceae; genus Aegilops; species Aegilops umbellulata. The sequence goes on along the minus strand of CP136058.1, from coordinate 199,328,104 downwards.
AGCTCCTCATATTTCTACACCGTGTATACATACGCTCACCTGGCAATCGCTTTACTCAATCTTCGGAGTTATTTGACACCGCTGGTTGCCGGTCACCACCTGCTGCATGGTAAGAACTTGTAAGACTTTGATATTTGCTATAATGTGAGCGTTTTACCACCACATCCTAGTAGTTCATAGGAACATTATTCTCGGATTTTGTTTCTTGTTTTTCTACTAAATATGGCAGGTTCCAGAGTCAGTTGGGCTTCATCAATCGTGGGAGACTTGCCACCAGCTCCGAAAATACAACCACCGTCACAAGAGGTGCAAAGACATAAGAATACGCACAATCAGGTTTTTGTTTCCATGCCACCTTTTAATGGTCGTTTTAAGCCTGATTTATATATTGAATGGGAGTTCAAAATAAATGTTATATTTGCTTCCCATGATTTTTCGGAACATAAAAAAGTTAAGCTTGCGGTTGGTTCTTTCACTAGTTTTGCTACTGTTTGGTGGAGTGAACATTGTCGGTTATACCCTGATTATGTACCTACTACTTGGGATGATTTAAAACTTGTCATGAGAGATAGATTCGTCGATGTTTATTATACTCGTGGCATGATTAAAAAACTACAACATTTAAAACAAGGTAGTGACACTGTAAGAAAATATTATGATGATTTACAAACTACCTTGTTGCATTCCTTTTTAGAGGAAAGTGAAGAAGATTTTATGGATAGATTTTGGGGAGGATTAAACCGTGATATACAGGAGATACTAATTCATGAAGAATGTTATCCTATGGACCATTTGTTTCATCTTGCTTGCAAAGCTGAACAGGAAATAAAGAGGCATGATGCCCACAAGACAAACAAGCATAAGGTGCACATCCAAGGAGTTGAGACGGTCCTTCCTTTTACCACTGTGCCTACTATGACAACAACATCCGTTGTTGTGAGCACTGCATCAGCTCCATATTATGACCCGTCACTGTCGAGAGTTCCAACATCATCTGAGTTGATAACACGAGGTAATGACAAAGGTACTGATCTTCTAACTTCGCATGCGAATGATGAATGCCTTGTCAATTTAAATACACCATGTGATGCTCTAGCCACTACATTGATCACACCACCTATTTTAGATGATTATGCTGATGATTTGACTTTGCCATGTGATCAAACAACTGCAATATCAAGAATTTTAAGTGCACCCATTGAATTAACCGTCGATGTGAAAGAACCATGTGAATCAGACACTAAAACAAATTTGGATCAACTACGTTTGAAAATAATTGTGCCAATGTTTAATCATTTTGATATGACCTCTAATCTTGGTGATGATTCTGTGTCAAATGACTTATTGCATGTTGGCTTATTTAAGCATGTTGTAGCATGTAAATTTTATGCAAGTAAGGTTTATTCACCAATATTGGGATGGTTTAATGATGAATATTGTCAATCTTTTCATATGGATAAGAGCTTCACTTATATGTGCAAACTGAGTTGCAATACTTTCATACCTTCTACTTCTTGTGATAATATTTTGGCTTTATATTTTATTCACTATGAAAGTTACTCATGTATACATGTGTCATATGTGCAAATTCCACGGGAAGTAAAAATTGATAACATATACATATACAACATGTACACCTTGTCTCTTTTGTTAGCCACATTTCAGATAAAGCAACGCCGAGGACGGCTTTATTTTCAAGAAGGGGAGGATGATGAGGACATGACTACCTTGGATACGACCAAAAATATTGCATACATGCATATTTGTCAGGTGATTTCTAGTGTCAACAATTCAATAATCTATTTATATTATCCAGAACAAAAATACTTCACACACTTTTATGTTTTGTCTATTTGCAGGTGTATGGGACATTTGTACAATCCACATATGAAGATAAGGGAAAAAGAGAAGTTTAGGTGCTGTTCAAAAAGTCCCTTCACGTCACTTTTGGGCCAAGAGAAGATAGAGTCCAAGTCTCTCACGTTCTGGATTCAGATTCAGACTGCACAGACATACCTGACTCAAAACGGCAAGAACTTTTTTCATACGGACTCCGAATTGGGTGATTATTTTTTTGTTGGAAAGTAGATTTCGTCCTCTTTCCAAACCAATTGGAATCACCTTTAAATTCGTCCGGAGCGTTGAGATATGGACGAAACAATCTGACGCTGCAGCAGAATCCGAGTCAAACAACAAGTCCAAAGGTGTTGCATCACCTCCACTTGGGCCCATGAGCCTTGTACGACCTAGGGTTGGTTTTAGGCTACCTTGGGACGTCCTCCCACCTCCTTGGCCGCCATCCCTTGCTCCTATATAAGTAGATCCATTGATAGAGGCGGGGTTGTCCCGATCTTTCGATGAGATGATAACTATCGATTTGGTGGAGTCGACTTTGACGATCCGACAACAAACGTGCACGACGTTGCACCTTAGCAATCGCTAAACCAACTTCGAGAGGTTATTGACCACGCCGGAGCACGATCAACCTGACCACGAAGGTCTATTCCTGCACGCAATTGAAGAACAAGCAAGAATATGATAAAGCAATCTGAATATTGCGAATATATATGAAGTATTGATAAAGGTGGGGATCCGGAAGCGGTCTTGGTCTGGTCGTTGGACACAAACGAAGTACACGAAGTTGCAATGGCTAACTTTTAACTAAACAAATCCCAAAGTCTAAACGACGCCCTAAGGGCTGTATATATGGGGGAAGAGGCGGGGATTTCTTGGACCTTGAGGAAGGGGTCCGAAACCAACCCTAACTCTTGTTTCCCCACACATACGGACTCTAAAAACAGCCTATACTTAAGTATTTCGAAATTACATGGGCCTGGCCCAATAATAAGGTGATGCAGCACCTAGAATAGCCTCTGGACGAAATTTATGAAGTGGCATCTTGTATATTTCGTCCAAGGCTTCATTCACTCCTTATGGTGGCTTCAGAGTCCTGAAATCATCACTTGTAACTCCGTTCTTGTTCCCCTTGCGCATGCCATCAACTCCATGCGTGTTCTTGCTCCAATGTTCATCCTTCTCCAAGTTAGGCCCTTCATTTGTAAGCAAAACAAATGTATCTAATTTAGGCAGTATCATATTCTCATGAACATTAGAATCATTACCAAGAAACGAAAGTACCTGGTAATTTAATTGGCATGCGCGAGCTCTAGTAATTGGTCCAGTATGTATAGCAGCAGGGGCTGTGGATGTAACAATGGTATTGATGTCCTCATCATCCTCCCCTTCTTGAAATGAAGTCGTCCTCGACGGAAGCTCATCTTCCTCACCCAAATAAGGCTTCAAATCTGCAATGTTAAAAGTGGGACTAACCCCAAAATCTGCAGGCAGCTGAAGTTTATATGCATTATGATTTATTTTCTCTAACACCTTAAATGGACCATCAGCACGTGGCATTAGCTTTGATTTGCGCAAATTAGGAAACCTATCCTTACGCAAATGTAACCAAACAAGATCACCAGGTGCAAAGACAACATGTTTTCTACCCTTATCTCCAGCAAGTTTATATTTAGCATTCATACGCTCAATGTTTTCCTTAGTTAACTCATGCATTTTTTAAATAAATTCAGAACGTTCTTTAGCATCAAAATTAACCTTCTCCGAAGATGGAAGAGGCAACAAATCAATAGGTGCACGAGGTAGGAAACCATACACAATTTCAAAAGGGCACATCTTAGTAGTAGAATGCAACGAACGGTTATAAGAAAATTCATTATGAGGCAAGCATTCTTCCCACATTTTCTTATTATTCTTCAAAACAGCCCCAAGCATAGTAGACAAAGTTCTATTGACTACTTCAGTTTGTCCATCAGTTTGGGGGTGACAAGTAGTACTAAAAAGTAGTTTAGTCCCCAACTTAGCCCATAAACATCTCCAAAAGTGGCTAAGAAATTTAGTATCACTGTCGGGGGATATCGGCCTCCACGAGCACCTATGGGGACGGAGCCCCTTGTCGGTTCGAAGGGGGCGGAGGTTGCACAAAGAGCAGATCGAGGCGACACACACACACAACGATTTTACCCAGCTTCGGGCCTCATGGATGCGTAAAACCCTACTGCTGCTTGTCTGGTTGATTGGAGCTCTTGCTCTGGAGCGCAAGAAGCTACAGTAAGTTGGAGTTGGACGTAGACGAGGGTCTACTGGGCGTCCTCCTGGTTTTTCTGTCTCTCCTCTCTAGGGTTCGATCGGGGTCCGGGGTCTGGATCTCCCGGCCCTGGTCCCCCCCTCTACGTGCGCATGGGCCTCCTTTTATATGCTAAGGGGTTTCCCACAGGTAGCGACGTAGGTGAGGGTAAAAATGGCAAGGAACTGTGTGAACAGTGGCCGCACAGTGCTATCGCACCTAACTCTGACGGCGGGGGACAAAGGCATTAAATGCCCGTCTGGATCGCTTGAACAGTGCCGAGGCGGACCATTAGGGGCGCCTCCGCTTGCCACGCGGGCGACTCCGCCAACGTCGCATGCCACGTGCGAGCCCCAGGTTGCGCGGCGCCCCGCCACGTGTCTCTGGGGAAGCCCCAGAGTGACGCGTGGGCAGGTGAGCTGGAGCGCATGCCTGAGGTGGTGGTTAGCCGTGGCGAGTGGCTTGCCGCGGTGGTCGTCTTGCCGCACCTGAGAGCTTGCCGCTCGTCAGGCCTTGCCGAGGCGCGCGGAGCGCCGCGGCGGGCTTCTCTTGGTGCGCCTTGGCTTGGCCGTCCCGGCGAGCTCCTCCCGCCGGGGCCTTGGTGCTTCGGCTTAGTCGTCCCGGCAAGCTCCTCTTGCCGGGGCCTTGTCGCCTTGGCCCGGCAAGCTCCTCTTGCCGGACCTCGCCTTCTCGGCCCGGCAAGCTCCTCTTTCCAGGGCTTGGTCTTCTAGGCTCGATCACTTGGCCTTCGTCCGGCCCAGAAAGGGTCGTGGAGGCTCTTGTCGCTCCCCTGGCCGGCCTTGCCGCGGTACGCTACTACTGCCCGTGCACAAGTTCGGGGTACTAAGGTACCCCTACTTTAGTACACCGACAGGAGCCCCCGGGTCTGGGCCATACACGGTGCCGTGCGTTGTTGGGCCAGGCCCTAACAGTGCACGGGCACGCGTGGCCTGGGTTGCGTTGCTCCTTAACTCCGTGCTCGTCGCGCCCTGCCCAAGTGGCGCGCGCTTATCGCGGCGTCGTGGGGGACGAGGCGTGCGAGGCGTGCGTGACGTGGGTGGCGCGCGCGGGGCTGAGGCCCGCAGGCATGCGTCACGTCGGGCATGACCTCTTCATTTGGAAAGGCGGAACGTCCGCCCCCACTCCTTCCCCCCTTTATAAGCGGAGGGGAATAGGGGCAGCTCGCCATTTCGCTGGTTGCTGTTCCTCGAAAATCTCCGCCACTTCCTCCTTGCTAGAGAAAGCAGCGATTCGCCCTCGCAGCCCCCGGCGCCGCCAACGCCAACAATTCCCCATACCTGTTTCCGCCATGGCCCCGAAGAGCGACAAGGCGAAGGGGAAAGCCGTGAAGTCGGCCGAGGCGCTGCGGCTGGAAGCGCTTCGGAAGGAGACGACGACGTTCCCCCCTCAGCTCGATGCGCTGAGGCTGAAGAACGAATACCTCCTCTTCTGGTCGACGGCGACGCGAGCGCATCCGCGCACGCGAGTTCTTCCCGCCATCGCCTAGAAGCTGTACCCGACCGGGTACCCTTTCTTCGCCGTGTTCTTCCTCTGCGAGCTCTGCCCGCCTTTTTCCGAGTTCTTCTGCGACATCATGCACACCTACAACCTCCACCTCCTTGACTTCACCCCCAACGCCGTTCTAACAATGGCGGTTTTCGCACACCTTTGCGAGAACTTTGTCGGAGTTCGCCCCAACGTAGCCCTCTTCCGGCAATTCTTTACTCCTCGGGTGGAGAAAGGAGAGCCGCTGTCCGGCGGAGTTGCCTGGATCTCCAGGACCGGCAAGAAAGAGGCCTACTTGGAGGGGGAACTCCGTGGCAGATGGGAGGAGTGGAGGGCCGAGTGGTGCCTGATCGTCGAGGAGAATCCACCGTCGTTCACCGTCGTGCGCCAAACTCTAGTGGTGCGCGGCCGCGACTGGAGCGACCTGGCCCCGGACGACGCCAAGCTGAAGATTGCTGCCACCCGAATCCTGCGCCTCAGGTTTGCCGGGCTCACCGTCGGCGCCGTCTGCGCGGATTTCCTTCGCCGGCGTATTGCCCCCCTGCAGGAGAGGGGGAAGCCGGCTTGGGAATTCCAGAACGCGGCGGACATCATGAGGCTGCGCCCGGGCCTTAACTACAACTTCACCGTTCTGGAGCTCGACGGAGTGTTGAAGGAGCTGTTCAAGCACGACTCTGAGCACCCAGAATGGTTCAGGTTGCCGCCGGGCGTCGTCCCCCGGTGCAACAACTCGGCGCTCAGTCGCATCCTCGCGATGATGCCGCTGTCCGACTCGCACGGGATTGACGCGACCTGGCAGGAGCCGGCGGACGACGTCGTGCAAGCCTTCTTCGACAACTTGGAGGAGGTGCCGGTCGACCCCGACGAGAAGAGGGGCCTCACGCGGGACACCACCCCCGAGGAGCTGGCCTACATCGCCTCCAGGATGGAGGAGGCGGCGGCCGCCGCGGCCGCGGGCGAGTCTGGCTTCACCCTGGCCGAGGCAGACGCGGCGGAGGCGGAGAGCCTCGCCGACCAAATGGAGCTCGCCGGCGCGGAGGAGCCAGCCGGGCACGGTGGTGCGGGCGAGCCTGCCCAGGACGCGAGTGGCTTGCCGGAGGCTGACGCGCCCTCCTCGCAGCTCCCGTGCAGCTCGTCGCAGGCGGAGCCCCCTGCCCAGCCGAGGAGGCGTCTCCGCAGGGCCGGGGAGGTGGTGCGGCAGGCCGACCAGCAACCGCAGCCCCGGGTGACGCGCGCCTCCGAAGCAGCGGGAGCGGGGTCCTCACGGGCCACGGCTTCTGCTCCTGCCGCTCCCCGTTCCGCGGCGGCAACGGGGGCGGGGTCGTCCACCGCCCCCGCCAAGCGGTCCCGGGAACCCACTCCCCTGTCTCCTCGTGCCTGGAGCAAGCCGGTTTTTGATTATTCTGCGCTCAGCTCCGACGATGAAGAGGAGGACGGAGAGTAAGTTCCTGGTAGAGCTTGTATCTTCTTGATTTCTGTTGCTTCGTCTTGTTTCGCAGCCCATTCATCCTCCCCTGAAACCGTTCCCTTTTCAGGACTCTGGCCCAGAGGAGGGCGAAGAGGGCCAAGGTCCCGCTGGTCGTCCTTGAGGACGAATCTCCCCCGGCAACTGGGGAGGTGCCGGAGGCGACCTTGCCGGACTCGACAGCGGGTCCGCAGGGCAACCCACAGCGCAGCCTCCAGGGTGAGTGCACGGCTAGCTCTTGCCGTTTGGCGCGCACGTGAGCTTCCCTTCTCTCTATTGACATGTGTCTGTTGTTGTTGTCGTTGGGTAGGAGCAGAGCAGCCCCAGCAGGCGACCCCGGGGGGCACTCCTGCCGCACCGTCCGTGTCGACCACCCCGCCTAGGGAGAAATCTCCGGCAAGGGAGGAGCCCCCGGCAGGGGAGACCTCCCCGGCAAGGGAGGAGCCCCCGGCAAGGAAGACCTCTCCGGCAAGGGAGGGATCTCCGGCGAGGGACGCGGCCAGCGATCCCCCGGCAGCGGAGGGCGCGGCCACGGACCCTGCCACCGGTAAGCCCCCCTGCACGGAAAACTTCCCCTGGCTATCTTCCCTTATGAGCTTCTTCGTCGGCTGTTCAGCTGACTCTTCTCCCCTCTTCCGGCCATCAGACCCGCCCACCGCGGACCCGATGGAGACCGAGGTCGTCATCGAGGAGGGCGCGCGTGGCGACGCCGACGACGTCGTCGTCATCGAGGAGGCGGAAGGCACCGACGACCCCGCAGGCGGCGGGGAGGCCGAAGCCACCAAGGCCGCCGCGGCAGCAGGCCGCGAGGGGACCGGCGACCGCGCCGACGGCCCCGGGGAGGCCGGGGCGTCAAGCGCCCCGCAGTCCGGCGATCCCGCTGCTGCCACCGCGTCGGACCCCTAGGAGCCCCCTGCGGGGGCCTACCTGAAGGCCGGCGATGGCGTCTTCATCAGGCTCCCCTGAGAGCCTAGCTCCAGGGCGCCGGTCGAGGGGGAGGCCTTGGACGGAGAAGTGCTCGCCTCCGTCGGGCTGACAGTGGTCGACGCGCCAAGCACCGGTGGCGGCGAGCCCGAGGAGGAGCGGCTGCTCCGGAAGCTTGTGTCGCTCTACCGCGCCCGGCAGGCCAAGGTGGAGCGCCAGGAGGCACTCGTCGCGAAGGCCAGCGCGGACATGGAGAAGCGTGCCGGGGAGCTCCGGGAGCTCAACCAGGAGGCTCTCCGGTCTTTGGCGGAGGAGCGGAGGCTGCTCGACGAGGCGCGGACGGCCTTCCTCCTCGAGAAGGCAGAGGCCGAAGAGCAGCAGAGGCTTGCCGCTGCGGGGCTATCCGCGCGGGAAAGCGAACTGGTGCAGCAGAGGGCCAGCCTTGCCAGCCATGAGGAGGAGGTTGCCGCGCGCGAGCAGGCGCTCGGCGGGGCCCTGCAGGAAGCGCAGGACGCTGCCGCGGCCGCCGAGGTCGCCAAGGGGGAGCTGGAGGCGAGGGTGGCGCAGCTCGTCAGCGACCTCAAGGCGAGCGGCGAGGAGCTTGCCGCGCTCAAACAGGAGCGCGAGAAGGGCGCTCACACCCTTGGCGAGCTGCAGGGCCGCTTCGCCGAGAAGACCCAGGAGCTCGATGCCGCCAAGGACTCCAAGGCTGTCCTCAAGCTGAAGCTGGACACCCTGGCCAAGGCGCTGGAGAGCGCCAAGGAGCAGGAAGCGACCTTGTGGAAGGAGGTTGCTGGCAACGAGGAGCTGTTGAGGAGCGCCGCCGTTACCCAGAACGCCTTCCAAGAGACGGTGGAGCGGTGGACCAAAGGCCTCGTCGACATCGCCACCACCATCGACAAGGAGCTGAAGCTGCTGGGGATGGAGGGCCACGAGTACCCCTCCGGCGAGAACGTCCCGGCGAGCGCCAAGCTCACCTCCTTCTTCAAGGGCTTGGTGGGGGTGCTCCAGCATCTCCGGGAATCGATCCCAGAGCAGCTGGCCGAGGAGACGCGGGAAGCCGTCTCCGGGGCCCTCGAAAGGGTGCTGGTGAAGATCGTCTTCCGCAACCCCACCATCAGGCTCACCAACGTCCTCAGGCACTTGCCGGAGACGCCGACCTGACGGAGATCAGGGCCCTCGTCACCCCCATTGTGGAAAGGGTGGCGGGGATCAGGCGGGTCGAGGGCGACCGCGCGGATTAGGCCGCCCACCTCTTTCTTTTCTTCTCTTGTCGCTGCTGAGTATGCCATAGAAACAGCTGATTAGGGCAGCGGCAAGTCATTTTGTAATATAACTTTTATCTTAGGCAGTTCATTGCGCTGTTATCTCCCTCTTTCGACCTTGTGCTTCGTACGTTCACGCCCTACGCTTCCGGGAACTTGTCGGCGAAAGTCTCCGCCTTGCCACGGGTGCCGAGTGCGGGACATCGGCAACCCGCTGACGGGGCTTCCATCGGCAAGAAACCTTGCCGCGGCTGGCGCAACTCACTTAAATGTTGAGCAGGCTCAGGGCGAGGTAGGTGTGGCGACTGCAGTCGCGGCACACCCAAGTCGCCGAGCGAGCTCGAAACAAGTAAGGACGCTACTCGGGATGTAGCACACTTAAGTCGTTGAGCGGACTCGAAAAGAAATAAGGGCGCAACCAGCCACGAGCCGGCCCCTCCGCGCACAGGTTTCCCATACAAAGCTCGGTCGTTCGAGGAAGATAACTTAAGAATAAAAAGGAGCTTAATCGCTCAAACTTTGGCGACTTAGCTTCTCTGTCGTTTGCAGTCCGGCAAGGCGCAGCTTCCTCGGGCGACGCCCAGCCTATCCTGTCTTCCCCCCTTCTCGAGGTAAGGGAATAACGAAGGCTCTAGGCTTCGCGGCCCGCCATCGCTTGCCGGAGTCGAGTGCTGCACAATCGTGTCGAATGACGCACGCGCCAAGCGGAGAGGCGCGAAATCGACAAGATGTGCGGGGCACACAAGCTATGCTCGGGATCTGCGCCCGTCTCTGTACCAAGGATTACATGCAACTGCGGCAAGACTTGGACAGAGAGGATGGCCGACGGAACGGGTTCCGACGGCCGCGCTGGCAAGGTTCCTCCCACGGTCGGCGTCGACTCGTTTGGATCTTGGTGGCCTGGGCTCGCCGAAGAACGAGGTTGCCTTTCCCGCAACTTCCGGCGCTAACTGCTGGAAGCGAGAAACTCGCTCAGCGGCCGGAAGGCGGTCCTCCTCGAGGAGCAGCTGCTCTTGCCCAGACTCTGCGTGAGTGGGTACTCGAGGAGGGCCGTGCGCGAGTCCGTGAGGAGGAATGCCTCCGCTCAGCGGGTCGGAGTGGAAAGGTCCCTGGCCATACCTGAGCTTGCCTGTGGTTGCCGAATCTGGTTCGCACAACCTCGACGCGCCCCTACCTGGCGCGCCAAAGATGTCGGGGGATATCGGCCTCCACGAGCACCTATGGGGATGGAGCCCCTTGTCGGTTCGGCAGGGGCGGAGGTTGCACAAAGAGCAGATCAAGGCGACACACACACACAACGATTTTACCCAGCTTCGGGCCGCATGGATGCGTAAAACCCTACTGCTGCTTGTCTGGTTGATTGGAGCTCTTGCTCTGGAGCGCAAGAAGCTACAGTAAGTTGGAGCTGGACGTAGACGAGGGTCTACTGGGCGTCCTCCTGGTTTTCTGTCTCTCCTCTCTAGGGTTCGATCGGGGTCCGGGGTCTGGATCTCCCGGCCCTGGTCCCCCCCCTCTACGTGCGCATGGGCCTCCTTTTATATGCTAAGGGGTTTCCCACAGGTAGCGACGTAGGTGAGGGTAAAAATGGCAAGGAACTGTGCGAACAGTGGCCGCACAGTGCTATCGCACCTAACTCTGACGGCGGGGGACAAAGGCATTAAATGCCCATCTGGATCGCCTGAACAATGCCGAGGCGGACCGTCAGGGGCGCCTCCACTTGCCACGCGGGCGACTCCGCCAACGTCGCATGCCACGTGCGAGCCCCAGGTTGCGCGGCGCCCCGCCACGTGTCTCTGGGGAAGCCCCAGCGTGACGCGTGGGCAGGTGAGCTGGAGCGCATGCCTGAGGTGGTGGTTAGCCGCGGCGAGTGGCTTGCCGCGGTGGTCGTCTTGCCGCACCTGAGAGCTTGCCGCTCGCCAGGCCTTGCCGAGGCGCGCGGAGCGCCGCGGCGGGCTTCTCTTGGTGCGCCTTGGCTTGGCCGTCCCGGCGAGCTCCTCCCGCCGGGGCCTTGGTGCTTCGGCTTAGTCGTCCCGGCAAGCTCCTCTTGCCGGGGCCTTGTCGCCTTGGCCCGGCAAGCTCCTCTTGCCGGACCTCGCCTTCTCGGCCCGGCAAGCTCCTCTTGCCGGGGCTTGGTCTTCTAGGCTCGATCACTTGGCCTTCGTCCAGCCCAGAAAGGGCCGTGGAGGCTCTTGTCGCTCCCCTGGCCGGCCTTGCCGCGGTACACTACTACTGCCCATGCACAAGTTCGGGGTACTAAGGTACCCCTACTTTAGTACACCGACAATCACGATCGGAAACAATAGTATTTGGCACACCATGCAAGCGAATAATTTCACGAAAGAATAAATCAGCAACATTAATAGCATCATCGCTTTTATGACATGGTATAAAGTGTGCCATTTTCGAGAATCTATCCACGACAACAAATATGCTATCCCTCCCCTTCTTTGTTCGAGGTAAACCTAACACAAAGTCCATAGATATATCCTCCCAAGGAACACTAGGTACAGGCAAAGGCATATATAAACCATTAGGATTGAGTCGTGACTTAGCTTTTTGACATGTAGTGCAGCGAGCAACAAAACGCTCAACATCCCGTCTCATCTTTGGCCAAAAGAAATGTGTAGCAACTACGTCCTCTGTCTTCTTCACGCCAAAGTGTCCCATTAATCCTCCTCCATGCGCCTCCTGCAACAACAAAAGACGAACAGAACTAGCTGGAATGCATAGCTTGTTAGCACGGAACACAAAACCATCATTAACAACGAACTTGTTCCATGATCTACCTTCTTTACAATTCTGCAATACATCTTTAAATTCAGCATCATGCACATATTGATCTTTGATGGTCTCCAAACCAAATATTTTAAAATCAAGTTGTGAAAGCATAGTATAGCGACGAGACAATGCATCAGCAATAACATTTTCTTTACCCTTCTTGTGTTTAATGACATAAGGGAAAGTCTCAATGAATTCAACCCATTTAGCATGTCTACGGTTTAGTTTAGCTTGACTTTTAATGTGTTTCAAAGATTCATGATCAGAATGTATAACAAATTCTTTGGGCCATAAATAATGTTGCCATGTTTCTAAAGTCCGAACAAGACCATATAATTCTTTATCATAAGTAGAATAGTTCAGACTAGGCCCACTCAATTTTTCGGAAAAGTACGCAACAGGTTTGCCATCTTGTAATAACACACCTCCTAATCCAATTCCACTAGCGTCACATTCAAGCTCAAAAGTCTTATTAAAATCAGGAAGTTGGAGTAAAGGAGCATGTGTCAACTTATCTTTCAATACCGTGAAGGCTTCTTCCTGTGCGGTACCCCAAACAAAAGGCACATCCTTCTTTGTAAGCTCGTTGAGAGGTGCAGCAATGGTGCTGAAATCTCTCACAAAACGCCTATAGAAACCAGCGAGGCCAAGGAAACTCCTCACTTGTGTGACCGTTTTGGGCTGCGGCCAACTCTCAATAGCTTCAATCTTGGCTTTATCAACTTCAATTCCCTGAGGAGTAACAACATAGCCAAGAAAAGACACTCAATCGGTGCAAAAGGTGCACTTCCCAAGGTTACCAAACAAACGTGCATCACGTAGAGCATTAAAAACAGCACGTAAATGTTCCAAATGTTCTTCCAAAGATTTGCTATAAATCAGTATATCATCAAAATAGACTACCACAAATCGTCCAATGAAAGCACGTAAAACTTCGTTCATTAATCTCATGAAAGTACTAGGTGCATTAGTTAACCCAAAAGGCATGACTAACCACTCATATAAACCAAACTTAGTTTTAAATGATGTGTTCCATTCATCTCCCAATTTCATACGAATTTGATTGTATCCACTACGCAAATCAACTTTGGAGAATATTGTAGAGCCACTCAATTCATCAAGCATATCATCTAGCCTAGGAATAGGATGACGATAACGAATAGTAATATTATTAATGCCTCCACAATCAACACACATACGCGAGGTACCATCCTTTTTCGGCACTAGAATAATAGGAACAGCACAAGGACTAAGGGATTCGCGTATATAACCTTTGTCGAGTAGCTCTTGTACTTGACGCATAATCTCCTTCGTCTCCTCTGGATTGGTACGGTATGGTGCGCGGTTGGGTAATGATGCACCGGGAATTAAGTCAATTTGATGCTCAATCCCTCGAATAGGTGGTAATCCCGGTGGCACGTCTTGTGGAAAGACGTCAGCGAACTCCTGCAAAATGTTAGTAACAGCAGGAGGCAAAGAGGAAAGCACGTCCTCGAATGAAAATAATGCCTCTTTGCACACAAAAGCATAGCAAACAGATTTGCTAACATCTAGATCATCAATATCAGATTTGGTGGCAAATAAACATGCACTTTTCAATTTAATTTCAGAAGCAACACTAGATGGTTTATTATTAGGCTTCATTTGTTGCTCAAATTCTTTTGCCAGAATCTGATTTTCACTCTTATTTTGCTCCTGCTTTGCTTTATTAGCTCGATTAATATCATCTTTCAAAATGGAATCAGGAGTCATAGGAAGCAAAGTAATATTTTTGTCCTTATGAACGAGAGTATACTGATTGTTTCTACCATGGTGTACAGAATTTTTATCAAATTGCCATGGTCTACCAAGTAATAAGGAACATGCTTGCATAGGTACCACATCACAATCAACATAATCAGCATATGTAGAGATACCTTAACCCTACTGCTGTTGTTGAACCATTGGATGTAGTAAGGATGTGGATGTGGTCTTGTGGTGAGGGATAGCTTCTCCACCATCTCCATGCTAGCCAAGTTGTTGCAGCTCCCTCCATCTATGATGACGCGAACAGAACGTTCCTTCACAACTCCCTTTGTATGGAACAAATTATGCCTCTGATTTTGCTCAGCTTGCGTGACCTGCACACTCAAAACACGTTGAGCAACTAAACATTCATACCTGTCAGCATCTTCAGCAGCCATGTATTGCATCTCATGATCAGAATCATCTCCACCGTGTTCTTCATGTGTAAGAAGAGCCAAAGTCTCCTCATCATAGTCACTAGCGGACTCATACCCACCATCCTCAGTAGCAATCATCACACGCTGAGATGTGCATTCGCGCGCAAAATGTCCTCTTCCCTTACAACGACGACAAATAATATCACTTGTGTGCTCTGTAGACGCCATGGAAGAAGAAGAGCTCTGTGCAGGCCCGGCAGGTGTGCTCTTGGCAGATAGTGGTGGTTGTGCCTGCTTTCTTGTATCATGGTTGGAGGTGGCAGCTGACGGCGGTGCCGGTGTAGCAGCACGTGTGGAAGTAGATGATGCACGTGGTGTCCACGATGAAGGTCGACCTGCAGAAAAGTTAGTTTGCGCCAATGCCTGTTGATCCTGCACTTCACGTTCAGCTTTACAAGCAAGATGGAATAAACGAGTGATATTATTATAATCCTTATAGTCTAGAATGGTATGAATCTCTCTATTTAATCCACCCAGAAAACGTGCAAGCATAGCTTCATTCTCCTCAACGATACCACATCTAATCAAGCCAGTTTGTAATTCCTGATAATATTCTTCTACCGAATTTTTTCCTTGTCTTAGGCACTGCAATTTTTGAAGTAATTCACGTTGATAATATGGTGGAACCCAACGAGAACGCATAGCAGTTTTCAAAGCAGCCCAAGTAGCTGGAACCCAACGTCTACAATATTCAGACCACCAAACACATGCAAAGCTAATGAAAGCACAAACAGCAGCAGGAACACGTCTCTCCTCAGGATATTGTAAACATGTAAATCGTTGTTCAGTTTCTAACTCCCAAGTAAGATATATATCAGGAACATATCTACCCTCAAATGGTGGAATATTCAATTTCAGTTTAGGGAGATGGTCATGATCTCGTACCTGAGGGGGAGCCCTAACATTGCCATTATTTGCATGTGGACGACCTGGTGGTTGTGGTGCTGGTGGTTGCACGTAGTTCTGATGTTGATCAACCTCATCCTCGTAATCTCCCACATAATCATCCTCCCCCACATCAGCAGCAGGAGCCACAGAAGTATCAACAGCAGCACCAGCAGCTTGGCCAGGCTGAAGAGGGACACGGGTCGCTCGGCGGAGGGCTGTTTCGCGATGTGGAGGTAGTCGTTGTTGTTGTTGTAGACGCGCGAGCAACTCATTGAACTTGTTATCGAGCTTTGTTTCGAACGCCTTCTCAATGCCATCTATCTTCTCCATGGCCTCTTCAAATCTATTGAGCACATCTTCCACCTGTCCACTCATCATTTGCTGAAACTTATCACGTAACGCTTTGTTTGTCATGTTCTCCCAGTCAGTCTCGTCGGCTTGTGATCCTGCCATGGTTAGCAGCAATAGAAACACACAAGAATATGATCCTATAGACTACTAATAAGAAGTGGTGGTGGGAGTCACAAATCCGTCAAGCAAAACTCAAATTCTTACCAGTTCTTACCCAGCAGCAGGCGGTGATCGGCAACCGTTGTAGTCAAAACTCTCAAAAGCTTGGATAGAGCGATTACCAGGGAGAGTCAAACACACGACGTAGATGTATGTGGAGCTGGGAAGGCTTATAGTATGGTAGCAAAAAGGGTCAGCAATAATCAATTCAGAGATGCAAAGTTGAATAAACGCTCAACGACGGTACTGTGCTGGTCCTAGGCTAGACCGTACTAGAGACGCGAGCCTAGAACACGAACAAAATCACGGCACTGCACGTAAACAAGGGAGGAGCACACTCTGAATTTTTTTTCACTTTTTTTTGCACTTTTTTTTCTTTTTTTTTTGCTCCGCAACAAATTTTTTCAAAGAAGTCTACAAATGTCCTAAAAACTGCCTAGCCAGAATTTTCCAGACTTAGTTTTTTTTTTGAGTTTGGAACTATTTTTCTTCTGCGGGTAGCACGAAAGTTGGGGAGTCCTTCTTTGTCATGACTCGGAGTATGGCGTGATCTGGAAATCCAAAACAGAGTAACAAAATACTGGACTTGGAATAGGACTGGTGGTGGAGATGAATCTGGTGGAACTCGGACTGGTGGCGGAGATGAATCTGGTGGAACTCGGACTGGCGGCAGATATATGTTGCCGGTGGACTCGGATTGGCGTGATGGCGGCGGGTATGTGGTGGCGTATACGGACTCGGATTGGCGGTGAATATGTGGTGGTGGTATATGGCAGCGGTGATGAAGTTGGTGCGGTGGTGGTATATGGCAGCAGCGATGATGATGATGCGATGGTGATATATGGCAGCGACGACGTCACAACCGGTGAACAGAACTCGAAACTCTAAAGGACTAGACGCTAAGACCAGCAACTTGAGACGACGATGCAACCGCAAATTCAACAAAGCAAATACAGAAAAGATTATGCAAAGGCTTAGATTGGTTCGGATGGGATGAACTAACCCTAATTTTTTTGGCTTTTTCGTGGACTATAGCTATGAAGAACAGACTCGATCTAAACTACGAAAAACTGTAAAATCTCACCGAGCAACCTGGAAATCTGATACCACTTGATAGAGGCGGGGTGTCCCAATCTTTCGATGAGATGGTGGCTATCGTTTGGAGGAAGTCGACTTTGACGATCCGACTACGAACGTGCGAGGACGTCGCGCCTTAGCAATTGCTAAACCAACTCCGAGAGGTTATTGACCACGCCGGAGCACGATCAACCTGACCACGAAGGCCTGTTTCCTGCAGGCAAACGAAGAACAAGCAATAAACTAAGATTGCAATCGGGATATTGCGAATATAAGAGGAAAGCTTTATTGATCAAGGTGGGGTTCTGTGACGCCTTGGTCTAGTTGTAGAACACAAACGAAGTACGCGAAGTTGCAGCTATGGCGAACTTTTAATCTAAACAAAACCAAAAGTCTAAACGACGCCCTAAGGGCTGTATATATGGAGGAAGAGGGGGGGATTTCGTGGCCCTTGAGGAAGGGGTCCGAAACCAACCCTAACTCTTGTTTCCCCACACATACGGACTCTAAAAACAGCCTATACTTAAGTATTTCGAAATTACATGGGCCTGGCCCAATAATAAGGTGACGCAGCACCTAGAATAGCCTTTGGACGAAATTTATGAAGTGGCATCTTGTATATTTCGTCCAAGGCTTCATTCACTCCTTATGGTGGCTTCAGAGTCCTGAAATCATCACTTGTAACTCCGTTCTTGTTCCCCTTGCGCATGCCATCAACTCCATGCGTGTTCTTGCTCCAATGTTCATCCTTCTCCAAGTTAGGCCCTTCATTTGTAAGCAAAAAAAATGTATCCAATTTAGGCAGTATCATATTCTCATGAACATTAGAATCATTACCAAGAAACGAAAGTACCTGGTAATTTAATTGGCATGCGCGAGCTCTAGTAATTAGTCCAGTATGTATAGCAGCAGGGGCTGTGGATGTAACAATGGTATTGATGTCCTCATCACTTCTATTGGCCCAAAAGTGACGTGAAAGGACTTTTTGAACAGCACCTAAACTTCTCTTTTTCCCTTATCTTCATATGTGGATTGTACAAATGTCCCATACACCTGCAATTAGACAAAACACAAAAGTGTGTGAAGTATTTTTGTTCTGGATAATATAAATAGATTATTGAATAGTTGACACTAGAAATCACCTGACAAATATGCATGTATGCAATATTTTTGGTCGCCTCTATCATTTGCTCAAACTTTTCAAGAGGAACGTTGGAGAGAGAGTTGTTGTATATCCTGCTTGGCAGTTGTTTCACATCATTATCTTTACTGCTATTGTGATCTTCACTTATATCTTGCTGTCCAGAGCTATGTCATATCCTTTATTGATGCTAGTTGTGCTACGCCATGACCTTATTAGTGTTCTAGGCTCGCGTCTCTAGCACGGTCTAGCCTAGGACTAGCACAGTACCATCGTTGAGCGTTTATTCAACAATGCATCTTTGAATTGATGATTGCTAATCTTTTGCTACCATATATAGCCAACCCAGCTCCACATATTTCTACACCGTGTATACGTATGTTCCCTGGCAAATTGCTTTACACAATCTTCAGAGTTATTTGACACCGCTGGTTGCCTGTCATCACCTGCCGCATGGTAAGAACTTGTAAGATATTGATATTTGCTTTACTGTGAGCACTTTACAACCAAATCCTAGTAGTTCATAGGAACATTATTCTCGAATTTTGTTTCTTGTTTCTACTAATCATGACAGGTTTTGGAGACAGAAGTTCTTGGACGACAGACACATCATCACCATCACGAGAGTTGGGACAACACACACAAGCACATGGTCAGGTTATCTCTTTACCGTCATTTGAGGGTAGATTCAATCCTGCTATTTATCTAGCTTGGGAGCTTGAAGTAGAACAAGTTTTTAGTCACCATGACTTTTTTGAACTTGAGCGAGTACGAGCTGTTACTAGAGCATTTACATGTTTTGCTTCTGTTTGGTGGAGTGTGCATTGTAAGAAAAACATTGATAACCAACCCACAACTTGGAAAGATTTGAAAGATGTAATGAGAAAACAATTTTTCCCTCCTTACTATCGTCGTGAATTGCTTCGCAAATTTGAACAATTTAAACAAGGCAACAACACTGTTCATGCTTACTAACAAGAGTTCAAATCTTATATGCATCATTGTGACATAGAAGAATCTGAGGATGATACAATGAATAGATTTTTTGGTGGTTTTAACCATGATATTCAGGCACGATTTCAGTATATTCCTCGTTGCATTACTGGTATGTATGTTCATGCTTGTACCTTTGAGAGACAGTTACAGGAGGATGCATTGGGTGACTATAACAACTACTATTCTAGTTCAAGCTCAGCACCACCGCTTGGTTCCTCCACCGTTGCACCTACTAGAGCAACCACACCTCAGATTGTGAGCGTGACATCATCTCAAGAGTATGGTACATTACCATCATTCGTACCTACATCAGCTACATCTTTGCGACAAGCTAACTGTAAAGGTATTGATGATATAACTTCACATGAGAATGATGCATGCCTAGTTAACTTGAATACATTATGTGTTGAGTTACCTATTGATTTGAGCGCATCACCTCTTTTAGAGAATCATGTTACTATCATGAATGCATCATGTGATCAAGCAACTGAAATACCAACAATTTTGAGTGCACCCAATGAACTAACTATTGATGCAAAAGAACCAATGTTTAATCATTTTGATATGACCTCTAATCTTGGTGATGATTCTGTGTCAAATGACTTATTGCAAGTTTGCTTATTTAAGCATGTTCTAGCATGTAAATTTGATGCAAGTAAGGTTTATTTACCAATATTGGGATGGTTTAATGATGAATATTGTCAATCTTTTCATATGAATAAGAGCTTCACTTATATATGCAAACTGAGATGCAATACTTTTATGCCTTCTACTTCTTGTGATAATATTTTGGCTTTATATTTTATTCACTATGAAAGTTACTCATGTATACATGTGTCATATGTGCGAAATCCACGGGAAGTAAAAATTGATGACATATACATATACAACATGTACACCTTGTCTCTTTTGTTAGCCACATTTCAGATAAAAGCAACGCCGAGGACGGCTTTATTTTCAAGAAGGGGAGGATGATGAGGACATGAATACCTTGGATACGACCAAAAATATTGCATACATGCATATTTGTCAGGTGATTTCTAGTTTCAACTATTCAATAATCTATTTATATTATCCAGAACAAAAATACTTCACACGACTTTGTGTTTTGTCTAATTGCAGGTGTATGGGACATTTGTACAATCCACATATGAAGATAGGGGGAAAGGAGAAGTTTAAGTTCTGTTTAAAAAGTCCTCTCACGTCACTTTTGGGCCAAGAGAAGATAGAGTCCAAGTCTCTCACGTTCTGGATTCAGATTCGGACTGCACAGACATACCTGACTCAAAACGCCAAGAACTTTTTCATACGGACTCCGAATTGGGTGATTCTTTTTTTGTTGGAAAGTAGATTTCATCCTCTTTCCAAACCAATTGGAATCACCTTTAAATTCGTCCGGAGCGTTGAGATATGGACGAAACAATCTGACGCTGCAGCAGAATCCGAGTCAAACAACAAGTTCAAAGGTGTTGCATCACCTCCACTTGGGCCCATGAGCCTTGTACGACCTAGGGTTGGTTTTAGGCTGCCTTGGGACGTCCTCCCACCTCCTTGGCCGCCACCCCTTACTCCTATATAACTAGATCCATCAAGTAGCTTTTTCCTTGGGATTTGTTTAGTTAAAAGTTAGCCATTGCAACTTCGTGTACTTCGTTTGTGTCCAACAACCAGACCAAGACCGCTTTTGGATCCCCACCTTTATCAACACTTCATCTATATTCGCAATATTCAGATTGCATTATCATATTCTTGCTTGTTCTTCGATTGCTTGCAGGAATAGACCTTCGTGGTCAGGCTGATCGTGCTTCCGTCATCGTCAGTAACCTTAGGAGATTGGTTTAGCGATTGCTAAGGCGCAACGTCGTGCATGTTTGTAGTCGGATCGTCAAAATAATCTCCACCAAATCGATAATTATCATCTCATCGAAATATCGGGACACCCAGGCTCTATCAAAAATTGTTGCCGGTTTATGGATACAACATCGTGGGACAGACCGTGAATACAACTTTCAAGGTAAGTTGATCGCACCGACGAGCCATCTTGCACAACTCGGAATGGCCTATTATTTTTCGGGTGCATAAATGGAGTGAGGATGAACTGTTATGTACTATATGTTCCAAGAATAATGCATCCGCTGGTGAAAACGAGAGGGTGGTAGCGAGATGGGTGATTGACCATGTAAAGCATCAATTCTTGTGTTTCGATTCGATGAAGAGCCACCTCCTTGTGTCGTGACTGAACATGTAGTCTATCTAGTTTGTAATGGAAGGATGGTGCATTGTTCTATATGTTTTTGTTCATATATCAGTCCATAGCTGAGCTCACGGAAGGGTGGTAGAGGGTGGCAGAGTATACCTCAAGCATAAAATCGTTTGGAACTCAATTTTACAAGCCGGATCTTGCCTCTGGAATGTTGTCGAAGCCCGAGAGTGGGTTACAGGCGCATAAAACTTTTGGTTGTGATAGTATTGATGGGTCATGTAGCTCCAATGGAGTTTTTGTGGCAAAATTGTTGCCGGCTTATGGATACAACATCGCGGGACAGACCGTGAATACAACTTTCAAGGTAAGTTGATCGCACCGACGAGCCATCTTGCACAACTCGGAATGACCTATAATTTTTCGGGTGCATAAATGGAGTGAGGATGAACTGTTATGTACTATATGCTCCAAGAATAATGCATCCGTTGGTGAAAACGAGAGGGTGGTAGCGAGATGGGTGATTGACCATGTAAAGCATCAATTCTTGGGTTTCGATGCGACGAAGAGCCTCCTCCTTGTGTCGTGAGTGAACATGTAGTCTTTCTAGTTTGTAATGGAAGGATAGTGCATTGTTCTATATGTTGTTATCCATATATCAGTCCGTAGCTGAGCTCACGGAAGGGTGGTAGAGGGTGGCAGATTATACCTCAAGCATAAAATCATCTGGAACTCAACTTTACAAGCCGGATCTTGCCTCTGAAATGTTGTCGAAGCCCGCGAGTGGGTTACGGGCGCATAAAACTTTTGGTTGTGATAGTATTGCCGGGTGATGTAGCTCCAACGGAATTTTTGTGGCAAAATTGTTGCCGGTTTATGGATACAACATCGCGGGACAGACCGTGAATACAACTTTCAAGGTAAGTTGATCGCTCCGACGAGCCATCTAGCACAACTCGGAATGACCTATAATTTTTCGGGTGCATAAATGGAGTGAGGATGAACTGTTATGTACTATATGATCCAAGAAAAATGCATCCGCTGGTGAAAACGAGAGGGTGGTAGCGAGATGGGTGATTGACCATGTAAAGCATCAATTCTTGGGTTTCGATGCGATGAAGAGCCTCCTCTTTGTGTCGTGAGTGAACATGTAGTCTTTCTAGTTTGTAATGGAAGGATAGTGCATTGTTCTATATGTTGTTATCCATATATCAGTCCGTAGCTGAGCTCACGGAAGGGTGGTAGAGGGTGGCAGATTATACATCAAGCATAAAATAATCTGGAACTCAATTTTACAAGCCGGATCTTGCCTCTGAAATGTTGTCGAAGCCCGAGAGTGGGTTACGGGCGCATAAAACTTTTGGTTGTGATAGTATTGGCGGGTGATGTAGCTCCAACGGAGTTTTTGTGGCAAAATTGTTGCCAGTTTATGGATACAACATCGCGGGACAGACCGTGAATACAACTTTCAAGGTAAGTTGATCGCTCCGACGAGCCATCTTGCACAACTCGGAATGACCTATAATTTTTTGGGTGCATAAATGGAGTGAGGATGAACCGTTATGTACTTTATGCTCCAAGAATAATGCATCCGCTGGTGAAAATGAGAGGGTGGTAGCGAGATGGGTGATTGACCATGGAAAGCATCAATTCTTGGGTTTCGATTCGATGAAGAGCCTCCTCCTTGTGTCATGACTGAACATGTAGTCTTCCTAGTTTGTAATGGAAGGATGGTGCATTGTTCTATAAGTTATTGTCCACATATCAGTTCGTAGGTGAGCTCACGGAAGGGTGGTAGAGGGTGGCAGAGTATACCTCAAGCATAAAATCCTTTGGAACTCAATTTTACAAGCCGAATCTTGCCTCCGAAATGTGGTCGAAGCGCGAGAGTGGGTTACGGGCGCATAAAACTTTTGGTTGTGATAGTATTGGCGGGTCATGTAGCTCCAATGGAGTTTTTGTGGCAAAATTGTTGCCGGTTTATGGATACAACATCGCGGGACAGACCGTGAATACAACTTTCAAGGTAAGTTGATCGCTCCGACGAGCCATCTTGCACAACTCAAAATGACCTATAATTTTTCGGGTGTATAAATGGAGTGAGGATGAACTGTTATGTACTTTATGCTCCAAGAATAATGCATCCGCTGGTGAAGACGAGAGTGTGGTAGCAAGATGGGTGATTGACCATGTAAAGCATCAATTCTTGGGTTTCGATTCGATGAAGAGCCTCCTCCTTGTGTCGTGACTGAACATGTAGTCTTTGTAGTTTGTAATGGAAGGATGGTGCATTGTTCTATATGTTATTATCCACATATCAGTTCGTAGGTGAGCTCACGGAAGGGTGGTTGATGCGGAGCATCCTATGGACATCACCATGTCAAGAGTCCGTTCGGCGAGTGACACGTGCGACATCTACTTCACATACACAAAGGTGAATCATCTCCTTGACATGTGCTCACTTGACCTCTTCGAGGATGGTATACTACTTGACACTCCACTCGTGTGCATGTGATGAGGACATCAATACCATTGTTACACCCACAGGCCCTGCTGCTATACATACTGGACCAATTACTAGAGCTCGCGCACGCCAATTGAATTATCAGGTACTTTCGTTTCTTGGTAATGATTCTAATGTTCATGAGAATATGGTGCTGCCTAAATTGGATACATTTGTTTTGCTTACAAATGAAGGGCCTAGCTTGGAGAAGGATGATCATTGGAGCAAGAACAAGCATGGAGTTGATGGCATGCGCAAGGGAGACAAGAACAGAGTTTCAAGTGATGATTTCAGGACTTTGAAGCCACCATAATGAGTGCATGAAGCCTTGGACGAAATATACAAGATGCCACTTCATAATTTTCGTCCAGAGGCTATTCTAGGTGCTGCGTCACATTCTTCTTGGGCCAGGCCCATGTAATTTCGAAATACTTCAATATAGGCTGTTTTTAGAGTCCGTATGTGTGGGGAAACAAGAGTTAGGGTGGGTTTCGGACCCCTCCTGCAAGGGCCATGAAATTCCCCCCTCTTTCCCCATATATACAGCCCCTAGGGCATCGTTTAGACTTTGGGTTTTGTTTAGATTAAAAGTTCGCCATAGCTGCAACTTTGCGTACTTCGTTTGTGTTCAACGACCAGACCAAGGCGTCACAGCCACCTTGATCAATAAAGCTTTCCTCTTATATTCGCAATATCCAGATTACAACCTTAGTTTCTTGCTTGTTCTTCGTTTGCCTGCAGGAAACAGACCTTCGTGGTCAGGTTGATCGTGCTCCGGCGTGGTCAATAACCTCTCGGAGTTGGTTTAGCGATTGCTAAGGCGCGACGTCCTCGCACGTTCGTAGTTGGATCGTCAAAGTTGACTTCCTCCAAACGATAGCCACCATCTCATCGAAAGACGGGACACCTTTGCCGCTATCAAGTGGTATCAGATTTCCAGGTTGCTCGGTGAGATTTTACAGTTTTACGTAGATTAGATCGAGTTTGTTCTTCATACCTAAAGTCCACGAAAAAGCCACAAAAAAATTAGGGTTAGTTCATCATATCCGAACCAATCCGTATCCATATACCACCACCGCTACCATATACCACCACCCCTGCCATATACCACCACCATATATCCACCACCAATCCAAATTCTTCTCATATTAGGTTTGTTTTCGAGATCCATCTAAATTCCGATTTGTGTTTCCTTGCCTGCGTAGGTCTTAGAAAAAAAATTGGTCGCAGTTTTTAGGCCAAAATTTCGGCGACCGAAAATATTTTTCCCTATCCTATTTTTAGGCTGTTCTGAGTCTTTTGAGACACTCGCCATCATAGTGATTTTTGGTCGCACTTTTTCGTCGTCGCTGCCCTGATTTCCGAGAAAAAAATTTGTCAAAAAAAATTCGTACTCATCCTGTCAGTTTGACCTGGGAAGAGTTTTGAGACACTCGCCATTATAGTGATTTTTCGCAAAAAAAAAGAGGAGCGCAAAAAAAAACAGAGCGATTTTTTTTCCAGAGTGTGCTTTTCCCTTGTTTTGGTGCAGCGCCGTGATTTTGTTAGTGTTCTAGGCTCGCGTCTCTAGCATGGTCGAGCCTAGGAAAAGCACAGTACCGTCGTTGAGCGTTTATTCAACTTTGCATCTCTGAATTGATTATTGCTGACCTTTTTGCTACCATACTATAAGCCTTTCCAGCTCCACATACATCTACGTCGTGCGTTTGACTCTCCCTGGCAATCGCTCTATCCAAGCTTTGAGAGTTTTGACTACAACGGTTGCCAATCACCGCCTGCTGCTGGGTAAGAACTGGTAAGAATTTGAGATTTGCTTGACGGATTTGTGACTGTCCACCACACCGCCACCACCACTTCCTAGTAGTCTGTAGAATCATATTCTTGTGTGTTTCTATTGCTGCTAACGATGGCAGGATCACAAGCCGACGAGACTGACTGGGAGAACATGACAAACAAAGCGTTACATGATAAGTTTCAGCAAATGATGAGTGGACAGGTGGAAGATGTGCTAAATAGATTTGAAGAGGCCATGGAGAAGATAGATGGCATTGAGAAGGCGTTCGAAACAAAGCTCGATAACAAGTTCAATGAATTGCTCGCGCGTCTACCACCACCGGCTGCACCTAACGCACCTCTACAACAGCAACAACGACTACCTCCACATCGCGAAACAGCCCTCCGCCGAGCGACCCGTGTCCCTCTTCAGCCTGGCCAAGCTGCTGGTGCTGCTATTGATACTTCTGTGGCTCCTGCTGCTGATGTGGGGGAGGATGATTATATGGGAGATTACGAGGATGAGGTTGATCAACATCAGAACTACGTGCAACCACCAGCACCACAACCACCAGGTCGTCCACATGCAAATAATGGCAATGTTAGGGCTCCCCTTTAGGTACGAGATCATGACCATCTCCCTAAACTAAAATTGAATATTCCACCATTTGAGGGTAGATATGTTCTTGATATATATCTTACTTGGGAGTTAGAAACTGAACAACGATTTACATGTTTACAATATCCTGAGGAGAGACGTGTTCCTGCTGCTGTTTGTGCTTTCACTAGCTTTGCATGTGTTTGGTGGTCTGAATATTGTAGATTATATCCTGTTCCAGCTACTTGGGCAGCTTTGAAAACTGCTATGCGTACTCGTTGGGTTCCACCATATTATCAACGTGAATTACTTCAAAAATTGCAGCGCTTAAGACAAGGAAAAAATTCGGTAGAAGAATATTATTAGGAATTACAAACTGGCTTGATTAGATGTGGTATCGTTGAGGAGAATGAAGCTATGCTTGCACGTTTTCTGGGTGGATTAAATAGAGAGATTCAGACCATTCTAGACTATAAGGATTATAATAATATCACTCGTTTATTCCATCTTGCTTGTAAAGCTGAACGTGAAGTGCAGGATCAACAGGCATTGGCGCGAACTAACTTTTCTGCAGGTCGACCTTCATCGTGAACACCACATGCATCATCTACTTCCACACGTTCTGCTACACCGGCACCTCCGTCAGCTGCCACCTCCAACCGTGATACAAGAAAGCAGGCACAACCACCACTATCTGCCAAGAGCACACCTGTCGGGCCTGCACAGAGCTCTTCTTCTTCCATGGCGTCTACAGGGCACACAAGTGATATTATTTGTCGTTGTTGTAAGGGAAGAGGACATTTTGCGCGAGAATGCACATCTCAGCGTGTGATGATTGCTACTGAGGATGGTGGGTATGAGTCCGCTAGTGACTATGATGAGGAGACTTTGGCTCTTCTTACACATGAAGAACACGGTGGAGATGATTCTGATCATGAGACGCAATACATGGCTGCTGAAGATGCTGACAGGTATGAATGTTTAGTTGCTCAACGTGTTTTGAGAGTGCAGGTCACGCAAGCTGAGCAAAATCAGAGGCATAATTTGTTTCATACAAAGGGAGTTGTGAAGGAACGTTCTGTTCGCGTCATCATAGATGGACAGAGCTGCAACAACTTGTCTAGCATGGAGATGGTGGAGAAGCTATCTCTCACCACAAGACCACATCCACATCCTTACTACATCCAATGGTTCAACAACAGTGGCAAGGTTAAGGTAACACGTTCTGTTCGGGTGCATTTTAGTATCTCTACATATGCTGATTATGTTGATTGTGATGTGGTACCTATGCAAGCATGTTCCTTATTACTTGGTAGACCATGGCAATTTGATAAAAATTCTGTACACCATGGTAGAAACAATCAGTATACTCTTGTTCATAAGGATACAAATATTACTTTGCTTCCTATGACTCCTGATTCCATTTTGAAAGATGATATTCATAGAGCTAATAAAGCAAAACAGGAGAAAAATAAGAGTGAAAATCAGATTGTGCCAAAAGAATTTGACCAACAAATGAAGCCTAATAGTAAACCATCTAGTGTTGCTTGTAAAATTAAATTGAAAAGTGCATGTTTACTTGCCACCAAATCTGACATTGATGAGCTAGTTTCTAGCAAATCTGTTTGCTATGCTTTTGTGTGCAAAGAGGCATTATTTTCATTCGAGGACGTGCATTCCTCTTTGCCCCCTGCTGTCACTAACATTTTGCAGGAGTTCGCTGACGTCTTCCCACAAGACGTGCCACCGGGATTACCACCTATTCGAGGGATTGAGCATCAAATTGACTTAATTCCCGGTGCATCGCTACCCAAACGTGCACCATACCGTACCAATCCAGAGGAGATGAAGGAGATTATGCGGCAAGTACAGGAGCTGCTCGACAAAGGTTATATTCGCGAATCCCTTAGTCCTTGTGTTGTTCCTATTATTCTAGTGCCGAAAAAGGATGGTACGTCGCGTATGTGTGTTGATTGTAGAGGCATTAATAATATTACCATTCGTTATCGTCATCCTATTCCTAGGCTAGATGATATGCT
Organism: Aegilops umbellulata; assembly: GCA_032464435.1. NCBI lineage: Eukaryota > Viridiplantae > Streptophyta > Magnoliopsida > Poales > Poaceae > Aegilops > Aegilops umbellulata. The sequence continues at coordinate 199,300,078 of CP136058.1, read as the reverse complement.
TGATGAATTGAGTGGCTCTACAATATTCTCCAAAGTTGATTTGCGTAGTGGATACCATCAAATTCGTATGAAATTGGGAGATGAATGGAAAACAGCATTTAAAACTAAGTTTGGTTTATATGAGTGGTTAGTCATGCCTTTTGGGTTAACTAATGCACCTAGTACTTTCATGAGACTAATGAACGAAGTTTTACGTGCTTTCATTGGACGATTTGTGGTAGTCTATTTTGATGATATACTTATTTATAGCAAATCTTTGGAAGAACATTTGGAACATTTACGTGCTGTTTTTAATGCTCTACGTGATGCACGTTTGTTTGGTAACCTTGGGAAGTGCAGCTTTTGCACCGACCGAGTGTCTTTTCTTGGCTATGTTGTTACTCCACAGGGAATTGAAGTTGATCAAGCCAAGGTTGAAGCTATTGAGAGTTGTCCGCAGCCCAAAACGGTCACACAAGTGAGGAGTTTTCTTGGACTCGCTGGTTTCTATAGGCGTTTTGTGAGAGATTTTAGCACCATTGCTGCACCTCTCAATGAGCTTACAAAGAAGGATGTGCCTTTTGTTTGGGGTACCGCACAGGAAGAAGCCTTCACGGTATTGAAAGATAAGTTGACACATGCTCCTTTACTTCAACTTCCTGACTTTAATAAGACTATTGAGCTTGAATGTGATGCTAGTGGAATTGGATTAGGAGGTGTGTTATTACAAGATGGCAAACCTGTTGCATACTTTTCTGAAAAATTGAGTGGGCCTAGTCTGAACTATTCTACTTATGATAAAGAATTATATGCTCTTGTTCGGACTTTAGAGACATGGCAACATTATTTATGGCCCAAAGAATTTGTTATACATTCTGATCATGAATCTTTGAAACATATTAAAAGTCAAGCTAAACTGAATTGTAGACATGCTAAATGGGTTGAATTCATTGAGACTTTCCTTTATGTCATTAAACACAAGAAGGGTAAAGAAAATGTTATTGCTGATGCTTTGTCTCGTCGCTATACTATGCTCTCACAACTTGACTTCAAAATATTTGGTTTGGTGACCATCAAAGATCAATATGTGCATGATGCTGATTTTAAAGAAGTAATGCAGAATTGTAAAGAAGGAAGAACATGGAACAAGTTCGTTGTTAATGATGGTTTTGTGTTCCGTGCTAACAAGCTATGCATTCCTGCTAGCTCTGTTCATCTTTTGTTGTTGCAGGAGGCGCATGGAGGAGGATTAATGGGACACTTTGGCGTGAAGAAGATGGAGGACGTACTTGCTACACATTTCTTTTGGCCAAAGATGAGACGGGATGTTGAGCGTTTTGTTGCTCGCTGCACTACATGTCAAAAAGCTAAGTCACGACTCAATCCTCATGGTTTATATATGCCTTTGCCTGTGCCTAGTGTTCCTTGGGAGGATATATCTATGGACTTTGTTTTAGGTTTACCTCGAACAAAGAAGGGGCGGGATAGCATATTTGTTGTCGTGGATAGATTCTCGAAAATGGCACACTTTATACCATGTCATAAAAGCGATGATGCTGTTAATGTTGCTGATTTGTTCTTTCGTGAAATTATTCGCTTGCATGGTGTGCCAAATACTATTGTTTCAGACCGTGATACTAAATTACTTAGCCACTTTTGGAGATGTTTATGGGCTAAGTTGGGGACTAAACTGCTTTTTAGTACTACTTGTCACCCCCAAACTGATCGACAAACTGAAGTAGTCAATAGAACATTGTCTACTATGCTTAGGGCTGTTTTGAAGAATAATAAGAAAAAGTGGGAAGAATGCTTGCCTCATATTGAATTTGCTTATAATCGTTCGTTGCACTCTACTACTAAGATGTGCCCTTTTGAAATTGTGTATGGTTTCCTACCTCGTGCACCCATTGATTTGTTGCCTCTTCCATCTTCGGAGAAGGTTAATTTTGATGCTAAAGAACGTGCTGAATTGATTTTAAAAATGCATGAGTTAACTAAGGAAAACATTGAGCGTATGAATGCTAAATATAAACTTGCTGGAGATAAGGGTAGAAAACATGTTGTGTTTGCACATGGAGATCTTGTTTGGTTACATTTGCGTAAGGATAGATTTCCTAATTTGCGCAAATCAAAGCTAATGCCACGTACTGATGGTCCTTTTAAGGTGTTAGAGAAAATAAATGATAATGCATATAAACTTGAGTTGCCTGCAGATTTTGGGGTTAGTCCCACTTTTAACATTGCAGATTTGAAGCCTTATTTGGGTGAGGAAGATGAGCTTCCGTCGAGGACGACTTCATTTCAAGAAGGGGAGGATGATGAGGACATCAATACCATTGTTACAACCACAACCCCTGCTGCTATACATACTGGACCAATTACTAGAGCTCGCGCACGCCAATTGAATTATCAGGTACTTTCGTTTCTTGGTAACGATTCTAATGTTAATGAGAATATTGTGCTGCCTAAACTGGATATATTTGTTGTGCTTACAAATGAAGGGCCTAGCTTGGAGAAGGATGATCATTGGAGCAAGAACAAGCATGGAGTTGATGGCATGCGCAAGGGAGACAAGAACAGAGTTTCAAGTGATGATTTCAGGACTTTGAAGCCACCATAATGAGTGCATGAAGCCTTGGACAAAATATACAAGATGCCACTGAAGGAAATATGCCCTAGAGGCAATAATAAAGTTATTATTTATTTCCTTATATCATGATAAAGGTTTATTATTCATGCTAGAATTGTATTAACCGGAAACATAATGCATGTGTGAATACATAGACAAACAGAGTTGTCACTAGTATGCCTCTACTAGACTAGTTCGTTAATCAAAGATGGTTATGTTTCCTAACCATGAACAAAGAGTTGTTATTTGATTAACGAGGTCACATCATTGGTTGAATGATCTGATTGACATGACCCATTATATTAGCTTAGCACCCGATCGTTTAGTATGTTGCTATTGCTTTATTCATGACTTATACATGTTCCTATGACTATGAGATTATGCAACTCCTGTTTGCCAGAGGAACACTTTGGGTACTACCAAACGTCACAACGTAACTGGGTGATTATAAAGGAGTATTACAGGTGTCTCCAATGGTAGATGTTGGGTTGGCGTATTTCGAGATTAGGATTTGTCACTCCGATTGTCGGAGAGGTATCTATAGGCCCTCTCGGTAATGCACATCACTTAAGCCTTGCAAGAATTGCAACTAATGAGTTAGTTGCGGGATGATGTATTACGGAACAAGTAAAGAGACTTGCCGGTAACGAGATTGAACTAAGTATTGGATACTGACGATTGAATCTCGGACAAGTAACATACCGATGACAAAGGGAACAACGTATGTTGTTGTGCGGTCTGACCGATAAAGATCTTCGTAGAATATGTAGGAGCCAATATGGGCATCCAGATCCCGCTATTGGTTATTGACCGGAGACGTGTCTCGGTCATGTCTACATTGTTCTCGAACCGTAGGGTCCGCACGCTTAATGTTACGATGACAGTTATTATGAGTTTATGCATTTTGATGTACCGAAGGTTGTTCGGAGTCCCGGATGTGATCACGGACATGACGAGGAGTCTCGAAATGGTCGAGACATAAAGATTGATATATTGGAAGCCTATGTTTGGACATCGGAAGTGTTCCAGGTGAAATAAGGATTTTACCGGAATACCGGGTGGGTTACCGGAACCCCCCGGGAGCGATATGGGCCTTAATGGGCCTTAGTGGAAAGGAGAAAGGGGCAGCCCTAGTGGCCGCGCGCCTCCCCGCTTCCCTAGTCCTGTTAGGACTAGGAGAAGGTGGCCGGCCCCCCTCTCTCTCTTCCCCCCCCTTGAGGAATCCTATTCCAACTAGGATTGGGGGGGAATCCTACTCCCGGAGTGAGTAGGACTCCCTGGCGCGCCACCCCTTGGCCGGCCAGCCCCTCCCCCTTGGCTCCTTTATATACGGGGGCAGGGGAGCACCCTAGGACACACAAGTTGATCTACGGATCGTTCCTTAGCCATGTGCGGTGCCCCCTTCCACCAAATTCCACCTCGGTCATATCGTTGCAGTGCTTAGGCGAAGCCCTGCGCCGGTAACACATCAAGATCGTCACCACGCCGTCGTGCTGATGGTACTCTTCCCCGACGCTTTGCTGGATCGGAGCCCGGGGATCGTCATCGAGCTGAACGTGTGCTAAGAACTCGGAGGTGCCGGAGTAACGGTGCTGTGATTGGTCGGATCGCGAGGAGAACGTACGACTACTTCCTCTACGTTGAGTCAACGCTTCCACTTTAGTTTACAAGGGTATGTAGACAACACTCTCCCCTCTCGTTGCTATGCATCACCATGATCTTGCGTGTGCGTAGGAAATTTTTTGAAATTACTGCGTTCTCCAACAGTGGCATCCGAGCCTAGGTTTTTATGATTTGATGTTATTTGCACGAGTAGAACACAAGTAAGTAGTGGACGATACAAGTCATACTGCCTACTAGCATGTCATACTTTGGTTCAGCGGTATTGTTGGACGAGACGATCCGGACCAACCTTACGTGTACGCTTACGCGAGACTGGTTCCCTCGACGTGCTTTGCACATAGATGGCTTGCGGAAGACTGTCTCTCCAACTTTAGTTGAACCGAGTGTGGCTACGCCCGGTCCTTGAGAAGGTTAAAACGGAGTCTATTTGACAAACTATCGTTGTGGTTTTGATGCGTAGGTAAGATGAGTTCTTGCTTAAGCCCGTAGCAGCCACGTAAAACTTGCAACAACAAAGTAGAGGACGTCTAACTTGTTTTTGCAGGGCATGTTGTGATGTGATATGGTCAAGACATGATGCTAAATTTTATTGTATGAGATGATCATGTTTTGTAACCGAGTTATCGGCAACTGGCAGGAGCCATATGGTTGTCGCTTTATTGTATGCAATGCAATCGCGATGTAATGCTTTACTTTATTACTAAGCGGTAGTGATAGTCGTGGAAGCATAAGATTGGCGAGACGACAACGATGCTATGATGGAGATCAAGGTGTCGCGCCGGTGACGATGGTGATCATGACGATGCTTCAGAGATGGAGATCACAAGCACAAGATGATGATGACCATATCATAATCACTTATATTGATTGCATGTGATGTTTATCTTTTTATGCATCTTATCTTGCTTTGATTGACGGTAGCATTATAAGATGATCTCTCACTAAATTATCAAGAAGTGTTCTCCCTGAGTATGCACCGTTGCAAAAGTTCTTCGTGCTGAGACACCACGTGATGATCGGGTGTGATAGGCTCTACGTTCAAATACAACGGGTGCAAAACAGTTGCACACGCGGAATACTCAGGTTATACTTGACGAGCTATGCATATAAGATATGACCTCGGAACACAGAGACCGAAAGGTCGAGCGTGAATCATATAGTAGATATGATCAACATAACGATGTTCACCATTGAAAACTACTCCATATCACGTGATGATCGGTTATGGTTTAGTTGATTTGGATCACGTGATCACTTAGAGGATTAGAGGGATGTCTATCTAAGTGGGAGTTCTTAATTAATTTGATTAACTGAACTTAAACTTATCATGAACTTAGTATCTGATAGTATCTTGCTTGTTTATGTTGATTGTAGATAGATGGCTCGTGCTGTTGTTCCGTTAAATTTTAATGCGTTCCTTGAGAAAGCAAAGTTGAAAGATGATGGTTGTAATTACACGGACTGGGTCCGTAACTTGAGGATTATCCTCATTGCTGCACAGAAGAATTACGTCCTGGAAGCACCGCTAGGTGCCAGGCCTGCTGCTAGAGCAACACCAGAAGTTATGAACGTTTGGCAGAGCAAAGCTGATGACTACTCGATAGTTCAGTGTGCCATGCTTTACGGCTTAGAACCGGGACTTCAACGACGTTTTGAACGTCATGGAGCATATGAGATGTTCCAGGAGTTGAAGTTAATATTTCAAGCAAATGCCCGGATTGAGAGATATGAAGTCTCTAATAAGTTCTATAGCTGCAAGATGGAGGAGAACAGTTCTGTCAGTGAGCATATACTCAAAATGTCTGGGTATAATAATCACTTGATTCAATTGGGAGTTACTCTTCCAGATAATTGCGTCATTGACAGAATTCTCCAATCACTGCCACCAAGCTACAAGAGCTTCGTGATGAACTATAATATGCAAGGGATGACCAAGACTATTCCCGAGCTCTTCGCAATGCTAAAAGCTGCGGAGGTAGAAATTAAGAAGGAGCATCAAGTGTTGATGGTTAACAAAACCACTAGTTTCAAGAAAAAGGGCAAAGGGAAGAAAAAGGGGAACTTCAAGAAGAACGACAAGCGAGTTGCTGCTCAAGAGAAGAAACCCAAGTCTGGACCTAAGCCTAAAGCTGAGTGCTTCTACTGCAAGCAGACTGGTCACTGGAAGCGGAACTGCCCCAAGTATTTGGCGGATAAGAAGGATGGCAAGGTGAACAAAGGTATATGTGATATACATGTTATTGATGTGTACCTTACTAATGTTCGCAGTAGCACCTGGGTATTTGATACTGGTTCTGTTGCTAATATTTGCAACTCAAAACAGGGACTACAGAATAAGCGGACACTAGCAAAGGACGAGGTGACGATGCGCGTGGGAAATGGTTCCAAAGTCGATGTGATCGCAGTTGGCACGCTACCTCTACATCTACCTTCGGGATTAGTATTAGACCTAAATAATTGTTATTTGGTACCAGCGTTGAGCATGAACATTATATCTGGATCTTGTTTGATGCGAGACGGTTATTCATTTAAATCAGAGAATAATGGTTGTTCTATTTATATGAGTAATATCTTTTATGGTCATGCACCATTGAAGAGTGGTCTATTTTTGATGAATCTCGATAGTAGTAATACACATATTCATAATGTTGAAGCCAAAAGATGCAGAGTTGATAATGATAGTGCAACTTATTTGCGGCACTGCCGTTTAGGTCATATCGGTATAAAGCGCATAAAGAAACTCCATACTGATGGACTTTTGGAGTCACTTGATTATGAATCACTTGGCACTTGCGAACCGTGCCTCATGGGCAAGATGACTAAAACACCGTTCTCCGGAACTATGGAGAGAGCAACAGATTTGTTGGAAATCATACATACGGATGTATATGGTCCGATGAATGTTGAGGCTCGTGGCGGATATCGTTATTTTCTCACCTTCACAGATGATTTGAGCAGATATGGGTATATCTACTTAATGAAACACAAGTCTGAAACATTTGAAAAGTTCAAAGAATTTCAGAGTGAAGTTGAAAATCATCGTAACAAGAAAATAAAGTTTCTACGATCAGATCGTGGAGGAGAATATTTGAGTTACGAGTTTGGTGTACATTTGAAAAATTGTGGAATAGTTTCGCAACTCACGCCACCCGGAACACCACAGCGTAATGGTGTGTCCGAACGTCGTAATCGTACTTTACTAGATATGGTGCGATCTATGATGTCTCTTACTGATTTACCGCTATCGTTCTGGGGATACGCTCTAGAGACGGCCGCATTCACGTTAAATAGGGCACCATCTAAATCCGTTGAGACGACGCCTTATGAACTATGGTTTGGCAAGAAACCAAAGTTGTCGTTTCTTAAAGTATGGGGCTGCGATGCTTATGTGAAAAAGCTTCAACCAGATAAGCTCGAACCCAAATCGGAGAAATGTGTCTTCATAGGATATCCAAAGGAAACTGTTGGATACACCTTCTATCACAGATACGAAGGCAAGACTTTTGTTGCTAAGTTCGGAAACTTTCTAGAGAAGGAGTTTCTTTCGAAAGAAGTGAGTGGGAGGAAAGTAGAACTTGACGAGGTAACTGTACCTACTCCTTTATTGAGAAGTAGTACATCACAGAAAACTATTTCTGCGACACCTACACCAATAAATGAGGAAGCTAATGATGATGATCATGAAACTTTAGATCAAGATACTACTGAACCTCATAGATCAACCAGAGTGAGATCCGCACCAGAGTGGTACGGTAATCCTATTCTGGAAATCATGTTACTAGACCATGATGAACCTACGAACTATGAAGAAGCAATGGTGAGCCCAGATTCCGCAAAGTGGCTTGAAGCCATGAAATCTGAGATGGGATCCATGTATGAGAACAAAGTATGGACTTTGGTTGACTTGCCTGATGATCGGCAAGTAATTGAGAACAAATGGATCTTTAAGAAGAAGACTGACGCTGATGGTAATGTTACTGTCTACAAAGCTCGACTTGTCGCAAAAGGTTTTCGACAAGTTCAAGGGATTGACTACAATGAGACTTTCTCACCCGTAGCGATGCTTAAAGTCTGTCCGAATCATGTTAGCAATTGCCGCATTTTATGATTATGAAATTTGGCAGATGGATGTCAAAACTGCATTCCTGAATGGATTTCTGGAAGAAGAATTGTATATGATGCAACCGGAAGGTTTTGTCGATCCAAAGGGAGCTAACAAAGTGTGCAAGCTCCAGCGATCCATTTATGGACTGGTGCAAGCCTCTCGGAGTTGGAATAAACGCTTTGATAGTGTGATCAAAGCATTTGGTTTTATACAGACTTTCGGAGAAGCCTGTATTTACAAGAAAGTGAGTGGGAGCTCTGTAGCATTTCTAATATTATATGTGGACGACATATTACTGATTGGAAATGATATAGAATTTCTGGATAGCATAAAGGGATACTTGAATAAAAGTTTTTCAATGAAAGACCTCGGAGAAGCTGCTTACATATTAGGCATAAAGATCTATAGAGATAGATCAAGACGCTTAATTGGACTTTCACAAAGCACATACCTTGACAAGATTTTGAAGAAGTTCAAAATGGATCAAGCAAAGAAAGGGTTCTTGCCTGTGTTACAAGGTGTGAGATTGAGTAAGACTCAAAGCCCGACCACTGCAGAAGATAGAGAGAAAATGAAAGATGTTCCCTATGATTCAGCCATAGGCTCTATCATGTATGCAATGCTGTGTACCAGACCTGATGTGTGCCTTGCTATAAGTTTAGCAGGGAGGTACCAAAGTAATCCAGGAGTGGATCACTGGACAGCGGTCAAGAACATCCTGAAATACCTGAAAAGGACTAAGGATATGTTTCTCATATATGGAGGTGACAAAGAGATCACCGTAAGAGGTTACGTTAATGCAAGCTTTGACACTGATCCGGACGATTCTAAATCGCAAACCGGATACGTGTTTACATTAAACGGTGGAGCTGTCAGTTGGTGCAGTTCTAAACAAAGCGTCATAGCGGGATCTACATGTGAAGCGGAGTACATAGCTGCTTCGGAAGCAGCAAATGAAGGAGTCTGGATGAAGGAGTTCATATCCGATCTAGGTGTCATACCTAGTGCATCGGGTCCAATGAAAATCTTTTATGACAATACTGGTGCAATTGCCTTGGCAAAGGAATCCAGTTTTCACAAAAGGACCAAACACATCAAGAGACGCTTCAACTCCATCCGGGATCTAGTCCAGGTGGGAGACATAGAGATTTGCAAGATACATACGGATCTGAATGTTGCAGACCCGTTGACTAAGCCTCTTCCATGAGCAAAACATGATCAGCACCAAAACTCCATGGGTGTTAGGATCATTACAGTGTAATCTAGATTATTGACTCTAGTGCAAGTGGGAGACTGAAGGAAATATGCCCTAGAGGCAATAATAAAGTTCTTATTTATTTCCTTATATCATGATAAAGGTTTATTATTCATGCTAGAATTGTATTAACCGGAAACATAATGCATGTGTGAATACATAGACAAACAGAGTGTCACTAGTATGCCTCTACTAGACTAGTTCGTTAATCAAAGATGGTTATGTTTCCTAACCATGAACAAAGAGTTGTTATTTGATTAACGAGGTCACATCATTGGTTGAATGATCTGATTGACATGACCCATTATATTAGCTTAGCACCCGATCGTTTAGTATGTTGCTATTGCTTTATTCATGACTTATACATGTTCCTATGACTATGAGATTATGCAACTCCCGTTTGCCAGAGGAACACTTTGGGTACTACCAAACGTCACAACGTAACTGGGTGATTATAAAGGAGTATTACAGGTGTCTCCAATGGTAGATGTTGGGTTGGCGTATTTCGAGATTAGGATTTGTCACTCCGATTGTCGGAGAGGTATCTCTGGGCCCTCTCTGTAATGCACATCACTTAAGCCTTGCAAGCATTGCAACTAATGAGTTAGTTGCGGGATGATGTATTACGGAACGAGTAAAGAGACTTGCCGGTAATGAGATTGAACTAAGTATTGGATACTGACGATCGAATCTCGGACAAGTAACATACCGATGACAAAGGGAACAACGTATGTTGTTATGCGGTCTGACCGATAAAGATCTTCGTAGAATATGTAGGAGCCAATATGGGCATCCAGGTCCCGCTATTGGTTATTGACCGGAGACGTGTCTCGGTCATGTCTACATTGTTCTCGAACCGTAGGGTCCGCACGCTTAACGTTACGATGACAGTTATTATGAGTTTATGCATTTTGATGTACCGAAGGTTGTTCGGAGTCCCGGATGTGATCACGGACATGACGAGGAGTCTCGAAATGGTCGAGACATAAAGATTGATATATTGGAAGCCTATGTTTGGACATCGGAAGTGTTCCAGGTGAAATCAGGATTTTACCGGAATACCGGGTGGGTTACCGGAACCCCCCGGGAGCGATATGGGCCTTAATGGGACTTAGTGGAAAGGAGAAAGGGGCAGCCCTAGTGGCCGCGCGCCTCCCCCCTTCCCTAGTCCTATTAGGACTAGGAGAAGGTGGCCGGCCCCCCTCTCTCTCTTTCCCCCCTTGAGGAATCCTATTCCAACTAGGATTGGGGGGGGGGGAATCCTACTCCCGGAGGGAGTAGGACTCCCTGGCGCGCCACCCGTTGGCCGGCCAGCCCCTCCCCCTTGGCTCCTTTATATACGGGGGAAGGGGAGCACCCTAGGACACACAAGTTGATCTATGGATCGTTCCTTAGCCGTGTGCGGTGCCCCCTTCCACCAAATTCCACCTCGGTCATATCGTTGCAGTGCTTAAGCGAAGCCCTGCGCCGGTAACACATCAAGACCGTCACCACGCCGTCGTGCTGACGGTACTCTTCCCCGACGCTTTGCTGGATCGGAGCCCGGGGATCGTCATCGAGCTGAACGTGTGCTAAGAACTCGGAGGTGCCGGAGTAACGGTGCTGTGATCGGTCGGATCGCGAGGAGAACGTACGACTACTTCCTCTACGTTGAGTCAACGCTTCCGCTTCAGTCTACAAGGGTATGTAGACAACACTCTCCCCTCTCGTTGCTATGCATCACCATGATCTTGCGTGTGCGTAGGAAATTTTTTGAAATTACTGCGTTCCCCAACAGCCACTTCATAATTTTCGTCCAGAGGCTATTCTAGGTGTTGCGTCACCTTCTTCTTGGGCCAGGCCCATGTAATTTCGAAATACTTCAATATAGGATGTTTTTAGAGTCCGTATGTGTGGGGAAACAAGAGTTAGGGTGGGTTTCGGACCCCTCCTCCAAGGGCCACGAAATTCCCCCCTCTTCCCCCATATATACAACCCCTAGGGCATCGTTTAGACTTTGGGTTTTGTTTAGATTAAAAGTTCGCCATAGCTGCAACTTCGCGTACTTCGTTTGTGTTCAACGACCAGACCAAGGCGTCACAGCCACCTTGATCAATAAAGCTTTCCTCTTATATTCTCAATATCCAGATTGCAATCTTAGTTTCTTGCTTGTTCTTCGTTTGCCTGCAGGAAACAGACCTTCGTGGTCAGGTTGATCGTGCTCCGGCTTGGTCAATAACCTCTCGGAGTTGGTTTAGCTATTGCTAAGGCGCGACGTCCTCGCACGTTCATAGTCGGATCGTCAAAGTCGACTTCCTCCAAACGATAGCCACCATCTCATCAAAAGACGGGACACCTTTGCCGCTATCAGCATGCATAGGTATTGTCGGAACACTACAGACGACGAGGAGGAGTGCAAGTGCCAAGGAACAACTACACCATCCGCGAGGGAAGCACGGAAGAGAAGGAGGAAGAAGACCCAGGACGAGCGGTACTACCGCCCACACCAAGCAGTACTACCGCTAGAGGCCCCTGATGTAACGCCCCGGATCCGTTACGCCAGGTGTCCGTCAGTTATTCGCCGTCGTTGCCATGTCTTGTGCTTGCGTGTTGCTCTTTGCCATGTCATCATCTGCATTTCATATCATGTCATCATGTGCATCGCATTCGCATACGTGTTCGTCTCATGCATCCGAGCATTTTCCCCGTTGTCCGTTTTGCAATCCGGCGCTCCGTTGTTCCCCCGCGTCCCCTTTTACCTTTTTTCCGTGAGCGGGTATTAAACCTCTCGGATTGGACCGAGGTTTGACATGTGGCCTTGGTATAGCACCGGTAGACCGCCTGTCAAGTTTCGGGTCAATCGGAGTCCTTTTGATACTCCAACGGTTAACCGGGTATCCGCAAAGGCCTCTTTTGGTGCAGCCCAACACCCCTTCCAAAGTGGCCCAAAACCCATCTAAGTCCCTTCCATCATCTCGGTCGTTCGATCACGATCGCGTGGCCGAAAACCGCACTCCATTTGGAGCTTCCTAGCCCCCTCCACCTATAAATATGTCCACCTCCCCGAAATTCCGGATCATTTCGCAGATGAAACCCTAACCCGCTCCCCTCGCGCCGCCGGACGTGTCCGCCTGCACCGGACGCGTCCGCCCGCCACGTCGCCTCGACCAACCACAGGCCGCCATGTCATCCTCGCCACCTCGCCGGCCAACCCGCGGTTGCCACGTGGGCATCGCCGCCGTCCCCGCGCCCGCCGGCCCGCGGAGCCCGTCGCGGGCCCGCGCGGGCCTGACCCCGCCGCTGCATGCCCTCGGGCTCCCGTCCCCGCCGCCGCACGGCTCGCCGGCGCCCGCTGTCGTGGTTCTAAGTCTGACAGTAAGAATGGGGGGTAAGTATGGAGAGGCAAGATCCTAGCTATGGAGTAGTTGTATGCGCAAGGAGTTTTACGAGTTCGGGCCCTTCTCTGAGGAAGTAACAGCCCTACGTCTCGGAGCCCGGAGGCAGTCGACTGGATTATATGTGTGTGTGTTACAAAGTTCCGAACCCTTGTCCTAGTGGAGGGGGGTGGCTTATATAGAGTTCGCCAGGACCCCAGCCAGCCCACGTTACAAGGGGTTTAATGTACATAAAGAGAGGGGGTTACTGGTAACGCCTGTAATAAAGGACCATGAAGGCCATAAAAGCTACTTATGAGATGACCGTTTGTGGGCAGAGCCTTTAGGTCTTCTTATAGTCGAGTGGCTGTCTTCATGGTCGACTGCTTGTGCTTCTGGTCGAGTGCGCTCGTGTCCGTCGACTGGGCTGACCAGGTCGACTGAAACGTTGATACCTCTTAGAATGTCTTTCATTGTAGGAGCCATGTCCTTGATTGGGTACCTCAGGTATGATAAGTTACCCTACCCTAGGTACGTATCCTCGTCATTAGCCCCCGAATGGGTCAGGGGTTAAGTGAGAATGGGGCCGAGCCTATGCTTCCGACTCAACTTCCCTGCTTCGGTTGCATCTGTCTTTGGATAAATGGAAGTTACGGTGGGGACCCCTTCTTCAGTTGCCTTGATCCATTCAGATGTCCGTCGAGTGGTTTCATATTACCGTCGAGTGTGTTTACGTGACGAGACTTTTGGGAGACTTAAGGAAACGGATCTTTTTGTCTGACAAACCGTCCTGTCGATCGCGGATCCTGCGGGATTTGAAAATTGAGAAGCGCACCGAACGGAGAGAATCACGCGAATCGGCTGGATAAGGCAAGAGCGCCTCGATCTCCGCGCCACCTTTTTCGCCACGTACTGCGCGCGCGCCTGCTGCGGGATCTGACTGGGTGGCGCAGGCCCACTGATCAGCCACTCGGGTGTGGCCTTATATAAGGTAATGGTTCCGATTTTTCACTGTGCGCCCCTGTTTTTCTTCTCCCTTCCTCCGTAAGCCTCCGCCTCGCTCTTCGCTGCAATTTCGACACCGCCGCTCGGCCGAGATCTCGTTCGAGATAATGGGGACGGACAAGACGGCGGCGGCGGAACGCACGAAGAAGGCCGCGGCAAAGGGCAAGGGGAAGAAATCTGGCCGAGGCGGGTCGTCCTCGCGGGCCGCCCTGTCGTCCGGCTGGTTGCAGGGGGATTGGATGCCCTCCATCCTTACTCAAGCGGATATCGACGACATGGTGGAGGGGGGACTCATTCCCCACAAGGCTGCTCGCCTTCCTGGGAAGGAGACGGAGCCGAAACCTCGCGAGGGTGAGCGCGTCCTGATAGCCACCCATGTCAACCGGGGGTTTTCCCTGCCCCCAAGTCCTTTTTTTAGGGCCTTTCTGAACTTCTTCGGAGCGCAGCTCCACCATTTCACGCCCAACTCCATAGTCTATCTTGCTGCGTTCGTGTCTCTGTGTGAGTGTTTCTTAGGCTGTCGACCTCCCTGGGGCCTCTTCAAGCATATGTTCACTTGCCGATCCCAGTCGGTTAAAAGGCTTAACCCGGACGGGGAAAGGACGCAGGTGATCCAGATGTGCGGGGGCCTCGGGATCCAGACGAGGGGTAAGAGTTGTTTTCCTCCCATGACACTTCCCGATTCCGTGCGCGGGTGGCAGTCGACTTGGTTCTACTGCAAGGACCAGCCGACCCCTGGCCACTCGACCGGCCTTCCTCCTTTTACCTTGGACCGAGTGCAGAAACCCGCTTCTTTGAAAGTGGTTCCAGAGGAGAAGGCTCAGGTGAAGGTATTAGTCAGTCGAGTGGTTGAGTTGGTTCGGGAAGGCGTGACCAGCATGGACTTGCTCGAAGTCTTCCTCCAGCGACGAATCCAACCTCTCCAGGCTCGGGATCACTCGATGTGGTTGTATTCCGGGCCCGACGACTCCACTCGGATCCACCCGGAGGCGGTCGAGGATTCTGTACTGGAGAGCTGGCTGACCAGCATGACCGGGAACAAGGACAACCCCAGGGGTTCTAGGAGGATTGCTCCGCTTGATGGGATGATGGAGACAGACAAGGTACGCTTTACTTCTTCCGACTGAAATTTTCACTCCGTCTAGTAACTGGCTTGCGATAAGTCGACTGATCCTTGCTCTGCCCGTTGTCTTGCAGGAGATCAACGACATGTATTCGATGCCGAATGGGAACCAGGAGCAAGTATCTGAAGGAGGAGGGAGTGGAGGCGAAGGAAGTGAGAATGAAGTTGAAGTCGAGGGTGAAGTCGAGGAGTGGAAATCTGATGATGACGTAGAGGAGGAGGCCAGCGACGACTCGGGTGATGAGGATGAGGAGGTGGAGGTCGATCCTCCTCGACGCGAGAGACGCTCCAAGAACGCTCAGGATCCCGCCGTGGGGCGCAGTCAGTCGAGTGCTCCGGTGGGCCAGTCATCCAAGCGCCCTCGAACCGCGTCGCCGGCCCCAACTGAGAAGGCACCCAAGCAGCCCAGAGCCATCCCGACCAAGCCACCCAAGGCCTTGCCTAAGATCAGGGTCGCCATCCCTGTCATCTCCGGGTAAGTGACTGTTTTTATCTTTCTTGAGTCGACTAGAACGGATTCTTAGTCGATTCACTTTCAAATTATTTGCTTGGAATCATGCAGCGCCGCTACTTCCGAGACTTCCATCCAGAATGTCGATGAGACGATGGAGGACGCCGTCACTTCCAACTTAGGTATAATCTTTGACATGATCCGACTGTTTAACTGCTGAGTCGATTGGATATTCATTTCTGGACTTTTGTTACTCCGACCAACATTATTGACCTTCCGGATGATGAGGAGGAGGCGGAAGTGCCGCTCAGGCCTTTTGGGAGGAGAGGCCGGAGGGCCCCGGTCGACAAGGCTCCTCAGACCGCGTCGACTGCCGAGGCGGTGGTCCAAGGGGGTGACAACACCGCCCGAACTACTGTGACTTTTGCTGAACCAGTGACGACTGCCCGGCCTTCGTCGTCGACTGCTCCCCCACTGGTCGACCCGCCCTCGTTCTTCGCCGCCTACCAGACCCCGGAGGATCAAGTGAGTGCTGCTAAGGAGGCTATACGTCAGGCGGGGCTCGTGATGGAGCAGACCAAAGCGGCTCGGGATGCCAGTCAAGCGGCCTATGACATCAGCTCGGCGTTGCAGCAGAACGTCCAGGTTAGTTGGTCTTCACTTGCGTTGTACACCCACTGGGTGCTGTTGATCTGAAATTTCTCATTGGTGGGGGCACGCTGAGTGCACCCACTGGGTGTAGTCCCCAAGGCCACGGTCGACTACTGGCAGTCGACTGCGGTCTTTATACTGTCTTTCTGTAGTTGTACTTCTTCACTCGGTTTGGTCAGGCCATGTCGAATGGAACTGTATCCGGTCGACTGCGGGCAGTCGACTTTTTTTTTTTTGAAAACCAGTGGGGGCACGCTGAGTGCACCCACTGGGTGTAGTCCCCGAGGCTACTGTCGAATGTTTTGATTCGGCTGTAGTCTTAGAAGTGTTGTGCTCTTTCTTTCAGTCACTCGGGAGTAACTTGCCTTTGATACCCTTTGTCGATTGACTCTTTGCAGAAGTCTTGTGAGCTTGTTGCTCAGCTCGCTGATCTGAAGGATAAGCAGATCCAGCTTAATCTTGATTTACAGTTTGCTCAGGAAAACGTGCAGAAGGCGAAGGATGAAGCAAAAGGTATGGCTGGTGAGGACTCGACGGCTGTCTCTGTTCTCCTGCCCGTTCTCAACTCTGTGCTCATTGTTGCTTTGCAGACGAACTGGAGAAGGCCCTGAAGAAGAAAGATCTTGACCTTGCGGAGGCACAGAAGGCGGCTGCGGAGAAGTTGAAGCTCGCTGAAGAGAAACTTGCTTCAGTCGGTCAACTTGAGAGCGAGAACGCTAGGCTGAAGTCTGCTCTTGACTCGGCCAATAAGGAAGCGAGTCGACTGAAGACTGACAAGAGTACTCTGAACGACAAGCTCGGCCAGCTGGCGGGGAAGCACAAGGACTTGGAGGATTATCTTGGGGGTCTTGCCAAGAAGCTATACCTCATGCTTGAAGGTAACCCTCTTTGTACGACTGACTTGCTGTTGTCGACTCATCATTTGATTACAATTTTGCGTTGTCAAAACTTCTTTCAGAATTCTGTCGGAATTTCGAGGAAGAAACTAGTCGAGTGGAGACTAGCCTGGACCCCATCAACTCTCCTGTGATGGACGATGCTGCCATGAATATTCTCCGTTTGGAATCTCGTGTTGCTGGCGTGGTGGACTACCTTGCTCGACTGAAAGTTGCAGTGTCGCGGATCGACTCCGCACTCTGGCCCAAGGAGACGCTTCAGAACGACCTTGAATCCTTGGTCACTCGACTAAGTGAGGTTCCAGGCCGAGTGCAAGAATGGAAGAAGTCTTCTGCCAGGTGTGGTGCCGATGTTGCTCTGTCGCTGGTTCGTGTCCACTTCAAGGAGGCTCGAGAAGAGAAGCTGGCTGCCCTCCAAGTTGCCAATACGAGGAAGCACAACTTTCAGGACTTCATGGAGACCTTCATCGCTGCTGCCACTCGGATCTCTGATGGGATTGACTTGGACGAATTTGTTGCACCATCCAGTCCTCCGCCGGAGGAGTAAAAAACTGTTGTTCCTTGCCTTAAATTTGCCTCGGAATGCCGAGTGGTTTATGTAACCGATAAACTCCGTCGAGCTTATAGCTCGAGTACTTTTATTTGCGATCTAGGATCTTTTGATTTTATCCGAACATGGCTCGACGTTGAATGTCTTCGTGACTTGATCCGCCGATCTACTATTCGTTGTTCCCTCAGAGGCTGCTATTCGTTGTTCCCTCAGAGGCTGCCTGGTTTGCATGATGCTTATCACCGCGATGGTGTCTGTCAACATGGCTTAGGCGAGCACTGGGCTGCAGCTAAGTCCCCGAGTGGGAGGTTTGCTCCCCACTCGGTAGGATTCCAATTACTTAGGCGAGTGCTTGGACTGCAGCTAAGCCTCTGAGTGGGAGGTTTGCTCTCCACTCGGTAGGATTTTTTCAATTACTTAGGCGAGTGCTTGGACTGCAGCTAAGCCCCTGAGTGGGAGGTTTGCTCTCCACTCGGTAGGATTTTTTCAATTACTTAGGCGAGTGCTTGGACTGCAGCTAAGCCCCCGAGTGGGAGGTTTGCTCTCCACTCGGTAGGATTTTTTCAAACTTAGGCGAGTCCTTGGACTGCAGCTAAGCCCCCGAGTGGGAGGTTTGCTCTCCACTCGGTAGGATTTTTTCAAACTTAGGCGAGTCCTTGGACTGCAGCTAAGCCCCCGAGTGGGAGGTTTTGCTCTCCACTCGGTAGGATTTCAATTACTTAGGCGAGTACTTGGACTGCAGCTAAGCCCCCGAGTGGGAGGTTTGCTCTCCACTCGATAGGATTTCAATTACTTAGGCGAGTACTTGGACTGCAGCTAAGCCCCCGAGTGGGAGGTTTGCTCTCCACTCGGTAGGATTTCAATTACTTAGGCGAGTACTTGGACTGCAGCTAAGCCTCCGAGTGGGAGGTTTGCTCTCCACTCGGTAGGATTTTTTCAAACTTAGGCGAGTACTTGGACTGCAGCTAAGCCCCCGAGTGGGAGGTTTGCTCTCCACTCGGTAGGATTTCAATTACTTAGGCGAGTACTTGGACTGCAGCTAAGCCCCTGAGTGGGAGGTTTGCTCTCCACTCGGTAGGATTTCAATTACTTAGGCGAGTACTTGGACTGCAGCTAAGCCCCCGAGTGGGAGGTTTGCTCTCCACTCGGTAGGATTTTTTCAAACTTAGGCGAGTACTTGGACTGCAGCTAAGCCCCCGAGTGGGAGGCTGGCTCTCCACTCGGTAGGATTTTAATTTCTTAGGCGAAACGGATTCGCAGCTAAGCCCCCGAGTGGGAGGCTGGCTCTCCACTCGGTAGGATTTTCTGAAAACTTAGGCGAAGCGGATTCGCAGCTAAGTCACCCACTGGGGGAAATTTAGACAAACAGAAAAAGAAATTCTTGCTTGAAACAAAATAACTACAGAGGTACTTTTATTACATCTCAGTCAAGTGAGTTTTTAAGTGTAAAAAGGACGGAGCAGGTCCGCGTTCCATGCTCGAGGCTCGTCGATCCGTCGATCGATGTTGTAGAGGTGATACGCTCCGTTTGTGCAGGACCTTGGTGATGATGAAGGGGCCTTCCCAGGTCGGGGCAAGTTTGTGAGGTTTTTGCTGATCCACGCGGAGGACCAAATCTCCTTCCTGAAAGGCTCGACCCTTCACATTTCTGGCGTAGAACCGACGCAACTCTTGCTGGTAGATGGTCGAGCGGATTAGAGCCATCTCTCTTTCCTCCTCTAAGAGGTCGACTGCATCTTGCCGGGCCTGTTCTGCTTCTGCTTCGGAATATAACTCGACTCGAGGCGCGTTGTGGAGCAGGTCGCTCGGCAAAACCGCTTCGGCTCCATAGACCAGAAAGAATGGTGTTCTTCCAGTCGACCGGTTAGGGGTGGTCCTCAAGCCCCACAGAACTGACGGAAGTTCGTCGACCCAGGCGCCTGCTGCGTGTTTGAGATCACGCATCAGTCGGGGTTTTAGTCCTTTGAGGATGAGGCCATTCGCGCGTTCGGCCTGTCCATTCGACTGAGGATGAGCAACTGAAGCGTAGTCGACTCGAGTGCCCTGAGAGGCGCAGAAGGCTTTGAATCTGTCATTATCAAAGTTTGATCCGTTATCCGTGATGATGCTGTGCGGAACCCCATATCTGAATATCAATCCCCTGATAAAACTGATGGCAGTGCTTGCGTCGAGGTCCTTTATGGGTTCGGCTTCTATCCACTTCGTGAACTTGTCGACTGCAACCAACAAGTGGGTGAAGCCACTCCTACCAGTTCTCAGTGGTCCGATCATGTCTAGACCCCAGACAGCGAAAGGCCAGACGAGTGGAATGGTCTTCAAGGCGGAGGCGGGCTTGTGAGACATGTTGGAATAAAACTGGCACCCCTCGCACTTGTCGACTATATCCTTTGCCATTTCGTTCGCCTTTGGCCAGTAAAAACCTGCTCGGTATGCTTTGGCCACGATGGTCCGAGAGGACGCATGATCGCCACAGGTCCCCGAGTGGATATCTTCAAGAATTATCTGTCCTTCTTCAGGTGTGATGCACTTCTGACCAACTCCAGTCGCGCTTTCTCTGTATAGCTGCCCTTTGATTACTGTAAAGGCTTTGGATCGACGGACGATCTGTCGAGCCTCTTCTTCATCTTCTGGGAGCTCTTTTTTCATGATATACGCAATGTACGGCACTGTCCAATCGGGAGTGGTGACCATAACTTCCATAATCAGGTCGACCACAGCTGGAACCTCCACTTCGGTCGAGTCAGAGGCGCTTTTTGGTTGTGGAGGCTCTTCTGTGAAAGGATCTTCTTGCACTGATGGCGTGTGAATGTGCTCCAAACACACATCTTTAGGGATGGCCTCCCTTTTGGACCCTATCTTCGCCAGATCATCTGCAGCTTGATTTTTCAGTCGGGGTATATGATGGAGCTCCAACCCCTCGAATCATTTCTCCAGCTTCCTTACTGCGCTGCAATATCCCGTCATGGATGGGCTTCGGACGTCCCACTCCTTCATCACTTGATTAACAACCAGATCTGAGTCGCCGTAGACCATGAGGCGACGGACGCCGAGTGAAATGGCCATACGTAATCCGTATAGAAGCGCTTCATACTCTGCCTCATTGTTGGAGGAATCAAAGTGAATCTGGAGGACATACTTGAGCTTATCTCCTCGGGGGGAAACCAGTACAACCCCCGCACCGGATCCGTTCAGCATCTTGGAGCCATCGAAAAACATAGTCCAGTGCTCCGAGTGAACTTGAGTCGGAAGCTCCTGCTCGGTCCACTCGGCGAGGAAATCAGCTATTGCCTGGGACTTAATAGCTTTCTTTGCCTCGAACTTGATATCAAGAGTAAGAAGTTCAATTGCCCATTTCGCCACTCGACCGGTTGCATCTCTGTTATGAAGAATCTCTGATAATGGAGCGTCGCTGACGACTGTGATAGAGTGATTAGAGAAATAATGAGCAACCTTCTTCGTGGTCATGTAAATCCCGTAAACAAGCTTCTGATAGTGGGGATATCTTTGCTTCGACGGGGTCAGAACTTCAGAGAGATAATAAACTGGGCGTTGAACTTTGAAGGTCTTTCCTTCCTCTTCCCGCTCGACCGTAAGAATGGTACTAACGACTTGTCCCGTGGCTGCTATGTAAAGCAACAATGGCTCTTTGCTGACAGGAGCAGCAAGCACCGGCTGGGTGGAGAGCAGAGCTTTTAGCTCTGCAAATGCTGCATCAGCTTCCGGAGTCCATTCGAACATGTCTGACTTCTTCATCAGTCGGTAAAGAGGCAACGCCTTTTCACCGAGCCTGGAGATGAATCGACTTAGGGCGGCCAAGCATCCAGTAAGTTTCTGGACATCGTGCACACGCACGGGGCGTTTCATCCGGAGTATGGTGCCAACTTTTTCGGGGTTAGCGTCGATTCCTCGTTCGGAAACAAGAAAACCGAGTAACTTTCCTCCAGGGACTCCAAATGTGCACTTCGACGGATTGAGCTTGATATCATAATTCCTGAGATTGGCAAAAGTTTCAGCTAGGTCAGTCAGCAGGTTAGAACCTTTTCGTGACTTGACCACTATGTCATCCATGTATGCTTCTACATTCCGACTGATTTGAGTGATTAGGCACTTCTGAATCATTCTCATGAATGTAGCTCCGGCGTTCTTGAGACCGAAAGGCATGATAACATAGCAGAAACACCCAAATGGGGTGATGAAGGCTGTTTTTATTTCATCGGGTCCATACAGACGGATCTGATGGTATCCAGAGTAAGCATCTAAAAAAGATAACCTCTCGCATCCTGCAGTCGAGTCGACTATTTGGTCGATGCGAGGAAGAGGAAAATGATCTTTCGGGCAGGCCCGATTGATATGCTTAAAATCGATGCACATGCGCAACGATTTGTCCTTCTTAGGGACCATCACAACATTGGCGAGCCACTCGGAGTGGAAGATCTCGCGAATGAATTCTGCTGCTAGGAGTCGGGCCACTTCTTCGCCAATGGCCTTTCTCTTCTGAACGGCGGACCGTCGGAGATGCTCCTTGACTGGTTTGACCTTTGGGTCGACTCGAAGGCGGTGCTCGGCCAGTCCCCTGGGCACACCTGGCATGTCAGCAGGCTTCCATGCAAAGATGTCCCAGTTCTCACGGAGGAACTGGACGAGCGCTTCTTCCTATTTGGGGTCGAGTGTAGTGGAGATGTTGGTTGGAGCCGCATTTGGATCGGTCGGGTGGATGTGGACTTGCTTGGTCTCACCAGCCGACTGAAATGCCGACTCCGTGGCGGGCTTCTTGGCTCGTAACAACTCACTCGGATCCGCAGTCTTCTGGTACTCTTGTATCTCTATCTTGGCCATCTGAGCATCAGCAATTTTGGCGCCTTTCTGGAAGCACTCCTCTGCCTTCTTCCGATTGCCAATGATGGTGATTACACCTTTGGGGCCAGGCATCTTCAGCTTGAGGTATACGTAGCATGGTCGAGCCATGAAACGAGCATAGGCTGGCCTCCCAAGAATGGCGTGGTACGCACTCTGAAAATCCACAACCTCAAAGGTTAACTTTTCTTTCCGGAAATTCTTCGAGTCACCAAAGACGACGTCGAGAGTGATTTGACCCAGTGACTCAGCTTTCTTTCCAGGAATGACTCCGTGGAAGCTCATGTTGCTGGAGCTGAGTCGGGACGTCGGAATGCCCATCCCCTTCAACGTCTCTGCATACAACAAGTTTAGCCCACTGTCGCCGTCCATCAGAACCTTGGTCAGTCGGGTGCCTTCAACAATTGGGTCGACCACCAACGCTTGCCTCCCTGGGGTGGCAATATGAGTCGGATGATCGGACTGGTCGAAGGTGATGGCGGTCTGGGACCACTTCAGGTAATTGGGCGTCACCGGAGCGACCATGTTTACTTCGCGATTGATGACCTTCAGTCGACTCTTACTTTCGACATCAGCGAAAATCATCAGAGTGGAATTGACTTGGGGGTATTCTTCACCGCTGTCTTCCCTGTCTTCAACTTTGTCTGACTCTTTCTCTTTGTCCTTGGCCTGCTTCCCTTGGAACTGTTGCATCAGGAGTCGACATTGTCGAGTGGTATGCTTAGGGTAAATGAGATTTCCCTCTTCATCTTTCTTCGTGTGAATGTGGCATGGCAAGTCCATCACATCTTTCCCGTCCTGGTCTTTCACTTTCTTGGGGTTCCAAGGACCCTTGGGTTTCCCCTTAAACTTCCCTGGGGTCACAGCTAAGGCTTCCCCGGGGGCGACTGGCTCGGCCTTGCGCTTCTGCTTCCGACTGGAGTGTCCTCCGCCGGCCTCATTAGCGGCTGCCTTATACTTGCCACTCCGGAGTCTATCTTCCTCTTCTCCGTTCGCGTACTTGGTGGCGATTTCCATCATTCGACTCAGGGTCATATCCCCGGTTCGACCGAACTTCAAAGTTAACTCCCTGTTTCTGACGCCTTCCTTGAAGGCGCAAACTGCCTGATGATCGGACACATTCTCGACCGTGTGATTCAGAGTGATCCACCTTTGGATATAATCCCTCAGGGTTTCACTCGACTTCTGAACACATGACTGCAATTCTGTCAACCCTGCCGGTCGCTTGCAAGTCCCTTCGAATGTCCTGACAAACACCTGGGCTAGATCTTCCCAAGTATAAATGCTGCTGGGAGCCAACTGATTCAACCACGCTCTGGCTGATCCTTCCAACATGAGGGGCAAATGCTTCATGGCCACCTCGTCATTGCCGCCTCCGATCTGAACAGCCACTCGGTAATCCTCGAGCCATGTGTTCGGCTTGGACTCTCCGGTGAACTTGCTGACTCCAGTCGCCAACCTGAAGTTGGGAGGAATCACTGCAGCTCTGATTGCTCTGCTGAAACACTCGGGACCTGAGACGTGAACTCTGCTGCTGGACGGCGCGCCTCTGTCACGGTCTTCTCGGTGAGCTCTATTTCGGCCGACCAGACCTTGAACGATGATGGATCTCGCATCAAAGCCTGGTTCCCTGGGGTCGACTGGGACCCTTCGCCCAGTACTGAACTGGCGTCTGTCCTCTTGCCGTCGAGGAACGTACGACCCTGCTCTTGGGGGAGGAGAAGGCACTCGACGTTGATCGTTGCGATCGAATCGGTGCTCATACCGCTCGTGCCCTTGGTATTGATCCTCGTGCCGGCCTCTGTGTCCTTCGCGCCTCGGGGGCGACCTTGGACTATAAGCCGACTGAACGGAATTCGCAGTGACGGATCGACTGTGAATCCTGTTGCGCGACTGAGATACGGCTGAATTCTGGTCACCCGCCGCACGGAGCAAATCTCTGATCTGCAACAGACCTCTCCCTACCTCTGACTATGAAGGCTGGATCGACTCCGCTATGCGAGCCGCAACTGCCAAATTCTGAATCGGGGTGCGGTATACCTGGGTCGGCGGCTGGAAGTGGCGACGACGACTGGACTCGGGAACGGGCGGTCGTGCACGCTCGTCGAGTGCTCTCTGGAGATTCTCCAGTCGAGTACGTTCAGCCAAGTTGGCCAAGCGCGCCTCCTCCAGGGCTCGTGCCTCAGGGGTTTCTCCAACGATAGGAGTGTGAAGGGCGTCCATGTTCCGGCGACGGAGTTCCTCCCTCTGCACTGAGGTAAGGGGCTCGGGCCTGTACTCTTCGTGGCCCCGCACCGGAATCCCTCCTGCGGCAACCTCTTCAGTGTGGGGGAATCCGGGGGGACTACGTGGTCCGTCGACCATTAGTACTTCCGCCGCTGGATCGCTGCTGTCGCACTCGGACGCAGTCTCTACGGAGCCATTCGACAGGTCGAACAGACCGTAGAGTGACTCGTCGGGCTCGATTGCCGCGACTTGGGGGGTGGCCGACTGGCGGGCCAGTGCGTGCTTCACCCACCGCTGGAGTCTCGACCGACCGGTGCGCTTGCGCCGGTGGGAAACTGATGACGACGATGGCGAAACGAATGCCGACCCGTACTGGGTCGACGGTTGCCGCAGGAGGACGCCGCGGACGCATGCGCGAAAATGCGTGGCTCCGCGGGCGGGAAGCGCGTCCACGTCGAGTGGAGCCTCCTGCAGCCAAGCAGAGTTGTCGACGATGAAGGAGAGAGCGCCGAGACGGATCTCGCGGCTCTCGACCATGACTCCGCTTGAAAACATGATGTGGGGTGAAAGAATCCCAACTCCTCCAACAAATCGCTAGAACACCCGCCCCATGGTGGGCGCCAACTGTCGTGGTTCTAAGTCTGACAGTAAGAATGGGGGGTAAGTATGGAGAGGCAAGATCCTAGCTATGGAGTAGTTGTATGCGCAAGGAGTTTTACGAGTTCGGGCCCTTCTCTGAGGAAGTAACAGCCCTACGTCTCGGAGCCCGGAGGCAGTCGACTGGATTATATGTGTGTGTGTTACAAAGTTCCGAACCCTTGTCCTAGTGGGGGGGGGTGGCTTATATAGAGTTCGCCAGGACCCCAGCCAGCCCACGTTACAAGGGGTTTAATGTACATAAAGAGAGGGGGTTACTGGTAACGCCTGTAATAAAGGACCATGAAGGCCATAAAAGCTACTTATGAGATGACCGTTTGTGGGCAGAGCCTTTAGGTCTTCTTATAGTCGAGTGGCTGTCTTCATGGTCGACTGCTTGTGCTTCTGGTCGAGTGCGCTCGTGTCCGTCGACTGGGCTGACCAGGTCGACTGAAACGTTGATACCTCTTAGAATGTCTTTCATTGTAGGAGCCATGTCCTTAATTGGGTACCTCAGGTATGATAAGTTACCCTACCCTAGGTACGTATCCTCGTCACCCGCCGCCCGAGCTCGCCGCCATGCCCGCTCGCCGCCGCGCTCCCTCTGCCCCGCCGCCTCGCGCTCCCGCGCGCCCCGCCTCCGCAGCCGCCTTGCGCCGCCGCCGCGCCCCCGCGTCCCGCCGTGCCGCGCCGCGCACCGCCTCTCCCCGCCACCGCTCGCCGGCCGCCACCGCGAGGCCCGTGGGGTGCCGCCCCGCGCCCTCCGGCGCGCCCCCGCCGTCGCCCGTGGCCGCCGCCGCCTCCGGGGACCGCGCCGTCCCGGATCCGGCGCCCCCTCTCGACCCCGGCGCTCTTTGGCGCCTCCTCCCTCAACTCCGGCGAGAGATCCCGGCGGTCCTCGTAATCCGCGCCCGAAACCCTAGATCCGGAGGTGATTTTTCGTCTAAGTCCCTGGCATATTCATCCCATGTTGCATACTTTGCCATGCCATAACTCTCTGCACGTAGCTCCGTTTCATGCGTATAATATGTCAATTTGTTCGCCTCGAAGAGTACATCATTCTCTTCCATTGCATCATTTTCATTTGAGCTCGCCTTGATGCCGGAAATGCTGTTAGAAGAGGGATAGTTGATGTTAGTTGCTGGATCTTATCTGAACTTGCACTTTTGTCATTTTTGCCATGATTGATGTGTGCATCCTATGAAGTTGAGTCCTACATGAGTTTTGTAATATGCCATGTTAACTTTCTAGAGAATTTTGCCATGTATTTTTGTGATCTATGTGGTGACTAGCACAAGCATGCAAACTAGGGCACTTGATGTTGCTGATTTCAGAGACTTAGTGATTTCACTAAGTCCCTGACTGCTGTTATTTTCATGCCATGTATTCATGTTGTTTCTGAGAAATCTACGCATAATTTGAGCATGATCAGTAAGAGTGTTTTGAACTTGTGTATTTTCTCTATCCATCCATGCCTTTGTTTGTAATTATGGAGTGCCATAGCTTGAGTCAATTGAGCTCTACTTTTGCTTCAATATGTTGCTGGCAGATTGTTTACATGTTATTCGATTTTGCCAAGCTTGGTGTAGTTGATCCTTACATGATATGATGTTGTTATTTCCATTTCTAGTTCCTATGCCATGTCTTCTTGATGTATGTATGCTTAGTTTATCATTCAATGCTTTGTAGTGAGTGCATCGAGCTCACGAACATACCTACTCGTTATCTGTTCTTGACATGTCCAGTTTTCTGCTAAGTCTGTAACCTGTAACGAAACTTGCTTAATTGACATGGGTGTAATCATACTTTCTGTTCCTTTTTCACTTATGGTTAGTAAGGGACTTTTGTCAAGTGCTTTGAGTAGATTCATGCCATGCCTTACTTTGCTATGTCCTGTTCCTGTAGCATGTTGTTTCATTGCTCTAAACATGTCATCCTGATGTTAATTTCTGCTATGTTGTTATTTCACTAAGTCTGTGAACCTGTTTTCTTTTGCACTTTTGCCATGCTTGTTTGAACCTGTTATGATGTGATTTAGCCGTAGCTCAGTGTTCATCTTTTGTCAAGCATCTTGAGTAGATTACTATCATATGCTTTGTTGATATTTTTGGGTGCAGTAGATTATTTTCTTGTTGCTTGCTAAGTAGCATCATGCTGTTAATGGCAGTTTATCGTCATTCTTGTATTGCTTGCCATTTGCAAACCGTGCATCCGATTCCGGTGTTCTTTATATCGATTTCAACCAAAATCACCTCACCTATCCAGTGGCATGCTTGGTTTGCCAAGATTATGCCTTGTTCATCTTTGTCCTTCCGTAGCTTGCATACGCATTGCATATCACCTCTCGCATATCATGCCATGTTTTGCATCATGTTGCTTGCGCATTGCATCATGATTGATATTTGTCCCCTTTTCTTGTTCTCTTGTCTTGGGTAGAGCCGGGAGACGAGTACGTGAACGAGGATTCCGTTGAGAACGCTTTCGAGGACCAAGCTTTCGACAACTCTGAAACTCTTGCAGGCAAGATGACCATACCCTCGAAATCGCTTCTATCTTTGCTTGCTACTTGCTCGCTCTTTTGCTATGCCTATGCTGCGATACCTACCACTTGCTTATCATGCCTCCCACATTGTTAAACCAAGCCTCTAACCCACCTTGTCCTAGCAAACCGTTGTTTGGCTATGTTACCGCTTTGCTCAGCCCCTCTTATAGCGTTGTTAGTTGCAGGTGAAGATGAAGTTTGTTCCTTGTTGGAACATGGAGATGTTGTTCCTTGTTGGAACATGTTTACTTGTTGCGATATCACAATATATCTTATTTAATTAATGCATCTATATACTTGGTAAAGGGTGGAAGGCTCGGCCTTATGCCTGGTGTTTTGTTCCACTCTTGCCGCCCTAGTTTCCGTCATATCGGTGTTATGTTCCCGGATTTTGCGTCCCTAACGCGGTCGGGTGATTTATGGGACCCCCTTGACAGTTCGCTTTGAATAAGACTTTTCCAGCAAGGCCCAACATTGGTTTTACCATTTGCCTCACCTAGCCCGTTTTTTCCCTTGGGAGTCGCGCTCTCGAGGGTAATCTTTATTTTAGCCCCCCGGGCCAGTGCTTCTCTAAGTGCTGGTCCAAACCGAGCGATGTCCGGCGCCCCCTGGGCAATCAGGGTCTATGCCAACCCGACGTCTGGCTCATCCGGTGTGCCCTGAGACCGAGATATGTGCAGCTCCTATCAGGATTTGTCGGCACATCCGGGCGGCTTTGCTGGTCTTGTTTTATTATTGTCGAAATGCCTTGTAGCCGGGATTCTGAGACTGATCGGGTCTTACCGGGGAGAAGGAATATCCTTCGTTGATCGCGAGAGCTTATCATGGGCTAAGTTGGGACACCCCTGCAGGGTTCTGAACTTTCGAAAGCCGTGCCCGCGGTTATGTGGCAGATGGGAATTTGTTAATGTCCGGTTGTAGAAAACCCGAAGTGGATCTTAATTAATAATACACCAACCGCGTGTGTAACCGTGATGGTCTCTTCTCGGCGGGGTCCGGGAAGTGAACACGGTTGTTGGAGTTATGTTTGACGTAAGTAGTTCAGGATCACTTATTGATCATAGTTGTTCGACCGTGCTTTGCCTTCTCTTCTCGCTCTCATTTGCGTATGTTAGCCACCATATATGCTAGTCGCTTGCTGCAGCTCCACCTCATACCTTTTACCCTACCTTTAAGCTTAAATAGTCTTGATCTCGTGGGTGTGAGATTGCTGAGTCCTCGTGACTCACCAGATACTTCCAAACCAATTTGCAGGTGCCGATGAAACCGTGCAGGTGACGCACTCGAGCTTAAAGGAGGAGCTCGATGAAGATCTTGTCCTTTATGTTGTTTCGTTCTAGTCGATCAGTAGTGGAGCCCAGTTGGGGCCGATCGTGGACCTTTGTCGCTTTTGGGGTTTCTTCTTTTATTTTGGCTCTGTAGTCGGGCCCTGAATGTAATTGTATGATGTAATGTTTTATTCATGTATTTGTGTGAAGTGGCGATTGTAAGCCAACTATGTATCTCATTCCCTTATGTATTACATGGGTTGTGTGAAGATTACCTCACTTGCGACATTGCTTTCAATGCAGTTATGCCTCTAAGTCGTGCTTCGACACGCGGGAGATATAGCCGCATCGAGGGCGTTATAAGTTGGTAATCAGAGCCTTTCCCCGACCTTAGGAGCCCCCACTGTTTGATCGTCTTTAGTGGCCGAGTTGTGTCTAGAAAAATGTTTTGAGTCAATTAGGAATTTTATATCGGAGAGTTTAGGAAATCTTTTTACTCCTCAGTCCCTTCGACCTTCTGGTAAGGCATCCTGACGTAGAGTTTTGACTCTTCTCTTCTCAAATTTCACTAAAAAAAATTTTAGGATCACGCGGGTATATTACAATCGTTCCGATGGTTTTATGATGACAACATTGTCTTGGTTGCCTCCTGACATTTAGGGGTTGTGGCAGTGTCCCGGGGAGTTGAGCTCTGAGGTGTTGTCGTCATAATCTTATCGTTGCGGTTTTGGAATACCTGAGTTTAGTACGCCAACATCGAAAATCTATTTTGTACAGCTGTTGGTGAGATAACCCTGATAGCCCAGTACTGAGGCGAGTGCGGGAGTATCGCCATGACTTGTATAACGGATGCTTTTCGAAGGTTGAGGTAGATGATTTCCGAAGGTTTCTTGGTTATGTGTTGAAGGATGGATACAGCTGGATCTAGGTATTGTTAGTTTGGGTGATGTATTTTGTGTCCCCTGTATCCCCAACACCTGATTGCATAACGAGAAAGTTTCGGGAGTTTATAAGTGGGAATTCAAGTATCACGTAAGAATTCTTTCCAACAGACACATGATATGATATGGGATCTATCATATGTTTGTTCCGGCTTATTTTGCAAGCCAAATCCTTTGTTTTGTTTTATTTATGGTATTCGAGTTGCTTCAATGTCAAGTGTTGATTCCATACCTTTCCTAAACGGTTTTCTCATATTGCTATGAGAATACTAATCCTTCTTGATCATCTAGATTATCATGCCAATTCTTTTTCAACCGGCGTGTCCCTCTTCAAGTGGATCCGATCACTTCAACATTCGCAAGAAAAATTATCAGTTCTTCTCAACGATGTTTGCTTCATCCGTTCCAAGTTGTCTTTGTTTTTTCCCGCCCTCTCACCCTTATTTCTTCAAGGACGCGGATTTCTTGATCAAGTATCCATTTTATTCTTATGAAGCCTCTCCATTCTTCTCCTTCATGTTCTTCCCCGGTGTGTTCAATGCAATCTTTCGATGGCGATCACATCTTTTCCTCATTTCAATACCTTCTCATACCGGTGCACCTCATAATATTTCACTTCTCATTATTCGTTTGTTCCGGAGTGATGAAGATATCTCAGAAGATTCAAGTTTCCATTCTCAATTCACTCAAGTTCTTTCGAGGATGTTTTCTCATTCAAGCCATTAAATTCAACCAGTGCAATCTCTCTTTTCAAGCAATCGTTCAACCATTCTTTTGAGTGGGCCCTAACCCACAGGTCTTTTCCCAGGATCTTACGTGACTCTTCTAATTATCCCGAAGTTATTCTCAAATTCTTTTCGAAGTTTGACGTAAGAATGAAGTTTCATCAGTCATATGTCTTTCTCCAAGATCTTCCAAATTCTTTCATCGTTGGTTCAACCTTTCTAATTTCATTCCGGAGTGCCTCAACAATTCATGGTGGTGTTTCTCATCATCATTTTCAACAGTTGAAGACCGAAGAAGAGTTTCTCTTAAATCTGGTTCATTC
Organism: Aegilops umbellulata; assembly: GCA_032464435.1. Lineage (NCBI taxonomy): Eukaryota > Viridiplantae > Streptophyta > Magnoliopsida > Poales > Poaceae > Aegilops > Aegilops umbellulata. The sequence goes on along the minus strand of CP136058.1, from coordinate 199,268,943 downwards.
TCTTCAAGACTCATTATTCTAGCATGTTGCCATCATCTCATAATTGTTTCGATTGTGAGAATTCTTTTCACCCATCCGGAGAATTTCAGAAGTCTATTCAGTTTGACTCTCCGGAGCCTTTCATCTCAGAATTATTCATTCTCAGCTTCGTCTATCGTTTTCCAAATGATACCGGTGCATCGTTCCAATATCCTCTAATCAGTTCATGATCTCTTCGTTCTCATGTATCTAAATTCTCTCAAGCATCTTCATTCATTTGCTAATTCTTCCCGGTGTTTCCTTATCTTTTCTTCGTTCATTTTCAATTTTTACGGTGTTTCGTTCAACATTCCTCTTCCGTTGTTATCATATCAATTCATTCGTCCTTTCCAATCCTACCGGTGGTTCGTTCAAGACCTTCTCAAGTTTGTGCCATATCTCTCTTAATCTTTTCTACGAGAATAAGTAGTATGCCAAATCCGTTGCTTGTCATCAATTTAAATTGGTGAAGGATACGCATAACATAATTCTTGTTCTTGTTTCATCCAAGTGATTAATTCTTTCTTCCAGAGTTCGTAATGGTATTAATTTCCCTGTTCTAAGTTGCTCATCTCTTCTTTCCAGAGTCGTTCATCATGTCACATTTCTCGGTTCGAGATGCTTCATCTTTTTCTTTCCGGAGCTCCAAACGTTCTGCAATTATCTCGTCGCGAAGCTTCATCTAAATCATTGCAAGGCTTCAATCTTATTCTTTTCATCCTACATTTCTTTGTGATCATTCTTTTATTACCGGAGTTCTTCATGGAGGCTCTACATGGTGGTTCATCAAGGTTTTAATTCCTTCTCGAAGTGTTCATCGAGATTCTTTTCAGAAGAGTTCAAGCAGTCTTTATCTTGCATTTTAAAGTGCAATTCTTTCGACCTTATCTCTTGAGGTGGTATTATGTCATTCTTGATGATTTGAGGTCATGTCTCATGATTAACATGTTGTTAAGAATGAGGTATTTTAAATCCATCAATCTCTTCATTGGAGTTATCTTGGGCTATATTTCACCTAAAGCTCTCCCTAAGGTTTGTTGCTATTTATGGTGCTTATAAATAACCCAAGTTCTTCATTTGTCCTCCCGGTGAAATAGTTTCTAGTCTCCTTGTTTTTATCAATCCAATCTCTTCCGTGAGTGGCAGGTTGTCACCTCATAATTTTGGGATGTCTTCCATAAGCCCACATCAAGTCTAAGCTTTCGTTGTTGATAATCCAACAACTCCGTTCAACCTTTTCTTCATAAGCTTTCTCTTTCAATTTTATTTGTGAGAGTTATCATTTTCTTCTCCATTCTTTTATTCCTATGAGCTATTTTCTATTCCTTCTTCCGGAGGCATGGTGATATTGCTCTTTTCACTCATCATCTTGTCTTGTCAAGATCATGTTCAATTCCTCCATTTACAGTCGGAGTGCTGCCCAAATTATATCATTGGTATTCTTTCTCTATCTTGTTTTAACTGGAGTGGTTTCAATATCTACCTTGTCACTTAACCTCTTGATTCTTGTCGTATCCCTTGTTCCTCTTTTCTAACGGAGTGTTTTCGACTTGTTCATCCCTGTTGTATTCGTTCTTTCAAATTTTTCAACCTCCCAAGGCTCTTTGGTTTCCCTCTTTTGTCTAAGAAGCAACTTAGCTTTACCTCTTAGCTTTCTCTTCCGTTTTCCCCTCCGGTGCCATTCTAGATCTCGGGACGAGATCCTCTCGTAGTGGTGGAGTGTTGTAACGCCCCGGATCCGTTGCGCCAGGTGTCCGTCAGTTATTCGCCGTCGTTGCCATGTCTTGTGCTTGCGTGTCGCTCTTTGCCATGTCATCATCTGCATTTCATATCATGTCATCATGTGCATCGCATTCGCATACGTGTTCGTCTCATGCATCCGAGCATTTTCCCCGTTGTCCGTTTTGCAATCCGGCGCTCCGTTGTTCCCCCGCGTCCCCTTTTACCTTTTTCCGTGAGCAGGTATTAAACCTCTCGGATTGGACCGAGGTTTGACATGTGGCCTTGGTATAGCACCGGTAGACCGCCTGTCAAGTTTTGGGTCAATCGGAGTCCGTTTGATACTCCAACGGTTAACCGGGTATCCGCAAAGGCCTCTTTTGGTGCAGCCCAACACCCCTTCCAAAGTGGCCCAAAACCCATCTAAGTCCCTTCCATCATCTCGGTCGTTCGATCACGATCGCGTGGCCGAAAACCGCACTCCATTTGGAGCTTCCTAGCCCCCTCCACCTATAAATATGTCCACCTCCCCGAAATTCCGGATCATTTCGCAGATGAAACCCTAACCCGCTCCCCTCGCGCCGCCGGACGGGTCCGCCCGCACCGGACGCGTCCGCCCGCCACGTCGCCTCGACCAACCACAGGCCGCCACGTCATCCTCGCCACCTCGCCGGCCCGCGGAGCCCGTCGCGGGCCCGCGCGGGCCCGACCCCGCCTCCGCACGCTCGCGGGCTCCTGTCCCCGCCGCCGCACGGCTCGCCGGCGCCCGCCGCCCGAGCTCGCCGCCTGCTGCCGCCGCCGCCATGCCCACTCGCCGCCGCGCTCCCTCTGCCCCGCCGCCTCGCGCTCCCGCGCGCCCCGCCTCCGCAGCCGCCTTGCGCCGCCGCCGCGTCCCGCCGTGCCGCGCCGCGCACCGCCTCTCCCCGCCACCGCTCACCGGCCGCCGCCGCGAGGCCCGTGGGGTGCCGCCCCGCGCCCTCCGGCGCGCCCCCGTCGTCGCCCGTGGCCGCCGCCGCCTCCGGGGACCGCGCCGTCCCGGATCCGGCGCCCCCTCTCGACCCCGGCGCTCTTCGGCGCCTCCTCCCTCAACTCCGGCGAGAGATCCCGGCGGTCCTCGTAATCCGCGCCCGAAACCCTAGATCTGGAGGTGATTTTTCGTCTAAGTCCCTGGCATATTCATCCCATGTTGCATACTTTGCCATGCCATAACTCTCTTCACGTAGCTCCGTTTCATGCGTATAATACGTCAATTTGTTCGCCTAGAAGAGTACATCATTTCATTCCATTGCATCATTTTCATTTGTGGTCACCTTGATGCCCGAAATGCTGTTAGAAGAGGGATAGTTGATGTTAGTTGCTGGATCTTATCTGAACTTGCACTTTTGTCATTTTTGCCATGATTTATGTGTGCATCCTATGAAGTTGAGTCCTACATGAGTTTTGTAATATGCCATGTTACCTTTCTAGATAATTTTGCCATGTATTTTTGTGATCTATGTGGTGACTAGCACAAGCATGCAAACTAGGTCACTTGATGTTGCTGATTTCGGAGACTTAGTGATTTCACTAAGTCCCTGACTGCTGTTATTTTCATGCCATGTATTCATGTTGTTTCTGAGAAATCTACGCATAATTTGAGCATGATCAGTAAGAGTGTTTTGAACTTGTGTATTTGCTCTATCCATCCATGCCTTTGTTTGTAATTATGGAGTGCCATAGCTTGAATCAATTGAGCTCTACTTTTGCTTCAAGATGTTGCTGGCAGATTGTTTACATGTTATTCGATTTTGCCAAGCTTGGTGTAGTTGATCCTTACATGATATGATGTTGTTCTTGCCATTTCTTGTTCCTATGCCATGTCTTATTGATGTATGTATGCTTATTTTATCATGCAATGATTTGTAGTGAGTGCATCGAGCTCACGAACATGCCTACTCGTTATCTGTTCTTGACATGTCCAGTTTTCTGCTAAGTCTGTAACCTGTAACGAAACTTGCTTAATTGACATGGGTGTAATCATACTTTCTGTTCCTTTTTGACTTATGGTAAGTAAGGGACTTTTGTCAAGTTCTTTGAGTAGATTCATGCCATGCCTTACTTTGCTATGTCCTGTTCCTGTAGCATGTTGTTTCATTGCTCTAAACATGTCATCCTGATGTTAATTTCTGCTATGTTGTTATTTCACTAAGTCTGTGAACCTGTTTTCTTTTGCACTTTTGCCATGCTTGTTTGAACCTGTTATGATGTGATTTAGCCGTAGCTCAGTGTTCATCTTTTGTCAAGCATCTTGAGTAGATTACTGTCATATGCTTTGTTGATATGTTTGGGTGCAGTAGATTATTTTCTTGTTGCTTGCTAAGTAGCATCATGCTGTTAATGGCAGTTTATCGTCATTCTTGTATTGCTTGCCATTTGCAAACCGTGCATCCGATTCCGGTGTTCTTTATATCGATTTCAACCGAAATCACCTCACCTATCCAGTGGCATGCTTGGTTTGCCAAGATTATGCCTTGTTCATCTTTGTCCTTCCGTAGCTTGCATACGCATTGCATATCACCTCTCGCATATCATGCCATGTTTTGCATCATGTTGCTTGCGCATTGTATCGTGATTGATATTTGTCCCCTTTTCTTGTTCTCTTGTCTTGGGTAGAGCCGGGAGACGAGTACGTAAACGAGGATTCCGTTGAGAACGCTTTCGAGGACCAAGCTTTCGACAACTCTGAAACTCTTGCAGGCAAGATGACCATACCCTCGAAATCGCTTCTATCTTTGCTTGCTAGTTGCTCGCTCTTTTGCTATGCCTATGCTGCGATACCTACCACTTGCTTATCATGCCTCCCACATTGTTAAACCAAGCCTCTAACCCACCTTGTCCTAGCAAACCGTTGTTTGGCTATGTTACCGCTTTGCTCAGCCCCTCTTATAGCGTTGTTAGTTGCAGGTGAAGATGAAGTTTGTTCCTTGTTGGAACATGGAGATGTTGTTCCTTGTTGGAACATGTTTACTTGTTGGGATATCACAATATATCTTATTTAATTAATGCATCTATATACTTGGTAAAGGGTGGAAGGCTCGGCCTTATGCCTGGTGTTTTGTTCCACTCTTGCCGCCCTAGTTTCCGTCATATCGGTGTTATGTTCCCGGATTTTGCGTCCCTAACGCGGTCGGGTGATTTATGGGACCCCCTTGACAGTTCGCTTTGAATAAGACTTTTCCAGCAAGGCCCAACATTGGTTTTACCATTTGCCTCACCTAGCCCGTTTTTTCCCTTGGGAGTCGCGCTCTCGAGGGTCATCTTTATTTTAGCCCCCCCGGGCCAGTGCTTCTCTAAGTGCTGGTCCAAACCGAGCGATGTCCGGCGCCCCCTGGGCAATCAGGGTCTATGCCAACCCGACGTCTGGCTCATCCGGTGTGCCCTGAGACCGAGATATGTGCAGCTCCTATCAGGATTTGTCGGCACATCCGGGCGGCTTTGCTGGTCTTGTTTTATTATTGTCGAAATGCCTTGTAGCCGGGATTCCGAGACTGATCGGGTCTTACCGGGGAGAAGGAATATCCTTCGTTGATCGCGAGAGCTTATCATGGGCTAAGTTGGGACACCCCTGCAGGGTTTTGAACTTTCGAAAGCCGTGCCCGCGGTTATGTGGCAGATGGGAATTTGTTAATGTCCGGTTGTAGAAAACCCGAAGTGGATCTTAATTAATAATACACCAACCGCGTGTGTAACCGTGATGGTCTCTTCTCGGCGGGGTCCGGGAAGTGAACACGGTTGTTGGAGTTATGTTTGACGTAAGTAGTTCAGGATCACTTATTGATCATAGTTGTTCGACCGTGCTTTGCCTTCTCTTCTCGCTCTCATTTGCGTATGTTAGCCACCATATATGCTAGTCGCTTGCTGCAGCTCCACCTCATACCTTTTACCCTACCTTTAAGCTTAAATAGTCTTGATCTCGCGGGTGTGAGATTGCTGAGTCCTCGTGACTCACCAGATACTTCCAAACCAGTTTGCAGGTGCCGATGAAACCGTGCAGGTGACGCACTCGAGCTCAAAGGAGGAGCTCGATGAAGATCTTGTCCTTTATGTTGTTTCGTTCTAGTCGATCAGTAGTGGAGCCCAGTTGGGGCCGATCGTGGACCTTTGTCACTTTTGGGGTTTCTTCTTTTATTTTGGCTCCGTAGTCGGGCCCTGAATGTAACTGTATGATGTAATGTTTTATTCATGTATTTGTGTGAAGTGGCGATTGTAAGCCAACTATGTATCTCATTCCCTTATGTATTACATGGGTTGTGTGAAGATTACCTCACTTGCGACATTGCTTTCAATGCGGTTATGCCTCTAAGTCGTGCTTCGACACGCGGGAGATATAGCCGCATCGAGGGCGTTACACCTGAGCGGCACTACCGCCGAACTTCCGCTCTACTGCCGCTCAACCCGACAAACTACTGTGCTCGAGCGACCCGGGTCCGGTACTACCGCCCGGTCCAAGCGGCACTACCGCTTGCAAGCGGTACTACCGCCCTCCCAAGCGGTACTACCGCTGTTGAGGACATGACTACCTTGGATACGACCAAAAATATTGCATACATGCATATTTGTCAGGTGATTTCTAGTGTCAACTATTCAATAATCTATTTATATTATCCAGAACAAAAATACTTCACACACTTTTGTGTTTTGTCTAATTGCAGGTGTATGGGACATTTGTACAATCCATATATGAAGATAAGGGAAAAAGAGAAGTTTAGGTGCTGTTCAAAAAGTCCCTTCACGTCACTTTTGGGGCAAGAGAAGATAGAGTCCAAGTCTCTCATGTTCTGGATTCAGATTCGGACTGCACAGACATACCTGACTCAAAACGGCAAGAACTTTTTCATACGGACTCTGAATTGGGTGATTCCTTTTTTGTTGGAAAGTAGATTTCGTCCTCTTTCCACTCCATTTGGATTCACCTTTAAATTCGTCCGGAGCATTGAGATATGGACGAAACAATCTGACGCTGCAGCAGAATCCGAGTCAAACAACAAGCCCAAAGGTGTTGCATCACCTCCACTTGGACCCATGAGCCTTGTACGACCTAGGGTTGGTTTTAGGCTGCCTTGGGACATCCTCCCACCTCCTTGGCCGCCACCCCTTGCTCCTATATAAGTAGATCCACCTAGTAGCTATTTCCTTGGGATTTGTTTAGTTAAAAGTTAGCCATTGCAACTTCGTGTACTTCGTTCGTGTTCAACAACCAGACCAAGACCGCTTACGGATCCCCACCTTTACCAATACTTCATATATATTCGCAATATTCGGATTGCTTTATCATATTCTTGCTTGTTCTTCGATTGCTTGCAGGAATAGACCTTCGTGGTCAGGTTGATTGTGCTCCGGCTTGGTCAATAATCTCTCAGAGTTGGTTTAGCGATTGCACGTTTGTAGCCGGATCGTCAAAGTCGTCTCCACCAAACCGATAGTTATCATCTCATCGAAAGATCGGGACACCCCGCCTCTATCAAGTGGTATCAGTTTTCAGGTTGCTCGGTGAGAATTTCGAGTTTCCCCTAGATTAGATTTATTTTCTTACCTATTGTCCAAGAAAAAGCCACAAAAAAGTTAGATCTATTCATCCTTTTTGTCCAAGCCAGTCTGAACTTTGCAATTTTCTTTTCATTGTTTGCATTATTGAATTATCGGTTGCATCGTCGTGTCGAGTTGGTGGTCTTAGTGTCTAGTTCGTTTAGAGTTTCGAGTTCTGTTCACATTAGTCACGTCGTCGCTGCATCGTTATCCCTTCCGCTGTTCACCACACCATCCATCAATTTTCACCTCGTGCTACCCATAGTTCCTTGTCACAATCATAGTTGAGGTCGTTCATATCTTCGCTTGATCCAGTCGGCATCTTATCTTGTTTGTCTTGGAAAGAGGGAGAGAAAAAAAAGACAGAGAACAAAAAAAGAAAAAAAAAGTCAGAGAAAAAGAAAGTCAGAGAAAAAAAGAGAGAAAGGAAAAGAAAAAAAAGTGTGACGAAAAAACAAGAAGAAATAAAAAACAAAATTCGGATCTATCTAGACTCAATCTCGTAGTTGAATTCGGATTGGATTCTGTTTTGTGCACTGTTCAGTCAAACAGGCATAACTTTTTCATACGAAGTCCGTTTTGGCTCCACGAGTACTCAAATTAAAGCTAGCGACGAGCCGCATCTAAATAGTTGCAAAAGCTAGTTCAATATTTGGCACCTCAAAATCGGCTTCTAAATAGGTCTTTTTGCCCTCCGAAGTTCGCAGACACAGCTTATTCTAGTTTTTCAGGCCAATTTTAGAATTCTTTGACTCCTCGGATCAATTCGGAATTGAGTTATTCTTTTTGCATTGGAAAGTTTGAGTTAGTAGCATTCTTTGAAAAAAGTTATCAGAAAATTGGCTCAAACTTTTCAAGAGAAAAGTTGGAGAGAGAGAGTTGTTGTATATCCTGCTTGGCAGTTGTTTTTCATCATTATCTTTACTGCCGTTGTGATCTTCACTTATATCTTGCTGTCCAGAGCTACTTACTACACTTCATTGATGCTAGTTGTGCTACGCCGTGACCTTATTAGTGTTCTAGGCTCGCGTCTCTAGTCCGGTCTAGCCTAGGACCAGCACAGTACCGTCGTTGAGCGTTTATTCAACATTGCATCTTTGAATTGATTATTGCTAATCTTTTGCTACCATATATAGCCATCCCAGCTCCACATATTTCTACACCGTGTATACGTATGTTCCCTGGCAATCGCTTTACACAATTTTCAGAGTTATTTGACACCGCTGGTTGCCTGCACCACCTGCCGCATGGTAAGAACTTGTAAGATATTGATATTTGCTTTACTGTGAGCACTTTACAACCACATCCTAGTAGTTCATAGGAACATTATTCTCGAGTTTTGTTTCTTGTTTCTACTAATCATGGCAGGTTCCGGAGACAGAAGTTCTTGGACGACGGACACATCATCACCATCACGAGAGTTGGGACAACAAACACAAGCACATGGTCAGGTTATCTCTTTACCGTCATTTGAGGGTAGATTTAATCCTGCTATTTATCTAGCTTGGGAGCTTGAAGTAAAACAAATTTTTAGTCACCATGACTTTTCTGAACTTGAGCGAGTACGAGCTGTCACTAGAGCATTTACTGGTTTTGCTTCTGTTTGGTGGAGTGTGCATTGTAAGGAAAACATTGATAACCAACTCACAACTTGGAAAAATTTGAAAGATGTAATGAGACAACAATTTTTTCCACACTATCGTCGTGAATTGCTTCGCAAATTTGAACAATTTAAACAAGGCAACAACACTGTTCATGCTTACTACCAAGAGTTCAAATCTTATATGCATCATTGTGACATAGAAGAATCTGAGGGTGATACAATGAATAGATTTTTTGGTGGTTTGAACCATGATATTCAGGCACGATTTCAGTACATTCCTCGTTGCATTACTGGTATGTATGTTCGTGCTTGTACCTTTGAGAGACAGTTACAGGAGGATGCATTGGGTGACTACAACAACTACTATTCTAGTTCATGCTCACCACCACCGCTTGGTTCCTCCACCATTGCACCTACTAGAGCAGCCACACCTCAGATTGTGAGCGCGACATCATCTCAAGAGTATGGTATATTGCCATCATCCGTACCTACATCAGCTACATCTTTGCGACAAGGTAACTGTAAAGGTATTGATGATATAACTTCACATGAGAATGATGCATGCCTAGTTAACTTGAATACATTATGTGTTGAGTTACCTATTGATTTGAGCGCATCACCTATTTTAGAGAATCATGTTTCTGTCATGAATGCCTCATTTGATCAAACAACTGAAATACCAACAATTTTGAGTGCACCCAATGAATTAACTGTTGATGCAAAAGAACCAATGTTTAATCATTTTGATATGACCACTAATCTTGGTGATGGTTCTGTGTCAAATTACTTATTGCATGTTGGCTTATTTAAGCATGTTGTGGCATGTAAATTTTATGCAAGTAAGGTTTATTCACCAATGTTGGGATGGTTTAATGATGAATATTGTCAATCTTTTCATATGAATAAGAGCTTCACTTATATGTGCAAACTGAGTTGCAATGCTTTCATGCCTTCTACTTCTTGTGATAATATTTTGGCTTTATATTTTATTCACTATGAAAGTTACTCATGTATACGTGTGATATGTGCAAATTCCACGGGAAGTAAAAATTGATGACATATACATATACAACATGTACACCTTGTCTCTTTTGTTAGCCACATTTCAGATAAAGCAACGCCGAGGACGGCTTTATTTTCAAGAAGGGGAGGATGATGAGGACATGACTACCTTGGATACGAACAAAAATATTGCATACATGCATATTTGTCAGGTGATTTCTAGTGTCAACTATTCAATAATCTATTTATATTATCCAGAACAAAAATACTTCACACACTTTTGTGTTTTGTCTAATTGCAGGTGTATGGGACATTTGTACAATCCACATATGAAGATAAGGGAAAAAGAGAAGTTTAGGTGCTGTTCAAAAAGTCCCTTCACGTCACTTTTGGGCCAAGAGAAGATAGAGTCCAAGTCTCTCACGTTTTGGATTCAGATTCGGACTGCACAGACACACCTGACTCAAAACGGCAATAACTTTTTCATACGGACTCTGAATTGGGTAATTCTTTTTTTTATTGGAAAGTAGATTTCGTCCTCTTTCCACTCCATTTGGATTCACCTTTAAATTCGTCCGGAGCATTGAGATATGGACGAAACAATCTGACGCTGCAGCAGAATCCGAGTCAAACAACAAGTCCAAAGGTGTTGCATCACCTCCACTTGGGCCCATGAGCCTTGTACGACCTAGGGTTGGTTTTAGGCTGCCTTGGGACATCCTCCCAGCTCCTTGGCCGCCACCCCTTGCTCCTATATAAGTAGATCCACCTAGTAGCTATTTCCTTGGGATTTGTTTAGTTAAAAGTTAGCCATTGCAACTTCGTGTACTTCGTTTGTGTTCAACAACCAGACCAAGACCGCTTACGGATCCCCACCTTTATCAATACTTCATATATATTCGCAATATTCAGATTGCTTTATCATATTCTTGATTGTTCTTCGATTGCTTGCAGGAATAGACCTTCGTGGTCAGGTTGATTATGCTCCGGCCTGGTCAATAACCTCTCAGAGTTGGTTTAGCGATTGCTAAGGCGCAACGTCGTGCACGTTTGTAGTCGGATCGTCAAAGTCGTCTCCACCAAATCGATAGTTATCATCTCATCGAAAGATCGGGACACCCCGCCTCTATCAACCGCTCTGCCTGTGCGCAGCCGCGGGCCTTTGGCCTTGTATCCCCCCTCTCACTTACCCCTTCGTGGCTTAGACTATAAATAGACCACCTCCCCCTCCTTTCTAGGGTTAGCAAAGTAGTAGCTCATTAGAGATAGAGCTTTGCTCATCCATATCGGATCTACTCCACGAGAGAGAGACCGCGGCCCCTCTACGGAGAAGATCCACCTTGGATTCAAGACCTCCACATGAGCATGTGAGAAGATCCTCCGGGATATCAAGACCTCAACTCCTCCAAGGATTGGGATGAATGCTACCTTGTATCTTTCCCTTTGTTGTTCATGTACCTTGTGGATCTTGTGTGTTTGATTGTCTAGTGGATGTGTGATTGGACTTGTTCTTGAGTGTTTCCCCTTGTGTTTTCTCTCCGTTCTTCCCCGTGTTCGTTGTGTTCTTCGAGGCATCTCGCTCCTTTCGTGAAAGATCGGCTATCTAGGGTTCCACCCTACATCATCTTGGTATCATGAGCCACGTTGATCACGATTTCTGATGAGTACATGACTACCTTGGATACGACCAAAAATATTGCATACATGCATATTTGTCAGGTGATTTCTAGTGCAAACTATTCAATAATCTATTTTTGTTATCCAGAACAAAAATACTTCACACACTTTTGTGTTTTGTCTAATTGCAAGTGTATGGGACATTTGTACAACACACATATGAAGATAAGGGAGAAAGAGATGTTTACTTGCTGTTCAAAAAGTTCTCTCACGTCACTTTTGGGCCAAGAAAAGATAGAGTCCAAGTCTTTCACGTTCTGGATTCAGATTCGGACTGCATAGACACACCTGATTCAAAACGCCAAGAACTCTTTTATCCGGACTCCGAATTGGGTGATTCTTTTTTTGTTGGAAAGTAGATTTCATGCTCGTTCCAAACCAATTGGAATCACCTTAAAATCCATCCGCAGCGTTGAGTTATGGACGAAACAATCTGACGCTGCAGCAGAATCCGAGTCAAACTACAAGTCCAAAGGTGTTACGTCACCTCCACTTGGGCCCATTGGCCTTGTACGACCTAGGGTTAGTTCTAGGCTGCCTTGGGACGTCCTCCCACCTCCTTGGCTGCCACCCCTTGCTCCTATATAAGTAGATCCATCTAGTAGCTTTTTGCTTGGGATTTGTTTAGTTAAAAGTTAGCCATTGCAACTTCGTGTATTTCGTTTGTGTTCAACGACCAGACTAAGACCGCTTACGGATCCCCACCTTTATCAATACTTCATATATACTCGCAATATTCAGATTGCTTTTATCATATTCTTGCTTGTTCTTCGATTGCTTGCAGGAATAGACCTTCGTGGTCAGGTTGATTGTGCTCCGGCGTAGTCAATAACCTCTCAGAGTTGGTTTAGCGATTGCTAAGGCACAACGTCGTGCACGTTTGTAGTCGGATCATCAAAGTCGTCTCCACCAAATCGTTAGTTATCATCTCATCAAAAGATCGGTACACCACCCATCCATCAATTTCCACCACGTGCTACCCACCGTTCATTGTCTAATCATAGTTGAGATCGTTCACATCTTCGCCTGATCCAATCTGCATCTTATCTAGTTTGTTTGGAAATAGCGAGTGAGAAAAAAAAGAGAAAAGAGAGAGAGAGGGAGAAAAAAAGTCAGAGAAAAAAAAAGAGAAAGAAAAAGAGAAAGAAAAAGAGAAAAAAAAAGTGCGAGGAAAAAAAAGAGAAGAAAAAAAACAAAATTCGGATCTATCTAGACTCAATCTCGTAGTTGAATTCGGATTGGAATCTGTTTTGTGCACTGTTCAGTAAAACAGGCATAACTTCCTCATACGAAGTCCGTTTTGACTCCACGAGTACTCAAATTAAAGCTAGCGACGAGACGCATATAAATAGTTACAGAAGCTAGTTCAATATTTGACACCTCAAAATCGTCTTCTAAACAGGTCTTTTTGCCCTCCGAAGTTCACAGACACAGCTTCTTCCAGTTTTTCAGGCCAGTTTTCGAATTCTTTGACTCCTCATATCAATTCGGAATTGAGTGATTCTTTTTGCATTGGAAAGCTTGAGATAGTAGCATTCTTTGAAAAAATTTATCAGAAAATTTGCTCAAACTTTTCAAGAGGAAAGTTGGAGAGAGAGTTGTTGTATATCCTGCTTGGCAGTTGTTTCACATCATTATCTTTCCTGCTATTGTGATCTTCACTTATATTTTGCTGTCCAGAGCTACTTCATATCCTTTATTGATGCTAATTTTGCTACGTCGTGACCTCATTAGTGTTCTAGGCTCGCGTCTCTAGTCCGGTCTAGCCTAGGACCAGCACAGTATCGTCGTTGAGCGTTTATTCAACATTGCATCTTTGAATTGATTATTGCTAATCTTTTGCTACCATATATAGCCAACCCAGCTCCACATATTTCTACACCGTGTATACATACGTTCACCTGGCAATCGCTTTACCCAACTTTTGGAGTTACTTGACACCGCTGGTTGCCGATCGCCGCCTGCTGCATGGTAAGAACTTGTAAGACATTGATATTTGCTTTACTGTGAGCGTTTTACCACCACATCCTAGTAGTTATAGGAACATTATTTTGGATTTTGTTTCTTGTTTCTACTAATCATGCCAGGATCTAGAGTCAATTCATGGGCTTTGTCGATCGCGGGAGACGTGCCACCACCTTTGCAAATACAACAACCGTCACGAGACGTGCACAAACATCCAAATGCACATGATCAGGTTAATGTATCTATACCACCATTTAATGGCCGTTTTAGACCTGCTTTATATATTGAATGGGAGTTCAACATAAAAAATATATTTGCTTCCCATAATTTTGATGAACATAAAAAGATTAAGGTTGCAGTTGGTTCTTTCACTGGTTATGCTTTGGTTTGGTGGACTGAATATTGTCGGTTACACCCTGATTAGATACCTACTACTTGGGATGATTTGAAACTTGCCATGCGACATACTTTCGTCCCCGCTTACTATACTCGTGACATGATTAAGAAGTTGCAACATTTAAAACAAGGTAGTGACACTGTAACAAAATATTATGATGATTTACAAACTACCTTGTTGCATTCCTCTTTAGAAGAAAGTGAAGATGATTTTATGGATAGATTTTGGGGAGGATTAAACCGTGATATTCAAGAGATATTAATTCATGAAGAGTGTTATCCTATGGACCATTTGTTTCGCCTTGCTTGCAAAGCTGAACAGGAAATAAAACGACGTGTTGCTCACGAGGAGAACAAGCGCACGGTGCATATTCCAAGAGTTGATATGATTGTTCCTTCAACTACTAGGCATACTATGACATCCACATCCGTTGTTGTGAGGACTACATCACCTCCACCATGTGACACATCGCCCCCGAGAGTGGCTACACCATCTGAGTTGATCATAAGAGGTAATGAGAAAGGTACTGATCTTCCATCTCTACATGAGAATGATGAATGCCTTGTCAATTTGAATGCACCATCTGATGAGCTACCCACTACTTTGATCACACTACCTATTTTAGAGGACTATGTTGACAATTTGACTTTGCCATGTGATCAAACAACTGAAATACCAACAATTTTGAGTGCACCCATTGAATTAACTGTTGATGCAAAAGAACCAATGTTTAATCATTTTGATATGACCTCTAATTTTCGTGATGATTCTGTGTCCAATGACTTATTGCATGTTTTCTTATTTAAGCATGTTGTAGCATGTAAATTTGACGCAAGTAAGGTTTATTCACCAATGTTGGGATGGTTTAATGATGAACATTGTCAAGCTTTTAAAATGAATAAGAGCTTAATATGTGCAAACTGAGTTGCAATATTTTCATGCCTTCTACTTCTTGTGATAATATTTTGGCTTTAGATTTTATGAATTATGAAGGTTACTCATGTATACATGTGCCATATGTGCAAAAACTAAGGAAAGTAAAAAAGGATGACATATACATATACAACATGTACACATTGTCTTTTTTGTTAACCACATTTCAGATTAAGCAACGCCGAGGACGGCTTTGTTTTCAAGAAGGGGAGGATGATGAGGACATGACTACCTTGGATACGACCAAAAATATTGCATACATGCATATTTGTCAGGTGATTTCTAGTGCAAACTATTCAATAATCTATTTTTGTTATCCAGAACAAAAATACTTCACACACTTTTGTGTTTTGTCTAATTGCAAGTGTATGGGACATTTGTACAACACACATATGAAGATAAGGGAGAAAGAGATGTTTACTTGCTGTTCAAAAAGTTCTCTCACGTCACTTTTGGGCCAAGAGAAGATAGAGTCCAAGTCTTTCACGTTCTGGATTCAGATTCGGACTGCACAGACACACCTGATTCAAAACGCCAAGAACTCTTTCATCCGGACTCCGAATTGGGTGATTCTTTTTTTGTTGGAAAGTAGATTTCATGCTCGTTCCAAACCAATTGGAATCACCTTAAAATCCGTCCGGAGCGTTGAGTTATGGACGAAACAATCTGACGCCGCAGCAGAATCCGAGTCAAACTACAAGTCCAAAGGTGTTACGTCACCTCCACTTGGGCCCATTGGCCTTGTACGACCTAGGGTTAGTTCTAGGCTGCCTTGGGACGTCCTCCCACCTCCTTGGCCGCCACCCCTTGCTCCTATATAAGTAGATCCATCTAGTAGCTTTTTACTTGGGATTTGTTTAGTTAAAAGTTAGCCATTGCAACTTCGTGTACTTCGTTTGTGTTCAACGACCAGACTAAGACCGCTTACGGATCCCCACCTTTATCAATACTTCATATATACTCGCAATATTCAGATTGCTTTTATCATATTCTTGCTTGTTCTTCGATTGCTTGCAGGAATAGACCTTCGTGGTCAGGTTGATTGTGCTCCGACGTAGTCAATAACCTCTCGGAGTTGGTTTAGCGATTGCTAAGGCGCAACGTCGTGCACGTTTGTAGTCGGATCGTCAAAGTCGTCTCCACCAAATCGTTAGTTATCATCTCATCAAAAGATCGGGACACCCCCGCCTCTATCAATTTCGGAGCCCCCTCTTTTTGTTTTCTAGCTTGATTTTGTTGATTTCGTCCTAAATTCAAAAATTCCTCACCAAAAATAGCCCCAAATTTTTTTGTGATTTGTTGGTTTCATGAAGTTTTGTTGGATTTGATCCATGGATTTGCTTGGTTTCGAGTGGATCTAGCATCTCCCCAAGTTTCCCCACTTTCCATCCACGAAATCTCTCCAATTTTGTCCCCGAAATCATCCATTTCCGCCCCAAAATCGCGTCCCGATTCGATCTGCAAAGAATCCCGTCACGAGCGGTACTACCGCCCATCCGAGCGGCACTACCGCTTAGCACCTCCAAGCGGTACTACCACCCTTCCAAGCGGCACTACCGCCCCTCCCTGAGCCAGATTTTGCGAAAAAACCCGACACGAGCGGTACTACTGCCCATCCCAAGCGGTACTACCGCTTACAAGAGGTACTACCGCCCTTCCAAGCGGTACTACCGCCCATGCCAGTTTCAGCATTCCGAGTTTCACCGTTTTGCCCATAACTTCCACATCCGGAGTCCGATTTTCGCGTTCTTTAGCTCATTGAGTAGCTATTGACATCCTCTATCCCTCTAGATAGGTTTCACCAACATTTGACTCCATCAAATGTTTGGAACTTTGGCATATTTGCCTAGGGCTTCCACCACATCCTCCGCATAACCACCACCGACTTCCGCAACCCAACCAATTTTGTTCCCCATCACATTTGAGGTTGTTTGAATTGTGATTTGAGTCTCCTAAGGTGTTTAGGCTACTTAGGGACGGTTGCTTCTTCATCAACCACCACCATAACTTCCGCATAGACTTACCCAACACACACTTCCGCCATCCCAACCTAACCCAATTTTGTTTGTGTTGTGAGTTGTGTCTCCAAAGGTGTTTCAGCTACTTAGGGACCGTGCTTCCAACTCCGACACCTTGTATAGTCACCCTCGACTTCCGCATTGCGTCTCAAAACCCCATCATTGCATTTAGGCAATCCCATTGAGCTTCCGCAACCACCACCACATTCCCGCTACCATCGTTTGACTTTTGTCCTTGAGATTTTGAGTTGTGGTTTTTCCGTTTCCAAAGGTGTTTCGGCTACTTAGGGACGAGTCTCCATCATCTTGGTATCTACATCAAGAACACCGCCACTCATCATCGCCAAGGACGGTAACCTCGACGACACCATTGTATATTCCCCCTGCAATTGCATTGATAGCCCCTAGCCCATTTTTGCGTCACTTGCCTATCGAGACTAGCCATTTGAGTATTGCCGACAACGTTACTTGTGCACATTAGTGATCTGTACCTTCCATTGCATATATACCATATCATATTGGTATCATCATATCATCTCTTGTGTCACAAAGATTGTTCCCGCATATACACAATTGCTATCTTGGTTTGTGCATTTCGCAAAGTGGCCATACAAAAAACAAATAAACAAAACAATAAGCTTTTAAGCAAAAGATAAAGAGCAACGAAGCTTGTAAGCAAGTGCCATAGCATCATACCACATTGCATATAAGATTGTCATATCCGATCATCTTGGATCATCTTGAGAGAAACACCGGGAACCATACATATATAGCATACTTGGGATAGAAGTTTATCCATTTTGCATATCAAAGGTTGTGCACAAGTGTCGTATCCGCCTATAGAGAAATCGTGCTAGCGTCTCTCTTGAGTTGTGCAACACGAGCGTTTTCCGTGGACTCCACATTTTGTGCTCATTCCTTGGTTGCATGACCCCATTTATCTATCCGTGTGTGTGTTTCCGTGTGCCATTCTTTGCTATTGGTCTACTTGTTTCACTTGCGAATTTGTGAATCTCTTTCAACATTATTGACTCTTGCTAACATTTTGCATTAAATTTTTGTGCCACTATCCTCACCGAGCTACACCATAAGCTTTAGTTTGTAGGTGTGGGTGAACAAGTCTGGTACCAATTCCACTATTCTTTCATCTCACGTTGAGTGAAACAAGATATATCCTCAACTTTGGGAAAAGGTAACTTGGTATTGTTTATCTCATTTCCTACTCACCTCTACTCGAGTCTTGTGATGGATAGGCAAGGCATTTCACCCTCGGTCTACAACAACAACGACGAGTTCGATGCCACGAACAATTCCAACGACGCCAAGATGCAAGCTCAAATGGAGGAGATCAAAGCCCTCATCAAGTCATACAAGCGATCTTCCTCATCTTCGAGAAGACGCTCAAGAGCACATGCTTCCGAGCTACCATCTCTGGCAAGATCACATCGGCATCGACACCATCACCAACAAGAACATGAAGGTCAAGAGCTCAACACCAACAACCGCTCAACGACTTCACGATCTCCCTTGGCATCTTCGCCAAGTGACTTCAAGGCATCTTCGCCTTCGGATATACGACATCTTCGCCAATAAGCACCTCAAGACTACGCTCAAGAGAAGCTCCCCAAGCTCAAGTTCGCGACCTCCACGAGCTACTACGACCTCGACACCGACCATGAGATTCCTTTCTATGGGACTCTAGAACCCGAGGAGTATCTCGAGTGGGAGCGTTTGATGGACGACTACCTCAAGCTACATCAGGTTCCTCCCGAAGATCAAGTGAAGTGCGCCACAAGAAACTTCCACGACTACGCGTCCACATGGTGGTTTCACACACCTTCGGAGACCTACGACATGAGTTGGCCCAAGACGAAGAGAGCGTTGCGGCGAGAGTTTGTGCCTCCAATCTACACGGAACAACTTCTACGCCAATTGGAGAACACCATCCAAGGATCCAAGTCCATCGACGAGTACTTCAAGGAGATGAAGATTGCCTTGCGACAAGCCGGCGTGGACGACCCCATGTCAATGAAGTTCCAGTTCATGATGGGATTGAACAACGACATCTCCAAGACTATCTTCCTCGAGAACTACAAGTCCCTCGACGACAACTACATTGGTGCTCTCAAGGCGGAACATGAACTCATGAAGGCCAAGACTTCTCCACCCCAAGAACACTTCTCGAAGACCAAGCTCAAAGAAGATGAGCATGAGGCTAGTACCACCAAGATGTCCAAACCCGACGAGCTCCAAGACGATGCTTCCATGTTCTACTTCACCGTCATCCCTCTTTATGGCATTGATGATGCCGAGTCCTCCACGACTCTTTTTCAAGATGGTGCGGCGATGACTATGACTATGGAGACCATCAAGGACCAAGCTTTGGAGGCGAGCGACTTGGTGATGAGCAAGGATGATGCTTCCATCTTAGGAGGCGAGAGCGATGATGTGCAATCTTCGGCCTTCATCCATGGTGACGGCGATGAGATGGTTGAGCATGGGATTTTCCCTTCGACCACGGCGACGTATGATGACTTGAGTGACTTGTGCCACCATATTGAGAGTGAGAGTGACTTCACCACTAGCCACATATGTGATGTGTTGCCCCAATTCCCATGTGAGGAGAACCACAACCCCCACCACTTGAGTGAGATGAGTGACTCCACCATACATGAGATTGAGTGCACCTACCTTGAGGGAGTGAGTGAACCACCACATAGAGAGAGTGAGGCCACTTCGATTTCTAACGACTTAACCTCTACCTCTATTGTATCTTCTCATTTGGTGCTAGGTCCCATTTATGATGACGCGCCGATCCTCGACGACTACGTCCTTCCTTTGGACAAGACGATGGCCATGGTGGAATATGATGCACCCCCCACATGGTTCCATCAAGATGAAGATGACCACCATTTGGTCTTTCCCACCTCACCTACACCACTCGAGTGGAATGAACAAGGTAACATAGGTGAAGGTGATGCTCTAGCCCCACTAGTGGTCATTCTTGACATTGATTGCTTCCATGATGTTGATCAACCTATTTCCATGCTTCATGCTAGTGCGACTTCCTCATGTCTTGACTTGCCAATTTATGATGAATATGATGATGAGCATGTTGAGTTGCCTAGTTGTGATGCCATGTTACATAGGATTTCTTGTGACAATTCTTTAGGTCACATCACGTTTGACAACCCACTTGACTTGTCATATGCTATGCATGAGATCAATCATATGTCATATTTGCAATCTCATCTTAATGACTATGCATATGCCATTAAAATTAACCCAATTTGCACATATGGCATAGATGACAAGCCCATGGTTATTGGCATTTGTTTCTCTTGTGATGATATTGATATGCTCCCTTTGCATCATTTATCTCATATGCCATGCCATGACGACCTAGCTTCGGATATGCATTGTTTTGGATATTGTCCATTTTCTCCATATGATGTTTCCAATATTGCTCATGAGGAGACCCCCATAGTTTCCTCATACATTTTAGGAGATTTTGATTCATCCTATCCATTGCATGATCCCAATACTTGTGTGCACAATATGCTTCCCATGAATAAACATGCTATTGATGTGCCATATACTTCTATGATAAATTTGCATCCCCATTGTGTCATACACAATAACTATTCTTTCATGATGGATGACATGTTCTTATACCATGCATCAAATTTCTTTGAGCGATGCTTATCTTGTGCTAACACTCACTTGCACATACACATCATGATGGATGATGTGTACATTTACCACGCGCACAATTTCTTTGGTTTGTGTCTCTTTTGTGTAGGTACCCATGAATACTTGTCAACCTCACAATCCCACGAGTTGACAAAACGAGCTCTAGAGAGCAACGATGATTTGGGATCCGATGGATTACCTTTCCCACCGCTCACTTCACGCAAAAACTTCGCGCATTTCTTCTACATGACCCTCACATGGTTATGGGTTGTTGTCCATTATATATCCTTTGCCCATCTTGCTATGTTCACTTTGCATGATATGCCCATTCCTATGCCTTTGCCATGCATTTGTGACCCATGCTTTGCATTACACATGATGATTGATTCTAGTACTTGTATGTGTATTTGCAAGCGTGGTGGAGATATTGTTTGTTATTGCCATGATTGCTTTGTGCCCCATGCCTATGATGATACTATGATCTTGATTTGTGTTCGTGCTTGCGATATGTCATGTACATTGCCTATGCCTATTCTTTGCTCACATGACATGATTGCCATGATTTCCTCTAGTGTGTTGCATCTTCGCTCCACTAGCTTGCACGACTTGATTACGATGATTGCTTGCCTTGATGCATCACCAATGATTCATACTTGCTCATTTCATGCGGTTAATGACAACTATCTACATGCTTTGCACATGATTGTGATTGCTTCTTGTCATTTATCTCCATGTGTTGCCTCTCTCATGCTAGATGATTTGCCATGTATTGAGTGCAACGATGCCCTTAGTCTTGATAATGAGTTTGCCCCCATAGCATTCTCACATATAATTGGAGATTTTGACATATTACTTGTGAAGCATGCTTGTCTTACCTCTTTGCACCATACACCTCGTGCCATGAATATAGCCATTGTTGCATCATATTATTCATACACTTGTCCTTCTAATGGTTATGTGCAAAAGAAGAAAACCATCATGATGGATGATGTGTTTATCTGCCATGCACATACGTTCTTTGTTTTGTTGTGTGCATGTGTAGGATACTTGGACTTTGTGTCGACTTCCACGTCACGTGAGTTGACCATTCGAGCTCTTGAGAGCGAACCACCTTCTACCACGACGATTCTACATCGCACTTTCTTGTGCTTCGGCATTGTGAAGGACGCACAAGGACACGCCTTCAAGGTGACATCTTTCTTGAGCATGGATATTATGGATCATACTACTTGTGTTGCTTTCCCCATGAGACTTATTGTTCATCTTGGATCACTTGATTGCACACTTGTTAGAGATCTTGCTTCGACTTGTCATTTTAACCATTCCATGCATCATGATATATATGCCTTGTGTGTTGCATCCAATTCTTGGATTATTTGCTCCTCTCATATGTTTGGTTGCAACAATGTCATCACTTCAGACATGTCATGTCCCTTTGCTTGTCACATGATTGACTTGATTGCCTCACACATGATGAACAATTGCTCTTTCTATTGTGTTGAGTGCCACACTATGTTCACTACACCCTATGCACATTATGCTTGGATTGTCTTGCACTTGACACATGTGTTTAGACACTTCATTTTATTTGGTGTTGTGAATGACTCATATGCCTACCATAGACCTTTCATTGAGCAATTTGTGAATGCTTGCTATGAACTTGAGGTAGATGCTTATTCTCTTGACACACATATTTGCATCTCTACCTCTCATTTACATGCTTGTCCCCATGATATCCTTGCTTGTGCTCAATTGATATACTTACATGCCATGTCTCAATCCTTTGTCACACCATATGCTTTGCATGATGATGACACTTGTTTGGTGAATCACCTCTTGAATGCTTGGTTTTGCACTAATGCTAACGACATTTGTTTTTCCGAGTGTTTGTTGTTTTTGCTCCTTTTGAAGGAATCACTACACGGTGCGACATTGGGGAGTGCACATTTCAAACTTCAAGATGACAAGTACTTGGTGAACGTCCACTTCTACACGGCGAAGCCATCTCTTTCCCATGGTGATTTGGTTTTCGATCCGAGGTCGGATCTTTCCCAAGGGAGGGGAGATGATGCAGAGCATCCTATGGACATCACCATGTCAAGAGTCCGTTCGGCGAGTGACACGTGCGACATCTACTTCACATACACAAAGGTGAATCATCTCCTTTACACGTGCTCACTTGACCTCTTCGAGGATGGTATACTACTTGACACTCCACTCGTGTGCATGCATAGGTATTGTCAGAACACTACAGACGACGAGGAGGAGTGCAAGCGCCAAGGAACAAGTACACCATCCGCGAGGGAAGCATGGAAGAGAAGGAGGAAGAAGACCCAGGACGAGCGGTACTACCGCCAAACTTCCACTCTACTGCCGCTCAACCCGACAAACTCCTGTGCTCGAGCGACCCGGGTCCGGTACTACCGCCCGATCCAAGCGGCACTACCGCTTGCAAGCGGTACTACCGCCCTCCCAAGCGGTACTACCGCTCTGCCTGTGCGCAGCCGCGGGCCTTTGGCCTTGTATCCCCCCTCTCACTTACCCCTTCGTGGCTTAGACTATAAATAGACCACCTCCCCCTCCTTTCTAGGGTTAGCACAGTAGTAGCTCATTAGAGATAGAGCTTTGCTCATCCATATCGGATCTACTCCATGAGAGAGAGACCGCGGGCCCTCTACGGAGAAGATCCACCTTGGATTCAATACCTCCATGTGAGCATGTGAGAAGATCCTCCGGGATATCAAGACCTCAACTCCTCCAAGGATTGGGATGAATGCTACCTTGTATCTTTCCCTTTGTTGTTCATGTACCTTGTGGATCTTGTGTGTTTGATTGTCTAGTGGATGTGTGATTGGACTTGTTCTTGAGTGTTTCCCCTTGTGTTTTCTCTCCGTTCTTCCCCGTGTTCGTCGTGTTCTTCGAGGGATCTCGCTCCTTTCGTGAAAGATCGGCCATCTAGGGTTCCACCCTCACGTTTTCACCAGCGGATGCATTATTCTTGGAGCATAAAGTACATAACAGTTCATCCTCACTCCATTTATGCACCCGAAAAATTATAGGTCATTCCGAATTGTGCAAGATGGCTAGTCGGTGCGATCAACTTACCTTGAAAGTTGTATTCACGGTCTGTCCCACGATGTTGTATCCATAAACCGGCAACAATTTTTCCACAAAAACTCCATTGGAGCTACTTGACCCGCCAATACTATCACAACCAAAAGTTTTATTCGCCCGTAACCCACTCTCGCGCTTCGACCACATTTTGGAGGCAAGATTCGGCTTGTAAAATTGAGTTCCAAACGATTTTATGCTTGAGGTATACTCTGCCACCCTCTACCACTGATGTAGGGTGGAACCCTAGATGGCCGATCTTTCACGAAAGGAGCGAGATCCCTCGAAGAACACGACGAACACGGGGAAGAACGGAGAGAAAACACAAGGGGAAACACTCAAGAACAAGTCCAATCACACATCCACTAGACAATCAAACACACAAGATCCACAAGGTACATGAACAACAAAGGGAAAGATACAAGGTAGCATTCATCCCAATCCTTGGAGGAGTTGAGGTCTTGATATCCCGGAGGATCTTCTCACATGCTCACATGGAGGTCTTGAATCCAAGGTGGATCTTCTCCGTAGAGGGGCCGCGGTCTCTCTCTCGTGGAGTAGATCCGATATGGATGAGCAAAGCTCTATCTCTAATGAGCTACTACTTTCCTAACCCTAGAAAGGTGGTGGAGGTGGTCTATTTATAGTCTTAGCCATGAAGGGGTAAGTGGGAGAGGGATACAAGGCCAAAGGCCCGTGGCTGCGCACAGGCAGAGCGGTAGTACCGCTTGGGAGGGCGGTAGTACCGCTTGCAAGCGGTAGTGCCGCTTGGAGGCCTCTAGCGGTAGTACCGCTTGGTGTGGGCGGTAGTACCGCACGTCCTGGGTCTTCTTCCTCCTTCTCTTCCATGCTTCTCTTGCGGATGGTGTAGTTGTTCCCTGGCGCTTGCACTCCTCCTCGTCGTCCGTAGTGTTTCGACAATACCTATGCATGCACACGAGTGGAGTGTCAAGTAGTATACCATCCTCGAAGGGGTCAAGTGAGCACGTGTAAAGGAGATGATTCACCTTTGTGTATGTGAAGTAGATGTCGCACGTGTCACTCGCCGAACGGACTCTTGACATGGTGATGTCCATAGGATGCTCCGCATCATCTCCCCTCCCTTGGGAAAGATCCGACCTCGGATCGAAAACCAAATCACCATGGGGAAGAGATGGCTTCGCCGTGTAGAAGTGGACGTTCACCAAGTACTTGTCATCTTGAAGTTCGAAATGTGCACTCTCCAATGTCGCACCGTGTAGTGATTCCTTCAAAAGGAGCAAAAACAACAAACACTTGGAAAAACAAATGTGGTTAGCGTTAGTGCAAAACCAAGCATTCAAGAGGTGATTCACCAAACAAGTGTCGTCATCATGCAAAGCATATGGTGTGACAAAGGATTGAGACATGGCATGTAAGTATATCAATCGAGCACAAGCAAGGATATCATGGGGACAAGCATGTAAATGAGAGGTAGAGATGCAAATATGTGTGTCAAGAGAATGAGCATCTACCTCAAGTTCATAGCAAGCATTCACAAATTGCTCAATGAAAGGTCTATGGTAGGCATATGAATCATTCACAACACCAAATAAAATGAAGTGTCTAAACACATGTGTCAAGTGCAAGACAATCCAAGCATAATGTGCATAGGGTGTAGTGAACATAGTGTGGCACTCAACACAATAGAAAGAGCAATTGTTCATCATGTGTGAGGCAATCAAGTCAATCATGAGACAAGCAAAGGGACATGACATATGTGAAGTGATGACATTGTTGCAACCAAACATATGAGAGGAGCAAATAATCCAAGAATTGGATGCAACACACAAGGCATATGTATCATGATGCATGGAATTTGTAAAATGACAAGTCGAAGCAAGATCTCTAACAAGTGTGCAATCAAGTGATCCAAGATGAACAATAAGTCTCATGGTGAAAGCAACACAAGTAGTATGATCCATAATATCCATGATCATGGTTTGGGGGTTCTCAAAAGAGAAGGATATCACCGTGAAAGTGTGTCCTTGTGCGTCCTTCACAATGCCGAAGCACAAGCAAGTGCGATGTAGAATCGTCGTGGTAGAAGGTGGTTCGCTCTCAAGAGCTCGAATGGTCAACTCACGTGAAGTGAAAGTCGACACAATGTCCAAGTATCCTACACATGCACACAACAAAACAAAGAATGTATGCGCATGGTAGATAAACACATCATCCATCATGATGGTTCTCTTCTTTTGCACATAACCATTAGAAGCACAAGTGCATGAATAATATGATGCAACAATGGCTATATTCATGGCATGGGGTATATGGTGCAAAGAGGTAAGACAAGCATGCTTCACAAGGAATATGTCAAAATCTCCAATTATATGTGAAAATGTTATGGGGGCAAACTCATTATCAAGACTAAGGGCATTGTTGCACTCAATACATGTCAAATCATCTAGCATGAGGGAGGCAACATATGGAGAGATATGGCAAGAAGCAATAACAATCATGTGCAAAGCATGTAGATAGTTGTCGTCAACCGCATGAAATGAGAAAGTATGAATCATTGGTGATGCATCAAGGCAAGCAATCATAGTAATCAAGTCGTGCAAGCTAGTGGAGCGAAGATGCAACACACTAGAGGAAACCATGGCAATCATGTCATGTGAGCAAAGAATAGGCATAGGCAATGTACATGACATATCGCAAGCACGAACACAAATCAAGATCATAGTATCATCATAGGCATGGGGCACAAAGCAATCATGGCAATAACAAACAATATCTCCACCACGCTTGCAAATACACATACAAGTACTAGAATCAATCATCATGTGTAATGCAAAGCATGGGTCACAAATGCATGGAAAATGCATAGGAATGGTCATATCATGCAAAGTGAACATGGCAAGATGGGCAAAGGATATATAATGGACAACAACAACCCATAACCATGTGAGGGTCGTGTAGAAGAGATGCCGAAGTTTTTGCGCGAAGTGAGCGGTGGGAAAGGCAATCCGTGGGATCCCAAGTCATCATTGCTCTCTAGAGCCCGTTTTGTCAACTTGTGGGATTGCGAGGTTGACAAGTATTCATGGGTACCTACACAAAAGAGACACAAACCAAAGAAATTGTGCGCGTGGTAAATGTACACATCATCCATCATGATGTGCATGTGCACGTGTGAGTTAGCACAAGATAAGCATCGCTCAAAGAAATTAGATGCATGGTATAAGAACATGTCATCCATCATGAAAGAATAGTTGTTATGTATGACACGATGGGGATGCAAATTGATCATACTAGTATATGGCACAATAATATCATGTTTATTCATGGGAAGCATATTGTGCACACAAGTATTGGGATCATGCAATGGATAGGATGAATCAAAATCTCCTAACATGTATGAGGAAACTATGGGGGTCTCCTCATGAGTAATATTGGAAACATCATATGGATAAAATGGACAACATCCAAACAATGCATATCCGAAGCTAGTTGGTCATGGCATGGCATATGAGATAAATGATGCAAAGGGAGCATATCAATATCATCACAAGAAAAACAAATGCCAATAACCATGGGCTTGTCATCTGTGCCATATGTGCAAATTGGGTTTATTTTAATGGCATATGCATAGTCACTAAGATGAGATTGCAAATATGACATATGATTGATCTCATGCATAGCATATGACAAGTCAAATGAGTTGTCAAACATGATGTGACCTAAAGAATTGTCACAAGAAATCCTATGTAACATGGCATCACAACCAATAGACTCCACATGGCAATCATCATACTCATCATAAATGGGTAAATCATCGCATGGGGAAATCATACTAGAATGAAGCATGGTAATAGGTTGATCAACATCATGCAAGCAATCATTGTCAAGAATGTCCACTAGTGGGACTAGAGCATCACCTTCACCTATGTTACCTTGTTCATTCCACTCAAGTGGTGTAGGTGAGGTGGCAAAGACCAAATGGTGGTCATCTTCATCTTGATGGAACCATGTGGGGGGTGCATCATATTCCACCATGGCCATCGTCTTGTCCAAAGGAAGGACGTAGTCGTCGCAAATCGGCGCGTCATCATATATGGGACCTAGCACCAAATGAGAAGACACAATAGAGGTAGAGGTTAAGTCGTTAGAAATCATAGTGGCTTCACTCTCTCTATGTGGTGGCTCACTCACTCCCTCAATGTAGGTGCACACAATCTCATGTATGGTGGAGTCACTCATCTCACTCAAGTGGTGGGGGTTGTGGCTCTCCTCACATGGGAATTGGGGCAACTCATCACATATGTGGCTAGTGGTGAAGTCACTCTCACTCTCAATATGGTGGCACAAGTCACTCAAGTCATCATACGTCGCCGTGGTCGAAGGGAAAATCCCATGCTCAACCATATCGACGTTGTCACCATGGATGAAGGTCGAAGATGGCACATCATCTCTCTCCTCCATGACTGAAGGGAAAATCCCATGCTCGATCATCTCCTCACCGTCGCCGTGGATGAAAGCCGATGATGGCACATCATCGCTCTCGCCTCCTAAGATGGAAGCATCATCCTTGCTCGTCACCAAGTCGCTCCCCTTCAAAGCGTGGTCCTTGAAGGTCTCCGTAGTCGTACTTATCGCCGCACCATCTTGAAAAAGAGTCGTGGAGGACTCGGCATCATCAATGCCACAAAGAGGGATGGCGGTGAAGTCGAACTTGGGAGCATCGTCTTGGAGCTCATCGGGCTTGGACATCTTGGTGGTACTAGCCTCATGCTTGTCGTCTTTGAGTTTGGTCTTCGAGAAGTGTGCTTGGGGTGGAGAAGCCTTGGCCTTCATGAGTTCTTGTTCCGCCTTGAGAGCACCAATGTAGTTGTCGTCGAGGGACTTGTAGTTCTCGAGGAAGATAGTCTTGGAGATGTCGTTGTTCAATCCCATCATGAAGTGGAACTTCATTGACATGGGGTCGTCCACGCCGGCTCGTCGCAAGGCAATCTTCATCTCCTTGAAGTACTCGTCGATGGACTTGGATCCTTGGATGGTGTTCTCCAATTGGCGTAGAAGTTGTTCCGTGTAGGTTGGAGGCACAAACTCTCGCCGCAAAGCTCTCTTCGTCTTGGGCCAACTCATGTCGTAGTTCTCCGAAGGTGTATGAAACCACCATGTCGAGGCATAGTCGTGGAAGTTTCTTGTGGCGCACTACTTGATCTTCGGGAGGAACTTGATGTAGCTTGAGGTAGTCGTCCATCAAACGCTCCCACTCGAGATACTCCTCGGGTTCTAGAGTCCCATAGAAAGGAATCTCATGGTCGGTGTCGAGGTCGTAGTAGCTCGTGGAGGTCGCGGACTTGAGCTTGGGGAGCTTCTCTTGAGCGTAGTCTTGAGGTGCTTGTTGGCGAAGATGCCGTATATGCGAAGGCGAAGATGCCTTGAAGTCACTTGGCGAAGATGCCAAGGGAGATGGTGAAGTCGTTGAGCGGTTGTTGGTGTTGAGCTCTTGACCTTCACGTTCTTGGTGGTGATGGTGTCGATGCCGATGTGAGCTTGCCGGAGATGGTAGCTCGGAAGAATGTGCTCTTGAGCGTCTTCTTAAAGATGAGGAAGATCGCTTGTACGACTTGATGAGGGCTTTGATCTCCTCCATTTGAGCTTGCATCTTGGCGTCGTTGGAATTGTTCGTGGCATCGAACTCGTCATTGTTCTTGTAGACCGAGGGTGAAATGCCTTGCCTATCCATCACAAGACTCGAGTAGAGGTGAGTAGGAAATGAGATAAACAATACCAAGTTACCTTTTCCCAAAGTTGAGGATATTTCTCGTTTCACTCAATGTGAGATGAAAGAATAGTGGAATTCGTACCGGACTTGTTCACTCACACCTACAAACTAAAGCTTATGGTGTAGCTCGGTGAGGATAGTGGCTGATGAGGACATGAATACCTTGGATACGACCAAAAATATTGCATACATGCATATTTGTCAAGTGATTTCTAGTGTCAACTATTCAATAATCTATTTATATTATCCAGAACAAAAATACTTCACACACTTTTGTGTTTTGTCTAATTGCAGGTGTATGGGACATTTGTACAATCCACATATGAAGACAGGGGAAAAGGAGAAGTTTAAGTTCTGTTCAAAAAGTCCTCTCACGTCACTTTTGGGCCAAGAGAAGATAGAGTCCAAGTCTCTCACGTTCTGTATTCAGATTCGGACTGCACAGACATACCTGACTCAAAACGCCAAGAACTTTTTCATACGGACTCCGAATTGGTTGATTCTTTTTTTGTTGGAAAGTAGATTTCATCCTCTTTCCAAACCAATTGGAATCACCTTTAAATTCGTCCAGACCGTTGAGATATGGACGAAACAATCTGACGCTGCAGCAGAATCCGAGTCAAACAACAAGTCCAAAGGTGTTGCATCACCTCCACTTGGGCCCATGAGTCTTGTACGACCTAGGGTTGGTTTTAGGCTGCCTTGGGACGTCCTCCCACCTCCTTGGCCGCCACCCCTTGCTCCTATATAAGTAGATCGATCTAGTAGCTTTTTCCTTGGGATTTGTTTAGTTAAAAGTTAGCCATTGCAACTTCGTGTACTTCGTTTGTGTCCAACGACCAGACCAAGACCGCTTACGGATCCCCACCTTTATCAATACTTCATTTATATTCGCAATATTCAGATTGCATTATCATATTCTTGCTTGTTCTTCGATTGCTTGCAGGGATAGACCTTCGTGGTCAGGTTGATTGTGCTGCGGCGTGGTCAATAACCTCTCGGAGTTGGTTTAGCGATTGCTAAGGCGCAACGTCGTGCACGTTTGTAGTCGGATCGTCAAAGTCATCTCCACCAAATCGATAGTTATCATCTTATTGAAAGATCGGGACACCTTCACCTCTATCAAGTGGTATCAGTTTTCAGGTTGCTCGGTGAGAATTTCCAGTTATCCCTAGATTAGATTTATTTTCTTACCTATTGTCCAAGAAAAAGGCACACAAAAAAGTTAGATCTGTTCATCCTTTGTCCAAGCCAGTCTGAGCCTTTGCATAATCTTTTTAGTGTTTTGTTTTGTTGAATTTACGGTTACATCATCGTGTCAAGTTGCTGGTCTTAGTGTCTAGTACTTTAGAGTTTCGAGTTCTTTTCACAGTTTGTCACGCCACCGCCTCATTATTGCATCTGCTGTCCACCACCGCCATCCATCAATTTCCACCATGTACTCCCCATCATTCATTCTCATGATCATACTTGAGGTCGTTCGCGTCATCACTAGATCCAATCTGCATCTTATCTAGCTTGTTTGTGAAAAAAAAGAAAAAAAAAGAACAAAAAGTGACAGAAAAAAAGAAAAAAATAGGAAAAAAAGAGAAAAAAAAAGTGAAAAAATTCCGTGAAAAAAGGAGAAAAAAAGATATTCAGAGTGTGCTCCGCCTTTGTTACGCGTCGCGCTGTGATTTTTTTTAGTGTTCTAGGCTCGCGTCTCTAGCACGGTCTAGCCTAGGACCAGCACAGTACCGTCGTTGAGCGTTTATTCAACATTGCATCTCTGAATTGATTATTGCTCATCTTTTGCTACCATATATTTGGCCTTCCAAGCTCCACATATTTCTACACTGTGTATACATACGCTCACCTGGCAATCGCTTTACTCAATCTTCGGAGTTATTTGACAACGATGGTTGCCGGTCACCACCTGCTGCATGGTAAGAACTTGTAAGACTTTGATATTTGCTATACTGTGAGCGTTTTACCACCACATCCTAGTAGTTCATAGGAACATTATTCTCGGATTTTGTTTCTTGTTTTTCTACTAAATATGGCAGGTTCCAGAGTCAGTTGGGCTTCATCAATCGTGGGAGATGTGCCACCATCTCCGAAAATACAACCACTGTCACAAGAGGTGCAAAGACATAAGAATACGCACAATCAGGTTTTTGTTTCCATGCCCCCTTTTAATGGTCGTTTTAAGCCTGATTTATATATTGAATGGGAGTTCGAAATAAATGTTATATTTGCTTCCCATGATTTTTCGGAACGTAAAAAATTTAAGCTTGCGGTTGGTTCTTTCACTAGTTTTGCTACTGTTTGGTGGAGTGAACATTGTCGGTTATACCCTGATTATGTACCTATTACTTGGGATGATTTAAAACTTGTCATGAGAGATAGATTCATCGATGTTTATTATACTCGTGGCATGATTAAAAAACTATAACATTTAAAACAAGGTAGTGACACTGTAAGAAAATATTATGATGATTTACAAATTACCTTGTTGCATTCCTTTTTAGAGGAAAGTGAAGAAGATTTTATGGATAGATTTTGGGGAGGATTAAACAGTGATATTCAGGAGATACTAATTCATGAAGAATGTTATCCTATGGACCATTTGTTTCATCTTGCTTGCAAAGCTGAACAGGAAATAAAGAGGCGTGATGCCCACAAGACAAACAAGCATAAGGTGCACATCCAAGGAGTTGAGACGGTCCTTCCTTCTACCACTGCGCCTACTATGACAACAACATCCGTTGTTGTGAGCACTGCATCAGCTCCATATTATGACCCGTCACTGCCGAGAGTTCCAACATCGTCTGAGTTGATAACACGAGGTAATGACAAAGGTACTGATCTTCTAACTTTGCATGCGAATGATGAATGCCTTGTCGATTTAAATACACCATGTGATGCTCTAGCCACTACATTGATCACACCACCTATTTTAGATGATTATGCTAATGATTTGACTTTGCCATGTGATCAAACAACTACAATATCAAGAATTTTGAGTGCACCTATTGAATTAACCGTTGTTGTGAAAGAACCATGTGAATCAGGCACTAAAACAAATTTGGATCAACTACGTTTGAAAATAATTGTGCCAATGTTTAATCATTTTGCTATGACCTCTAATCTTGAAAATGATTTTGTGTTGAATGACTTGTTGCATGTTTGCTTATTACAGCATGTTGTAGCATGTAATTCTGAAACTATTAAAGTTTATTCGCCAATGTTGGGATGGTTTAATTATGAACTTTGTTAATCTTCTAATATGAATAAGAGTTTCACTCATATGTGCAAATTGAGTTGCAATATTTTCATGCCTTCTACTTCTTATGATAATATTTTGGCTTTATATTTTATGAACTTTGAAAGTTACTCATGTATACATGTGTCATATGTGCAAAAACTAAGGGAAATAAAAATGGATGACATATACATATACAACATGTACACCTTGTCTCTTTTGTTAGCCACATTTCAGATTAAGCAACGCCGAGGACGGCTTTATTTTCAAGAAGGGGCCGATGATGAGGACATGAATACCTTGGATACGACCAAAAATATTGCATACATGCATATTTGTCAGGTGATTTCTAGTGTCAACTATTCAAGAATCTATTTATATTATCCAGAACAAAAATACTTCACACACTTTTGTGTTTTGTCTAATTGCAGGTGTATGGGACATTTGTACAATCCACATATGAAGATAGGGCAAAAGGAGAAGTTTAAGTTCTGTTCAAAAAGTCCTCTCATGTCACTTTTGGGCCAAGAGAAGATAGAGTCCAAGTCTCTCACGTTCTGGATTCAGATTCGGACTGCACAGACATACCTGACTCAAAACGGCAAGAACTTTTTCATATGGACTCCGAATTGGGTGATTCGTTTTTTGTGGGAAAGTAGATTTCATGCTCTTTCCAAACCAATTGGAATCACCTTTAAATTCGTCCGGAGCGTTGAGATATGGACGAAACAATCTGACGCTGCAGCAGAATCCGAGTAAAACAACAAGTCCAAAGGTGTTGCATCACCTCCACTTGGGCCCATGAGGCTTGTACGACCAAGGGTTGGTTTTAGGCTGCCTTGGGACGTCCTCCCACCTCCTTGGCCGCCATCCCTTGCTCCTATATAAGTAGATCCATCTAGTAGCTTTTTCCTTGGGATTTGTTTAGTTAAAAGTTAGCCATTGCAACTTCGTGTACTTCGTTTGTGTCCAACGACCAGACCAAGACCGCTTACGGATCCCCACCTTTATCAATACTTTATTTATATTCGCAATATTCAGATTGCATTATCATATTCTTGCTTGTTCTTCGATTGCTTGCAGGGATAGACCTTCGTGGTCAGGTTGATTGTGCTGTGGCATGGTCAATAACCTCTCGGAGTTGGTTTAGCGATTGCTAAGGTGCAACGTCGTGCATGTTTGTAGTCGGATCGTCAAAGTTGTCTCCACCAAATCGATAGTTATCATCTCATCAAAAGATCGGGACACCCTCACCTCTATCAGTGGCACAAAAATTTAATGCAAAATGTTAGCAAGAGTCAATAATGTTGAAAGAGATTCACAAATTCGCAAGTGAAACAAGTAGACCAATAGCAAAGAATGGCACACGGTGATGAGGACATCAATACCATTGTTACACCCACAGCCCCTACTGTTACATATGATGGACCAATTACTAGAGCTCGCGCACGCCAATTAAATTACCAGGTACTTTCGTTTCTTGGTAATGATTCTAATGTTCATGAGAATATGATGCTGCCTAAATTGGATACATTTGTTTTGCTTACAAATGAAGGGCCTAGCTTGGAGAAGGATGAACATTGGAGCAAGAACAAGCATGGAGTTGATGGCATGCGCAAGGGGAACAAGAACGGAGTTACAAGTGAAGATTTCAGGACTTTGAAGCCACCATAAGGAGTGAATGAAGCCTTGGACGAAATATACAAGATGCCACTTCATAAATTTCGTCTAGAGGCTATTCTAGGTGCTGCATCACCTTATTATTGGGCCAGGCCCATGTAATTTCGAAATACTTGAGTATAGGCTGTTTTTAGAGTCCGTATGTGTGGGGAAACAAGAGTTAGGGTTGGTTTCGGACCCCTTCCTCAAGGGCCACGAAATTCCCCCCTCTTCCTCCATATATACAGCCCTTAGGGTGTCGTTTAGACTTTGGGTTTTGTTTAGATCAAAAGTTCACCATACCAGCAACTTCGCGTACTTCGTTTGTGTTCAACGACCAGACCAAGGCGTCACAGAACCCCACCTTCATTAATAAAGCTTTCCTCTTTTATTCGCAATATCCAGATTGCAATCTTAGTTTCTTGCTTGTTCTTCGTTTGCCTGCAGGAAACAGACCCTCGTGGTCAGGTTGATCGTGCTCCGGCGTGGTCAATAACCTCTCGGAGTAGGTTTAGCGATTGCTAAGGCGCGACGTCATCGCACGTTCGTAGTCGGATCGTCAAAGTCGACTTCATCCTAAATGATAGCCACCATCTCATCGAAAGACGGGACACCTTTGCCTCTATCAAGTGGTATCAGATTTCCAGGTTGCTCGGTGAGATTTTACAGTTTTTCGTAGTTTAGATCGAGTCTGTTCTTCATACCTATAGTCCACGAAAAAACCAAAAAAGAAAAAATTAGGGTTAGTTCATCCTATCCGAACCAATCTGAGCCTTTGCATAATCTTTTCTGTATTTGTTTTGTTGAATTTGCGGTTGCATCATCGTGTCAAGTTGCTGGTCTTAGCGTCTAGTCCTTTAGAGTTTCGAGTTCTGTTCACAGGTTGTCACGTCGCCGCTGCCATATATCACCACCGCATCATCATCATCACCGCTGCCATATACCACCATCGTCATCACCGCTGCCATATACCACCATCGTCATCGCCGCTACCATATACCACATATCCACCGCCATCACGCTAATCTGAGTCCACCTCCATCACAGATTCACCACCAGTCTGTGTTCCATCGCCCTGCAAATATCCGCCACCAGTCCGAGTTTCCACCAGATTCATCTCCGCCACGAGTCCTAGTCCGAGTCCAGTAATTGTTGCTTTGTTCTCGATTTCCAGATCACGCGATACTCCGAGTCATGACAGAGAAGGACTCCCCAACTTTCGTGCTACCCGCAGAAGAAAAATAGTTCCAGTTTCAAAAAAAAAACTAAGTCTGGAAAATTCTGGCTAGGCAGTTTTTAAGACATTTGTAGACTTTTTCGAAAAAATTGTTGCGGAGCAAAAAAAAAAAGAGGAGAAAAGAAGTGCAAAAAAAAGTGAAAAAAATAGAAAAAAAAATTCAGAGTGTGCTCCTCCCTTGCTTACGTGCAGCGCCATGATTTTGTTAGTGTTCTAGGCTCGCGTCTCTAGTACGGTCTAGCCTAGGACCAGCACAGTACCGTCGTTGAGCGTTTATTCAACTTTGCATCTCTGAATTGATTATTGCTAACCCTTTTTGCTACCATATTATAAGCCTTCCTAGCTCCACATACATCTACGTCGTGCGTTTGACTCTCCCTGGTAATCGCTCTATCCAAGCTTTGAGAGTTTTGACTACAACGGTTGCCGATCACCGCCTGCTGCTTGGTAAGAACTGGTAAGAATTTGAGATTTGCTTGACGGATTTGTGACTGTCCACCACACCACCACCACCACTTCCTAGTAGTCCGTAGAATCATATTCTTGTGTGTTTCTATTGCTGCTAACCACGGCAGGATCACAAGCCGACGAGACTGACTGGGAGAACATGACAAACAAAGCGTTACATGATAAGTTTCAACAAATGATGAGTGGACAGGTGGAACATGTTCTAAATAGATTTGAAGAGGCCATGGAGAAGATAGATGGCATTGAGAAGGCGTTTGAAACAAAGCTCGATAACAAGTTTAATGAATTGCTCGCGCGTCTACCACCACCACCACCCGCTGCACCTAACGCACCTCTACAACAACAACAACGACTACCTCCACATCGCGAAACAGCCCTCCGCCGAGCGACCCGTGTTCCTCTTGCGCTTGGCCAACCTGTTGGTGCTGCTGTTGATACTTCTGTGGCTCCTGCTGCTGATGTGGGGGAGGATGATTATGTGGGAGATTACGAGGATGAGGTTGATCAATATCAGAACTACGTGCAACCACCAGCACCACAACCACCAGGTCGTCCACATGCAAATAATGGTAATGTTAGGGCTCCCCCTCAGGTACGAGATCATGACCATCTCCCTAAACTGAAATTGAATATCCCACCATTTGAGGGTAGATATGTTCTTGATATATATCTTACTTGGGAGTTAGAAACTGAACAACGATTTACATGTTTACAATATCCTGAGGAGAGACGTGTTCCTGCAGCTGTTTGTGCTTTCACTAGCTTTGCATGTGTTTGGTGGTCTGAATATTGTAGATTATATCCTGTTCCAGCTACTTGGGCTGCTTTGAAAACTGCTATGCGTACTCGTTGGGTTCCACCATATTATCAACGTGAATTACTTCAAAAATTGCAGCGCTTAAGACAAGGAAAAAATTCGGTAGAAGAATATTATCAGGAATTACAAACTGGCTTGATTAGATGTGGTATCGTTGAGGAGAATGAAGCTATGCTTGCACGTTTTCTGGGTGGATTAAATAGAGAGATTCAGACCATTCTAGACTATAAGGATTATAATAATATCACTCGTTTATTCCATCTTGCTTGTAAAGCTGAACGTGAAGTGCAGGATCGACAGGCATTGGCCAGAACTAACTTTTCTGCAGGTCGACCTTCATCGTGGACACCACGTGCATCATCTACTTCCACACGTTCTGCTACATCGGCACCTCCGTCAGCTGCCACCTCCAACCGTGATACAAGAAAGCAGGCACAATCACCACTATCTGCCAAGAGAACACCTGTCGGGCCTGCACAAAGCTCTGCTTCTTCCATGGCGTCTACAGGGCACACAAGTGATATTATTTGTCGTCGTTGTAAGGGAAGAGGACATTTTGCGCGAGAATGCACATCTCAGCATGTGATGATTGCTACTGAGGATGGTGGGTATGAGTCCGCTAGTGACTATGATGAGGAGACTTTGGCTCTTCTTACACATGAAGAACACGGTGGAGATGATTCTGATCATGAGACGCAATACATGGCTCCTGAAGATGCTGACAGGTATGAATGTTTGGTTGCTCAACGTGTTTTGAGTGTGTAGGTCACGCAAGCTGAGCAAAATCAGAGGCATAATTTGTTCCATACAAAGGGAGTTGTGAAGGAACGTTTTGTTCGCGTCATCATAGATGGAGGGAGCTGCAACAACTTGGCTAGCATGGAGATGGTGGAGAAGCTATCCCTCCCCACAAGACCACATCCACATCCTTACTACATCCAATGGTTCAACAACAGCGGCAAGGTTAAGGTAACACGTACTGTTCGTGTGCATTTTAGTATCTCTACATATGCTGATTATGTTGATTGTGATGTGGTACCTATGCAAGCATGTTCCTTATTACTTGGTAGACCATGGCAATTTGATAAAAATTATGTACACCATGGTAGAAACAATCAGTATACTCTCGTTCATAAGGACAAAAATATTACTTTGCTTCCTATGACTCCTGATTCCATTTTGAAAGATGATATTAATCGAGCTAATAAAGCAAAACAGGAGCAAAATAAAGAGTGAAAATCAGATTGTGGCAAAAGAATTTGAGCAACAAATGAAGCCTAATAATAAACCATCTAGTGTTGCTTCTGAAATTAAATTGAAAAGTGCATGTTTATTTGCCACCAAATCTGATATTGATGATCTAGATGTTAGCAAATCTGTTTGCTATGCTTTTGTGTGCAAAGAGGTATTATTTTCATTCGAGGACATGCCTTCCTCTTTGCCTCCTGCTGTTACTAACATTTTGCAGGAGTTCGCTGACGTCTTTCCACAAGACGTGCCATCGGGATTACCACCTATTCGAGGGATTGAGCATCAAATTGACTTAATTCCCGGTGCATCATTACCCAACCGCGCACCATACCGTACCAATCCAGAGGAGACGAAGGAGATTATGCGTCAAGTACAAGAGCTGCTCGACAAAGGTTATATACGCGAATCCCTTAGTCCTTGTGTTGTTCCTATTATTCTAGTGCCGAAAAAGGATGGTACCTCGCGTATGTGTGTTGATTGTAGAGGCATTAATAATATTACTATTCGTTATCGTCATCCTATTCCTAGGCTAGATGATATGCTTGATGAATTGAGTGGCTCTACAATATTCTCGAAAGTTGATTTGCGTAGTGGATACCATCAAATTCGTATGAAATTGGGAGATGAATGGAAAACAGCTTTTAAAACTAAGTTTGGTTTATATGAGTGGTTAGTCATGCCTTTTGGGTTAACTAATGCACCTACATGAGGCTAATGAATGAAGTTTTACGTGCTTTCATTGGACGATTTGTGGTAGTCTATTTTGATGATATACTGATTTATAGCAAATCTTTGGAAGAACATTTGGAACATTTCCGTGCTGTTTTTAATGCTCTACGTGATGCACGTTTGTTTGGTAAGTTTGGCCTAAAAACAACCCGACGAGATTAACTGGGAGAATTTAACAAACAAGGAGCTTCATGATAAGTTTCAGAAAATGATGAATGAACAGGTGCAAGATGTGCCGAACAATTTTGAAGAGGCCATGGAGAAGATCACTGGCCTGGAGAAGACGTTCGAAACAAAGCTCGATAACAGGTTTAATGAATTGCTCGCGCGTCTTCCACCACCACCACCGGCTGCACCTAATGCACCTCTACAACAACAACAACAACAACAACAACAACAACAACAACAACAACAACAACAACAACAACAACAACAACAACAACAACAACAACAACAACAACAACAACAACAACAACAACAACAACAACAACAACAACAACAACAACAACAACAACAACAACAACAACAACAACAACAACAACAACAACGATGACGACGACGACTACCTCCACATCGCGAAACAACCCTCCGCCGAGCGACCCGTGTTCCTCTTGCGCTTGGCCAACCTGTTGGTGCTGCTGTTGATACTTCTGTGGCTCCTGCTGCTGATGCGGAGGAGGATGATTATGTGGGAGATTACGAGGATGAGGTTGATCAACATCAGAACTACGTGCAACCACCAGCACCACAACCACCAGGTCGTCCACATGCAAATAATGGTAACGTTAGGGCTCCCCCTCAGGTACGAGATCATGACCATCTCCCTAAACTGAAATTGAATATCCCACCATTTGAGGGTAGATATGTTCCTGATATATATCTTACTTGGGAGTTAGAAACTGAACAACGATTTACATGTTTACAATATCCTGAGGAGAGACGTGTTCCTGCTGCTGTTTGTGCTTTCACTAGCTTTGCATGTGTTTGGTGGTCTGAATATTGTAGATTATATCCTGTTCCAGCTACTTGGGCTGCTTTGAAAACTGCTATGCGTACTCGTTGGGTTCCGCCATATTATCAACGTGAATTACTTCAAAAATTGCAGCGCTTAAGACAAGGAAAAAATTCTGTAGAACAATATTATCAGGAATTACAAACTGGATTGATTCGATGTGGTATTGTTGAGGAGAATGAAGCTATGCTTGCACGTTTTCTGGGTGGATTAAATAGAGAGATTCAGACCATTCTAGACTATAAGGATTATAATAATATCACTCGTTTATTCCATCTTGCTTGTAAAGCTGAACGTGAAGTGCAGGATCGACAGGCATTGGCGCGAACTAACTTTTCTGCAGGTCGACCTTTATCATGGACACCACGTGCATCATCTACTTCCACACGTTCTGCTACTCCGGCACCTCCGTCGGCTGCCACCTCCAACCGTGATACAAGAAAGCAGGCACAACCACCACTATCTGCCAAGAGCACACCTGCCGGGCCTGCACAGAGCTCTGCTTCTTCCATGGCGTCTACAGGGCACACAAGTGATATTATTTGTCATCGTTGTAAGGGAAGAGGACATTTTGCGCGCGAATGCACATCTCAGCGTGTGATGATTGCTACTGAGGATGGTGGGTATGAGTCCGCTAGTGACTATGATGAGGAGACTTTGGCTCTTCTTACACATGAAGAACACGGTGGAGATGATTCTGATCATGAGACGCAATACATGGCTCCTGAAGATGCTGACAGGTATGAATGTTTGGTTGCTCAACGTGTTTTGAGTGTGCAGGTCACGCAAGCTGAGCAAAATCAGAGGCATAATTTGTTCCATACAAAGGGAGTTGTGAAGGAACGTTCTGTTCGCGTCATCATAGATGGAGGGAGCTGCAACAACTTGGCTAGCATGGAGATGGTGGAGAAGCTATCCCTCACCACAAGACCACATCCACATCCTTACTACATCCAATGGTTCAACAACAGCGGCAAGGTTAAGGTATCACGTACTGTTCGTGTGCATTTTAGTATCTCTACATATGCTGATTATGTTGATTGTGATGTGGTACCTATGCAAGCATGTTCCCTATTACTTGGTAGACCATGGCAATTTGATAAAAATTCTGTACGCCATGGTAGAAACAATCAGTATACTCTCGTTCATAAGGACAAAAATATTACTTTGCTTCCTATGACTCCTGATTCCATTTTGAAAGATGATATTAATCGAGCTAATAAAGCAAAACAGGAGCAAAATAAGAGTGAAAATCAGATTGTGGCAAAAGAATTTGAGCAACAAATGAAGCCTAAGAATAAACCATCTAGTGTTGCTTCTGAAATTAAATTGAAAAGTGCATGTTTATTTGCCAGCAAATCTGATATTGATGATCTAGATGTTAGCAAATCTGTTTGCTATGCTTTTGTGTGCAAAGAGGTATTATTTTCATTCGAGGACGTGCCTTCCTCTTTGCCTCCTGCTGTTACTAACATTTTGCAGGAGTTCGCTGAAGTCTTTCCACAATACGTGCCATCGGGATTACCACCTATTCGAGGGATTGAGCATCAAATTGACTTAATTTCCGGTGCATCATTACCCAACCGCGCACCATACCGTACCAATCCAGAGGTGACGAAGGAGATTATGCGTCAAGTACAAGAGCTGCTCGACCAAGGTTATATACGCGAATCCCTTAGTCCTTGTGCTGTTCCTATTATTCTAGTGCCGAAAAAGGATGGTACCTCGCGTATGTGTGTTGATTGTAGAGGCATTAATAATATTACTATTCGTTATCGTCATCCTATTCCTAGGCTAGATGATATGCTTGATGAATTGAGTGGCTCTACAATATTCTCCAAAGTTGATTTGCGTAGTGGATACCATCAAATTCGTATGAAATTGGGAGATGAATGGAAAACAGCTTTTAAAACTAAGTTTGGTTTATATGAGTGGTTAGTCATGCCTTTTGGGTTAACTAATGCACCTAGTACTTTCATGAGGCTAATGAACGAAGTTTTACGTGCTTTCATTGGACGATTTGTGGTAGTCTATTTTGATCATATACTGATTTATAGCAAATCTTTGGAAGAACATTTGGAATATTTACGTGCTGTTTTTAATGCTCTACGTGATGCACGTTTGTTTGGTAACCTTGGGAAGTGCACCTTTTGCACCGACCGAGTGTCTTTTCTTGGCTATGTTGTTACTCCACAGGGAATTGAAGTTGATAAAGCCAAGATTGAAGCTATTGAGAGTTGGCCGCAGCCCAAAACGGTCACACAAGTGAGGAGTTTTCTTGGACTCGCTGGTTTCTATAGGCGTTTTGTGAGAGATTGTAGCACCATTGCTGCACCTCTCAATGAGCTTACGAAGAAGGATGTGCCTTTTGTTTGGGGTACCGCACAGGAAGAAGCCTTCACGGTATTGAAAGATAAGTTGACACATGCTCCTTTACTTCAACTTCCTGACTTTAATAAGACTTTTGAGCTTGAATGTGATGCTAGTGGAATTGGATTAGGAGGTGTGTTATTACAAGATGGCAAACCTGTTGCATACTTTTCTGGAAAAATTGAGTGGGCCTAATCTGAACTATTCTACTTATGATAAAGAATTATATGCTCTTGTTCGGACTTTAGAAACATGGCAACATTATTTATGGCCCAAAGAATTTGTTATACATTCTGATCATGAATCTTTGAAACACATTAAAAGTCAAGCTAAACTGAACCGTAGACATGCTAAATGGGTTGAATTCATTGAGACTTTCCCTTATGTCATTAAACACAAGAAGGGTAAAGAAAATGTTATTGCTGATGCATTTTCTCGTCGTTATACTATGCTTTCACAACTTGATTTTAAAATATTTGGTTTGGAGACCATCAAAGATCAATATGTGCATGATGCTGAATTTAAAGATGTATTGCAGAATTGTAAAGAAGGTAGATCATGGAACAAGTTCGTTGTTAATGATGGTTTTGTGTTCCATGCTAACAAGCTATGCATTCCAGCTAGCTCTGTTCGTCTTTTGTTGTTGCAGGAGGCGCATGGAGGAGGATTAATGGGACACTTTGGCGTGAAGAAGACAGAGGACGTACTTGCTACACATTTCTTTTGGCCAAAGATGAGACGGGATGTTGAGCGTTTTGTTGCTCGCTGCACTACATGTCAAAAAGCTAAGTCACGACTCAATCCTCATGGTTTATATATGCCTTTGCCTGTACCTAGTGTTCCTTGGGAGGATATATCTACGGACTTTGTTTTAGGTTTGCCTCGAACAAAGAAGGGGAGGGATAGCATATTTGTTGTCGTGGATAGATTCTCGAAAATGGCACACTTTATACCATGTCATAAAAGCGATGATGCTGTTAATGTTGCTGATTTGTTCTTTCGTGAAATTATTCGCTTGCATGGTGTGCCAAATACTATTGTTTCAGATCGTGATACTAAATTTCTTAGCCACTTTTGGAGATGTTTATGGGCTAAGTTGGGGACTAAACTGCTTTTTAGTACTACTTGTCACCCCCAAACTGATGGACAAACTGAAGTAGTCAATAGAACATTGTCTACTATGCTTAGGGCTGTTTTGAAGAATAATAAGAAAATGTGGGAAGAATGCTTGCCTCATATTTAATTTGCTTATAATCGTTCATTGCATTCTACTACTAAGATGTGCCCTTTTGAAATTGTGTATGGTTTCCTACCTCGTGCACCTATTGATTTGTTGCCTCTTCCATCTTCGGAGAAGGTTAATTTTGATGCTAAAGAACGTGCTGAATTGATTTTAAAAATGCATGAGTTAACTAAGGAAAACATTGAGCGTATGAATGCTAAATATAAACTTGCTAGAGATAAGGGTAGAAAACATGTTGTCTTTGTGATGTAGGGTAGAACCCTAGACGGCCGATCTTTCACGAAAGGAGCGAGATCCCTCGAAGAACACGACGAACACGGGGAAGAACGAGGGGAAAACACGAGAGAAACACTCAACCAACAAGAAATAGATCACACATATGCTAGATCGATGAACACAAAGAGATACACGATGATCCAAGGTCAACAAAGGACGATACAAAGTAACCGGTTCTTCTCCGTGAGGAGGTCTTGATGGGGGTCTTCTCCGTGAGGAGGTCTTGAATCCACGAGGATCTTCTCCGAGGAGGGGCCGCGGTCACTCTCGAAGAGATGATCCGGATGGATGAGCGAAGCTCTATCTCACATATGAGCTAAATCAACGCTAACCCTGGCTAGGAGGAGGTGGGGGAGTTTATATAGCATCTGTCCACGAAGGGGTAAGTGAGGAGGGGATACATGGGCCTCTGGCCCGACTCTGCGTGCAAGCAGGGCGGTAGTACCGGCCAAAGGGCGGTAGTACCGCTCAAGCGGTAGTACCGCTTAGGTTGAGCGGTAGTACCGCTCGTGTCGTCGTGTCGTAGTTTTTTAGTACCGGACGCCTGGCGGTAGTACTGCTCGTCGGTCGTGGCGCGGCAGTGGGGAGCGGTAGTACCGCTGTAGGGAGCGGTAGTACCGCTGGTTCTGGAGCGGTAGTGGCGAGCGGCAGTGGGGGCGGTAGTACCGCTGGTCAGCGGTAGTACCGCTTACGGGGGCGGTAGTACCGCTCGTCCTGGGTCTTCTTCCGTCGTCGCTTCCAGGCTTCCCTCGCGGATGGTGTAGTTGTTCCTTGGCGCTTGCACTCCTCCTCGTCGTCCTTAGT
Organism: Aegilops umbellulata; assembly: GCA_032464435.1. Classification (NCBI taxonomy): domain Eukaryota; kingdom Viridiplantae; phylum Streptophyta; class Magnoliopsida; order Poales; family Poaceae; genus Aegilops; species Aegilops umbellulata. Next base: position 199,224,380 of record CP136058.1, on the reverse strand, counting down.
GTTCCGGCAATACCTATGCATGCACACGAGTGGAGTGTCAAGTAGTATACCATCCTCGAAGGGGTCAAGTAAGCACGTGTAAAGGAGATGATTCACCTTTGTGTATGTGAAGTAGATGTCGCACGTGTCACTCGTCGAACGGACTCTTGACATGGTGATGTCCATAGAATGCACCGCATCATCTCCCCTCCCTTGGGAAAGATCCGACCTCGGATCGTGATCCTCATCACCATGGAAACGGTTGTCGTAGACGAACTTGTAGTTGGACGAAGTTGAAGACACGGCGCAATCCAAGTAGTCCAAGGTGTCGCCGGAGTGATAGACATGCAAAAAGAGCAAACACAAGCAACACTCGAAAATACAATGGTTAGCGCACATAAAGTGTCCGTCATGTAAGAATGAGTCCGTGCGGTAAGATTGGTCGTGACAAAGCGCATGAAGCTTATCAAGATGATCTAGAATGAGATGCAAAACATTCATGGAAACAAAAGCATGGTGGACAAAGCGACAAATTCTACCATTGTGCAAAATGATGTCATAGAGAGACGGTTCATCAATAGCATGAATATGGTAATGGATGCTCAATATGATTATGTTATCATGCAATTGATGGTAGGCAATATGATCACGAGTTATGAATATGTCATCGAGAAAGATCACAACAAATTTGCTAAGAAAATGCACAAGCTCATATATCATGGATGACATGGGAATAAGTGCAACAAGACAATCATAATATGTGTCAATCCATGCATAGGGTGCAAATTTGTCATGGGTGGTGTTGTACCATAGCTCGATGTCGTGGCACTCCTTAACTTGAAGGTCCATAGGGTTCATCTCCAATGTCGGTCCCCCATCCAATAGATGTATCATGTAGACAATAAGAAGGAAACAACAATGAAAGAATGACCCGTCCAATATGCATATATGAGGATGGCTCAAAGGGAATGAGTTCACCTTTATGAGGATATCGAAAATGTTGGTGTTGCACATCATGTACGCCTTCACATAACCAATATGTCTCGCGATGGTACCGCCTTGTGAATCCTTCAAAATGAAAGAACATGACAAACACTCGGAAAAACAAATGCGGTTAGTGCAAATGCAAGACCTATCATTCGAGGGGCGCGATACCCAACAAGTGTTTGCATCATTCTTATCATAAGAAAGGACAAGGTGTGGTATGGTATGAAAGCATATGATGCAACTACAACCAAAGACAATAGGCTTAAACAAGCAAGCATGCATCACAAGTAATATGTCCAAGTCTCCACGATCAATAAGCATAGCATGGGTGCACTCACTACAGTGGCATATGAGAGGTGCAACTAATGGAGACAAGAGACAAAGATCAAGATATATCATGTGAGAGGCATGAACATATATGTCATCAACCCAAGAAAGCGAGTAATGGAACATGGGTGATGCAACAAAGCAAGCAATCATAGAGATCAAGTCAAGCAAGCTAGTAGTGCGAAGATGCAACGTACTAGAAGGAATCATGGCAAACATGTCATGTGTGCAAATAGTGGGCATATATAATGCACATGACATTTCACAAGCATAAGGGCAAGATATGAGCAAAATAGCATCAATAGCATGGGGCACATGATAAACATGGCAATAGCAGCAAGGATCTCCACCAAGCATGCAAATACACATAGGAGTATCATAATGGTGCATCATGGGTAAATGCAAGCAAGGGTCACAATTGCATGGCAAAATCATAGAAAGAGGCATAACATGCAAAGTGAACACGATAGAATGGGCATAATGTGACAAGTGGTAAATAGCCCAAAGCCGTGTGAGAGCCAAGTAGAAGAGATGCGCGTAGTCCTTGCGCGAAGGGAATGGTGGTAAGGATAGTCCACGGGATCCCAAATCGTCGTTGCTCTCAAGAGCTCGTTTCGTCAACTCATGGGATTGAGATGTTGACGAGTATACGTGCGTACCTACACAAAACAAAGACAAAGGAAAAATTGTGTGTGCGTGGTAGATGTACGCATCATCCATCATGATGCATACGTGCTTGTGTTGGTTAGCACCAAATATCCAATGCTCAAATAAATGAGATGCGTGATATAGAAACATGTCATCCATCATGATAGGTTTGTTATTATGTATGGCATAATGGAGACTCAAAGGATGTAATGCATCATGAGAAATATCTAGAGCATAGTTATTCATGGAATGCATATGGTGCACACAATTATGGGAATCATGTAAAGTATGGAATGCATCAAAATCTCCTAATATGTATGAGGAAACTATGGGGGTCGCCTCAAGAGCATGAGTAGCAACATCACATGGAGAATATTGACAACATCCAAAACAAAGCATATTTGGAACAATGTGATCATGGCATGACATAGTAGATGAATTGCGCAAATCATGTAAAGGAAGCATGGCAATATCATCACATGAAAAACAAAAGCCAATGACCATCATCTCGTCATCTATGCCATAAGTGCAAATGGGATTTATTTTAATGGGGCATGCATAGTTACTATGTTGAGATTGAAATGATGCAATATGGGAGATCTCACTCATAGCATATGACAAGTTCAATGGATTGTCAAACATGATGTGACCAAAAGAATTTTCACAACATATCCTATGAAGCATAGTATCACAACTAGGAAACTCAACATGCTCATCATCATATTCATCATAAATAGGTAAGTCAAGGCATGAAGAAGTTTCACTAGCATGAAGCATGGTAATAGGTGGGTCAACATCATGGGAGCAATCGATGTCAAGATAGTCCACTAGTGGGACAGGAGAAGCACCATCACCTATGTTACCTTTGGAGTGTCGCTCATGTGTTGTAGGTGAGGTGTTGAAGATCGTCTCGTTGTCATCTTCATCTTGATGGAACCATGTGGGGGGTGCATCATCGTCCACCATGGCCATCGGTTTTCCCTTTGGATGGATGGACTCGTCGAGGGTAGGCATGTCGTCATGTAGGAGACCTGGCACCGAAGAAGAAAACACACTAGGAGTAGAGGTTAAGTCGTTAGAAATCATGGTGGCCTCACATGCCGTGTCAACTACCTCACTCACTAAGTGTTGTGACTCACTCACTCCCAATATGATGCTCTCACTCGTATGGTTGGTGGAGTCACTCAAATGGCTCTCAGCCTCACATAGGATGTGTGGCATGCTCTCAAGTGTGGGGCTAGTGGTGGTCAAACTCATCCTCTCGTAGGAAATGCTCTCAATGTCACGTATGGTGGAGTCACTCATCTCTCTCATGGGGTGGTGGCTCTCCTCACATGACAAATGGGGCAGGTCAACATATGTGGGTGTCGATGTAGGCGAACTCATGGGAAGTAGGCGAAGATGCCGTACGTCCAAAGGCGAAGATGCCTTGATAGCACTTGGCGAAGATGCCGAAGTGGATGGTGTAGTCGTAGCACCGTCTTGGTGGTGGTCGTCTCGTGATCTTCTCTTTTGCTCATGAAGCTTGGACTTGTACGTTTGCGCTTGTGGAGCATCTTCATGTTGATGGTGTCGTTGTCGCTCTTGAGCTCGTAGTAGATGTTGGTCGTTATCGTCGTGCACGTGATGCTTGTAGGTGACTTGCTCTTCATGACGATGTAGATCAGGAACGTGATGGTGGTCGCCATGTATATGTGGACGTGGACGACTTGCGCTTGTGTCGCGTGGGCGCTCCGAAGATGATCGACTTGAACGTTGCCGCCTTGAGGATGATGAAGGGGAAGTAGACTTGATCAAGGCTCGAATCTCCTCCATCCTTGCATCTTGCTCCTCCTTTTGTGCGGAAAGCTTGTTGTCGATGTAGTCCCTTTTCCTTGCTTCGGAGTGATGAATGTCGATGGAGAGGTTCTCGATGCGCTTTTGCAATCTTGATTGTGCGCCTTGCATTTGTCGTTGTAGACCGAAGATGGACGCTTTGGTGATGTAGTTGTTCACGCCGTCGTTGTTGTCGAAGACCGGAGATGAAATGCCTTGCCTATCCATCACACGACTCGAGCAAATATGAATGGGAGAAAGAGAAGAACTTATACCAAATGTACCTTGACCAATGTTGAAGATGGATCAATGATCACTCAATGTGTAACAAGGAAATAGCACAATTGGTATCAATTCTTGTCGGTTTCTCACACCTACACAAGTAAGGCTTGTGGTGGAGCTCGGTGAGGATAGTGGCACAAAAATTTGATGCAAAATGTTAGCAAGAGTCAATAATGTTGAAAGAGATTCACAAATTTGCAAGTGAAACAAGTAGACCAATAGCAAAGAATGGCACACGGAAACACACACACGGATAGATAGATGGGGTCGTGCAACCAAGGAATGAGCACAAAATGTGGAGTCCACGGAAAACGCTCGTGTTGCACAACTCAAGAGAGACGCTAGCACGATTGCTCTATAGGCGGATACGACACTTGTGCACAACCTATGATATGCAAAATGGATAAACTTCTATCCCAAGTATGCTATAGATGTATGGTTCCCGGTGTTTGATCCAAGATGATCGGATATGACAATCTTATATGCAATGTGGTATCATGCTATGGCACTTGCTTACAAGCTTATTTGCTCTTCTCTTTTGCTTAAAAGCTTATTCTCTTTTTTTGTATGTATGGCCACTTTGCGAAATGCACAAACCAAGATAGCAATTGTGTATATGCGGGAACAATCTTGTGACACAAGGGATGATATGATACCAATATGATATGGTATGTATGCAATGGGAGGTGTAGACCACTAATGTGCACAAGTAACGTTGCCGGGCAATACTCAAATGGCTAGTCTCGATAGGTAAGTGACGCAAAATGGGCTAGGGGTTATCAATGCAATGTGCAAGGGAAATATACAATGGTGTCGTCGAGGTTACCGTCCGTTGCGATGATGAGTGGTGGTGTTATTGATGTAGATACCAAGATGATGGAGACTCGTCCCTAAGTAGCCGAAACACCTTAGGAAACGGAAAAACCACAACTCAAAATCTCAAGGACAAAATTCAAACGGTGGTAGCGGGAATGTGGTGGTGGTTGCGGAAGCTCAATGGGATTGCCTCTATGCAATGATGGGGTTTTGAGACCAATGCGGAAATCGAGGGTAAATCGCTGTACTATACACGGTGTCGGAGTTGGAAGCACGGTCCCTAAGTAGCCGAAACACCTTAGGAGACACAACTCACAACACAAACAAAATTGGGTTAGGTTGGGATGGCGGAAGTGTGTGTTGGGTAAGTCTATACGGAAGTTATGGTGGTGGTTGATGAAGAAGCAACCGTCCCTAAGTAGCCTAAACACCTTAGGAGACTCAAATCACAACTCAAACAACCTCAAATGTTATGGGGAATAAAATTGGTTGGGTTGCGGAAGTCGGTGGTGGTTATGCGGAGGATGTGGTGGAAGCCCTAGGCAAAGATGCCAAAGTTCCAAAAAATTTATGGAGTCAAAAGGTGGTGAAACCAAGATGAGGACCTCGGGCACGTCGATAGCTTCAAAACGAGCCAAAGAACACTCAAATCGGAGTTCGGAGTGAAAAGTTATGGACAAAACGGTGAAACTCGGAATGTTGAAACTGGCATGGGCGGTAGTACCGCTCGGAAGGGCGGTAGTACCGCTTATAAGCGGTAGTACCGCTTGGGATGGGCGGTAGTACCGCTCGTGTCGGGTTTTTTCGCAAAATCTGGCTCTGGGAGGGGCGGTAGTGCCGCTTGGAAGGGCGGTAGTACCGCTTGGAGGTGCTAAGCGGTAGTACCGCTAGGGGGGCGGTAGTACCGCTGGTGTCGGGAAAATTCACAAATCCGGATCGGGGCGCGATTTTGGGGCGGAAATGGATGATTTCGGGGTCAAAATTGGGGAGATTTCGTGGATGGAAAATGGGGAAACTTGGGGAGATGCTAGATCCACTCGAAACCAAGCAAATCCATGGATCAAATCCAACAAAACATCATCACACCAACAAATCACAAAAAAAAAATTGGGGCTATTTTTGGTGGGGAATTTTCGAATTTAGGACGAAATCAACAAAATCAAGCTAGAAAACAAAGAGAGGGGGCTCCGAAATCGTGATCAACGTGGCTCATGATACCAAGATGATGTAGGGTAGAACCCTAGACGGCCGATCTTTCACGAAAGGAGCGAGATCCCTCGAAGAACACGACGAACACGGGGAAGAACGAGGGGAAAACACGAGAGAAACACTCAACCAACAAGAAATAGATCACACATATGCTAGATCGATGAACACAAAGAGATACACGATGATCCAAGGTCAACAAAGGACGATACAAAGTAACCGGTTCTTCTCCGTAAGGAGGTCTTGATGGGGGTCTTCTCCGTGAGGAGGTCTTGAATCCACGAGGATCTTCTCCGAGGAGGGGCTGCGGTCACTCTCGAAGAGATGATCCGGATGGATGAGCGAAGCTCTATCTCACATATGAGCTAAATCAACGCTAACCCTGGCTAGGAGGAGGTGGGGGAGTTTATATAGCATCTGTCCACGAAGGGGTAAGTGAGGAGGGGATACATGGGCCTCTGGCCCGACTCTGCGTGCAAGCAGGGCGGTAGTACCGGCCAAAGGGCGGTAGTACCGCTCAAGCGGTAGTACCGCTTAGGTTGAGCGGTAGTACCGCTCGTGTCGTCGTGTCGTAGTTTTTTAGTACCGGACGCCTGGCGGTAGTACTGCTCGTCGGTTGTGGCGCGGCAGTGGGGAGCGGTAGTACCGCTGTAGGGAGCGGTAGTACCGCTGGTTCTGGAGCGGTAGTGGCGAGCGGCAGTGGGGGCGGTAGTACCGCTGGTCAGCGGTAGTACCGCTTACGGGGGCGGTAGTACCGCTCGTCCTGGGTCTTCTTCCGTCGTCGCTTCCAGGCTTCCCTCGCGGATGGTGTAGTTGTTCCTTGGCGCTTGCACTCCTCCTCGTCGTCCTTAGTGTTCCGGCAATACCTATGCATGCACACGAGTGGAGTGTCAAGTAGTATACCATCCTCGAAGGGGTCAAGTAAGCACGTGTAAAGGAGATGATTCACCTTTGTGTATGTGAAGTAGATGTCGCACGTGTCACTCGTCGAACGGACTCTTGACATGGTGATGTCCATAGGATGCACCGCATCACTTTGCACCTGGTGATCTTGTTTGGTTACATTTGCGTAAGGATAGGTTTCCTAATTTGCGCAAATCAAAGCTAATGCCATGTGCTGATGGTCCATTTAAGGTGTTAGAGAAAATAAATGATAATGCATATAAACTTGAGCTGCCTGCAGATTTTGGGGTTAGTCCCACTTTTAACATTGCAGATTTGAAGCCTTATTTGGGTGAGGAAGGTGAGCTTCCGTCGAGGATGACTTCATTTCAAGAAGGGGAGGATGATGAGGACATCAATACCATTGTTACATCCACAGCCCCTGCTGCTATACATACTGGACCAATTACTAGAGCTCGCGCACGCCAATTAAATTACCAGGTACTTTCGTTTCTTGGTAATGATTCTAATGTTCATGAGAATATGATACTGCCTAAAGTGGATACATTTGTTTTGCTTACAAATGAAGGGCCTAGCTTGGAGAAGGATGAACATTGGAGCAAGAACACGCATGGACTTGATGGCATGCGCAAGGAACAAGAACGGTGTTACAAGTGATGATTTCAGGACTCTGAAGCCACCATAAGGAGTGAATGAAGCCTTGGACGAAATATACAAGATGCCACTTCATAAATTTCGTCCAGAGGCTATTCTAGGTGCTGCGTCACCTTATTATTGGGCCAGGCCCATGTAATTTCGAAATACTTAAGTATAGGCTGTTTTTAGAGTCCGTATGTGTGGGGAAACAAGAGTTAGGGTTGGTTTCGGACCCCTTCCTCAAGGGCCACGAAATCCCCCCCCCCCTCTTCCTCCATATATACAGCCCTTAGGGTGTCGTTTAGACTTTGGGTTTTGTTTAGATCAAAAGTTCGCCATAGCTGCAACTTCGCGTACTTCGTTTGTGTTCAACGACCAGACCAAGGCGTCATAGAACCCCACCTTCATTAATAAAGCTTTCCTCTTTTATTCGCAATATCCAGATTGCAATCTTAGTTTCTTGCTTGTTCTTCGTTTGCTCGCAGGAAACAGGCCCTCGTGGTCAGGTTGATCGTGCTCCGGCGTGGTCAATAACCCTCGGAAGTTGGTTTAGCGATTGCTAAGGCGCGACGTCTCGCACGTTCGTAGTCGGATCCTCAAGGTCGACTCCCACAGAAACGATAACCACCATCTCATCGAAACATCGGGACACCTTTGCCTCTATCATTAGGTGCAGCCGGTGGTGGTTGTGGTAGACGCGCGAGCAATTCATTAAACTTGTTATCGAGCTTTGTTTCGAACGCCTTCTCAATGCCATCTATCTTCTCCATGGCCTCTTCAAATCTATTTAGCACATCTTCCACCTGTCCACTCATCATTTGTTGAAACTTATCATGTAACGCTTTGTTTGTCATGTTTTCCCAGTCAGTCTTGTCGGCTTGTGATCCTGCCATGGTTAGCAGCAATAGAAACACACAAGAATGTGATTCTACAGACTACTAGGAAGTGGTGGTGGTGGTGTGGTGGACAGTCACAAATCCGTCAAGCAAATCTCAAATTCTTACCAGTTCTTACCAAGCAGCAGGCGGTGATCGGCAACCGTTGTAGTCAAAAATCTCAAAGCTTGGATAGAGCGATTACCAGGGAGAGTCAAACGCACGACGTAGATGTATGTGGAGCTAGGAAGGCTTGTAATATGGTAGCAAAAAGGGTCAGCAATAATCAATTCACAGATGCAAAGTTGAATAAACGCTCAACGACGGTACTATGCTGGTCCTAGGCTAGACCGTACTAGAGACGCGAGCCTAGAACACTAACAAAATCACGGCGCTGCACGTAAACAAGGGAGAAGCACACTTTGATTTTTTTTCTTTTTTTTCACTTTTTTTTTGCACTTTTTTTCCTCTTTTTTTTCCCATGCAACAAATTTTTTCCGAAAAAGTCTACAAATGTCCTAAAAACTGCCTAGCCAGAATTTTCCAAACTTAGTTTTTTTTTTGAGTTTGGAACTATTTTTCTTCTGCGGGTAGCACGAATGTTGGGGAGTCCTTCTCTGTCACGACTCGGAGTATCGCGTGATCTGGAAATCGAGAACAAAGCAACAATTACTGGACTCGAACTAGGACTCGTGGCGGAGATGAATCTGGTGGAAACTCGGACTGGTGGCGGATATTTGCAGGGCGATGGAACACAGACTGGTGGTGAATTTGTGATGGAGGTGGACTCAGATTAGCGTGATGGCGGTAGATATGTGGTAGCGGCGATGACGATGGTGGTATATGGCAGCGGTGATGACGATGGTGGTATATGGCAGCGGTGATGATGATGATGCGGTGGTGATATATGGCAGCGGCGACGTGACAACCTGTGAACAGAACTCGAAACTCTAAAGGACTAGACGCTAAGACCAGCAACTTGACACGACGATGCAACCGCAAATTCAACAAAGCAAATACAGAAAAGATTATGCAAAGGCTCAGATTGGTTCGGATAGGATGAACTAACCCTAATTTTTTTTTGGTTTTTTTTCGTGGAGTATAGGTATGAAGAAGAGACTCGATCTAAACTACGAAAAACTGTAAAATCTCACCGAGCAACCTGGAAATCTGATACCACTTGATATAGACAAAGGTGTCCCGATGTTTCGATGAGATGGTGGCTATCATTTCTGTGGGAGTCGACCTTGACGATCCGACTACGAACGTGCGAGACATCGCGCCTTAGCAATCGCTAAACCAACTTCCGAGGGTTATTGACCACGCCGGAGCATGATCAACCTGACCACGAGGGCCTGTTTCCTGCGAGCAAACGAAGAACAAGCAAGAAACTAAGATTGCAATCTGGATATTGCGAATATAAGAAGAAAGCTTTATTAATGAAGGTGGGGTTCTGTGACGCCTTGGTCTGGTCGTTGAACACAAACGAAGTACGCGAAGTTGCAGCTATGGCGAACTTTTGATCTAAACAAAACCCAAAGTCTAAACGACGCCCTAAGGGATGTATATATGGAGGAAGAGGAGGGAATTTCGTGGCCCCTGATGGTGGGGTCCGAAACCAACCCTAACTCTTGTTTCCCCACACATACGGACTCTAAAAATAGCCTATACATAAGTATTTCGAAATTACATGGGCCTGGCCCAAAAATAAGGTGACGCAGCACCTAGAATAGCCTATGGACGAAAATTATGAAGTGGCGTCTTGTATATTTCGTCCAAGGCTTCATGCACTCCTTATGGTGGCTTCAAAGTCCTGAAATCATCACTTGTAACTCCGTTCTTGATCCCCTTGCGCATGCCATCAACTCCATGCGTGTTCTTGCTCCAATGTTCATCCTTCTCCAAGCTAGGCCCTTCATTTGTAAGCAAAACAAATGTATCCACTTTAGGCAATATAATATTCTCATGAACATTAGAATCATTACCAAGAAACGAAAGTACCTGGTAATTTAATTGGCGTGCGCGAGCTCTAGTAATTGGTCCAGTATGTATAGCAGCAGGGGCTGTGGATGTAACAATGGTATTGATGTCCTCATCAGGCCCCTGCTGCTATACATACTGGACCAATTACTAGAGCTCGCGCACGCCAATTAAATTACCAGGTACTTTCGTTTCTTGGTAATGATTTAATGTTCATGAGAATATGATACTGCCTAATTTGGATACATTTGTTTTGCTTACAAATGAAGGGCCTAGCTTGGAGAAGGATGAACATTGGAGCAAGAACACGCATGGAGTTGATGGCATGCGCAAGGGGATCAAGAACGGAGTTACAAGTGATGATTTCAGGACTTTGAAGCCACCATAAGGAGTGCATGAAGCCTTAGACGAAATATACAAGATGCCACTTCATAATATTCGTCCATAGGCTATTCTAGGTGCTGCGTCACCTTATTTTTGGGCTAGGCCCATGTAGTTTCGAAATACTTAAGTATAGGCTATTTTTAGAGTCCGTATGTGTGGGGAAACAAGAGTTAGGGTTGGTTTCGGACCCCACCTGCAGGGGCCACGAAATTCCCTCCTCTTCCTCCATATATACAGCCCTTAGGGCGTCGTTTAGACTTTGGGTTTTGTTTAGATCAAAAGTTCGCCATAGCTGCAACTTCGCGTACTTCGTTTGTGTTCAACGACCAGACCAAGGCGTCACAGAACCCCACCTTGATCAATAAAGCTTTCCTCTTATATTCGCAATATCCAGATTGCAATCTTAGTTTCTTGCTTGTTCTTTGTTTGCCTGCAGGAAACAGACCCTCGTGGTCAGGTTGATCGTGCTCCAACGTGGTCAATAACCTCTCGGAGTTGGTTTAGCGATTGCTAAGGCGCGAGGTCATCGCACGTTCGTAGTCGGATCATCAAAGTCGACTTCATCCTAAACGATAGCCACCATCTCATCGAAAGACGGGACACCTTTGCCCCTATCACTTTCACAACTTGATTTTAAAATATTTGGTTTGGAGACCATCAAAGATCAATATGTGCATGATGCTAAATTTAAAGATGTATTGCAGAATTGTAAAGAAGGTAGATCATGGAACAAGTTCGTTGTTGATGATGGTTTTGTGTTCCGTGCTAACAAGTTATGCATTCCAGCTAGTTCTGTTCGTCTTTTGTTGTTGCAGGAGGCGCATGGAGGAGGATTAATGGGACACTTTGGCGTGAAGAAGACAGAGGACATACTGGCTACACATTTCTTTTGGCCAAAGATGAGACGGGATGTTGAGCGTTTTGTTGCTCGCTGCACTACATGTCAAAAAGCTAAATCACGACTCAATCCTCATGGTTTATATATGCCTTTGCCTGTACCTAGTGTTCCTTGGGAGGATATATCTATGGACTTTGTTTTAGGTTTACCTCGAACAAAGAAGGGTAGGGATAGCATATTTGTTGTCGTGGATAGATTCTCGAAAATGGCACACTTTATACCATGTCATAAAAGCGATGATGCTGTTAATGTTGCTGATTTGTTCTTTCGTGAAATTATTCGCTTGCATGGTGTGCCAAATACTATTGTTTCAGACCGTGATACTAAATTTCTTAGCCACTTTTGGAGATGTTTATGGGCTAAGTTGGGGACTAAACTGCTTTTTAGTACTACTTGTCACCCCCAAACTGATGGACAAACTGAAGTAGTCAATAGAATATTGTCTACTATGCTAAGGGCTGTTTTGAAGAATAATAAGAAAATGTGGGAAGAATGCTTGCCTCATATTGAATTTGCTTATAATCGTTCGTTGCATTCTACTACTAAGATGTGCCCTTTTGAAATTGTGTATGGTTTCCTACCTCGTGCACCCATTGATTTGTTGCCTCTTCCATCTTCGGAGAAGGTTAATTTTGATGCTAAAGAACGTGCTGAATTGATTTTAAAAATGCATGAGTTAACTAAGGAAAACATTGAGCGTATGAATGCTAAATATAAACTTGCTGGAGATAAGGGTAGAAAACATGTTGTCTTTGCACCTGGAGATCTTGTTTGGTTACATTTGCGTAAGGATAGGTTTCCTAATTTGCGCAAATCAAAGCTAATGCCACGTGCTGATGGTCCATTTAAGGTATTAGAGAAAATAAATGATAATGCATATAAACTTGAACTGCCTACAGATTTTGGGGTTAGTCCCACTTTTAACATTGCAGATTTGAAGCCTTATTTGGGTGAGGAAGATGAGCTTCCGTCGAGGACGACTTCATTTCAAGAAGGGGAGGATGATGAGGACATCAATACCATTGTTACACCCACAACCCCTACTGTTACATATAATGGACCAATTACTAGAGCTCGCGCACGCCAATTAAATTACCAGGTACTTTCGTTTCTTGGTAATGTTTCTAATGTTCATGAGAATATGATGTTGCCTAAATTGGATACATTTGTTTTGCTTACAAATGAAGGGCCTAGCTTGGAGAAGGGTGAACATTGGAGCAAGAACAAGCATGGAGTTGATGGCATGCGCAAGGGGAACAAGAACGGAGTTACAAGTGAAGATTTCAGGACTTTGAAGCCACCATAAGGAGTGAATGAAGCCCTGGACGAAATATACAAGATGCCACTTCATAAATTTCGTCCAGAGGCTATTCTAGGTGCTGCGTCACCTTATTATTGGGTGGGGAAACAAGAGATAGGGTTGGATTCGGACCCCTTCCCCAAGGGCCACGAAATTTCCCCCTCTTCCTCCATATATACAGCCCTTAGGGCACCGTTTAGACTTTGGGTTTTTTTTAGATCAAAAGTTCGCCATAGCAGCAACTTCGCGTACTTCGTTTGTGTTCAACGACCAGACCAAGGCGTCACAGAACCCCACCTTCATTAATAAAGCTTTCTTCTTTTATTCGCAATATCCAGATTGCAATCTTAGTTTCTTGCTTGTTCTTCGTTTGCCTGCAGGAAACAGACCCTCGTGGTTAGGTTGATCGTGCTCCGGCGTGGTCATTAACCTCTCGGAGTTGGTTTAGCGATTGCTAAGGCGCGACGTCATCGCACGTTCGTAGTCGGATCGTCAAAGTCGACTTCATCCTAAACGATAGCCACCATCTCATCGAAAGACGGGACACCTTTGCCTCTATCATAGTGGGAGGTATTTGATGGCATGAAGATCATCACCGCGGGCCATATGAACATGGAGAAGAAAGTCCTCGATCCATACCGCGGGGTCTGTTGTCCCATCATATGATTTGATGTTTACGGGTTTGAACCCTTCTGGGAATTCATGCTCCATTACCTCGTCGGTGAAGCAAAGGGGGTGTGCGGCGCCTCTATATCGGGCCACATCGCGACGTAGCTCGGATGGAGTTCGTCTGCGGTTCTCGGCCCGGGCGTGACTATGTTTGTTTCGTCCGGCTAGATGGCCATTGTCGCGTGTCAGGGCACGCCCCTGCGATCCATAGATTGATCTGTTCTGACATGCTCTACTATCCAAGTCTTGCCGCAGGTCATATGTATGTCCCCGAGATGTTTTATATCTGCCTTTACGATGAGGTAGTACGGGCTGGTGCTCGGCTTGAATTGCCGCTTTGTCCCGGCCACGCGGTGGTCGGTCAGCCGCATTACATGATGATGGAATGGGCTCTAGCGCCTCCTCATCGAACTGAGGTAGCAATTTGCGCTTCGGATAACTTATTGTTGGGCGCTCGAGGCCGTATTCCTCGGCTGCTAGGACATTAGTCCATCTATCGTTGAGCAGATCTTGGTCGGCTTTAAGCTGCTGCTGCTTCTTTTTCAGGCTCCTTGAAGTGGCTATTAGCCGGCGCTTGAAGCGCTCCTGCTCGAGAGGTTCCTCGGGCACGATAAAACCCTCGTTGCCGAGGCTCACCTCATCCTTGGAGAGTGGAAGATAATTATTATCCTCCGAGTCTTCGTTTTTGGCCTGTTCATCAGGGCTAACTTGCCCGTCTTCCCGTTGTCGGTGTCAAAACCGGCGGATATTAGGTAGGGGGTCCCGAACTGTGCGTCTAAGGTCGATGGTAACAGGAGATAGGGGATAGGATGTTTACCCAGGTTCGGACCCTCTCTATGGAGGTAATACCCTACTTCCTGCTTGATTGATCTTGATGAATATGAGTATTACAAGAGTTGATCTACCACAAGATCGTAATGGCTAAACCCTAGAAGTCTAGCCTGTTGACTATGGTAATGCGTATATCTCTTCCGGACTACACCCTCCGGTTTATATAGACACCGGGGGGATCTAGGGTTACATAGAGTCGGTTACATAGGAAGGAATCTTCATAGTTGATCGCCAAGCTTGCCTTCCACGCAAAGGAGAGTCCTATCCGGACACGGGTACAGTCTTCGGCCTTCATGTCTTCACAGCCCATCAGTCCGGCCCATGGATAACAGGCCGGACGCCCGAGGACCCCTTAGTCCAGGACTCCCTCAGTAGCCCCCGAACCACTCTTCAATAATGAGGTGTTCGGCACACAGATTGTCTTTGGCATTGCAAGGCGGGTTCCTCCTTTAATGTTTTCCAAGTAATGTATTCGGTCGTAGATTCAATGTCGCTCCCCTCAGCTTCTGCGCGTTTATAACCTTGTCTTCAACGTGTCGAGCGAATGCGGAAGGTCAGGGTCTTTTTGCAAATAACACCCCATCAGGCCAGGAAGAGCGCCTATTTAAAGAGATCGGATCTTAGATCCACTCAGCATCCCACAGAGAAAACCCCCAAAGACTACTAGGAGAAGCCATTCCAACATGCCTAGCATTCCCAGTTCTTCCTCCGACTTAGAGAGAGGCGAGTGGGAGAGGTGCTCAGTGACCCACAGTCAATTAGAGAAGCTAGAAACACAGGGATTTCTCCCCCCTGCAGATCTGGTCCCTGTTCAAGCAGGGCTAGCCTCAATTAGCGGTGAGACCCAGGCGGAGGACTTCCCCAATCCATCCGGGGGGAGCGAGTGTGTTTCATCCCTTATCTGCTAAGGGGCGCTGGGTTTCCAATCCATCCGTTCCTCCGGGGGCTTCTGGAATACTATGGCCTCCAGCTGCATAACTTACTCCCGCCTCCATTCTGCATATTGCGGGCTATGTCGCTTTGTGCGAACTGTTCCTGGGCATTGAGGCCCATTTCGAACTGTGCAGAAAGTTGTTATCAGCGATACCGGATACCTGTCCGGAACACCGAGGAAGGCATCTGAAGAATGGCCTTCCGAATGGTTCTATATTGAGGATGTCGCTCTTCCCGACCCAGTTCGCAAGGGTCTCTCGGAATTTGCCAGCGTTCCGCTGAAGAAACGTCACAGCTGGCACCCCCGAAGTCTTTAAGAGGAGGATAGTGCAGAAGTTTGTCAGCTCCTGGGCAAGATAAAGATGCTTGCCCGGTCCGGATTTACAATAGTCGAGGTAATGGCGACCTCCATAGCGCGAGGGGTTCAGCCACTTCAATATAGAAGGCTCCTAATGTGGCACTATAATGGGGAGGATGATGCCTCTCGCTGCGGTCGAAAAGGTCCGGACACCCCCGCCGCTCTAGCCAAGATACTAGCCGAGTTGTTCAAAGGGGAGGAAGAAGAATTTCTCCGCATCAATTGCAGAGACGGGTACTCCATATACAACCCTCTCGGCTGGGTAACTCCTAACCCCTTTGCTTTTATTTACTCCGCTCTCTTAGCCATTTTTACTGAATTCCGAATCCGTTTATTTTGAAACAGCACTGGCGAAAGGTAACCGAGGGGCTTAATAGCCCTACCCCACAGACAGAGAACCACAACCGGGAGCCTGATCCTGGGTTTGAAGAGGACCCGGATATATTCGTGGTACTCGCAGAAGGGGTGTTTTACCAGGCGAGCTATGACGGCACGGAAGTGGCCATCATCACCGATTATCCTGGTCTTCTTCCAGCTTCCCATGTAAGTAATCAGGAGAAATCCCCTTGAAAGAGTTTCCTCGCACTGTCTCACCCACCGCACTGTCTCATGCTTCAAAGGGGAGGCGTTCGGCACGTCATGACACGTCGGGGCGACTCCAAGGAGATCGGCTCCCGCGCCGAGCAAGGCCTCGAAAAGGAAGGTCGGCGAAGACAAGGCCGGTCCATCGTCGAAGAGGTACGGATTTGAAGGTATGCCTTAGCAGTTGTACCCAACCGTGATTGTTATGTTGGTCCTGTATCAGGAAAAAGGTTCGTCGGACTATGTCCGGGGATCCGGCTGGTCGCACTCCTAACTACCGGGATTTAGATCCTACCAGAGAGGGAGGGGGCGCTGTGGGGACAACACCAGACTGTCCTTCGGTCGAGGGTTCAGAAGATATGTCCATTAGCAACTCGGAAGTAGAGAGCACCATGAATCATCAGCGCTGCAGGGCCGTCTTACGAGACCCCAAGTTCTCGGAAGAGGCATTCAATGCCTTCAGCTCAGCTGACGCATACATCCGGGCTGCTCGAGATGGCCTTAGAAAAGCCACAAAGCAACATTTTACAGATGTGCAGGTAAATTTTCTTTGTCCAAAAAGGATAAATATATGCCTGTAGCCCCCGAGACTGAAAGCAGTTGGAGGATCGTTGTATAACCAGGTCCTTACAGAGAAGAATGACCTGCTAGCCCAAGAGTTGGATCAGTGTCGGGCACAGCTAAATGCTGCTACCGCCGAACTGGAAAACTCCAAGAAGGCATCTTCTGGTAACATTCCCCTCCATCGAGGAACAATAATCGTATACCAACTGTACTAATATTGTTGCTGATCTCATAATAGGATCGCAAGATCAACTTGAAGAGGAGTTGAAGGTCGCCCAAGCGGGAGAGAAAGAGGCGAAAAGGCTACACGCCGTGGGCAAGCGTGTGCTAACCCGAGTCAGAGGGGAGAAGAACAAGCTTCAGGATTCCAACACTGCATTGGGTGAAGAATTGAAAGATGTGCGGGCCCAGCTAGCCGACTCCATAAAGGAGAACAAGGAGTTGTGGGGCGGCATATTCAGTATGTGTCTGAACTATCCTTAAAGTAGTTCGGAGATACATGGAACTGATATAGTTATGATTGCAGGTATAGTGATGGGCCGTCCCGAAGAGGAGGTGTCCGGATCATCAAGTGATCTGCTGCAAGCGTTGTCGCAAGTGCATGAACAGGCTCGGCTAGCGATGCGGAGTGTTGCCAAGGCCTTATGGCCATCCGCCTCCACTCCAGGAAGCATGGAGAAGCTTGTAGAGCTGTTTAAGGGAGTGCGGTGGCGTATCCGACTATGAAGATATCGGCCTACTGAGAGGGTGCGCGAGAGTCATGGGCCATGGTGAAAATGCGATATACCAAGCTGGATCCTAATCACATGGCCCGTGTCGGACAGCTAGGGTCAAATGGGGAAGAAATTCCCGTTAGTTTAGTATATGAGCAAGTAGATTGTAAGTTAGATCGCCTGTTGGACGGTGTAGAGGAGGAAGTGATTGAGTCCAAGTGACTATGTACTTTCCTTGATATATGTAACTCTAGCTGAATTGTATAGCATTTGTCATGGCAGACCTTTTCACTTCAACCTCCGGACCCGAAGGTGCGGAGTGTTTCCGAATACCCGCACAGCCGAATAGACCGGGGTATGCGTGGAAACTAGGCGTAGGGGTCATTGTTGCTTGAACAGACAAGTTGTATCCGACTAGTTATGTTATATTACATTGAGATTGTAAGAAACATCTTCCAGAGAGAATAGTTCTGTTAAGGGTTCCTTTCCCTGGGTGTGCATGTATTAGAGTACATGTCCAAATTGTGATGGGAAAAAACAGTGTGTATAACTTCTGGGGGTTCACAATGGAGTGAATGCAAAAAACATCTTTAATTCACCGACCGAATATTCCCTTAAGAACACTAGCTTTCGGCTTCACCCAGTCTGAGGTACACATCTAGACGACCCGGCAGTAACAATCGCAGAGGTGCTCCCTCTATGCCCTAGCCGAACTAACGGGAACGTAGGGCATAAGCACAAGAGCCAGGCAACCCAGCTTGGCTAAAACTTAAGTCATATCGATGCATATAGTGGCGAAGAAAAGGTGCATATGTGAAGAGCTTGATGCTCAAGGAATAATAAAAAGCTTCTGTCCAAGAAGCCCCCAGGTATAATGGACGTACATATTTAAAGATGTATGCGTTAGGGGTGTGTGGTCTAGCCGTACGAGAGCTTTAAAGCGAGAAAGAACAAAAATAATCAGAAAAGAGAGAGAAAATAATGGAAACTACAGGGGAGAAGGAGACGAACAAGGAGTTCGGCGCTAGGCATAGAATCTTCGGAGTCTGGCCGCGTTCCAGGGGTTCGGCTCGAGGCGATTGTCTGATGCATCATGAAGACGGTACGCTCCTCCGGTGAGAACTTCGTCAATTATGAAGGGACCCTCCCATTTGGGCTTGAGTTTGTCCTTTTTTTCTCCGGCAGGCGTGGAACAAGTTCGCCAATGTTGTAAGTCTTGGCCCGTACTTCTCTGCTTTGATATCTTCGAGCCTGTTGTTGGTAAAATGCTGAACGGGCTTTTTCGACATCGTGCTCCTCCTCCAGGGCATCTAGGTTGTCCTTCCGATCAAGCTCGGCTTCTCTCTCTTCGTACATACGCACTCGAGGTGAGTCATGAATAATATCGCAGGGCGGCACAACCTCCGCACCATACACGATGAAGGAAGGTGTGTATCCGGTAGTACGGTTGGGCGTGGTCCGCAACCCCCAGAGTACGGAGTCGAGCTCCTCAACCCAGTGTTTGTATGATTCTCTCAAAGAACGCACTAGTCTGGGCTTGATGCCGCTCATAATAAGACCACTGGCTCGTTCGACTTGACCATTGGTTTGCGGGTAGTAGACGGAGGTGTAATCAAGTTTAATGCCAAGATTAGCACACCAGGTTTTCACCTTGTCGGCTGTGAAATTAGAGCCATTGTCGGTGATGATGCTGTGTGGGACACCATAATGGTGCACAACACCCGATATGAACTCTATCACCGGCCTGGACTCAGCCGTTTTGACTGGTTTAGCCTCTATCCACTTAGTGAATTTGTCCACCATGACCAGCAGATATTTTTTCTTATGGCTTCCCCCTTTAAGGGGTCCAACCATATCCAGACACCAGACCGCGAAAGGCCAAGTAATGGGGATAGTTTATAAGGCAGTTGGGGGCATATGGCTTTGGTTGGCGAAGAGTTGGCATCCGACGCAGCGTTGGACAAGGTCCTGCGCGTCTGCTCGGGCCGTCGGCCAATAAAACCCAATACGGAAGGCCTTGCTAACAAGGGCCTAAGCTGCGGCGTTGTCACAACCCTAGAATTGCTTGTAGCTATTTGCATGAAAGCATTCATGTCATCATGTTTAATTTCAAATGAATTTGAAATGGGGACTGTTAAACCCTAGCAGCAAATAAATTCAACTAGGGTCAAAATTAAATCATTTAAATGAACCTGAAATGCCCTTCCAAAATGCTCATCATCTTTGCCTTGGTCCAGAACCTCTGCCAAAAATGGTGCTCACTTTTCTAGGACACTTTGGATCTTTGAATTAAATCATAAAGTATTTGCACTTGGACATTTAAATGCTATAAATATTTTTAAATGTCCAAATAATCTTGAAAGTATTTTTGGGCTGTTGGAATTAA
Organism: Aegilops umbellulata; assembly: GCA_032464435.1. NCBI lineage: Eukaryota > Viridiplantae > Streptophyta > Magnoliopsida > Poales > Poaceae > Aegilops > Aegilops umbellulata. The sequence goes on along the minus strand of CP136058.1, from coordinate 199,204,308 downwards.
TTTCAGAGGTTCCCATAAATATTTTCAGCATTTTATAAAATGGTTTGGCATTTATGCTAAATCAAAAACAACAGCAGAAATAGAAAACAGAACAAAGAAACTAAAACAGAGTAGAATCTTACCTGTTTACCTGGCCCAGGAAAGAATTGGCCCAACCCATCAGGGGCGTCGATGTCTTCTTCCACCTATGCCAGTAGGCAGAGGCGTGTCGCTTGCCCGCGCACTCACGGCCACCTCATGCTTCCACCTCCTGTTGCCTCCCCGTTCCAATTGGAGCGCCACAGAGACGCCCAGCACCCCTGCATCTCTCCCCTCTCTCCCCTGGACCTCTCTTTCACCACCGAACGGAGCCACCGCCACCGTCACCGTTCGCCGCTGCCACCGACCTCCCCATGCCCATCCAGCTATGCCACGAGCTTCGCCTCAACCCCCACATCCTCTGCAGCAAGACAGGCGCCGCCAGGAGCTCTGTGACGACGACCCCGAGCTCTTCTTCCTCCTCGGACGCTGAGATCGTCGGCGACCTCCTGCCATCACTAGCCCTTCCCCGAGCTCTCTGAGGCCACCGCTGCACTCACCATGAGCTCCTTTTCCTTCTCCTCCTAGCCGCGTCGCTCGAGCTACCCCCTAACCCCGTTGGCCATCACGGTCGAGAGCTCGGCTCTGCCGGCCATGTCGCCGTCGTGGCCACAGACGCGTAACTTCGAAGCCGAGCGCGTCATCGTCCTCAGCACATCACCAGGAGGCCGTAGCACCCGGCCGTTCGCTCGGCCATGCCCCACAGCACCATTCCCAACCTCACCCGAACTCCGGCCGCCGCGGGAGTGGACGCCGCCGTTGTTCTAGTCCACCTCCGGCGAAACGAATGGCACCGGTCGATGCGGCCGAGCCTCCATGTCACGTAGATGGCCTACGCCGTTGGTTTGGTCGCCGGAGATGCAATCCCGCAACCCTCCGCTGCGTCTAGCCTCGCCGGCGTCACGTCGCCGGTAGGTTTGACCCATTTGACCATGTGGGCCCCGCCCCTGGTCAAACCTAGATTAGGAGTTAAACTAATACTAATTTAGTTATTTAGCTAATTGTGACACTGACCAGTGGGTCCCACTAGTCAGGTTTGACCTGGACCGCACAGTTGACCTGCTGACGCAGTGCTGACGCAATGCTGATGCAGTAATACATTTTCTGGACCTATTCTTATTCAGGAAATTCTAGAAAATAGTGATAACTTCTAAAATTCATAGAAATTAATCTGTAACTCCAAATACAAAGATTTATATATGAAAAATGATCAGAAAAATCCAATCTACCCATCTGTACTGGTTTCATGCATGTTAGAGCAACCTAACCTTGCTGTTTAGATGAAACAAGATAGTGCACTTATATGAGTTCATATTTTGGGTTTGCATTTGAATCCTTGATCCAAATGAACTCAAACCATCCTGTTCAAAGCTGCATTAGCCAAAACACACTCATTTTGCCATGTCATTGCATGCATCATATTGTTGCATATTGCCATGTAATGATTGTGTTACCGATGTGATCTTCGTCGTAGGTTCTGCCTCCGAGGATATTCACGAGTATCCAGCTGAAGGGCAGTACCCCTCTACCACTCTGTCAGGCAAGCAAAACCCCCTTGTTCATTCCGATACAATCCCACTCTCTCGCTCCTGCTCTCTTTTACTGCATTAGGACAACAATGGTTCAACTGTTACATGCTGCGGTAGTTGAACCCCTTTCCTCTGCATGACATGTCATTGCCACAGTAAATAGATGAACCCACTAGCATGAGTAGGAGTTGTTTGAGCCCTGATGTGCCTACTCATTCATGCTTGTTGTCATGCCTGCTACTGCTTAGAGTTGAGTCAGGTCTGATTCATCGGGGATGAATTGGAGCTGTGTGAAGATGTTCTACTATTGAGAGCTAAGTGTGTGAACACGATTTGGTAAAGGTATCGGTGAGAGGACATGTAGGAGTACATGGTGGGTTGTCTCATTGAAACCATCCTCAGGAATTGAGATGTCGGTGGGAACAACACCTATGGGATCACAAGAATCCCTACTACAGTTGCGGGGCACGGGGTCGTGAGAAGAGCAGATCAAACAGATAGCACACGGTTTCTTTACCTAGGTTTTTGCCGCGAGGATGCGTAAAACCCTACTCCTGCTTTGGTGGATTGTTTATCTGTGTTCTTGAACTAGCAATGGGGGGTGAGGAGCTCCAAAAAGCCAAATCCTCTTCCTGGTCGCCTTGGGCCTCCTTTTATAGGAAAAGGGGTTGCCACAGTGGCACACAGGAGGTGGAAAGGGTACAGTGATGCAAGGTTATCCCTCGCATTCCATGACAAGGCGCATTTAATGCGTCTTGCTTAGGTGTCCTTGCTTTATCGGGGACGGGGGAGAGCCCTGTCTCGTCCGTCGCCGCTCCCTCTCGTGTCGACACGTGCCCTGGCCAGCGGTGCCCGCGGTGCCATGTAGGCAGGCAGGCAGCTGAGGTGGCGCAGTGGTGGGTCTCCATGAAGATCCGCTTGCCGCCACGCAGGTGCCTGCCCAGCTGGTTGGGTCGGCAGCTGCATGCGAACGGCGGTGGAGGTTTGATTGGCTTGGGCCTGATGGTGGCCCTACGGGTGTTCTTGGCAAGGGCCTTGCCAGGGCCCCGGCAAGGGTCTTGCCGTGGCGCCTGCTGTCATCCCCGGCAAGGCTCTTGCTGGGGGCCTTGTGGTCCTCCTTGGCTGGGATCCTGATAGAGGCGAGGGTGTCCCGATCTTTCGATGAGATGATAACTATCCATTTGGTGGAGACGAACTTGACAATCCAACTACAAACGTGCACGATGTTGCGCCTTAGCAATCGCTAAACCAACTCCGAGAGGTTATTGACCACGCCGGAGCACAATCAACCTGACCACGAAGGTCTATTCCTGCAAGCAATCGAAGAACAAGCAAGAATATGATAAAGCAATCTGAATATTGTGAATATAGATGAAGTATTGATAAAGGTGGGGATCCAAAAGCAGTCTTGGTCTGGTCGTTGGACACAAACGAAGTACACGAAGTTGCAATGGCTAACTTTTAACTAAACAAATCCCAAGCAAAAAGCCACTAGATGGATCTACTTATATAGGAGCAAGGGGTGGTGACTAAGGAGGTGGAAGGATGTCCCAAGGCAGCCTAAAACTAACCCTAGGTCGTACAAGGCTCATGGGCCCAAGTGGAGGTGATGCAACACCTTTGGACTCGTTGTTTGACTCGGATTCTGCTGCTGCGTCAGATTGTTTCGGTGATATCTCAACGCTCCAGACGAATTTGAAGGTGAATCCACTTTTGTTGGAAAGAGCACGAAATCTAGTTTCCAACAAAAAAAGAATCACCCAATTCGGAGTCCGTATGAAGAAGTTCTTGGCGTTTTGAGTCATGTATGTCTGTGCAGTCCGAATCTGAATCCAGAACGTGAGAGACTTGGACTCTATCTTCTCTTGGGCCAAAAGTGACGTGAGAGAACTTTTTGAACAGCAAGTAAACATCTTTTTCTCCCTTATCTTCATATGTAGATTGTACAAATGTCCCATACACCTGCAATTAGACAAAACACAAAAGTGTGTGAAGTATTTTTGTTCCGGATAATATAAATATATTATTGAATAGTTTGCACTAGAAATCACCTAACAAATATGCATGTATGCAATATTTTTGGTCATATCCAAGTTAGTCATGTCCTCATCAGATCCCGCCAAGGATCATCACCTTCTAAAGTGTGTATCTGATATTGAATGTCTTCACAAAGATCTGCATGCCACCACGGGGATGTCTCCCGAATCCTTTCCCCATGGGGGCAGTGGACTCAAGGGTGACTCGCTCCGTAGGTGTGGGGCGAGCTGTCACGGCAAGGGTCTTGCCGGGTTTGCTAAAACCGCCTCCCGGCAAGGATCTTGCCTGGGGAGTCCGCTTCGTCCCCTTTGCTCTTTGCGGTCTTGGTCTTGGCGTAGTTCCGCTCCTCTCGAGCTTCGGTCTTACCTTGGCTTACCTCCCTTGCCTTGCTCAGTGTGGTGGTGCCCGTGGATCAGACTGCCCGTGCATAGTTATAGGGGTACAAAAAGTGTACCCCTCTTTTTGTACACCGACAGGAGCCCCCGGGCCTGGGCCACACGTAAGCGCAATCGCGTTGTTGGGCTAGGCCCAAAAACGGTGCGCGGGCAGGCGGGGTGGTTTCTACCGCGGTAAGTCTCTTCGCGCGCTGCGCTTCCCAAGCCTCCCGCACGTGGCGCGGTGTGGGGAGGCGTGTGTGACGTGGGCGGCATGCGTGGGGTTGCTTCCCGCGGGCATGCGTCACATCACAGTTAATGTGAAAGGAGGCGGCCCGCGTTCTCCCCCCCCCCCCCATAAGAAGGAATAACCGTGGGCGCGCCGCTCACTTTCTCCTCTTCCCTCGTGCCTTTTCCAATGATGAGGACATCAATACCATTGTTACACCCACAACCCCTGCTACTATACATACTGGACCAATTACTAGATCTCGCGCACGCCAATTGAATTATCAGGTACCTTCGTTTCTTGGTAATGATTCTAATGTTTATGAGAATATGATGCTGCCTAAATTGGATACATTTGTTTTGCTTACAAATGAAGGGCCTAGCTTGGAGAAGGATGATCATTGGAGCAAGAACAAGCATGTAGTTGATGGCATGCGCAAGGGAGACAAGAACAGAGTTTCAAGTGATGATTTCAGGACTTTGAAGCCACCATAATGAGTGCATGAAGCCTTGAACGAAATATACAAGATGCCACTTCATAATTTTCGTCTAGAGGCTATTCTAGGTGCTGCGTCACCTTCTTCTTGGATAGGCCCATGTAATTTCGAAATACTTCAATATAGGCTGTTTTTAGAGTCCGTATGTGTGGGGAAACAAGAGTTAGGGTGGGTTTCGGACCCTCCTCCAAGGGCCACGAAATTCCCCCCTCTTCCCCCATATATACAGCCCCTAGGGCATCGTTTAGACTTTGGGTTTTGTTTAGATCAAAAGTTCGCCATAGCTGCAACTTCGCGTACTTCGTTTGTGTTCAACGACTAGACCAAGGCGTCACAGAACCCCACCTTCATCAATAAAGCTTTCCTCTTATATTCGCAATATCCAGATTGCAATCTTAGTTTCTTGCTTGTTCTTCGTTTGCTCGCAGGAAACAGGCCCTCGTGGTCAGGTTGATCATGCTCCGGCGTGGTCAATAACCCTCGGAAGTTGGTTTAGCGATTGCTAAGGCGCGACGTCTCGCACGTTCGTAGTCGAATCGTCAAGTTCGACTCCCACATAAACGATAGCCACCATCTCATCGAAACATCGGGACACCTTTGCCTCTATCAAGTGGTATCAGATTTCCAGGTTGCTCAGTGAGATTTTACAGTTCTTCGTAGTTTAGATCGAGTCTGTTCTTCATACCTATAGTCCACGACAAAGCCAAAAAAAAATTAGGGTTAGTTCATCCCATCCAAACCAATCTGAGCCTTTGCATAATCTTTTATGTATTTGCTTTGTTGAATTTGCGGTTGCATCGTCGTGTCAAGTTGCTGGTCTTAGAGTCTAGTCTTTTAGAGTTTCGAGTTCTGGTCATAAGTGGTCACGCCGCCGCCGCACCATCATCATCGCCTTGCCATCTACCACCATTGCTTATCCAGCACCACTCTGAATCCGTGTCCATATACCATCAACAATCTGTATCCATATACCACCACCAATCCGTATCCATATACCACCACCACTACCATATACCACCACCCCTGCCATATACCACCACCATATATCCACCACCAATCCGAGTTCTTCTCATATTAGGTTTGTTTTCGAGATCCATCTAAATTCCGATTTGTGTTTCCTTGCCTGCGTAGGTCTCGGAAAAAAAAAACAGAGCGAAAAAAAAATTACAGAGTGTGCTTTTCCCTTGTTTTCGTGCAGCGCCGTGATTTTGTTAGTGTTCTAGGCTCGCTCTCTAGCACGGTCTAGCCTAGGACCAGCACAGTACCGTCGTCGAGCGTTTATTCAACTTTGCATCTTTGAATTGATTATTGCTGACCTTTTTGCTACCATACTATAAGCCTTTCCAGCTCCACATACATCTACGTCGTGCGTTTGACTCTCCCTGGCAATCGCTCTATCCAAGCTTTGAGAGTTTTGACTACAACGGTTGCCGATCACCGCCTGCTGCTAGGTAAGAACTGGTAAGAATTTGAGATTTGCTTGAGGGATTTGTGACTGTCCACCACCACACCACCACCACTTCCTAGTAGTCTGTAGAATCATATTCTTGTGTGTTTCTATTGCTGCTAACCATGGCAGGATCACAAGCCGATGAGACTGACTGGGAGAACATGACAAACAAAGCGTTACATGATAAGTTTCAGCAAATGATGAGTGGACAGGTGGAAGATGTGCTAAATAGATTCGAAGAGACCATGGAGAAGATAGATGGCATTGAGAAGGCGTTAGAAACAAAGCTCGATAACAAGTTCAATGAATTGCTCGCGCGTCTACCACCACCACCACCGGCTGCACCTAACGCACCTCTACAACAGCAACAACGACTACCTCCACATCGCGAAACAGCCCTCCGCCGAGCGACCCGTGTCCCTCTTCAGCTTGGCCAAGCTGCTGGTGCTGCTGTTGATACTTCTGTGGCTCCTGCTACTGATGTGGGGGAGGATGATTATGTGGGAGATTACGAGGATGAGGTTGATCAACATCAGAACTACGTGCAACCACCAGGTCGTCCACATGCAAATAATGGCAATGTTAGGGCTCCCCCTCAGGTACGAGATCATGACCAGCTCCCTAAACTGAAATTGAATATTCCACCATTTGAGGGTAGATATGTTCCTGATATATATCTTACTTGGGAGTTAGAAACTGAACAACGATTTACATGTTTACAATATCCTGAGGAGAGACGTGTTCCTGCTGCTGTTTGTGCTTTCACTAGCTTTGCATGTGTTTGGTGGTCTGAATATTGTAGATTATATCCTGTTCCAGCTACTTGGGCTGCTTTGAAAACTGCTATGCGTACTCGTTGGGTTCCACCATATTATCAACGTGAATTACTTCAAAAATTGCAGCGCTTAAGACAAGGAAAAAATTCGGTAGAAGAATATTATTAGGAATTACAAACTGGCTTGATTAGATGTGGTATCATTGAGGAGAATGAAGCTATGCTTGCATGTTTTCTGGGTGGATTAAATAGAGAGATTCATACCATTCTAGACTATAAGGATTATAATAATATCACTCGTTTATTCCATCTTGCTTGTAAAGCTGAACGTGAAGTGCAGGATCGACAGGCATTGGCGCGAACTAACTTTTCTGCAGGTCGACCTTCATCGTGGACACCACGTGCATCATCTACTTCCACACATTCTGCTACACCGGCACCTCCGTCAGCTACCACCTCCAACCGTGATACAAGAAAGCAGGCACAACCACCACTATCTGCCAAGAGCACACCTGCCGGGCCTGCACAGAGCTCTTCTTCTTCCATGGCGTCTACAGGGCACACAAGTGATATTATTTGTCGTCGTTGTAAGGGAAGAGGACATTTTGCGCGCGAATGCACATCTCAGCGTGTGATGATTGCTACTGAGGATGGTGGGTATGAGTCCGCTAGTGACTATGATGAGGAGACTTTGGCTCTTCTTACACATGAAGAACACGGTGGAGATGATTCTGATCATGAGACGCAATACATGGCTGCTGAAGATGCTGACAGGTATGAATGTTTAGTTGCTCAACGTGTTTTGAGTGTGCAGGTCACGCAAGCTGAGCAAAATCAGAGGCATAATTTGTTCCATACAAAGGTAGTTGTGAAGGAACGTTCTGTTCGCGTCATCATAGATGGAGGGAGCTGCAACAACTTGGCTAGCATGGAGATGGTGGAGAAGCTATCTCTCACCACAAGACCACATCCACATCCTTACTACATCCAATGGTTCAACAACAGCGGCAAGTTTAAGGTAACACGTACTGTTCGGGTGCATTTTAGTATCTCTACATATGCTGATTATGTTGATTGTGATGTGGTACCTATGCAAGCATGTTCCTTATTACTTGGTAGACCATGGAAATTTGTTAAAAATTCTGTACACCATGGTAGAAACAATCAGTATACTCTTGTTCATAAGGATACAAATATTACTTTGCTTCCTATGACTCCTGATTCCATTTTGAAAGATGATATTCATAGAGCTAATAAAGCAAAACAGGAGAAAAATAAGAGTGAAAATCAGATTGTGGCAAAAGAATTTGAGCAACAAATGAAGCCTAATAGTAAACCATCTAGTGTTGCTTCTGAAATTAAATTGAAAAGTGCATGTTTATTTGCCACCAAATCTGATATTGATGATCTAGATGTTAGCAAATCTGTTTGCTATGCTTTTGTGTGCAAAGAGGTATTATTTTCATTCGAGGACGTGCCTTCCTCTTTGCCTCGTGCTGTTACTAACATTTTGCAGGAGTTCGCTGACGTCTTTCCACAAGACGTGCCACCGGGATTACCACCTATTCGAGGGATTGAGCATCAAATTGACTTAATTCCCGGTGCATCGCTACCCAACCGTGCACCATACCGTACCAATCCAGAGGAGACAAAGGAGATTATGCGGCAAGTACAGGAGCTGCTCGACAAAGGTTATATTCGTGAATCCCTTAGTCCTTGTGTTGTTCCTATTATTCTAGTGCCGAAAAAGGATGGTACGTCACGTATGTGTGTTGATTGTAGAGGCATTAATAATATTACCATTCGTTATCGTGATGCGGAGCATCCGACGATCATCCCCATGTACACTCCAGCCTACGCCATGGGACCTAAGGTGAATTCGCTCCTTTCCGAATCTTCCCTTTCCGCATGCAAGACATGGATGCTACTTTGATGTAGGGTAGAACCCTAGACGGCCGATCTTTCACGAAAGGAGCGAGATCCCTCGAAGAACACGACGAACACGGGGAAGAACGAGGGGAAAACACGAGGGGAAACACTCAATAACAAGTCCAATCACACATCCACTAGACAATCAAACACACAAGATCCACAAGGTACATGAACAACAAAGGGAAAGATACAAGGTAGCGTTCATCCCAATCCTTGGAGGAGTTGAGGTCTTGATATCCCGGAGGATCTTCTCACATGCTCACATGAAGGTCTTGAATCCAAGATGGATCTTCTCCGTAGAGGGGCCGCGGTCACTCTCGAAGAGACGATCCGGTTTGGATGAGCAAAGCTCTATCTCTAATGAGCTACTACTTTGCTAACCCTAGAAAGGAGGGGGAGGTGGTCTATTTATAGTCTAAGCCACGAAGGGGTAAGTGAGAGGGGGGATACAAGGCCAAAGGCCCGCGGCTGCGCACAGGCAGAGCGGTAGTACCGCTTGGGAGGGCGGTAGTACCGCTTGCAAGCGGTAGTGCCGCTTGGACCGGGCGGTAGTACCGGACCCGGGTCGCTCGAGCACATGAGTTTGTCGGGTTGACCGGCAGTAGAGCGGAAGTTCGGCGGTAGTGCCGCTCGGGGGCCTCTAGCGGTAGTACCGCTTGGTGTGGGCGGTAGTACCGCTCGTCCTGGGTCTTCTTCCTCCTTCTCTTCCATGCTTCCCTCGCGGATGGTGTAGTTGTTCCTTGGCGCTTGCACTCCTCCTCGTCGTCCGTAGTGTTCCGACAATACCTATGCATGCACACGAGTGGAGTGTCAAGTAGTATACCATCCTCGAAGGGGTCAAGTGAGCACGTGTAAAGGAGATGATTCACCTTTGTGTATGTGAAGTAGATGTTGCACGTGTCACTCGCCGAACGGACTCTTGACATGGTGATGTCCATAGGATGCTCCGCATCATCTCCCCTCCCTTGGGAAAGATCCGACCTCGGATCGAAAACCAAATCACCATGGGAAAGAGATGGCTTCGCCATGTAGAAGTGGACGTTCACCAAGTACTTGTCATCTTGAAGCTCGAAATGTGCACTCTCCAATGTCGCACCGTGTAGTGATTCCTTCAAAAGGAGCAAAAACAACAAACACTTGGAAAAACAAATGTGGTAAGCGTTAGTGCAAAACCAAGCATTCAAGTGGTGATTCACCCAACAAGTGTCGTCATCATGCAAAGCATATGGTTTGACAAATGATTGTGACATGGTATGTAAGCACATAAATTGAGCACAAGCAAATATGGCATGGGGACAATCATGTAAATGTGAGGTAGAGATGCAAATATGTTTGACAAGAGAATAGACATCTACCTCTAGTTCATAGCAAGCATTCACAAATTTCTCAATGAAAGGTCTATGGTAGGCATATGAATCATTCACAACACCAAATAAGATGAGATATCTACACACATGGGTCAAGTGCAAGGCAATCCAAGCATAACATGCATGGGGTGTGGTGAATATAGTGTGGCACTCAACACAATAGAAAGAGAAATTGTTCATCATGTGCGAGGCAATCAAGTCAAGCATGTAGCAATCAATGAGACATGGCATATGTGAAGGAATGACATTATTGCAACCAAACATGTGATAGGAGCAAGTAATCCAAGATTTGGATGCAACACACAAGGCATATATATCATGATGCATGGAATGGTTAAAATGACAAGTCGAAACAAGATTTCTAACAAGTGTGCAAGCAAGTGATCCAAGATGAACAATAAGTCTCATTGTGCAAGCAACACAAGTAGTATGATCCGCAATATCCATGCTCAAGAAAGATGTCACCTTGAAGGCGTGTCCTTGTGCATCCTTCACAATGCCGAAGCACAAGCAAGTGTGATGTAGAATCGTTGTGGTAGAAGGTGGTTCGCTCTCAAGAGCTCGAATGGTCAACTCACGTGAAGTGGAAGTCTACACAAAGTCCAAGTATCCTGCACATGCACACAAAACAAAGAACGTATGCGCATGGTAGATAAACACATCATCCATCATGATGGTTCTCTTCTTTTGCACATAAACATTAGAAGCACAAGTGCATGAATAATATGATGCAACAATGGCTATATTCATGGCACGAGGTGTATGGTGCAAAGAGGTAAGACAAGCATGCTTCACAAGGAATATGTCAAAATCTCCAATTATATGTGAGAATGCTATGGGGGCAAACTCATTATCAAGACTAAGGGCATTGTTTCACTCAATACATGGTAAATCATCTAGCATGAGAGAGGCAACACATGGGGATAAATGACAAGAAGCAATCACAATCATGTGCAAAGCATGTAGATAGTTGTCATCAACCGCATGAAATGAGCAAGTATGAATCATTGGTGATGCATCAAGGCAAGCAATCATCGTAATCAAGTCGTGCAAGCTAGTGGAGCGAAGATGCAACACACTAGAGGAAATCATGGCAATCATGTCATGTGAGCAAAGAATAGGCATAGGCAATGTACATGACATATCGCAAGCACGAACACAAATCAAGATCATAGTATCATCATAGGCATGGGGCACAAAGCAATCATGGCAATAACAAACAATATCTCCACCACGCTTGCAAATACACATACAAGTACTAGAATCAATCATCATGTGTAATGCAAAGCATGGGTCACAAATGCATGGCAAAGGCATAGGAATGGGCATATCATGCAAAGTGAACATGGCAAGATGGGAAAAGGATATATAATGGACAACAACCCATAACCATGTGAGGGTCATGTAGAAGAAATGTGCGTAGTCCTTGCGCAAAGGGAATGGTGGTAAGGATAGTCCACGGGATCCCAAATCGTCGTTGCTCTCTAGAGCTCGTTTTGTCAACTCGTGGGATTGCGAGGTTGACAAGTATTCATGGGTACCTACACAAAAGAGACACAAACGAAAGAAATTGTGTGTGTGGTAAATGTACACATCATCCATCATGATGTGCATGTGCAAGTGAGTGTTAGCACAAGATAAGCATCGCTCAAAGAAATTTGATGCATGGTATAAGAACATGTCATCCATCATGAAAGAATAGTTGTTATGTATAACACGATGGGGATGCAAATTGAGCATACTAGTATATGGCACAACAATATCATTATGATTCATGGGGAGCATATTGTGCACACAAGTATTGGGATCATGCAATGGATAGGATGAAGCAAAATCTCCTAAAATGTATGAGGAAACTATGGGGGTCTCCTCATGAGCAATATTGGAAACATCATATGGAGAAAATGGACAACATCCAAAACAATGCATATCCGAAGCTAGATAGTCATGGCATGGCATATGAGATAAATGATGCAAAGGGAGCATATCAATATCATCACAAGAAAAACAAATGCCGATAACCATGGGCTTGTCATCTATGCCATAAGTGCAAATTGGGTTTAGTTTAATGGCATATGCATAGTCACTATGAAGAGATTGCAAATATGACATATGATTGATCTCATGCATAGCATATGACAAGTCAAGCGGATTGTCAAACATGATGTGACCTAAAGAATTTTCACATGATATCCTATGAAGCATAGCATCACAACTAGGCAAATCAACATGCTCATCATCATATTCATCATAAATTGGCAAGTCAAGACATGAGGAAGTCGCACTAGCATGAAGCATGGAAATAGGTTGATCAACATCATGCAAGCAATCAATGTCAAGAATGTCCACTAGTGGGACTAGAGCATCACCTTCACCTATGTTACCTTGTTCATTCCACTCAAGTGGTGTAGGTGAGGTGGCAAAGAACAAATGGCGGTCATCTTCATCTTGATGGAACCATGTGGGGGGTACATCATATTCCACCATGGCCATCGTCTTGTCCAAAGTGAGGACGAAGTCGTCGCGAATCGGCGCGTCATCATATATGGGACCTAGCACCAAATGAGAAGACACAATAGAGGTAGAGGTTAAGTCGTTAGAAATCATGGTGGCCTCACTCTCTCTATGTGGTGGCTCACTCACTCCCTCAATGTAGGTGCACTCAATCTCATGTATGGTGGAGTCACTCATCTCACTCAAGTGGTGGGGGTTGTGGCTCTCCTCACATGGGAATTGGGGCAACTCATCACATATGTGGCTAGTGGTGAAGTCACTCTCACTCTCAATATGGTGGCACAAGTCACTCAAGTCATCATACGTCGCCGTGGTCGAAGGGAAAGTCCCATGCTCAACCATCTCATAGTCGTCGCCATGGATGAAGGCCGAAGATGGACAATCATCGCTCTCGCCTCCTAAGATGGAAGCATCATCCTTGCTCGTCACCAAGTCGCTCGCCTCCAAAGCGTGGTCCTTGAAGGTCTCCGCAGTCGTACTTATCGCCGCACCATCTTGAAAAAAGAGTCGTGGAGGACTCGGCATCATCAATGCCACAAAGAGGGATGGCGATGAAGTCGAACTTGGGAGCATCGTCGTGGAGCTCATCGGGCTTGGACATCTTGGTGGTACTAGCCTCATGCTCGTCGTCTTTGAGTTTGGTCTTCGAGAAGTGTGCTTGGGGTGGAGAAGCCTTGGCCTTCATGAGTTCTTGTTCCGCCTTGAGAGCACCAATGTAGTAGTCGTCGAGGGACTTGTAGTTCTCGAGGAAGATAGTCTTGGAGATGTCGTTGTTCAGTCCCATCATGAAGTGGAACTTCATTGACATGGAGTCGTCCACGCCGGCTCGTCGCAAGGCAATCTTCATATCCTTGAAGTACTCATCGATGGACTTGGATCCTTGGATGGTGTTCTCCAATTGGCGTAGAAGTTGTTCCGTGTAGGTTGGAGGCACAAACTCTCGCCGCAAAGCTCTCTTTGTCTTGGGCCAACTCATGTCGTAGCTCTCCGAAGGTGTATGAAGCCACCATGTCGAGGCGTAGTCGTGGAAGTTTCTTGTGGCGCACTTCACTTGATCTTCGGGAGGAACTTGATGTAGCTTGAGGTAGTCGTCCATCAAACGCTCCCACTCGAGATACTCCTCGGGTTCTAGAGTCCCATAGAAAGGAATCTCATGGTCGGTGTCGAGGTCGTAGTAGCTCGTGGAGGTCGCGGACTTGAGCTTGGGGAGCTTCTCTTGAGCGTAGTCTTGAGGTGCTTGTTGGCGAAGATGCCGTATATCCGAAGGCGAAGATGCCTTGAAGTCGCTTGGCGAAGATGCCAAGGGAGATAGTGAAGTCGTTGAGCGGTTGTTGGTGTTGAGCTCTCGACCTTCACGTTCTTGGTGGTGATGGTGTCGATGCCGATGTGATCTTGCCAGAGATGGTAGCTTGGAAGCATGTGCTCTTGAGCGTCTTCTCGAAGATGAGGAAGATCGCTTGTAGGACTTGATGAGGGCTTTGATCTCCTCCATTTGAGCTTGCATCTTGGCGTCGTTGGAATTGTTCGTGGCATCGAACTCGTCGTTGTTGTTGTAAACCGAGGGTGAAATGCCTTGCCTATCCATCACAAGACTCGAGTAGAGGTGAGTAGGAAATGAGATAAACAATACCAAGTTACCTTTTCCCAAAGTTGAGGATATATCTCGTTTCACTCAATGTGAGATGAAAGAATAGTGGAATTGGTACCGGACTTGTTCACTCACACCTACAAACTAAAGCTTATGGTGTAGCTCGGTGAGGATAGTGGCACAAAAATTTAATTCAAAATGTTAGCAAGAGTCAATAATGTTGAAAGAGATTCACAAATTCGCAAGTGAAACAAGTAGACCAATAGCAAAGAATGGCACACGGAAACACACACACAGATAGATAGATGGGGTCGTGCAACCAAGGAATGAGCACAAAATGTGGAGTCCACGGAAAACGCTCGTGTTGCACAACTCAAGAGAGACGCTAGCACGATTGCTCTATAGGCGGATACGACACTTGTGCACAACCTATGATATGCAAAATGGATAAACTTCTATCCCAAGTATGCTATATATGTATGGTTCCCGGTGTTTGATCCAAGATGATCGGATATGACAATCTTATATGCAATGTGGTATGATGCTATGGCACTTGCTTACAAGCTTCTTTGCTCTTCTCTTTTGCTTAAAAGCTTATTCTCTTTTTTTTGTATGTATGGCCACTTTGCGAAATGCACAAACCAAGATAGCAATTGTGTATATGCGGGAACAATCTTGTGACACAAGGGATGATATGATACCAATATGATATGGTATGTATGCAATGGGAGGTGTAGACCACTAATGTGCACAAGTAACGTTGCCGAGCAATACTCAAATGGCTAGTCTCGATAGGTAAGTGACGCAAAATGGGCTAGGGGTTATCAATGCAATGTGCAAGGGAAATATACAATGGTGTCGTCGAGGTTACCGTCCGTTGCGATGATGAGTGGTGGTGTTCTTGATGTAGATACCAAGATGATGGAGACTCGTCCCTAAGTAGCCGAAACACCTTAGGAAAGGAAAAACCACAACTCAAAATCTCAAGGACAAAAGTCAAACGGTGGTAGCGGGAATGTGGTGGTGGTTGCGGAAGCTCAATGGGATTGCCTAAATGCAATGATGGGGTTTTGAGACACAATGCGGAAATCGATGGTAAATCGGTGTACTATACACGGTGTCGGAGTTGGAAGCACGGTCCCTAAGTAGCCGAAACACCTTAGGAGACTCAAATCACAACTCAAACAACCTCAAATGTGATGGGGAACAAAATTGGTTAGGTTGCGGAAGTCGGTGTTGGTTATGCGGACGATGTGGTGGAAGCCCTAGGCAAAGATGCCAAAGTTCCAAAAAATTTATGGATTCAAATGTTGGTGAAACCTATCTAGAGGGATAGAGGATGTCAATAGCTACTCAACGAGCTAAAGAACGCGAAAATCGGACTCCGGATGTGGAAGTTATGGGCAAAACGGTGAAACTCGGAATGCTGAAACTTGCATGGGCGGTAGTACCGCTTGGAAGGGAGGTAGTACCGCTTGTAAGCGGTAGTACCACTTGGGATGGGCGGTAGTACCGCTCGTGTCGGGATTTTTCGACTGTTTCGGCTGAAACAGGGCCTGGCGGTAGTACCGTTTGCGGGGCGGTAGTACCGCTTGTGGTACTAAGCGGTAGTGCCGCTCGGATGGGCGGTAGTACCGCTCGTGACGGGATTCTTCGCAGATCGAATCGGGACGCGATTTTGGGGCGGAAATGGGTGATTTCAGGGTCAAAATTGGAGAGATTTCATGGATGGAAAGTGGGGAAACTTGGGGAGATGCTAGATCCTCTCGAAACCAAGCAAATCCATGGATCAAATCCAACAAAACATCATCACACCAACAAATCACAAAAAAAATTTGGGGCTATTTTTGGTGGGGAATTTTCGAATTTAGGACGAAATCAACAAAATCAAGCTAGAAAACAAAGAGAGGGGGCTCCGAAATCGTGATCAACGTGGCTCATGATACCAAGATGATGTAGGGTAGAACCCTAGACGGCCGATCTTTCACGAAAGGAGCGAGATCCCTCGAAGAACACGACGAACACGGGGAAGAACGAGGGGAAAACACGAGGGGAAACACTCAAGAACAAGTCCAATCACACATCCACTAGACAATCAAACACACAAGATCCACAAGGTACATGAACAACAAAGGGAAAGATACAAGGTAGCGTTCATCCCAATCCTTGGAGGAGTTGAGGTCTTGATATCCCGGAGGATCTTCTCACATGCTCACATGGAGGTCTTGAATCCAAGATGGATCTTCTCCGTAGAGGGGCCGCGGTCACTCTCGAAGAGACGATCCGGTTTGGATGAGCAAAGCTCTATCTCTAATGAGCTACTACTTTGCTAACCCTAGAAAGGAGGGGGAGGTGGTCTATTTATAGTCTAAGCCACGAAGGGGTAAGTGAGAGGGGGGATACAAGGCCAAAGGCCCGCGGCTGCGCACAGGCAGAGCGGTAGTACCGCTTGGGAGGGCGGTAGTACCGCTTGCAAGCGGTAGTGCCGCTTGGACCGGGCGGTAGTACCGGACCCGGGTCGCTCGAGCACAGGAGTTTGTCGGGTTGACCGGCAGTAGAGCGGAAGTTCGGCGGTAGTGCCGCTCGGGGGCCTCTAGCGGTAGTACCGCTTGGTGTGGGCGGTAGTACCGCTCGTCCTGGGTCTTCTTCCTCCTTCTCTTCCATGCTTCCCTCGCGGATGGTGTAGTTGTTCCTTGGCGCTTGCACTCCTCCTCGTCGTCCGTAGTGTTCCGACAATACCTATGCATGCACACGAGTGGAGTGTCAAGTAGTATACCATCCTCGAAGGGGTCAAGTGAGCACGTGTAAAGGAGATGATTCACCTTTGTGTATGTGAAGTAGATGTTGCACGTGTCACTCGCCGAACGGACTCTTGACATGGTGATGTCCATAGGATGCTCCGCATCATACTTCAAGCGCGGACCTTGTGCATACTCAGGTACACCCGAGGAGACTATGGAGAGCCCAAGGACCAAGGCCAAGCATGCACGGAAGCGAAGGAAGGAGAAGGAGGAAGATGGACGTCAAGAGATGGAAGAGAATCCGGCCGCTCCAGAACCAGCGGTACTACCGCTCCCTACAGCGGTACTACCGCTCCCTCCAGCGGTACTACCGCTCCCCACTGCCGCGCCACCACCGACGAGCAGTACTACCGCCAGGCGTCCGGTACTAAAAAACTACGACACGAGCAGTACTACCGCTCGGCCCAAGCGGTACTACCGCTGATCGCGGTACTACCGCCCTCTGGCCGGTACTACCGCCCTGCCTGCGCGCAGAGAGCGGGCCTAGGGCCCATGTACCCCCACTTTCACTTACCCTTTCGTGGATTTAGACTATAGATACTTCCCCACCTCATTCGAGCTGAGGTTAGTGTTGATTTAGCTCATATGTGAGATAGAGCTTCGCTCATCCATCCCGGATCATCTCTTCGAGTGACCGCGGCCCCTCTACGGAGAAGATCCTTGTGGATACAAGACCTCCTCACGGAGAAGACCCCCATCAAGACCTCCTCACGGAGAAGAACCGGTTACTTTGTATCGTCCTTTGTTGACCTTGGATCATCGTGTATCTCTTTGTGTTCATCGATCTAGCATATGTGTGATCTATTTCTTGTTGGTTGAGTGTTTCTCTCGTGTTTTCTCCTCGTTCTTCCCCATGTTCGTCGTGTTCTTCGAGGTCTCTCGCTCCTTTCGTGAAAGATCGGCCGTCTAGGGTTCTACCCTACATCATCTTGGTATCATGAGCCACGTTGATCACGATTTCGGAGCCCCCTCTCTTTGTTTTCTAGCCTAGTTTTGTTGATTTCGTCCTAAATTCGAAAATTCCCCACCAAAAATAGCCCCAAATTTTTTTGTGATTTGTTGGTTTGATGATGTTTTGTTGATTTTGATCCATGGATTTGCCTGGTTTCGAGTGGATCTAGCATCTCCCCAAGTTTCCCCACTTTACATCCACGAAATCTCTCCAATTTTGACCCCGAAATCATCCATTTCCGCCCCAAAATCGCGTCCTGATTCGATCCACGAAAATTCCCGACCCGAGCGGTACTACCACCCACCAAAGCGGTACTACCGTCCCTTGCGCGGTACAAAAAAAAGTACCAAGCGGTACTACCGCCCCGCAAGCGGTACAAAAAAAAGTCCGGCGCGGTACTACCGCCCCATCAGCGCGGTACTACCATCCCTGGCGCGGTACTAAAAAAATCCCGAGCGGTATTACCGCCCGTGACTGTTTCAGCATTCCGAGTTTCACCGTTTTGTCCATAACTAATTCATCCGGAGTCCGTTTTTGACGTTCTTTAGCTCGTTTTGAAGCTATTGACATCCTACATCCCATAAAAATACTACCACCACCATTTGAATCCATCAAATTTTTGGAACTTTGGCATCTTTGCCTAGGGCTTCCACCACATCCTCCGCAAAACCTCCATAGCCTTCCGCAACCTAACCCAATTTGTTCCCCATATCATTAGTGGTTGTTTGAGTTGCGATTCGAGTCTCCTAAGGTGTTTAGGCTACTTAGGGACGATTGCTTCTTCATTAACCACCACCTTACCTTCCGCATAGGTTTGCCCACCATACACTTCCGCCATCGCAACCTAACCCATTTTGAACGGGTTTCCACCTATACTTCTGCAACCACCAGCGCATTCCCGCTACCACCATTTGACTTTTGTCCTTGAGATTTTGAGTTGTGGTTTTTCCGTTTCCTAAGGTGTTTCGGCTACTTAGGGACGAGTCTCCATCATCTTGGTATCTACATCAAGAACACCACCACTCATCATCGCAACGGACGGTAACCTCGACGACACCATTGTATATTTCCCTTGCACATTGCATTGATAACCCCTAGCCCATTTTGCGTCACTTACCTATCGAGACTAGCCATTTGAGTATTGCCTGGCAACGTTACTTGTGCACATTAGTGGTCTACACCTCCCATTGCATACATACCATATCATATTGGTATCATATCATCCCTTGTGTCACAAGATTGTTCCCGCATATACACAATTGCTGTCTTGGTTTGTGCATTTCGCAAAAGTGGCCACATCAAAAAAAGAAGAAGAAAATAAGCTTTTAAGCAAAAGAGAAGAGCAAAGAAGCTTGTAAGCAATTGCCATAGCATCATACCACATTGCATATAAGATTGTCATATCCGATCATCTTGGATCAAACACCGGGAACCATACATATATAGAATACTTGGGATAGAAGTTTATCCATTTTGCATATCATAGGTTGTGCACAAGTGTCGTATCCGCCTATAGAGCAATCGTGCTAGCGTCTCTCTTGAGTTGTGCAGCACGAGCGTTTCCGTGGACTCCACATTTTGTGCTCATTCCTTGGTTGCACGACCCCATCTATCTATCCGTGTGTGTGTTTCCGTGTGCCGTTCTTTGCTATTGGTCTACTTGTTTCACTTGCGAATTTGTGAATCTCTTTCAACATTATTGACTCTTGCTAACATTTTGCATTAAATTTTTGTGCCACTATCCTCACCGAGCTCCACCATAAGCCTTATTTGTGTAGGTGTGAGAAACCGACAAGAATTGATACCAATTGTGCTATTTCCTTGTTACACATTGAGTGATCATTGATCCATCTTCAACATCGGTCAAGGTACATTTGGTATAAGTTCTTCTCTTTCTCCCACTCATATTTGCTCGAGTCTTGTGATGGATAGGCAAGGCATTTCACCCTCGGTCTACAACAACAACAACGAGTTCGATGCCACGAACAACTCCAACAGTGCCAAGATGAATGCTCAAATGGAGGAGATCAAAGCCCTCATCAAGTCCTACAAGCGATCTTCCTCATCTTCAAGAAGACGCTCAAGTACACATACTTCCGAGCTACCATCTCCGGCAAGATCGCATCGGCATCGACACCATCACCACCAAGAATGTGAAGGGGAAGAGCTCAACACCAACAACCGCTCAACGACTTCACCGTCTCCCTTGGCATCTTCGCCTTCGGATATACGGCATCTTCGCCAACAAGCACGTCAAGACTACGCTCAAGAGAAGCTCCCCAAGCTCAAGTCCGCGACCTCCACGAGCTACTACGACCTCGACACCGACCATGAGATTCCTTTCTATGGGACTCTAGAACCCAAGGAGTATCTCGAGTGGGAGCACCTAATGGACGACTACCTCACGCTACATCAAGTTCCTCCCGAAGATCAAGTGAAGTGCGCCACAAGAAACTTCCACGACTACGCGTCAACATGGTGGTTTCACACACCTTCGGAGAGCTACGACATGAGTTGGCCCAAGACGAAGAGAGCGTTGCGGCGAGAGTTTGTGCCTCCAACCTACACGGAACAACTTCTACGCCAATTGGAGAACACCATCCAAGGATCCAAGTCCATCGACGAGTACTTAAAGGAGATGAAGATTGCCTTGCGACGAGCCGGCGTGGACGACCCCATGTCAATGAAGTTCCACTTCATGATGGGATTGAACAACGACATCTCCAAGACTATCTTCCTCGAGAACTACAAGTCCCTCGACGAAAACTACATTGGTGCTCTCAAGGCGGAACAAGAACTCATGAAGGCCAAGGCTTCTCCACCCCAAGCACACTTCTCGAAGACCAAACTCAAAGGCGACGAGCATGAGTCTAGTACCACCAAGATGTCCAAGCCCGATGAGCTCCAAGACGATGCTCCCAAGTTCGACTTCACCGCCATTCCTCTTTGTGGCATTGATGATGCCGAGTCCTCAACGACTCTTTTTCAAGATGGTGCGGCGACAAGTACGACTACGGAGACCTTCAAGGACCACGCTTTGGAGGCGAGCGACTTGGTGACGAGCAAGGATGATGCTTCCATCTTACGAGGCAAGAGCGATGATGTGCCATCTTTGTCCTTCATCCATGACGACGGTGACGCGATGATCGAGCATGGGATTTTCCCTTCGGTCATGGAGGAGAGAGATGATGTGCCATCTTCGGCCTTCATCCATGGTGACAACGACGAGATGGTTGAGCATGGGATTTTCCCTTCGACCAAGGCGACGTATGATGACTTGAGTGACTTGTGCCACCATATTGAGAGTGAGAGTGACTTCACCACTAGCCACATATGTGATGAGTTGCCCCAATTCCCATGTGAGGAGAGCCACAACCCCCACCACTTGAGTGAGATGAGTGACTCCACCATACATGAGATTGAGTGCACCTACATTGAGGGAGTGAGTGAGCCACCACATAGAAAGAGTGAGGCCACTATGATTTCTAACGACTTAACCTCTACCTCTATTGTGTCTTCTCATTTGGTGCTAGGTCCCATATATGATGACGCGCCGATTCGCGACGACTTCGTCCTCCCTTTGGACAAGACGATGGCCATGGTGGAATATGATGCACCCCCCACATGGTTCCATCAAGATGAAGATGACCACCATTTGGTCTTTGCCACCTCACCTACACCACTTGAGTGGAATGAGAATGGTAACATAGGTGAAGGTGATACTCTAGTCCCACTAGTGGACATTCTTGACATTGATTGCTTGCATGATGTTGATCAACCTATTCCCATGCTTCATGCTAGTGCGACTTCTTCATGTCATGACTTACCAATTTATGATGAATATGATGATGAGCATGTTGAGTTGCCTAGTTGTGATGCCATGTTACATAGGATTTCTTGTGACAATTCTTTAGGTCACATCATGTTTGACAACCCGCTTGACTTGTCATATGCTATGCATGAGATCAATCATATGTCATATTTGCAATCTCTTCATAGTGACTATGCATATGCCATTAAAATTAACCCAATTTGCACATATGGCATAGATGACAAGCCCATGGTTATTGGCATTTGTTTTTCTTGTGATGATATTGATATGCTCCCTTTGCATCATTTATCTCATATGCCATGCCATGACGACCTAGCTTCGGATATGCATTGTTTTGGATGTTGTCCATTTTCTCCATGTGATGTTTCCATTAATGCTCATGAGGAGACCCCCATAGTTTCCTCATACATATTAGGAGATTTTGGTGCATTCCATACTTTGCATGATTCCCATGATTGCTTGCACCATATGCATTCCATGAATAATAATGCTCTACATATTTCCCATGATGCATTACACAATTTGAGTCTCCATTATGCTATACATAACACCAAACCTCTCATGATGGATGACATGTTTCTATATCACGCATCTCATTTATTTGAGCATTGGATATTTTGTGCTAACCAACACATGCACGTATGCATCATGATGGATGATGTGTACATCTACCACGCACACACAATTTTCCCTTTGTCTTTGTTTTGTGTAGGTACTCACGTATACTCGTCAACCTCTCAATCCCAAGAGTTGACGAAACGAGCTCTTGAGAGCAACGACGATTTGGGATCCCGTGGACTATCCTTACCACCATTCCCTTCGCGCAAGGACTACGCGCATCTCTTCTACTTGGCTCTCACACGGCTTTGGGCTATTTACCACTTGTCACATTATGCCCATTCTATCGTGTTCACTTTGCATGTTATGCCTCTTTCTATGATTTTGCCATGCAATTGTGACCCTTGCTTGCATTTACCCATGATGCACCATTATGATACTCCTATGTGTATTTGCATGCTTGGTGGAGATCCTTGTTGCTATTGCCATGTTTATCATGTGCCCCATGCTATTGATGCTATTTTGCTCATATCTTGCCCTTATGCTTGTGAAATGTCATGTGCATTATATATGCCCACTATTTGCACACATGACATGTTTGCCATGATTCCTTCTAGTACGTTGCATCTTCGCACTACTAGCTTGCTTGACTTGATCTCTATGATTGCTTGCTTTGTTGCATCACCCATGTTCCATTACTCGCTTTCTTGGGTTGATGACATATATGTTCATGCCTCTCACATGATATATCTTGATCTTTGTCTCTTGTCTCCATTAGTTGCACCTCTCATATGCCATTGCAGTGAGTGCACCCATGCTATGCTTATTTATCGTGGAGACTTGGACATATTACTTGTGATGCATGGTTGCTTGTTTAAGCCTATTGTCTTTGGTTGTAGTTGTATATTATGCTTTCATACAATACCACACCTTGTCCTTTCTTATGATAAGAATGATGAGAACACTTGTTGGGTATCTTACCACACGAATGATAGGTGTTGCATTTGGACTAACCTCATCAGTTTTTCCGAGTGTTTGTCATGTTCTTTCATTTTCAAGGATTCAGAAGGTGGTACCATAACGACACATATTGGTTATGTGAAGGCATACAAGATGTGCAACTCCATCATCCTTGAGAAACACCTAAAGATGACCTCCTTCACTTTGAACCATCCTCATATATACATATTGGACGGGTCATTCTTTCATTGTTGTTTCCTTCTTCTTGTCTACATGATGCATATATTGGATGGAGGACCGACATTGGAGATGAACCCTATGGACCTTCAAGTTGAGGAGTGCCACGACATCGAGCTATGGTACAACACCACCCATGACAAATTTGCACCCTATGCATGGATTGACACATATTATGATTGTCTTGTTGCACTTATTCCCATGTCATCCATGATATATGAGCTTGTGCATTTTCTTAGCAAATTTGTTGTGATCTTTCTTGATGACATATTCATAACTCGTGATCATATTGCCTACCATCAATTGCATGATAACATAATCATATTGAGCACCCATTGCCATCTTCATGCTATTGATAAACCGTCTCACTATGACATCATTTTGCACCGTGGTTGCATCGATCACATTCACTTTACATTTGTGTGCACAATGAATGCTTTTTCTCCCATGAATGCATTACATGTCATTTTACATCATTTGGATAAGCATCTCATGCCTTGTCATGAACAATTCCTTCGGACGACCTCATTCTTACATGATGGACACCACTCCGGAGACACCTTGGAGTACTTGGATTGCGCCATGACTTCCACTCCGTCCAATTACAAGTCCGTCAACGACAACCGTTTCCATGGTGATGACGATTTCGATCCGAGGTCGGATCTTTCCCAAGGGAGGGGAGATGGTGCGGAGCATCCGACGATCATCCCCATGTACACTCCAGCCTACGCCATGGGACCTAAGGTGAATTCGCTCCTTTCCGAATCTTCCCTTTCCGCATGCAAGACATGGATGCTACTTCAAGCGCGGACCTTGTGCATACTCAGGTACACCCGAGGAGACTATGGAGAGCCCAAGGACCAAGGCCAAGCATGCACGGAAGCGAAGGAAGGAGAAGGAGGAAGATGGACGTCAAGAGATGGAAGAGAATCCGGCCGCTCCAGAACCAGCGGTACTACCGCTCCCTACAGCGGTACTACCGCTCCCTCCAGCGGTACTACCGCTCCCCACTGCCGCGCCACCACCGACGAGCAGTACTACCGCCAGGCGTCCGGTACTAAAAAACTATGACACGAGCGGTACTACCGCTCGGCCCAAGCGATACTACCGCTGATCGCGGTACTACCGCCCTCTGGCCGGTACTACCGCCCTGCCTGCGCGCAGAGAGCGGGCCTAGGGCCCATGTACCCCCACTTTCACTTACCCTTTCATGGATTTAGACTATAGATACTTCCCCACCTCATTCGAGCTGAGGTTAGCGTTGATTTAGCTCATATGTGAGATAGAGCTTCGCTCATCCATCCCGGATCATCTCTTCGAGTGACCACGGCCCCTCTACGGAGAAGATTCTCGTGGATTCAAGACCTCCTCACGGAGAAGACCCCCATCAAGACCTCCACACGGAGAAGAACCGGTTACTTTGTATCGTCCTTTGTTGACCTTGGATCATCGTGTAACTCTTTGTGTTCATCGATCTAGCATATGTGTGATCTATTTCTTGTTGGTTGAGTGTTTCTCTCGTGTTTTCCCCTCGTTCTTCCCCGTGTTCGTCGTGTTCTTTGAGGGATCTCGCTCCTTTCGTGAAAGATCGGCCGTCTAGGGTTCTACCCTACATCATATCGTCATCCTATTCCTAGGCTAGATGATATGCTTGATGAATTAAGTGGCTCTACAATATTCTCCAATGTTGATTTGCATAGTGGATACCATCAAATTCGTATGAAATTGGGAGATGAATGGAAAGCAACATTTAAAACTCAGTTTGGTTTATATGAGTGGTTAGTCATGCCTTTTGGGTTAACTAATGCACCTAGTACTTTCATGAGACTAATGAACGAAGTTTTACGTGCTTTCATTGGACGATTTGTGGTAGTCTATTTTGATGATATACTGATTTATAGCAAATCTTTGGAAGAACATAGGTGCTGTTTTTAATGCTCTAGGTGATGCACATTTGTTTGGTAACCTTGGGAAGTGCACCTTTTGCACCGACCGAGTGTCTTTTCTTGGCTATGTTGTTACTCCACAGGGAATTGAAGTTGATAAAGCCAAGATTGAAGCTATTGAGAGTTGGCCGCTGATAGAGGCGAAGGTGTCCCGATCTTTCGATGAGATGATAACTATCGATTTGGTGGAGACGACTTTGACGATCCGACTACAAACGTGCACGACGTTGCGCCTTAGCAATCGCTAAACCAATCTCCCGAGGTTACTGACGATGC
The DNA here is from genome assembly GCA_032464435.1 of Aegilops umbellulata. Lineage (NCBI taxonomy): Eukaryota > Viridiplantae > Streptophyta > Magnoliopsida > Poales > Poaceae > Aegilops > Aegilops umbellulata. Next base: position 199,178,377 of record CP136058.1, on the reverse strand, counting down.
TGGAAACACGATCAGCCTGACTACGAAGGTCTATTCCTGCAAGCAATCGAAGAACAGGCAAGAATATGATAAAGCAATCTGAATATTGCGAATATTGATTAAGTATTGATAATGGTGGGGATCCGGAAGCGGTCTTGGTCTGGTTGTTGAACACAAACGAAGTACACAAAGTTGCAATGGCTAACTTTTAACTAAACAAATCCCAAGGAAAAAGCTACTAGATGGATCTACTTATATAGGAGCAAGGGGTGGCGGCCAAGGAGGTGGGAGGACGTCCCAAGGCAGCCTAAAACCAATCCTAGGTCGTACAAGGCTCATGGGCCCAAGTGGAGGTGGTGCAACACCTTTGGACTTGTTGTTTGATTCGGATTCTGCTGCAGCGTCAGATTGTTTCGTCCATATCTTAATGCTCCGGACGAATTTAAAGGTGATTCCAATTGGAGTGGAAAGAGGACGAAATCTAGTTTCCAAAAAATAAAGAATCACCCAATTCGGAGTCCGTATGAAAAAGTTATTGCCGTTTTGAGTCAGGTATGTCTGTGCAGTCCGAATCTGAATCCAGAACGTGAGAGAATTGGACTCTATCTTCTCTTGGACCAAATGTGACGTGAAAGAACTTTTTGAACAGCAAGTAAACATCTCTTTCTCCCTTATCTTCATATGTGTGTTGTACAAATGTCCCATACACCTGCAATTAGACAAAACACAAAAGTGTGTGAAGTATTTTTGTTCTGGATAACAAAAATAGATTATTGAATAGTTTGCACTAGAAATCACCTGACAAATATGCATGTATGCAATATTTTTGGTCGTATCCAAGGTAGTCATGTCCTCATCATCCTCCCCTTCTTGAAAACAAAGCCGTCCTCGGCGTTGCTTAATCTGAAATGTGTCTAACAAAAGAGACAAGGTGTACATGTTGTATATGTATATGTCATCCATTTTTACTTCCCTTGGTTTTTGCACATATGACACATGTATAGATGAGTAACTTGCATAGTTCATAAAATCTGAAGCCAAAATATTATCACTAGAAGTAGAAGACATGAAAATATTGCAACTCAATTTGCACATATAAGTGATGCTCTTATTCATATCAAAAGATTGACAATGTTCATCATTAAACCATCCCAACATTGGTGAATAAACCTTACTTGCATCTAATTTACATGCTACAACATGCTTAAATAGGCAAACATGCAATAAGTCTTTGGTCACAGAATCATCACCAAGATTAGAGGTCATATCAAAATGATTAAACATTGATTCTTTTGCATCAACAGTTAACTCAATGGGTGCACTCAAAATTGTTGGTATTTCAGTTGTTTGATCACATGACGCATTCATGACAGTATCAAGATTCTCTAAAATAGGTGTTGTGCTCAAATCACCAGGTAACTGAACACATGATGCATTTAAGTTAACTAGGGATGCATCATTCTCATGTGAAGTTATATCATCAATATCTTTACTGTTACCTTGTTGCAAAGACGTAGCTGATGTAGGTACGGATGTTGACAATGCACCATACTCTTGAGATGATGTCGCGCTCACAATCCGAGGTGGGGCTGCTCTAGTAGGTGCAACTGTGGAGGAACCAACCGGCGGCGGTGAGCACGAACTGGAATAGTAGTCGTTGTAGTCACCCAATGCATCCTCCTGCATCTGTCTCTCAAAGGTACAAGCACGAACATACATACCAGTAATGCAACGGGGAATATACTGAAATCTTGCCTGAATATCATGGTTCAAACCACCAAAAAATCTATTCATTGTATCATCCTTAGATTCTTCTATGTCACAATGATGCATATAAGATTTGAACTCTTGGTAGTAAGCATGAACAGTGTTGTTGCCTTGTTTAAATTGTTCAAATTTGCGAAGCAATTCACGACGATAGTAAGGAGGAAAAAAATGTTGTCTCATTACATCTTTCAAATCTTTCCAAGTTGTGGGTTGGTTATCAATGTTTTTCTTACAATGCACATTCCACCAAACAGAAGCAAAACCAGTAAATGCTCTAGTGGCAGCTCGTACTCGCTCAAGTTCAGAAAAGTCATGGTGACTAAAAACTTGTTCAACTTCAAGCTCCCAAGCTAGATAAATAGCAGGATTAAATCTACCCTCAAATGACGATAAAGAGATAACCTGACCATGTGCTTGTGTGTGTTGTCCCAACTCTCGTGATGGTGATGTTGTGTCCGTCGTCCAAGAACTTCTGTCTCCGGAACCTGTCATGATTAGTAGAAAAACAAGAAACAAAACCCGAGAATAATGTTCCTATGAACTACTAGGATGTGGTGGTAAAACGCTCACAGTATAGCAAATATCAAAGTCTTACAAGTTCTTACCATGCAGCAGGTGGTGACCGGCAACCAGCGGTGTCAAATAACTCCGAAGATTGAGTAAAGCGATTGCCAGGTGAGCGTATGTATACACGGTGTAGAAATATGTGGAGCTTGGAAGGCCAATATATGGTAGCAAAATATCAGCAATAATCAATTCAGAGATGCAATGTTGAATAAACGCTCACCGACGGTACTGTGCTGGTCCTAGGCTAGACCGTGCTAGAGACGCGAGCCTAGAACACTAAAAAAATCACGGCGCGACGCGTAACAAAGGCGGAGCACACTCTGAATATCTTTTTTTTTCTTCTTTTTTCACGGAATTTTTTCACTTTTTTTCTCTTTTTTTCTCTTTTTTTTCTTTTTTTCTCTCACTTTTTTTCTTTCTCTTTTTTTTCACAAACAAGCTAGATAAGATGCAGATTGGATCTAGTGATGACGCGAACGGCCTGAAGTATGATTATGACAATGAATGATGGGGAGTACGTGGTGGAAATTGATGGATGGCGGTGGTGGACAACGGATGCAATAATGACGCGGTGGTGGTATATGGCAATGACAATGAAGATGGTGCGGCGGTGGTGTGACAAACTGTGAACAGAACTCGAAACTCTAAAGGACTAGACACTAAGACCAGCAACTCGACACGACGATGCAACCGATAATTCAATAATGCAAACAATGAAAAGAAAATTGCAAAGGCTCAGACTGGCTTGGACAAAAGGATGAATAGATCTAACTTTTTTTGGTGGCTTTTTCTTGGACAATAGGTAAGAAAAATAGATCTAATCTAGGGAAAACTGGAAATTCTCACCGAGCAACCTGAAAACTGATACCACTTGATAGAGGCGGGGTGTCCCGATCTTTCGATGAGATGATAACTATCGATTTGGTGGAGACGACTTTGACGATCCGACTACAAACGTGCACGACGTTGCGCCTTAGCAATCGCTAAACCAATCTCCCGAGGTTACTGACGATGCTGGAAACACGATCAGCCTGACTACGAAGGTCTATTCCTGCAAGCAATCGAAGAACAGGCAAGAATATGATAAAGCAATCTGAATATTGCGAATATTGATTAAGTATTGATAATGGTGGGGATCCGGAAGCGGTCTTGGTCTGGTTGTTGAACACAAACGAAGTACACAAAGTTGCAATGGCTAACTTTTAACTAAACAAATCCCAAGGAAAAAGCTACTAGATGGATCTACTTATATAGGAGCAAGGGGTGGCGGCCAAGGAGGTGGGAGGACGTCCCAAGGCAGCCTAAAACCAATCCTAGGTCGTACAAGGCTCATGGGCCCAAGTGGAGGTGGTGCAACACCTTTGGACTTGTTGTTTGATTCGGATTCTGCTGCAGCGTCAGATTGTTTCGTCCATATCTTAATGCTCCGGACGAATTTAAAGGTGATTCCAATTGGAGTGGAAAGAGGACGAAATCTAGTTTCCAAAAAATAAAGAATCACCCAATTCGGAGTCCGTATGAAAAAGTTATTGCCGTTTTGAGTCAGGTATGTCTGTGCAGTCCGAATCTGAATCCAGAACGTGAGAGAATTGGACTCTATCTTCTCTTGGACCAAATGTGACGTGAAAGAACTTTTTGAACAGCAAGTAAACATCTCTTTCTCCCTTATCTTCATATGTGTGTTGTACAAATGTCCCATACACCTGCAATTAGACAAAACACAAAAGTGTGTGAAGTATTTTTGTTCTGGATAACAAAAATAGATTATTGAATAGTTTGCACTAGAAATCACCTGACAAATATGCATGTATGCAATATTTTTGGTCGTATCCAAGGTAGTCATGTCCTCATCAGCCGCAGCCCAAAACGGTCACACAAGTGAGGAGTTTTCTTGGACTCGCTGGTTTCTATAGGCGTTTTGTGAGAGATTTTAGCACCATTGCTGCACCTCTCAATGAGCTTACAAAGAAGGACGTGCCTTTTGTTTGGGGTACCGCACAGGAAGAAGCCTTCACGGTATTGAAAGATAAGTTGACACATGCTCCTTTACTTCAACTTCCTGACTTTAATAAGACTTCTGAGCTTGGATGTGATGCTAGTGGAATTGGATTAGGAGGTGTGTTATTACAAGATGGCAAACCTATTGCATACTTTTCTGAAAAATTGAGTGGGCCTAGTCTGAACTATTCTACTTATGATAAAGAATTATATGCTCCTGTTCGGACTTTAGAGACATGGCAACATTATTTATGTCCCAAAGAATTTGTTATACATTCTGATCATGAATCTTTGAAACATATTAAAAGTCAAGCTAAACTGAATCGTAGACATGCTAAATGGGTTGAATTCATTGAGACTTTCCCTTATGTCATTAAACACAAGAAGGGTAAAGAAAATGTTATTGCCGATGCTTTGTCTCGTCGCTATACTATGCTTTCACAACTTGACTTCAAAATATTTGGTTTGGAGACCATCAAAGATCAATATGTGCATGATGCTGATTTTAAAGAAGTAATGCAGAATTGTAAAGAAGGAAGAACATGGAAGTCGTTGTTAATGATGGTTTTGTGTTCCGTGCTAACAAGCTACGCATTCCTGCTAGCTCTGTTCGTCTTTTGTTGTTGCACGAGGCGCATGGAGGAGGATTAATGGGACACTTTGGCGTGAAGAAGACGGAGGACGTACTTGCTACACATTTCTTTTGGCCAAAGATGAGACGGGATGTTGAGCGTTTTGTTGCTCGTTGCACTACATGTCAAAAAGCTAAGTCACGACTCAATCCTCATGGTTTATATATGCCTTTGCCTGTGCCTATTGTTCCTTGGGAGGATATATCTATGGACTTTGTTTTAGGTTTACCTCGAACAAAGAAGGGGCGGGATAGCATATTTGTTGTCGTGGATAGATTCTCGAAAATGGCACAATTTATACCATGTCATAAAAGCGATGATGCTGTTAATGTTGCTGATTTGTTCTTTCGTGAAATTATTCGCTTGCATGGTGTGCCAAATACTATTGTTTCAGACCATGATACTAAATTTCTTAGCCACTTTTGGAGATGTTTATGGGCTAAGTTGGGGACGAAACTGCTTTTTAGTACTACTTGTCACCCCCAAACTAATGGACAAACTGAAGTAGTCAATAGAACATTGTCTACTCTGCTTAGGGCTGTTTTGAAAATAATAAGAAAATGTGGGAAGAATGTTTGCCTCATATTGAATTTGCTTATAATCGTTCGTTGCATTCTACTACTAAGATGTGCCCTTTTGAAATTGTGTATGGTTTCCTACCTCGTGCACCCATTGATTTGTTGCCTCTTCCACCTTCGGAGAAGGTTAATTTTGATGCTAAAGAACGTGCTGAATTGATTTTAAAAATGCATGAGTTAACTAAGGAAAACATTGAGCGTATGAATGCTAAATATAAACTTGCTGGAGATAAGGGTAGAAAACATGTTGTGTTTGCACCTGGAGATCTTGTTTGGTTACATTTGCGTAAGGATAGATTTCCTAATTTGCGCAAATCAAAGCTAATGCCACATGCTGATGGTCCTTTTAAGGTGTTAGAGAAAATAAATGATAATGCATATAAACTTGAGTTGCCTGCAGATTTTGGGGTTAGTCCCACTTTTAACATTGCAGATTTGAAGCCTTAATTGGGTGAGGAAGATGAGCTTCCGTCAAGGACGACTTCATTTCAAGAAGGGGAGGATGATGAGGACATCAATACCATTGTTACGCCCACAGCCCCTGCTGCTATACATACTGGACCAATTACTAGAGCTCGCGCACGCCAATTGAATTATCAGGTACTTTCGTTTCTTGGTAATGATTCTAATGTTCATGAGAATATGATGCTGCCTAAATTGGATACATTTGTTTTGCTTACAAATGAAGGGCCTAGCTTGGAGAAGGATGATCATTGGAGCAAGAACAAGCATGGAGTTGATGGCATGCGCAAGGGAGACAAGAACAGAGTTTCAAGTGATGATTTCAGGACTTTGAAGCCACCATAATGAGTGCATGAAGCCTTGGACGAAATATACAAGATGCCACTTCATAATTTTCGTCTAGAGGCTATTCTAGGTGCTGCGTCACCTTCTTCTTGGGCCAGGCCCATGTAATTTCGAAATACTCTAATATAGGCTGTTTTTAGAGTCCGTATGTGTGTGGAAACAAGAGTTAGGGTGGGTTTCGGACCCCTCCTCCAAGGGCCACGAAATTCCCCCCTCTTCCCCCATATATACAGCCCCTAGGGCATCGTTTAGACTTTGGGTTTTGTTTAGATCAAAAGTTCGCCATAGCTGCAACTTCGCGTACTTCGTTTGTGTTCAACGACCAGACCAAGGCGTCACAGAACCCCACCTTCATTAATAAAGCTTTCTTCTTATATTCGCAATATCCAGATTGCAATCTTAGTTTCTTGCTTGTTCTTCGTTTGCTCGCAGGAAACAGGCCCTCGTAGTCAGGTTGATCGTGTCTCCGGCGTGGTTAATAACCCTCGGAAGTTGGTTTAGCGATTGCTAAGGCGCGACGTCTCGCACGTTCGTAGTCGGATTGTCAAGGTCGACTCCCACAGAAACGATAGCCACCATCTCATCGAAACATTGGGACACCTTTGCCTCTATCATCCAATCTTAGAGCCGCCGTTCCCTCTCTTCCTTCCTTCCTAAGCTTTCGTCGTTGCCCGACATCGCTGCTTTGCCACCCCCCTTCCTCAACCCTCTAGACTTCTCGACCGCCATGGCACCCAAATCCGCCAAGGGCAAGGGGGTGGCTAAGGGCTCCGGGACCGTGGAGCCACCGGAGAGCGCGTTGTCGTCGGACCGGACGAAGTCCGCCTTCTTCTTCTCCTCGACGGTTGATGTTCATGAGCTCCTGGCCTCCTTCAAGCCCCTATGGGGAGTGAAGACGGGGGGAGAGAATTCGGGACACCCGGCGACGCGCGTCATTCCTGCCGCTTGCGCTGATCCTGCCCCAAGTCGGTACCCCTTCTTCGTTGATTACTTTTCTTGCGGGTTATGCCCCCCTTTCTCCGATTTCTTCTGCGACATTATGCACACCTTCGATTTTTGCCTCTTGGATTTTACTCCGAATGCGGTGGCGTGCATGTCTTTCTTTGCGCATCTCTGTGAGGGCTTCGCCGGGGTGCATCCCAACACGACGCTCTTCCGCCATTATTTCTATCCTCGAATCCAGACGGAAGGTGCCGTCTCTGGTGCGTCACCTGGATCCCAAGATCCAACGAGGCGTACCCGGACGGTGCCGTGAAGGAGAGGTGGGAGGAACTGCGTGACCGTTTGATGTAGGGTAGAACCCTAGACGGCCGATCTTTCACGAAAGGAGCGAGATCCCTCGAAGAACACGACGAACACGGGGAAGAACGAGGGGAAAACACGAGAGAAGCACTCAACCAACAAGAAATAGATCACACATATGCTAGATCGATGAACACAAAGAGATACACGATGATCCAAGGTCAACAAAGGACGATACAAAGTAACCGGTTCTTCTCCGTGAGGAGGTCTTGATGGGGGTCTTCTCCGTGAGGAGGTCTTGAATCCACGAGGATCTTCTCCGAGGAGGGGCTGCGGTCACTCTCGAAGAGATGATCCGGATGGATGAGCGAAGCTCTATCTCACATATGAGCTAAATCAACGCTAACCTCAGCTCGAATGAGGTTGGGGAGTATCTATAGTCTCAATCCACGAAAGGGTAAGTGAAAGTGGGGATACATGGGCCCTAGGCCCGCTCTCTGCGCGCAGGCAGGACGGTAGTACCGGCCAGAGGGCGGTAGTACCGCGGTCAGCGGTAGTACCGCTTAGGTTGAGCGGTAGTACCGCTCGTGATGCAGTTTTTTAGTACCGGGCGCATGGCGGTAGTACTGCTCGTCAGCGGAAGTGGCGCGGTAGTGGGGAGCGGTAGTACCGCGGGAGGGAGCGGTAGTACCGCTGTAGGGAGTGGTAGTACCGCTGGTTCTGGAGCGGCCGGATTCTCTTCCATCTCTTGACGTCCATCTTCCTCTTCGGGTTCTCCTTGCTCCACAGCGTCTCCATGGCTTACTCCTCGGTACCTGAGTACGCACAACATCTCCGTTTGAGGTAGTAACCATGTCTCATGTGTATCGAAGTGGAATTATGAGAGGAGAGATGTCACCTCGGTTTCGAGAGCTCTTGCACGTGCTCGAGTCATGGGTCCTTTAGGCACTTGGTGAGACGATGGTAGGTCCATGGGGATGACCTTGGGATGCTCCGCATCATCTCCCCTCCCTTGGGAAAGATCCGACCTCGGATCGAAATCCTCATCACCATGGTACGGGGAGAGATCTTTGATGTTGAAGATGTCGCTCACGGAGTACTTGTCGCGTGGGATGTCGATCTTGTAAGCGTTGTTGTTGTAGCGTGCAAGCACCTTGAAAGGTCCGTCCGCTCGAGGTAGTAGCTTGGACTTGTGTTCATTGGGGAAGCGATCCTTGCGAAGGTGTAGCCACACAAGATCTCCAACATGAAACATCATGGGTTGCTTGTTGACGTTGAGCTTGGTCGCGAGTCGTTGTACTTGGCGCTCGATGGTGTTCCTTGTATCTTCATGCATCTTCTTGAGGAAGTTGACTCGGGCACTCGCGTCCATGTTTGTGCGCTCTTGAAGCAGTAGAGGTAGAATGTCCAATGGGGACAATGGGTTGAAGCCATAGACGACCTCGAAGGGGGACTTGCCGGTAGTCGAATGTCTTGCTCGGTTGTAGGCGTACTCGGCGATTGGTAGGCACTCTTCCCACTCCTTGATGTTCTTCTTTATCAACACGCGTAGTAGGGTGGAGAGCGTACGGTTGGTCACCTCCGTTTGGCCGTCGGTTTGCTCGTCAGGAAAAACATCTTGGAATTCCTGCAATAGAGAAGATAACACCAAAGGTAGATCGTGAGAGTTGTTAGTTTTTGTGACCTCGTCCTTGCACAATAGGACATAGTGTAGGACACTCGATGGGTTCTCACACACTTCTCTCATCTCACGTTTGGTGGCAAAGAGAACTAAGTTTTTCTTGTCGCTCATCGTGGAGGCACTCAATTTGGGCTTGTGGCGCTCACTCTCTTTTTGGTGGTTTGCTCTCTCACTATTTTCTCCACGATGGATGGCTTGCTTGTCGGCGAGTACTTGGCTTGGAGACATAGGACGTAGCACGAATTCTTTCCCTTTCATCTTGAAGCTATAGTGATTTGTACGCCCATTGTGAATGACACCTCGGTCAAATTGCCATGGTCGTCCAAGGAGGAGGTGGCAAACGGTCATTGGGAGGACATCACATTCCAATGTGTCTTCATAGGCGCCGATCTTGAAAGAGACTTGTACTCTATGCTCGACTTGTATGGTGCCAGTGTCGCTTAGCCATTGGACCTTGTAGGGGTGAGGGTGCTTCATCTTGACCAATTGGAGCTTGGAGCAAAGTTCTTCACTTGCTAAGTTGTGGCAAATACCTCCATCGATGATGACCTTGACGGAACGTCCATTGATGCCGGCCTTTGTGTGGAAAATATGGCATTGTTGATCTTCGTCTTGTTGATGTTGAAGATTCAAGACCTTGGAGACAACAAGAGCGGGACTTGAATCTTCATCGCAAAAGACTTGGTCATCTTCATCTTCATTGTTCACTTGTCGGTGCATGGCCACTTGCTCAAGAGCTTCCATTTCGCCTTCACTCATGGAGTCATAGGTTCCGTCGTCGTTGAGGATCATGGTGCGCTTGCTTGTGCACTCGAAGGACTTGTGGCCTCGGCCGCCGCATGTGAAGCATTTGATAGAACTTGTCTTGACGGTCTCATCGGTTGGAGTAGATGATGATGAAGCTTTCTTGAAGTTGCTTGTAGTAGAAGGACGACTTGAGCTTGTTGAAGCTTTCTTGTAACTTGACTTGTCGCCGTTGCTTGTAGAAGGCTTTGTAGATGTAGAAGGTGTTGGAGTTGTCGAAGCTTGATTGTTGGCGAGACCATAGGACTTGGATGAGAACTTGGCGTACTTGAAGTCTTCTTGTACTTGCCGTTCCGCTTTGGTAGCTTGGTGCACTAACTCGACGAGGTTCGAGTAAGGTTGGAAATCGGCAATCTTCTTGATAGGATGATTGAGTCCATTCAAGAACCGTGCCATAGTTTGCTCATCATCTTCCTTGACGTTGGCTCGTATCATAGCAATCTCCATTTCCTTGTAGTACTCTTCAACGCTCTTGGTTCCTTGCTTGAGTTGTTGAAGTTTCTTGAAGAGGTCGCGGTTGTAGTAGTTTGGCACGAACCGTGCTCTCATGACATCCTTCATTTGTCTCCAAGTGGTGATGGGTGGTTCACCTCTTGCCGCTCGGCGCTCAATGACTTGTTCCCACGAAATGAGGACGTAGTCTTGGAATTCGAGGGATGCCATTGCGGTCTTCTTCTCTTCTTCGTAGTTGTGCAAGCGGAAGATTTTGTCAACCTTCAATGCCCATGAGATGTACTCTTCGGGGTCGTTGCTTCCATTGAACTTGGACATGGTGAACTTTAGCTTGCCATATCGTTGCTCTTCATTGTGTTGGGGATGATGACGTCCATGTCGTTGAGGATTGACATTGTCATGGCGCTCTTGGCGAAGTTGGTTCACTTCCTCATGTTGCTCTTGGCGATGATTGGGTCCATTGTCTTCTTGCTCTCGATGGACTTGACGTTCTTGTCGCGCTTGAGGATGAGCTTGTCTATCTTGACGAGGAACTTGGCGATGCACGTGGCCTTGGTAAAGTCGTTCTTGAGCTTCATCACGAAGTGCTTCTTGTTGGAGACGAGCTTGTCGGCCTCGATCGGCTACGGCACGACTTGAATCACGAAGTGCACGTTGCGCCTCAAGTGCTTGAGCTTCACGTAGTCGTTGTTCTTGACGTTCCGCCTCGGCGTCTCGTGCATCTTGCTGTTGTCGCGCACGCTCCTCTTGTTCTTGTTGTCGTAGACGTTGCCGTTCTTGTGCTTGAGCAAAAGCGGCTTGGTTTTGGCGATGTCGATGCTCTTGAGAGTCGGTGTTGTGTAGAGGATTGCGATTTGCTTGACGATCTTGACGCACGGCACGACGAAGAGTGTTCGATGTCGGTGTACTTGAACCAGAGATGGTGTCGTCGGAGTGTCGACTTGAGCGACCCCTTCTTGACGAAGTGGACGGAGTAGAACGAAGTAACAAAGCTCGAATCTCGTCCATTCTTGCGTCGTTCTCAACCTTATGCTCGTCGAGCTTGTTGTCGAAGTAGTCCCTTGTACGATTCTCGGATTGTCGTAGGTCGGTGGCGAGATTGTCGATGCGGTCGCCCAAAGAAAGTTGTTCTTGATGCAAAGCCCGTTGTGCACCAAATAGTTGATTCTTGGTGACGAAGGAAGACATGTCGTCGTCTTGCTCCATTAAGAGTGGATTGGTAGAAATACTTGGCCTATCCATCATTCCAAACAAAGATATGTGAGAGGGAGAAAGGAAAGAACCAATATCCAATGTACCTTGACCAATGTTGACAATGGATCAAAGATGACTCCAATGTGTAGCAATGAAATAGCACAATTGGTACCAATTCTTGTCGGTTCTCACACCTACACAAGTAAAAGCTTATGTTGGAGCTCGGTTAGGATGGTGGCACAAAATTTTGATGCAATTGTAAGTGAGATTCAATAATGTTGGAAAAGATTCACAAATTTGCAAATGCAACAAGTAGACCAATAGCAAGATATGGTACACGGAAACACACACGCAAATAGATAGGATGGGGTTATGCAACCAAGGATGAGCCAAAATGTGGAATTCACCAAGATGCTCTTGTTGCACAACACTAGAGAGACGCTAGCACGATTGCACAATAGGCGGATACGAACTTGTGCACAACCTACCAAGCAAAGATGCAACGACTTCTATCCCAAGTATGCTATATGTATGATGTTCCTATGCTTGGATCCAAGATGATCGAGTATGACAATCTTAATGTTGGATGATGCTATGGTTCTTGTTTATGAGCTCTTTGCTTATCTTTCCTCTTTTGCTTAAAAGGTTGTTTGGCTCTTTGATGTTTGAGCTCTTTTCTCATGCAATGCTTCACGAACCAAGATAGCAATTGTGTATGCGACAACAACTTTGTGACACAAGTGATGATGCCGAGATATGCAACACGATGATAATGGGAAGTAATGAACACTAATGTGCACAAGTCACGTTGCCGGCAATACTCAATGGCTAGTCTCGATGGGTAAGTGACGCAAAAGTAAGGCCATGTGGTTATCAATGCAATAGCAAGAGAGTATGACGATATCATGATACCAAGATGATATCCAAGGTGAAGGTGATACCAAATGGAAGTAGCCGTTCATAGTAGTCCTTGGCGAAGATGAGCGGTGGTGATGTTGATGTTGAACCGTACCTAGATAGCCGAAACACAAAAGGATACGGAAACCACAACTCAAATTCTCAAAGCAAAGGTCAAATGGTGGTAACGGAAAGCGTTGGTGGTTGCGGAAGTCGGTGGTGGTTATGCGGAGGAGGAGGTGGTAACCCTAGGCAAAGATGCCAAAGTTCGAAAATTTTGGTGGAGTCAAATGTTGGTGAAACCTATCTAGGTGGATAGAGGATGTCAATAGCTACTCAACGAGCTAAAGAATGCGAAAATCGGACTCCGGATGTGGAAGTTATGGACAAAACGGTGAAACTCGAAGGGCTGAAACTGTCAGGGGCGGTAGTACCGCGTGGCAATTTTTTTTGTTCCGCGCCAGGCACGGTAGTACCGCTCCGATGGGACGGTAGTACCGCTCCGGACTTTTTTTGTACCGCTCGCGGGGCGGTAGTACCGCGCCGGACTTTTTTTTGTACCGCGCAAGTTACGGTAGTACCGCTCTGACGTGTGGTAGTACCGCTCGGGTCGGGAATTTTCGTAGATCGAAACGGGAGGCGAATTTTGGGCGGAAATGGATGATTTCGAGGTCAAAATTGGAGAGATTTCGTGGATGGAAAGTGGGGAAACTTGGGGAGATGCTAGATCCACTCGAAAGCAAACAAATCCATGGATCAAATCCAACAAAACTTCATCACACCAACAAATCACAAAAAAATTTGGGGCTATTTTTGGTGGGGATTTTCGAATTAGGACGAAAAACAACAAAATCAAGCTAGAAAACAAAGAGAGGGGGCTCCAAAATCGTGATCAACCTAAGCTCTGATCCAAGATGATGTAGGGTAGAACCCTAGACGGCCGATCTTTCACGAAAGGAGCGAGATCCCTCGAAGAACACGACGAACACGGGGAAGAACGAGGGGAAAACACGAGAGAAACACTCAACCAACAAGAAATAGATCACACATATGCTAGATCGATGAACACAAAGAGATGCACGATGATCCAAGGTCAACAAAGGACGATACAAAGTAACCGGTTCTTCTCCGTGAGGAGGTCTTGATGGGGGTCTTCTCCGTGAGGAGGTCTTGAATCCACGAGGATCTTCTCCGAGGAGGGGCCGCGGTCACTCTCGAAGAGATGATCCGGATGGATGAGCGAAGCTCTATCTCACATATGAGCTAAATCAACGCTAACCTCAGCTCGAATGAGGTGGGGGAGTATCTATAGTCTCAATCCACGAAAGGGTAAGTGAAAGTGGTGATACATGGGCCCTAGGCCCGCTCTCTGCGCGCAGGCAGGACGGTAGTACCGGCCAGAGGGCGGTAGTACCGCGGTTAGCGGTAGTACCGCTTAGGTTGAGCGGTAGTACCGCTCGTGATGTAGTTTTTTAGTACCGGGCGCATGGCGGTAGTACTGCTCGTCAGCGGAAGTGGCGCGGCAGTGGGGAGCGGTAGTACCGCGGGAGGGAGCGGTAGTACCGCTGTAGGGAGCGGTAGTACATCTGGTTCTGGAGCGGCCGGATTCTCTTCCATCTCTTGACGTCCATCTTCCTCTTTGGGTTCTCCTTGCTCCACAGCGTCTCCATGGCTTACTCCTCAGTACCTGAGTACGCACAACGTCTCCGTTTGAGGTAGTAACCATGTCTCATGTGTATCGAAGTGGAATTGTGAGAAGAGAGATGTCACCTCGGTTTCGAGAGCTCTTGCACGTGCTCGAGTCATGGGTCCTTTAGGCACTTGGTGAGACGATGGTAGGTCCATGGGGATGACCTTGGGATGCTCCGCATCACCGGTGGTGCTGGATTGAGGACGAAGACCCGCCGGAATTTTGCAAGGTCCATCGAGTGCCGCCGGTCCGCGGCAGCGATCGGGGTAATGTCGACGCCGCCGACGGGAGGCTTACTGTCGCCACCACCAGGATTCTTCAGCTGACCCGGGCTGGGCTCACCCTTGAGATGATCGGGGCGGACTTCATTCGCCTGCCGGATTGCCCCGTTGCACAATAAGGGGAGGCCAGCCTAGCTTTTTACGAATCCGGCTGACATTATGCGGCTCTGCCCTGGCCTCGACCACAACTTCACGTGATGGCGCATGCCCACTTCTGCCAGCGGCTCTTTCAGCTGGATGTGGGTCGCGACGGCGAGGTCGAGCTGACCGGCAAGGCCGCAAGGGTTGCCGTAAAGGCCGGCAAGGCCGTCAATGGGACGTTCTTCAAGTTGCCAGCAGGGGTGGTCCCGTTGTGCAATAATTCACGTCGGTCCGAGATCATCGCCATGATGCCGGACTGCAACGCGCGCGGCCCCGTCCCGAGCTGGAGGGAGCCGACAGACGCAGATGTGCAACAATTCTTCGACACCTTGATTGAGGTGTACGTCAATGCTGACGCCGAGCGGTGGCTTGTCATGGACACCACCCAGGCAGAGCTAGACTACATCGCCACCAAGGCGAGGGAGGCACAGCTCGCCATGGAGGCCGGCAGCGCCGGGGGCGTGGAGGACAAGGCCGCAACGGCTACGGAGGAGGAGCGGTTCACCCTGTGGGCGGCGGCCACCGAGTAGGCCAGCAGCACTGACATCGGAGTTCCGCTTGTCGAGGACGCGGCCGACGAGTCGTCGGAGGAGGAGGGCATGGTGGCGGGCTCGACGCAAGCCAGGGGAAGAGGTCGAGTCTTGCTGCGGTCTGGCTCCGGCGAGCCGGTCCGGCCCGGCAGGGCTATGCGGCCTCAATTGACCCTGGAGGGGTCCGGGCGTCACACGAGGGCCTCGCCAGCGAAGAGGCTGACGAAGGCCGCTGAGAAGAAGAAGGCGACAGCCCCTTCCTCATCTGGGCACGCACAAACCCCGCCGCCTTCTTCGCCTCCTCCGGCAGGCGTCGACTCGGATGATGATGTGGAGCTCCCTTTTGATCTCGGGCCTCTCAACCCGGAGAGGAAAAGGAAACTGGTGGAAGAGGAGGAGACGGATGACGAGTAAGTACTTTGTTCCTTACTGTCATTTCCATTTCCCTGAATTGGGTCGCTTGTCTTGATCCATTTTTGCTTTTGCAGGGAGGCAGAGACATTGGCCCAGAGGGTGAAGAGGGCGAGGACCTCGGCGAGCAGCCAGTCCCCGGCTGGGGCTTCAAAGACACCACTGGTAGTGCTGAGCAGCCCGGACAGCAGACCCGGTGCAGCCCCCAACGTAAATTCGTCACCCTCTTCTTACTCGACATGTGGTAGGCGCTCGATGCTATGACGCTGACCTTGCCGGGTTTGTAGGAGGGGAGCGGCAGCAGGAGGAGCCACAGCGGGCTACTCCTAACACACCACCCCCATCGACTACGCCGCCGCGGGGGGCGTCCCCAGCAAGGGCATCAGGCACGGAGCCCACACCCATGGAGGAGAGGGGAACTTGGGCGCTGGTGGCTCTGCCATGGCGCCAAATTCTGGTGGAGAGGGGACTCCTGCTTCACAGCCTGGCACTGGTGAGTCGCCTGTCCTTCGTCTCTGTTTTTCCCTTATTCTTTTCTTGGCTTCATTGCTCCCGTTGCTTCCCAGGCCCTCCTTCAACAGACATGGAGGACGTGGACACTGTTGTCGGAGATATTGCCGAAGAGGCCGCGGCTGAGGCCAACAGAATTGCTGCCGAGGAGGCCGCCAAGGATGCTAACGAGGCCGCCGCTGATGAGGCCGCCAAGCGTGCTGCCAAGGATGCCGCTGCGGGGGCCGCCAAGGCTACCGGGGAGGCTTCCGCCGAGGGCGCCAGAGGTGGTCCTGCCGGGGAGGCCGGCAAGGCCTCCATCGAGGAAGAGGTGATGGATGATCAGCCTCCCTCCTCCTCAACCTCGGGCCCCGACAGATACCTGAAGGTGGGCGATGATCTTTTTGTCCACCTCCCAGGGGCGTCAAGCCGAGCGACCATCGAAGGGGAAGTTTTTGATGGCGAGGTGCTTGCCGCCACCGAGCTCGAGGTGGTCGACGCGTCGGGCGTTGGTGACGATGGTTCTTCGGTAGAGCAGCTTTTCCGTTCCATCGGGGCCAATTTCCGGAAGCTCCAAGTGCTCTACCGTGCCCGCCTGGACAAGGTCAAGTCCAGGATGGCAACGGTGGACAACGCGGAGGTGGACTTCAAGACGCGTGTTGCCGAGACGCAGGCCTGGTTCCACCAGACTCGCGAGGAGCAGAGGGCCTTTCAGGAGAAATTGGCCCAGCACGATGTGGAGCTCACCATGAAGATGGCCGACATCGAGAAGGCCCAGGAGAAGGCGGCGAACTTGGCTGCCGCGACCGAAGCCGCCCGGAACCAGCATCAAGCCGCCTTGGACTCCCAGGAGGAGGACCTCTCCGCGCGTGAGGCGAAGCTTGCCGCAACGCTCCGCGGCAAGGAGGAGGAGCTCGAGGCCCTTGTCGCGCGACGGACTCGCGAGCTGGAGCAAAGGCACAAAGAGGCACTCGATGCCCAAGCCCTGGCCCATGCCGGCAAGGTGAAGGGGCTGGAAGCAGAGCGGGACGAGTTGAAGGAGCAGGCCCTCAAGCTGTCCAGCGAGAAGAGCACGCTCAACCGCGTCTTGGTAGAGGTGCAAGGAGCGGTCGTCAGCAGGACTGGGGAGCACTCCGAGGCCATAACTCCATCAGAGACCTCAAGCTGAAGCTGGAGGATCTCGAGAAGCTATTGTCGGAGAGCAGGGCTCGGGAGGAGACCTTGACTAGGAGCCCGGAGGAGGAGAAGCAGCTGCGGGCAAATGAGGCCGCCTCCCATCAGGAATATGTGGCAGGCGAGAACAGGTGGATCAGCCATCTGGAGGTCGTCGCCAGCAGGGTCACCTCGCAATTGTCCACCATGGGGATGCCAAACGTGAGGTATGCCCCTGAGCGCAGCGGGACCGTCAACGCCAAGCTGACCCAGTTCTTCGAGGGCGTCCTTGGAGCCTTGGCCTATCTTCACTCCAACAGGACGGCCACACTGGCCGAGGAGGCCCGGCGACTTTGCCGGAGGGTCGTGACCAAGGTCCTCACCAAGGTGGCGCACTAGAATCCCGACCTTGACTTCGCGGCCGCGATGAAGAGCTTGTCGGATGGTGTTGACCTCACGGTGCTCAAGGAGCGCATCAAGCCCATCACCGACTGCATCGACGAAATCAAGAGGGTGGAAGGCCAGCGCCGGGACTAGGCGTCTCGTTCTTCTTCGCCGCTGCGGGTTCCCGACCAAGACAAATTTTATCTTTAGTTAGAACCGCAGCTATGATGTGATGTAATATAACTCTGAAGTATTCTTAAGTTTCATGCATGTTATTTCCCCGTTCAACTCCTCTTTGTATGGGTGCCCTACGCCGATTGGGTAGGCTCGCCAGCGCGAAAGCCCCTAGCGGCGTTTTGGGGATGGATCCCCATGGCCTGCCGGGTACGCGTGCTGCTGGACGAGCCACCTTTCCTTCTGAACGCGGCCGTTTGAACTGTCGAGCTTGACTCGAGTCAGAATCGAGGGCGTTGTCGATCGCGGAAGGTTACTCTGCCATTCTCGACGCAGCCACTTGAGCTGTTGAGCGGACTCGAAACAGGGCAAGGGCGTTGCCGATTGTGGGAGAGCCCCCTGGCGTGCAGGTTCCTCATACAAAGGCGTGACATCTCCGGGGGGATAACCTCAAATAAGAAAGGTAGCACAAATAAGGGTTCAGTGCAACTTAGCTTCTGTTTGCGATCTGATGAGGACATCAATACCATTGTTACATCCACAGCCCCTGCTGCTATACATACTGGACCAATTACTAGAGCTCGCGCACGCCAATTAAATTACCAGGTACTTTCGTTTCTTGGTAATGATTCTAATGTTTCATGAGAATATGATACTGCCTAAATTGGATACATTTGTTTTGCTTACAAATGAAGGGCCTAACTTGGAGAAGGATGAACATTGGAGCAAGAACACGCATGGAGTTGATGGCATGCGCAAGGGGATCAAGAACGGAGTTACAAGTGATGATTTCAGGACTTTGAAGCCACCATAAGGAGTGAATGAAGCCTTGGACGAAATATACAAGATGCCACTTCATAATATTCGTCCATAGGCTATTCTAGGTGCTGCATCACCTTATTTTTGGGCCAGGCCCATGTAATTTCGAAATACTTAAGTATAGGCTATTTTTAGAGTCCGTATGTGTGGGGAAACAAGAGTTAGGGTTGGTTTCGGACACCACCATCAGGGGCCACGAAATTTCCTCCTCTTCCTCCATATATACAGCCCTTAGGGCGTCGTTTAGACTTTGGGTTTTGTTTAGATCAAAAGTTTGCCATAGCAGCAACTTGGCGTACTTCGTTTGTGTTCAACGACCAGACCAAGGCGTCATAGAACCCCACCTTCATTAATAAAGCTTTCCTCTTTTATTCGCAATATCCAGATTGCAATCTTAGTTTCTTGCTTGTTCTTCGTTTGCCTGCAGGAAACAGACCCTCGTGGTCAGGTTGATCGTGCTTCGGCATGGTCAATAACCCTCGGAAGTTGGTTTAGCGATTGCTAAGGCGCGACGTCTCACACGTTCGTAGTCGGATCGTCAAGGTCGACTCCCACAGAAACGATAGCCACTATCTCATCGAAACATCGGGACACCTTCGCCTCTATTAAGTGGTATCAGATTACCAGGTTGCTCGGTGAGATTTTACAGTTTTTTGTAGTTTAGATCGAGTCTGTTCTTCATACCTATAGTCCACGAAAAAGCCAAAAAAACAAAAATTAGGGTTAGTTCATCCCATCCGAACCAATCTGAGCCTTTGCATAATCTTTTCTGTATTTGCTTTGTTGAATTTGCGGTTGCATCGTCGTGTCAAGTTGCTGGTCTTAGCGTCTAGTCCTTTAGAGTTTCGAGTTCTGTTCACAGGTTGTCACGTCGTCGCTGCCATATATCACCATCGCATCATCATCATCGCTGCTGCCATATACCACCACCGCACCAACTTCATCACCGTTGCCATATACCACCACCACATATTCACCGCCAATCCGAGTCCATATACGCCACCACATACCCGCCGCCATCACGCCAATCCGAGTCCACCGGCAACATATATCTGCCGCCAGTCCGAGTTCCACCAGATTCATCTCCGCCACCAGCCCGAGTTCCACCACATTCATCTCCCCCACCAGTCCTATTCCAAGTCCAGTATTTTGTTACTCTGTTTTGGATTTCCAGATCACGCCATACTCCGAGTCGTGACAAAGAAGGACTCCCCAACTTTCGTGCTACCCGCAGAAGAAAAATAGTTCCAAACTCAAAAAAAAACTAAGTCTGGAAAATTCTGGCTAGGCAGTTTTTAGGACATTTGTAGACTTTTTCGAAAAAAATTTGTTGCGGAGCAAAAAAAAAGAGGAAAAAATAGTGCAAAAAAAGTGAAAAAAAAGAAAAAAAATTCAGATTGTGCTCCTCCCTTGGTCACGTGCAGCGCCGTGATTTTGTTAGTGTTCTAGGCTCGCGTCTCTAGTACGGTCTAGCCTAGGACCAGCACAGTACCGTCGTTGAGCGTTTTTTCAACTTTGCATCTCTGAATTGATTATTGCTGACCCTTTTTGCTACCATATTATAAGCCTTCCTAGCTCCACTTACATCTACGTCGTGCGTTTGACTCTCCCTGGTAATCGCTCTATCCAAGCTTTGAGAGTTTTGACTACATTGGTTGCCGATCACCGCCTGCTGCTGGGTAAGAACTGGTAAGAATTTGAGATTTGCTTAAAGGATTTGTGACACCCACCACCACCACCACTTGTTAGTAGTCTATAGGATCATATTCTTGTGTTTTTCTATTGCTGCTAACCATGCCAGGATCACAACCCGACGAGATTGATTGGGAGAATTTAACAAACAAGGAGCTTCATGATAAGTTTCAGAAAATGATGAATGAACAGGTGCAAGATGTGCTGAACAATTTTGAAGAGGCCATGGAGAAGATCACTGGCCTGGAGAAGACGTTCGAAACAAAGCTCGATAATAGGTTTAATGAATTGCTCGCGCGTCTTCCACCACCACCACCGGCTGCACCTAACGCACCTCTACCACAACAACAACAACAACAACAACAACAACAACAACGACGACTACCTCCACATCGCGAAACAGCCCTCCGCCGAGCAACCCGTGTTCCTCTTGCGCTTGGCCAACCTGTTGGTGCTGCTGTTGATACTTCTGTGGCTCCTGCTGCTGATGCGGAGGAGGATGATTATGTGGGAGATTACGAGGATGAGGTTGATCAACATCAGAACTACTTGCAACCACCAGCACCACAACCACCAGCACCACAACCACCAGGTCGTCCACATGCAAATAATGGCAATGTTAGGGCTCCCCCTCAGGTACGAGATCATGACCATCTCCCTAAACTGAAATTGAATATCCCACCATTTTAGGGTAGATATGTTCCTGATATATATATTACTTGGGAGTTAGAAACTGAACAACGATTTACATGTTTACAATATCCTGAGAAGAGACATGTTCTTGCTGCTGTTTGTGCTTTCACTAGCTTTGCATGTGTTTGGTGGTCTGAATATTGTAGATTATATCCTGTTCCGGCTACTTGGGCTGCTTTGAAAACTGCTATGCGTACTCGTTGGGTTCCGCCATATTATCAACGTGAATTACTTCAAAAATTGCAGCGCTTAAGACAAGGAAAAAATTCTGTAGAAGAATATTATCAGGAATTACAAACTGGATTGATTCGATGTGGTATTGTTGAGGAGAATGAAGCTATGCTTGCACGTTTTCTGGGTGGATTAAATAGAGAGATTCAGACCATTCTAGACTATAAGGATTATAATAATATCACTCGTTTATTCCATCTTGCTTGTAAAGCTGAACGTGAAGTGCAGGATCGACAGGCATTGGCGCGAACTAACTTTTCTGCAGGTCGACCTTCATCGTGGACACCACGTGCATCATCTACTTCCACACGTTCTGCTACACCGGCACCGCTGTCAGCTGCCACCTCCAACCGTGATACAAGAAAGCAGGCACAACCACCACTATCTGCCAAGAGCACACCTGCTGGGCCTGCGAAGAGCTCTGCTTCTTCCATGGCGTCTACAGGGCGCACAAGTGATATTATTTGTCGTCGTTGTAAGGGAAGAGGACATTTTGCACGCGAATGCACATCTCAGCGTGTGATGATTGCTACTGAGGATGGTGGGTATGAGTCCGCTAGTGACTATGATGAGGAGACTTTGGCTCTTCTTACACATGAAGAACACGGTGGAGATGATTCTGATCATGAGACGCAATACATGGCTGCTAAAGATGCTGACAGGTATGAATGTTTAGTTGCTCAACGTGTTTTGAGTGTGCAGGTCACGCAAGCTGAGCAAAGTCAGAGGCATAATTTGTTCCATACAAATGGAGTTGTGAAGGAACGTTCTGTTCGCGTCATCATAGATGGAGGGAGCTGCAACAACTTGGCTAGCATGGAGATGGTGGAGAAGCTATCCCTCACCACAACACCACATCCACATCCTTACTACATCCAATGGTTCAACAACGGCGGTAAGGTTAAGGTAACACGTACTGTTCGTGTGCATTTTAGTATCTCTACATATGCTGATTATGTTGATTGTGATGTGGTACCTATGCAAGCATGTTCCTTATTACTTGGTAGACCATGGCAATTTGATAAAAATTCTGTACACCATGGTAGAAACAATCAGTATACTCTCGTTCATAAGGACAAAAATATTACTTTGCTTCCTATGAATCCTGATTCCATTTTGAAAGATGATATTAATCGAGCTAATAAAGCAAAACAGGAGCAAATTAAGAGTGAAAATCAGATTGTCGCAAAAGAATTTGAGCAACAAATGAAGCCTAATAATAAACCATCTAGTGTTGCTTCTGAAATTAAATTGAAAAGTGCATGTTTATATGCCACCAACTCTGATATTGATGATCTAGATGTTAGCAAATCTGTTTGCTATGCTTTTGTGTGCAAAGAGGCATTATTTTCATTCGAGGACGTGCCTTCCTCTTTGCCTCCTGCTGTTACTAACATTTTGCAGGAGTTCGCTGACGTCTTTCCACAAGACGTGCCACCGGGATTACCACCTATTCGAGGGATTGAGCATCAAATTGACTTAATTCCCGGTGCATCATTACCCAACCGCGCACCATACCGTACCAATCCAGAGGAGACGAAGGAGATTATGCGTCAAGTACAAGAGCTACTCGACAAAGGTTATATACGCGAATCCCTTAGTCCTTGTGCTGTTCCTATTATTCTAGTGCCGAAAAAGGATGGTACCTCGCGTATGTGTGTTGATTGTAGAGGCATTAATAATATCACTATTCGTTATCGTCATCCTATTCCTAGGATAGATGATATACTTGATGAATTGAGTGGCTCTACAATATTCTCCAAAGTTGATTTGCGTAGTGGATACCATCAAATTCGTATGAAATTGGGAGATGAATGGAAAACAGCATTTAAAACTAAGTTTTGTTTATATGAGTGGTTAGTCATGCCTTTTCGGTTAACTAATGCACCTAGTACTTTCATGAGATTAATGAACGAAGTTTTACGTGCTTTCATTGGACGATTTGTGGTAGTCTATTTTGATGATATACTGATTTATAGCAAATCTTTGGAAGAACATTTGGAACATTTACGTGCTGTTTTTAATGCTCTACGTGATGCACGTTTGTTTGGCAACCTTGGGAAGTGCACCTTTTGCACCAACCGAGTGTCTTTTCTTGGCTATGTTGTTACTCCTCAGGGAATTGAAGTTGATAAAGCCAAGATTGAAGCTATTGAGAGTTGGCCGCAGCCCAAAACGGTCACACAAGTGAGGAGTTTCCTTGGCCTCGCTGGTTTCTATAGGCGTTTTGTGAGAGATTTCAGCACCATTGCTGCACCTCTCAACGAGCTTACAAAGAAGGATGTGCCTTTTGTTTGGGGTACCGCACAGGAAGAATCCTTCACGGTATTGAAAGATAAGTTGACACATGCTCCTTTACTCCAACTTCCTGATTTTAATAAGACTTTTGAGCTTGAATGTGATGCTAGTGGAATTGGATTAGGAGGTGTGTTATTACAAGATGGCAAACCTGTTGCATACTTTTCTGAAAAATTGAGTGGGCCTAGTCTGAACTATTCTACTTATGATAAAGAATTATAAGCTCTAGTTCGGACTTTAGAAACATGGCAACATTATTTATGGCCCAAAGAATTTGTTATACATTCTGATCATGAATCTTTGAAACACATTAAAAGTCAAGCTAAACTGAACCGTGGACATGCTAAATGGGTTGAATTCATTGAGACTTTCCCTTATGTCATTAAACACAAGAAGGGTAAAGAAAATGTTATTGCTGATGCATTGTCTCGTCGTTATACTATGCTTTCACAACTTGATTTTAAAATATTTGGTTTGGAGACCATCAAAGATCAATATGTGCATGATGCTGAACTTAACGATGTATTGCAGAATTGTAAAGAAGGTAGATCATGGAACAAGTTCGTCGTTAGCGATGGATTTGTGTTTCGTGCTAACAAGCTATGCATTCCAGCTAGCTCCGTTCGTCTTTTGTTGTTGCAGGAGGCGCATGGGGGAGGACTAATGGGACACTTTGGCGTGAAGAAGACGGAGTATATACTTGCTACACATTTCTTTTGGCCAAAGATGAGACGGGATGTTGAGCGTTTTGTTGCTCGCTGCACTACATGTCAAAAAGCTAAGTCACGACTCAATCCTCATGGTTTATATATACCTTTGCCTGTACCTAGTGTTCCTTGGGAGGATATATCTATGGACTTTGTTTTAGGTTTACCTCGAACAAAGAAGGGGAGGGATAGCATATTTGTTGTCGTGGATAGATTCTCGAAAATGGCACACTTTATTCCATGTCATAAAAGCGATGATGTTGTTAATGTTGCTGATTTATTCTTTCGTGAAATTATTCGCTTGCATGGTGTGCCAAATACTATTGTTTCCGATCGTGATACTAAATTTCTTAGCCACTTTTGGAGATGTTTATGGGCTAAGTTGGGGACTAAACTGCTTTTTAGTACTACTTGTCACCCCCAAACTGATGGACAAACTGAAGTAGTCAATAGAACTTTGTCTACTATGCTTAGGGCTGTTTTGAAGAATAATAAGAAAATGTGGGAAGAATGCTTGCCTCATATTGAATTTGCTTATAACCGTTCGTTGCATTCTACTACTAAGATGTGCCCTTTTGAAATTGTGTATGGTTTCCTACCTCGTGCACCTATTGATTTGTTGCCTCTTCCATCTTCGGAGAAGGTTAATTTTGATGCTAAAGAACGTTCTGAATTGATTTTAAAAATGCATGAGTTAACTAAGGAAAACATTGAGCGTATGAATGCTAAATATAAACTTGCTGGAGATAAGGGTAGAAAACATGTTGTCTTTGCACCGGGTGATCTTGTTTGGTTACATTTGCGTAAGGATAGGTTTCCTAATTTGCGCAAATCAAAGCTAATGCCACGTGCTGATGGTCCATTTAAGGTGTTAGAGAAAATAAATGATAATGCATATAAACTTGAGCTGCCTGCAGATTTTAGGGTTAGTCCAACTATTAACATTGCAGATTTGAAGCCTTATTTGGGTGAGGAAGATGAGCTTCCGTCGAGGACGACTTCATTTCAAGAAGGGGAGGATGATGAGGACATCAATACCATTGTTACATCCACAGCCCCTGCTGCTATACATACTGGACCAATTACTAGAGCTCGCGCACGCCAATTAAATTACCAGGTACTTTCGTTTCTTGGTAATGATTCTAATGTTCATGAGAATATGATACTGCCTAAATTGGATACATTTGTTTTGCTTACAAATCAAGGGCCTAACTTGGAGAAGGATGAACATTGGAGCAAGAACACGCATGGAGTTGATGGCATGCGCAAGGGGATCAAGAACGGAGTTACAAGTGATGATTTCAGGACTTTGAAGCCACCATAAGGAGTGAATGAAGCCTTGGACGAAATATACAAGATGCCACTTCATAATATTTGTCCATAGTCTATTCTAGGTGCTGCGTCACCTTATTTTTGGGCCAGGCCCATGTAATTTCGAAATACTTAAGTATAGGGTATTTTTAGAGTCCGTATGTGTGGGGAAACAAGAGTTAGGGTTGGTTTCGGACCCCTTCCTCAAGGGCCACGAAATTCCCCCCTCTTCCCCCATATATACAGACCTTAGGGCGTCGTTTAGACTTTGGGTTTTGTTTAGATCAAAAGTTCGCCATAGCAGCAACTTCGCGTACTTCGTTTGTGTTCAACGACCAGACCAAGGCGTCACAGAACCCCACCTTCATTAATAAAGCTTTCCTCTTTTATTCGCAATATCCAGATTGCAATCTTAGTTTCTTGCTTGTTCTTCGTTTGCCTGCAGGAAACAGACCCTCGTGGTCAGGTTGATCGTGCTCCGGCGTGGTCAATAACCCTCGGAAGTTGGTTTAGCGATTGCTAAGGCGCGACGTCTCGCACGTTCGTAGTCGGATCGTCAAGGTCGACTCCCACAGAAACGATAGCCACTATCTCATCGAAACATCGGGACACCTTCGCCTCTATCATGATCGCTCAAGTGTCGTTCTTCTGGCCTCCTTTCTTCTTCAAGGGTCACGGAGATGAAGGAGCGTCGGGCTCACTGGTAAAGCCGATTCTCACAACTAAGCCCCCTACCTGGCACGCCAAAGATGTCGGTGGGAACGACACCTATGGGATCACAAGAATCCCTACTACGGTTGCGGAGCGCGGAGTCGTGAGAAGAGCGGATCAAACAGATAGCACACGGTTTCTTTACCCAGGTTCGGGCCGCGAGGATGCGTAAAACCCTACTCCTGCTTTGGTGGATTGTTTATCTGTGTTCTTGAACTAGCAATGGGGCGTGAGGAGCTCCAAAAAGCCGAATCCTATTCCTGGTCGCCTTGGGCCTCCTTTTATAGGGAAAGGGGTTGCCACAGTGGCACACAGGAGGTGGAAAGGGTACAGTGATGTGAGGTTATCCCTCGCATTCCATGACAAGGTGCATTTAATGCATCTCTCTTAGGTGTCCTTGCTTTATCGGGGACGGGGGAGAGCCCTGTCTCGTCCGTCGCCGCTCCCTCTCGTGTCGACACGCGCCCTGGCCAGCGGTGCCCGCGGTGCCATGTAGGCAGGCAGGCAGCTGAGATGGCGCAGTGGTGGGTCTCCATGAAGATCCGCTTGCCGCCACGCAGGTGCCTGCCCAGCTGGTTGGGTCAGCAGCTGCATGCAAACGGCGGTGGAGGTTTGATTGGCGTGGTCCTGATGGTGGCCCTACGGGTGTTCTTGGCAAGGGCCTTGCCGGGGCCCCGGCAAGGGTCTTGCCATGGCGCCTGCTGTCATCCCCGGCAAGGCTCTTGCTGGGGGCCTTGTGGTCCTCCTTGGCTGGGATCCCGCCAAGGATCATCATCTTCTAAAGTGTGTATCTGATCTTGAATGTCTTCACAAAGATCTGCATGCCACCACGGGGATGTCTCCCGAATCCTTGCCCCATGGGGGCAGTGGACTCAAGGGTGACTCGCTCCGTAGGTGTGGGGCAAGCTGTCACGGCAAGGGTCTTGCCGGGTTTGCTAAAACCGCCTCCCGGCAAGGATCTTGCCGGGGGAGTCCGCTTCGTCCCCTTTGCTCTTTGTGGTCTTGGTCTTGGCGTCGTTCTGCTCCTCTCGAGCTTCGGTATTACCTTGGCTCACCTCCCTTGCCTTGCTTAGTGTGGTGGTGCCCGCGGCTCAGACTGCCCGTGCACAGTTATAGGGGTACAAAAAGTGTACCCCTCTTTTTGTACACTGACATGAGTTCTGTGTTTCTGATCCATGAACAACTACTACCACGCGTTGGGCCCAAAATCAATAGACCCTATCGACTTATTAATCGCCTTGATCTCTGTCCAGGAGTTGCAACTAGTTTCCGGTGTTTGTAGGATATGTGTTGGAGGCTGTGCGTAGCGCTGACCCTAGGGGTGGGCTATGATGAGGTAGATACACCATGGCCCGGTGTACCGGGCGCCATTTTGGTGTCTCGGGAACCCTGCACACATCGTTTGGGGCTGTGAGCGAAACCCCGGCCGGATCTCCTCGCGGATGGAACCCGAATAGGTGATAAACCTGGACTAGAGACTTGTGTGGTTAGTCAGGTCGTGGCCAACTCCCTCGCCAGGCTTCCGCTTGAAGGTTGCCAAGATACACGAGGTGTACATGGTGGTAGTGCGAGAGCGTGTGTGAAGAAGTACACCCCTGAAGGGTTATAAATGATCTATTCTAATAGTCGCGTCCGTGGTAATGGACTTCTGGGTTGCTTGTACAGTTCATAGACAAGTGAAAGTGGATACTCTAAAATGCACAAGATAAGTGTGAGTGCTATGGATGGCGTTCTCGTTGGGAGACGGGAGGGGATCCATAGTGGTGTATTGTTATGGTGAATATGTGGACTCATGTGCACCACTTCAAAAGAGTTACTTGCAGTCGTAGTTCAGGATAGCCACCGAGTCAAAGCTGGCTTGCTGCAGTTAAACCCCACCATCTCTTTGTTGACAATGATGCATATGTAGTTAGTTCTGATGTAAGTCTTGCTGGGTACATTTGTACTCACATTTGCTTAATTTATGTTTTTGCAGAGAGACTTCACTCTCGCTAGTAGTTTCGTGTGGACTTCGACGTTTAGCTTGATACCTCAGCTACGATCTTGTGCCCTCGGCAGGATCTTGTAGATAGTCAGGCTTCTCAACCTTTTTCATTTGTAGATGTCTGTACTCAGACATGTTAAGCTTCCGCATGTGCTTTGACTTGTATGCCCTGAATGATGGGTCATTAGACCCACGTTTGTAATATCTGTCTCTTCGGGGCCTAATGAATAAATACTTTGAGTTATAGAGTTTTGTTGTGATGCCATGTTGTATTTGCACATATCGAGCATATTGTGTGTATGATTTGAAATGCTTGGTATGTGTGGGATCCGACAACCTAGTTGTCTATCCTTGGTAGCCTCTCTTATGAGGAAATGTCGTGTGGTGCTTCCACTGAGCCATGGTAGTCTGCTACAGCCCGGTTTACCGGAGTCCTGCTGGCCCAGTTACTACTGCTCCGGAAGACTTAGACTGGCCGGCATGTGTCCTTCTTCGATCCTGTGTCTGTCCCTTCGGGGAAATGTCACGCAGTGTCTTTCGGAGTCATGTTAGCCTGCTACAGCCCGGATTCACTCGCTGATGACCGACATGTTCGTTGCTGGGTCATGTATGCCTGTCCCTGTAAGTTAGTGCCACTTTGGGTTTACGACTAGTCATGTTAGCCCGGTTTCTCTGTCATATGGGTGCTAGCGACACTATCATATATGTGAGCCAAAAGGCGCAAACGGTCCCGGGCCAGGTAAGGTGGCACCCATGGGAATACCATGCGTGAGGCCGCAAAGTGATATGATGTGTTACATGCTAGATCGGTGTGACTTAGGATCGGGGTCCTGACAGCTTTGGTATCAGAGCCTTGACTGCCTGTAGGATTACCAAGCCAAACCGGTCGAAGTTGAGTCTAGAAATTCTTTAGTTGTGTAAGGGAATTGATTGTGGATGGGAGCGTAAGACTCTTTTTACTCCTTTACCTTATGCCCTTCTGATCCGAGTCATCCTATCTTTTCTATGGGGTTAAGGAACTAGGCTTTCTCTTCTTTCTATCAGGATCACGTGTTACTAATCTGTAGGCTTATAGGATTGTTGGTTTCAAGCCTCGGTTTAGTTCCTACTATCTCCCTGTATTGACAATTGATGTCGGAACCTTGATATTGTGATGTTGGGTGGTTATGCCACCATTTTTGCAGGATGTCTCAAATCTTTTTAAGCATTTACAGCCGTCATGCTGTCCGAGTCATCCCAGGTTTCTAAATAGTCTGATGCATTTGCAACTCCCTTCTTCCCATTTCCGATGTCTCTTTGGGCCAGTTTAACCACACTAATCGGTGGGTTGAGGTACTCTGTTGCCTCGACATATATGTTGGAGCTATTATTATGACCCTAGGTGTCTTAGAGGATCACCTAGTAATCTAGCAATGCTTTGTATCCCCAGTGTGATGATTCTGTCCATTATTCTCGAAAGCATCCCGTGATGCCATTTAGTTAGTAGGCATTCTATTTATGGGTTCTTGAACCCAAGATTCACTCTACTTAATTCGTGTAGATAGTGTTGCTTGTTCCTTTAGGATATTAGTGACCTTGTGATAGTCTTCGAGGTCCATGGTATATCATTCTTCCAAATACCATGAACCATCCTTGGCAGAAGTTCCTCGTTGAACCAAAAGATCACAACAAGAGTGCTCTCGATGAGTTCCCCATTCTATATTGTGACTCTGCCAATCCTACCTCTCTGCATGGGTTATCCGAAATAAATATGTTGAATTTGTTTGGCATACTAATCCATGCATCCACGACTCACAAAAACATATGTTCCTTCGAGTTGTCCCTCTTTAGTTGTCTTCTGACCTTCGTCTATCAATTGATAGTCAAGAGTATGCGTGCATTCGTTCATCGGTGCCTATCATTCTTGTGGTCCGTCAAGCCATTCTATTTCAGAATGACTAGGAGAAACAAACTCCAGTACCTCATCCATTTCTAGGATTGGGTCAAAGCAGTTGTATTCCGCAGATCAAATGCAATCAAGCTTTTGGTCTGTTCCACCCTGAAGTATTACCCACTTTATGTCAGGAATGTCATGGGAATTGCACCTTCTCTTATGAATTCTTGACATAGTGATACTTCTCGCCATCATTAATCATTCCTCGGTGTCGTGTTGTCGCAACCGGAATGCCGACAAGTGAATCGTGATGTGTGAAATCAATACTCCTAGCAACTGTGTTGCTTGGTAGTTAATGGACAATAATCTTATCCTTAGCGTGTTGATTATTGAATCATCACCCTAAGGTTTATCGTGCTACCTAGTCCTTATTTTCAGTGCACTTTTCGATCAATGAGTTAGGATAGTGTCAATCCTTGCTTATTTGACCATATCGTCTTGCCTGAAAAGCAAGATTGTTCTCGAGCTTAGTGACATATCGGTGGTTCGTGATTTTCCGTATATCTCCTCGGAAGTATAACCAGGTTGTCACCTGACCGCTATATTGAGTTCGTGATCAAGTTGGTTTTCCTCTAAACCACCCCTTCTCCAAGAATCTGTGTTGGATACCCCTGAGCTAGTTGGTTAAGCTAAACAACAACTTGGAGAGTTGGAAGATAAAAAGCTTTGCCGAATTTGGTTCTTTCTGAAGGGATATGTTTGTGTTTGTGTTTGTGTGTGTGTTGAAGAAAGATGATATCTTGACCAATTGGTCCTCGTGATGAGTTGTTGGATCTATTGTCTTGTCAAAACTTTGACTTGAGTATGGGCTATCATCAAGTCAAATCAGAACCAACGATGTTCGTAATGTTGTCTTACTCTTGGTTGATCCCTCGAGCATACACCATTACATCTTCTGGTATGACCAATACTATCACCGTGTTCACATGATGGTGGATGTCGGTGTCAAAACCGGTGGATCTCGGGTAGGGGGTCCCGAACTGTGCGTCAAGGCCGGATGGTAACAGGAGACAAGGGACATGATGTTTTTACCCAGGTTCGGGCCCTCTCGATGGAGGTAAAACCCTACTCCTGCTTGATTAATATTGATGATATGAGTAGTACAAGAGTAGATCTACCACGAGATCAAGGAGGCTAAATCCTAGAAGCTAGCCTATGGTATGATTGTTGTATATTGAGAATCTATCGACTAGCCTGGCCCTGGTTTATATAATGCACCAGAGGCCTAGGTTAACAAGAGTCCTAGCTGAATACGCCGGTGGGGAGAAGTCCTTGTCTTGATCGCCAAGTCTTGTGGAATCTTCCTTGTATGCGGCAGTTGTCCGAACTGGCCCATGAGTATATGGCCATGGGGGTCCTCGGCCCAATCTAATAGATTGGGAGACGACGTGGTGAGTACCCCCTAGTCCAGGACACCGTCACTAGCCCCCTGAACCGGTCTTCAAGTTAGGGACGCTCCTCGATTCTTCCGAACTGTTCTTCATCTTCGGTCGTCGATCTGGAAAACTGGTTCAACAAATCTTCTTTATCTTCGATCTTGAGGATCGCCGAAATGCATTCGACGGGTTTACACGTCGGGTATCTGAGGAGCCACTTTAAGTTTACGGCCTTTATCCAGGCCTTGTTTAATTTTATGCCACACCTCGGGTTTGAAGTTGTTCCCGGGAGGCAGTGTCCTCTTGCATCCGAGCTCCAACGCCGGACTGCATTCGAGGTATCTTTTGCAGCCGAGCACCAACGCCGGACCGCTTCCCAGCTCTAATGCCGGAATGTATCCGAGCTCCAACGCCGGACTATGTATCCGAGCTCCAACGCCGGACTGTATCCGAGCTCCAACGCCGGACTGTATCCGAGGTGTCGTAAATCACCTTGGTTCAAAGAAGTTTGAAGGAGTTTAGCCGAGCTTAAAGCCGGAAATGCCCTCTATGGAGCCAGCCACTAGCACCCGAGCTTTATGCCGGACTGCTTCCGAGGTGGTGCACCACCCCGAATGTGGGCCGATTTTTGTCAATATTTTTGATTGGTGCAATTTATTCTCTACCGAGATATATAGCCAGTAGCCCTCAAGGTGGGTATCGGTCTAAAACCCGAGATGCACATGAAGGATGACATAAGACTGTTGATCCCAGTAGCCGCTGAGACTCAGGTCGACTTGCAAAATCGGCCTGAGGATCAAGTCCTAGCTCGGCAGAATACTTCGGGACACTAAAAGCGGCGTGCTCAGTCCTCGAGACTCAGGTCGGGTGCGGCCGACCAACCTGAGGATCAAAATCTCCTCGGAAACTATATTGCACATAAAATTTTCTGCATTGGACAAGCAATGCACTATCCCCCGAGACGCTGGTCGGGTGGCAACACCAGATCAGGGGATCGATGTGCCCCTTTAATATGTTTAAATGATAAGCCCGAAGCCCAGTAGCCTCCGAGCCTTAATGCGGGCACGGGTGGCCGAATTAAGGATCGATATCCATAGTAAAATCACAAATTGTGTGTAATGACTCTATGTATACAAGTACTTTACGTCATTTAATGCTCGGATTTGCATTGTACAAAACTTTGTTGGCCGACCATCGGCTTCCACCTCCTCGGCTAGTAGCCGAGGAGAGTTTGTCTTACTTTATAAAGCCTTTATGAGGGCAAAGATTTACGACAAACAAGGCAATTTGGCCATACGGTTTTGTAAATAAAGGTACGCGGAGAGATATGTTATATTACTGTTTAACAGAAGAAATGTCTTCCAAAGAAAATAGTCCCGCTATCGGTTCCTTTCTTTGGGTTGTCATGGTAAGCATGATCATAAAACCTCAGCTCCAGGAGAAAAATATCGAGGATTTAGTTTGGGAGGCTAGTTAATAGCCCCCGGTAGTGTTCGGCGACAGTCGAGGTCAAGCCGTAAACACTTCGGCCAATGTTATGAACGGCCTGTTATTTAACATAGTCATCGGATCGCTGACCAGTTTACGCTTATTGTGGCAGTCAGTTTTCGGCTTTCTCCACTGAGGTGCTTAACCATGTGAGCTCGAAGCACAATCGCAGTGGTTCTCCCTTTGCACACCTAGCCGAACGAAGCAGAATGTAGGAGGCAAGCGCAGGAGCCGGGCAACCCAACTATTGACCGAAGACACAATTCGAAACCGATGCATATATAGCAATATCCGAGAATGTTTTTGCCGAATCCATAAAGGTGTCCGGCGTTGCACTGCGAGACTAATCCTGGAAAAGCACAAATAGTTTAAAAGTGCCAAAAAGCTTGGAGAACCAAGAAACGTCAGTAAAAACATGACGTCCGAACAAGATCAAGTGTTCGGTGCCAATCCGAAAATTGGTCTTTAGAAAAAAGAAGTGCTTCTGTCGTGCTTTAACATGATACATCCTATCTCAAGGCTTCGAGCGGGTTAGCCTACGGCTTCAACCTCTGATGAGGACATCAATACCATTGCTACACCCACAGTCCCTACTGTTACATATGATGGACCAATTACTAGAGCTCGCGCACGCCAATTAAATTACCAGGTACTTTCGTTTCTTGGTAATGATTCTAATGTTCATGAGAATATGATGCTGCCTAAATTCGATACATTTGTTTTGCTTACAAATGAAGGGCCTAGCTTGTAGAAGGATGAATATTGGAGCAAGAACAAGCATGGAGTTGATGGCATGCGCAAGGGGAACAAGAACGGAGTTACAAGTGATGGTTTCAGGACTCTGGAGCCACCATAAGGAGTGAATGAAGCCTTGGACGAAATATACAAGATGCCACTTAATAAATTTTGTCCAGAGGCTATTCTAGGTGCTGTGTCACCTTATTATTGGGCCAGGCCCATGTAATTTCGAAATACTTAAGTATAGGCTGTTTTTAGAGTCCGTATGTGTGGGGAAACAAGAGTTAGGGTTGGTTTCGGACCCCTTCCTCAAGGGCCACGAAATTCCCCCCTCTTCCTCCATATATACAGCCCTTAGGGCGTTGTTTAGACCTTGGGTTTTGTTTAGATCGAAAGTTCGCCATAGCTGCAACTTCGCGTACTTCGTTTGTGTTCAAGGACCAGACCAAGGCGTCACAGAACCCCACCTTCATTAATAAAGCTTTCCTCTTATATTCTCAATATCCAGATTGCAATCTTAGTTTCTTGCTTGTTCTTCGTTTGCTCGCAGGAAACATGCCCTCGTGGTCAGGTCGATCGTGCTCCGGCGTGGTCAATAACCCTCGGAAGTTGGTTTAGCGATCGCTAAGGCGCGACGTCTCGCACGTTCGTAGTTGGATCGTCAAGGACGACTCCCACAGAAACGATAGCCACCATCTCATCGAAACATCGGGACACCTTTGCCTCTATCAAGTGGTATCAGATTTCCAGGTTGCTCGGTGAGATTTTACAGTTTTTCGTAGTTTAGATCGAGTCTGTTCTTCATACCTATAGTCCACGAAAAAGCCAAAAAAATTAGGGTTAGTTCATCCCATCCGAACCAATCTGAGCCTTTGCATAATCTTTTCTGTATTTGCTTTGTTGAATTTGCGGTTGCATCGTCGTGTCAAGTTGCTGGTCTTAGCGTCTAGTCCTTTAGAGTTTCGAGTTCTGTTCACAGGTTGTCACGTCGTTGCTGCCATATATCACCATCGCATCATCATCATCGCTGCTGCCATCTACCACCACCGCACCAACTTCATCACCGTTGCCATATACCACCACCACATATTCACCGCCAATCCGAGTCCATATACGCCACCACATACCCGCCGCCATCACGCCAATCCGAGTCCACCGGCAACATATATCTGCCGACAGTCCGAGTTCCACCAGATTCATCTCCGCCACCAGTCCTATTCCCAGTCCAGTATTTTGTTACTCTGTTTTGGATTTCCAGATCACGCCACACTCCGAGTCGTGACAAAGAAGGACTCCCCAACTTTCGTGCTACCCGCAGAAGAAAAATAGTTCCAAACTCAAAAAAAAACTAAGTCTGGAAAATTTTGGCTAGGCAATTTTTAGGACATTTGTAGACTTTTTCGAAAAAAATTTGTTGCGGAGCAAAAAAAAAGAGGAAAAAATAGTGCAAAAAAAGTGAAAAAAAAGAAAAAAAATTCAGATTGTGCTCCTCCCTTGGTCACGTGCAGCGCCGTGATTTTGTTAGTGTTCTAGGCTCGCGTCTCTAGTACGGTCTAGCCTAGGACCAGCACAGTACCGTCGTTGAGCGTTTTTTCAACTTTGCATCTCTGAATTGATTATTGCTGACCCTTTTTGCTACCATATTATAAGCCTTCCTAGCTCCACTTACATCTACGTCGTGCGTTTGACTCTCCCTGGCAATCGCTCTATCCAAGCTTTGAGAGTTTTGACTACAACGGTTGCCGATCACCGCCTGCTGCTGGGTAAGAACTGGTAAGAATTTGAGATTTGCTTGACGGATTTGTGACTGTCCACCCCACCACCACCACCACTTCCTAGTAGTCTGTAGAATCATATACTTGTGTGTTTCTATTGCTGCTAACCATGGCAGGATCACAAGCCGACGAGTCTGGCTGGGAGAACATGACAAACAAAGAGTTACATGATAAGTTTCAGCAAATGATGAGTGGACAGGTGGAAGATGTGCTAAACAGATTTGAAGAGGCCATGGAGAAGATAGATGGCATTGAGAAGGCGTTCGAAACAAAGCTCGATAACAAGTTTAATGAATTGCTCGCGCGTCTACCACCACCACCACCGGCTGCACCTAACACACCTCTACAACAGCAACAACGACTACCTCCACATCGCGACACAGCCCTCCGCCGAGCGACCCGTGTCCCTCTTCAGCCTGGCCAAGCTGCTGGTGCTGCTGTTGATACTTCTGTGGCTCCTGCTGCTGATGTGGAGGAGGATGATTATGTGGGAGATTACGAGGATGAGTTTGATCAAAATCAGAACTACGTGCAACCACCAGCACCACAACCACCAGGTCGTCCACATGCAAATCATGGCAATGTTAGGGCTCCCCCTCAGGTACGAGATCATGACCATCTCCCTAAACTGAAATTGAATATTCCACCATTTGAGGGTAGATATGTTCCTGATATATATCTTACTTGGGAGTTAGAAACTGAACAACGATTTACATGTTTACAATATCCTGAGGAGAGACGTGTTCCTGCTGTTGTTTGTGCTTTCACTAGCTTTGCATGTGTTTGGTGGTCTGAATATTGTAGATTATATCCTGTTCCAGCTACTTGGGCTGCTTTGAAAACTGCTATGCGTACTCGTTGGGTTCCACCATATTATTAACGTGAATTACTTCAAAAATTGCAGCGCTTAAGACAAGGAAAAAATTCGGTAGAAGAATATTATCAGGAATTACAAACTGGCTTAATTAGATGTGGTATCGCTGAGGAGAATGAAGCTATGCTTGCACATTTTCTGGGTGGATTAAATAGAGAGATTCAGACCATTCTAGACTATAAGGATTATAATAATATCACTCGTTTATTCCATCTTGCTTGTAAAGCTGAACGTGAAGTGCAGGATCGACAGGCATTGGCGCGAACTAACTTTTCTGCAGGTCGACCTTCATCGTGGACACCACGTGCATCATCTACTTCCACATGTTCTGCTACACCGGCACCTCCGTCAGCTGCCACCTCCAACCGTGATACAAGAAAGCAGGCACAACCACCACTATCTGCCAAGAGCACACCTGCCGGGCCTGCACAGAGCTCTGCTTCTTCCATGGCGTCTACAGGGCACACAAGTGATATCATTTGTCGTCGTTGTAAGGGAAGAGGACATTTTGCGCGAGAATGCACATCTCAGCGTGTGATGATTGCTACTGAGGATGGTGGGTATGAGTCCGCTAGTGACTATGATGAGGAGACTTTGGCTCTTCTTACACATGAAGAACACGGTGGAAATGATAGAGGCGGGGGTGTCCCGATCTTTCGATGAGATGATAACTATCGATTTGATGGAGCCGACTTTGACGATCCGACTACAAACGTGCACGACGTTGCGCCTTAGCAATCGCTAAACCAACTTCGAGAGGTTATTGACCACGCCGGAGCACAATCAACCTGACCACGAAGGTCTATTCCTGCAAGCAATCGAAGAACATGCAAGAATATGATAAAAAAATCTGAATATTGCGAATATGGAGGAAGTATTGATAATGGTGGGGATCCGTAAGCGGTCTTGGTCTGGTCGTTGGACACAAACGAAGTACACGAAGTTGCAATGGCTAACTTTTAACTAAACAAATCCCAAGGAAAAAGCTACTAGATGGATCTACTTATATAGGAGCAAGGGGTGGCGGCCAAGGAGGTGGGAGGACGTCCCAAGGCAGCCTAGAACTAACCCTAGGTCGTACAAGGCCAATGGGTCCAAGTGGAGGTGGTGCAACACCTTTGGACTTGTTGTTTGATTCGGATTCTGCTGCAGCGTCAGATTGTTTCGTCCATATCTCAATGCTCCGGACGAATTTAAAGGTGATTCCAATTGGAGTGGAAAGAGGACGAAATCTAGTTTCCAAAAAATAAAGAATCACCCAATTCGGAGTCCGTATGAAAAAGTTATTGCCGTTTTGAGTCAGGTATGTCTGTGCAGTCCGAATCTGAATCCAGAACGTGAGAGACTTGGACTCTATCTTCTCTTGGACCAAAAGTGACGTGAAAGAACTTTTTGAACAGCAAGTAAACATCTCTTTCTCCCTTATCTTCATATGTGTGTTGTACAAATGTCCCATACACCTGCAATTAGACAAAACACAAAAGTGTGTGAAGTATTTTTGTTCTGGATAACAAAAATAGATTATTGAATAGGTTGCATTACTGGTATGTATGTTCAATAATCTATTTTTGTTATCCAGAACAAAAATACTTCACACACTTTTGTGTTTTGTCTAATTGCAGGTGTATGGGACATTTGTACAACACACATATGAAGATAAGGGAGAAAGAGATGTTTACTTGCTGTTCAAAAAGTTCTTTCACGTCACTTTTGGTCCAAGAGAAGATAGAGTCCAAGTCTCTCACGTTCTGGATTCAGATTCGGACTGCACAGACATACCTGACTCAAAACGGCAATAACTTTTTCATACGGACTCCGAATTGGGTGATTCTTTATTTTTTGGAA
Organism: Aegilops umbellulata; assembly: GCA_032464435.1. NCBI lineage: Eukaryota > Viridiplantae > Streptophyta > Magnoliopsida > Poales > Poaceae > Aegilops > Aegilops umbellulata. The sequence continues at coordinate 199,140,051 of CP136058.1, read as the reverse complement.
ACTAGATTTCGTCCTCTTTCCACTCCAATTGGAATCACCTTTAAATTCGTCCGGAGCATTGAGATATGGACGAAACAATCTGACGCTGCAGCAGAATCCGAATCAAACAACAAGTCCAAAGGTGTTGCACCACCTCCACTTGGGCCCATTGGCCTTGTACGACCTAGGGTTAGTTCTAGGCTGCCTTGGGACGTCTTCCCACCTCCTTGGCCGCCACCCCTTGCTCCTATATAAGTAGATCCATCTAGTAGCTTTTTCCTTGGGATTTGTTTAGTTAAAAGTTAGCCATTGCAACTTCGTGTACTTCGTTTGTGTCCAACGACCAGACCAAGACCGCTTCCGGATCCCCACCTTTATCAATACTTCATATATATTCGCAATATTCAGATTGCTTTATCATATTCTTGCTTGTTCTTCGATTGCGTGCAGGAATAGACCTTCGTGGTCAGGTTGATCGTGCTCCGGCGTGGTCAATAACCTCTTGGAGTTGGTTTAGCGATTGCTAAGGCGCAACGTCGTGCATGTTTGTAGTCGGATCGTCAAAGTCGTCTCCACCAAATCGATAGTTATCATCTCATCGAAAGATCGGGACACCCCGCCTCTATCAAGTGGTATCAGTTTTTAGGTTGCTCGGTGAGAATTTCCAGTTTTCCCTAGATTAGATCTATTTTTCTTACCTATTGTCCAAGAAAAAGCCACAAAAAAAAGTTAGATCTATTCATCCTTTTGTCCAAGCCAGTCTGAGCCTTTGCAATTTTCTTTTCATTGTTTGCATTATTGAATTATCGGTTGCATCGTCGTGTCGAGTTGCTGGTCTTAGTGTCTAGTCCTTTAGAGTTTCGAGTTCTGTTCACAGTTTGTCACGCCACCGCCGCACCATCTTCATTGTCATTGCCATATACCACCACCGCGTCATTATTGCATCCGTTGTCCACCACCGCCATCCATCAATTTCCACCACGTACTCCCCATCATTCATTGTCATAATCATACTTCAGGCCGTTCGCGTCATCACTAGATCCAATCTGCATCTTATCTAGCTTGTTTGTGAAAAAAAAAGAGAAAGAAAAAAAAAGTGAGAGAAAAAAAAAAGAAAAAAAAGAGAAAAAAAGAGAAAAAAAGTGAAAAAATTCCGTGAAAAAAGAAGAAAAACAAGATATTCAGAGTGTGCTCCGCCTTTGTTACGCGTCGCGCCGTGATTTTTTTAGTGTTCTAGGCTCGCGTCTCTAGCACGGTCTAGCCTAGGACCAGCACAGTACCGTCGGTGAGCGTTTATTCAACATTGCATCTCTGAATTGATTATTGCTGATATTTTGCTACCATATATTGGCCTTCCAAGCTCCACATATTTCTACACCGTGTATACATACGCTCACCTGGCAATCGCTTTACTCAATCTTCGGAGTTATTTGACACCGCTGGTTGCCGGTCACCACCTGCTGCATGGTAAGAACTTGTAAGACTTTGATATTTGCTATACTGTGAGCGTTTTACCACCACATCCTAGTAGTTCATAGGAACATTATTCTCGGATTTTGTTTCTTGTTTTTCTACTAATCATGACAGGTTCCGGAGACAAAAGTTCTTGGACGACGGACACAACATCACCATCACGAGAGTTGGGACAACACACACAAGCACATGGTCAGGTTATCTCTTTATCGTCATTTGAGGGTAGATTTAATCCTGCTATTTATCTAGCTTGGGAGCTTGAAGTTGAACAAGTTTTTAGTCACCATGACTTTTCTGAACTTGAGCGAGTACGAGCTGCCACTAGAGCATTTACTGGTTTTGCTTCTGTTTGGTGGAATGTGCATTGTAAGAAAAACATTGATAACCAACCCACAACTTGGAAAGATTTGAAAGATGTAATGAGACAACATTTTTTCCCTCCTTACTATCGTCGTGAATTGCTTCGCAAATTTGAACAAGTTAAACAAGGCAACAACACTGTTCATGCTTACTACCAAGAGTTCAAATCTTATATGCATCATTGTGACATAGAAGAATCTAAGGATGATACAATGAATAGATTTTTTGGTGGTTTGAACCATGATATTCAGGCAAGATTTCAGTATATTCCCCGTTGCATTACTGGTATGTATGTTCGTGCTTGTACCTTTGAGAGACAGATGCAGGAGGATGCATTGGGTGACTACAACGACTACTATTCCAGTTCGTGCTCACCGCCGCCGGTTGGTTCCTCCACAGTTGCACCTACTAGAGCAGCCCCACCTCGGATTGTGAGCGCGACATCATCTCAAGAGTATGGTGCATTGTCAACGTCCGTACCTACATCAGCTACGTCTTTGCGACAAGGTAACAGTAAAGATATTGATGATATAACTTCACATGAGAATGATGCATCCCTAGTTAACTTAAATGCATCATGTGTTCAGTTACCTGGTGATTTGAGCACAACACCTATTTTAGAGAATCTTGATACTGTCATGAATGCTTCATGTGATCAAACAACTGAAATACCAACAATTTTGAGTGCACCCATTGAGTTAACTGTTGATGCAAAAGAATCAATGTTTAATCATTTTGATATGACCTCTAATCTTGGTGATGATTCTGTGACCAAAGACTTATTGCATGTTTGCCTATTTAAGCATGTTGTAGCATGTAAATTAGATGCAAGTAAGGTTTATTCACCAATGTTGGGATGGTTTAATGATGAACATTGTCAATCTTTTGATATGAATAAGAGCATCACTTATATGTGCAAATTGAGTTGCAATATTTTCATGTCTTCTACTTCTAGTGATAATATTTTGGCTTCAGATTTTATGAACTATGCAAGTTACTCATCTATACATGTGTCATATGTGCAAAAACCAAGGGAAGTAAAAATGGATGACATATACATATACAACATGTACACCTTGTCTCTTTTGTTAGCCACATTTCAGATTAAGCAACGCCGAGGACGGCTTTGTTTTCAAAAAGGGGAGGATGATGAGGACATGACTACCTTGGATACGACCAAAAATATTGCATACATGCATATTTGTCAGGTGATTTCTAGTGCAAACTATTCAATAATCTATTTTTGTTATCCAGAACAAAAATACTTCACACACTTTTGTGTTTTGTCTAATTGCAGGTGTATGGGACATTTGTACAACACACATATGAAGATAAGGGAGAAAGAGATGTTTACTTGCTGTTCAAAAAGTTCTTTCACGTCACTTTTGGTCCAAGAGAAGATAGAGTCCAAGTCTCTCACGTTCTGGATTCAGATTCGGACTGCACAGATATACCTGACTCAAAACGGCAATAACTTTTTCATACAGACTCCGAATTGGGTGATTCTTTATTTTTTGGAAACTAGATTTCGTCCTCTTTCCACTCCAATTGGAATCACCTTTAAATTCGTCCGGAGCATTGAGATATGGACGAAACAATCTGACGCTGCAGCAGAATCCGAATCAAACAACAAGTCCAAAGGTGTTGCACCACCTCCACTTGGGCCCATTGGCCTTGTACGACCTAGGGTTAGTTCTAGGCTGCCTTGGGACGTCTTCCCACCTCCTTGGCCGCCACCCCTTGCTCCTATATAAGTAGATCCATCTAGTAGCTTTTTCCTTGGGATTTGTTTAGTTAAAAGTTAGCCATTGCAACTTCGTGTACTTCGTTTGTGTCCAACGACCAGACCAAGACCGCTTCCGGATCCCCACCTTTATCAATACTTCATATATATTCGCAATATTCAGATTGCTTTATCATATTCTTGCTTGTTCTTCGATTGCGTGCAGGAATAGACCTTCGTGGTCAGGTTGATCGTGCTCCGGCGTGGTCAATAACCTCTTGGAGTTGGTTTAGCGATTGCTAAGGCGCAACGTCGTGCACGTTTGTAGTCGGATCGTCAAAGTCGTCTCCACCAAATCGATAGTTATCATCTCATCGAAAGATCGGGACACCCTCGCCTCTATCAACGGGGAATATACTGAAATCTTGCCTGAATATCATGGTTCAAACCACCAAAAAATCTATTCATTGTATCATCCTTAGATTCTTCTATGTCACAATGATGCATATAAGATTTGAACTCTTGGTAGTAAGCATGAACAGTGTTGTTGCCTTGTTTAAATTGTTCAAATTTGCGAAGCAATTCACGACGATAGTAAGGAGGGAAAAAATGTTGTCTCATTACATCTTTCAAATCTTTCCAAGTTGTGGGTTGGTTATCAATGTTTTTCTTACAATGCACATTCCACCAAACAGAAGCAAAACCAGTAAATGCTCTAGTGGCAGCTCGTACTCGCTCAAGTTCAGAAAAGTCATGGTGACTAAAAACTTGTTCAACTTCAAGCTCCCAAGCTAGATAAATAGCAGGATTAAATCTACCCTCAAATGACGATAAAGAGATAACCTGACCACGTGCTTGTGTGTGTTGTCCCAACTCTCGTGATGGTGATGTTGTGTCCGTCGTCCAAGAACTTCTGTCTCCAGAACCTGTCATGATTAGTAGAAAAACAAGAAACAAAATCCGAGAATAATGTTCCTATGAACTACTAGGATGTGGTGGTAAAACGCTCACAGTATAGCAAATATCAAAGTCTTACAAGTTCTTACCATGCAGCAGGTGGTGACCGGCAACCAGCGGTGTCAAATAACTCCGAAGGTTGAGTAAAGCGATTGCTAGGTGAGCGTATGTATACACGGTGTAGAAATATGTGGAGCTTGGAAGGCCAATATATGGTAGCAAAATATCAGCAATAATCAATTCAGAGATGCAATGTTGAATAAACGCTCACCGACGGTACTGTGCTGGTCCTAGGCTAGACCGTGCTAGAGACGCGAGCCTAGAACACTAAAAAAAATCACGGCGCGATGCGTAACAAAGGCGGAGCACACTCTGAATATCTTTTTTTCTTCTTTTTTCACGGAATTTTTTCACTTTTTTTCTCTTTTTTTTCCTCTTTTTTTTCTTTTTTTCTCTCACTTTTTTTTCTTTCTCTTTTTTTTTTCACAAACAAGCTAGATAAGATGCAGATTGGATCTAGTGATGACGCGAACGGCCTGAAGTAAGATTATGACAATGAATGATGGGGAGTACGTGGTGGAAATTGATGGATGGCGGTGGTGGACAACGGATGCAATAATGACGCGGTGGTGGTATATGGCAATGACAATGAAGATGGTGCGGCGGTGGCGTGACAAACTGTGAACAGAACTCGAAACTCTAAAGGACTAGACACTAAGACCAGCAACTTGACACGACGATGTAACCGCAAATTCAACAAAGCAAAACACTAAAAAGATTATGCAAAGGCTCAGACTGGCTTGGACAAAGGATGAACAGATCTAACTTTTTTGTGTGGCTTTTTCTTGGACAATAGGTAAGAAAATAAATCTAATCTAGGGATAACTGGAAATTCTCACCGAGCAACCTGAAAACTGATACCACTTGATAGAGGCGGGGGTGTCCCGATCTTTCGATGAGATGATAACTATCGATTTGATGGAGCCGACTTTGACGATCCGACTACAAACGTGCACGACGTTGCGCCTTAGCAATCGCTAAACCAACTTCGAGAGGTTATTGACCACGCCGGAGCACAATCAACCTGACCACGAAGGTCTATTCCTGCAAGCAATCGAAGAACATGCAAGAATATGATAAAAAAATCTGAATATTGCGAATATGGAGGAAGTATTGATAATGGTGGGGATCCGTAAGCGGTCTTGGTCTGGTCGTTGGACACAAACGAAGTACACGAAGTTGCAATGGCTAACTTTTAACTAAACAAATCCCAAGGAAAAAGCTACTAGATGGATCTACTTATATAGGAGCAAGGGGTGGCGGCCAAGGAGGTGGGAGGACGTCCCAAGGCAGCCTAGAACTAACCCTAGGTCGTACAAGGCCAATGGGTCCAAGTGGAGGTGGTGCAACACCTTTGGACTTGTTGTTTGATTCGGATTCTGCTGCAGCGTCAGATTGTTTCGTCCATATCTCAATGCTCCGGACGAATTTAAAGGTGATTCCAATTGGAGTGGAAAGAGGACGAAATCTAGTTTCCAAAAAATAAAGAATCACCCAATTCGGAGTCCGTATGAAAAAGTTATTGCCGTTTTGAGTCAGGTATGTCTGTGCAGTCCGAATCTGAATCCAGAACGTGAGAGACTTGGACTCTATCTTCTCTTGGACCAAAAGTGACGTGAAAGAACTTTTTGAACAGCAAGTAAACATCTCTTTCTCCCTTATCTTCATATGTGTGTTGTACAAATGTCCCATACACCTGCAATTAGACAAAACACAAAAGTGTGTGAAGTATTTTTGTTCTGGATAACAAAAATAGATTATTGAATAGTTTGCACTAGAAATCACCTGACAAATATGCATGTATGCAATATTTTTGGTCGTATCCAAGGTAGTCATGTCCTCATCAGGAAATGATTCTGATCATGAGACGCAATACATGGCTGCTGAAGATGCTGACAGGTATGAATGTTTTGTTGCTCAACGTGTTTTGAGTGTGCAGGTCACACAAGCTGAGCAAAATCAGAGGCATAATTTGTTCCATACAAAGGGAGTTGTGAAGGAACGTTCTGTTCGTGTCATCATAGATGGAGGGAGCTGCAACAACTTGGCTAGCATGGAGATGGTGGAGAAGCTATCTCTCACCACAAGACCACATCCACATCCTTACTACATCCAATGGTTCAACAACAGCGGCAAGGTTAAGGTAACACGTACTGTTCGTGTGCATTTTAGTATCTCTACATATGCTGATTATGTTGATTGTGATGTGGTACCTATGCAAGCATGTTCCTTATTACTTGGTAGACCATGGCAATTTGATAAAAAATTTGTACACCATGGTAGAAACAATCAGTATACTCTTGTTCATAAGGACAAAAATATTACTTTGCTTCCTATGACTCCTGATTCCATTTTGAAAGATGATATTAATCGAGCTAATATAGCAAAACAGGAGCAAAATAAGAGTGAAAATCAGATTGTGGCAAAAGAATTTGAGCAACAAATGAAGCCTAATAGTAAACCATCTAGTGTTGCTTCTGAAATTAAATTGAAAAGTGCATGTTTATTTGCCACCAAATCTGATATTGATGATCTAGATGTTAGCGAATCTGTTTGCTATGCTTTTGGGTGCAAAGAGGCATTATTTTCATTCGAGGACGTGCCTTCCTCTTTGCCTCCTGCTGTTACTAACATTTTGCAGGAGTTCGCTGACGTCTTTCCAAAAGACGTGCCACCGGGATTACCACCTATTCGAGGGATTGAGCATCAAATTGACTTAATTCCCGGTGCATCATTCCCCAACCGCGCACCATACTGTACCAATCCAGAGGAGACGAAGGAGATTATGCGTCAAGTACAAGAGCTACTCGACAAAGGTTATATACGCGAATCCCTTAGTCCTTGTGTTGTTCCTATTATTCTAGTGCCGAAAAAGGATGGTACCTCGCGTATGTGTGTTGATTGTAGAGGCATTAATAATATTACCATTCGTTATCGTCATCCTATTCCTAGGCTAGATGATATGCTTGATGAATTGAGTGGCTCTACAATATTCTCCAAAGTTGATTTGCGTAGTGGATACCATCAGATTCGTATGAAATTGGGAGATGAATGGAAAACAGCATTTAAAACTAAGTTTGGTTTATATGGGTGGTTAGTCATGCCTTTTTCTGTTAACTAATGCACCTAGTACTTTCATGAGACTAATGAACGAAGTTTTACGTGCTTTCATTGGACGATTTGTGGTAGTCTATTTTGATGATATACTGATTTATAGCAAATCTTTGGAAGAACATTTGGAACATTTACGTGCTGTTTTTAATGCTCTACGTGATGCACGTTTGTTTGGTATCCTTGGGAAGTGCACCTTTTGCACCGACCGAGTGTCTTTTCTTGGCTATGTTGTTACTCCTTAGGGAATTGAAGTTGATAAAGCCAAGATTGAAGCTATTGAGAGTTGGCCGCAGCCCAAAACGGTCACACAAGTGAGGAGTTTCCTTGGCCTCGCTAGTTTCTATAGGCGTTTTGTGAGAGATTTCAGCACCATTGCTGCACCTCTCAACGAGCTTACAAAGAAGGATGTGCCTTTTGTTTGGGGTACCGCACAGGAAGAAGCCTTCACGGTATTGAAAGATAAGTTGACACATGCTCCTTTACTCCAACTTCCTGATTTTAATAAGACTTTTGAGCTTGAATGTGATGCTAGTGGAATTGGATTAGGAGGTGTGTTATTACAAGATGGCAAACCTGTTGCATACTTTTCTGAAAAATTGAGTGGGCCTAGTCTGAACTATTCTACTTATGATAAAGAATTATATGCTCTTGTTCGGACTTTAGAGACATGGCAACATTATTTATGGCCCAAAGAATTTGTTATACATTCTGATCATGAATCTTTGAAACATATTAAAAGTCAAGCAAAACTGAATCATAGACATGCTAAATGGGTTGAATTCATTGAGACTTTCCCTTATGTCATCAAACACAAGAAGGGTAAAGAAAATGTTATTGCTGATGCTTTGTCTCGTCGCTATACTATGCTTTCACAACTTGACTTCAAAATATTTGGTTTGGAGACCATCAAAGATCAATATGTGCATGATGCTGATTTTAAAGAAGTAATGCAGAATTGTAAAGAAGGAAGAACATGGAACAAGTTCGTTGTTAATGATGGTATTGTGTTCCGCGCTAACAAGCTTTGCATTCCTGCTAGCTCTGTTCGTCTTTTGTTGTTGCAGGAGGCTCATGGAGGAGGATAAATGGGACACTTTGGCGTGAAGAAGACGGAGGACATACTTGCTACACATTTCTTTTGGCCAAAGATGAGACGGGATGTTGAGCGTTTTGTTGCTCGCTGCACTACATGTCAAAAAGCTAAGTCACGACTCAATCCTCATGGTTTATATATGCCTTTGCCTGTGCCTAGTATTCTTTGGGAGGATATATCTATGGACTTTGTTTTAGGTTTACCTCGAACAAAGAAAGGGAGGGATAGCATATTTGTTGTCGTGGATAGATTCTCGAAAATGACACACTTTATACCATGTCATAAAAGCGATGATGCTGTTAATGTTGCTGATTTGTTCTTTCGTGAAATTATTCGCTTGCATGGTGTGCCAAATACTATTGTTTCAGATCGTGATACTAAATTTCTTAGCCACTTTTGGAGATGTTTATGGGCTAAGTTGGGGACTAAACTGCTTTTTAGTACTACTTGTCACCCCCAAACTGATGGACAAACTGAAGTAGTCAATAGAACATTGTCTACTATGCTTAGGGCTGTTTTGAAGAATAATAAGAAAATGTGGGAAGAATGCTTGCCTCATATTGAATTTGCTTATAATCGTTCATTGCATTCTACTACTAAGATGTGCCCTTTTGAAATTGTGTATGGTTTCCTACCTCGTGCACCTATTGATTTGTTGCCTCTTCCATCTTCGGAGAAGGTTAATTTTGATGCTAAACAACGTGCTGATTTGATCTTAAAGATGCATGAGTTAACTAAGGAAAATATTGAGCGCATGAATGCTAAATATAAACTTGTTGGAGATAAGGGTAGAAAACGTGTTGTCTTTGCACCTGGAGATCTTGTTTGGTTACATTTGCGTAAGGATAGGTTTCCTAATTTGCGCAACTCAAAGCTAATGCCACGTGCTGATGGTCCTTTTAAGGTGTTAGAAAAAATAAATGATAATGCATATAAACTTGAGTTGCCTGCAGATTTTGGGGTTAGTCCCAGTTTTAACATTGCAGATTTGATGCCTTATTTGGGTGAGGAAGGTGAGCTTCCGTCGAGGACGACTTCATTTCAAGAAGGGGAGGATGATGAGGACATCAATACCATTGTTACACCCACAGCCCCTACTGTTACATATGATGGACCAATTACTAGAGCTCGCGCACGCCAATTAAATTACCAGGTACTTTCGTTTCTTGGTAATGATTCTAATGTTCATGATAATATGATGCTGCCTAAATTGGATACATTTGTTTTGCTTACAAATGAAGGGCCTAGCTTGGAGAAGGATGAACATTGGAGCAAGAACAAGCATGGAGTTGATGGCATGCGCAAGGGGAACAAGAACGGAGTTACAAGTGATGATTTCAGGACTCTAGGGCCACCATAAGGAGTGAATGAAGACTTGGGCTAAATATACAAGATGCCACTTAATAAATTTCGTCCAGAGGCTATTCTAGGTGCTGTGTCACCTTATTATTGGGCCAGGCCCATGTAATTTCGAAATACTTAAGTATAGGCTGTTTTTAGAGTCCGTATGTGTGGGGAAACAAGAGTTAGGGTTGGTTTCGGACCCCTTCCTCAAGGGACACGAAATTCCCCCCCCCCCTCTTCCTCCATATATACAGCCCTTAGGGCGTCGTTTAGACTTTGGGTTTTGTTTAGATCAAAAGTTCGCCATAGCTGCAAGTTCGCGTACTTCGTTTGTGTTCAACGACCAGACCAAGGCGTCACAGAACCCCACCTTCATTAATAAAGCTTTCCTCTTATATTCGCAATATCCAGATTGCAATCTTAGTTTCTTGCTTGTTCTTCGTTTGCTCGCAGGAAACAGGCCCTCGTGGTCAATAACCCTCGGAAGTTGGTTTAGCGATCGCTAAGGCGCGACGTCTCGCACGTTCGTAGTCGGATCGTCAAGGTCGACTCCCACAGAAACGATAGCCACGATCTCGTCGAAACATCGGGACACCTTTGCCTCTATCAACCTCCTTTCCCGAGGGCGGAGTACTTCTATTGGGGAACGTAGTAATTTCAAAAAAATTCCTACGCACACGCAAGATCATGGTGATGCATAGCAACGAGAGGGGAGAGTGTTGTCTACGTACCCTCGTAGACCGAAAGCGGAAGCGTTGACACAACGTAGAGGAAGTAGTCGTACGTTCTCCTCGCGATCCAACCGATCACAGCACCGTTACTCCGGCACCTCCGAGTTCTTGGCACACGTTCAGCTCGATGACGATCCCCGGGCTCCGATCCAGCAAAGCGTCGGGGAAGAGTTCCGTCAGCACGACGGCGTGGTGACGATCTTGACGTGTTACCGGCGCAGGGCTTCGCCTAAGCACTGCAACGATATGACCGAGGTGGAATTTGGTGGAAGGGGGCACCGCACACGGCTAAGGAAAGATCTCAATGATCAATTGTGTGTCCAAGGGGTGCCCCTTGCCTCAGTATATAAAGGATGGAGGAGGAGGAGGCCGGCCAAGCCAATTGGTGCGGCCAAGATATGGAGTCCTACTAGGACTCCAAGTCCTAGTAGGAGTCCACCAAGAGGGAAGGAAGGGAGAAGGAATAGGAGGAGAAGGAGAGGTGGCCGGCCCCCTTTTCCCTAGTCCAATTCGGACTAGAGGGGAGGGGGGCGCAGCAGCCTTTTTCCTCTTCCCACTAAAGCCCATCAAGGCCCATTACTTCTCCCGTAATCCCGTAACTCCCCGGTACCTCCGAAAATACCCGAACCACTCAGAACCCTTCCGATGTCCGAATATAGTAATCCAATATATCGATCTTTACGTCTCGACCATTTCGAGACTCCTCGTCATGTCCCCGATCTCATCCGGGACTCCGAACTCCTTCGGTACATCAAAACTCATAAACTCATAATATAACTGTCATCGAAACCTTAAGCGTGCGGACCCTACGGTTCGAGAACAATGTAGCCATGACCGAGACACATCTCCGGTCAATAACCAATAGCGGGACCTGGATGCCCATATTGGCTCCTACATATTCTGCGAAGATCTTTATCGGCCAGACCGCATAACAACATACGTTGTTCCCTTTGTCATCGGTATGTTACTTGCCCGAGATTTGATCGTCGGTATCCAATACCTAGTTCAATCTCGTTACCGGCAAGTCTCTTTACTCGTTCCGTAATACATCATCCCACAACTAACTCATTAGTTGCAATGCTTGCAAGGCTTAAGTGATGTGCATTACCGAGAGGGCCCAGAGATACCTCTCCGACGATCGGAGTGACAAATCCTAATCTCGAAATACGCCAACCCAACATCTACCTTTGGAGACACCTGCAGTACTCCTTTATAATCACCCAGTTACGTTGTGACGTTTGGTAGCACCCAAAGTGTTCCTCCGGCAAACGGGAGTTGCATAATCTCATAGTCATAGGAACATGTATAAGTCATGGATAAAAGCAATAGCAACATACTAAACGATCGGGTGCTAAGCTAATGGAATGGGTCATGTCAATCAGATCATTCAACTAATGATGTGACCTCATTAATCAAATAACAACTCCTTGTTCATGGTTAGGAAACATAACCATCTTTGATTAATGAGCTAGTCAAGTAGAGGCATACTAGTGACACTCTGTTTGTCTATGTATTCACACATGTATTATGTTTCCTGTTAATACAATTCTAGCATGAATAATAAACATTTATCATGAATTAAGGAAATAAATAATAACTTTATTATTGCCTCTAGGGCATATTTCCTTCAACTTCTCATCAGGCCAGTTTAGCAAACTAAACTCTAGCGGCTTTGAGAGAGAAATTAGGCTCCCCGACTAGTGACCACACACTCGTGTCGAAAAGAGGAGTGATAAATAATAATAGTAAGAAAAACTTTGCAACGACTAAGAAGAAGAACACTTATTATAAAACGGCTCACATAAATTTAAGAGCCCCCAAGTGACTTGGGTAAAAGAATGATTGCATGTACCGAAGTACTTATATCATATCTATGTTCAGCCGAACTTTAAACGCGTCTTAGCCGACCGTCGGCTTCTCCCTCTTCGGTCAAGGACCGAAAAGTGTTATGTACTCCATCGGTCGAGAATATCGACGGTGTTTCCAATAACCAGGCAATCAGGCCATAAGGCTGTAACAGACAAAGCGCGCTCAGGGAACTTATGCTATATTACTGCGAAGAGTAAGAAGCATCTTCGAAGAAAATAGTACCCCCACCGATACCTTTCTTCGGTGCTCATTGTTATTATGAGACTTGTGCAATAGATTTTTTGTACTCATGAGTTCCGTTGTGTGCCGACCATCATTGAAAACTATAAGAGCGCTAGCTTTCGGCTTCGCCCAGTCTGAGGTCTGGCTCGGTCGACCCGATCGTGACAATCGCAGAGGTGCTCCCTTTACTCCCTAGCCGAACAATCAGGAATGTAGGGGTAAACACAGGAGCGAGGCAACCCAGCTTGCAAATCGCTTAAGTCAATATGGTGCATATTGTGGCATAATACACGAACAAGGAACGAAGTCGTACAAGTATAATCATATGCAACAGGAAAAGCTTCATAAAGGAAGCCCCCAAGTAAACGGGGTATTTGAATTTATGCGTCACAAACAAAGTTTGGACAAGGAAATTTTTTGCAAGCAACTTTTTTCCAAAAAAAGTATAATGCTTGGTCGAACAGAACACAAGTTAGAAATTAAAGCTTTGAGCATGAAAGCGACTTAGCTGTGTAATGTGTTCGCGGTCCGAGCTTGATGCGGGACAAGGTTCTATCCCCCAAGCCGGTCCCGAGGTGGCGGAGCGGAGAGCTCAACACGCCGAAGTGGTGACATAGCACGATCGATGCAGACCGACAGAGTGACGCCGAAGTCCCCGGATCATTTTCCTGTGCACAAAAAATAGTGCAAACCGGAGAAAATAGTAATAATGATAATTAAAAAAATCGTTGCATAATAAGTAATTTATGCAAAGTGAGTAATAAAAGAAATATGGCCTGGCACCGAAGTCAATGCCGATGCGGGGCGTCGGCGTGATGCGGTAAACGCGTGGCAAAGCCTGAATTCACAGGTCGGTACGAGCTCCGGATGCGGCGTTCGCCGGACTATGTACGGAAACTGACCGAACCACCATGCGACTGTCGTTAATGCGGCCACCATTTGATAGACCTGGTTTATTTGTTGTAGCAATCCGAAGGAAGGTGATTCCCAAAATTGGGACTCCCTCCGCACACCCATTGCCTGATAGGCGATAAAACGACTGCATGGCAATGCTGGTAAAGGTTAGCTCGCCGAGGCAAAGCCCTCGGCCCAGCTAACGTGACGAAGCTGGTCGGCTAGTGACGCCGAAGTGTCCGGAGTAGGTTGATGAAGAGATGGCGAAGCCCCCGATCCAGCCGAGATTTCGAAGTAGGTCGGCGTGATGGACACCAGCTTGAAGAAGCGATAGTGCGGCCCTGTCGATGCAGTACGTGACGTGGTCGATGCCGGCTTGATGAAGCAACCGTGCGGCGATGCCGGTATGCCCGCTCCGTGTAATCCGTGGGGCGGCGATGTTGGTGATGATTTATCCTTCGCGATGCCGGACTCTTGTTCGGCTTGCCGAGATGATGATCCGAAGAGTTGAGCTTGGCTCAACAAAGTGACGCCGTGTCTTAGCGCAGGTCGGCAGCCGTGGAGTAATATTGCCGGACTGGTTTGACACCAGCATGATGTTGAAGATCATGTTCAAAAGATCTTAAAGTTAGTGGGATGTGTTCGGGAACAAAACACAATACCCCATACAAAACTTCCTTCAAAAGGGATGTCCGAAATCCAGTTCATAGAAAAGATGAACTCGGGTCGGATTCGTTTTCGCGCAGAAAACAGATCCGAAAAGTGATGCACTAATCGGAAGGTTCCCGGAGTTTGGACGGTTGGATCGAGCTAAAATTTTGAGAGGTGGTAGATACAGGAATTCCGCAGCCGGTCAACGGTTGGATCTTCCAAAGGACGTCCGAGCTAGAAGCTGGACACCACGCCCTAAACACATCCAAATTCCCGTCCAGATTTGATAGGGCTCCGGTATATCGTGGATTGCCAGAGATTCCTCCATCGGAACTCGGCGAAATTTTCCAGGATTGTTGTAGACTCAATTCTGCACAATTCCACCAAAGCGATCATCAAAGCGATACTCGAGGAGGTGGTGGCAGCAGATACGAGTTCGCTGTCCAGAAAAACAGCACGGTCGCTTGAGGGCAATGTTGACATTGAGCCCTCGAGCTCCATTGATGATTCCTCCGTGATCTTGATAGAGATCGGAGTTGATGTTTGATGAAGGCCCTCGTCCGAACATGGTGATCCGAACACGGGGCGCAATTCTTGGTCGAACCAAGGTGACCAGTCGAGCTGGTGACGAAGATGCCGAGGTCGCAGTTGATCTGCAGGCGAGCCATCGATCCTTTTGTTGATCACACAGCGGAACTCTCAATGAAAGCACCAATGTCGGTGTCAAAACCGGCGGATCTCGGGTAGGGGGTCCCGAACTGTGCGTCAAGGCCGGATGGTAAAAGGAGACAAGGGACACGATGTTTTTACCCAGGTCCGGGCCCTCTCGATGGAGGTAAAACCCTACTCATGCTTGATTAATATTGATGATATGGGTAGTACAAGAGTATATCTACCACGAGATCAAGGAGGCTAAACCCTAGAAGCTAGCCTATGGTATGATTGCTGTATATTGAGATTCTATCGACTAGCCTGGCCCTGGTTTATATAATGCACCAGAGGCCTAGGTTAACAAGAGTCCTAGCCGAATACGCCGGTGGGGAGAAGTCCTTGTCTTGATCGCCAAGTCTTGTGGAATCTTCCTTGTATGCGGCAGCTGTCCGAACTGGCCCATGAGTATACGACCATGGGGGTCCTCGGCCTAATCTAATAGATTGGGAGACGACGTGGTGAGTACCCCCTAGTCCAGGACACCGTCAGTGGAAGTCCAGTGATGTGGAAATTTTGATGAGTTGTTATTGAGCCCATCAGCAACATCTTGTCTCCTCCTTGATTCATGTTGAACATGAAGCTAGTGTTGGAAACTTTTGTAAGCATTATCTTCATGTCCCATTTACGAAATACATGTTTGGTGTAAGAAGTGACTTTCTCCAAGTTCACGTGCATTAGGTGCAAGTTGCCACCGTGAATTTGAGAAAGTTAGTTTTGCTTCCCCTGGAATCGTCCCAAGTCAGTCATGCATGTGCGAAGTATTCTGTGGTTTGGTAGATTAATTACCTCCATTCCATATGTATTCCCTAGCACACCAAGCCACTGGCTGATTTGTTCAAGGAAAAGAAGTTTCTTCATAAGAGCTAATCATATCACTTATGCAAGGACTTCGATATCCTTGATGATGGTTCCCAACTAGGACTCGGTAGTGTTTCATTGTAAGACTACTATGTGGTCATGCTTGTCTGGGACAGCGTGTTCACATGTGTTTAGCAGAACCAGCTCATGTTTTGGAGCATGCTATAGTAGTTCATTTCCTGAGAATCTCGCAACGTCATCTCGTTGGTTTGTGTTGCAAACTTTCTTTTCCAGACATGTTGTCTAAAATATCTTGTTACCAACTAGATCTGAATCTCAGTCAGATATGATGGTTGGAACTTTTCCAAGACCTATGATGTAGGCCCTGACAAGGTTGATGTTCTGGCCAGCACACCTAGCCAGAAGATCTATCATTGTAGTATCTTGATTGAGCTATTTGACTATCTTCTCCATGAGGATTTTGTGCGACTTATTCTAGAAGTTGCTCCTTAGGGACCCTTGTGCTCTCGGTTTCCTCGGTTATGTTATAACCTTTCCAAACAGTGGGCTCACTCACTACAGTTGGGTTTCTCCCCAGTTACTAGAATCATTCCCAGCATTGCCTTTTATTCCCATCTTGCACCGCCGTTGTGCCATCCTACCACGGGTTCCATCCATTTTCGATGATAAGCAAATATCATCCTTTGCGTTGTCTTCAACAAGGTAGTCCACATCATCCTTTCTAAACTGAGTATGCCATCCTCTTGAATTCTTTCAAACGATCAATTGTGATTTGCCTCAGGCTGGTATGAAGAATTTCAATTATCTATGGATCAAAAGTAATTCTTTTTGCCACTTAAGGTAATAACTCTATGACTCACCTCTCCCAAGGTGCCCTGATGTAGGGTGGAACCCTAGATGGCCGATCTTTCACGAAAGGAGCTAGATCCCTCGAAGAACACGAGGAACACGGGGAAGAACGGAGAGAAAACACAAGGGGAAACACTCAAGAACAAGTCCAATCACACATCCACTAGACAATCAAACACACAAGATCCACAAGGTACATGAACAACAAAGGGAAAGATACAAGGTAGCGTTCATCCCAATCCTTGGAGGAGTTGAGGTCTTGATATCCCGGAGGATCTTCTCACATGCTCACATGGAGGTCTTGAATCCAAGGTGGATCTTCTCCGTAGAGGGGCCGCGGTCTCTCTCTCTCTCTCGTGGAGTAGATCCGATATGGATGAGCAAAGTTCTATCTCTAATGAGCTACTACTTTGCTGACCCTAGAAAGGAGGGGGAGGTGGTCTATTTATAGTCTAAGCCACGAAGGGGTAAGTGAGAGGGGGGATACAAGGCCAAAGGCCCGCGGCTGCGCATAGGCAGAGCGGTAGTACCGCTTGGGAGGACGGTAGTACCGCTTGCAAGCGGTAGTGCCGCTTGGACCGGGCGGTAGTACTGGACCCGGGTCGCTCGAGCACAGGAGTTTGTCGGGTTGAGCGGCAGTAGAGCGGAAGTTCGGTGGTAGTGCCGCTCGGGGGCCTCTAGCGGTAGTACCGCTTGGTGTGGGCGGTAGTACCGCTTGTCCTGGGTCTTCTTCCTCCTTCTCTTCCATGCTTCCCTCGCGGATGGTGTAGTTGTTCCTTGGCGCTTGCACTCCTCCTCGTCGTCCGTAGTGTTCCGACAATACCTATGCTTGCACACGAGTGGAGTGTCAAGTAGTATACCATCCTCGAAGGGGTCAAGTGAGCACGTGTAAAGGAGATGATTCACCTTTGTGTATGTGAAGTAGATGTTGCACGTGTCACTCGCCGAACGGACTCTTGACATGGTGATGTCCATAGGATGCTCCGCATCATCTCCCCTCCCTTGGGAAAGATCCGACCTCGGATCGAAAACCAAATCACCATGGGAAAGAGATGGCTTCGCCGTGTAGAAGTGGACGTTCACCAAGTACTTGTCATCTTGAAGCTCGAAATGTGCACTCTCCAATGTCGCACCGTGTAGTGATTCCTTCAAAACGAGCAAAAACAACAAACACTTGGAAATACAAATGTGGTTAGCATTAGTGCAAAACCAAGCATTCAAGAGGTGATTCACCAAACAAGTGTCGTCATCATGCAAAGCATATGGTGTGACAAAGGATTGAGACATGGCATGTAAGTATATCAATCGAGCACAAGCAAGGATATCATGGGGACAAGCATGTAAATGAGAGGTAGAGATGCAAATATGTGTGTCAAGAGAATAAGCATCTACCTCAAGTTCATAGCAAGCATTCACAAATTGCTCAATGAAAGGTCTATGGTAGGCATATGAATCATTCACAACACCAAATAAAATGAAGTGTCTAAACACATGTGTCAAGTGCAAGACAATCCAAGCATAATGTGCATAGGGTGTAGTGAACATAGTGTGGCACTCAACACAGTAGAAAGAGAAATTGTTCATCATGTGCGAGGCAATCAAGTCAAGCATGTAGCAATCAATGAGACATGGCATATGTGAAGGAATGACATTATTGCAACCAAACATGTGATAGGAGCAAGTAATCCAAGATTTGGATGCAACACACAAGGCATATATATCATGATGCATGGAATGGTTAAAATGACAAGTCGAAACAAGATCTCTTAGAAGTGTGCAAGCAAGTGATCCAAGATGAACAATAAGTCTCATTGTGCAAGCAACACAAGTAGTGTGATTCGCAATATCCATGCTCAAGAAAGATGTCACCTTGAAGGCGTGTCCTTGTGCGTCCTTCATAATGCCGAAGCACAAGCAAGTGCGATGTAGAATCGTCGTGGTAGAAGGTGGTTCACTCTCAAGAGCTCGAATGGCCAACTCACGTGACGTGGAAGTCGACACAAAGTCCAAGTATCCTACACATGCACACAACAAAAGAAAGAACGTATGTGCATGGTAGATAAACACATCATCCATCATGATGGTTCTCTTCTTTTGCACATAACCATTAGAAGCACAAGTGCATGAATAATATGATGCAACAATGGCTATATTCATGGCACGAGGTATATGGTGCAAAGAGGTAAAATAAGCATGCTTCACAAGGAATATGTCAAAATCTCCAATTATATGTGAGAATGCTATGGGGGCAAACTCATTATCAAGACTAAGGGCATTGTTGCACTCAATACATGGCCAATCATCTAGCATGAGAGAGGCAACACATGGAGATAAATGACAAGAAGCAATCACAATCAGGTCCAAAGCATGTAGATAGTGATGAGGACATCAATACCATTGTTACATCCACAGCCCCTGCTGCTATACATACTGGACCAATTACTAGAGCTCGCGCACGCCAATTAAATTACAAGGTACTTTCGTTTCTTGGTAATGATTCTAATGTTCATGAGAATATGATACTGCCTAAATTGGATACATTTGTTTTGCTTACAAATGAAGGGCCTAGCTTGTAGAAGGATGAACATTGGAGCAAGAACACGCATGGAGTTGATGGCATGCGCAAGGGGATCAAGAACGGAGTTACAATTGATGATTTCAGGACTTTGAAGCCACCATAAGGAGTGCATGAAGCCTTGGACGAAATATACAAGATGCCACTTCATAATATTCGTCCATAGGCTATTCTAGGTGCTGCGTCACCTTATTTTTGGGCCAGGCCCATGCAATTTCGAAATACTTAAGTATAGGCTATTTTTAGAGTCCGTATGTGTGGGGAAACAAGAGTTAGGGTTGGTCTCGGACCCCACCATCAGGGGCCACGAAATTCCCTCCTCTTCCTCCATATATACAACCCTTAGGGCGTCGTTTAGACTTTGGGTTTTGTTTAGATCAAAAGTTCGCCATAGCTGCAACTTCGCGTACTTCGTTTGTGTTCAACGACCAGACCAAGGCGTCACAGAACCCCACCTTCATTAATAAAGCTTTCCTCTTATATTCGCAATACCCAGATTGCAATCTTAGTTTCTTGCTTGTTCTTCGTTTGCTTGCAGGAAACAGGCCCTCGTGGTCAGGTTGATCGTGCTCCGGCGTGGTCAATAACCCTCGGAAGTTGGTTTAGCGATTGCTAAGGCGCGACGTCTCGCACGTTCGTAGTCGGATCGTCAAGGTCGACTCCCACAGAAACGATAGCCACCATCTCATCGAAACATCGGGCCACCTTCGCCTCTATCAAGTGGTATCAGATTTCCAGGTTGCTTGGTGAGATTTTACAGTTTTTCGTAGTTTAGATCGAGTCTGTTCTTCATACCTATAGTCCACGAAAAAGCCAAAAAAAATTAGGGTTAGTTCATCCCATCCGAACCAATCTGAGCCCTTGCATACTCTTTTCTGTATTTGCTTTGTTGAATTTGCGGTTGCATCGTCGTGTCAAGTTGCTGGTCTTAGCGTCTAGTCTTTTAGAGTTTTGAGTTCTGGTCATACTAGTCACGCCGCCGCCGCACCATCATCATTGTCCCTACCATCTTCCACCACCGCTTATCCGCCACCGCTCCGAGTCCATATACCACCACCGATCCGTATCCATATACCACCATCACTTCGAGTCCATCTCATATTAGGTTTGCTTTCGAGATCCATCTGTTGCCAGATTCGTGTTTCCTTGTTTGAGTAGGTTTGGGATTCCATCAATCTTTTGCCGTCCGTAAAAGAGGTTGGTTTCCAAAAAAAAAAGGTCCGGAAACCACCCTCCGTTTAGGGCCAAAATTTTCCAAAAACGCACTTGACAAAAAAATTTCTGGCTATCCTATTTTTAGGTGTTTCTTAACCTTTTGAGACAGTCACCGTTATTGAAAGTTTTTTTTGAGCCGTTTCCAGTTTTTGGGTCCGGGCAGTCGAAAAAAAAAAATTGTCCCAAAAATTTTGTGTCTATCCTGTCAGTTTGACTTGGGAAGAGTTTTGAGACACTCGCCATTATAGTGATTTTTCGCAAAAAAAAGAAGCGCAAAAAAAAGAGCGCAAAAAAAACAGGGCGAAAAAAAATTCCAGAGTGTGCTTTGCCCTTGTTTACGTGCAGCGCCGTGATTTTGTTAGTGTTCTAGGCTCGCGTCTCTAGCACGGTCTAGCCTAGGACCAGCACAGTACCGTCGTTGAGCGTTTATTCAACTTTGCATCTCTGAATTGATTATTGCTGACCCTTTTTGCTACCATACTATAAGCCTTCCCAGCTCCACATACATCTACATCGTGCGTTTGACTCTCCCTGGTAATCGCTCTATCCAAGCTTTGAGAGTTTTGACTACATCGGTTGCCGATCACCGCCTGCTGCTGGGTAAGAACTGGTAAGAATTTGAGATTTGCTTAAAGGATTTGTGACACCCACCACCACCACCACTTGTTAGTAGTCTATAGGATCATATTCTTGTGTTTTTCTATTGCTGCTAACCATGCCAGGATCACAACCCGACGAGATTGACTGGGAGAATTTAACAAACAAGGAGCTTCATGATAAGTTTCAGAAAATGATGAATGAACAGGTGCAAGATGTGCTGAACAATTTTGAAGAGGCCATGGAGAAGATCACTGGCCTGGAGAAGATGTTCGAAACAAAGCTCGATAACAGATTTAATGAACTGCTTGCGCATCTTCCCCCACCGGCTGCACCTGTCGCACCTCTGCAACAACAGCAACAACAACGAATACCTCCAGGTCGGGAATCAGCCCTCCGCCGAGCAATCCGTGTCCCTCTTCAGCCTGGCCAAACTGCTGGTGCTGCTGTTGATACTTCTGTGGCTCCTGCCGCTGATGTGGAGGAGGATGATTATGCGGGAGATTACGAGGATGAGGTTGATCAACATCAGAACTACGTGCAACCACCAGCACCACAACCACCAGGTCGTCCACATGCAAATAATGGTAATGTTAGGGCTCCCCCTCAGGTACGAGATCATGACCATCTCCCTAAACTGAAATTGAATATCCCACCATTTGAGGGTAGATATGTTCCTGATATATATCTTACTTGGGAGTTAGAAACTGAACAACGATTTACATGTTTACAATATCCTGAGGAGAGACGTGTTCCTGCTGCTGTTTGTGCTTTCACTAGCTTTGCATGTGTTTGGTGGTCTGAATATTGTAGATTATATCCTGTTCCAGCTACTTGGGCTGCTTTGAAAACTGCTATGCGTACTCGTTGGGTTCCACCATATTATCAACGTGAATTACTTCAAAAATTGCAGCGCTTAAGACAAGGAAAATTTTTTGTAGAAGAATATTATCAGGAATTACAAACTGGCTTGATTAGATGTGGTATTGTTGAGGAGAATGAAGATATGCTTGCACGTTTTCTGGGTGGATTAAATAGAGAGATTCAGACCATTCTAGACTATAAGGATTATAATAATATCACTCGTTTATTCCATCTTGCTTGTAAAGCTGAACGTGAAGTGCAGGATCGACAGGCATTGGCGCGGACTAACTTTTCTGCAGGTCGACCTTCATCATGGACACCACGTGCATCATCTACTTCCACACGTTCTGCTACTGAGGATGGTGGGTATGAGTCCGCTAGTGACTATGATGAGGAGACTTTGGCTCTTCTTACACATGAAGAACACGGTGGAGATGATTCTGATCATGAGACGCAATACATGGCTGCTGAAGATGCTGACAGGTATGAATGTTTAGTTGCTCAACGTGTTTTGAGTGTGCAGGTCACGCAAGCTGAGCAAAATCAGAGGCATAATTTGTTCCATACAAAGGGAGTTGTGAAGGAACGTTCTGTTCGCGTCATCATAGATGGAGGGAGCTGCAACAACTTGGCTAGCATGGAGATGGTGGAGAAGCTATCCCTCACCACAAGACCACATCCACATCCTTACTACATCCAATGGTTCAACAACAGCGGTAAGGTTAAGGTAACACGTACTGTTCCTGTGCATTTTAGTATCTCTACATATGCTGATTATGTTGATTGTGATGTGGTACCTATGCAAGCATGTACCTTATTACTTGGTAGACCATGGCAATTTGATAAAAATTCTGTACACCATGGTAGAAACAATCAGTATACTCTCATTCATAAGGACAAAAATATTACTTTGCTTCCTATGACTCCTGATTCCATTTTGAAAGATGATATTAATCGAGCTAATAAAGCAAAACAGGAGCAAAATAAGAGTGAAAATCAGATTGTGGCAAAAGAATTTGAGCAACAAATGAAGCCTAATAATAAACCATCTAGTGTTGCTTCTGAAATTAAATTGAAAAGTGCATGTTTATTTGCCACCAAATCTGATATTGATGATCTAGATGTTAGCAAATCTGTTTGCTATGCTTTTGTGTGCAAAGAGGTATTATTTTCATTCGAGGACGTGCCTTCCTCTTTGCCTCCTGCTGTTACAAACATTTTGCAGGAGTTCGCTGACGTCTTTCCACAAGACGTGCCACCGGGTTTACCACCTATTCGAGGGATTGAACATCAAATTGACTTAATTCCCGGTGCATCATTACCCAACCGCACACCATACCGTACCAATCCAGAGGAGACGAAGGAGATTATGCGTCAAGTACAAGAGCTACTCGACAAAGGTTATATACGCGAATCCCTTAGTCCTTGTGCTGTTCCTATTATTCTAGTGCCGTAAAAGGATGGTACCTCGCGTATGTGTGTTGATTGTAGAGGCATTAATAATATTACTATTCGTTATCGTCATCCTATTCCTAGGCTAGATGATATGCTTGATGAATTGAGTGGCTCTACAATATTCTCCAAAGTTGATTTGCGTAGTGGATACCATCAAATTCGTATGAAATTGGGAGATGAATGGAAAACAGCTTTTGAAACTAAGTTTGGTTTATATGAGTGGTTAGTCATGCCTTTTGGGTTAACTAATGCACCTAGTACTTTCATGAGACTAATGAACGAAGTTTTACGTGCTTTCATTTGACGATTTGTGGTAGTCTATTTTGATGATATACTGATTTATAGCAAATCTTTGGAAGAACATTTGGAACATTTATGTGCTGTTTTTAATGCTCTACGTGATGCATGTTTGTTTGGTGACCTTGGGAAGTGCACCTTTTGCACCGACCGAGTGTCTTTTCTTGGCTATGTTGTTACTCCACAGGGAATTGAAGTTGATAAAGCCAAGATTGAAGCTATTGAGAGTTGGCCGCAGTCCAAAACGGTCACACAAGTGAGGAGTTTTCTTGGACTCGCTGGTTTCTATAGGCGTTTTGTGAGAGATTTTAGCACCATTGCTGCACCTCTCAATGAGCTTACAAAGAAGGATGTGCCTTTTGTTTGGGGTACCGCACAGGAAGAAGCCTTCACGGTATTGAAAGATAAGTTGACACATGCTCCTTTACTTCAACTTCCTGACTTTAATAAGACTTTTGAGCTTGAATGTGATGCTAGTGGAATTGGATTAGGAGGTGTGTTATTACAAGATGGCAAACCTGTTGCATACTTTTCTGAAAAATTGAGTGGGCCTAGTCTGAACTATTCTACTTATGATAAAGAATTATATGCTCTTGTTCGGACTTTAGAAACATGGCAACATTATTTATGGCCCAAAGAATTTGTTATACATTCTGATCATGAATCTCTGAAACACATTAAAAGTCAAGCTAAACTGAACCGTAGACATGCCAAATGGGTTGAATTCATTGAGTCTTACCCTTATGTCATTAAACACAAGAAGGGTAAAGAAAATGTTATTGCTGATGCATTGTCTTGTCGTTATACTATGCTTTCTCAACTTGATTTTAAAATATTTGGTTTGGAGACCATCAAAGATCAATATGTGCATGATGCTGAATTTAAAGATGTATTGCAGAATTGTAAAGAAGGTAGATCATGGAACAAGTTCGTTGTTAATGATGGTTTTGTGTTCCGTGCTAACAAGCTATGCATTCCTGCTAGCTCTGTTCGTCTTTTGTTGTTGCAGGAGGCGCATGGAGGAGGATTAATGGGACACTTTGGCGTGAAGAAGACAGAGGACGTACTTGCTACACATTTCTTTTGGCCAAAGATGAGATGGGATGTTGAGCGTTTTGTTGCTCGCTGCACTACATGTCGAAAAGCTAAGTCACGACTCAATCCTCATGGTTTATATATGCCTTTGCCTGTCCCTAGTGTTCCTTGGGAGGATATATCTATGGACTTTGTTTTAGGTTTGCCTCGAACAAAGAAGGGGAGGGATAGCATATTTGTTGTCGTGGATAGATTCTCGAAAATGGCACACTTTATACCATGTCATAAAAGCGATGATGCTGTTAATGTTGCTGATTTGTTCTTTCGTGAAATTATTCGCTTGCATGGTGTGCCAAATACTATTGTTTCAGATCGTGATACTAAATTTCTTAACCACTTTTGGAGATGTTTATGGGCTAAGTTGGGAACTAAACTGCTTTTTAGTACTACTTCTCACCCCCAAACTGATGGACAAACTGAAGTAGTCAATAGAACATTGTCTACTATGCTTAGGGCTGTTTTGAAGAATAATAAGAAAATGTGGGAAGAATGCTTGCCTCATATTGAATTTGCTTATAATCGTTCATTGCATTCTACTACTAAGATGTGCCCTTTTGAAATTGTGTATGGTTTCCTACCTCGTGCACCTATTGATTTGTTGCCTCTTCCATCTTCGGAGAAGGTTAATTTTGATGCTAAAGAACGTGCTGAATTGATTTTAAAAATGCATGAGTTAACTAAGGAAAACATTGAGTGTATGAATGCTAAATATAAACTTGCTGGAGATAAGGGTAGAAAACATGTTGTCTTTGCACCGGGTGATCTTGTTTGGTTACATTTGCGTAAGGATAGGTTTCCTAATTTGCGCAAATCAAAGCTAATGCCACGTGCTGATGGTCCATTTAAGGTGTTAGAGAAAATAAATGATAATGCATATAAACTTGAGCTGCCTGCAGATTTTGGGGTTAGTCCCACTTTTAACATTACAGATTTGAAGCCTTATTTGGGTGAGGAAGATGAGCTTCCGTCGAGGACGACTGCATTTCAAGAAGGGGAGGATGATGAGGACATCAATACCATCGTTACACCCACAGCCCCTACTGTTACATATGATGGACCAATTACTAGACCTCGCGCACGCCAATTAAATTACCAGGTACTTTTGTTTCTTGGTAGTGATTCTAATGTTCATGAGAATATGATGCTGCCTAAATTGGATACATTTGTTTTGCTTACAAATGAAGGGCCTAGCTTGGAGAAGGATGAACATTGGAGCAAGTACAAGCATGGAGTTGATGCCATGCGCAAGGGGAACAAGAACGGAGTTACAAGTGATGATTTCAGGACTCTGAAGCCACCATAAGGAGTGAATGAAGCCTTGGAAGAAATATACAAGATGCCACTTCATAAATTTCGTCCAGAGGCTATTCTAGGTGCTGCGTCACCTTATTATTGGGCCAGGCCCATGTAATTTTGAAATACTTAAGTATAGGCTGTTTTTAGAGTCCGTATGTGTGGGGAAACAAGAGTTAGGGTTGGTTTCGGACCCCTTCCTCAAGGGCCACGAAATTCCCCCCCTCTTCCTCCATATATACAGCCCTTAGGGCGTCGTTTAGACTTTGGGTTTTGTTTAGATCAAAAGTTCGCCATAGCAGCAACTTCGCGTACTTCGTTTGTGTTCAACGACCAGACAAAGGCGTCACAGAACCCCACCTTCATTAATAAAGCTTTCCCTCTTTTATTCGCAATATCCAGATTGCAATCTTAGTTTCTTGCTTGTTCTTCGTTTGCCTGCAGGAAACAGACCCTCGTGGTCAGGTTGATCGTGCTCCGGCGTGGTTAATAACCTCTCGGAGTTGGTTTAGCGATTGCTAAGGCGCGACGTCATCGCACGTTCGTAGTCGGATCGTCAAAGTCGACTTCATCCTAAACGATAGCCACCATCTCATCGAAAGACGGGACACCTTTGCCTCTATCAAGGGAGAGTCAAACGCACGATGTAGATGTATGTGGAGCTGGGAAGGCTTATAATATGGTAGCAAAAAGGGTCAGCAATAATCAACTCAGAGATGCAAAGTTGAATAAACGCTCAACGACGGTACTGTGCTGGTCCTAGGCTAGACCGTACTAGAGACGCGAGCCTAGAACACTAACAAAATCACGGCGCTGCACGTAAACAAGGGAGGAGCACACTCTGAATTTTTTTTCTTTTTTTTTCACTTTTGCACTTTTTTTCCTCTTTTTTTTGCTCCGCAACAAATTTTTTTCGAAAAAGTCTACAAATGTCCTAAAAACTGCCTAGCCAGAATTTTCCAGACTTAGTTTTTTTTTTGAGTTTGGAACTATTTTTCTTCTGCGGGTAGCACGAAAGTTGGGGAGTCCTTCTTTGTCACGACTCGGAGTATGGCGTGATCTGGAAATCCAAAACAGAGTAACAAAATACTGGACTTGGAATAGGACTGCTGGCGGAGATGAATCTGGTGGAACTCAGACTGGTGGCGGAGATTAATCTGGTGGAACTCGGACTAGTGGCGGAGATGAATCTGGTGGAACTCGGACTGGCGGCAGATATATGTTGTCGGTGGACTCGGATTGGCGTGATGGCGGCGGGTATGTGGTGGCGTATATGGACTCGGATTGGCGGTGAATATGTGGTGGTGGTATATGGCAGCGGTGATGAAGTTGGTGCGGTGGTGGTATATGGCAGCAGCGATGATGATGATGCGATGGTGATATATGGCAGCGACGACGTGACAACCTGTGAACAGAACTCGAAACTCGAAAGGACTAGACGCTAAGACCGGCAACTTGACACGACGATGCAACCACAAATTCAACAAAGCAAATACAGAAAAGATTATGCAAAGGCTCAGATTGGTTCGGATGGGATGAACTAACCCTAAATTTTTTTTGGCTTTTTTGTGGACTATAGGTATGAAGAACAGACTCGATCTAAACTACGAAAAACTGTAAAATCTCACCGAGCAACCTGGAAATCTGATACCACTTGATAGAGACAATGGTATCCCGTCTTTCGATGAGATGGTGGCTATCGTTTAGGATGAAGTCGACTTTGACGATGCGACTACGAACGTGCGATGACGTCGCGCCTTAGCAATCGCTAAACCAACTCTGAGAGGTTATTGACCACGCCGGAGCACGATCAACCTGACCACGAGGGTCTGTTTCCTGCAGGCAAACGAAGAACAAGCAAGAAACTAAGATTGCAATCTGGATATTGCGAATAAAAGAGGAAAGCTTTATTAATGAAGGTGGGGTTCTGTGACGCCTTGGTCTGGTCTTTAAACACAAACGAAGTACGCGAAGTTGTTGCTATGGCGAACTTTTGATCTAAACAAAACGCAAAGTCTAAACGACGCCCTAAGGGCTATATATATGGAGGAAGAGGGGGGAATTTCGTGGCCCTTGAGGAAGGGGTCCGAAACCAACCCTAACTCTTGTTTCCCCACACATACGGACTCTAAAAACAGCCTATACTTAAGTATTTCAAAATTACATGGGCCTGGCCCAATAATAAGGTGACGCAGCACCTAGAATAGCCTCTGGACGAAATTTATGAAGTGGCATCTTGTATATTTCGTCCAAGGCTTCATTCACTCCTTATGGTGGCTTCAGAGTCCTGAAATCATCACTTGTAACTCCGTTCTTGTTCCCCTTGCGCATGCCATCAACTCCATGCTTGTTCTTGCTCCAATGTTCATCCTTCTCCAAGCTAGGCCCTTCATTTGTAAGCAAAACAAATGTATCCAATTTAGGCAGCATCATATTCTCATGAACATTAGAATCATTACCAAGAAACGAAAGTACCTGGTAATTTAATTGGCGTGCGCGAGCTCTAGTAATTGGTCCATCATATGTAACAGTACGGGCTCTGGGTGTAACAATGGTATTGATGTCCTCATCATAATGCATATAAACTTGAGCTGCCTGCAGATTTTGGGGTTAGTCCCACTTTTAACATTGCAGATTTGAAGCATTATTTGGGTGAGGAAGATGAGCTTCCGTCGAGGACGACTTCATTTCAAGAAGGGGAGGATGATGAGGACATCAATACCATTGTTACATCCACAACCCCTGCTGCTATACATACTGGACCAATTACTAGAGCTCGCGCACGCCAATTAAATTACAAGGTACTTTCGTTTCTTGGTAATGATTCTAATGTTCATGAGAATACGATACTGCCTAAATTGGATACATTTGTTTTGCTTACAAATGAAGGGCCTAGCTTGGAGAAGGATGAACATTGGAGCAAGAACACGCATGGAGTTGATGGCATGCGCAAGGGGATCAAGAACAGAGTTACAATTGATGATTTCAGGACTTTGAAGCCACCATAAGGAGTGCATGAAGCCTTGGACGAAATATACAAGATGCCACTTCATAATATTCGTCCATAGGCTATTCTAGGTGCTGCGTCACTTTATTTTTGGGCCAGGCCCATGTAATTTCGAATAATTAAGTATAGGCTATTTTTAGAGTCCGTATGTGTGGGGAAACAAGAGTTAGGGTTGGTCTCGGACCCCACCATCAGGGGCCACGAAATTCCCTCCTCTTCCTCCATATATACAGCCCTTAGGGCGTCGTTTAGACTTTGGGTTTTGTTTAGATCAAAAGTTCGCCATAGCTGCAACTTCGCGTACTTCGTTTGTGTTCAACGACCAGACCAAGGCGTGATAGAACCCCACCTTCATTAATAAAGCTTTCCTCTTATATTCGCAATACCCAGATTGCAATCTTAGTTTCTTGCATGTTCTTCGTTTGCTCGCAGGAAACAGGCCCTCGTGGTCAGGTTGATCGTGCTCCGGCGTGGTCAATAACCCTCGTAAGTTGGTTTAGCGATTGCTAAGGCGCGACGTCTCGCACGTTCATAGTCGGATCGTCAAGGTCGACTCCCACAGAAACGATAGCCACCATCTCATCGAAACATCGGGACACCTTTGCCTCTATCAGATAGTTGTCATCAACCGCATGAAATGAGCAAGTATGAATCATTGGTGATGCAACAAGGCAAGCAATCATAGTAATCAAGTTGTGCAAGCTAGTGGAGCGAAGATGCAACACACTAGAAGAAATCATGGCAATCATGTCGTGTGAGAAAAGAATAGGCATAGGCAATGTACATGACATATCGCAAGCACGAACACAAATCAAGATCATAGTATCATCATAGGCATGGGGCACAAAGCAAGCATGGCAATAACAAAGAATATCTCCACCACACTTGCAAATACACATACAAGTACTAGAATCAATCATCATGTGTAATGCAAAGCATGGGTCACAAATGCATGGAAAAGGCATAGGAATGGGCATATCATGCAAAGTGAACATGGCAAGATGGGCAAAGGATATATAATGGACAACAACCCATAACCATGTGAGGGCCATGTAAAATAAATGCGCGAAGTCTTTGCGTGAAGAGAGCGGTGGGAAAGGCAATCCATGGGATCCCAAGTCATCTTTGCTCTCTAGAGCTCGTTTTGTCAACTCGTGGGATTGCGAGGTTGACAAGTATTCATGGGTACGTACACAAAAGAGACACAAACCAAAGAAATTGTGCACGTGGTAAATGTACACATCATCCATCATGATGTGTATGTGCAAGTGAGTGTTAGCACAAGATAAGCATCGCTCAAAGAAATTTGATGCATGGTACAAGAACATGTCATCCATCATGAAAGAATAGTTGTTATGTATAACACGATGGGGATACAAATTGAGCATACTAGTATATGGCACAACAATATCATTATGATTCATGGGGAGCATATTGTGCACACTAGTATGGGGATCATGCAATGGATAGGATGAATCAAAATTTCCTAAAATGTATGAGGAAACTATGGGGGTCTCCTCATGAGCAATATTGGAAACATCATATGGAGAAAATGGACAACATCCAAAACAATGCATATCCGAAGCTAGGTAGTCATGGCATGGCATATGAGATAAATGATGCAAAGGGAGCATATCAATATCATCACAAGAGAGACAAATGCCAATAACCATGGGCTTGTCATCTATGCCATATGTGCAAATTGGGTTAATTTTAATGGCATATGCATAGTCACTATGAAGAGATTGCAAATATGACATATGATTGATCTCATGCATAGCATATGACAAGTAAAGCGGATTGTCAAACATGATGTGACCCAAAGAATTGTCACAAGAAATCCTATGTAACATGGCATAACAACTAATAGACTCCACATGGCAATCACCATACTCATCATAAATGGGTAAATCATCGCATGGGGAAACCATACTAGCATGAAGCATGTCAATAGGGGGATTAACATCATGCAAGCAATCAATGTAAACAATGTCCACTAGTGGGACTAGAGCATCACCTTCACCTATGTTACCTTGTTCATTCCACTCGAGTGGTGTAGGTGAGGTGGGAAAGACCAAATGGTGGTCATCTTCATCTTGATGGAACCATGTGGGGGGGTGCATCATATTCCACCATGGCCATCGTCTTGTCCAAAGGAAGGACGTAGTCGTCGCAAATCGGCGCGTCATCATATATGGGACCTAGCACCAAATGAGAAGACACAATAGAGGTAGAGGTTAAGTCGTTAGAAATCATAGTGGCCTCACTCTCTCTATGTGGTGGCTCACTCACTCCCTCAATGCAGGTGCACTCAATCTCATGTATGGTGGAGTCACTCATCTCACTCAAGTGGTGGGGGTTGTGGCTCTCCTCACATGGGAATTGGGGCAACTCATCACACATGTGGCTAGTGGTGAAGTCACTCTCACTCTCAATATGGTGGCACAAGTCACTCAAGTCATCATACGTCGCCGTGGTCGAAGGGAAAATCCCATGCTCAACCATCTCGTCGTTGTCACCATGGATGAAGGCCGAAGATGGCACATCATCTCTCTCCTCCATGACCGAAGGGAAAATCCCATGCTCGATCATCGCGTCACCGTCGCCGTGGATGAAGGCCGAAGATGGCACATCATCGCTCTTGCCTCCTAAGATGGAAGCATCATGATAGAGGCGAGGGTGTCCTGATGTTTCGATGAGATGATAACTATCGATTAGATGGAGCTGACTTTGACGATCCGACTACAAACGTGCATGACGTTGCGCCTTAGCAATCGCTAAACCAATCTCCTGAGGTTACTGATGATGCCGGAAGCACGATCAGCCTGACCACAAAGGTCTATTCCTGCACGCAATCGAAGAACAAGCAAGAATATGATAATGCAATCTGAATATTGCGAATATAGATGAAGTATTGATAATGGTGGGGATCCGTAAGCGGTCTTGGTCTGGTCGTTGGACACAAACGAAGTACACGAAGTTGCAATGGCTAACTTTTAACTAAACAAATCCCAAGGAAAAAGCTACTAGGTGGATCTACTTATATAGGAGCAAGGGGTGGCGGCCAAGGAGGTGGGAGGACTGTCGTGGTTCTAAGTCTGACAGTGAGAATGGGGGGTAAGTATGGAGAGGCAAGATCCTAGCTATGGAGTAGTTGTATGCGCAAGGAGTTTACGAGTTCAGGCCCTTCTCTGAGGAAGTAACAGCCCTACGTCTCGGAGCCCGGAGGCGGTCGACTGGATTATGAGTGTATGTGTTACAAAGTTCCGAACCCTTGTCCTAGTGGAGGGGGGTGGCTTATATAGAGTTCGCCAGGACCCCAGCCAGACCACGTTACAAGGAGTTTAATGTACATAAAGAGAGGGGGTTACTGGTAACGCCTGTAATGAAGGACCATGAAGGCCATAAAAGCTACTTATGAGGTGACCGTTTGTAGGCAGTGCCTTTAGGTCTTCTTATGGTCGAGTGGCTGTCTTCATGGTCGACTGCTTGTACTTCTGGTCGAGTGCGATCGTGTCCGTCGACTGGGCTGACCAGGTCGACTGACCTGTCGATACTTCTTAGAATGTCTTTCATTGTAGGAGTCATGTCCTTGATTGGGTACCTCAGGTATGATAAGTTACCCTACCCTAGGTATGTATCCTCGTCATTAGCCCCCGAATGGGTCAGGGGTTAAGTGAGAATGGGGCCGAGCCTATGCTTCCGACTCAACCTCCATGCCTCGATTGCGTCTGTCTTCGGATAAATGGAAGTTACGATGGGAACTCATTCTTCAGTTGCCTTGATCCATTCAGATGTCGGTCGAGTGGTTTCAGATTACCGTCGAGTGCGTTTACGTGACGAGTCCCTTGGGAGACTTAAGGAAGCGGATCTTTTTGTCTGACAAACCGTCCTGTCGATCGCGGATCTCGCGGGATTTGAAAATCGAGAAGCGCACTGGACGGAGAAAATCGCGCGAATCGGCTGGATAAGGCAAGGGCGCCTCGATCTCTGCGCCACCTTTTTCGCCACGTACTGCGCGCGCGCCTGTTGCGGGATCTGACTGGGAGGCGCAGGCCCACTGATCAGCCACTCGGGTGTGGCCTTATATAAAGCAATGATTCTGATTTTTTTTACTGTGCGCCCTCGCTCTTCTTCCCCCTTCGTCCGTAAGCTTCCGCCTCGCTCTCCGCCGCAACCTTGACACCGCCGCTCGGCCAAGACCTCGCTCGAGACGATGGGGACGGACAAGACGGCGGCGGCGGAACGCGCGAAGAAGGCCGCGGCAAAGGGCAAAGGGAAGAAATCCGGCCGAGGCGGGTCGTCCTCGCGGGCCGCTCTGCCGCCCGGCTGGTTGCAGGGGGACTGGATGCCCTCCATCCTTACTCAGGCGGATATCGATGACATGGTGGAGGGGGGACTCATTCCCCACAAGGTTGCTCGCCTTCCTGGGAAGGAGACGGAGCCGAAACCTCGCGAGGGTGAGCGCGTCCTGGTAGCCACCCATGTCGACCGGGGGTTTTCCCTGCCCCCGAGTCCTTTTTTTAGGGCTTTCCTGAACTTCTTCGGAGCGCAGCTCCACCATTTCACGCCCAACTCCATAGTCTATCTCGCTGCGTTCATGTCTCTGTGTGAGTGTTTCTTAGGTTGTCGACCCCACTGGGGCCTCTTCAAGCATATCTTCACTTGCCGATCCCAGTCGGTTAAAAAGCTTAACCCGGACGGGGAAAGGACGCAGGTGATCCAGATGTGCGGGGGCCTCGGGATCCAGACGAGGGGTAAGAGTTGTTTTCCTCCCATGACACTTCCCGATTCCGTGCGCGGGTGGCAGTCGACTTGGTTCTACTGCAAGGACCAGCCGACCCCTGGCCACTCGACCGGCCTTCCTCCTTTTACCTTGGACCGAGTGCAGAAACCCGCTTCTTTGAAGGTGGTTCCAGAGGAGAAGGCTCAGGTGAAGGTACTAGTCAGTCGAGTGGTTGAGTTGGTTCGGGAAGGCGTGACCGGCATGGACTTGCTCAAAGTCTTCCTCCAGCGACGAATCCAACCTCTCCAGGCTCGGGATCACTCGATGTGGTTGTATTCCGGGCCCGACGACTCCACTCGGATCCACCCGGAGGCGGTCGAGGATTCTGTACTGGAGAGCTGGCTGACCAGTATGACCGGGAACAAGGACAACCCCAGGGGTTCTAGGAGGATTGCTCCGCTAGATGGGATGATGGAGACAGACAAGGTATGCTTTACTTCTTCCGACTGAAATTCTCACTCCGTTTAGTAACTGGCTTGCGATAAGCCGACTGATCCTTGCTCTGCCCATTGTCTTGCAGGAGATCAACGACATGTATTCGATGCCGAATGGGAACCAGGCGCAAGTATCTGAAGGAGGAGGGAGTGGAGGCGAAGGAAGTGAGAATGAAGTTGAAGTCGAGGGTGAAGTCGAGGAGTGGGAATCTGACGACGACGTAGAGGAGGAGGCCAGCGACGACTCGGGTGACGAGGATGAGGAGGTGGAGGTCGATCCTCCTCGACGCGAGAGGCGCTCCAAGAACGCTCAGGATCCCGCCGTGGGGCGCAGTCAGTCGAGTGCTCTGGTGGGCCAGTCATCCAAGCGCCCTCGGACCACGTCACCGGCCCCAACTGAGAAGGCACCCAAGCAGCCCAGAGCCGTCCCCACCAAGCCACCCAAGGCCTTGCCTAAGATCAGGGTCGCCATCCCTGTCATCTCCGGGTAAGCGACTGTTTTTATCTTTCTTGAGTCGACTAGAACGGATTCTTAGTCGATTCGCTCTCAAATTATTTGCTTGGAATCGTGCAGCGCCGCTACTTCCGAGACTTCTATCTAGAATGTCGATGAGACGATGGAGGACGCCATCACTTCCAACTTAGGTATAATCTTTGATATGATCCGACTGTTTAACTGTTGAGTCGATTGGATATTCATTTCTGGACTTTTGTAGCTCCGACCAACACTATTGACCTTCCGGATGATGAGGAGGAGGCGGAAGTGCCGCTCAGGCCTTTTGGGAGGAGAGGCCGGAGGACCACGGTCGACCAGGCTCCTCAGATCGCGTCGACTGCCGAGGCGGTGGTCCAAGGGGGTGACAACACCGCCCGGACTACTGTGACTTTTGCTGAACCAGTGACGACTGCCCGGCCTTCATCGTCGACTACTCCCTCACTGGTCGACCCGCCCTCGTTCTTCGCCGCCTACCAGACCCCGGAGGATCAAGTGAGTGCTGCTAAGGAGGCCATACGTCAGGCGGGGCTCGTGATGGAGCAGAACAAAGCGGCTCGGGATGCCAGTCAAGCGGCCTATGACATCAGCTCGGCGTTGCAGCAGAACGTCCAGGTTAGTTGGTCTTCACTTGCGTTGTACACCCACTGGGTGCTGTTGATCTGAAATTTCTCATTGGTGGGGGCACGCTGAGTGCACCCACTGGGTGTAGTCCCCGAGGCCACGGTCGACTGCTGGCAGTCGACTGCGGTCTTTATACTGTCTTTCTGTAGTTGTCCCTCTCCACTCGGTAGGGTTTTCTGAGAACGGTTTGGTCAGGCTATGTCGAATGAAACTGTATCCGGTCGACTGCGGGCAGTCGTCTTTTTTTTTTTGAAAACCGGTGGGGGCACGCTGAGTGCACCCACTGGGTGTAGTCCCCGAGGCTACTGTCGAATGTTTTGATTTGGCTGTAGTCTTAGAAGTGTTGTGCTCTTTCTTTCAGTCACTCGGGAGTAACTTATCTTTGACGCCCTTTGTCGATTGACTCTTTGCAGAAGTCTTGTGAGCTTGTTGCTCAGCTCGCCGATCTGAAGAATAAGCAGATCCAGCTTAATCTTGACTTACAGTTTGCTCAGGAAAACGTGCAGAAGGCGAAGGATGAAGCAAAAGGTATGGCTGGTGAGGACTCGACGGCTGTCTCTGTTCTCCTGCCTGCTCTCAACTCTGTGCTCATTGTTGCTTTGCAGACGAACTGGAGAAGGCCCTGAAGAAGAAAGATCTTGACCTTGCGGAGGCACAAAAGGCGGCTGCGGAGAAGCTGAAGCTTGCTGAAGAGAAACTTGCTTCAGTCGACCAACTTGAGAGCGAGAACGCTAGGCTGAAGTCTGCTCTTGACTCGGCCAACAAGGAAGCGAGTCGACTGAAGACTGACAAGAGTACTCTGAACGACAAGCTCGGCCAGCTGGCGGGGAAGCACAAGGACTTGGAGGATTATCTTGGGGGTCTTGCCAAGAAGCTATACCTCATGCTTGAAGGTAACCCTCTTTGTGCGATTAACCTTGTTGTTGTCGACTCACCATTTGGTTATAGTTTTGATCTGTCGAAACTTCTTTCAGAATTCTGCCGGAACTTTGAGGAAGAGACCAGTCAAGTGGAAACCCGCCTGGACCCTATCAATTCTCCTGTGAAGGACGAAGTGGCCATGAATGTCTTCCGGTTGGAATCCCGTGTCGCTGGTGTGGTGGACTACTTGGCTCGACTGAAAGCAGCAGTGTCACGGATCGACCCCGCACTCTGGCCCAAGGAGACGCTTCAGAACGACCTTGAATCCTTGGTCACTCGACTAAGTGAGGTTCCAGGTCGAGTGCAAGAATGGAAGAAGTCTTCTGCTAGGTGCGGTGCTGACGTGGCTCTGTCACTGGTTCGTGTCCACTGCAAGGAGGCGCGAGAAGAGAAGCTGGCCGCTCTCCAGGTTGCCAATACCAGGAAGCATAACTTTCAGGATTTCATGGAGACCTTCATCGCTGCTGCCACTCGAATCTCTGATGGGATCGACTTGGACGAATTTGTTGCACCATCCAGTCCTCCACCGGAGGAGTAAAAAACTGATGTTCCTTGCCTTAAGTTTGCCTCGGAATGCCAAGTGATTTATGTAACCGATAAACTCCGTCGAGCTTATAGCTCGAGTACTTTTATTTGCGATCTAGGATCTTTTGATTTTATCCGAACTTGGCTCGACGTTGAATGTCTTCGTGACTTGATCCGCCGATCTACTGTTCGTTGTTCCCTCAGAGGCTGCTTGGTTTGCACGATGCTTATCGCCGCGATGGCGTCTGACAACATGGCTTAGGCGAGCACTGGGCTGCAGCTAAGTCCCCGAGTGGGAGGTTTGCTCTCCACTCGGTAGGATTCCAATTACTTAGGCGAGTACTTGGACTGCAGCTAAGCCCCCGAGTGGGAGGTTTGCTCCCCACTCGGTAGGATTTTGAATACTTAGGCGAGTGCTTGGACTGCAGCTAAGCCCCCGAGTGGCAGGTTTGCTCTCCACTCGGTAGGATTTTGAATACTTAGGCGAGTGCTTGGACTGCAGCTAAGCCCCCGAGCGGGAGGTTTGCTCTCCACTCGGTAGGATTTCAATTACTTAGGCGAGTACTTGGACCGCAGATAAGCCCCTGAGTGGGAGCTTTGCTCTCCACTCGGTAGGATTTCAATTACTTAGGCGAGTACTTGGACTGCAGCTAAGCCCCTGAGTGGGAGGTTTGCTCTCCACTCGGTAGGATTTCAATTACTTAGGCGAGTACTTGGACTGCAGCTAAGCCCCCGAGTGGGAGGTTTGCTCTCCACTCGGTAGGATTTCAATTACTTAGGCGAGTACTTGGACTGCAGCTAAGCCTCCGAGTGGGAGGTTTGCTCTCCACTCGGTAGGATTTCAATTACTTAGGCGAGTACTTGGACTGCAGCTAAGCCCCCGAGTGGGAGGTTTGCTCTCCACTCGGTAGGATTTCAATTACTTAGGCGAGTACTTGGACTGCAGCTAAGCCTCCGAGTGGGAAGTTTGCTCTCCACTCGGTAGGAGTTCAATTACTTAGGCGAGTGCTTGGACTGCAGTTAAGCCCCCGAGTGGGAGGTTTGCTCTCCACTCGGTAGGATTTCAATTACTTAGGCGAGTACTTGGACTGCAGCTAAGCCTCCGAGTGGGAGGTTTGCTCTGCACTCGGTAGGATTTCAATTACTTAGGCGAGTACTTGGACTGCAGCTAAGCCCCCGAGTGGGAGGTTTGCTCTCCACTCGGTAGGATTTCAATTACTTAGGCGAGTACTTGGACTGCAGCTAAGCCCCTGAGTGGGAGGTTTGCTCTCCACTCGGTAGGATTTCAATTACTTAGGCGAGTACTTGGACTGCAGCTAAGCCCCCGAGTGGGAGGTTTGCTCTCCACTCGGTAGGATTTCAATTACTTAGGCGAGTACTTGGACTGCAGCTAAGCCTCCGAGTGGGAGGTTTGCTCTCCACTCGGTAGGATTTCAATTACTTAGGCGAGTACTTGGACTGCAGCTAAGCCCCCGAGTGGGAGGTTTGCTCTCCACTCGGTAGGATTTCAATTACTTAGGCGAGTACTTGGACTGCAGCTAAGCCTCCGAGTGGGAAGTTTGCTCTCCACTCGGTAGGAGTTCAATTACTTAGGCGAGTGCTTGGACTGCAGTTAAGCCCCCGAGTGGGAGTTTTGCTCTCCACTCGGTAGGATTTCAATTACTTAGGCGAGTACTTGGACTGCAGCTAAGCCTCCGAGTGGGAGGTTTGCTCTGCACTCGGTAGGATTTCAATTACTTAGGCGAGTACTTGGACTGCAGCTAAGCCCCCGAGTGGGAGGTTTGCTCTCCACTCGGTAGGATTTCAATTACTTAGGCGAGTACTTGGACTGCAGCTAAGCCCCCGAGTGGGAGGTTTGCTCTCCACTCGGTAGGATTTTGAATACTTAGGCAAGTCCTTGGACTGCAGCTAAGCCCCCGAGTGGGAGGCTGGCTCTCCACTCGGTAGGATTTTCTGAAAACTTAGGCGAAGCGGATTCGCAGCTAAGCCCCCAAGTGGGAGACTTGCTCTCCACCTCGGTAGGGTTTTCTGAAATCTGAAAACTTAGGCGAAGCGGATTCGCAGCTAAGTCACCCACTGGGGGAAATTTGGACAAACGGAAAAAGAAATAGCAGTCTTTTGCTTGAAACGAAAGAACTACAGAGGTACTTTTATTACATCTCAGTCGAGTGAGTTTTTTTTTAAGTGTAAAAAGGACGGAGCAGGTCTGCGTTCCATGCTCGAGGCTCGTCGATCCGTCGATCGATGTTGTAGAGGTGATACGCTCCATTGTGCAGGACTTTGGTGATGATGAAGGGGCCTTCCCAGGTCGGGGCAAGTTTGTGAGGTTTTTGCTGATCCACGCGGAGGACCAAATCTCCTTCCCGAAAGGCTCGACCCTTCACATTTCTGGCGTAGAACCGACGCATCTCTTGCTGGTAGATGGTCGAGCGGATTAGAGCCATCTCTCTTTCCTCCTCTAAGAGGTCGACTGCATCTTGCCGGGCCTGTTCTGCTTCTGCTTCGGAATATAACTCGACTCGAGGCGCGTTGTGGAGCAGGTCGCTCGGCAAAACCGCTTCAGCTCCATAGATCAGAAAGAATGGTGTTCTTCCAGTCGACCGGTTAGGTGTGGTCCTCAACCCCCATAGAACTGACGGAAGTTCGTCGACCCAGGCGCCTGCTGCGTGTTTGAGATCACGCATCAGTCGGGGTTTTAGTCCTTTGAGGATGAGACCATTCGCGCGTTCGGCCTGTCCATTCGACTGAGGATGCGCAACTGAAGCGTAGTCGACTCGAGTGCCCTGAGAGGCGCAGAAGGCTTTGAATCTGTCATTATCAAAGTTTGATCCATTATCCGTGATGATGTTGTGCGGAACTCCATATCTGAATATCAATCCCCTGATAAAACTGATGGCAGTGCTTGCGTCGAGGTCCTTTATGGGTTTGGCTTCTATCCACTTCGTGAACTTGTCGACTGCAACCAACAAGTGGGTGAAGCCACTCCTACCAGTTCTCAGTGGTCCGATCATGTCTAGACCCCAGACAGCGAAAGGCCAGACGAGTGGAGTGGTCTTCAAGGCGGAGGCGGGCTTGTGAGACACGTTGGAATAAAACTGGCACCCCTCGCACTTGTCGACTATATCCTTTGCCATTTCGTTCGCCTTTGGCCAGTAAAAACCCGCTCGGTATGCTTTGGCCACGATGGTCCGAGAGGACGCATGATGGCCACAGGTCCCCGAGTGGATGTCTTCGAGAATTATCTGTCCTTCTTCAGGTGTGATGCACTTCTGACCAACTCCAGTCACGCTTTCTCTGTATAGCTGCCCTTTGATTACTGTAAAGGCTTTGGATCGACGGACGATCTGTCGAGCCTCTTCTTCGTCTTCTGGGAGCTCTTTTCTCATGATATACGCAATGTACGGCACTGTCCAATCGGGAGTGGTGGTCATAACTTCCATAATCAGGTCGACCACAGCTGGTATCTCCACTTCGGTCGAGTCAGAGGCGCTTTTTGGTTGTGGGGGCTCTTCTGTGAAAGGATCTTCTTGCACAGATGGTGTGTGAATGTGCTCCAAACACACATCTTCAGGGATGGCCTCCCTTTTGGACCCTATCTTCGCCAGATCATCTGCAGCTTGATTTTTCAGTCGGGGTATATGATGGAGCTCCAACCCCTCGAATCGTTTCTCCAGTTTCCTCACAGCGCTGCAATATCCCGTCATGGATGGGCTTCGGACGTCCCACTCCTTCATCACTTGATTAACCACCAGATCTAAGTCGTCGTAGACCATGAGGCGACGGACGCCGAGTGAAATGGCCATACGTAATCCGTATAGAAGCGCTTCATACTCTGCCTCATTGTTGGAGGAATCAAAGTGAATCTGGAGGACATACTTGAGCTTATCTCCTCGGGGGGAAACCAGTACAACCCCCGCACCGGATCCGTTCAGCATCTTGGAGCCATCGAAAAACATAGTCCAGTGCTCCGAGTGAACTTGAGTCGGAAGCTCCTGCTCGGTCCACTCGGCGAGGAAATCAGCTATTGCCTGGGACTTAATAGCTTTCTTTGCCTCGAACTTGATATCAAGAGGAAGAAGTTCAATTGCCCATTTCGCCACTCGACCGGTTGCATCTCTGTTGTGAAGAATCTCTGATAATGGAGCGTCGCTGACGACTGTGATAGAGTGATCAGAGAAATAGTGAGCAACCTTCTTCGTGGTCATGTAAATCCCGTAAACGAGCTTCTGATAGTGGGGATATCTTTGCTTCGACGGGGTCAGAACTTCAGAGAGATAATAAACTGGGC
The DNA here is from genome assembly GCA_032464435.1 of Aegilops umbellulata. Taxonomy (NCBI): domain Eukaryota; kingdom Viridiplantae; phylum Streptophyta; class Magnoliopsida; order Poales; family Poaceae; genus Aegilops; species Aegilops umbellulata. Next base: position 199,098,733 of record CP136058.1, on the reverse strand, counting down.
GTTGAACTTTGAAGGTCTTTCCTTCCTCTTCCCGCTCAACCGTAAGAACGGTACTAACGACTTGTCCCGTGGCTGCTATGTAAAGCAACAATGGCTCTTTGCTGACAGGAGCAGCAAGCACCGGCTGGGTGGAGAGCAGAGCTTTGAGCTCTGCAAATGCTGCATCAGCTTCTGGAGTCCATTCGAACGTTGTCTGACTTCTTCATCAGTCGGTAAAGAGGCAGCACCTTTTCACCGAGCCTGGAGATGAATCGACTTAGGGCGGCCAAGCATCCAGTAAGTTTCTGGACGTCGTGCACACGCACGGGGCGTTTCATCCGGAGTATAGCGCCAACTTTTTCAGGGTTAGCGTCGATTCCTCGTTCAGAAACAAGGAAACCGAGTAACTTTCCCCCAGGGACTCCAAATGTGCACTTCGACGGATTGAGCTTGATATCATAACTCCTGAGATTGGCAAAAGTTTCAGCTAGGTCAGTCAGCAGGTCGGAACCTTTCCGTGACTTGACCACTATGTCATCCATGTATGCTTCTACATTCCGACTGATTTGAGTGATTAGGCACTTCTGAATCATTCTCATGAATGTAGCTCCGGCGTTCTTGAGACCGAAAGGCATGGTAACATAGCAGAAACACCCAAAAGGGGTGATGAAGGCTGTTTTTATTTCGTCGGGTCCATACAGACGGATCTGATGGTATCCAGAGTAAGCATCTAAAAAAGATAACCTCTCGCATCCTGCAGTCGAGTCGACTATTTGATCGATGCGAGGGAGAGGAAAATGATCTTTCGGGCAGGCCCGATTGATATGCTTGAAATCGATGCACATGCGCAACGATCTGTCCTTCTTAGGGACCATCACAACATTAGCGAGCCACTCGGAGTGGTAGATCTCGCGAATGAATTCTGCTGCTAGGAGTCGGGCCACTTCTTCGCCAATGGCCTTTCTCTTCTGAACGGCGGACCGTCGGAGATGCTCCTTGACTGGTTTGGCCTTTGGGTCGACTCGAAGGCGGTGCTTGGCCAGTCCCCTGGGCACACCTGGCATGTCAGCAGGCTTCCATGCAAAGATGTCCCAGTTCTCACGGAGGAACTGGACGAGCGCTTCTTCCTATTTGGGGTCGAGTGTAGTGGAGATGTTGGTTGGAGCCGCATTTGGATCGGTCGGGTGGATTTGGACTTGCTTGGTCTCACCAGTCGACTGAAATGCTGACTCCGTGGCGGGCTTCTTGGCTCGTAACAACTCGCTCGGATCCGCAGTCTTCTGGTACTCTTGCATCTCTATCTTGGCCATCTGAGCGTCAGCAATTTTGGCGCCTTTCTGGAAGCACTCCTCTGCCTTCTTCCGATTGCCAACAATGGTGATTACACCTTTGGGGCCAGGCATCTTCAGCTTGAGGTATACGTAGCATGGTCGAGCCATGAAGCGAGCATAGGCTGGCCTCCCAAGAATGGCGTGGTACGCACTCTGAAAATCCACGACCTCGAAGGTTAACTTTTCTTTCCGGAAATTCTTCGAGTCACCAAAGACGACGTCGAGAGTGATTTGACCGAGTGACTCGGCTTTCTTCCCAGGAATGACTCCGTGGAAGCTCATGTTGCTGGGGCTGATCCGGGACATCGGAATGCCCATACCCTTCAACGTCTCTGCATACAACAAGTTTAGCCCACTGCCGCCGTCCATCAGAACCTTGGTCAGTCGAGTGCCTTCAATGATTGGGTCGACCACCAACGCTTGCCTCCCTGGGGTGGCAATATGAGTCGGATGATCGGACTGGTCAAAGGTGATGGCGGTTTGGGACCACTTCAGGTAATGGGGTGTCACCGGAGCGACCATGTTTACTTCGTGATTGATGACCTTCAGACGGCTCTTACTTTCGACATCAGCGAAAATCATCAGAGTGGAATTGATTTGGGGGTACTCTTCATCGCTGTCTTCTCTGTCTTCAACTTTGTCTGACTCTTTCTCTTTGTCCTTTGCCTGCTTCCCTTGGAACTGTTGCATCAGGAGTCGACATTGTCGAGTGGTATGCTTAGGGTAAATGAGATTTCCCTCTTCATCTTTCTTCGTGTGAATGTGGCATGGTAAGTCCATCACATCGTTCCCGTCCTGGTCTTTCACTTTCTTGGGGTTCCAAGGACCCTTGGGTTTCCCCTTAAACTTCCCTGGGGTCACAGCTAAGGCTTCCCCGGGGGCGACTGGCTCGGCCTTGCGCTTCTGCTTCCGACTGGAGTGTCCTCCGCCGGCCTCATTGGCGGCTGCCTTATACTTGCCACTCCGGAGTCTATCTTCCTCTTCTCCGTTCGCGTACTTGGTGGCGATTTCCATCATTCGACTCAGGGTCATATCTCCGGTTCGACCAAACTTCAAAGTTAACTCCCTGTTTCTGACGCCTTCCTTGAAGGCGCAAACTGCCTGATGGTCGGATACATTCTCGACCGTGTGATTCAGAGTGATCCACCTCTGTATATAATCCCTCAGGGTTTCACTCGACTTCTGAACACATGACTGCAATTCTGTCAACCCTGCCGGTCGCTTGCAAGTCCCTTCGAATGTCCTGACAAACACCTGGGCCAGATCTTCCCAAGTATAAATACTGCTGGGAGCCAACTGATTCAACCACGCTCTGGCTGATCCTTCCAACATGAGAGGCAAATGCTGCCTCCGATCTGGACAGCCACTCGGTAATCCTCGAGCCATGTGTCCGGCTTGGACTCTCCGGTGAACTTGCTGACTCCAGCCGCCAACCTGAAGTTGGGAGGAATCACTGCAGCTCTGATTGCCCTGCTGAAACACTCGGGACCTGAGACGTGAACTCTGCTGCTGGACGGGGCGCCTCTGTCACGGTCTTCTCGGTGAGCTCTATTTCGGTCGACCAGACCTTGAACGATGATGGATCTCGCATCGAAGCCTGGTTCCCTGGGGTCGACTGGGACCCTTCGCCCAGTACTGAACTGGCGTCTGTCCTCTTGCCGTTGAGGAACGTACGACCCGGCTCTTGGGGGAGGAGAAGGCACTCGACGTTGATCGTTGCGATCGAATCGGTGCTCATATCGCTCGTGCCCTTGGTATTGATCCTCGTGCCAGCCTCTGTGTCCTTCACGCCTCGGGGGCGACCTTGGACTATGAGCCGACTGAACGGAATTCGCAGTGACGGATCGACTATGAATCTTGTTGCGCGACTGAGATACGGCTGAATTCTGGTCGCCCGCTGCACGAAGCAAATCTCTGATCTGCAATAGACCTCTCCCTGCCTCTGACTGTGAAGGCTGGATCGACTCCGCTATGCGAGCCGCAGCTGCCAAATTCTGAATCGGGGTACGGTATACCTGGGTCGGCGGCTGGAAGACGCGACGACGACTGGACTCGGGAGCGGGCGGTCGTGCGCGCTCGTCGAGTGCTCTCTGGAGATTCTCCAATCGAGTACGTTCAGCCAAGTTGGCCAAGCGCGCCTCCTCCAGGGCTCGCGCCTCAGGGGTTTCTCCAACGATAGGAGTGTGTAGGGCGTCCACGTTCCGGCGACGGAGTTCCTCCCTCTGCACTGAGGTAAGGGGCTCGGGCCTGTACTCTTCGTGACCCCGCGCCGGAATCCCCCCTGCGGCAACCTCTTCGGTATGGGGGAATCCGGGGGGGCTACGTGGTCCGTCGACCATTAGTACTTCCGCCGCTGGATCACTGCTGTCGCACTCGGACGCAGTCTCTACGGAGCCAGTCGACAGGTCGAACAGGCCGTAGAGTGACTCGTCAGGCTCAATTGCCGCGACTTGGGGGATGGCCGACTGGCGGGCCAGTGCGTGCTTCACCCACCGCTGAAGTCTCGACCGACCGGTGCGCTTGCGCCGGTGGGAAACTGATGACGATGATGGCGATGACGGCGCAACAAATGCCGACCCGTACTGGGTCGACGGTTGCCGCAAGAGGACGCCGCGGACGCATGCGCGAAAATGCGTGGCTCCGCGAGCGGGAAGCGCGTCCACGTCGAGTGGAGCCTCCTGCAGCCAAGCAGAATTGTCGACGATGAAAGAGAGAGCGCCGAGACGGATCTCGCGGCTCTCGACCATGACTCCGCTCGAAAACATGATGTGGGTTGAAAGAATCCCAACTCCTCCAACAAATCGCTAGAACACCGGCCCCACGGTGGGCGCCAACTGTCGTGGTTCTAAGTCTGACAGTGAGAATGGGGGGTAAGTATGGAGAGGCAAGATCCTAGCTATGGAGTAGTTGTATGCGCAAGGAGTTTACGAGTTCAGGCCCTTCTCTGAGGAAGTAACAGCCCTATGTCTCGGATCCCGGAGGCGGTCGACTGGATTATGAGTGTATGTGTTACAAAGTTCCGAACCCTTGTCCTAGTGGAGGGGGGTGGCTTATATAGAGTTCGCCAGGACCCCAGCCAGACCACGTTACAAGGAGTTTAATGTACATAAAGAGAGGGGGTTACTGGTAACGCCTGTAATGAAGGACCATGAAGGCCATAAAAGCTACTTATGAGGTGACCGTTTGTAGGCAGTGCCTTTAGGTCTTCTTATGGTCGAGTGGCTGTCTTCATGGTCGACTGCTTGTACTTCTGGTCGAGTGCGATCGTGTCCGTCGACTGGGCTGACCAGGTCGACTGACCTGTCGATACTTCTTAGAATGTCTTTCATTGTAGGAGTCATGTCCTTGATTGGGTACCTCAGGTATGATAAGTTACCCTACCCTAGGTATGTATCCTCGTCATTAGCCCCCGAATGGGTCAGGGGTTAAGTGAGAATGGGGCCGAGCCTATGCTTCCGACTCAACCTCCATGCCTCGATTGCGTCTGTCTTCGGATAAATGGAAGTTACGATGGGAACTCATTCTTCAGTTGCCTTGATCCATTCAGATGTCGGTCGAGTGGTTTCAGATTACCGTCGAGTGCGTTTACGTGACGAGTCCCTTGGGAGACTTAAGGAAGCGGATCTTTTTGTCTGACAAACCGTCCTGTCGATCGCGGATCTCGCGGGATTTGAAAATCGAGAAGCGCACCGGACGGAGAAAATCGCGCGAATCGGCTGGATAAGGCAAGGGCGCCTCGATCTCTGCGCCACCTTTTTCGCCACGTACTGCGCGCGCGCCTGTTGCGGGATCTGACTGGGAGGCGCAGGCCCACTGATCAACCACTCGGGTGTGGCCTTATATAAAGCAATGATTCTGATTTTTTTTACTGTGCGCCCTCGCTCTTCTTCCCCCTTCGTCCGTAAGCTTCCGCCTCGCTCTCCGCCGCAACCTCGACACCGCCGCTCGGCCAAGACCTCGCTCGAGACGATGGGGACGGACAAGACGGCGGCGGCGGAACTATGATTGTGACAATGAACTATGGGTAGCACGAGGTGGATTTTTTTCTCCATCTTTCCAAGACAAACTAGATAAGATGCAGATTGGATCAAGCGAAGATGTGAATGGCCTCAACTATGATTGTGACAATGAACTATGGGTAGCACGAGGTGGAAAGTGATGGGTGGTGTGGTGGACAGCGGAAGGGATAATGATGCAGCGGCGACGTGACTAATGTGAACAGAACTCGAAACTCTAAACGAACTAGACACTAAGACCAGCAACTCGACACGACGATGCAACCGATAATTCAATAATGCAAACAATGAAAAGAAAATTGCAAAGGCTCAGACTGGCTTGGACAAAGGATGAATAGATCTAACTTTTTTTGTGTGGCTTTTTTTTGGACAATAGGTAAGAAAATAGATCTAATCTAGTAAAAACTGGAAATTCTCACCGAGCAACCTGAAAACTGATACCACTTGATAGAGGCGAGGGTGTCCCAATCTTTCGAAGAGATGATAACTATCGATTTGGTGGAGACGACTTTGACGGTCCGACTACAAACGTGCACGACGTTGCGCCTTAGCAATCGCTAAACCAACTCCGAGAGGTTATTGACCATGCTGGAGCACGATCAACCTGACCACGAAGGTCTATTCCTGCAAGCAATCGAAGAATAAGCAAGAATATGATAAAGCAATCTGAATATTGCGAATATATATGAAGTATTGATAATGGTGGGGATCCGTAAGCGGTCTTGGTCTGGTCGTTGGACACAAACGAAGTACACGAAGTTGCAATGGCTAACTTTTAACTAAACAAATCCCTAGGAAAAAGCTACTAGGTGGATCTACTTATATAGGAGCAAGGGGTGGCGACCAAGGAGGTGGGAGGACGTCCCAAGGCTGCCTAAAACCAACCCTAGGTCGTACAAGGCTCATGGGCCCAAGTGGAGGTGATGCAACACCTTTGGAATTGTTGTTTGACTCGGATTCTGCTGCAGCGTCAGATTGTTTCGTCCATATCTCAATGCTCCGGATGAATTTAAAGGTGATTCCAATTGTTTTGGAAAGAGGATGAAATCTACTTTCCAACAAAAAATGAATCACCCAATTCGGAGTCCGTATGAAAAAGTTTTTGGCGTTTTGAGTCAGGTATGTCTGTGCAGTCCGAATCTGAATCCAGAACGTGAGAGACTTGGACTCTATATTCTCTTGGTCCAAAAGTGACGTGAGAGGACTTTTTGAACAGAACCTAAACTTCTCTTTTTCCCTTATCTTCATATGTGGATTGCACAAATGTCCCATACACCTGCAATTAGACAAAACACAAAAGTGTGTGAAGTATTTTTGTTCTGGATAACATAAATAGATTATTGAATAGTTTGCACTAGAAATCACCTGACAAATATGCATGTATGCAATATTTTTGGTCGTATCCAAGGTAGTCATGTCCTCATCACATCATCCTTGCTCGTCACCAAGTCGCTCGCCTCCAAAGCTTGGTCCTTGAAGGTCTCCGTAGTCGTACTCGTCGCCGCACCATCTTGAAAATGAGTCGTGGAGGACTCGGCATCATCAATGCCACAAAGAGGGATGGCGATGAAGTCAAACTTGGGAGCATCGTCTTGGAGCTCATCGGGCTTGGACATCTTGGTGGTACTAGCCTCATGCTCGTCGTCTTTGAGTTTGGTCTTCGACAAGTGTGCTTGGGGTGGAGAAGCCTTGGCCTTCATGAGTTCTTGTTCCACCTTGAGAGCACCAATGTAGTTGTCATCGAGGGACTTGTAGTTCTCGAGGAAGATAGTCTTGGAGATGTTGTTGTTCAATCCCATCATGAAGTGGAACTTCATTGGCATGGGGTCGTCCTCGCCGGCTCGTCGCAAGGCAATCTTCATCTCCTTGAAGTACTCGTCGATGGACTTGGATCCTTGGATGGTGTTCTCCAATTGGCGTAGAAGTTGTTCCGTGTAGGTTTGAGGCACAAACTCTCGCCGCAACGCTCTCTTCGTCTTGGGCCAACTCATGTCGTAGGTCTCTGAAGGTGTGTGAACCACCATGTCGAGGCATAGTCGTGGAAGTTTCTTGTGGCGCACTTCACTTGATCTTCGGGAGGAACTTGATGTAGCTTGAGGTAGTCGTCCATCAAACGCTCCCACTCGAGATACTCCTCGGGTTCTAGAGTCCCATAGAAAGGAATCTCATGGTCGGTGTCGAGGTCGTAGTAGCTCATGGAGTTCGCGGACTTGAGCTTGGGGAGCTTCTCTTGAGCGTAGTCTTGAGGTGCTTGTTGGCGAAGATGCCGTATATGCAAAGGCGAAGATGCCTTGAAGTCGCTTGGCGAAGATGCCAAGGGAGATGGTGAAGTCGTTGAGCGGTTGTTGGTGTTGAGCTCTTGACCTTCACGTTCTTGGTGGTGATGGTGTTGATGCCGATCTGAGCTTGCCGGAGATGGTAGCTCGGAAGAATGTGCTCTTGAGCGTCTTATCGAAGATGAGGAAGATCGCTTGTAGGACTTGATGAGGGGTTTGATCTCCTCCATTTGAGATCGCTTTTATGACATGGTATAAAGTGTGCCATTTTCGAGAATCTATCCACGACAACAAATATGCTATCCCTCCCCTTCTTTGTTCGAGGCAAACCTAAAACAAAGTCCATAGATATATCCTCCCAAGGAACACTAGGTACAGGCAAAGGCATATATAAACCATGAGGATTGAGTCGTGACTTAGCTTTTTGACATGTAGTGCAGCGAGCAACAAAACGCTCAACATCCCGTCTCCTCTTTGGCCAAAAGAAATGTGTAGCAAGTACGTCCTCTGTCTTCTTCACGCCAAAGTGTCCCATTAATCCTCCTCCATGCGCCTCCTGCAACAACAAAAGACGAACAGAGCTAGTTGGAATGCATAGCTTGTTAGCACGGAACACAAAACCATCATTAACAACGAACTTGTTCCATGATCTACCTTCTTTACAATTCTGCAATACATCTTTAAATTCAGCATCATGCACATATTGATCTTTGATGGTCTCCAAACCAAATATTTTAAAATCAAGTTGTGAAAGCATAGTATAACGACGAGACAATGCATCAGCAATAACATTTTCTTTACCCTTCTTGTGTTTAATGACATAAGGGAAAGTCTCAATGAATTCAACCCATTTAGCATGTCTACGGTTCAGTTTAGCTTGACTTTTAATGTGTTTCAAAGATTCATGATCAGAATGTATAACAAATTCTTTGGGCCATAAATAATGTTGCCATGTTTCTAAAGTCCGAACAAGAGCATATAATTCTTTATCATAAGTAGAATAGTTCAAACTAGGCCCAGTCAATTTTTCAGAAAAGTATGCAACAGGTTTGCCATCTTGTAATAACACACCTTCTAATCCAATTCCACTAGCATCACATTGAAGCTCAAAAGTCTTATTAAAGTCAGGAAGTTGAAGTAAAGGAGCATTTGTCAACTTATCTTTCAATACCGTGAAGGCTTCTTCCTGTGCGGTACCCCAAACAAAAGGCACATCCTTCTTTGTAAGCTCATTGAGAGGTGCAGCAATGGTGCTGAAATCTCTCACAAAACGCCTATAGAAACCAGTGAGGCCAAGAAAACTCCTCACTTGTGTGACCGTTTTGGGCTGCGGCCAACTCTCAATAGCTTCAATCTTGGCTTTATCAACTTCAATTCCCTGTGGAGTAACAACATAGCCAAGAAAAGATACTCGGTCGGTGCAAAAGGTGCACTTCCCAAGGTTACCAAACAAACGTGCATCACGTAGAGCATTAAAAACAACACGTAAATGTTCCAAATGTTCTTCCAAAGATTTGCTATAAATCAGTATATCATCAAAATAGACTACAACAAATCGTCCAATGAAAGCATGTAAAACTTCGTTCATTAGCCTCATGAAAGTACTAGGTGCATTAGTTAACCCAAAAGGCATGACTAACCACTCATATAAACCAAACTTAGTTTTAAAAGCTGTTTTCCATTCATCTCCCAATTTCATACGAATTTGATGGTATCCACTACTTAAATCAACTTTGGAGAATATTGTAGAGCCACTCAATTCATCAAGCATATCATCTAGCCTAGGAATAGGATGACGATAACGAATAGTAATATTATTAATGCCTCTACAATCAACACACATACGCGAGGTACCATCCTTTTTCGGCACTAGAATAATAGGAACAGCACAAGGACTAAGGGATTCGCGTATATAACCTTTGTCGAGTAGCTCTTGTACTTGACGCGTAATCTCCTTCGTCTCCTCTGGATTGGTACGGTATGGTGCACGGTTGGGTAATGATGCACCGGGAATTAAGTCAATTTGATGCTCAATCCCTCGAATAGGTGGTAATCCCGGTGGCACGTCTTGTGGAAAGACGTCAGCGAACTCCTGCAAAATGTTAGTAACAGCAGGAGGCAAAGAGGAAGGCACGTCCTCGAATGAAAATAATACCTCTTTGCACACAAAAGCATAGCAAACAGATTTGCTAACATCTAGATCATCAATATCAGATTTGGTGGCAAATAAACATGCACTTTTCAATTTAATTTCAGAAGCAACACTAGATGGTTTATTATTAGGCTTCATTTGTTGCTCAAATTCTTTTGCCACAATCTGATTTTCACTCTTATTTTGCTCCTGTTTTGCTTTATTAGCTCGATTAATATCATCTTTCAAAATGGAATCAGGAGTCATAGGAAGCAAAGTAATATTTTTGTCCTTATGAACGAGAGTATACTGATTGTTTCTACCATGGTGTACAGAATTTTTATCAAATTGCCATGGTCTACCAAGTAATAAGGAACATGCTTGCATAGGTACCACATCACAATCAACATAATCAGCATATGTAGAGATACTAAAATGCACACGAACAGTACGTGTTACCTTAACCTTACCGCTGTTGTTGAACCATTGGATGTAGTAAGGATGTGGATGTGGTCTTGTGGTGAGGGATAGCTTCTCCACCATCTCCATGCTAGCCAAGTTGTTGCAGCTCCCTCCATCTATGATGACGCGAACAGAACGTTCCTTCACAACTCCCTTTGTATGGAACAAATTATGCCTCTGATTTTGCTCAGCTTGCGTGACCTGCACACTCAAAACACGTTGAGCAACTAAACATTCATACCTGTCAGCATCTTCAGCAGCCATGTATTGCGTCTCATGATCAGAATCATCTCCACCGTGTTCTTCATGTGTAAGAAGAGCCAAAGTCTCCTCATCATAGTCACTAGCGGACTCATACCCACCATCCTCAGTAGCAATCATCACACGCTGAGATGTGCATTCGCGCGCAAAATGTCCTCTTCCCTTACAACGACGACAAATAATATCACTTGTGTGCCCTGTAGACGCCATGGAAGAAGCAGGGCTCTGTGCAGGCCCGGCAGGTGTGCTCTTGGCAGATAGTGGTGGTTGTGCCTGCTTTCTTGTATCACGGTTGGAGGTGGCAGCTGACGGAGGTGCCGGTGTAGCAGAACGTGTGGAAGTAGATGATGCACGTGGTGTCCATGATGAAGCTTCATTCTCCTCAACAATACCACATCGAATCAATCCAGTTTGTAATTCCTGATAATATTCTTCTACAGAATTTTTTCCTTGTCTTAAGCGCTGCAATTTTTGAAGTAATTCACGTTGATAATATGGCGGAACCCAACGAGTACGCATAGCAGTTTTCCAAGCAGCCCAAGTAGCTAGAACAGGATATAATCTACAATATTCAGACCACCAAACACATGCAAAACTAGTGAAAGCACAGACAGCAGCAGGAACACGTCTCTCCTCAGGATATTGTAAACATGTAAATCGTTGTTCAGTTTCTAACTCCCAAGTAAGATATATATCAGGAACATATCTACCCTCAAATGGTGGGATATTCAATTTCAGTTTAGGGAGATGGTCATGATCTCGTACCTGAGGGGGAGCCCTAACATTGCCATTATTTGCATGTGGACGACCTGGTGGTTGTGGTGTTGGTGGTTGCACGTAGTTCTGATGTTGATCAACCTCATCCTCGTAATCTCCCACATAATCATCCTCCTCCACATCAGCAGCAGGAGCCACAGAAGTATCAACAGCAGCACCAACAGGTTGGCCAAGCGCAAGAGGAACACGGATCGCTCGGCGGAGGGCTGTTTCGCGATGTGGAGGTAGTCATTGTTGTTGTTGTTGTTGTTGTTGTTGTTGTTGTTGTTGTTGTTGTTGTAGAGGTGCGTTAGGTGCAGCCGGTGGTGGTGGTGGAAGACGCACGAGCAATTCATTAAACCTGTTATCGAGCTTTGTTTCGAACGTCTTCTCCAGTCCAGTGATCTTCTCCATGGCCTCTTCAAAATTGTTCAGCACATCTTGCACCTGTTCATTCATCATTTTCTGAAACTTATCATGAAGCTCCTTGTTTGTTAAATTCTCCCAGTCAATCTCGTCGGGTTGTGATCCTGGCATGGTTAGCAGCAATAGAAACACACAAGAATATGATCCTATAGACTACTAACAAGTGGTGGTGGTGGTGGGTGTCACAAATCCTTTAAGCAAATCTCAAATTCTTACCAGTTCTTACCAAGCAGCAGGCGGTGATCGGCAACCGATGTAGTCAAAACTCTCAAAGCTTGGATAGAGCGATTACCAGGGAGAGTCAAACGCACGATGTAGATGTATGTGGAGCTGGGAAGGCTTATAATATGGTAGCAAAAAGGGTCAGCAATAATCAATTCAGAGATGCAAAGTTGAATAAACGCTCAACGACGGTACTGTGTTGGTCCTAGGCTAGACCATGCTAGAGACGCGAGCCTAGAACACTAACAAAATCACGGCGCTGCACGTAAACAAGGGAAAAGCACACTCTGGAATTTTTTTTGCCCTGTTTTTTTTTGCGCTCTTTTTTTTTATTTTTGCGCTCCTTTTTTTTGCGAAAAATCACTATAATGGCGAGTGTCTCAAAACTCTTCCGAGGTCAAACTGACAAGATGGGTACGAAATTTTTTTGACATTTTTTTTTCAGAAATCAGGGCAGCGACGACGAAAAAGTGCGACCAAAAATCACTATGATGGCGAGTGTCTCAAAAGACTCAGAACAGCCTAAAAATAGGATAGGAAAAAAAATATTTTCGGTCGTCGAAATTTTGGCCTAAAAACTGCCCGGGGGTCTCCAGAATTTTTTTCCGAGACCTACGCAGGCAAGGAAACACGAATCGGAATTGAGATGGATCTCGAAAACAAACCTAATATGAAAAGAACTCGGATTGGTGGTGGATATATGGTGGTAGGATATGGCAGCGGGGGTGGTATATGGTAGCGGTGGTGGTATATGGACACAGATCGGTGGTGGTATTTGGACACGAATTGGTGGTGGTATATGGATACGGATTCAGAATGGTGGCGGATAAGCGGTGGTGGTAGATGGCAAGGTGTCGGTGTACTAAAGTAGGGGTACCTTAGTACCCCAGACTTGTGCACGGGCAGTTGTAGCACCCTGCGGCAAGGCCCGCCCAGGAAGCGCCAAGAGAAGACCAAGCATTCAAGACAAGGCCCCCGGCAAGAGGAGCTTGCCGGGCCAAGAAGACGAGGCCCCCGGCAAGAGGAGCTTGCCGGGCCACGAAGGCAAGGCCCCGGCAAGAGGAGCTTGCCGGGACGACTGAGCCCATGCAATGCCATCCAAGAACAAAGTATAAGAGACAAAAGATCGAGACCCCGACAAGAGGAGCTTGTCGGGAAGGCCGAACCCAGGCACCACAAGAGAAGCCCGCCACGGCGCGCTATGCGCCCCGGCAAGACCTGGTAGCCGGCAAGCTATCAGGCACAGGAAGACGACCCCCGCGGCAAGCCACTTGCCGCGGCAAAATCGCCACCTCAGAACTGCGCTCCAGCTCGCCCGCCCACGCGTCGCTCCGGGGTTTCCCCCAAGGGCACGTGGCGGGGCACCGCGCAGCCTGGAGCATGCGGTGGCATGCAGCCGCCATCGTGGCGAACGGTGGCGCACCTAACGGTCCGCCTCGGTGCTGTCCGGGCGACCGTGACGGGCATTTAATGCCCTTGTCCCCTACCGTCAGAAGTAGGTATGATAACACTGTGCCGCACTGTAGCGCCACCGTTCCCGCGCTGTTACAACTACCACCCCTTTTACACTTTTACCCCTCTCTCTTACGTTGACACCTGTCGGTGACCCCTTTGCGCTATAAAAGGAGGCCCGTGTGCAACATAGAAGGGGTTCCAAGGGTTCGGACATTCGGAGACCCAGAGGTTCCAGGGTTCGGACATTCGGACACCCAGAGGAGGTTCCGGGGTTCGGAGACTGGGAATCCAGACAGCCATACGCTCGGTGCAGCTAGCTCTCCAAGCTCCCGAGCTCCCCAGTTCAATACAACCAAGCAGGAGTAGGGTTTTACGCGTCCATCGCGGCCCGAACCTGGGTAAACCGCCCGTGTGCTCGCCTCGATCTGCTCTCTGTGCTCCCTCCGCCCCCCTCACCGGACAACGAAAGGGGCTCCGGCCCCATAGGTGCTCGCGGGGGACGCGGTCCGCCCCGACATCTTTGGCGCGCCAGGTAGGGGGACGCTCGGGGGGACAGCCCGCTCCTGCGGATCCCAGGATCCGTCCAGTCGAAGCAGGTGTCCCCGATAAGCCTTGCTCCGGCAAGCAGATCAGCAGTCTGAACGCTGAGGAACAGTCCGCTCCTGCGGATCCGAGGATCCGTCCAGTCGAAGCGGGGGTTCCCGACAAGCTTTGGCATTCCTTCCCACGGGCTCGTGTGCGGCCCTCCTCGAGTATCCACTCGCGCAGAGACTGGGCAAGAAGCAACTGCTCCTTGAGGAGGGCCGCCTTCTGGCCGCTGGGCGAACGATTCGCCTCCAGCGAACTCTGCGCCGCTCCCGTAGCCGCAGAAGTTAGCGCCAGAAGTCACGAGAAAGGCGACCTCGTCCCCCGGCGCGCCTCGTCCGCCGGGGTGCCGAACGAGTTGACGCCGACCGTGGGAGGAATCTTGCCAGCGCGGTTGCCGGAACCCGTTCCGCCAACCATCCTCTCTGCCCAAGTCTTGCCGCAGTTGCATGTGATCCTTGGCGCAGAGAGGGGCGCGGATCCCCAAGCATAGCTACGCCTAGCTCCGGAGGGTCGTGAGGCCCTACGCCTTTTGCTTACCCCCAGGGTGGGCCGGATGCTGCCCAAGGAGGTTTTACCCTACCGGGCGGCAAGCGATAAGGAAAGATAAGTTGCCGGAGCTCGAGCAATTGCCCCATCAATTTTTAAGAGTTATCTCCCTCGAACGACCGAGCCTTGGTTGAGAGGCCTGAGCGCGGAAGGGCCGGCACGAGACTGGTTGCGCCCTCATTTAGTTTCGAGTCCGCTCAACGACTTGAGTGTGCTACACCCCGAGTAGCGTCCTCACTTTGTTTCGAGCTCGCCCGGCACCCTAAGCGTGCTGCGACCGCAGTCGCACCGCTTACTTTGCCTTGAGCCTGCTCAACAACCTGAGTGAGCGGCAACCAGCCGCGGCGAGGTTTCTTGCCGGTGGTAGCCCCGCCAGCGGGTCGCTGACGTCCCGCACTCGGCGCCCGTGGCAAGGCGGAGGCCTACGCCGGCAAGTCCCCGAAAGCGTAGGGCGGAAACAAACAAGGCGCCGGTCAAGTAGAGGAGATAACAGTGCGATGCATTGCCTAAGATAAAAAGTTACATTACAAAATGCCTTACTGCTGCTCTAACCAGCCGTTTCCATGGCATATTTAACAGCGGCAGGGAAAGGAGATAAAAGAAAGGGGCAGGCGGCTTAGTCCACGCGGTCGCCCTCGATCCTCTTGACCCCGGCCGCCTTCTTGACGATAGGGGCGATGAGGGCCTGGATCCCCGTCAGGTCTGCGTTCTCCGGCAAGGGCCTGAGGACGTTGGTAAGCCTGATGTCGGGATTGCGGAAAACGATCTTCACCAGCACCCTCTCGAGGGCCCCGGAGATGGCCTCCCGCGTCTCGTCGGCCCGCTCCTTCGGAAGCGACGTTCGGAGGTGCTGGAGCGCCTGCACCACCCCCTGGAAGAAGGAAGTGAGCTTGGCGCTGGGCACGACGTCCTCGTCGGTGAGGGACTGGTGGCCCTCGATCCCCAGCAGCGTCAGCTCCTTGTCGATGGTGGCGGCGATGTCGACGAGGCCCTCGGTCCACCGCTCCACTGTGTCCCTGAAGGTGTTCTGGGAAACGGCAGCGCGCCTCAGCAGCTCCTCGTTGCCGTCGACCTCCTTCCGTAAAGCCGCCTCCCGCTCCTTAGCGCTGTCCAGCGCCTTGCCGAGCGCCTCCAATTTCAGTTCCAGAGTGGAGTTGGAGTTCTTGGCGGCGTCAAGCTCCCGGATCTTCTCGGCGAAGCGACCCTGAAGCTCACCGAGGGTGAGCGCACCCTTCTCGCGCTCCTGCCGGAGCGCGGCGAGCTCCTCGTCCTTCGCCTTGAGGTCGGAATCGAGCTGCGCCACCCTCGCCTCCAGCCCCTTCTTGGTGACCTCAGCGGCTGCAGCAGCATCCTGCGCCTTCTTCAGGTCTCCGCTGAGCGCCCGCTCGCGCGCGGCAACCTCCTCCTCGTGGTTGGCGAGGCTGGCCGTTTTCAGCACCAGCTCGCCTTCCCGCGCGGATAACTCCGCGGCGGCAAGCCTCTGCTGCTCCTCGGCCTCCCTGTCGCCCGCGGGGATATCAACGCCGTCCGCCTCCCGAGCGCCGGCAACGTCGTCGGCATCGCCATGCGCGCCCTCCTCGACGACGACCTCAGCCTCTATCGGATCCGAGGCGGGCGCCGCGCTCGCCGCGGCTGGGGGATCGTCGGCCGCGTCCCCCGTCGGAAGGTCCTCCCTTGCCGGGGGCTCCTCCCTTGCCGGGGATCTCTCCCGTGGCAGGGTAGTAGACGCGGTCGGCACGGCGGGGGCGCCCTCTGGACGCGCCCGCCGGAGCTGCTCCGCTCCTGCCCAAAAAGCAACAACTTCGCATCAACAACAAGAAGAAGGAGGGCTCGCGTACGCGCCAAGCGGCAGGAGCAAGTCATGTGCTCACGCTGGGGGCTGCGTTGCGGGCTGCCCTGAGGATCCCCTGCCGGGTCCGGTAAGGACGCCTCCGACACGACCTCGCTTGCCGGGGGAGATTCGTCATCAAGGATGACCCACGGGATCCTCGATCTCTTCGCTCTCCTCTGAGCCAGGGTCCTGAAAAGGGGACCGGGTTAAGGGAAGGGCGAACGAGCTGTCGAACAGGACGAACCATCAGGGAAAAAGATATGAGATCCATGGGGAACTTACTCTCCGTCCTCCTCGTCGTCGGAGCTGAGCGCAGAATAGTCGAAAACCGGCTCGGCCCTGACGCGGGGGGGCAGGGGAGTGGGCTCCCGAGGCCGCTTGGCGGGGGCAGTAGATGACTCCGCCCCCATCGACGCCACGGCGCGGGGCGCAGCGGCAACCGAAGCCCCAGCCCGCGAAGACCCCGCTCCCGCTGCCGACCCGGCCCTGCGGAGGCGCCTCCTCGGCTGGGCCGGGGGCTCCGCCTGCGGCGAGCCGCCCGGAGGCTGCGGGAAGGCAACGCCGACCTCTGGCCAGCCGCTCGCGCCTTGGGCAGACTCGTCCTCGCCGCCGTGCCCGGCTGGTTCCCCCTGGTCGACAAGCTCCGACGGGTCGGCAAGGCTCTCTGCCTCCGCCGCCTCCGCCTCGGCCTCGGTAAACCCAGCTTCGCCCGCGGCCGCGGCGGCCGCCGCCTCCTCCATCCTGGAGGCAATGTAAGCCAACTCCGCCGCGGTGGTGTCTCGGATGAGGCCGTCCTTCTCGGCGGGATCGACTGGCTCCTCCTCCAGGCCGTCGAAGAAGGCCCGCACGACATCCTCCGGCGGCTCCTGCCAGGTCGCGTTGATCCCATGCGAGTCGCACGATGGCATCATCGCAAGGATATGGCTGAGCGACGAGTTGTTACACAAGGGAACGACGCCCGGCGGCAGCCAGAACCACTCCGGGTGGTCGGGGTCGTGCTTGAACAACTCCTTCAGCATCGCGTCGTGCTCCAGCACGGTGAAGTTGAAATTGAGGCCCGGACGCAGCCTCATGATGTCCGCCGCATTTCGGAACTCCCAGGCCGGCTTCCCCCTCTCTTGCAGGGGGGCGATCCGGCGGCGAAGGAAGTCCGCGCCGACGGCGCCGACGGTGAGACCGGCGAGCCTGAGACGCAGGATCCGGGTGATGGCAATCTTCAATCTGACATCGTCCGGGGACACCTCGCTCCAGCCATCGCCGCGCACCACCGGAGTTCGGCGCACGGCGGTGAACGGCTGCGGATGGTCCTCGACAATCAAGCACCATTCCGCCCTCCACTCCTCCCACCTGCCGCGGAGGTCCCCACCCAAGTAGGCCTCCTTCTTGCCGGACCGGGAAACCCAGGCGATCCCACCGGACAGCGGCTCTCCTTTCTCCACCCGAGGGACAAAGAAGTGCCGGAAGAGGGCCACGTTGGGACGAACTCCGACGAAGTTCTCGCAGAGGTGCGTAAAGACCGCCATTGTGAGGACGGCATTGGGGGTAAAGTCGAGGAGGTGGAGGCCATAGGTGTTCATGATTTCACAGAAGAACTCCGAGTAAGGCGGGCAGAGCCCGCAGTAGAAGAAGACGACGAAGAAAGGATATCCGGTCGGGTACTGCTTCTGGGCTTCGGCGGGGAGCACCCGCGTGCGCGGATGCGCTCGCGTCTTAGTCGACCAGAAAAGGCAGTACTTGTCCCTCAGCTCCACCGCACCGAGCTGGGGGGGGGGGGAACGTCGCCGTCTCCTTCCGAAGCGTTTCAAGCCGTAGCGCCTCGGCCGATTTCGCAGCCTTCCCCTTCGCCTTATCGCTCTTCGGGGCCATGGCGGGGGCGGGGGAGGGGGATCGTCGAAATTGACGACGCCGGGCGCTCCAAGGACAGATCGCTGCTGCCCCTGGGAGAAGGAGGTGGCAGAGGTTTTAGAGAGTTAGCAACCAAGGGAAAGGCGAACCGCCCCTGCTTTCCTCCGCTTATAAGAGGAAGAGGTGGGGGGGGGACGCTTCGCCTCTCCGAATAAAGAGATCGTGCGCGACGTGACGCGCGCCTGCGCGGTTCAGCCCCGCGCACGCCACCCACGTCACGCTCACCCCGCGCGCCCCGCCCCCACGACGCCGCGATAAGCGCGCGCCGCCTGGGGAAGGTGCGATGGATGCGGAGTTAAGGAGCAGCGCAACCAAGGCCACGCGTGCCCGTGCACTGTTAGGGCCTGGCCCAACGACGCTCGGCACCGTGTGTGGCCCGGGCCCGGGGGCTCCTGTCGGTGTACTAAAGTAGGGGTACCTTAGTACCCCAGACTTGTGCACGGGCAGTTGTAGCACCCTGCGGCAAGGCCCGCCCAGGAAGCGCCAAGAGAAGACCAAGCATTCAAGACAAGGCCCCCGGCAAGAGGAGCTTGCCGGGCCAAGAAGACGAGGCCCCCGGCAAGAGGAGCTTGCCGGGCCACGAAGGCAAGGCCCCGGCAAGAGGAGCTTGCCGGGACGACTGAGCCCATGTAATGCCATCCAAGAACAAAGTATAAGAGACAAAAGATCGAGACCCCGACAAGAGGAGCTTGTCGGGAAGGCCGAACCCAGGCACCACAAGAGAAGCCCGCCACGGCGCGCTATGCGCCCCGGCAAGACCTGGTAGCCGGCAAGCTATCAGGCACAGGAAGACGACCCCCGCGGCAAGCCACTTGCCGCGGCAAAATCGCCACCTCAGAACTGCGCTCCAGCTCGCCCGCCCACGCGTCGCTCCGGGGTTTCCCCCAAGGGCACGTGGCGGGGCACCGCGCAGCCTGGAGCATGCGGTGGCATGCAGCCGCCATCGTGGCGAACGGTGGCGCACCTAACGGTCCGCCTCGGTGCTGTCCGGGCGACCGTGACGGGCATTTAATGCCCTTGTCCCCTACCGTCAGAAGTAGGTATGATAACACTGTGCCGCACTGTAGCGCCACCGTTCCCGCGCTGTTACAACTACCACCCCTTTTACACTTTTACCCCTCTCTCTTACGTTGACACCTGTCGGTGACCCCTTTGCGCTATAAAAGGAGGCCCGTGTGCAACGTAGAAGGGGTTCCAAGGGTTCGGACATTCGGAGACCCAGAGGTTCCAGGGTTCGGACATTCGGACACCCAGAGGAGGTTCCGGGGTTCGGAGACTGGGAATCCAGACAGCCATACGCTCGGTGCAGCTAGCTCTCCAAGCTCCCGAGCTCCCCAGTTCAATACAACCAAGCAGGAGTAGGGTTTTACGCGTCCATCGCGGCCCGAACCTGGGTAAACCGCCCGTGTGCTCGCCTCGATCTGCTCTCTGTGCTCCCTCCGCCCCCCTCACCGGACAACGAAAGGGGCTCCGGCCCCATAGGTGCTCACGGGGGACGCGGTCCGCCCCGACAAAGGCGATGATGATGGTGCGGCGGCGGCGTGACAACTTATGACTAGAACTCGAAACTCTAAAAGACTAGACTCTAAGACCAACAACTTGACACAACGATGCAACCGCAAATTCAACAAAGCAAAAACGCTAAAAAGATTATGCAAAGGCTCAGATTGGTTCGGATATGATGAACTAACCCTAATTCTTTTGTGTGGCTTTTTCATGGACTGTAGGTATGAAGAACAGACTCGATCTAATCTATGAAAAACTGTAAAATCTCACCGAGCAACCTGGAAATCTGATACCACTTGATAGAGGCAAAGGTGTCCCGATGTTTCGATGAGATGGTGGTTATCGTTTCTGTGGGAGTCGACCTTGACGATCCGACTACGAACGTGCGAGACGTCGCGCCTTAGCAATCGCTAAATCAACTTCCGAGGGTTATTGACCACGCCGAAGCACGATCAACCTGACCACGAGGGCCTGTTTCCTGCGAGCAAACGAAGAACAAGCAAGAAACTAAGATTGCAATCTGGATATTGCGAATAAAAGAGGAAAGCTTTATTAATGAAGGTGGGGTTCTGTGACGCCTTGGTCTGGTCGTTGAACACAAACGAAGTACGCGAAGTTGCAGCTATGGCGAACTTTTGATCTAAACAAAACCCAAAGTCTAAACGACGCCCTAAGGGCTGTATATATGGAGGAAGAGGAGGGAATTTCGTGGCCCCTGATGGTGGGGTCCGAAACCAACCCTAACTCTTGTTTCCCCACACATACGGACTCTAAAAATAGCCTATACTTAAGTATTTCAAAATTACATGGGCCTGGCCCAAAAATAAGGTGACGCAGCACCTAGAATAGCCTATGGACGAATATTATGAAGTGGCATCTTGTATATTTTGTCCAAGGCTTCATGCACTCCTTATGGTGGCTTCAAAGTACTGAAATCATCACTTGTAACTCCGTTCTTGATCCCCTTGCGCATGCAATCAACTCCATGCGTGTTCTTGCTCCAATGTTCATCCTTCTCCAAGCTAGGCCCTTCATTTGTAAGCAAAACAAATGTATCCACCTTAGGCAGTATCATATTCTCATGAACATTAGAATCATTACCAAGAAACGAAAGTACCTGGTAATTTAATTGGCGTGCGCGAGCTCTAGTAATTGGTCCAGTATGTATAGCAGCAGGGGCTGTGGATGTAACAATGGTATTGATGTCCTCATCAAAGATGATCGGATATGACAATCTTATATGCAATGTGGTATGATGCTATGGCACTTGCTTACAAGCTCTTTGCTCTTCTCTTTTGCTTAAAAGCTTTATTCTCTCTTTTTTTGTATGTATGGCCACTTTGTGAAATGCACAAACCAAGATAGCAATTGTGTATATGCGGGAACAAACTTGTGACACAAGAGATGATATGATACCAATATGGTATGGTATGTATGCAATGGAAGGGATGACCACTAATGTGCACAAGTAACGTTGCCGGCAATACTCAAACGGCTAGTCTCGATAGGTAAGTAACACAAAATGGGCTAGGGGTTATCAATGCAATTGCAAGGGGAATATACAATGGTGTCGTCGAGGTTACCATCCATTGCGATGATGAGTGGCGGTGTTCTTGATGTAGATACCAAGATGATGGAGACTCGTCCCTAAGTAGCCGAAACACCTTAGGAAACGGAAAAACCACAACTCAAAATCTCAAGGACAAAAGTCAAATGGTGGTAGTGGAAAGCGGTGGTGGTTTTGCGGAAGCTCAATGGAATTGCGGGAATGCAATGATGGGGTTGTGAGACGTAATGCGGAAGTCGAGGGTAAAGCGGTGTACTATACACGGTGTCGGAGTTGGAAGCATGGTCCCTAAGTAGGCGAAACACCTTAGGAGACACAACTCACAACACAAACAAAATTGGGTTAGGTTGGGATGGCGGATGTGTGTGTTGGGTGAGTCTATGCGAAAGTTATGGTGGTGGTTGATGAAGAAGCAACCGTCCCTAAGTAGCCTAAACACCTTAGGAGACTCAAATCACAACTCAAACAACCTCAAATGTGATGGGGAACAAAATTGGTTAGGTTGCGGAAGTCGGTGGTGGTTATGCGGAGGATGTGGTGGAAGCCCTAGGCAAAGATGCCAAAGTTCCAAAAAATTGATGGAGTCAAATGTTGGTGAAACCTATCTAGAGGGATAGAGGATGTCAATAGCTACTCAACGAGCTAAAGAACGCGAAAATCGGACTCCGGATGTGAAAGTTATGGACAAAACGGTGAAACTCGGAACGCTGAAACTGGGCGGGGCGGTAGTACCGCTTGGAAGCGGTAGTACCGCTTGGGATGGGCGGTAGTACCGCTTGTGTCGGGTTTTTCGCAAAATCCGGATCGGGGCGCGATTTTGGGGCGGAAATGGATGATTTCGGGGTCAAAATTGGAGAGATTTCGTGGATGGAAAGTGGGGAAACTTGGGGAGATGCTAGATCCACTCCGAACCAAGCAAATCCATGGATCAAATCCAACAAAACATCATCAAACCAACAAATCACAAAAAAATTTGGGGCTATTTTTGGTGGGGAATTTTTGAATTTAGGACGAAATCAACAAAATCAAGCTAGAAAACACAACGGGGAGGCTCCAAATTCGTGATAAACCTAAGCTCTGATCCAAGATGATGTAGGGTGGAACTGGTAGAGGCGGGGTGTCCCGATCTTTCGATGCGATCATAACTATCGATTTGGTGGAGACGACTTTGATGATCCGACTACAAACGTGCACGACGTTGCGCCTTAGCAATCGCTAAACCAATCTCCTGAGGTTACTGACGATGCTGGAAGCACGATCAGCCTGACCACGAAGGTCTATTCCTGCAAGCAATCGAAGGACGAGCAAGAATATGATAAAGCAATCTGAATATTGCGAATATATATATGAAGTATTGATAATGGTGGGGATCCGTAAGCGGTCTTGGTCTGGTCGTTGGACACAAACGAAGTACACGAAGTTGCAACGGCTAACTTCTAACTAAACAAATCCCAAGTCTAAACGAAGCCTTAAGGGCTATATATATAGAGAAAAGAGAGGGGATTTTGTCCACCCTTGACAAGGTGGGACTAAAACACCTCCTAAGTCGTTTCCCCTACAATATGGACTCTAAAAATAGATTACATGGGCCTGGCCCAAAATAAGGTGGCGCAACACCAATAATAAGCTATGGACGAAACTTACCAAAGGCCATCTTGTATATTTCATCCATCTTCTTGTATGTCATCATGGTGGCTTCAAAGTTCGGAAATCTCCACTTGAACCTCTGTACTTGTTCTCTTTGCACGCACCTTCATCTCCGTGCTTGACCATGCTCCCATGTTCATCCTTCTTGTCCGTGCTAGGCCCTTCAATTGCAAGCAACACAAATGTATCTAAGTTAGGCAGCATCATATTCTCATGAACACTAGAAACATTACCAAGAAACGGAAGTACCTGATAGTTTAATTGGCGTATCTGAGCTCTAGCAACTGTTCCAAGAGGTAAAACAACATGGGATATGGGTGTAACTGTGGTAGCCATGTCCTCATCATCCTCCCCTTCTTGAAAACAAAGCCGTCCTCGGTGTTGCTTAATCTGAAATATGGCTAACAATAGAGACAAGGTGTACACGTTGTATATGTATATGTCATCCATTTTAACTGATCTCAGTTGTGGCTCATGTGACACAGTTATACAAGAGCACCCTTCAAAACTCGTGATGAGGACATCAATACCATTGTTACACCCACAGCCCCTACTGTTACATATGATGGACCAATTACTAGAGCTTGCGCACGCCAATTAAATTACCAGGTACTTTCGTTTCTTGGTAATGATTCTAATGTTCATGAGAATATGATGCTGCCTAAATTGGATACATTTGTTTTGCTTACAAATGAAGGGCCTAGCTTGGAGAAGGATGAACATTAGAGCAAGAACAAGCATGGAGTTGATGGCATGCGCAAGGGAAACAAGAACGGAGTTACAAGTGATGATTTCAGGACTCTGAAGCCACCATAAGGAGTGAATGAAGCCTTGGACGAAATATACAAGATGCCACTTCATAAATTTCGTCCAGAGGCTATTCTAGGTGCTGCGTCACCTTATTATTGGGCCAGGCCCATGTAATTTTGAAATACTTAAGTATAGGCTATTTTTAGAGTCCGTATGTGTGGGGAAAAAAGAGTTAGGGTTGGTTTCGGACCCCTTCCTCAAGGGCCACGAAATTCCCCCCTCTTCCTTCATATATACAGTCCTTAGGGCGTCGTTTAGACTTTGGGTTTTGTTTAGATCAAAAGTTCGCCATAGCTGCAACTTTGCGTACTTCGTTTGTGTTCAACGACCAGACCAAGGCGTCACAGAACCCCACCTTCATTAATAAAGCTTTCCTCTTATATTCGCAATATCCAGATTGCAATCTTAGTTTCTTGCTTGTTCTTCGTTTGCTCGCAGGAAACAGGCCCTCGTGGTCAGGTTGATCGTGCTCCGGCGTGGTCAATAACCCTCGGAAGTTGGTTTAGCGATTGCTAAGGCGCGACGTCTCGCACGTTCGTAGTCGCATCGTCAAGGTCGACTCCCACAGAAATGATAGCCACCATCTCATCGAAACATCGGGACACCTTTGCCTCTATCAAGTGGTATCAGTTTTCAGGTTGCTCGGTGAGATATTACAGTTTTTCATAGTTTTGATCGAGTCTGTTTTTCATACCTACAGTCCACGAAAAAGCCAAAAAAAATTAGGGTTAGTTCATCCTATCTGAACCAATCAGAGCCTTTGCATAATCTTTTCTGTATTTGCTTTGTTGAATTTGCGGTTGCATCGTCGTGTCAAGTTGCTGGTCTTAGCGTCTAGTCCTTTAGAGTTTCGAGTTCTGTTCACAGGTTGTCACGTCGCCGCTGCCATATATCACCAGCGCATCATCATCATCACCGCTGCCATATACCACCATCGTCATCACCGCTGCCATATACCACCATCGTCATCGCCACTACCATATACCACATATCCACCGCCATCACGCTAATTTGAGTCCACCTCCATCACAGATTCGCCACCAGTCCGTGTTCCATCGCCCTGCAAATATCCGCCACCAGTCCGAGTTTCCACCAGATTCATCTCCGCCACGAGTCCTAGTCCGAGTCCAGTAATTGTTGCTTTGTTCTTGATTTCCAGATCACGCGATACTCTGAGTCGTGACAGAGAAGGACTCCCCAACTTTCGTGCTACCCGCAGAAGAAAAATAGTTCCAAACTCAAAAAAAAAACTAAGTCTGGAAAATTCTGGCTAGGCAGTTTTTAGGACATTTGTAGACTTCTTCGAAAAAAAATTGTTGCGGAGCAAAAAAAAGTGAAAAAAAAGAAAAAAATTTCAGAGTGTGCTCCTCCCTTGTTTACGTGCAGCGCCGTGATTTTGTTAGTGTTCTAGGCTCGCGTCTCTAGTACGGTCTAGCTTAGGACCAGCACAGTACCGTCGTTGAGCGTTTATTCAACTTTGCATCTCTGAATTGGTTATTGTTGACCCTTTTTGCTACCATATTAAAAGACTTCCCAGCTCCACATACATCTACATCGTGCGTTTGACTCTCCCTGGTAATCGCACTATCCACGCTTTGAGAGTTTTGACTACCTCGGTTGCCGATCACCGCCTGCTGCTGGCTAAGAACTAGTAAGAATTTGAGATTTGCTTAACGGATTTGTGACTGTTCACCACACCACCACCACTACTTCCTAGTAGTCTGTAGAATCATATTCTTGTGTGTTTCTATTGCTGCTAACCATGGTAGGATCACAAGCCGACGAGACTGACTGGGAGAACATGACAAACAAAGCGTTACATGATAAGTTTTAGTAAATGATGAGTGGACAGGTGGAAGATGTGCTAAATAGATTTGAAGAGGCCATGGAGAAGATAGATGGCATTGAGAAGGCGTTCGAAACAAAGCTCGATAACAAGTTCAATGAATTGCTCGCGCGTCTACCAACACCACCACCGGCTGCACCTAACGCACCTCTACAACAGCAACAACGACTACCTCCACATCGCAAAACAGCCCTCCGCCGAGCGACCCGTGTCCCTCTTCAGCCTGGCCAAGCTGCTGGTGCTGCTATTGATACTTTTGTGGCTCCTGCTGCTGATGCGGAGGAGGATGATTATGTGGGAGATTACGAGGATGAGGTTGATCAACATCAGAACTACGTGCAACCACCAGCACCACAACCACCAGGTCGTCCACATGCAAATAATGGCAATGTTTGGGCTCCCCCTCAGGTACGAGATCATGACCATCTCCCTAAACTGAAATTGAATATCCCACCATTTGAGGGTAGATATGTTCCTGATATATATCTTACTTGGGAGTTAGAAACTGAACAACGATTTACATGTTTACAATATCCTGAGGAGAGACGTGTTCCTGCTGCTGTCTGTGCTTTCACTAGCTTTGCATGTGTTTGGTGGTCTGAATATTGTAGATTATATCCTGTTCCAGCTACTTGGGCTGCTTTGAAAACTGCTATGCGTACTCGTTGGGTTCCGCCATATTATCAACGTGAATTACTTCAAAAATTGCAGCGCTTAAGACAAGGAAAAAATTCGGTAGAAGAATATTATCAGGAATTACAAACTGGCTTGATTAGATGTGGTATCGTTGAGGAGAATGAAGCTATGCTTGCACGTTTTCTGGGTGGATTAAATAGAGAGATTCAGACCATTCTAGACTATAAGGATTATAATAATATCACTCGTTTATTCCATCTTGCTTGTAAAGCTGAACGTGAAGTGCAGGATCGACAGGCATTGGCGCGAACTAACTTTTCTGCAGGTCGACCTTCATCGTGGACACCACGTGCATCATCTACTTCCACACGTTCTGCTACACCGGCACCTCCGTCAGCTGCCACCTCCAACCGTGATACAAGAAAGCAGGCACAACCACCACTATCTGCCAAGAGCACACCTGCCGGGCCTGCACAGAGCCCTGCTTCTTCCATGGCGTCTACAGGGCACACAAGTGATATTATTTGTCGTCGTTGTAAGGGAAGAGGACATTTTGCGCGAGAATGCACATCTCAGCGTGTGATGATTGCTACTGAGGATGGTGGGTATGAGTCCGCTAGTGACTATGATGAGGAGACTTTGGCTCTTCTTACACATGAAGAACACGGTGGAGATGATTCTGATCATGAGACGCAATACATGGCTGCTGAAGATGCTGAAAGGTATGAATGTTTAGTTGCTCAACGTGTTTTGAGTGTGCAGGTCACGCAAGCTGAGCAAAATCAGAGGCATAATTTGTTCCATACAAAGGGAGTTGTGAAGGAACGTTCTGTTCGCGTCATCATAGATGGAGGGAGCTGCAACAACTTGGCTAGCATGGAGATGGTGGAGAAGCTATCTCTCACCACAAGACCACATCCACATCCTTACTACATCCAATGGTTCAACAACAGCGGCAAGGTTAAGGTAACACGTACTACTCGTGTGCATTTTAGTATCTCTACATATGCTGATTATGTTGATTGTGATGTGGTACCTATGCAAGCATGTTCCTTATTACTTGGTAGACCATGGCAATTTGATAAAAATTCTGTACACCATGGTAGAAACAATCAGTATACTCTTGTTCATAAGGATAAAAATATTACTTTGCTTCCTATGACTCTTGATTCCATTTTGAAAGATGATATTAATAGAGCTAATAAAGCAAAACAGGAGAAAAATAAGAGTGAAAATCAGATTGTAGCAAAAGAATTTCAGCAACAAATGAAGCCTCCTAATAAACCATCTAGTGTTGCTTCTGAAATTAAATTGAAAAGTGCATGTTTACTTGCCACCAAGTCTGATATTGATGAGCTAGATTCTAGCAAAACTGTTTGCTATGCTTTTGTGTGCAAAGAGGCATTATTTTCATTCGAGGACGTGCCTTCCTCTTTGCCCCCCGCTGTCACTAACATTTTGCAGGAGTTCGCTGACGTCTTTCCACAAGACGTGCCACCGGGATTACCACCTATTCGAGGGATTGAGCATCAAATTGACTTAATTCCCGGTGCATCATTACCCAACCGCGCACCATACCGTACCAATCCAGAGGAGACGAAGGAGACTATGCGTCAAGTACAAGAGCTGCTTGACAAAGGTTATATTCGCGAATCCCTTTGTCCTTGTGATGTTCCTATTATTCTAGTGCCGAAAAAGGATGGTACATCGCGTATGTGTGTTGATTGTAGAGGCATTAATAATATTACCATTCGTTATCGTCATCCTATTCCTAGGCTAGATGATATGCTTGATGAATTGTGTGGCTCTACAATATTCTCCAAAGTTGATTTGCATAGTGGATACCATCAAATTCGTATGAAATTGGGAGATGAATGGAAAACAGCATTTAAAACTAAGTTTGGTTTATATGAGTGGTTAGTCATGCCTTTTGGGTTAACTAATGCACCTAGTACTTTCATGAGACTAATGAACGAAGTTTTACGTGCTTTCATTGGATGATTTGTGGTAGTCTATTTTGATGATATACTGATTTATAGCAAATCTTTGGAAGAACATTTGGAACATTTACGTGCTGTTTTTAATGCTCTACGTGATGCACGTTTGTTTGGTAACCTTGGGAAGTGCACCTTTTGCACCGACCGAGTGTCTTTTCTTGGCTATGTTGTTACTCCACAGCGAATTGAAGTTGATAAAGCCAAGATTGAAGCTATTGAGAGTTGGCCACAGCCCAAAATGGTCACACAAGTGAGGAGTTTTCTTGGACTCGCTGGTTTCTATAGGCGTTTTGTGAGAGACTTTAGCACCATTGCTGCACCTCTCAATGAGCTTACAAAGAAGGATGTGCCTTTTGTTTGGGGTACCGCACAATAAGAAGCCTTCACGGTATTGAAAGATAAGTTGACACATGCTCCTTTACTCCAACTTCCTGATTTTAATAAGACTTTTGAGCTTGAATGTGATGCTAGTGGAATTGGATTAGGAGGTGTGTTATTACAAGATGGCAAACCTGTTGCATACTTTTCTGAAAAATTGAGTGGGCCTAGTCTGAACTATTCTACTTATGATAAGGAATTATATGCTCTTGTTCGGACTTTAGAGACATGGCAACATTATTTATGGCCCAAAGAATTTGTTATACATTCTGATCATGAATCTTTGAAACATATTAAAAGTCAAGCTAAACTGAATCGTAGACATGCTAAATGGGTTGAATTCATTGAGACTTTCCCTTATGTCATCAAACACAAGAAGGGTAAAGAAAATGTTATTGCTGATGCTTTGTCTCGTCGCTATACTATGCTTTCACAACTTGACTTCAAAATATTTGGTTTGGAGACCATCAAAGATCAATATGTGCATGATGCTGATTTTAAAGATGTAATGCAGAATTGTAAAGAAGGAAGAACATGGAACAAGTTCGTTGTTAATGATGGTTTTGTGTTCCGTGCTAACAAGCTATGCATTCCAGCTAGCTCTGTTCGTCTTTTGTTGTTGCAGGAGGCGCATGGAGGAGGATTAATGGGACATTTTGGCGTGAAGAAGACGGAGGACGTACTTGCTACACATTTCTTTTGGCCAAAGATGAGACGGGATGTTGAGCGTTTTGTTGCTCGCTGCACTACATGTCAAAAAGCTAAGTCACTTGCCTGTACCTACTGTTCCTTGGGAGGATATATCTATGGACTTTGTTTTAGGTTTACCTCGAACAAAGAAGGGGAGGGATAGTATATTTGTTGTCGTGGATAGATTCTGAAAAATGGCACACTTTATACCATGTCATAAAAGCGATGATGCTGTTGATGTTGCTGATTTGTTCTTTCGTGAAATTATTCGCTTGCATGGTGTGCCAAATACTATTGTTTCAGATCGTGATACTAAATTTCTTAGCCACTTTTGGAGATGTTTATGGGCTAAGTTGGGGACTAAAGTACTTTTTAGTACTACTTGTCACCCCCAAACTGATGGACAAACTGAAGTAGTCAATAGAACATTGTCTACTATGCTTAGGGCTGTTTTGAAGAATAATAAGAAAATGTGGGAAGAATGCTTGCCTCATATTGAATTTGCTTATAATCGTTCATTGCATTCTACTACTAAGATGTGCCCTTTTGAAATTGTGTATGGTTTCCTACCTCGTGCACCGATTGATTTGTTGCCTCTTCCATCTTTGGAGAAGGTTAATTTTGATGCTAAACAACGTGCTGATTTGATCTTAAAGATGCATGAGTTAACTAAGGAAAATATTGAGCGCATGAATGCTAAATATAAACTTGTTGGAGATAAGGGTAGAAAACGTGTTGTCTTTGCACCTGGAGATCTTGTTTGGTTACATTTGCGTAAGGATAGGTTTCCTCATTTGCGCAAGTCAAAGCTAATGCCACGTGCTGATGGTCCTTTTAAGGTGTTAGAAAAAAATAAATGATAATGCATATAAACTAGAGTTGCCTGCAGATTTTGGGGTTAGTCCCACTTTTAACATTGCAGATTTGAAGCCTTCTTTGGGTGAGGAAGATGAGCTTCCGTCGAGGACGACTTCATTTCAAGAAGGGGAGGATGATGAGGACATCAATACCATTGTTACACCCACAGCCCCTACTGTTACATATGATGGACCAATTACTAGAGCTCGTGCACGCCAATTAAATTACCAGGTACTTTCGTTTCTTGGTAATGATTCTAATGTTCATGAGAATATGATGCTGCCTAAATTGGATACATTTGTTTTGCTTACAAATGAAGGGCTTAGCTTGGAGAAGGATGAACATTGGAGCAAGAACAAGCATGGAGTTGATGGCATGTGCAAGGGAAACAAGAACGGAGTTACAAGTGATGATTTCAGGACTCTGAAGCCACCATAAGGAGTGAATGAAGCCTTGGACGAAATATACAAGATGCCACTTCATAAATTTCGTCCAGAGGCTATTCTAGGTGCTGTGTCACCTTATTATTGGGCCAGGCCCATGTAATTTCGAAATACTTAAGTATAGGCTGTTTTTAGAATCCGTATGTGTGGGGAAACAAGAGTTAGGGTTGGTTTCGGACCCCTTCCTCAAGGGCCATGAAATTCCCCCCTCTTCTTCCATATATACAGCCCTTAGGGCGTCGTTTAGACTTTGGGTTTTGTTTAGATCAAAAGTTCGCCATAGCTGCAACTTCGTGTACTCCGTTTGTGTTCAACGACCAGACCAAGGCGTCACAGAACCCCACCTTCATTAATAAAGCTTTCCTCTTATATTCGCAATATCCAAATTGCAATCTTAGTTTCTTGCTTGTTCTTCATTTGCTCGCAAGAAACAGGCCCTCGTGGTCAGGTTGATCGTGCTCCGGCGTGGTCAATAACCCTCGGAAGTTGGTTTAGCGATTGCTAAGGCGCGACGTCTCGCACGTTCGTAGTCGGATCGTCAAGGTCGACTCCCACAGAAACGATAGCCACCATCTCATCGAAACATCGGGACACCTTTGCCTCTATCAACTCATGAAAAATAAAGCCAATATATTATCACAAGAAGTCAAAGGCATGAAACTATTGCAACTCAGTTTGCACATATAAGTGAAGCTCTTATTCATAATAAAAGATTAGCAATGCTCATCATTAAACCATCCCAACCTTGATGAACCATCACCAAGATTAGAGGTCATATCAAAATGATTAAACATTGGCACAACTATTTTCAAACGTATTTGATCCAAATCTGATCTTTTCACTGATTCACATGGTTCTTTTGCATCAATAGTTAATTCAATGGGTTCACTCAAAATTGTTTGATCACATGGCAAAGTCAAATCATGAACATAGTCCTCTAAAATAGCTGGTGTGATCAAAGTAGTGGGTAGCTCATCGCATGGTTCATTTGAATTGACAAGGCATTCATCATACTCATGTGGAGGTGGAAGATCGGTACCTTTGTCATTACCTCTTATGATCAACAAAGATGATGTAGGCACTCTAGGTGGCGACACGTCACATGGTGGAGGTGATGTAGTGCTCTCAACAATGGATGTTGTTGCCATAGGAGACGCAGTGGTGGAAGGAACAACCGTCGCAACTCCTGGGATTTGCACCTTCCGCTTGTTTATCTTGTGGGCAACACGTCTTGTTATCTCCTGTTCAGCTTTGCAAGCAAGACGAAACAAATGGTCCATAGGATAACATGTTTCATGAATTAGTATCTCCTAAATGTCACGGTTTAATCCTCCCCAAAATCTATCCATAAATTCTTCTTCACTTTCTTCTAAAGAGGAATGCAACAAGGTAGTTTGTAAATCATCATAATATTTCGTTACAGTGTCACTACCTTGTTTTAAATGTTGCAACTTTTTAATCATGTCACGAGTATAATAAGCGGGGACGAATGTATGTCGTATGGCAAGTTTCAAATCATCCCAAGTAATAGGTATATAATCAGGGTGTAACCGACAATATTCACTCCACCAAACTAAAGCATAACCAGTGAAAGAACCAGCCGCAACCTTAACTTTTTTACGTTCATCAAAATTATGGGAAGAAAATATAATATTTATGTCGAACTCCCATTCAATATATAAAGCATGTATAAAACGGCCATTAAATGATGGTATAGAAACATTAACCTGATCATGTGCATTTGGATGTTTATGCACCTCTCGTGATCGTTGTGGAATTTGCATAGGTGGTGGCATGTCTCCCGCGATCGACAAAGCCCATGGATTGACTCTAGATCCTGTCATGATTAGTAGAAACAAGAAACAAAATCCAAAAATAATGTTCCTATAACTACTATGATGTGGTAGTAAAACGCTCACAGTAAAGCAAATATCAATGTCTTACAATGTCTTACCATGCAGCAGGCGGTGATCGGCAACCAGCGGTGTCAAGTAACTCCAAAAGTTGGGTAAAGCGATTGCCAGGTGAACGTATGGATACACGGTGTAGAAATATGTGGAGCTGGGTTGGCTTTATATATGTGGAAAAAAAACTACAACCACGTTAATTAATGCAAGCTGAAAATTCGTTCAAAGTGGTCGAGTGCTGGTCCTAGGCTAGACCGTGCTAGAGACGCGAGCCTAAGACACAAATGAATTCACCTAGTCGAAATAGCCAGACAAACAAGCATGTGTGCAAACACCTGGCGAAACTGCAAAACAGTATTTTTATTGCATTGAAAAATGAATCTGAACTGACAAGGAAGCAATTAGCTGATGTGATCGACCAGATCCCACATGCGGCAGATGTGTTGTCACAGTGCGTGTGCAGTACAACTCTAGTAAACAGTCAACAAGTCCCGAAAGATGCACTGCCTTTTTACTGTTTCTATCTCCAAAAAATTTAGTTTTTTTAGGCAACTCTCCAAAAAGATAATGCAAGGATGTGTATGTGGATGTGTACAAAAATGTGGGCCCTCTCTCTTCTTGGTTCGGTCAAATCAAACAGCCACCAAATCAATCCCACGTACACTAGAATCAACCATTATTTAATTATGCATGCAAAACAAGTTGGACTCCCCGTTCTCTTCTTTTCCTTCAAAAAAATAGTGTTCTTTTTTAAACTGATCAGATCAGCCCTGTCCCTTCTATATATTTTATAAAAATCCTTTTCTTTTTGTTGCTGCTATGTGGCCGATCCAAACTTTCCTATGACCAAAGCTGATTCGCCTCCCCTCCTCTCTCTTTTTATCTCCCAAAAACGTGATCCAGTTTGGCTGCTCCTTTTTTTTTGCAAACAGAACTTGGCAACAAAATCTGAACCGTGCAGTGATTGCTCTTTCCCCACCGAAATAACTTTCCCTTTTTTCAAACAAACACCACGTAAGAGATAAGGCAACCTCAAACGGTGCATTTTTTTCACTCTTTCCAAAACAAATTCCAGTCCGGATGTAACTCTTCTTTCCTTGTTTTAAACTGAGCGCTAAAAATCCCAGCCTATTATTTCGGGATTTCCGTGAGAGCTAATCTACGCCTTCTCTTTCCTTTTAAATCTCTTTCTTTTAGGCCGCACCAAACTTGCCTTTTATTTCTTCAAGATCCTTTCCAAACCGACCAGTTTAGGCGTGAATCAAGTCCTCGGGCCAGCACATAAAATCGTTTCTCTTTTTTTTCCTGATCCGACTTGCCTATTTCTCTCTCTCTCTTAGAAACTCACGTGATCTCTTTCCTTCAATTCTGCCCAAAAGTACTACGAGATCACGCTACATACAGTACTACGAGATCTCACTCAAAAGACAACCGACCCGTCCTTTTTTTAGCCGATCGAAACTTACCTATTTATCTCCCACGTTGGCTGCTCCTATTCTTCTTTGATTATTTTTTTCTCCTTAATTTTCGCCAAGGAGACTTCCAGAACGTGGAAACAACCAACCGAACCTTATTTTCTCCTCCAGAAAAATCAAAGATAGATGAAACAGATCAGCGCTTCTCCTTTTTTTCACGTTGGCTGCTCCCTTTTTTTTGAGGAAACCAAATCAATCTCTCTAGATTTCACGTGACCACAAGCTCTTCCTCCAAGGAAACAACAGTATGCGTATCTCTTTTTTTCTCTCAATTATTTTTCCACAAGATGAATTCGGCTCCAAGATGAACTAATGTGATGATGGCGACGAAAGACAAACGCAGACAGATGGTGATGAAGTTGGCAGCAGGGGAATATGACAATGAGATTAATGATGGTGTTTGCGGAAGCGGCGTGAACAAAACGTGCTCAGAACTCGAAACTCTAAAAGACTAGACTTAAACCAGCAACTCGACACATGATGCAACCGAGAATTCAACAATGCAAAAGCTAAGTGATAATAGCGAAAGGCTCAGACTGTCTGGGATATGATGAACTAATCTAACTTTTTTTGTGGCTTTCTTTTGTGGATTTTTTTGTGGACTATAGGTATGAAGAACAGACTCGATCTAAACTACGAAAAACTGTAAAATCTCACCGAGCAACCTGAAAACTGATACCACTTGGTAGAGGCGGGGTGTCCCGATCTTTCGATGCGATCATAACTATCGATTTGGTGGAGACAACTTTGACGATCCGACTACAAATGTGCACGACGTTGCGCCTTAGCAATCGCTAAACCAATCTCCTGAGGTTACTGACGATGCCGGAAGCATGATCAGCCTGACCACGAAGGTCTATTCCTGCAAGCAATCGAAGGACGAGCAAGAATATGATAAAGCAATCTGAATATTGCGAATATATATATGAAGTATTGATAATGGTGGGGATCCGTAAGCGGTCTTGGTCTGGTCGTTGGACACAAACGAAGTACACGAAGTTGCAATGGCTAACTTCTAACTAAACAAATCCCAAGTCTAAACGAAACCTTAAGGGCTATATATATAGGGAAAAGAGAGGGGATTTTGTCCACCCTTGGCAAGGTGGGACTAAAACACCTCCTAAGTCGTTTCCCCTACAATATGGACTCTAAAAATAGTTTACATGGGCCTGGCCCAAAATAAGGTGGCGCAACACCAATAATAAGCTATGGACGAAACTTACGAAAGGCCATCTTGTACATTTCATCCATCTTCTTGTATATCATCATGGTGGCTTCAAAGTCCGGAAATCTCCACTTGAACCTCTGTTCTTGTTCTCTTTGCACGCACCTTCATCTCCGTGCTTGACCATGCTCCAATGTTCATCCTTCTTGTCCATGCTAGGCCCTTCAATTGCAAGCAACACAAATGTATCTAACTTAGGCAGCATCATATTCTCATGAACACTAGAAACATTACCAAGAAACGAAAGTACCTGATAATCTAATTGGCGTATCTGAGCTCTAGCAACTGTTCCAAGAGGTAAAACAACAGGGGATATGGGTGTAACTGTGGTAGCCATGTCCTCATCAGGAACCCTAGATGGCCGATCTTTCACGAAAGGAGCGAGATCCCTCGAAGAACACGACGAACACGGGGAAGAACGGAGAGAAAACACAAGGGGAAACACTCAAGAACAAGTCCAATCACACATCCACTAGACAATCAAACACACAAGATCCACAAGGTACATGAACAACAAAGGGAAAGATACAAGGTAGCGTTCATCCCAATCCTTGTAGGAGTTGAGGTCTTGATATCCCGGAGGATCTTCTCACATGCTCACATGGAGGTCTTGAATCCAAGGTGGATCTTCTCCGTAGAGGGGCCGCGGTCTCTCTCTCTCGTGGAGTAGATCCGATATGGATGAGCAAAGCTCTATCTCTAATGAGCTACTACTTTGCTGACCCTAGAAAGGAGGGGGAGGTGGTCTATTTATAGTCTAAGCCACGAAGGGGTAAGTGAGAGGGGGGATACAAGGCCAAAGGCCCGCGGCTGCGCACAGGCAGAGCGGTAGTACCGCTTGGGAGGGCGGTAGTACCTCTTGCAAGCGGTAGTGCCGATTGGATCGGGCGGTAGTACCGGACCCGGGTCGCTCGAGCACAGGAGTTTGTCGGGTTGAGCGGCAGTAGAGCGGAAGTTCGGCGGTAGTGCCGCTCGGGGGCCTCTAGCGGTAGTACCGCTTGGTGTGGGCGGTAGTACCGCTCGTCCTGGGTCTTCTTCCTCCTTCTCTTCCATGCTTCCCTCGCGGATGGTGTAGTTGTTCCTTGGCGCTTGCACTCCTCCTCGTCGTCCGTAGTGTTCCAACAATACCTATGCATGCACATGAGTGGAGTGTCAAGTAGTATACCATCCTCGAAGGGGTCAAGTGAGCATTTGTAAAGGAGATGATTCACCTTTGTGTATGTGAAGTAGATGTTGCACGTGTCACTCGCCGAACGGACTCTTGACATGGTGATGTCCATAGGATGCTCCGCATCATGCCCCGTTCTAGAATCATGGCAATTATTCCTCGCTACTTTGAAACCATGCACCATCCTACTTCAGCGTGGAATTGTTGCCTACCAAATTGAACCTCCGTCATCTTTCCATCCCTCTTGATGTGTGTGTTGTGTGTCATCTCAAGAG
The DNA here is from genome assembly GCA_032464435.1 of Aegilops umbellulata. Lineage (NCBI taxonomy): Eukaryota > Viridiplantae > Streptophyta > Magnoliopsida > Poales > Poaceae > Aegilops > Aegilops umbellulata. Next base: position 199,062,120 of record CP136058.1, on the reverse strand, counting down.
ATGTTTCAATGTCTCACTCCATGAGTCGATCCTGAGTTGCTCGATCTTTGAGAAGATCGATTCTTCTAGAGTTGTCCCTTTCCTCTCGTTGTCATGTTAGATGGAGTTCTCGGTGCAAGACGTCGAGACAAAGATGGTGATCGAGTCAGCGTTCTTATGAAGTGCAACCTGGATCGTGAAGATTGTGTTAGTTTGCGTCCCCTTTCATCTTACCCTACGCTTGAATCTCGGGACGAGATTATTGTTTAGTGGGGGTGAGTTGTCACTACCCTAGAATTGCTTGTAGCTATTTGCATGGAAGCATTCATGTCATCATGTTTAATTTCAAATGAATTTGAAATGGGGACTGTTAAACCCTAGCAGCAAATGAATTCAACTAGGGTCAAAATTAAATCCTTTCAATGAACCTGAAATGCCCTTCTAAAATGCTCATCATCTTCGGCTTGGTCCAGAACCTCTGCCAAAAAGGGTGCTCACTTTTCTAGGACACTTTGGATCTTCGAATTAAATCATAAAGTATTTGCATTTGGACATTTAAATGCTATAAATATTTTTAAATGTCCAAATAATCTTGAAAGTATTTTTGGGCTGTTGTAATTAATTTCAGAGGTTCCCATAAATATTTTCAGCATTTTATAAAATGGTTTGGAATTTATGCTAAATCAAAAACAACAGCAGAAATAGAAAATAGAACAAAAAACTAAAACAGAGGAGAATCTTACCTGTTTACCTGGCCCAGGAGAGAATTGGCCCAGCCCACCAGGGGCACCGATGTATTCTTCCACCTCTGCAAGTAGGCACAGGCGTGTCGCCTGCGCGCGCACTCGCAGCCACCTCATGCTTCCACCTCCTGCTGCCTCCCCGTTCCCATTCGAGCGCCACGGAGACGCCCAGCACCCCCCTGCACCTCTTCCCTCTCTCCCCTGGACCTCTCTTTCACCACCGAACGGAGCCGCCGCCACCGTCGCCGTTCGCCGCTGCCACCAACCTCCCCACGCCCATCCAGTTATGCCACAAGCTCCGCCTCGACCCCCGCATCTTCTGCACCAAGACAAGCGCCGCCGGGAGCTCTGTGACGACGACCCCGAGCTCTTCTTCCTCCCTCGGACGCTGAGATCGCCGGCGACCTCCTGCCATCACAAGCCCTTCCCCGAGCTCTCCGAGGCCACCGCTGCACTCGCCGTGAGCTCCTTTTCCTTCTCCCCCTAGTCGCGTCGCTCGAGCTACCCCCTAGCCCCGTTGGCCATCACGGCCGAGAGCTTGGCTCCGCCGACCATGTCGCCGTCGTGGCCACAAACCCGTAAGCTCGAAGCCGAGCGCGTCACCGTCCGCAGCACATCAGCAGGAGGCCGTAGCACCCGGTCGTTCGCTCCGCCGTGCCCCACGGCACCATTCCCAACCTCGCCCGAACTCCGGCCGCCGCGAGAGTGGACGTCGCCGTTGTTCTAGGCCACCTTCGGCGAAACCAATGGCACCAGTCGATGCGGCCGAGCCTCCACGTCACGTAGATGGCCTCCGCCATTGGTTTGGTCGCCGGAGATGCAATCCCGCAACCCTCCGTTGCGTCAGGCCTCGCCGGCGTCACGTCACCGGTAGGTTTGACCCATTTGACCATTTGGGCCCCGCCCCTGGTCAAACCTAGATTAGGAGTTAAACTAATACTAATTTAGTTAGTTAGCTAACTGTGACACTGACCAGTGGATCCCACTGGTCAGGTTTGACCTGGACCGTGCAGTGGACCTGCTGACACAGTAATACATTTTCTGGACTTATTCTTATTCACGAAATTCTAGAAAATAGTGCTAACTTCTAAAATTCATAGAAATTAATCTGTAACTCCAAATACAAAGATTTATATATGAAAATTGATTAGAAAAATCCAATCTATCCATCTGTACTAGTTTCATGCATGTTAGAGAAACTTAACCTTGCTGTTTAGATGAAACAAGATAATGCACTTATATGAGTTCATATTTTGGGTTTGCATTTGAATCCTTGATCCAAATGAACTCAAACCATCCTGTTCAAAGCTGCATTAGCCAAAACACACTCATTTTGCCATGTCATTGCATGTATCATATTGTTGCATATTGCCATGTAATGATTGTGTTACCGGTGTGATCATCATGGTAGGTTCTGCCTTCGAGGATATTCACGAGTATCGAGCTGAAGGGTAGTACCCCTCTACCACTCTGTCAGGCAAGCAAAACACCCTTGTTCATTCCAATACAATCCCACTCTCTCGCTCCTGCTCTCTTTTACTGCATTAGGACAACAACGATTCAACTGTTACATGTTGCGGTAGTTGAACCCCTTTCCTCTGCATGACTTTTCATTGCCACTGTAAATAGATGAAACCCACTAGCATGAGTAGGAGTTGTTTGAGCCCTGATGTGCCTACTCATTCATGCTTGTTGTCATGCCTGCTACTGCTTAGAGTTGAGTCAGGTCTGGTTCATCGGGGATGAATTGGAGGTGTGTGAATATGTTCTACTGTTGAGAGCTAAGTGTGTGAACACGATTTGGTAAAGGTAGCGGTGAGAGGCCATGTAGGAGTACATGGTGGGTTGTGTCATTGAAACTGTCCTCAGGAACTAAGTTCTATGTTTCTGATCCATGAACAGCTACTACCATGCGTTGGGCCCGAAACCAATGGACCCTCTCGACTTATTAATCGCCTTGATCTCTGTCCAGGAGTTGCAACTAGTTTCTGGTGTTTGTAGGATATGTGTTGGAGGCCGTGCGTAGCACTGACCCTAGGGGTGGGCTATGATGCAGTAGATACACCGTGGCCCGGTGTACCGGGCGCTCGTTTGGTGTCTCGGGAACCCTACACACATTGTTTGGGGCTGTGAGTGAAACCCCGGTGATGCGGTGCATCCTATGGACATCACCATGTCAAGAGTCCGTTCGACGAGTGACACGTGCGACATCTACTTCACATACACAAAGGTGAATCATCTCCTTTACACGTGCTTACTTGACCCCTTCGAGGATGGTATACTACTTGACACTCCACTCGTGTGCATGCATAGGTATTGTCGGAACACTAAGGACGACGAGGAGGAGTGCAAGCGCCAAGGAACAACTACACCATCCGCGAGGGAAGCCTGGAAGCGACGACGGAAGAAGACCCAGGACGAGCGGTACTACCGCCCCCGTAAGCGGTACTACCGCTGACCAGCGGTACTACCGCCCCCACTGCCGCTCGCTACTACCGCTCCGCCCAAGCGGTACTACCGCTGGCCGCGGTACTACCGCCCTCGGGACGGAACTACCGCCCTGCCTGCGTGCAGAGAGCGGGCCTAGGGCCCATGTACCCCCACTTTCACTTACCCTTTCGTGGAGTTAGACTATAAATACTCAGGCACCTCATTCGAACCAAGGTTAGCGTTGGTTTAGCTCATATGTGAGATAGAGCTTCGCTCATCCATACCGGATTGTCTCTTCGAGAGTGACCGCGGCCCCTCTACGGAGAAGATCCACTTTGGATTCAAGACCTCCTTTGCGGAGAAGACCCCCATCAAGACCTCCTCACGGAGAAGAACCGGTTACTTTGTATCGTCCTTTGTTGACCTTGGATCATCGTGTATCTCTTTGTGTTCATCGATCTAGCATATGTGTGATCTATTTCTTGTTGGTTGAGTGTTTCTCTCGTGTTTTCCCCTCGTTCTTCCCCGTGTTCGTCGTGTTCTTCGAGGGATCTCGCTCCTTTCGTGAAAGATCGGCCGTCTAGGGTTCTACCCTACATCATCTTGGATCAGAGCCAGCTCTAGCTCATGATCATCTTGGATCAGAGCTTAGGTTTATCACGAATTTGGAGCCTCCCCGTTGTGTTTTCTAGCCTTGATTTTGTTGTTTTTCGTCCTAATTCGAAAATCCCCACCAAAAATAGCCCCAATTTTTTTTGTGATTTGTTGGTGTGATGATATTTTGTTGGATTTGATCCATGGATTTGCTTGGTTTCGAGTGGATCTAGCATCTCCCCAAGTTTCCCCACTTTCCATCCACGAAATCTCTCCAATTTTGACCCCGAAATCATCCATTTCCGCCCCAAAATCGCGCCCCGATCCGGATTTGCGAATTATCCCGTCACGAGCGGTACTACCGCCCATCCGAGCGGCACTACCGCTTAGCACCTCCAAGCGGTACTACCGCCCTTCCAAGCGGCACTACCGCCCCTCCCAGAGCCAGATTTTGCGAAAAAACCCGACACGAGCGGTACTACCGCCCATCCCAAGCGGTACTACCGCTTACAAGCGGTACTACCTCCCATCTGAGCGGTACTACCGCCCATGCCAGTTTCAGCATTCCGAGTTTCACCGTTTTGCCCATAACTTCCACATCCGGAGTCCGATTTTCGCGTTCTTTAGCTCGTTGAGTAGCTATTGACATCCTCTATCCCTCTAGATAGGTTTCACCAACATTTGAATCCATCAAATTTTTGGAACTTTGGCATCTTTGCCTAGGGCTTCCACCACATCGTCCGCATAACCAACACCGACTTCCGCAACCTAACCAATTTTGTTCCCCATCACATTTGAGGTTGTTTGAGTTGTGATTTGAGTCTCCTAAGGTGTTTCGGCTACTTAGGGACCGTGCTTCCAACTCCGACACCGTGTATAGTACACCGATTTACCCTCGATTTCCGCATTGTGTCTCAAAACCCCATCATTGCATAGAGGCAATCCCATTGAGCTTCCGCAACCACCACCACATTCCCGCTACCACCGTTTGAATTTTGTCCTTGAGATTTTGAGTTGTGGTTTTTCCGTTTCCTAAGGTGTTTCGGCTACTTAGGGACGAGTCTCCATCATCTTGGTATCTACATCAAGAACACCACCAGTCATCATCGCAACGGACGGTAACCTCGACGACACCATTGTATATTTCCCTTGCACATTGCATTGATAACCCCTAGCCCATTTTGCGTCACTTACCTATCGAGACTAGCCATTTGAGTATTGCCCGGCAACGTTACTTGTGCACATTAGTGGTCTACACCTCCCATTGCATACATACCATATCATATTGGTATCATATCATCCCTTGTGTCACACGATTGTTCCCGCATATACACAATTGCTATCTTGGTTTGTGCATTTCGCAAAGTGGCCATACATACAAAAAAAGAGAATAAGCTTTTAAGCAAAAGAGAAGAGCAAATAAGCTTGTAAGCAAGTGCCATAGAATGATACCACATTGCATATAAGATTGTCATATCCGATCATCTTGGATCAAACACCGGGAACCATACATCTATAGCATACTTGGGATAGAAGTTTATCCATTTTGCATATCATAGGTTGTGCACAAGTGTCGTATCCGCCTATAGAGCAATCGTGCTAGCGTCTCTCTTGAGTTGTGCAACACGAGCGTTTTCCGTGGACTCCACATTTTGTGCTCATTCCTTGGTTGCACGACCCCATCTATCTATCCGTGTGTGTGTTTCCGTGTGCCATTCTTTGCTATTGGTCTACTTGTTTCACTTGCAAATTTGTGAATCTCTTTCAACATTATTGACTCTTGCTAACATTTTGCATCAAATTTTTGTGCCACTATCCTCACCGAGCTCCACCACAAGCCTTACTTGTGTAGGTGTGAGAAACCGACAAGAATTGATACCAATTGTGCTATTTCCTTGTTACACATTGAGTGATCATTGATCCATCTTCAACATTGGTCAAGGTACATTTGGTATAAGTTCTTCTCTTTCTCCCATTCATATTTGCTCGAGTCGTGTGATGGATAGGCAAGGCATTTCATCTCCGGTCTTCGACAACAACGACGGCGTGAACAACTACATCACCAAAGCGTCCATCTTCGGTCTACAACGACAAATGCAAGGCGCACCATCAAGATTGCAAAAGCGCATCGAGAACCTCTCCATCGACATTCATCACTCCGAAGCAAGGAAAAGGGACTACATCGACAACAAGCTTTCCGCACAAAAGGAGGAGCAAGATGCAAGGATGGAGGAGATTCGAGCCTTGATCAAGTCTACTTCCCCTTCATCATCCTCAAGGCGGCAACGTTCAAGTCGATCATCTTCGGAGCGCCCACGCGACACAAGCGCAAGTCGTCCACGTCCACATATACATGGCGACCACCATCACGTTCCTGATCTACATCGTCATGAAGAGCAAGTCACCTACAAGCATCACGTGCACGACGATAACGACCAACATCTACTACGAGCTCAAGTGCGACAACGACACCATCAACATGAAGATGCTCCACAAGCGCAAACGTACAAGTCCAAGCTTCATGAGCAAAAGAGAAGATCGCGAGACGACCACCACCAAGACGGTGCTACGACTACACCATCCACTTCGGCATCTTCGCCAAGTGCTATCAAGGCATCTTCGCCTTTAGACGTACGGCATCTTCGCCTACTTCCCATGAGTTCGCCTACATCGACACCCACATATGTTGACCTGCCCTATTTGTCATGTGAGGAGAGCCACCACCCCATGAGAGAGATGAGTGCCTCCACCATACGTGACATTGAGAGCATTTCCTACGAGAGGATGAGTTTGACCACCACTAGCCCCACACTTGAGAGCATGACACACATCCTATGTGAGGCTGAGAGCCATTTGAGTGACTCCACCAACCATACGAGTGAGAGCATCATATTGGGAGTGAGTGAGTCACAACACTTAGTGAGTGAGGTAGTTGACACGGCATGTGAGGCCACCATGATTTCTAACGACTTAGCCTCTACTCCTAGTGTGTTTTCTTCTTCGGTGCCAGGTCTCCTACATGACGACATGCCTACCCTCGACGAGTCCATCCCTCCAAAGGGAAAACCGATGGCCATGGTGGACGATGATGCACCCCCCACATGGTTCCATCAAGATGAAGATGACAACGAGACGATCTTCAACACCTCACCTACAACACATGAGCGACACTCCAAAGGTAACATAGGTGATGGTGCTTCTCTTGTCCCACTAGGGGACTATCTTGACATCGATTGCTCCCATGATGTTGAACCACCTATTACCATGCTTCATGCTAGTGAAACTTCTTCATGCCTTGACTTACCTATTTATGATGAATATGATGATGAGCATGTTGAGTTTCCTAGTTGTGATACTATGCTTCATAGGATATGTTGTGAAAATTCTTTTGGTCACATCATGTTTGACAATCCATTGAACTTGTCATATGCTATGAGTGAGATCTCCCATATTGCATCATTTCAATCTCAACATAGTAACTATGCATGCCCCATTAAAATAAATCCCATTTGCACTTATGGCATAGATGACAAGATGATGGTCATTGGCTTTTGTTTTTCATGTGATGATATTGCCATGCTTCCTTTACATGATTTGCGCAATTCATCTACTATGTCATGCCATGATCACATTGTTCCAAATATGCTTTGTTTTGGATGTTGTCAATATTCTCCATGTGATGTTGCTACTCATGCTCTTGAGGAGACCCCCATAGTTTCCTCATACATATTAGGAGATTTTGATGCATTCCATACTTTACATGATTCCCATAATTGTGTGCACCATATGCATTCCATGAATAACTATGCTCTAGATATTTCTCATGATGCATTACATCCTTTGAGTCTCCATTATGCCATACATAATAACAAACCTATCATGATGGATGACATGTTTCTATATCACGCATCTCATTTATTTGAGCATTGGATATTTGGTGCTAACCAACACAAGCACGTATGCATCATGATGGATGATGCGTACATCTACCACGCACACACAATTTTTCCTTTGTCTTTGTTTTGTGTAGGTACGCACGTATACTCGTCAACATCTCAATCCCATGAGTTGACGAAACGAGCTCTTGAGAGCAACGACGATTTGGGATCCCGTGGACTATCCTTACCACCATTCCCTTCGCGCAAGGACTACGCGCATCTCTTCTACTTGGCTCTCACACGACTTTGGGCTATTTACCACTTGTCACATTATGCCCATTCTATCGTGTTCACTTTGCATGTTATGCCTCTTTCTATGATTTTGCCATGCAATTGTGTCCCTTGCTTGCATTTACCCATGATGCACCATTATGATACTCCTATGTGTATTTGCATGCTTGGTGGAGATCCTTGTTGTTTTTGCCATGTTTATCATGTGCCCCATGCTATTGATGCTATTTTGCTCATATCTTGCCCTTATGCTTGTGAAATGTCATGTGCATTATATATGCCCACTATTTGCACACATGACATGTTTGCCATGATTCCTTCTAGTACGTTGCATCTTCGCACTACTAGCTTGCTTGACTTGATCTCTATGATTGCTTGCTTTGTTGCATCACCCATGTTCCATTACTCGCTTTCTTGGGTTGATGACATATATGTTCATGCCTCTCACATGATATATCTTGATCTTTGTCTCTTGTCTCCATTAGTTGCACCTCTCATATGCCACTGTAGTGAGTGCACCCATGCTATGCTTATTGATCGTGGAGACTTGGACATATTACTTGTGATGCATGCTTGCTTGTTTAAGCCTATTGTCTTTGGTTGTAGTTGCATCATATGCTTTCATACCATACCACACCTTGTCCTTTCTTATGATAAGAATGATGCAAACACTTGTTGGGTATCTCGCCCCTCAAATGATAGGTCTTGCATTTGCACTAACCGCATTTGTTTTTCCGAGTGTTTGTCATGTTCTTTCATTTTGAAGGATTCACAAGGCGGTACCATCGCGAGACATATTGGTTATGTGAAGGCGTACATGATGTGCAACACCAACATTTTCGATATCCTCATAAAGGTGAACTCATTCCCTTTGAGCCATCCTCATATATGCATATTGGACGGGTCATTCTTTCATTGTTGTTTCCTTCTTATTGTCTACATGATACATCTATTGGATGGAGGACCGACATTGGAGATGAACCCTATGGACCTTCAAGTTGAGGAGTGCCACGACATCGAGCTATGGTACAACACCACCCATGACAAATTTGCACCCTATGCATGGATTGACACATATTATGATTGTCTTGTTGCACTTATTCCCATGTCATCCATGATATATGAGCTTGTGCATTTTCTTAGCAAATTTGTTGTGATCTTTCTCGATGACATATTCATAACTCGTGATCATATTGCCTACCATCAATTGCATGATAACATAATCATATTGAGCATCCATTACCATATTCATGCTATTGATGAACCGTCTCTCTATGACATCATTTTGCACAATGGTCGAATTTGTCGCTTTGTCCACCATGCTTTTGTTTCCATGAATGTTTTGCATCTCATTCTAGATCATCTTGATAAGCTTCATGCGCTTTGTCACGACCAATCTTACCGCACGGACTCATTCTTACATGACGGACACTTTATGTGCGCTAACCATTGTATTTTCGAGTGTCGCTTGTGTTTGCTCTTTTTGCATGTCTATCACTCCGGCGACACCTTGGACTACTTGGATTGCGCCGTGTCTTCAACTTCATCCAACTACAAGTTCGTCCACGACAACCGTTTCCATGGTGATGAGGATCACGATCCGAGGTCGGATCTTTCCCAAGGGAGGGGAGATGATGCGGTGCATCCTATGGACATCACCATGTCAAGAGTCCGTTCGACGAGTGACACGTGCGACATCTACTTCACATACACAAAGGTGAATCATCTCCTTTACACGTGCTTACTTGACCCCTTCGAGGATGGTATACTACTTGACACTCCACTCGTGTGCATGCATAGGTATTGTCGGAACACTAAGGACGACGAGGAGGAGTGCAAGCGCCAAGGAACAACTACACCATCCGCGAGGGAAGCCTGGAAGCGACGACGGAAGAAGACCCAGGACGAGCGGTACTACCGCCCCCGTAAGCGGTACTACCGCTGACCAGCGGTACTACCGCCCCCACTGCCGCTCGCTACTACCGCTCCGCCCAAGCGGTACTACCGCTGACCGCGGTACTACCGCTCCGCCCAAGCGGTACTACCGCTGGCCGCGGTACTACCGCCCTCGGGACGGAACTACCGCCCTGCCTGCGTGCAGAGAGCGGGCCTAGGGCCCATGTACCCCCACTTTCACTTACCCTTTCGTGGAGTTAGACTATAAATACTCAGGCACCTCATTCGAACCAAGGTTAGCGTTGGTTTAGCTCATATGTGAGATAGAGCTTTGCTCATCCATACCGGATTGTCTCTTCGAGAGTGACCGCGGCCCCTCTACGGAGAAGATCCACTTTGGATTCAAGACCTCCTTTGCGGAGAAGACCCCCATCAAGACCTCCTCACGGAGAAGAACCGGTTACTTTGTATCGTCCTTTGTTGACCTTGGATCATCGTGTATCTCTTTGTGTTCATCGATCTAGCATATGTGTGATCTATTTCTTGTTGGTTGAGTGTTTCTCTCGTGTTTTCCCCTCGTTCTTCCCCGTGTTCGTCGTGTTCTTCGAGGTATCTCGCTCCTTTCGTGAAAGATCGGCCGTCTAGGGTTCTACCCTACATCACCCGGCCAGATCTCCTCACTGATGGAACCCGAATAGGCGATAAACCTGGACTACAGACTTGTGTGGTTGGTCAGGTCATGGCCGACTCCCTCGCCAGGCTTCCGCTTGAAGGTTGCCGAGATACACGAGGTGTACATGGTGGTAAGTGGCGAGAGCGTGTGTGAAGAAGTACACCCCTGCAGGGTTATAAATGACTATTCGAATAGCCGCGTCTGCGGTAATGGACTTCTGGGTTGGCTGTACAGTTCATAGACAAGTGAAAGTGGATACTCTAAAATGCACAAGATAAGCGTGAGTGCTATGGATGGCGTTCTCGTAGGGAGACGGGAGCGGATCCATAGTGGTGTATTGTTATGGTGAATATGTGGACTCGTGTGCGCCACTTCAAAAGAGTTACTTGCAGTTTAGGATAGCCACGAGTCAAAGCTAGCTTGCTACAGTTAAACCCCACCATCCCTTTGTTGACAGTGATGCATATGTAGTTAGTTCTGATGTAAGTCTTGCTGGGTACATTTGTACTCACGTTTTCTTAATTTATGTTTTTGCAGAGAGACTTCAGTCTCGCTAGTAGTTCCGTGTGCACTTCGATGTTTAGCTTGATACCTCAGCTATGATCTTGTGCCCTCGGCAGGATCTGGTAGATAGTTAGGCTTCTCAGCCTTTTTCATTTGTAGATGTTTGTACTCAGACATGTTAAGCTTCCGCATGCGCTTTGATTTGTATGCTCTGAATGATGGGTCATCAGACCCACGTTTGTAATATCTGGCTCTTCGGGGCCTAATGAATAAATACTTTGAGTTATAGAGTTATATTGTGATGCCATGTTGTATTTGCACATATCGAGCATATTGTGTGTATGATTTGAAATGCTTGGTATGTGTGGGATCCAACAACCTAGTTGTCTATCCTTGGTAGCCTCTCTTATGGGGAAATGTCGTCTGGTGCTTCCACTGAGCCATGGTAGTCTGCGACAGCCCGGTTTACCGGAGTCCTGCTGGCCCAGTTACTACTGCTCCGGAACACTTAGACTGGCCGGCATGTGTCCTTCTTCGATCCCGTGTCTTTCCCTTTGGGGAAATGTCACGCGGTGTCTTTTGGAGTCCTGTTAGCCTGCTACAGCCCGGATTCCCGGAGTCCTACTAGCCTAGCTGCTACAGCCCGAATTCACTCGCTGATGACCGACATGTTCATTGTTGGGTCATGTGTGCCTGTCCCTGTAAGTTAGTGCCACTTTGGGTTCATGACTAGTCATGTCGGCCCGGTTTCTCTGTCATATGGATGCTAGCGACACTATCATATACGTGAGCCAAAAGGCGCAAACGGTCCCGGGCCAGGTAAGGTGGAACCCGTGGGAATACCGTGCATGAGGCCGCAAAGTGATATGATGTGTTACATGCTAGATCGGTGTGACTTAGGATCGGGGTCTTGACAGGCGTGGTGTCCGCCGACACCAGCGTGAATTTCCGCTAAAAGCTGCTGCCCCTCTTCCTCGGAGATACATCTTTGAAGTACTCCGGTAGTACTTTTTTTGTAGAGCTCTCCGTCGTGAACCTTGTAGGCCTTCGAATGCCGGACAATGCGGCGAGCCTCATTCTGGTCTTCGGGAAGCTCCTTCCTGTTAATGTAGGCCAAGAAGGGTTCGGTCCATGGGGCAATGACTGCCATGATGAGATGGGCCGACGGTGTTATTTCGGTGGCTGAGCCCCCGATGATATCAATGTGTTCGGGATTTGGTGTTGTGTTCGGATCTGGACGGTTGTTGCCGCCCTCCCCTTGCCACACCACGGATGGCTTGAAAAGCCCTTCCAAGAAGATGTTAGGTGGGATGGGGTCGCACTTAGCGCCAATGCGAGCAAGGATGTCTGCCGCCTGATTACCTTCTCGAGCGACGTGATGAAATTCGAGCCCCTCGAACCGAGCCAACATTTTTAAGATGGCATTATGATAAGCTGCCATCTTTGGATCTTTGGCATCAAAGTCTCCGTTTATTTGAGATATTGCAAGGTTTGAGTTCCCGCGCACCTCTAGGCGTTGTATGCCCATGGATACGGCCATCCGAAGACCATGCAATAAGGCCTCGTATTCGGCTGCGTTGTTGGAGTCTGTGTATAGTATTTGGAGTACATACTGGACGACATCTCAAGTGGGGGACGTTAACACGACTCCTGCTCCTAGCCCCGCCAGCATTTTGGAGCCGTCAAAATACATAACCCAATTGGAATATGCGATGTACTCTTAGGGAGTTCAGCCTCTGTCCATTCGTCGACGAAGTCAGCCAGTACTTGGGATTTGATGGCTCGATGTGGCTTGTATGTTATGTCAAATGGAAGTAGCTCTATAGCCCATTTGGCGATCCGGCCCATGGCATCGCGGTTGTTTATTATGTCATTGAGTGGTACTTCAGACGCCACTGTGATTGAACACTCCTAGAAGTAGTGTCGTAGCTTTCGGGATGCCATGAAGACCACGTATGCTATCTTTTGGTAATGGGGGTACCGGGATTTGCATGGTGTGAGAACAGTAGATACGTAGTATACTGGTTTTTGAAGCGGGAATTTGTGTACGTCCTGTTCTCGTTCGACGACGAGCACGGCGCTCACCACCTTATGTGTTGCCGGTATGTATAGCAACATGGGTTCGCCGACGTTTGGTCCAGCTAGGATTGGGTTGCTCGCTAGGAGGGCCTTTATTTCTTCCAGTCCGGCAATCGCCGCGTCTGTCCATTCAAAGTTATCGGTGCCGTAAGAGGCGATAGAGTGGCAGTGCCTTTTCTCCTAATCTAGAGATAAAGCGGCTTAACGTTGCCATGCAACCAGCAAGTTTTTGGACCTGTTTGAGGTCTGTTGGCATAGCCAACTGTGACAGAGCTCGGATTTTGGCTGGATTTGCTTCAATTCCTCTATTGGAAACGATGAAGCCTAGCAATTTTCCTGCGGAAACGCCGAAGACACACTTTTCCGGGTTGAGCTTAATGTCGTACGCACAGAGGTTGTCGAATGTAAGACGTAAGTCGTCTATTAGTGTTTCGACGTGCCTAGTTTTGATGAGGACGTCATCGACGGAAGCTTCTACTGTCTTGTTGATCTGCTTCTCCAGGCATGTTTGAATCATGCGTTGGGGTATGTGGTGCCGGCGTTCTTGAGCCCGAAGGGCATGGTGTTGAAGCAGAATGGCCCATATGGGGTAATGAATGTTGTTGCAGCTTGATCGGACTCCTTCATTTTGATTTGATGGTATCCGGAATATGCGTCGAGGAAACACAGTGAGTCATGTCCTGCGGTGGCATCAATGATTTGATCAATGCGGGGGAGGGGGAAGGAACCTTAGGGCAAGCCTTGTTGAGGTCTTTGAAATCGACACATAGGCGCCAGGATTTGTCCTTGTTTGGTACCATCACTAGGCTTGCCGGCCAGTCCGGATGTTTCATTTCTCTAATGAATCCGGCTTCGATAAGCTTGGCCAGCTCCTCCCCCATGGCTTGGCGCTTGGGTTCGTAAAAGCGCCGCAATGTTTGCTTGACCAGTTTAAATCCCTTTAATATATTGAGGCTATGTTCGGCCAGCTTGCGTAGGATCCCTGGCATATCGGAGGAGTGCCAGGCGAATATGTCCCAGTTTTCGCGCAGGAATTCTCGTAGTGCGGCGTCCACTGTTGGGTTTAGTTGTGCTCCGATAGATGTTGTCTTCTTGGGGTCCGTTGGGTGGACCTGGAATTTTACTATTTCTTCTGCCAGTTTGAAGGAGGTGGATTTGGGGCGTTTGTCGAGGATCACGTCGTCCCTGTCCACCGTGGAGCGCAGTGCGGTTAATTCTTCGACTGCGAGGGCCTCGGATAGTGCCTCAAGGGCCAGGGATGCGATTTTGTTTTTGGCGCGGAGTGTTATGTCTGGATCACTGACGAGGGTGATTATACCGTTTGGTCCGGGCATTTTGAGCTTCATATACCCTTAATGAGGTATAGCTTGGAAGCGCGTAAAAGCATCCCGCCCCAACAGGGCGTGGTATCCGCTGCTGAAAGGAGCCACTTGGAAGGTGATTTCTTCGGATCGATAATTCTCCAGCATGCCGAATACCACGTCAAGTGTGATTTTTCCCGCACACCGCACCTCCCGACTGGGAATGATTCCTCCGAAGGTTGTGTTACATTGCTTGATGCGGCTCCTGTCTATTTCCATTTTGTGGAGTGTATACTCATAGATGACGTTTAGTCCGCTGCCGCCATCCATGAGGACCTTGGTGAGTCGAAACTCGTCCACGATGGGACTGAGGACTAATGCGGCTGGCACTTGGACTGTCCTGTATTTCGGTTCGTCACCGGCATTAAATGTTATAGCCGTGTCGTTCCAAGGGTTTATTGCAGCAATTTGGCAGACTTCGGCGAGGTCGCGAAGTGCCCTTTTGCACTTATTGTTTGAAGTGAATGTCTCGAAGACCGTCAATACTCTCGTGTCGTCGTTTTCTGGAGGGTGCTGCTCTGGGGTGTCCTTGATAAGGATGTCCTCGCCGCTCTTGGCTACCTGCCGGAGTATCCAACATGCTCTAAGGTTGTGGGTTGATACGGTATCAAGTGTCGTGTGTATTTTGCATGGGCCACCGAGCCATCCCTCCTGAACGGTTTCGTGCCATGTAATGGGTTTATGTTTCTTGACTATTGGATTGGGCATGCCACGGGGGTGCGCCCTTTTCGCCTGTAGGAGGAGTTGAGTCAGCGAAGTTTAGTATGTGGCGGCGATTGACGGCGTTGAGAATTCCTTCATCCGCGCAGCTGCTACAGAACGCTGAGATCGCATCCTCGTCGCGGCAATATTTTACCTTGTCTTTGACGAGGAGGAATCTGGCCCAGAAGTGGTCGACCATTTCCTGAGACTGCTGTTTTATGCTCATGAGAGCGCTTATGTATGGGTGGGTGGATGGAATTAAATCTGAACCCTGACCCGATCGATTATCCAGAGTCTGAAGACCTTCCAGACTCAACAGTCCGGGCTCCGGAGTATCTTCTGATTGTTTAGGCCCGCCGTCCGATTCTATGTTCGGAGGGTCGGTCGTATCCATTCGCTGGTGGGTATTCGGCTTTTCCTGATCGGCGATCTGAACATAGTCCATTTTCGATATAGAAGAAGACTCGCCGTCCTGCTCCTCGACTACCGCTATCTGGTGGGTGACCGGTGGAGTTTTGATTTCTCCTTGTTCAATTTTAGGCCCGATCTGATCGTAATCTGTGGTGATTCCCAAAGCGGCGATGCGATCTAGGAGCTCGTTCAAGGACGAAAACTCTGCCGAATCCATCTGCTTGGAGTGTTCCGAGTTGATGCGAGGGGGATTTTTGATGGCCCGAGAGGTCATCGTCGGCTCAACGGCCGAATGGGCGGTCATGGTAAAGCCGCCCAGCTGGAGGGTTTGGCCCGGGGCCAGTGCTCCTCCGGAGGTGATGTTATCTTTAAGTACAAGGCGAGCCATCAATCTGATCGTCGACGTCACAGTGGAACTCTCAATGAAAGCACCAATGTCGGTGTCAAAACCGGCGGATCTCGGGTAGGGGGTCCCGACCTGTGCATCTAAGGTCAATGGTAATAGGAGACAGCGGACACGATGTTTACCCAGGTTCGGGCCCTCTCTATGGAGGTAATACCCTACTTCCTACTTGATTGATCTTGACGAATATGAGTATTACAAGAGTTGATCTACCACGAGATTGTAATGGCTAAACCCTAGAAGTCTAGCCTATTGACTATGGTAATGAGTATATGATGAGGACATCAATACCATTGTTACACCCACAGCCCCTACTGTTACATATGATGGACCAATTACTAGAGCTCGCGCACGCCAATTAAATTACCAGGTACTTTCGTTTCTTGGTAATGATTCTAATGTTCATGAGAATATGATGCTGCCTAAATTGGATACATTTGTTTTGCTTACAAATGAAGGGCCTAGCTTGGAGAAGGATGAACATTGGAGCAAGTACAAGCATGGAGTTGATGGCATGCGCAAGGGGAACAAGAACGGAGTTATAAGTGATGATTTCAGGACTCTGAAGCCACCATAAGGAGTTAATGAAGCCTTGGACGAAATATACAAGACGCCACTTCATAAATTTCGTCCAGAGGCTATTCTAGGTGCTGCGTCACCTTATTATTGGGCCAGGCCCATGTAATTTCGAAATACTTAAGTATAGGCTGTTTTTAGAGTCCGTATGTGTGGGGAAACAAGAGTTAGGGTTGGTTTCGGACCCCTTCCTCAAGGGCCACGAAGTTCCCCCCCCCCTCTTCCTCCATATATACAGCCCTTAGGGCGTCGTTTAGACTTTGGGTTTTGTTTAGATCAAAAGTTCGCCATAGCAGCAACTTCGCGTACTTCGTTTGTGTTCAACGACCAGACCAAGGCGTCATAGAACCCACACTTCATTAATAAAGCTTTCCTCTTTTATTCGCAATATCCAGATTGCAATCTTAGTTTCTTGCTTGTTCTTCGTTTGCCTGCAGGAAACAGACCCTCGTGGTCAGGTTGATCGTGCTCCGGCGTGGTCAATATCCTCTCGGAGTTGGTTTAGCGATTGCTAAGGCGCGACGTCCTCGCACGTTCGTAGTCGGATCGTCAAAGTCGACTTCCTCCAAACGATAGCCACCATCTCATCAAATGATGGGACACCTTTGCCTCTATCAAGTGGTATCAGATTTTCAGGTTGCTCGGTGAGATTTTACAGTTTTTCATAGTTTAGATCGAGTCTGTTTTTCATACCTACAGTCCATGAAAAAGCCAAAAAAA
This sequence comes from Aegilops umbellulata, assembly GCA_032464435.1. NCBI lineage: Eukaryota > Viridiplantae > Streptophyta > Magnoliopsida > Poales > Poaceae > Aegilops > Aegilops umbellulata. Next base: position 199,044,880 of record CP136058.1, on the reverse strand, counting down.
TTAGGGTTACTTCATCCTATCCGAACCAATCTGAGCCTTTTCATAATCTTTTCTGTATTTGCTTTGTTGAATTTGCGGTTGCATCGTCGTGTCAAGTTGCTGGTCTTAGCGTCTAGTCCTTTAGAGTTTCGAGTTCTGTTCACAGGTTGTCACGTCGCCGCTGCCATATATCAACACTGCATCATCATCATCACCACTGCCATATACCACCATCGTCATCACCGCTGCCATATACCACCATCGGCATCGCCACTACCATATACCACATATCCACCGCCATCACGCTAATTTGAGTCCACCTCCATCACAGATTCACCACCAGTCCGTGTTCCATCGCCCTGCAAATATCCGCCACCAGTCCGAGTTTCCACCAGATTCATCTCCGCCACGAGTCCTAGTCCGAGACCAGTAATTGTTGCTTTGTTCTTGATTTCCAGATCACGCGATACTCTGAGTCGTGACAGAGAAGGACTCCCCAACTTTTGTGCTACCCGCAGAAGAAAAATAGTTCCAAACTCAAAAAAATTCTGGCTAGGCAGTTTTTAGGACATTTGTAGACTTTTTCGAAAAAAATTATTACGGAGCAAAAAAAAGAGGAAAAAAAAGTGCAAAAAAAAGTGAAAAAAAAGAGAAAAAAAATCAGAGTGTGCTCCTTCCTTGTTTACGTGCAGCGCCGTGATTTTGTTAGTGTTCTAGGCTCGCGTCTCTAGTACGGTCTAGCCTACGACCAGCACAGTACCGTCGTTGAGCGTTTATTCAACTTTGCATCTCTGAATTGATAATTGCTGACCCTTTTTGCTACCATATTATAAGCCTTCCCAGCTCCACATACATCTACATCGTGCTTTTGACTCTCCCTGGTACTTGCTCTATCCAAGCTTTAAGAGTTTTGACTACATCGGTTGCCGATCACCGCCTGCTGCTGGGTAAGAACTGGTAAGAAATTGAGATTTGCTTAAAGGATTTGTGACACCCACCACCACAACCACTTGTTAGTAGTCTATAGGATCATATTCTTGTTTGTTTCTGATAGAGGCAAAGGTGTCCTGATGTTTCGATGAGATGGTGGCTATCGTTTCTGTGGGAGTCGACCTTGACGATCCGACTACGAACGTGCGAGACGTCGCGCCTTAGCAATCGCTAAACCAACTTCCGAGGGTTATTGACCACGCCGGAGCACGATCAACCTGACCACGAGGGCCTGTTTCCTGCGAGCAAACGAAGAACAAGCAAGAAACTAAGATTGCAATCTGGATATTGCGAATAAAAGAGGAAAGCTTTATTAATGAAGGTGGGGTTCTGTGACGCCTTGGTCTGGTCGTTGAACACAAACGAAGTACGCGAAGTTGCAGCTATGGCGAACTTTTGATCTAAACAAAACCCAAAGTCTAAACGACGCCCTAAGGGCTGTATATATGGAGGAAGAGGAGGGAATTCCGTGGCCCCTGATGGTGGGGTCCGAAACCAACCCTAACTCTTGTTTCCCCACACATACGGACTCTAAAAATAGCCTATACTTAAGTATTTCGAAATTACATGGGCCTGGCCCAAAAATAAGGTGATGCAGCACCTAGAATAGCCTATGGACAAATATTATGAAGTGGCATCTTGTATATTTCGTCTAAGGCTTCATGCACTCCTTATGGTGGTTTCAAAGTCCTGAAATCATCACTTGTAACTCCGTTCTTGATCCCCTTGCGCATGCCATCAACTCCATGCGTGTTCTTGCTCCAATGTTCATCCTTCTCCAAGCTAGGCCCTTCATTTGTAAGCAAAACAAATGTATCCAAATTAGGCAGTATCATATTCTCATGAACATTAGAATCATTACCAAGAAACGAAAGTACCTGGTAATTTAATTGGCGTGCGCGAACTCTAGTAATTGGTCCAGTATGTATAGCAGCAGGGGCTGTGGATGTAACAATGGTATTGATGTCCTCATCATCCTCCCATTCTTGAAATGAAGTCGTCCTCGACGGAAGCTCATCTTCCTCACCCAAATAAGGCTTCAAATCTGCAATGTTAAAAGTGGGACTAACCCCAAAATCTGTAGGCAGCTCAAGTTTATATGCATTATCATTTATTTTCTCTAACACCTTAAATGGACCATCAACACGTGGCATTAGCTTTGATTTGCGCAAATTAGGAAACCTATCCTTACGCAAATGTAACCAAACAAAATCACCAGGTGCAAAGACAACATGTTTTCTACCCTTATCTCCAGCAAGTTTATATTTAGCATTCATACGCTCAATGTTTTCCTTAGTTAACTCATGCATTTTTTAAATCAATTCAGCACGTTCTTTAGCATCAAAATTAACCTTCTCCGAAGATGGAAGAGGCAACAAATCAATAGGTGCACGAGGTAGGAAACCATACACAATTTCAAAAGGGCACATCTTAGTAGTAGAATGCAACGAACGGTTATAAGCAAATTCAATATGAGGCAAGCATTCTTCCCACATTTTCTTATTATTCTTCAAAACAGCCCTAAGCATAGTAGACAATGTTCTATTGACTACTTCAGTTTGTCCATCAGTTTGGGGGTGACAAGTAGTACTAAAAAGCAGTTTAGTCCCCAACTTAGCCCATAAACATCTCCAAAAGTGGCTAAGAAATTTAGTATCACGATCTGAAACAATAGTATTTGGCATACTATGCAAGCGAATAATTTCACGAAAGAACAAATCAGCAACATTAACGGCATCATCGCTTTTATGACATGGTATAAAGTGTGCCATTTTCGAGAATCTATCCACGACAACAAATATACTATCCCTCCCCTTCTTTGTTCGAGGCAAACCTAAAACAAAGTCCATAGATATATCCTCCCAAGGAACACTAGGGACAGGCAAAGGCATATATAAACCATGAGGATTGAGTCGTGACTTAGCTTTTTGACATGTAGTGCAGCGAGCAACAAAACGCTCAACATCCCGTCTCATCTTTGGCCAAAAGAAATGTGTAGCAAGTACATCCTCTGTCTTCTTCACGCCAAAGTGTCCCATTAATCCTCCTCCATGCGCCTCCTGCAAAAACAAAAGACGAACAGAGCTAGCAGGAATGCATAGCTTGTTAGCACGGAACACAAAACCATCATTAACAACGAACTTGTTCCATGATCTACCTTCTTTACAATTCTGCAATACATCTTTAAATTCAGCATCATGCACATATTGATCTTTGATGGTCTCCAAACCAAATATTTTAAAATCAAGTTGTGAAAGCATAGTATAACGACGAGACGATGCATCAACAATAACATTTTCTTTACCCTTCTTGTGTTTAATGACATAAGGGAAAGTCTCAATGAATTCAACCCATTTGGCATGTCTACGGTTCAGTTTAGCTTGACTTTTAATGTGTTTCAAAGATTCATGATCAGAATGTATAACAAATTCTTTGGGCCATAAATAATGTTGCCATGTTTCTAAAGTCTGAACAAGAGCATATAATTCTTTATCATAAGTAGAATAGTTCAGACTAGGCCCACTCAATTTTTCAGAAAAGTATGCAACAGGTTTGCCATCTTGTAATAACACACCTCCTAATCCAATTCCACTAGCATCACATTCAAGCTCAAAAGTCTTATTAAAGTCGGGAAGTTGAAGTAAAGAAGCATGTGTCAACTTATCTTGCAATACCGTGAAGGCTTCTTCCTGCGCGGTACCCCAAACAAAAGGCACATCCTTCTTTGTAAGCTCATTGAGAGGTGCAGCAATGGTGCTAAAATCTCTCACAAAACGCCTATAGAAACCAGTGAGTCCAAGAAAACTCCTCACTTGTGTGACCGTTTTGGGCTGCGGCCAACTCTCAATAGCTTCAATCTTGGCTTTATCAACTTCAATTCCCCGTGGAGTAACAACATAGCCAAGAAAAGACACTCGGTCGGTGCAAAAGGTGCACTTCCCAAGGTTACCAAACAAACGTGCATCACGTAGAGCATTAAAAACAGCACGTAAATGTTCCAAATGTTCTTCCAAAGATTTGCTATAAATCAGTATATCATCAAAATAGACTACCACAAATCGTCCAATGAAAGCACGTAAAACTTCGTTCATTAATCTCATGAAAGTACTAGGTGCATTAGTTAACCCAAAAGGCATGACTAACCACTCATATAAACCAAACTTAGTTTTAAATGTTGTTTTCCATTCATCTCCCAATTTCATACGAATTTGATGGTATCCACTACGCAAATCAACTTTGGAGAATATTGTAGATCCACTCAATTCATCAAGCATATCATCTAGCCTAGGAATAGGATGACGATAACGAATAGTAATATTATTAATGCCTCTACAATCAACACACATACGCGATGTACCATCCTTTTTAGGCACTAGTATAATAGGAACAGCACAAGGACTAAGAGATTCACGTATATAACCTTTGTCGAGCAGCTCCTGTACTTGACGCATAATCTCCTTCGTCTCCTCTGGATTGGTACGGTATGGTGCACGGTTGGGTAGCGATGCACCGGGAATTAAGTCAATTTGATGCTCAATCCCTCGAATAGGTGGTAATCCCGGTGGCACGTCTTGTGGAAAGACGTCAGCGAACTCCTGCAAAATGTTAGTAACAGCAGGAGGCAAAGAGGAAGGCACGTCCTTGAATGAAAATAATACCTCTTTGCACACAAAAGCATAGCAAACAGATTTGCTAACATCTAGATCATCAATATCAGATTTGGTGGCAAATAAACATGCACTTTTCAATTTAATTTCAGAAGCAACACTAGATGGTTTATTATTAGGCTTCATTTGTTGCTCAAATTCTTTTGCCACAATCTGATTTTCACTCTTATTTTGCTCCTGTTTTGCTTTATTAGCTCGATTAATATCATCTTTCAAAATGGAATCAGGAGTCATAGGAAGCAAAGTAATATTTTTGTCCTTATGAACGAGAGTATACTGATTGTTTCTACCATGGTGTACAGAATTTTTATCAAATTGCCATGGTCTACCAAGTAATAAGGAACATGCTTGCATAGGTACCACATCACAATCAACATAATCAGCATATGTAGAGATACTAAAATGCACATGAACAGTACGTGTTACCTTAACCTTGCCGCTGTTGTTGAACCATTGGATGTAGTAAGGATGTGGATGTGGTCTTGTGATGAGGGATAGCTTCTCCACCATCTCCATGCTAGCCAAGTTATTGCAGCTCCCTCCATCTATGATGACGCGAACAGAACGTTCCTTCACAACTCCCTTTGTATGGAACAAATTATGCCTCTGATTTTGCTCAGCTTGCGTGACCTGCACACTCAAAACACGTTGAGCAACCAAACATTCATACCTGTCAGCATCTTCAGGAGCCATGTATTGCGTCTCATGATCAGAATCATCTCGACCGTGTTCTTCATGTGTAAGAAGAGCCAAAGTCTCCTCATCATAGTCACTAGCGGACTCATACCCACCATCCTCAGTAGCAATCATCACACGCTGAGATGTGCATTCGCGCGCAAAATGTCCTCTTCCCTTACAACGACGACAAATAATATCTCTTGTGTGCCCTGTAGACGCCATGGAAGAAGCAGAGCTCTGTCCAGGCCCGGCAGGTGTGCTCTTGGCAGATAGTGGTGGTTGTGCCTGCTTTCTTGTATCACGGTTGGAGGTGGCAGCCGACGGAGGTGCCGGTGTAGCAGAACGTGTGGAAGTAGATGATGCACGTGGTGTCCATGATGAAGGTCGACCTGCAGAAAAGTTAGTTCGCGCCAATGCCTGTCGATCCTGCACTTCACGTTCAGCTTTATAAGCAAGATGGAATAAACGAGTGATATTATTATAATCCTTATAGTCTAGAATGGTCTGAATCTCTCTATTTAATCCACCCAGAAAACGTGCAAGCATAGCTTCATTCTCCTCAACAATACCACATCGAATCAATCCAGTTTGTAATTCCTGATAATATTCTTCTACATAATTTTTTCCTTGTCGTAAGCGCTGCAATTTTTGAAGTAATTCACGTTGATAATATGGCGGAACCCAACGAGTACGCATAGCAGTTTTCAAAGCAGCCCAAGTAGCTGGAACAGGATATAATCTACAATATTCAGACCACCAAACACATGCAAAGCTAGTGAAAGCACAAACAGCAGCAGGAACACGTCTCTCCTCAGGATATTGTAAACATGTAAATCATTGTTCAGTTTCTAACTCCCAAGTAAGATATATATCAGGAACATATCTACCCTCAAATGGTGGGATATTCAATTTCAGTTTAGGGAGATGGTCATGATCTCGTACCTGAGGGGGAGCCCTAACATTACCATTATTTGCATGTGGACGACCTGGTGGTTGTGGTGCTGGTGGTTGCACGTAGTTCTGATGTTGATCAACCTCATCCTCGTAATCTCCCACATAATCATCCTCCTCCGCATCAGCAGCAGGAGCCACAGAAGTATCAACAGCAGCACCAACAGGTTGGCCAAGCGCAAGAGGAACACGGGTCGCTCGGCGGAGGGTTGTTTCGCGATGTGGAGGTAGTCGTTGTTGTTGTTGTAGAGGTGCGTTAGGTGCAGCCGGTGGTGGTGGTAGTAGATGCGCGAGCAATTCATGAAACTTGTTATCGAGCTTTGTTTCGAACGCCTTCTCAATGCCATCTATCTTCTCCATGGCCTCTTCAAATCTATTTAGCACATCTTTCACCTGTCCACTCATCATTTGTTGAAACTTATCATGTAACACTTTGTTTGTCATGTTCTCCCAGTCAGTCTCGTCGGCTTGTGATCCTGCCATGGTTAGCAGCAATAGAAACACACAAGAATATGATTCTACAGATTACTAGGAAGTGGTGGTGGTGGTGTGGTCGACAGTCACAAATCCGTCAAGCAAATCTCAAATTCTTACCAGTTCTTACCAAGCAGCAGGCGGTGATCGGCAACCGTTGTAGTCAAAACTCTCAAAGCTTGGATAGAGCGATTATCAGGGAGAGTCAAACGCACGACGTAGATGTATGTGGAGCTAGGAAGGCTTATAATATGGTAGCAAAAAGGGCCAGCAATAATCAATTCACAGATGCAAAGTTGAATAAACGCTCAACGACGGTACTGTGCTGGTCCTAGGCTAGACCGTACTAGAGACGCGAGCCTAGAACACTAACAAAATCACGGCGCTGCACGTAAACAAGGGAGAAGCACACTCTGAATTTTTTTTTCTTTTTTTTTCACTTTTTTTTGCACTTTTTTTCCTCTTTTTTTTTTGCTCCGCAACAAATTTTTTTCGAAAAAGTCTACAAATGTCCTAAAAACTGCCTAGCCAGAATTTTCCAGACTTAGTTTTTTTTTTGAAACTGGAACTATTTTTCTTCTGCGGGTAGCACGAAAGTTGGGGAGTCCTTCTCTGTCACGACTTGGAGTATCGCGTGATCTGGAAATCGAGAACAAAGCAACAATTACTGGACTCAGACTAGGACTCATGGCGGAGATGAATCTGGTGGAAACTCGGACTGGTGGCGGATATTTGCAGCGTGATGGAACACAGACTGGTGGTGAATCTGTGATGGAGGTGGACTCAGATTAGCGTGATGGCGGTGGATATGTGGTATATGGTAGCGGCGATGACGATGGTGGTATATGGCAGCGGTGATGACGATGGTGGTATATGGCAGCGGTGATGATGATGATGCGGTGGTGATATATGGCAGCGGCGACGTGACAACCTGTGAACAGAACTCGAAACTCTAAAGGACTAGACGCTAAGACCAGCAACTTGGCACGACGATGCAACCGCAAATTCAACAAAGCAAATACAGAAAAGATTATGCAAAGGCTCAGATTGGTTCGGATAGGATGAACTAACCCTAATTTTTTTTTGGTTTTTTTCGTGGACTATAGGTATGAAGAACAGACTCGATCTAAACTACGAAAAACTGTAAAATCTCACCGAGCAACCTGGAAATCTGATACCACTTGATAGAGGCAAAGGTGTCCCGATGTTTCAATGAGATGGTGGCTATCGTTTCTGTGGGAGTCGACCTTGACGATCCGACTACGAACGTGCGAGACGTCGCGCCTTAGCAATCGCTAAACCAACTTCCGAGGGTTATTGACCACGCCGGAGCACGATCAACCTGACCACGAGGGCCTGTTTCCTGTGAGCAAACGAAGAACAAGCAAGAAACTAAGATTGCAATCTGGATATTGCGAATAAAAGAGGAAAGCTTTATTAATGAAGGTGGGGTTCTGTGACGCCTTGGTCTGGTCGTTGAACACAAACGAAGTACGCGAAGTTGCAGCTATGGCGAAGTTTTGATCTAAACAAAACCCAAAGTCTAAACGACGCCCTAAGGGCTGTATATATGGAGGAAGAGGAGGGAATTTCGTGGCCCCTGATGGTGGGGTCCGAAACCAACCCTAACTCTTGTTTCCCCACACATACGGACTCTAAAAATAGCCTATACTTAAGTATTTCGAAATTACATGGGCCTGGCCCAAAAATAAGGTGACGCAGCACCTAGAATAGCCTATGGACGAATATTATGAAGTGGCAACTTGTATATTTCGTCTAAGGCTTCATGCACTCCTTATGGTGGCTTCAAAGTCCTGAAATCATCACTTGTAACTCCGTTCTTGATCCCCTTGCGCATGCCATCAACTCCATGCGTGTTCTTGCTCCAATGTTCATCCTTCTCCAAGCTAGGCCCTTCATTTGTAAGCAAAACAAATGTATCCAAATTAGGCAGTATCATATTCTCATGAACATTAGAATCATTACCAAGAAACGAAAGTACCTGGTAATTTAATTGGCGTGCGCGAACTCTAGTAATTGGTCCAGTATGTATAGCAGCAGGGGCTGTGGATGTAACAATGGTATTGATGTCCTCATCAGTTTCTATTGCTGCTAACCATGCCAGGATCACAACCCGACGAGATTGACTGGGAGAATTTAACAAACAAGGAGCTTCATGATAAGTTTCAGAAAATGATGACTGAACAGGTGCAAGATGTGCTGAACAATTTTGAAGAGGCCATGGAGAAGATCACTGGCCTTGAGAAGACGTTCGAAACAAAGCTCGATAACAGATTTAATGAACTGCTTGCGTGTCTTCCACCACCGGCTGCACCTGCCGCACCTCTACAACAACTTCAACAACAACGAATACCTCCAGGTCGGGAATCAGCCCTCCGCCGAGCGATCCGTGTCCCGCTTCAGCCTGGCCAAACTGCTGGTGCTGCTGTTGATACTTCTGTGGCTCCTGCTGCTGATGTGGAGGAGGATGATTATGCGGGAGATTACGAGGATGAGGTTGATCAACATCAGAACTACGTGCAACCTCCAGCTCCACAACCACCAGGTCGTCCACATGCAAATAATGACAATGTTAGGGCTCCCCCTCAGGTACGAGATCATGACCATCTCCCTAAACTGAAATTGAATATCCCACCATTTGAGGTTAGATATGTTCCTGATATATATCTTACTTGGGAGTTAGAAATTGAACAACGATTTACATGTTTACAATATCCTGAGGAGAGACATGTTCCTGCTGCTGTTTGTGCTTTCACTAGCTTTGCATGTGTTTGGTGGTCTGAATATTGTAGATTATATCCTGTTCCAGCTACTTGGGTTGCTTTGAAAACTGCTATGCGTACTCGTTGGGTTCCGCCATATTATCAACGTGAATTACTTCAAAAATGGCAGCGCTTAAGACAAGGAAAAAATTCTGTATAAGAATATTATAAGGAATTACAAACTGGATTGATTCGATGTGGTATTGTTGAGGAGAATGAAGCTATGCTTGCACGTTTTCTGGGTGGATTAAATAGAGAGATTCAGACCATTCTAGACTATAAGGATTATAATAATATCACTCGTTTATTCCATCTTGCTTATAAAGCTGAACGTGAAGTGCAGGATCGACAGGCATTGGCGCGAACTAACTTTTCTTCAGGTCGACCTTCATCATGGACACCACGTGCATCATCTACTTCCACACGTTCTACTACACCGGCACCTCCGTCGGCTGCCACCTCCAACCGTGATACAAGAAAGCAGGCACAACCACCACTATCTGCCAAGAGCACACCTGTCGGGCCTGCACAGAGCTCTGCTTCTTCCATGGCGTCTACAGGGCACACAAGTGATATTATTTGTCGTCGTTGTAAGGTAAGAGGACATTTTGCGCGTGAATGCACATCTCAGCGTGTGATGATTGCTACTGAGGATGGTGGGTATGAGTCCGCTAGTGACTATGATGAGGAGACTTTGGCTCTTCTTACACATGAAGAACATGGTGGAGATGATTCTGATCATGAGATGCAATACATGGCTCCTGAAGATGCTGACAGGTATGAATGTTTGGTTGCTCAACGTGTTTTGAGTGTGCAGGTCACGCAAGCTGAGCAAAATCAGAGGCATAATTTGTTCCATACAAAGGGAGTTGTGAAGGAACGTTATGTTCGCGTCATCATAGATGGAGGGAGCTACAACAACTTGGCTAGCATGGAGATGGTGGAGAAGCTATCCCTCACCACAAGACCACATCCACATCCTTACTACATCCAATGGTTCAACAACAGCGGCAAGGTTAAGGTAACACGTACTGTTCGTGTGCATTTTAGTATCTCTACATATGCTGATTATGTTGATTGTGATGTGGTACCTATGCAAGCATGTTCCTTATTACTTGGTAGACCATGGCAATTTGATAAAAATTATGTACACCATGGTAGAAACAATCAGTATACTCTCATTCATAAGGACAAAAATATTACTTTGCTTCCTATGACTCCTGATTCCATTTTGAAAGATGATATTAATCGAGCTAATAAAGCGAAACAGGAGCAAAATAAGAGTGAAAATCAGATTGTGGCAAAAGAATTTGAGCAACAAATGAAGCCTAATAATAAACCATCTAGTGTTGCTTCTGAAATTAAATTGAAAAGTGCATGTTTATTTGCCACCAAATCTGATATTGATGATCTAGATGTTAGCAAATCTGTTTGCCATGCTTTTGTGTGCAAAGAGGTATTATTTTCATTCAAGGACGTGCCTTCCTCTTTGCCTCCTGCTGTTACTAACATTTTGCAGGAGTTCGCTGACGTCTTTCCACAAGACGTGCCACCGGGATTACCACCTATTCGAGGGATTGAGCATCAAATTGACTTAATTCCCGGTGCATCATTACCCAACCGCGCACCATACCGTACCAATCCAGAGGAGACGAAGGAGATTATGCGTCAAGTACAGGAGCTGCTCGACAAAGGTTATATACGCGAATCCCTTAGTCCTTGTGCTATTCCTATTATTCTAGTGCCTAAAAAGGAAGGTACCTCGCGTATGTGTGTTGACTGTAGAGGCATTAATAATATTATTATTCGTTATTGTCATCCTATTCCTAGGCTAGATGATATGCTTGATGAATTGAGTGGCTCTACAATATTCTCCAAAGTTGATTTGCATAGTGGATACCATCAAATTCGTATGAAATTGGGTGATGAATGGAAAACAGCTTTTAAAACTAAGTTTGGTTTATATGAGTGGTTAGTCATGCCTTTGGGGTTAACTAATGCACCTAGTACTTTCATGAGACTAATGAACGAAGTTTTACGTGCTTTCATTGGACGATTTGTGGTAGTCTATTTTGATGATATACTGATTTATAGCAAATCTTTTGAAGAACATTTGGAACATTTACGTGCTGTTTTTAATGCTCTACGTGATGCACGTTTGTTTGGTAACCTTGGGAAGTGCACCTTTTGCACCGACCGAGTATCTTTTCTTGGCTATGTTGTTACTCCACAGGGAATTGAAGTTGATAAAGCCAAGATTGAAGCTATTGAGAGTTGGCCGCAGCCCAAAACGGTCACACAAGTGAAGAGTTTTCTTGGACTCGCTGGTTTCTATAGAAGTTTTGTGAGAGACTTTAGCACCATTGCTGCACCTCTCAATGAGCTTACAAAGAAGGATGTGCCTTTTGTTTGGGGTACCGCACAGGAATAAGCCTTCACAGTATTGAAAGATAAGTTGACACATGCTCCTTTACTCCAACTTCCTGATTTTAATAAGACTTTTGAGCTTGAATGTGATGCTAGTGGAATTGGATTAGGAGGTGTGTTATTACAAGATGGCAAACCTGTTGCATACTTTTCTGAAAAATTGAGTGGGCCTAGTCTGAACCATTCTACTTATGATAAAGAATTATATGCTCTTGTTCAGACTTTAGAAACATGGCAACATTATTTATGGCCCAAAAAATTTGTTATACATTCTGATCATGAATCTTTGAAACACATTAAAAGTCAAGCTAAACTGAACCGTAGACATGCTAAATGGGTTGAATTCATTGAGGCTTTCCCTTATGTCATTAAACACAAGAAGGGTAAAGAAAATGTTATTGCTGATGCATTGTCTCGTCGTTATACTATGCTTTCACAACTTGATTTTAAAATATTTGGTTTGGAGACCATCAAAGATCAATATGTGCATGATGCTGAATTTAACGATGTATTGCAGAATTGTAAAGAAGGTAGATCATGGAACAAGTTCGTTGTTAATGATGGTTTTGTGTTCCGCGCTAACAAGCTATGCATTCCTGCTAGCTCTGTTCGTCTTTTGTTGTTGCAGGAGGCGCATGGAGGAGGATTAATGGGACACTTTGGCGTGAAGAAGACGGAGGATATACTTGCTACACATTTCTTTTGGCCAAAGATGAGACGGGATGTTGAGCGTTTTGTTGCTCGCTGCACTACATGTCAAAAAGCTAAGTCACGACTCAATCCTCATGGTTTATATAGGCCTTTGCCTGTACCTATTGTTCCTTGGGAGGATATATCTATGGACTTTGTTTTAGGTTTACCTCGAACAAAGAAGGGGAGGGATAGCATATTTGTTTTCGTGGATAGATTCTCGAAAATGGCACACTTTATACCATGTCATAAAAGCGACGATGCTGTTAATGTTGCTGATTTGTTCTTTCGTGAAATTATTCGCTTGCATGGTGTGCCAAATACTATTGTTTCCGATCGTGATACTAAATTTCTTAGCCACTTTTGGAGATGTTTATGGGCTAAGTTGGGGACTAAACTGCTTTTTAGTACTACTTGTCACCCCCAAACTGATGGACAAACTGAAGTAGTCAATAGAACTTTGTCTACTATGCTTAGGGCTGTTTTGAAGAATAATAAGAAAATGTGGGAAGAATGCTTGCCTCATATTGAATTTGCTTATAACCGTTCGTTGCATTCTACTACTAAGATGTGCCCTTTTGAAATTGTGTATGGTTTCCTACCTCGTGCACCTATTGATTTGTTGCCTCTTCCATCTTCGGAGAGGGTTAATTTTGATGCTAAAGAACGTGCTGAATTGATTTTAAAAATGCATGAGTTAACTAAGGAAAACATTGAGCGTATGAATGCTAAATATAAACTTGCTGGAGATAAGGGTAGAAAACATGTTGTCTTTGCACCTGGTGATTTTGTTTGGTTACATTTGCGTAAGGATAGGTTTCCTAATTTGCGCAAATCAAAGCTAATGCCACGTGTTGATGGTCCATTTAAGGTGTTAGAGAAAATAAATGATAATGCATATAAACTTGAGCTGCCTATAGATTTTGGGGTTAGTCCCACTTTTAACATTGCAGATTTGAAGCCTTATTTGGGTGAGGAAGATGAGCTTCCGTCGAGGACGACTTCATTTCAAGAAGGGGAGGATGATGAGGACATCAATACCATTGTTACACCCACAGCCCCTACTGTTACATATGATGGACCAATTACTAGAGCTCGCGCACGCCAATTAAATTACCAGGTACTTTCGTTTCTTGGTAATGATTCTAATGTTCATGAGAATATGATGCTTCCTAAGTTGGATACATATGTTTTGCTTACAAATGAAGGGCCTAGCTTGGAGAAGGATGAACATTGGAGCAAGAACAAGCATGGAGTTGATGGCATGCGGAAGGGAACAAGAACGGAGTTACAAGTGATGATTTCAGGACTCTGAAGCCACCAAAAGGAGCGAGTGAAGCCTTGGACGAAATATACAAGATGCCACTTCATAAATTTCGTCCAGAGGCTATTCTAGGTGCTGCGTCACCTTATTATTGGGCCAGGCCCATGTAATTTCGAAATACTTAAGTATAGGCTATTTTTAGAGTCCGTATGTGTGGGGAAACAAGAGTTAGGGTTGGTTTCGGACCCCACCATCAGGGGCCATGAAATTCCCTCCTCTTCCTCCATATATACAGCCCTTAGGGTGTCGTTTAGACTTTGGGTTTTGTTTAGATTAAAAGTTCGCCATAGCTGCAACTTCGCGTACTTCGTTTGTGTTCAACGACCAGACCAAGGCGTCACAGAACCCCACCTTGATCAATAAAGCTTCCCTCTTATATTCGCAATATCCAGATTGCAATCTTAGTTTCTTGCTTGTTCTTCGTTTGCCTGCAGGAAACAGACCTTCGTGGTCAGGTTGATCGTGCTCCGGCGTGGTCAATAACCTCTCGGAGTTGGTTTAGCGATTGCTAAGGCGCGACGTCCTCGCACGTTCGTAGTCGGATCGTCAAAGTCGACTTCCTCCAAACGATAGCCACCATCTCATCGAAAGACGGGACACCTTTGCCTCTATCAGTATATCTCTTCCGGACTACACCCTCCAGTTTATATAGAAACCGGGGGGATCTAGGGTTACATAGAGTTGGTTACATAGGAAGGAATCTTCATAGTTGATCGCCAAGCTTGCCTTCCACGCCAAGGAGAGTCCTATCCGGACATGGGTACAGTCTTCGGCCTTCGTGTCTTCACAGCCCATCAGTCTGGCCCATGGAGAACAGGTCGGACGCCCAAGGACCCCTTAGTCCAGGACTCCCTCACCCGTTCATCCCGTTCGGAAGTTGGCTCAACGGGGTCTTCATTCTCTTCGGCATCGCCCGGAGTATTGTTTTCTCCGTGCCGGTATTGCTGTTTTTCCACGGCATGACTTGGAGCGACGTCGCTGACTCGGCGCTTTGGTTGTATCTTAGGAGGTTTATCCTCGACTCGGTCTTCCTTATCATCGTTGCTATTCTCTTTGGGTGTATCCACCATGCACACGTCATACGAGGAGGTGGCCGTCCAGCGTCCGGTAAACGGCGGGTTTTGGGCCTCCTCTTCTACGGCATCGTCGTCCATACCGTCGATTGAGGGAGTCCTGGACTAAGGGGTCCTCGGGCGTCCGGCCTGTTGGACATGGCCGGACTGATGGGTTGTGAAGATACAAGACCGAAGACTCCCTCCCGTGTCTGGATAGGACTCTCCTTGGCATGGAAGGCAAGCCTGGCGACCACATATGAAGATTCCTTTCTCTGTAACCGACTTTGTACAACCCTAGCCCCATCCGATGTCTATATAAACCAGAGGGCTTAGTCCGGAACAATCATAGTGATACAGGCTAGAATTTTAGGGTTTTAGCCATTACGATCTCGTGGTAGATCAACTCTTGTAATACTCATATTCATCAAGATCAATCAAGAAGGAAGTAGGGTATTACCTCCATAGAGAGGGCCCGAACCTGGGTAAACATTGCAAGACGCATAGTTCGGGGCCCCCTACCCGAGATCCGCCGGTTTTGACACCGACATTGGTGCTTTCATTGAGAGTTCCACTGTACCGTCCCCAAAAGGTTCGATGGCTCCTTCAATCAATAGCAATGATACTACCCAAGAGGAAACCTTCCTCCCCGGACATATCTTCGTGTTCGGCGGCTTCGCACTGCAGGCCAACTCGCTTGGCCATCTGGAACAGATCGATAGCTATGCCCCTGGCCAGATTCGGGAGCTCGAACTACGTCGCGGACATCCGCGGAGACTTGATCTTCGATGGATTCAAGACCACGACAGCCGCCCCCTATCCCTACGATGAACATGATTTAAATCTATCATCGGACTATACTCAGGAAATTGCACTTGTAACAGCTCCGGCCATAGATCTAGAGCAGACCGCGCCATCCGAGGACGGGAGGATCAACCCCACCACAGAGGCCGCAGATTCCGCGGCGTTGGAGCCGCACACACACCTAACCTCATGTGATGTCTATGTCACCGGAACTTCGGACTCGTCTCCGACTATAAGCTCCGAACCATGTGCGTCCGCGGACGCCGAGCTTGATCAGTTATCAATCTTCGAATTCAGCGCCGCAGATATCTTTCGGCACTCGCCTTTGGGCGATGTGTTAAACTCATTAAGAAATATGTCCTTAGCGGGGGACACACGACCGAACTATATCCGGTTCAAATGAGAGGCTGACGACAGGGAATTTTGCTTCCCACCCGCCACCCACTACGTAGCCACTGTCGAGGACTTAACTGACACGCTCGATTACGGATCCGAAGACATCGATGGTATGGACGATGATGCAGAAGAAGAGCCTGGCCAAAACCCGCCATTTGCCGGACGCTAGACGGCCACTTCGTCATACGATGTATGCATGCTGGATACACCCAAAGAAAATAGCGGCGAGGACAAGGAGAACCTAGCGAAGGATGACCCTCCTAAGACACAACCAGAGCGCCGTCGTCAGTGGCGCCGCTCTAAATCGCGCTGCAGGAAGGACAGCAACACCAGCACAGGAGACGATAACACTCCAGATGGTGCCGAAGACACAGAAGACCCCGACGAAAAAACTGCCGAACAAGACAATCGGGAAGATGGGGAAGTCAGCCCTGATGAACAGGCCATAGAAGAAGACTCGGAGGATGGTAGTTATCATCCGCTCTCCGAGGAGGAGGCGAGCCTCGGCAATGAAGACTTCATCATGCCTGAGGAACCTCTCGAGCAGGAGCGCTTTAAGCTTCAGCTAATTGCCACTGCGAGGAGCCTAAAAAAGAAGCAACATCATCTTCAAGCTGATCAAGACCTGCTCAATGAAAGATGGACCAATGTCCTGGCAGCCGAGGAATACGCCTTAAACATCCGGCCACCTGATGCTGATGACCTAAGTCACATAGTCCAACAGCCTGGAGAGTCAGCCAGAAAATTCTGGACTAGGTTCCTAACTAAAAAGAACTAGATCATCGACTGTCCGGACGCTGAAGCCCTAGCGGCCTTTAAACATACATCCGTGACGAATGGCTCGCCCGCCACCTCGGCCAGGAAAAGCCGAAATCCATGGCAGTCCTCACGACACTCATGACTCGCTTCTGTGCGGGTGAGGATAGTTGGCTGGCCCGCAGCAAAAACACAGCAAGCGAAGTAGGCACCTCCGAGGGAAAAAATAGCAATGGCGAGCTCCGACGGAATAGACACAAACGCCGAAGCAATGGCGACAACACCAATGACACGACAGTCAACGCCGGATTCAGTGGCTCCAAGTCCGGTCAGCGGAAGAAGCCATATAGAAGAAACAGTCAGGGACCGTCCAGCCTGGACCGCATACTCGACCGCCCATGCCAGATCCATGGCACCCCAGACAAACCAGCTGATGAGGACATGACTACCTTGGATACGACCAAAAATATTGCATACATGCATATTTGTCAGGTGATTTCTAGTGTCAACTATTCAATAATCTATTTATATTATCCAGAACAAAAATACTTCACACACTTTTGTGTTTTGTCTAATTGTAGGTGTATGGAACATTTGTACAATCCATGTATGAAGATAGGAGAAAAGGAGAAGTTTAAGTTCTATTCAAAAAGTCCTCTCATGTCACTTTTGGGCCAAGAGAAGATAGAGTCCAAGTCTCTCACGTTCTGGATTCAGATTCGGACTGCACAGACATACCTGACTCAAAACGGCAAGAACTCTTTCATACGGACTCTGAATTGGGTGATTCTTTTTTTGTTGGAAAGTAGATTTCGTGCTCTTTCCAGGCCAATTGGATTCACCCTAAAATTCATCCGGAGCGTTGAGTTATTGACGAAACAATCTGACGGTGCAGCAGAATCCGAGTCAAACTACAAGTCCAAAGGTGTTGCATCACCTCCATTTGGGCCCATGAGCCTTGTACGACCTAGGGTTGGTTTTAGGCTGCCTTGGGACGTCCTCCCACCTCCTTGGCCGCCACCCCTTGCTCCTATATAAGTAGATCCATCTAGTAGCTTTTTCCTTGGGATTTGTTTACTTAAAAGTTAGCCATTGCAACTTCGTGTACTTCGTTTGTGTTCAACGACCAGACCAAGACCGCTTCCGGATCCCCACCTTTATCAATACTTCATATATACTCGCAATATTCAGATTGCTTTTATCATATTCTTGCTTGTTCTTCGATTGCTTGCAGGAATAGATCTTCGTGGTCAGGTTGATTGTGCTCCGGCGTGGTCAATAACCTCTCGGAGTTGGTTTAGCGATTGCTAAGGCGCAACGTCGTGCACGTTTGTAGTCGGATCGTCAAAGTCGTCTCCACCAAATCGTTAGTTATCATCTCATCGAAAGATCGGGACACCCCGCCTCTATCAAGTGGTATCAGTTTTCAGGTTGCTCGGTGAGAATTTCCAGTTATCCCTAGATTAGATTTATTTTTTTACCTATTGTCCAAGAAAAAGCCGATATGTTCATCCTTTGTCCAAGCCATTCTGAGCCTTTGCATAATCTTTTTAGTGTTTTGCTTTGTTGAATTTGCGGTTACATCGTCGTGTCAAGTTGCTGGTCTTAGTGTCTAGTCCTTTAGAGTTTCGAGTTCTGTTCATAGTTTGTCACGCCACCGCCGCACCATCTTCATTGTCGTTGCCATATACCACCACCGCGTCATTATTGCATCCGCTGTCCACCATCGCCATCCATCAATTTCCACCACGTACTCCCCATCATTCATTGTCATAATCATACTTGAGGTCGTTCGCGTCATCACTAGATCCAATCTGCATCTTATCTAGCTTGTTTGTGAAAAAAAAGAGAAAGAAAAAAAAGAAAAAATGTGAGAAAAAAAAGAAAAAAAGAGGAAAATAAAGTGAAAAAAATTTCGTGAAAAAAGGAGAAAAAAAGATATTCAGAGTGTGCTCCGCCTTTGTTACGCGTCGCGCCGTGATTTTTTTTAGTGTTCTAGGCTCGCGTCTCTAGCACGGTCTAGCCTAGGACCAGCACAGTACCGTCGTTGAGCGTTTATTCAACATTGCATCGCTGAATTGATTATTGCTGATCTTTTGATACCATATATTTGGCCTTCCAAGCTCCACATATTTCTACACCGTGTATACATACGCTCACCTGGCAATCGCTTTACTCAATCTTCGGAGTTATTTGACACCGCTGGTTGCCGGTCACCACCTGCTGCATGGTAAGAACTTGTAAGACTTTGATATTTGCTATACTGTGAGCGTTTTACCACCACATCCTAGTAGTTCATAAGAACATTATTCTCGGATTTTGTTTCTTGTTTTTCTACTAAATATGGCAGGTTCCAGAGTCAGTTGGGCTTCATCAATCGTGGGAGACGTGCCACCAGCTCCGAAAATACAATCACCGTCACAAGAGGTGCAAAGGCATAAGAATACGCACAATCTGATAGAGGCGGGGTGTCCCGATCTTTCGATGAGATGATAACTATCGATTTGTGGAGACAACTTTGACGATCCGACTACAAACGTGCACGACGTTGCGCCTTAGCAATCGCTAAACCAATCTCCGTGAGGTTACCGACAATGCCGAAAGCACGATCAGCCTGACCACGAAGGTCTATTCCTGCATGCAATCGAAGAACAAGCAAGAATATGATAAAAGCAATCTGAATATTGCAAATATGGATGAAGTATTGATAAAGGTGGGGATCCGTAAGCGGTCTTGGTCTGGTCGTTGGACACAAACGAAGTACACGAAGTTGCAATGGCTAACTTTTAACTAAACAAATCCCAAGGAAAAAGCTACTAGATGGATCTACTTATATAGGAGCAAGGGGTGGCGGCCAAGGAGGTGGGAAGACGTCCCAAGGCAGCCTAGAACTAACCCTAGGTCGTACAAGGCCAATGGGCCCAAGTGGAGGTGGTGCAACACCTTTGGACTTGTTGTTTGATTCGGATTCTGCTGCAGCGTCAGATTGTTTCGTCCATATCTCAATGCTCCGGACGAATTTAAAGGTGATTCCAATTGGAGTGGAAAGAGGACGAAATCTAGTCTCCAAAAAATAAAGAATCACCCAATTCGGAGTCCGTATGAAAAAGTTATTGCCGTTTTGAGTCAGGTATGTCTGTGCAGTCCGAATCTGAATCCAGAACGTGAGAGACTTGGACTCTATCTTCTCTTGGACCAAAAGTGACGTGAAAGAACTTTTTGAACAGCAAGTAAACATCTCTTTCTCCCTTATCTTCATATGTGTGTTGTACAAATGTCCCATACACCTGCAATTAGACAAAACACAAAAGTGTGTGAAGTATTTTTGTTCTGGATAACAAAATTAGATTATTGAATAGTTTGCACTAGAAATCACCTGACAAATATGCATGTATGCAATATTTTTGGTCGTATCCAAGGTAGTCATGTCCTCATCATCTAAGAAAAATAGATCTAATCTAGGGAAAACTGGAAATTCTCACCGAGCAACCTGAAAACTGATACCACTTGATAGAGGCGGGGTGTCCCGATCTTTCGATGAGATGATAACTATCGATTTGTGGAGACAACTTTGACGATCCGACTACAAACGTGCACGACGTTGCGCCTTAGCAATCGCTAAACCAATCTCCGTGAGGTTACCGACAATGCCGAAAGCACGATCAGCCTGACCACGAAGGTCTATTCCTGCATGCAATCGAAGAACAAGCAAGAATATGATAAAAGCAATCTGAATATTGCAAATATGGATGAAGTATTGATAAAGGTGGGGATCCGTAAGCGGTCTTGGTCTGGTCGTTGGACACAAACGAAGTACACGAAGTTGCAATGGCTAACTTTTAACTAAACAAATCCCAAGGAAAAAGCTACTAGATGGATCTACTTATATAGGAGCAAGGGGTGGCGGCCAAGGAGGTGGGAAGACGTCCCAAGGCAGCCTAGAACTAACCCTAGGTCGTACAAGGCCAATGGGCCCAAGTGGAGGTGGTGCAACACCTTTGGACTTGTTGTTTGATTCGGATTCTGCTGCAGCGTCAGATTGTTTCGTCCATATCTCAATGCTCCGGACGAATTTAAAGGTGATTCCAATTGGAGTGGAAAGAGGACGAAATCTAGTCTCCAAAAAATAAAGAATCACCCAATTCGGAGTCCGTATGAAAAAGTTATTGCCGTTTTGAGTCAGGTATGTCTGTGCAGTCCGAATCTGAATCCAGAACGTGAGAGACTTGGACTCTATCTTCTCTTGGACCAAAAGTGACGTGAAAGAACTTTTTGAACAGCAAGTAAACATCTCTTTCTCCCTTATCTTCATATGTGTGTTGTACAAATGTCCCATACACCTGCAATTAGACAAAACACAAAAGTGTGTGAAGTATTTTTGTTCTGGATAACAAAATTAGATTATTGAATAGTTTGCACTAGAAATCACCTGACAAATATGCATGTATGCAATATTTTTGGTCGTATCCAAGGTAGTCATGTCCTCATCACAATCAGGTTTTTGTTTCCATGCCACCTTTTAATGGTCGTTTTAAGCCCGATTTATATATTGAATGGGAGTTCGAAATAAATGTTATATTTGCTTCCCATGATTTCTCGGAACGTAAAAAAGTTAAGCTTGCGGTTGGTTCTTTCACTAGTTTTGCTACTGTTTGGTGGAGTGAACATTGTCGGTTATACCCACATTATGTACCTACTACTTGGGATGATTTAAAAATTGTCATGAGAGATAGATTCGTCGATGTTTATTATACTCGTGGCATGATTAAAAAACTACAACATTTAAAACAAGGTAGTGACACTGTAAGAAAATATTATGATGATTTACAAACTACCTTGTTGCATTCCTTTTTAGAGGAAAGTGAAGAAGATTTTATGGATAGATTTTGGGGAGGATTAAACCGTGATATTCAGGAGATACTAATTCATGAAGAATGTTATCCTATGGACCATTTGTTTCATCTTGCTTGCAAAGCTGAACAGGAAATAAAGAGGCGTGATGCCCATAAGACAAACAAGCATAAGGTGCACATCCAAGGAGTTGAGACGGTCCTTCCTTCTACCACTGCGCCTACTATGACAACAACATCCGTTGTTGTGAGCACTGCATCAGCTCCATATTATGACCCGTCACTGCCGAGATTTCCAACATCGTCTGAGTTGATAACACGAGGTAATGACAAAGGTACTGATCTTCTAACTTCGCATGCGAATGATGAATGCCTTGTCGATTCAAATACACCATGTGATGCTCTAGCCACTACATTGATCACACCACCTATTGTAGATGATTATGCTAATGATTTGACTTTGCCATGTGATCAAACAACTGCAATATCAAGAATTTTGAGTGCACCCATTGAATTAACCGTTGATGTGAAAGAACCATGTGAATCAGGCACTAAAACAAATTTGGATCAACTACGTTTAAAAATAATTGTGCCAATGTTTAATCATTTTGATATGACCTCTAATCTTGATAATGATTTTGTGTTGAATGACTTGTTGCATGTTTGCTTATTACAGCATGTTGTAGCATGTAATTCTGAAACTATTAAAGTTTATTCACCAATGTTGGGATGGTTTAATGATGAACTTTGTCAATCTTCTGATATGAATAAGAGTTTCAATTATATGTGCAAACTGAGTTGCAATATTTTCATGCCTTCTACTTCTTGTGATAATATTTTGGCTTTATATTTTATTCACTATGAAAGTTACTCATGTATACATGTGTCATATGTGCAAATTCCACGGGAAGTAAAAATTGATGACATATACATATACAACATGTACACCTTGTCTCTTTTGTTAGCCACATTTCAGATAAAGCAACGCCGAGGACGGCTTTATTTTCAAGAAGGGGAGGATGGTGAGGACATGACTACCTTGGATACGACCAAAAATATTGCATACATGCATATTTGTCAGGTGATTTCTAGTGTCAACTATTCAATAATCTATTTATATTATCCAGAACAAAAATACTTCACACACTTTTGTGTTTTGTCTAATTGTAGGTGTATGGAACATTTGTACAATTCACGTATGAAAATAGGGGAAAAGGAAGTTTAAGTTCTGTTCAAAAAGTCCTCTCACGTCACTTTTGGACCAAGAGAAGATAGAGTCCAAGTCTCTCACGTTCTGGATTCAGATTCGGACTGCACAGACATACCTGACTCAAAACGGCAAGAACTCTTTCATACGGACTCCGAATTGGGTGATTCTTCTTTTGTCGGAAAGTAGATTTCGTGCTCTTTCCAGGCCAATTGGATTCACCCTAAAATTCATCCGGAGCGTTGAGTTATTGACGAAACAATATGACGCTGCAGCAGAATCCGAGTCAAACTACAAGTCCAAAGGTGTTGCATCACCTCCACTTGGGCCCATGAGCCTTGTACGACCTAGGGTTAGTTTTAGGCTGCCTTGGGACGTCCTCCCACCTCCTTGGCTGCCACCCCTTGCTCCTATATAAGTAGATCCATCTAGTAGCTTTATCCTTGGGATTTGTTTAGTTAAAAGTTAGCCATTGCAACTTCGTGTACTTCGTTTGTGTCCAACGACCAGACCAAGACCGCTTCCGGATCCCCACCTTTATCAATACTTCATATATACTCGCAATATTCAGATTGCTTTTATCATATTCTTGCTTGTTCTTCGATTGCTTGCAGGAATAGACCTTCGTGATCAGGTTGATTGTGCTCCGGCGTGGTCAATAACCTCTCGGAGTTGGTTTAGTGATTGCTAAGGCGCAACGTCGTGCACGTTTGTAGTCGGATCGTCAAAGTCGTCTCCACCAAATCGTTAGTTATCATCTCATCGAAAGATCGGGACACCCCGCCTCTATCACCAGCCAATCATACCAATAGAGATTGTTGGGCTTTTAAACAGGCCGGCAAGTTAAATGCCAAAAACAAAGAAAAGGGATCGCAAAGCGAGGACGATGACGAGGAGCCCCGGCAACCGAACACAGGGGGACAAAAGAAGTTTCCTCCCCAGGTCAAAACGGTGAACATGATATACGCTACACACATCCCCAAGAGGGAGCGCAAGCGCGCGCTCAGGGACGTCTATGCGATGGAGCCAGTCGCCCCAAAATTTAATCCATGTTCGTCATGCCCGATCACTTTTGATCGACGGGATCATCCGACCAGTATCCGTCATGGCGGTTCAGCCGCATTGGTGCTCGACCCAATAATTGAGGGATTCCACCTGACGTGAGTTCTTATGGACGGCGGCAGCAGTCTGAACCTGCTCTATCAGGATACAGTCCGCAAAATGGGCATTAATCCATCACGGATCAAGCCCACAAAGACTACCTTTAAAGGAGTCATACCGGGCGTAGAGGCCCGTTGTACGGGCTCAATTACGCTAGAGGTTGTTTTCGGATCTCCGGACAACTTCCGAAGCGAAGAATTAATCTTCGATATCGTACCTTTTCGCAGCGGCTACCACGCACTGCTCGGACGAACCGCATTCACCCGATTCAATGCGGTCCCACATTATGCTTACCTCAAGCTCAAGATGCCCAGTCCACGCAGCGTCGTAACAGTCAATGGAAACACAGAACGCTCCCTCCGTACAGAAGAGCACACCGCTGCCTTAGCAGCAGAAGTACAGAGCGGCCTTCTCAAGCAGAACCTTAATTCGACTGTTGAGCCCTCAGACATTGTTAAGAGGGTCCGGACTATTCTGCAGCAGGACAGCTCGGCTCGTCAGGAGCTCGACTAGCAATTGGGCCTCCGTCCCAGTCCCGATCAAGTGGTGGCATTGGTACCGCGCGTACATAACTACGCACTCAAAATTCCATTGGGAGAGACGGAGGCATACCTACCCTGTTATCCACAATATGGCTTGAACACTCCTGGACACATTTACTTTCACTGTTTCTTTTTTTCCTTTTTAGGTTCCTTTTCACAGGCCTTCCTTGATGGCTTGATCGCAGTTCCTTTCGAAGGACAAATACACCAAGACGGCAGCCAGCCTGGACGTAGAGGGGAACTTCTAGGTGGCCTCTTTAATGACCACTCTACCTGTTTTCAGGGCCCACACACAGCTCTCCCTTGGTGACGGCATGTTAAATTGCCTGTTGCTTGTCGTACTATTTGTATCAATGAGCTTGGGCGTATTAATCGGATTATAACGGAAACAATTTGCGGCCCAACTTTCAGGGCCCCTCCCTATTGCATTTACCACTTTTCTGTTTCCCCTTCCTTTTAATAAACTTATCATATAGCGCCCATACACTGCGGTACGTTTCAATTTGCCACGGGCTTCATAGTGCCCCGCCCCACGGCACCAAAAGTCCGAACACTTTTTACGATACAGTTCGGCACCCTGAATTTAGCATTATATGCATTGGTTCCGAATCATGTCTGATGAGGACATCAATACCATTGTTACACCCACAACCCCTAATGTTACATATACTGGACCAATTACTAGAGCTCGCGCACGCCAATTAAATTACCAGGTACTTTCGTTTCTTGGTAATGATTCTAATGTTCATGAGAATATGATACTGCCTAAATTGGATACATTTGTTTTGCTTACAAATGAAGGGCCTAGCTTGGAGAAGGATGAACATTGGAGCAAGAACACGCATGGAGTTGATGGCATGCGCAAGGGGATCAAGAACAGAGTTACAAGTGATGATTTCAGGACTTTGAAGCCACCATAAGGAGTGCATGAAGCCTTGGACGAAATATACAAGATGCCACTTCATAATATTCGTCCATAGGCTATTCTAGGTGCTGCGTCACCTTATTATTGGGCCAGGCCCATGTAATTTCGAAATACTTAAGTATAGGCTATTTTTAGAGTCCGTATGTGTGGGGAAACAAGAGTTAGGGTTGGTTTCGGACCCCACCATCAGGGGACACGAAATTCCCTCCTCTTCCTCCATATATACAGCCCTTAGGGCGTCGTTTAGACTTTGGGTTTTGTTTAGATTAAAAGTTCGCCATAGCTGCAACTTCGCGTACTTCGTTTGTGTTCAACGACCAGACCAAGGCGTCTCAGAACCCCACCTTGATCAATAAAGCTTTCCTCTTATATTCGCAATATCCAGATTGCAATCTTAGTTTCTTGCTTGTTCTTCGTTTGCCTACAGGAAACAGACCTTCGTGGTCAGGTTGATCGTGCTCCGGTGTGGTCAATAACCTCTCGCAGTTGGTTTAGCGATTGCTAAGGCACGACGTCCTCGCACGTTCGTAGTCGGATCGTCAAAGTCGACTTCCTCCAAACGATAGCCACCATCTCATCGAAAGACGGGACACCTTTGTCATGTGGTATTGTTGAGGAGAATGAAGCTATGTTTGCACGTTTTCTGGGTGGATTAAATAGAGAGATTCAGACCATTCTAGACTATCAGGATTATAATAATATGACTCGTTTATTCCATCTTGCTTGTAAAGCTGAACGTGAAGTGCAGGATCGACACGCATTGGCGCAGACTAACTTTTCTGCAGGTCGACCTTCATCATGGACACCACGTGCATCATCTACTTCCACACGTTCTGCTACACCGGCACCTCCGTCAGCTGCCACCTCCAACCGTGATACAAGAAAGCAGGCACAACCACCACTATCTGCCAAGAGCACACCTGCCGGGCCTGCACAGAGCTCTGCTTCTTCCATGGCGTCTACAGGGCACATAAGTGATATTATTTGTCGTCGTTGTAAGGGAAGAGGACATTTTGCGCGCGAATGCACATCTCAGCGTGTGATGATTGCTACTGAGGATGGTGGGTATGAGTCCGCTAGTGACTATGATGAGGAGACCTTGGCTCTTCTTACACATGAAGAACACGGTGGAGATGATTCTAATCATGAGACGCAATACATGGCTGCTGAAGATGCTGACAGGTATGAATGTTTAGTTGCTCAACGTGTTTTGAGTGTGCAGGTCACGCAAGCTGAGCAAAATCAGAGGCATAATTCGTTCCATACAAAGGGAGTTGTGAAAGAACGTTCTGTTCGCGTCATCAAAGATGGAGGGAGCTGCAACAACTTGGCTAGCATAGAGATGGTGGAGAAGCTATCCCTCACCACAAGACCACATCCACATCCTTACTACATCCAATGGTTCAACAACAGCGGCAAGGTTAAGGTAACACGTACTGTTCGTGTGCATTTTAGTATCTCTACATATGTTGATTATGTTGATTGTGATGTGGTACCTATGCAAGCATGTTCCTTATTACTTGGTAGACCATGGCAATTTGATAAAAATTCTGTACACCATGGTAGAAACAATCAGTATACTCTCGTTCATAAGGACAAAAATATTACTTTGCTTCCTATGACTCCTGATTCCATTTTGAAAGATGATATTAATCGAGCTAATAAAGCAAAACAGGAGCAAAATAAGAGTGAAAATCAGATTGTGGCAAAAGAATTTGAGCAACAAATGAAGCCTAATAATAAACCATCTAGTGTTGCTTCTGAAATTAAATTGAAAAGTGCATGTTTATTTGCCACCAAATATGATATTGATGATCTAGATGTTAGCAAATCTGTTTGCCATGCTTTTGTGTGCAAAGAGGTATTATTTTCATTCGAGGACGTGCCTTCCTCTTTGATTCCTGCTGTTACTAACATTTTGCAGGAGTTCGCTGACGTCTTTCCACAAGACGTGCCACCGGGATTACCACCTATTCGAGGGATTGAGCATCAAATTGACTTAATTCCCGGTGCATCATTACCCAACCGCGCACCATACCGTACCAATCCAGAGGAGACGAAGGAGATTATGCGTCAAGTACAAGAGCTACTCGACAAAGGTTATATACGCGAATCCTTTAGTCCTTGTGCTGTTCCTATTATTCTAGTGCCAAAAAAGGATGGTACCTCGCGTATGTGTGTTGATTGTAGAGGCATTAATAATATTACTATTCGTTATCGCCATCCTATTCCTAGGCTAGATGATATGCTTGATGAATTGAGTGGCTCTACAATATTCTCCAAAGTTGATTTGCGTAGTGGATACCATCAAATTCGTATGAAATTGGGAGATGAATGGAAAACAGCTTTTAAAAGTAAGTTTGGTTTATATGAGTGGTTAGTCATGCCTTTTGGGTTAACTAATGCACCTAATACTTTCATGAGACTAATGAACGAAGTTTTACGTGCTTTCATTGGACGATTTGTGGTAGTCTATTTTGATGATATACTGATTTATAGCAAATCTTTGGAAGAACATTTGGAACATTTACGTGCTGTTTTTAATGCTCTACGTGATGCACGTTTGTTTGGTAACCTTGGGAAGTGCACCTTTTGCACCGATCGAGTATCTGTTCTTGGCTATGTTGTTACTCCATAGGGAATTGAAGTTGATAAAGCCAAGATTGAAGCTATTGATAGTTGGCCGCAGCCCAAAACGGTCACACAAGTGAGGAGTTTTCTTGGCCTCGTTGGTTTCTATAGGCGTTTTGTGAGAGATTTTAGCACCATTGCTGCACCTCTCAACGAGCTTACAAAGAAGGATGTGCCTTTTGTTTGGGGTATCGCATAGGAAGAAGCCTTCACAGTATTGAAAGATAAGTTGACACATGCTCCTTTACTCCAACTTCCTGATTTTAATAAGACTTTTGAGCTTGAATGTGATGCTAGTGGAATTGGATTGGGAGGTGTGTTATTACAAGATGGCAAACCTGTTGCATACTTTTCTGAAAAATTGAGTGGGCCTAGTCTGAACTATTCTACTTGTGATAAAGAATTATATGCTCTTGTTCGGACTTTAGAAACATGGCAACATTATTTATGGCCCAAAGAATTTGTTATACATTCTGATCATGAATCTTTGAAACACATTAAAAGTCAAGCTAAACTGAACCGTAGACATGCTAAATGGGTTGAATTCATTGAGACTTTCCCTTATGTCATTAAACACAAGAAGGGTAAAGAAAATGTTATTGCTGATGCATTGTCGCGTCGTTATACTATGCTTTCACAACTTGATTTTAAAATATTTGGTTTGGAGACCATCAAAGATCAATATGTTCATGATGCTGAATTTAACGATGTATTGCAGAATTGTAAAGAAGGTAGATCATGGAACAAGTTCGTCGTTAGCGATGGATTTGTGTTTCGTGCTAACAAGCTATGCATTCCAGCTAGCTCTGTTCGTCTTTTGTTGTTGCAGGAGGCGCATGGGGGGGGACTAATGGGACACTTTGGCGTGAAGAAGACGGAGGATATACTTGCTACACATTTCTTTTGGCCAAAGATGAGACGGGATGTTGAGCATTTTGTTGCCCGCTGCACTACATGTCGAAAAGCTAAGTCACGACTCAATCCTCATGGTTTATATATGCCTTTGCCTGTACCTAGTGTTCCTTGGGAGGATATATCTATGGACTTTGTTTTAGGTTTACCTCGAACAAAGAAGGGGAGGGATAGCATATTTGTTGTCGTGGATAGATTCTCGAAAATGGCACACTTTATACCATGTCATAAAAGCGATGATGCTGTTAATGTTGCTGATTTGTTCTTTCGTGAAATTATTCGCTTGCATGGTGTGCCAAATACTATTGTTTCCGATCATGACACTAAATTTCTTAGCCATTTTTGGAGATGTTTATGGGCTAAGTTGGGGACTAAACTGCTTTTTAGTACTACTTGTCACCCCCAAACTGATGGACAAACTGAAGTAGTCAATAGAACTTTGTCTACTATGCTTAGGGCTGTTTTGAAGAATAATAAGAAAATGTGGGAAGAATGCTTGCCTCATATTGAATTTGCTTATAACCGTTCGTTGCATTCTACTACTAAGATGTGCCCTTTTGAAATTGTGTATGGTTTCCTACCCCATGCACCTATTGATTTGTTGCCTCTTCCATCTTCGGAGAAGGTTAATTTTGATGCTAACGAACGTTCTGAATTGATTTTAAAAATGCATGAGTTAACTAAGGAAAACATTGAGCGTATGAATGCTAAATATAAACTTGCTGGAGATAAGGGTAGAAAACATGTTGTGTTTGCACCTGGAGATCTTGTTTGGTTACATTTGCGTAAAGATAGATTTCCTAATTTGCGCAAATCAAAGCTAATGCCACGTGCGGATGGTCCTTTTAAGGTGTTAGAGAAACTAAATGATAATGCATATAAACATGAGCTACCTGCAGATTTTGGGGTTAGTCCCACTTTTAACATTGCAGTTTTGAAGCCTTATTTGGGTGAGGAAGATGAGCTTCCATCGAGGACGACTTCATTTCAAGAAGGGGAGGATGATGAGGACATCAATACAATTGTTACACCCACAGCCCCTACTGTTACATATACTGGACCAATTACTAGAGCTCGCGCACGCCAATTAAATTACCAGGTACTTTCGTTTCTTGGTAATGATTCTAATGTTCATGAGAATATGATACTGCCTAAATTGGATACATTTGTTTTGCTTACAAATGAAGGGCCTAGCTTGGAGAAGGATGAACATTGGAGCGAGAACACGCATGGAGTTGATGGCATGCGCAAGGGGATCAAGAACAGAGTTACAAGTGATGATTTCAGGACTTTGAAGCCAGCATAAGGAGTGCATGAAGCCTTGGACGAAATATACAAGATGCCACTTCATAATATTCGTCCATAGGCTATTCTAGGTGCTGCCTCACCTTATTATTGGGCCAGGCCCATGTAATTTTGAAATACTTAAGTATAGGCTATTTTTAGAGTCCGTATGTGTGGGGAAACAAGAGTTAGGGTTGGTTTCGGACCCCACCATCAGGGGCCACGAAATTCCCTCCTCTTCCTCCATATATACAGCCCTTAGGGCGTCGTTTAGACTTTGGGTTTTGTTTAGATTAAAAGTTCGCCATAGCTGCAACTTCGCGTACTTCGTTTGTGTTCAACGACCAGACCAAGTCGTCTCAGAACCCCACCTTGATCAATAAAGCTTTCCTCTTATATTCACAATATCCAGATTGCAATCTTAGTTTCTTGCTTGTTCTTCGTTTGCCTGCAGGAAACAGACCTTCGTGGTCAGGTTGATCGTGCTCCGGCATGGTCAATAACCTCTCGGATTTGGTTTAGCGATTGCTAAGGTGCGACGTCCTCGCACGTTCGTAGTCGGATCATCAAAGTCGACTTCCTCCAAACGATAGCCGCCATCTCATCGAAAGACGGGACACCTTTGCCTCTATCAATGTCTTTGGTCAATAGTTGGGTTGCCCAGCTCCTGTGCTTGCTACCTTACGTTCCGCTACATCAGCTAAGGTGGTAAAGGGAGAACTACTGCGATTGTGCCCTGGTATACCCAATGGAGCACCTCAGTAGAGAAAGCCGAAAACTGACTGTCATGATGCGGCGAGAGCCGGTCAGCTCTTCGGAGGTCTCAAATCGTTGGAGATTTTTTCCGCATTACGCGAGGGATTGGTACTTGCCCGATCAGGTGTCTATAGCATCCTAGTTCGGATACTAGGGGCTGCGCCCACATTTTTATTGTCAAACTCCTATGGCTAAGTGAGGGTGTTCAAGCCGTATAGTCTGATTGCCTGGTTCTTTGCGCTAAACACCTCCTTCAAGGACCAAATAATTGGATCAAGAGTGTTTAGATTCCATCCCGAACACCCCCGTACTACCTACATGGGGGCAGAAGCCGACGACTGGCCAACCCTCAGATTTTACAACACACGGCCGCACAGGAGGTAATTTTTTTATAAAAACAAAAATTATATTACATGACAGCTTTGTTTCATCTTACAAGGCACGGATAACTTGAATATATTCATTCAAGGATAATGTTTTGTGAACACTGCACCGCTACAAGGCGAGACCCCTCCAGGACGTCTCCAAAATACTGCTCGGGTGTGCGGTGCTCCTTTCCCTCGGGCGGCCCCTCGGTCACAAGCTTGGCGTCCATCTTTACCCACCATGCCATGACTCATGAGAAGGCCATCCACGCTCCCTCGATGTAGACCGATCGCTTGACGACGTCCAGCCGAGGACATGCATCCACCAGCCGCTTTCACGAGGCCGAAGTAACTGCTGGGTATAGCTTCGGCGGGCCACAGCCGGATTATTAAATCCTTCATGGCCAGTTCGGCCACCCTATGCAGCTCGACTAGCTGTTTTAGTTGATCGGTGAAGGGCACAGGATGTTCGAGCGCAAGGTATTGCGACCAAAATAGCTTCTCCGACGAGCTCCCTTCTTCGGCTCGGAAGAACTCCGCAATGTCTGACACGTTGCGCGGCAGGTTCGCAAATGCCCCTGGAGAACTCCGAATCCGGGTTAGCAAGACATACTTCTTCTTCACATACTTGCTTTGCATATTAAATGCCTTACCCGCCGCGATCTTCTTTGCCTCCTGGATCTCCTGGAGGACGCCCTGGGCCTCAACCCGGGCTTCTTCAGCGCTTTGGCGAGCCTTGGCGAGTTCGGCCTATCGAGTCGACACATCGGACTCCAAGACCTCGCATTTCTTCACCGCGTCCTGGAGCTCTTGCTGGACCTCGTTGACCTGGGCCCTGAGCTTCTTTCAAAGGAGGTTGCGCGCC
The DNA here is from genome assembly GCA_032464435.1 of Aegilops umbellulata. Taxonomy (NCBI): domain Eukaryota; kingdom Viridiplantae; phylum Streptophyta; class Magnoliopsida; order Poales; family Poaceae; genus Aegilops; species Aegilops umbellulata. The sequence goes on along the minus strand of CP136058.1, from coordinate 199,012,410 downwards.
AGACTCCGGAGCTATGTAGGTCTCTGGAACCGTATCCGAATGGTGGCCGAACGGAGTTCGGCCCCCGTCGCCCGTCTCCATGGGGGACTGCTCCTCCATGTGTCCGGCTACCGAGGTCTCGCCCTCTGGCGCCACCTTGACGGCCTCCTGAGACTCTCCCTGTCGGGGAAAGTCCTTCGTGACAGCACTTCGGCATCACCCTTGGCCGTTGGAGAGTAAGCGGGCGGCAGCGACGCGCTGGCCATCGCCCTCGAGTCCAACGAACCTCTTGATGAGGATCACTGGGAGCTGTCATGGGCCGGACTACAATTACACAATTAATCAAGTTAATACAATGAGGAAGAAAGGCTGAATACATGGGCAAGTACGGGTCAGACAGCACTTACGATGCAGCCAGGGGCTTGCTGCGAGGGTGTCGCTCTGGACTACTGTCGACGTCCCACGCAGCTTTATCCGCGAGGGAGCCTTTCCCCTTCTTGGGTGCCTCTGCCTCTAGACTTGTGGAGGACACCCTCTTCTTCCTCCCCCCATCAGGGGGTGGGTTGCTTTGCTCCTCCTCTTCATCATCGTCTTCGGCAATGGAGGAGTGATAATAGAGGCGGGGTGATGAGGACATCAATACCATTGTTACACCCACAGCCCCTACTGTTACATATGATGGACCAATTACTAGAGCTCGCGCACGCCAATTAAATTACCAGGTACTTTCGTTTCTTGGTAATGATTCTAATGTTCATGAGAATATGATGCTGCCTAAATTGGATACATTTGTTTTGCTTACAAATGAAGGGCCTAGCTTGGAGAAGGATGAACATTGGAGCAAGAACAAGCATGGAGTTGATGGCATGCGCAAGGGGAACAAGAACGGAGTTACAAGTGATGATTTCAGGACTCTGAAGCCACCATAAGGAGTGAATGAAGCCTTGGACGAAATATACAAGATGCCACTTCATAAATTTCGTCCAGAGGCTATTCTAGGTGCTGCGTCACCTTATTATTGGGCCAGGCCCATGTAATTTCGAAATACTTAAGTATAGGCTGTTTTTAGAGTCCGTATGTGTGGGGAAACAAGAGTTAGGGTTGGTTTCGGACCCCTTCCTCAAGGGCCACGAAATCGCCCCCCCTCTTCCTCCATATATACAGCCCTTAGGGCGTCGTTTAGACTTTGGGTTTTGTTTAGATCAAAAGTTCGCCATAGCTGCAACTTCGCGTACTTCGTTTGTGTTCAACGACCAGACCAAGGCGTCACAGAACCTCACCTTGATCAATAAAGCTTTCCTCTTATATTCGCAATATCCAGATTGCAATCTTAATATCTTGCTTGTTCTTAGTTTGCCTGCAGGAAACAGACCCTCGTGGTCAGGTTGATCGTGCTCCGGCGTGGTCAATAACCTCTCGGAGTTGGTTTAGCGATTGCTAAGGCGCGACGTCATCGCACGTTCGTAGTCGGATCGTCAAAGTCGACTTCATCCTAAACGATAGCCACCATCTCATCGAAAGACGGAACACCTTTGCCCCTATCAAGTGGTATCAGATTTCCAGGTTGCTCGGTGAGATTTTACAGTTTTTCATAGTTTAGATCGAGTCTGTTCTTCATACCTATAGTCCACGAAAAAACCAAAAAAAAAAGGGTTAGTTCATCCCATCCGAACCAATCTGAGCCTTTGCATAATCATTTCTGTATTTGCTTTGTTGAATTTGCGGTTGCATCGTCGTGTCAAGTTGCTGGTCTTAGCGTCTAGTCTTTTAGAGTTTCGAGTTCTGGTCATATTAGTCACGCCGCCGCCGCACCATCATCATTGTCCCTTCCATCTTCCACCACCGCTTATCCGCCACCGCTCCGAGTCCATATACCACCACCGATCCGTATCCATATACCACCACCGCTCCGAGTCCATATACGACCACCGATCCGTATCCATATACCACCATCACTTCGAGTCTATCTCATATTAGGTTTGCTTTCGAGATCCATCTGTTGCCAGATTCGTGTTTCCTTGTTTGAGTAGGTTTCGGATTCCATCAATCTTTGCCGTCCGTAGAAGAGGTTGGTTTCCAAAAAAAAAAGAAGAGTCTGGAAACCACCCTCCGTTTAGGCCCAAAATTTTCCAAAAACGCACTTGACAAAAAAAATTCTGGCTATCCTATTTTTAGGTGTTTCTTAGCCTTTTGAGACAGTCGCCGTTATTGAAAGTTTTTTTTGAGCCGTTTCCAGTTTTTGGGTCCAGGCAGTCGGAAAAAAAATGGTCGCAAAAATTTCGTGTCTATCCTGTCAGTTTGACCTGGGAAGAGTTTTGAGACACTCGCCATTATAGTGATTTTTCGCAAAAAAAAAAAGAGGAGAGCAAAAAAAAAGAGCGCAAAAAAAAATAGGGCGATTTTTTTTTTCCAGAGTGTGCTTTTCCCTTGTTTACGTGCAGCGCCGTGATTTTGTTAGTGTTCTAGGCTCGCGTCTCTAGCACGGTCTAGCCTAGGACCAGCACAGTATCGTTGTTGAGCGTTTATTCAACTTTGCATCTCTGAATTGATTATTCCTGACCCTTTTTGCTACCATATTATAAGCCTTCCCAGCTCCACATACATCTACATCGTGCGTTTGACTCTCCCTGGTAATCGCTCTATAAAAGCTTTGAGAGTTTTGACTACATCGGTTGCCGATCACCGCCTGCTGTTGGGTAAGAACTGGTAAGAATTTGAGATTTGCTTAAAGGATTTGTGACACCCACCACCACCACCACTTGTTAGTAATCTATAGGATCATATTCTTGTGTGTTTCTATTGCTGCTAACCATGCCAGGATCACAACCCGACGAGATTGACTGGGAGAATTTAACAAACAAGGAGCTTCATGATAAGTTTCAGAAAATGATGAATGAACAGGTGCAAGATGTGCTGAACAATTTTGAAGAGGCCATGGAGAAGATCACTGGCCTGGAGAAGACGTTCGAAACAAAGCTCGATAACAGGTTTAATGAATTGCTCGCGCGTCTTCCACCACCACCACCGGCTGCACCTAACGCACCTCTACAACAACAACAACAACGACTACCTCCACATCGCGAAACAGCCCTCCGCCGAGCGACCCGTGTTCCTCTTGCGCTTGGCCAACCTGTTGGTGCTGCTGTTGATACTTCTGTGGCTCCTGCTGCTGATGCGGAGGAGGATGATTATGTGGGAGGTTACGAGGATGAGGTTGATCAACATCAAAACTACGTGCAACCACCAGCACCACAACCACCAGGACGTCCACATGCAAATAATGGTAATGTTAGAGCTCCCCCTCAGGTACGAGATCATGACCATCTCCCTAAACTAAAATTGAATATCCCACCATTTGAGGGTAGATATGTTCCTGATATATATCTTACTTGGGAGTTAGAAACTGAACAACGATTTACATGTTTACAATATCCTGAGGAGAGACGTGTTCCTGCTGCTGTTTGTGCTTTCACTAGCTTTGCATGTGTTTGGTGGTCTGAATATTGTAGATTATATCCTGTTCCAGCTACTTGGGCTGCTTTGAAAACTGCTATGCGTACTCGTTGGGTTCCGCCATATTATCAACGTGAATTACTTCAAAAATTGCAGCGCTTAAGACAAGGAAAAAATTCTGTAGAAGAATATTATCAGGAATTACAAACTGGATTGATTCGATGTGGTATTGTTGAGGAGAATGAAGCTATGCTTGCACGTTTTCTGGGTGGATTAAATAGAGAGATTCAGACCATTCTAGACTATAAGGATTATAATAATATCACTCGTTTATTCCATCTTGCTTGTAAAGCTGAACGTGAAGTGCAGGATCGACAGGCATTGGCGCGAACTAACTTTTCTGCAGGTCGACCTTCATCATGGACACCACGTGCATCATCTACTTCCACACGTTCTTCTACACCGGCACCTCCGTCGGCTGCCACCTCCAACCGTGATACAAGAAAGCTGGCACAACCACCACTATCTGCCAAGAGCACACCTGCTGGGCCTGCACAGAGCTCTGCTTCTTCCATGGCGTCTACAGGGCACACAAGTGATATTATTTGTCGTCGTTGTAACGGAAGAGGACATTTTGCACGCGAATGCACATCTCAGCGTGTGATGATTGCTACTGAGGATGGTGGGTATGAGTCCGCTAGTGACTATGATGAGGAGACTTTGGCTCTTCTTACACATGAAGAACACGGTGGAGATGATTCTGATCATGAGACGCAATACATGGCTGCTGAAGATGCTGACAGGTATGAATGTTTAGTTGCTCAACGTGTTTTGAGTGTGCAGGTCACGCAAGCTGAGCAAAATCAGAAGCATAATTTGCTCCATACAAAGGGAGTTGTGAAGGAACGTTCTGTTCGCGTCATCATAGATGGAGGGAGCTGCAACAACTTGGCTAGCATGGAGATGGTGGAGAAGCTATCCCTCACCACAAGACCACATCCACATCTTTACTACATCCAATGGTTCAACAACAGCGGCAAGGTTAAGGTAACACGTACTGTTCATGCGCATTTTAGTATCTCTACGTATGCTGATTATGTTGATTGTGATGTGGTACCTATGCAAGCATGTTCCTTATTACTTGGTAGACCATGGCAATTTGATAAAAATTCTGTACACCATGGTAGAAACAATCAGTATACTCTCGTTCATAAGGACAAAAATATTACTTTGCTTCCTATGACTCCTGATTCGATTTTGAAAGATGATATGCTTGATGAATTGAGTGGCTCTACAATATTCTCCAAAGATGATTTGCGTAGTGGATACCATCAAATTCGTATGAAATTGGGAGATGAATGGAAAACAGCATTTAAAACTAAGTTTGGTTTATATGAGTGGTTAGTCATGCCTTTTGGGTTAACTAATGCACCTAGTACTTTCATGAGATTAATGAACGAAGTTTTACGTGCTTTCATTGGACGATATGTGGTAGTCTATTTTGATGATATACTGATTTATAGCAAATCTTTGGAAGAACATTTGGAACATTTACGTGTTGTTTTTAATGCTCTACGTGACGCACGTTTGTTTGGTAACCTTGGGAAGTGCACCTTTTGCACCGACCGAGTGTCTTTTCTTGGCTATGTTGTTACTCCACAGGGAATTGAAGTTGATAAAGCCAAGATTGAAGCTATTGAGAGTTGGCCGCAGCCCAAAACGGTCACACAAGTGAGGAGTTTTCTTGGACTCGCTGGTTTCTATAGGCGTTTTGTGAGAGATTTTAGCATCATTGCTGCACCTCTCAATGAGCTTACAAAGAAGGATGTGCCTTTTGTTTGGGGTACCGCACAGGAAGAAGCCTTAACGATATTGAAAGATAAGTTGATACATGCTGCTTTACTTCAACTTCCTGACTTTAATAAGACTTTTGAGCTTGAATGTGATGCTAGTGGAATTGGATTAGGAGGTGTGTTATTACAAGATGGCAAACCTGTTGCATACTTTTCTGAAAAATTGAGTGGGCCTAGTCTGAACTATTCTACTTATGATAAAGAATTATATGCTCTTGTTCGGACTTTAGAAACATGGCAACATTATTTATGGCCCAAAGAATTTGTTATACATTCTGATCATGAATCTTTGAAACACATTAAAAGTCAAGCTAAACTGAACCGTAGACATGCTAAATGGGTTGAATTCATTGAGAATTTCCCTTATGTCATTAAACACAAGAAGGGTAAAGAAAATGTTATTGCTGATGCATTGTCTCGTCGTTATACTATGCTTTCACAACTTGATTTTAAAATATTTGGTTTGGAGACCATCAAAGATCAATATGCGCATGATGCTGAATTTAAAGATGTATTGCAGAATTGTAAAGAAGGTAGATCATGGAACAAGTTCGTTGTTAGTGATGGTTTTGTATTCCGTGCTAACAAGCTATGCATTCCAGCTAGCTCTGTTCGTCTTTTGTTGTTGCAGGAGGCGCATGGAGGAGGATTAATGGGACACTTTGGCGTGAAGAAGACAGAGGACGTACTTGCTACACATTTCTTTTGGCCAAAGATGAGACGGGATGTTGAGCATTTTGTTGTTCGCTGCACTACATGTCAAAAAGCTAAGTCACGACTCAATCCTCATGGTTTATATATGCCTTTGCCTGTACCTAGTGTTCCTTGGGACGATATATCTATGGACTTTGTTTTAGGTTTGCCTCGAACAAAGAAGGGGAGGGATAACATATTTGTTGTCGTGGATAGATTCTCGAAAATGGCACACTTTATACCATGTCATAAAAGCGATGATGTTGTTAATGTTGCTGATTTGTTCTTTCGTGAAATTATTTGCATGCATGGTGTGCCAAATACTATTGTTTCTGATCATGATACTAAATTTCTTAGCCACTTTTGGAGATGTTTATGGGCTAAGTTGGGGACTAAACTGCTTTTTAGTACTACTTGTCACCCCCAAACTGATGGACAAACTGAAATAGTCAATAGAACATTGTCTACTACGCTTAGGGCTGTTTTGAAGAATAATAAGAAAATGTGGGAAGAATGCTTGCCTCATATTGAATTTGCTTATAATCGTTCATTGCATTCTACTACTAAGATGTGCCCTTTTGAAATTGTGTATGGTTTCCTACCTCGTGCACCTATTGTTTTGTTGCCTCTTCCATCTTCGGAGAAGGTTAATTTTGATGCTAAAGAACGTGTTGAATTGATTTTAAAAATGCATGAGTTAACTAAGGAAAACATTGAGCGTATGAATGCTAAATATAAACTTGCTGGAGATAAGGGTAGAAAACATGTTGTCTTTGCACCTGGTGATCTTGTTTGGTTACATTTGCGTAAGGATAGGTTTCCTAATTTGCGCAAAGCTAATGCCACGTGCTGATGGTCCATTTAAGGTGTTAGAGAAAATAAATGATAATGCATATAAACTTGAGCTGCCTGCAGATTTTGGGGTTAGTCCCACTTTTAACATTGCAGATTTGAAGCCTTATTTGGGTGAGAAAGATGAGCTTCCGTCGAGGACGACTTCATTTCACGAAGGGGAGGATGATGAGGACATCAATACCATTGTTACACCCACAGCCCCTACTGTTACATATGATGGACCAATTACTAGAGCTCGCGCACGCCAATTAAATTACCAGGTACTTTCGTTTCTTGGTAATGATTCTAATGTTCATGAGAATATGATGCTGCCTAAATTGGATACATTTGTTTTGCTTACAAATGAAGGGCCTAGCTTGGAGAAGGATGAACATTGGAGCAACAACAAGCATGGAGTTGATGGCATGCGCAAGGGGAACAAGAACGGAGTTACAAGTGATGATTTCAGGACTCTGAAGCCACCATAAGGAGTGAATGAAGCCTTGGACGAAATATACAAGATGCCACTTCATAAATTTCGTCTAGAGGCTATTCTAGGTGCTGCGTCACCTTATTTTGGGCCAGGCCCATGTAATTTCGAAATACTTAAGTATAGGCTGTTTTTAGAGTCCGTATGTGTGGGGAAACAAGAGTTAGGGTTGGTTTAGGACCCCTTCCTCAAGGGCCACGAAATCCCCCCCCCTCTTCCTCCATATATACAGCCCTTAGGGCGTCGTTTAGACTTTGGGTTTTGTTTAGATCAAAAGTTCGCCATAGCTGCAACTTCGCGTACTTCGTTTGTGTTCAACGACCAGACCAAGGCGTCACAGAACCCCACCTTGATCAATTAAGCTTTCCTCTTATATTCGTAATATCCAGATTGCAATCTTAGTTTCTTGCTTGTTCTTCGTTTGCCTGCAGGAAATAGACCCTCGTGGTCAGCTTGATCGTGCTCCGGCGTGGTCAATAACCTCTCGGAGTTGGTTTAGCGATTGCTAAGGCGCGACGTCATCGCACGTTCGTAGTCGGATCGTCAAAGCCGACTTCATCCTAAACGATAGCCACCATCTCATCGAAAGACGGGACACCTTTGCCCCTATCACGGGGTGTCCCGATCTTTCGATGAGATGATAACTATCGATTTGGTGGAGACGACTTTGGCTATCCGACTACAAACGTGCACGACGTTGCGCCTTAGCAATCGCTAAACCAATCTCCTGAGGTTACTGACGATGCCGGAAGCACGATTATCCTGACCACGAAGGTCTATTCCTGCAAGCAATCGAAGAACAAGCAAGAATATGATAAAAGCAATCTGAATATTGCGAGTATATATGAAGTATTGCTAAAGGTGGGGATCTGGAAGCGGTCTTGGTCTGGTCGTTGGACACAAACGAAGTACACGAAGTTGCAATGGCTAACTTTTAACTAAACAAATCCCAAGGAAAAAGCTACTAGGTGGATCTACTTATATAGGAGCAAGGGGCAGCGGCCAAGGAGGTGGGAGGACGTCCCAAGGTAGCCTAAAACCAACCCTAGGTCGTACAAGGCTCATGGGCCCAAGTGGAGGTGATGCAACACCTTTGGACTTGTTGTTTGACTCGGATTGTGCTGCAGCGTCAGATTGTTTTGTCCATATCTCAACACTCTGGATGAATTTAAAGGTGATTCCAATTGTTTTGGAAAGAGGATGAAATCTACTTTCCAACAAAAAAAAGAATCACCCAATTCGGAGTCTGTATGAAAAAGTTGTTGGCGTTTTGAGTCAGGTATGTCTGTGCAGTCCGAATCTGAATCCAGAACGTGAGAGACTTGGACTCTATCTTCTCTTGGTCCAAAAGTGACGTGAGAGGACTTTTTGAACATCACCTAAACTTCTCTTTTTCCCTTATCTTCATATGTGGATTTCACAAATGTCCCATACACCTGCAATTAGACAAAACACAAAAGTGTGTGAAGTATTTTTGTTCTGGATAACATAAATAGATTATTGAATAGTTTGCACTAGAAATCACCTGACAAATATGCATGTATGCAATATTTTTGGTCGTATCCAAGGTAGTCATGTCCTCATCATCCTCCCCTTTTTGAAAACAAAGCCGTCCTCGGCGTTGCTTAATCTGAAATGTGGCTAACAAAAGAGACAAGGTGTACATGTTGTATATGTATATGTCATCCATTTTTACTTCCCTTGGTTTTTGCACATATGACACATGTATAGATGAGTAACTTGCATAGTTCATAAAATCTGAAGCCAAAATATTATCACTAGAAGTAGAAGACATGAAAATATTGCAACTCAATTTGCACATATAAGTGATGCTCTTATTCATATCAAAATATTGACAATGTTCATCATTAAACCATCCCAACATTGGTGAATAAACCTTACTTGCATCTAATTTACATGCTACAACATGCTTAAATCGGCAAACATGCAATAAGTCTTTGGTCACAGAATCATCACCAAGATTAGAGGTCATATCAAAATGATTAAACATTGATTCTTTTGCATCAACAGTTAACTCAATGGGTGCACTCAAAATTGTTGGTATTTTAGTTGTTTGATCACATGACGCATTCATGGCAGTATCAAGATTCTCTAAAATAGGTGTTGTGCTCAAATCACCAGGTAACTGAACACATGATGCATTTAAGTTAACTAGGGATGCATCATTCTCATGTGAAGTTATATCATTAATACCTTTACTATTACCTTGTCGCAAAGACGTAGCTGATGTAGGTACGGACGTTGACAATGCACCATACTCTTGAGATGATGTCGCGCTCACAATCCGAGGTGGGGCTGCTCTATTAGGTGCAATGGTGGAGGAACCAACCGGCGGTGGTGAGCACGAACTACAATAGTAGTTGTTGTAGTCACCCAATGCATCCTCCTGCATCTGTCTCTCAAAGGTACAAGCACGAACATACATACCAGTAATGCAACGGGGAATATCATGGTTCAAACCACCAAAAAATCTATTCATTGTATCACCCTTAGATTCTTCTATGTCACAATGATGCATATAAGATTTGAGTTCTTGGTAGTAAGCATGAACAGTGTTGTTGCCTTGTTTAAATTGTTCAAATTTGCGAAGCAATTCACGACGATAGTAAGGAGGGAAAAAATGTTGTCTCATTACATCTTTCAAATCTTTCCAAGTTGTGGGTTGGTTATCAATGTTTTTCTTACAATGCACATTCCACCAAACAGAAGCAAAACCAGTAAATGCTCTAGTGGTAGCTCGTACTCGCTCAAGTTCAGAAAAGTCATGGTGACTAAAAACTTGTTCAACTTCAAGCTCCCAAGCTAGATAAATAGCAGGATTAAATCTGCCCTCAAATGACGGTAAAGAGATAACCTGACCATGCGCTTCTGTGTGTTGTCCCAACTCTCGTGATGGTGAAGATGTGTCCGTCATCCAAGAACTTCTATCTCCGGAACCTGTCATGATTAGTAGAAACAAGAAACAAAATTCGAGAATAATGTTCCTATGAACTACTAGGATGTGGTTGTAAAGTGTTCACAGTAAAGCAAATATCAATATCTTACAAGTTCTTACCATGCGGCAGGTGGTGACAGGCAACCAGAGGTGTCAAATAACTCCGAAGAATGTGTAAAGCGATTGCCAGGGGAACATACGTATACACGGTGTAGAAATATGTGGAGCTGGGTTGGCTATATATGGTAGCAAAAGATTAGCAATAATCAATTCAAAGATGCAATGTTGAATAAACGCTCAACGACGGTACTGTGCTGGTCCTAGGCTAGATCGGACTAGAGACGCGAGCCTAGAACACTAATGAGGTCACGACGTAGCGCAACTAGCATCAATGATGAATACTAAGTAGTTCTGGACAACAAGATATAAGTGAAGATCACAACGGCGGTAAAGATAATGATGAAAAACAACTGCCAAGTAGGATATACAACAACTCTCTCTCCAACTTTCCTCTTGAAAAGTTTGAGCCAATTTTCTGATAACTTTTTTCAAAGAATGCTACTAACTCAAGCTTTCCAATGCAAAAAGAATCACTCAATTCCGAATTGATATGAGGAGTCAAAGAATTCTAAAACTGGCCTGAAAAACTAGAACAAACTGTATGCGCGAACTTCGGAGGGCAGAAAGACCTATTTAGAAGCCGATTTTGAGGTGCCAAATATTGAACTAGCTTCTGCAACTATTTAGATGCGGCTCGTCGCTAGCTTTAATTTGAGTACTCGTGGAGGCAAAACGTACTTCGTATGAGGAATTTGTGCCTGTTTGACTGAACAGTGCACAAAACAGAATCCAATCCGAATTGAACTACGAGATTGAGTCTAGATAGATCCGAATTTTGTTTTTTTTTCTTCTCTCTTTTTTTTTCTCACACGTTTTTTTCTTTTTCTTTCTCTTTTTCTTTCTCTGACTTTTTTTTCTCTTTTTTTTCTCAATCTTTTTTTCTCTCCCTCTTTCCAAGACAAACTAGATAAGATGCAGATTGGATCAAGCGAAGATGTAAACGACCTCATCTATGATTGTGACAATGAACTATGGGTAGCACGAGGTGAAAATTGATGGATGGTGTGGTGAACAGCGGAAGGGATAACGATGCAGCGGCGACGTGACTAATATGAACAGAACTCGAAACTCTAAACGAACTAGACACTAAGACCAGCAACTCGACACGACGATGCAACCGATAATTCAATAATGCAAACAATGAAAAGAAAATTGCAAAGACTCAGACTGGCTTGGACAAAGGATGAATAGATCTAACTTTTTTTGTGTGGCTTTTTTTTTGGACAATAGGTAAGAAAATAGATCTAATCTAGTAAAAACTGGAAATTCTCACCGAGCAACCTGAAAACTGATACCACTTAATAGAGGCGGGGTGTCCCGATCTTCCGATGAGATGATAACTATCGATTTGGTGGAGACGACTTTGGCGATCCAACTACAAACGTGCACGACGTTGCGCCTTAGCAATCGCTAAACAAATCTCCTGAGGTTACTGACGATGCCAGAAGCACGATCAGCCTAACCACGAAGGTCTATTCCTGCAAGCAATCGAAGAACAAGCAAGAATATGATAAAAGCAATCTGAATATTGCGATTATATATGAAGTATTGCTAAAGGTGGGGATCCGGAAGCGGTCTTGGTCTGGTCGTTGGACACAAACGAAGTACACGAAGTTGCAATGGCTAACTTTTAACTAAACAAATCCCAAGGAAAAAGCTACTAGGTGGATCTACTTATATAGGAGCAAGGGGTGGCGGCCAAGGAGGTGGGAGGACGTCCCAAGGTAGCCTAAAACCAACCCTAGGTCGTACAAGGCTCATGGGCCCAAGTGGAGGTGATGCAACACCTTTGGACTTGTTGTTTGACTCGGATTGTGCTGCAGCGTCAGATTGTTTCGTCCATATCTCAACGCTCTAGATGAATTTAAAGGTGATTCCAATTGTTTTGGAAATAGGATGAAATCTACTTTCCAACAAAAAAAAGAATCACCCAATTCGGAGTCTGTATGAAAAAGTTGTTGGCATTTTGAGTCAGGTATGTCTGTGCAGTCCGAATCTAAATCCAGAACGTGAGAGACTTGGACTCTATCTTCTCTTGGTCCAAAAGTGACGTGAGAGGACTTTTTGAACAGCACCTAAACTTCTCTTTTTCCCTTATCTTCATATGTGGATTTCACAAATGTCCCATACACCTGCAATTAGACAAAACACAAAAGTGTGTGAAGTATTTTTGTTCTGGATAACATAAATAGATTATTGAATAGTTTGCACTAGAAATCACCTGACAAATATGCATGTATGCAATATTTTTGGTCGTATCCAAGGTAGTCATGTCCTCATCAAGTGAGTCTTGTCTTTGGACATCACGTCTGAAGTACCCTTGCGGCAGGGGCCACCCCGGCCCCCCTTGGCCTTCTTCGTGGCCTTCTTCTCCGGCGGCTTATAGGGTGCCGGGACCAGCATCTTCGCCAGAAGCGGGATGACTGGTTCTTCGGGCAGTGGAGCCAAACTGTGAATTCGCACCGCTTTCTCCATCCATTCCTAAAAGGATAAATTAGCAAAGTTTAGTTACCCTACTTGGATAAACAGATAAAGAGCACACCTTGAGATGTGAAGCACATACGGCACTGGCGGGGTGGGCAAGATCGTGCCCACGATCCGAGTTTATGGTCGGCAACTTCTCATCGCCCTTGAAGAGCAGATTCCAGGCATCTTCATGAGTGTTGCCGAAGAGCTTCACCAAGGTCTGGTGCTTCTCCGGATCGAACTCCCACAGAGGGGAAGTTCGGCTTTGGCAGGGGAGGATCTGGCGAACTAGCATAACCTGGATCACGTCGAAGACCTTGATGTTTTTGTCCACCATGCTTTGGATGCGCGTTTGCCGCGCCATCAGCTCGTCCGACGAAGACCAATTTGGGCCCTTCTTCATCCAGGAGGTCAGCCGCATTGGAGCCCCGGAGTTGAATTCAGGGGTTGCGGCCCAGGTGGCATCGCGGGGCTCTGTGATATAAAACCACTGCTTCTGACACTCCTTGATAGTCTCCACAAATGTACCTCTGGGCCATGTGACGTTGGGTATCTTGCTTACCATGGCCCCTCGGCACTCCGTGGGTTGGTCGTCCACCACCTTCGGCTTCACATTGAAGACCTTAAGCCACAGACTGAAGTGGGGTTGGATGCGGAGAAAAGCCTTGCACACGACAATGAATGCCGAGATGTTGAGGAAGGAGTTCGGGGCTAGATCAGGGAAATGTAGCCCGTAATAGAACATAAGTCCACGGGCGAAAGGGTGTAGTGGAAATCCCAGTCCGTGGACGAAATGAGGGAGGAACACCACCCTCTCGTTGGGTATTGGTGTGGGGACAATGATGAGGACATCAATAACATTGTTACATCCACAGCCCCTGCTGCTATACATACTGGACCAATTACTAGAGCTCGCGCACGCCAATTAAATTACCAGGTACTTTCGTTTCTTGGTAATGATTCTAATGTTCATACGAATATGATGCTGCCTAAATTGGATACATTTGTTTTGCTTACAAATGAAGGGCCTAGCTTGGAGAAGGATGAACATTGGAGCAAGAACACGCATGGAGTTGATGGCATGCGCAAGGGGATCAAGAACGGAGTCACAAGTGATGATTTCAGGACTTTGAAGCCACCATAAGGAGTGCATGAAGCCTTGGATGAAATATACGAGATGCCACCTCATAATATTCGTCCATAGGCTATTCTAGGTGCTGCGTTACCTTATTTTTGGGCCAGGCCCATGTAATTTCGAAATACTTAAGTATAGGCTATTTTTAGAGTCCGTATGTATGGGGAAACAAGAGTTAGGGTTGGTTTCGGACCCCACGATCAGGGGCCACGAAATTCCCTCCTCTTCCTCCATATATACAGCCCTTAGGGCGTCGTTTAGACTTTGGGTTTTGTTTAGATCAAAAGTTCGCCATAGCTGCAACTTCGCGTAATTCGTTTGTGTTCAACGACCAGACCAAGGCGTCATAGAACCCCACCTTCATTAATAGAGCTTTCCTCTTATATTCGCAATATCCAGATTGCAATCTTAGTTTTCTTGCTTGTTCTTCGTTTGCTCGCAGGAAACAGGCCCTCGTGGTCAGGTTGATCGTGCTCCGGCGTGGTCAATAACCCTCGGAAGTTGGTTTAGCGATTGCTACGGCGCGACGTCTCCCACGTTCGTAGTCGGATCGTCAAGGTCGACTCCCATAGAAACGATAGCCACCATCTCATCGAAACATCGGGACACCTTTGCCTCTATCAAGTGGTATCAGATTTCCAGGTTGCTCGGTGAGATTTTACAGTTTTTCGTAGATTAGATCGAGTCTGTTCTTCATACCTACAGTCCACGAAAAAGCCACACAAAAAAAATTAGGGTTAGTTCATCATATCCGAACCAATCTGAGCCTTTGCATAATCTTTTTAGGGTTTTTGCTTTGTTGAATTTGCGGTTGCATCGTCGTGTCAAGTTGCTGGTCTTAGAGTCTAGTCTTTTAGAGTTTTGAGTTCTGGTTATAAGTTGTCACGCCGCCGCCGCACCATCATCATCGCCTTGCCATCTACCACCACCGCTTATCCGCCACCGTTCTGAATCCGTATCCATATACCACCACCAATCCGTGTCCAAATACCACCACCGATCCGTGTCCATATACCACCACCGATCTGTGTCCATATACCACCACCGCTACCATATACCACCCCCGCTGCCATATCCTACCACCATATATCCACCACCAATCCGAGTTCTTTTCATATTAGGTTTGTTTTCGAGATCCATCTCAATTCCGATTCGTGTTTCCTTGCCTGCGTAGGTCTCGGAGAAAAAAAAAAGAGTCTGGAGACCCCCGGGCAGTTTTTAGGCCAAAATTTCGGCGACCGAAAATATTTTTTTCCTATCCTATTTTTAGGCCGTTCTGAGTCTTTTGAGACACTCGCCATCATAGTGATTTTTGGTCGCACTTTTTCGTCGTCGCTGCCCTGATTTCCGAAAAAAAAATTGTTAAAAAAAATTTCGTACCCATCTTGTTAGTTTGACCTCGGAAGAGTTTTGAGACACTCGCCATTATAGTGATTTTTCGCAAAAAAAAAGCGCAAAAAAAAGAGGAGCGCAAAAAAAACAGGGCGAAAAAAAAATTCCAGAGTGTGCTTTTTCCCTTGTTTACGTGCAGCGCCGTGATTTTGTTAGTGTTCTAGGCTCGCGTCTCTAGCACGGTCTAGCCTAGGACCAGCACAGTACCGTTGTTGAGCGTTTATTCAACTTTGCATCTCTGAATTGATTATTGCTGACCCTTTTTGCTACCATACTATAAGCCTTCCCAGCTCCACATACATCTACATCGTGCGTTTGACTCTCCCTGGTAATCGCTCTATCCAAGCTTTGAGAGTTTTGACTACATCGGTTGCCGATCACCGCCTGCTGCTGGGTAAGAACTGGTAAGAATTTGAGATTTGCTTAAAGGATTTGTGACACCCACCACCACCACCACTTGTTAGTAGTCTATAGGATCATATTCTTGTGTGTTTCTATTGCTGCTAACCATGCCAGGATCACAACCCGACGAGATTGACTGGAAGAATTTAACAAAAAAGGAGCTTCATGATAAGTTTCAGAAAATGATGAATGAACAGGTGCAAGATGTGCTGAACAATTTTGAAGAGGCCATGGAAAAGATCACTGGCCTGGAGATGACGTTCGAAACAAAGCTCGATAACAGATTTAATGAACTGCTTGCGCGTCTTCCACCACCGGCTGCACCTGCCGCACCTCTGCAACAACAGCAACAACAACGAATACCTCCAGGTCGGGAATCAGCCCTCCGCCGAGCGATCCGTGTCCCTCTTCAGCCTGGCCAACCTGCTGGTGCTGCTGTTGATACTTCTGTGGCTCCTGCTGCTGATGTGGAGGAGGATGATTATGTGGGAGATTACGAGGATGAGGTTGATCAACATCAGAACTACGTGCAACCTCCAGCACCACAACCACCAGGTTGTCCACATGCAAATAATGGCAATGTTAGGGCTCCCCCTCAGGTACGAGATCATGACCATCTCCCTAAACTGAAATTGAATATTCCACCATTTGAGGGCAGATATGTTCCTGATATATATCTTACTTGGGAGTTAGAAACTGAACAACGCTTTACATGTTTACAATATCCTGAGGAGAGACGTGTTCCTGCTGCTGTTTGTGCTTTCACTAGCTTTGCATGTGTTTGGTGGTCTGAATATTGTAGATTATATCCTGTTCCGGCTACTTGGGCTGCTTTGAAAACTGCTATGCGTACTCGTTGGGTTCCACCATATTATCAACGTGAATTACTTCAAAAATTGCAGCGCTTAAGACAAGGAAAAAATTATGTAGAAGAATATTATTAGGAATTACAAACTGGCTTGATTAGATGTGGTATTGTTGAGGAGAATGAAGCTATGCTTGCACGTTTTCTGGGTGGATTAAATAGAGAGATTCAGACCATTCTAGACTATAAGGATTATAATAATATCACTCGTTTATTCCATCTTGCTTGTAAAGCTGAACGTGAAGTGCAGGATCGACAGGCATTGGCACGGGCTAACTTTTCTGCAGGTCGACCTTCATGATGGACACCACGTGCATCATCTACTTCCACACGTTCTGCTGCACCGGCACCTCCATCAGCTGCCACCTCCAAACGTGATACAAGAAAGCAGGCACAACCACCACTATCTGCCAAGAGCACACCTGTCAGGCCTGCACAGAGCTCTGCTTCTTCCATGGCGTCTACAGGGCACACAAGTAATATTATTTGTTGTCGTTGTAAGGGAAGAGGACATTTTGCGCGCGAATGCACATCTCAGCGTGTGATGATTGCTACTGAGGATGGTGGGTATGAGTCCGCTAGTGACTATGATGAGGAGACTTTGGCTCTTCTTAGACATGAAGAACACGGTGGAGATGATTCTGATCATGAGACGCAATACATGGCTGCTGAAGATGCTGACAGGTATGAATGTTTGGTTGCTCAACGTGTTTTGAGTGTGCAGGTCACGCAAGCTGAGCAAAATCAGAGGCATAATTTGTTCCATACAAAGGGAGTTGTGAAGGAACGTTCTGTTCGCGTCGTCATAGATGGAGGGAGCTGCAACAACTTCGCTAGCATGGAGATGGTGGAGAAGCTATCCCTCACCAGAAGACCACATCCACATCCTTACTACATCCAACGGTTCAACAACAGCGATAAGGTTAAGGTAACACGTACTGTTCGTGTGCATTTTAGTATCTCTACATATGCTGATTATGTTGATTGTGATGTGGTACCTCTGCAAGCATGTTCCTTATTACTTGGTAGACCATGGCAATTTGATAAAAATTCTGTACACCATGGTAGAAACAATCAGTATACTCTCGTTCATAAGGACAAAAATATTACTTTGCTTCCTATGACTCCTGATTCCATTTTGAAAGATGATATTAATCGAGCTAATAAAGCAAAACAGGAGCAAAATAAGAGTGAAAATCAGATTGTGGCAAAAGAATTTGAGCAACAAATGAAGCCTAATAATAAACCATCTAGTGTTGCTTCTGAAATTAAATTGAAAAGTGCATGTTTATTTGCCACCAAATCTGATATTGATGATCTAGATGTTAGCAAATCTGTTTGCTATGCTTTTGTGTGCAAAGAGGTATTATTTTCATTCGAGGATGTGCCTTCCTCTTTGCCTCCTGCTGTTACTAACATTTTGCAGGAGTTCCCTGACGTCTTTCCACAAGACGTGCCACCGGGATTACCACCTATTCGAGGGATTGAGCATCAAATTGACTTAATTCCCGGTGCATCATTACCCAACCGCGCACCATACCGTACCAATCCAGAGGAGACGAAGGAGATTATGCGTCAAGTACAAGAGCTACTCGACAAAGGTTATATACGAGAATCCCTTAGTCCTTGTGTTGTTCCTATTATTCTAGTGCCGAAAAAGGATGGTACCTCGCGTATGTGTGTTGATTGTAGAGGCATTAATAATATTACTATTCGTTATCGTCATCCTATTCCTAGGCTAGATGATATGCTTGATGAATTGAGTGGCTCTACAATATTCTCCAAAGTTGATTTGCGTAGTGGATACCATCAAATTCGTATGAAATTAGGAGATGAATGGAAAACAGCTTTTAAAACTAAGTTTGGTTTATATGAGTGGTTAGTCATGCCTTTTGGGTTAACTAATGCACCCAGTACTTTCATGAGACTAATGAACGAAGTTTTACGTGCTTTCATTGGACGATTTGTGGTAGTCTATTTTGATGATATACTGATTTATAGCAAATCTTTGGAAGAACATTTGGAACATTTACGTGCTGTTTTTAATGCTCTACGTGATGTACGTTTGTTTGGTAACCTTGGGAAGTGCACCTTTTGCACCGACCGAGTATCTTTTCTTGGCTATGTTGTTACTCCGCAGGGAATTGAAGTTGATAAAGCCAAGATTGAAGCTATTGAGAGTTGGCCGCAGCCCAAAACGGTCACACACTTAAGGAGTTCTCTTGGCCTCGCTGGTTTCTATAGGCGTTTTGTGAGAGATTTCAGCACCATTGCTGCACCTCTCAACGAGCTTACAAAGAAGGATGTGCCTTTTGTTTGGGGTACCGCACAGGAAGAAGCCTTCACGGTATTGAAAGATAAGTTGACAGATGCTCCTTTACTCCAACTTCCTGATTTTAATAAGACTTTTGAGCTTGAATGTGATGCTAGTGGAATTGGATTAGGAGGTGTGTTATTACAAGATGGCAAACCTGTTGCATACTTTTCTGAAAAATTGAGTGGGCCTAGTCTGAACTATTCTACTTATGATAAGGAATTATATGCTCTTGTTCGGACTTTAGAAACATGGCAACATTATTTATGGCCCAAAGAATTTGTTATACATTCTGATCATGAATCTTTGAAACACATTAAAAGTCAAGCTAAACTGAACCGTAGACATGCTAAATGGGTTGAATTCATTGAGACTTTCCCTTATGTCATTAAACACAAGAAGGGTAAAGAAAATGTTATTGCTGATGCATTGTATCGTCGTTATACTATGCTGTCACAACTTGATTTTAAAATATTTGGTTTGGAGACCATCAAAGATCAATATGTGCATGATGCTGAATTTAAAGATGTATTGCAGAATTGTAAAGAAGGTAGATCATGGAACAAGTTCGTCGTTAACGATGGATTTGTGTTTCGTGCTAACAAGCTATGCATTCTAGCTAGCTCCGTTCGTCTTTTGTTGTTGCAGGAGGCGCATGGGGAGGACTAATAGGACACTTTGGCGTGAAGAAGACGGAGGATATACTTGCTACACATTTCTTTTGGCCAAAGATGAGATGGGATGTTGAGCGTTTTGTTGCTCGCTGCACTACATGTCAAAAAGCTAAGTCACGACTCAATCCTCATGGTTTATATATGCCTTTGCCTGTACCTAGTGTTCCTTGGGAGGATATATCCATGGACTTTGTTTTAGGTTTGCCTCGAACAAAGAAGGGGAGGGATAGCATATTTGTTGTCGTGGATAGATTCTCGAAAATGGCACACTTTATACCATGTCATAAAAGCGATGATGCTGTTAATGTTGCTGATTTGTTCTTTCGTGAAATTATTCGCTTGCATGGTGTGCCAAATAATATTGTTTCCGATCGTGATACTAAATTTCTTAGCCACTTCTGGAGATGTTTATGGGCTAAGTTGGGGACTAAACTGCTTTTTAGTACTACTTGTCACCCCCAAACTGATGGACAAACTGAAGTAGTCAATAGAACATTGTCTACTATGCTTAGGGCTGTTTTGAAGAATAATAAGAAAATGTGGGAAGAATGCTTGCCTCATATTGAATTTGCTTATAACCGTTCATTGCATTCTACTACTAAGATGTGCCCTTTTGAAATTGTGTATGGTTTCCTACCTCGTGCACCTATTGATTTGTTGCCTCTTCCATCTTCGGAGAAGGTTAATTTTGATGCTAAACAACGTGCTGATTTGATCTTAAAGATGCATGAGTTAACTAAGGAAAATATTGAGCGCATGAATGCTAAATATAAACTTGTTCGAGATAAGGGTAGAAAACGTGTTGTCTTTGCACCTGGAGATCTTGTTTGGTTACATTTGAGTAAGGATAGGTTTCCTAATTTGCGCAAGTCAAAGCTAATGCCACGTGCTGATGGTCCTTTTAAGGTGTTAGAAAAAATAAATGATAATGCATATAAACTTGAGTTGCGTGCAGATTTTGGGGTTAGTCCCAGTTTTAACATTGCAGATTTGAAGCCTTATTTGGGTGAGGAAGATGAGCTTCCGTCGAGGACGACTTCATTTCAAGAAGGGGAGGATGATGAGGACATCAATACCATTGTTACACCCACAGCCCCTACTGTTACATATGATGGACCAATTACTAGAGCTCGCGCACGCCAATTAAATTACCAGGTACTTTCGTTTCTTGGTAATGATTCTAATGGTCATGAGAATATGATGCTGCCTGAATTGGATACATTTGTTTTGCTTACAAATGAAGGGCCTAGCTTGGAGAAGAATGAACATTGGAGCAAGAACAAGCATGGAGTTGATGGCACGCGCAAGGGGAACAAGAACGGAGTTACAAGTGATGATTTCAGGACTCTGAAGCCACCATAAGGAGTGAATGAAGCCTTGGACGAAATATACAAGATGCCACTTCATAAAATTTCGTCCAGAGGCTATTCTCGGTGCTGCGTCACCTTATTATTGGGCCAGGCCCATGTAATTTCGAAATACTTAAGTATAGGTTGTTTTTAGAGTCCGTATGTGTGGGGAAACAAGAGTTAGGGTTGGTTTCGGACGCCTTCCTCAAGGACCACGAAATTCCCCCCTCTTCCTCCATATATACAGCCCTTAGGGCATCGTTTAGACTTTGGGTTTTGTTTAGATTAAAAGTTCGCCATAGCTGCAACTTCGCGTACTTCGTTTGTGTTCAACGACCAGACAAAGGCGTCACAGAACCCCACCTTCGTTAATAAAGCTTTCCTCTTTTATTCGCAATATCCAGATTGCAATCTTAGTTTCTTGCTTGTTCTTCGTTTGCTCGCAGGAAACAGGCCCTCGTGGTCAGGTTGATCGTGCTCCGGCGTGGTCAATAACCCTCGGAAGTTGGTTTAGCGATTGCTAAGGCGCGACGTCTCGCACGTTCATAGTCGGATCGTCACGGTCGACTCCCACAGGAACGATAACCACCATCTCACCGAAACATCGGGACACCTTTGCCTCTATCACTTCTTGAAGGCAAAACAGCGGAACTCTCAATGAAAGCACCAATGTCGGTGTGAAAACCGGCGGATCTCGGGTAGGGGGTCCCGAACTGTGCGTCTATGGTCAATTGTAACAGGAGACAGGGACACGATGTTTACCCAGGTTCGGGCCCTCTCTATGCAGGTAATACTCTACTTCCTGCTTGATTGATCTTGATGAATATGAGTATTACAAGAGTTGATCTACCACGAGATCGTAATGGCTAAAACCCTAGAATTCTAGCATGTATGGTTATGACTGTCCCTATGGACTAAGCCCTCCACTTTATATAGACATCGGAGGGGACTAGGGTTGTACAAAGTCGGTTACAGAGAAAGGAATCTTCATATCCGGACGCCAAGCTTGCCTTCCACACCAAGGAGAGTCCTATCCGGACACGGGTGAGAGTCTTCGTTCTTCTATCTTCACAACCATCAGTCCAGCCCATGTCCAACAGGCCGGACGCCCGAGGACCCCTTAATCCAGGACTCCCTCACTAACCCCTCTGGTTTATGTAGACACCAGAAGGGACCATGGTTGTACACGGTTTATAGAGAAAGGAAACTACACATTTGGCCGCCAAGCTTGCTATCCACGCAATGGAGAGTCCCATCCGGACACGGGGGAAAGCCTTCTATCTTGTATCTACACGGCCCATCAGTGCGGCCCATGTCACATAGCCCGGATGCCCGAGGACCCCCTTATCCAAGACTCCCTCACCATAGATGGATCTTGATGGGGCGGCCAACGTCAATTTCTTCCGTAGGTCATAGGAGTTCCGACGTGGAAGCAGACCCTTGTTGTGACGGCGAGGTGGTTGGGATATCCTCCGACCGGTTTATATCGGCCTGGAGGGGCGGTCTTGAACCCAGTCATGTTCTGACAAAGGGGTACCGAGGACCTCCTCGTAGAACTCCGGAAGGAGGCTCTTCCGCGGATAAAACTGATTATTTCCTTTGAACCAGCCCTTGAGCTCTTGCTCTGCACTGAGGACCTCGGTCCATTTATCCGTTAACCTATCCTACTTGGCTTGAAGCTTTTGGGATTTTAGCTTTGTGCTCCTGGCGATGCTGAGTAGCCGCCGATAAAAGGCCTGTAACCGAGGCTCATCTAGCAGTTCCTTAGGTATATAGAACTCATATGGTCCGAGGCTTAAATCTTCTGAAAGGATTGATATAGTTGACTAGAGGGGGGTGAATAGGCAACTAACAATTTTTAGCTTTTCGTTACCAATTTAAACTTTGCATCAAAGTAGGTTGTCTAGATATGCAACTAGGTGAGCAACCTATATGATGCAACAACAACAAGCAAACAAGCAAGCAAGAGAAGCAACACAATATAAGCTAGCACAAGTAAAGGTACGAGATAACCAAGAGTGGAGCCGGTGAAGATGAGGATGTGTTACTGAAGTTCCTTCCTTTTGAGGGGAAGTACGTCTCCGTTGGAGCGATGTGGAGGCACAATGCTCCCCAAGAAGCCACTAGGGCCACCGTATTCTCCTCACGCCCTCACAGAATGCGAGATGCCGTGATTCGACTATTGGTGCCCTTGAAGGCGGCAACTGGACCTTTACAGACAAGGTTGAGGCTCTCTCCACAACTTAATTGGAGGCTCCCAACGAAACCTCAGAGCTTCACCACAATGGATTGTGGCTCCGAAGTGACATCTTCCATCTAGGGTGCCCAAGCACCCAAGAGTAACAAAATCCACACAATAAAGTATGGGGGAATCAAGTTTCCTTTGGTGAGACTGTAGATCTAGGTCTCCTCCTTCAATCCCTAGCAAATCAACGATTTTGAGTGGCTAGAGAGAGAGATTGGGCAAGAAAGCTTCAAAGGCATTAATGGAGGAGAGAGAGGTTTAGGGTCCCCTCAGATCCAACTGTTATGCGCAGAAACCCATAGGAGCGGTACTTCCGCAAAGATCACTGGTACAACCGGTGAATGCGGGAAACCCCTGCTAGGGCACCAGGGCGGTACTTCCGGTGGGGCAACCAGTAGTACCAGTATATCGGAATAAACCAGGACTACCGTTCCACCACCGCTCGACTACCACAACACAATCAGAAGGTTTTCACCCTAGACCGGTAGTTAGAGCGGTGGTTGGGCTAGAGCTACCGTTGGACCAGCAATTCCTGGGTAGTGGAGTTCCAGGCGGTTCTACCGCCCTGAACACCGGTAGTACCGGTTAGTCAAGACAAACCGGAACTTCCGTTCCACCACCGGTCTACCACCATACCCGGTATAGACGGGTGTCACCCCTGAGCGGTACTTGGAGCGGTGGTTTGACCGGAGCTGCATGGCAGCGGTACAACAGGACCCCTCCCGATCAACAGGACCCCTCCGTTTTGTGGTACGCCACACCCCTCCCGATCAACAGGACCCCCGTTTCGACCATAGGAGGTCCGCTTCCTCCGTTTTGCGGTACGCCAGACCCCTCTCGATGAACAGGATCCCATTTCAAACGCGGCCGGTCGAACACAAGGCCGTTTCCTCCGTTCTGCGGTACGCCAGGCCTTGTTTCCATCGGCTGTTCCATCCAAGCCGGTTGGCTCCCACGCGTTCCGTTGCCTCCCGATGAACACGACGCATTCCGTTGCCTTCCCATGAACACGATGATGACGCAGTTTCTCCGTTCCGACCCAGCCATGTACACGAGCCCTGGCCGTACGTATGCGTGAGTAGGCGTTCGAGACCCCGCCCGTATGTACGTACGTGACCGTATTTTCTTTCTTGCACACTGGTCGCTGTACGTACGTGTACATGCTACATGCGTGCCTCGACTACGACACGTGCGCATTGTACATCGACCAGTACGTACGTACACATTCGCGACCAGAATGACAACGCTACGTACGCTTCGTCCAGGTGGGTCCTGACTGTCAGGCACTTCCTTGCGTGCGAAGATATAGCTGGTGGGTCCCAGCAGTCAGGGGGGCGAATCATTTTTTTCACCCGGACGCACTACCTTGCGAGCGAAGATGTAGCTGGTGGGTCCCAGCAGTCAGGGGGGAAACGTTTTTTCGCGAAATACGGTGGCTTGTCCGGTGGGTCCCCGCTGTCAGGTACAGGAATAATTATTTTGCGCGTAATAAGGAGGCACTTCCTTGCGGCTGCCGTGGACCCAGCTGTAAGCCTCTCCACGTACGGTACTCTTATGATGGAAGTCGGTCGTTGACCACATTGACCACCCCGCACCGAGAGCACCAAGGTGGTGGACGACTGTGAGGCCTAGGAAGGGGACGACGCGGAGCTAGGGAAGACGCGGCAGTGGATGCCCACGCGTAGAAGAGTATGAGGGTTCACTGGTTCGCTGCGGTGTGAGGCTACCGTCGCTGCAGAATAACAGGGGGTGTGGATGAGTAGAGGGATGGCCTGGCCAACGGTGGGAGTAGTAGGGGGCGGTGCGGCCTCCGCCGCATCGCAGTCGGCCATGGGAGGAAGGAGCACGAGGCACGACCGGCGCTGGTTTGGGTGGCTGGAGCAAGAAGACCAGAGGTTGAATGATGAGGACATCAATACCATTGTTACACCCACAGCCCCTACTGTTACATATGATGGACCAATTACTAGAGCTCGCGCACGCCAATTAAATTACCAGGTACTTTCCTTTCTTGGTAATGATTCTAATGTTCATGAGAATATGATGCTGCCTAAATTGGATACATTTGTTTTGCTTACAAATGAAGGGCCTAGCTTGGAGAAGGATGAACATTGGAGCAAGAACAAGCATGGAGTTGATGGCATGCGCAAGGGGAACAAGAACGGAGTCACAAGTGATGATTTCAGGACTCTGAAGCCACCATAAGGAGTGAATGAAGCCTTGGACGAAATATACAAGATGCCACTTCATAAATTTCGTCTAGAGGCTATTCTAGGTGCTGCGTCACCTTATTATTGGGCCAGGCCCATGTAATTTCGAAATACTTAAGTATAGGCTGTTTTTAGAGTCCGCATGTGTGGGGAAACAAGAGTTAGGGTTGGTTTCGGACCCCTTCCTCAAGGGCCACGAAATTCCCCCCCCCCTCTTCCTCCATATATACAGCCCTTAGGGCGTCGTTTAGACTTTGGGTTTTGTTTAGATCAAAAGTTCGCCATAGCTGCAACTTCGCGTACTTCGTTTGTGTTCAACGACCAGACCAAGGCGTCATAGAACCCCACCTTCATTAATAAAGCTTTCCTCTTATATTCGCAATATCCAGATTGCAATCTTAGTTTTCTTGCTTGTTCTTCGTTTGCTCGCAGGAAACAGGCCCTCGTGGTCAGGTTGATCGTGCTCCAGCGTGGTCAATAACCCTCGGAAGTTGGTGTAGCGATTGCTAAGGCGCGACGTCTCGCACGTTCGTAGTCAGATCGTCAAGGTCGACTCCCACAGAAACGATAGCCACCATCTCATCGAAACATCGGGACACCTTTGCCTCTATCAAGTGGTATCAGATTTCCAGGTTGCTCGGTGAGATTTTACAGTTTTTCGTAGATTAGATCGAGTCTGTTCTTCATACCTACAGTCCACGAAAAAGCCACACAAAAAAAATTATTAGGGTTAGTTCATCATATCCGAACCAATCTGAGCCTTTGCATAATCTTTTTAGGGTTTTTGCTTTGTTGAATTTGCGGTTGCATCGTCGTGTCAAGTTGCTGGTCTTAGAGTCTAGTCTTTTAGAGTTTCGAGTTCTGGTCATAAGTTGTCACGCCGCCGCCGCACCATCATCATCGCCTTGCCATCTACCACCACCGCTTATCCGCCACCGTTCTGAATCCGTGTCCAAATACCACCACCGATCCGTGTCCATATACCACCACCGCTACCATATACCACCGCCGCTGCCATATCCTACCACCATATATCCACCACCAATCCGAGTTCTTTTCATATTAGGTTTGTTTTCGAGATCCATCTCAATTCCGATTCGTGTTTCCGTGCCTGCGTAGGTCTCGAAAAAAAAAAGAGTCTGGAGACCCCCGGGCAGTTTTTAGGCCAAAATTTCGGCGACCGAAAATATTTTTTTCCTATCCTATTTTTAGGCTGTTCTGAGTCTTTTGAGACACTCGCCATCATAGTGATTTTTGGTCGCACTTTTTCGTCGTCGCTGCCCTGATATCCGGAAAAAAAATTGTCAAAAAAATTTCGTACCCATCTTGTCAGTTTGACCTCGGAAGAGTTTTGAGACACTCGCCATTATTGTGATTTTTCGCAAAAAAAAAGCGCAAAAAAAAGGAGCGCAAAAAAAAACAGGGCAGAAAAAAAATTCCAGAGTGTGCTTTTCCCTTGTTTCCGTGCAGCGCCGTGATTTTGTTAGTGTTCTAGGCTCGCGTCTCTAGCACGGTCTAGCCTAGGACCAGCACAGTACCGTCGTTGAGCGTTTATTCAACTTTGCATCCCTGAATTGATTATTGCTGACCCTTTTTGCTACCATACTATAAGCCTTCCCAGCTCCACATACATCTACATCGTGTGTTTGACTCTCCCTGGTAATCACTCTATCCAAGCTTTGAGAGTTTTGACTACATCGGTTGCCGATCACCGCCTGCTGCTCGGTAAGAACTGGTAAGAATTTGAGATTTGCTTAAAGGATTTGTGACACCCACCACCACCACCACTTGTTAGTAGTCTATAGGATCATATTCTGTGTGTTTCTATTGCTGCTAACCATGCCAGGATCACAACCCGACGAGATTGACTGGAGAATTTAACAAACAAGGAGCTTCATGATAAGTTTCAGAAAATGATGAATGAACAGGTGCAAGATGTGCTGAACAATTTTGAAGAGGCCATGGAGAAGATCACTGGCCTGGAGAAGACGTTCGAAACAAAGCTCGATAACAAATTTAATGAACTGCTTGCGCGTCTTCCACCACCGGCTGCACCTGCCGCACCTCTGCAACAACAGCAACAACAATGAATACCTCCAGGTCGGGAATCAGCCCTCCGCCGAGCGATCCGTGTCCCTCTTCAGCCTGGCCAAGCTGCTGGTGCTGCTGTTGATACTTCTGTGGCTCCTGCTGCTGATGCGGAGGAGGAGGATTATGTGGGAGATTACGAGGATGAGGTTGATCAACATCAGAACTACGTGCAACCACCAGCACCACAACCACCAGGTCGTCCACATGCAAATAATGGTAATGTTAGGGCTCCCCCTCAGGTACGAGATCATGACCATCTCCCTAAACTGAAATTGAATATCCCACCATTTGAGGGTAGATATGTTCCTGATATATATCTTACTTGGGAGTTAGAAACTGAACAACGATTTACATGTTTACAATATCCTGAGGAGAGACGTGTTCCTGCTGCTGTTTGTGCTTTCACTAGCTTTGCATGTGTTTGGTGGTCCGAATATTGTAGATTATATCCGGCACCTCCATCAGCTGCCACCTCCAAACGTGATACAAGAAAGCAGGCACAACCACCACTATCTGCCAAGAGCACACCTGCCGGGCCTGCACAGAGCTTTGCTTCTTCCATGGCGTCTACAAGGCACACAAGTGATATTATTTGTCGTCGTTGTAAGGGAAGAGGACATTTTGCGCGCGAATGCACATCTCAGCGTGTGATGATTGCTACTGAGGATGGTGGGTATGAGTCCGCTAGTGACTATGATGAGGAGACTTTGGCTCTTCTTACACATGAAGAACACGGTGGAGATGATTCTGATCATGAGACGCAATACATGGCTCCTGAAGATGCTGACAGGTATGAATGTTTGGTTGCTCAACGTGTTTTGAGTGTGCAGGTCACGCAAGCTGAGCAAAATCAGAGGCATAATTTGTTCCATACAAAGGGAGTTGTGAAGGAACGTTCTGTTCGCGTCATCATAGATGGAGGGAGCTGCAACAACTTGGCTAGCATGGAGATGGTGGAGAAGCTATCCCTCACCACAAGACCACATCCACATCCTTACTACATCCAATGGTTCAACAACAGCGGCAAGGTTAAGGTAACACGTACTGTTCGTGTGCATTTTAGTATCTCTACATATGCTGATTATGTTGATTGTGATGTGGTACCTATGCAAGCATGTTCCTTATTACTTGGTAGACCATGGCAATTTGATAAAAATTCTATACACCATGGTAGAAACAATCAGTATACTCTCATTCATAAGGACAAAAATATCACTTTGCTTCCTATGACTCCTGATTCCATTTTGAAAGATGATATTAATCGAGCTAATAAAGCAAAACAGGAGCAAAATAAGAGTGAAAATCAGATTGTGGCAAAAGAATTTGAGCAACAAATGAAGCCTAATAATAAACCATCTAGTGTTGCTTCTGAAATTAAATTGAAAAGTGCATGTTTATTTGCCACCAAATCTGATATTGATGATCTAGATGTTAGCAAATCTGTTTGCTATGCTTTTGTGTGCAAAGAGGTATTATTTTCATTCGAGGACGTGCCTTCCTCTTTGCCTCCTGCTGTTACTAACATTTTGCAGGAGTTCGCTGACGTCTTTCCACAAGATGTGCCACCGGGATTACCACCTATTCGAGGGATTGAGCATCAAATTGACTTAATTCCCGGTGCATCGCTACCCAACCGTGCACCATACCGTACCAATCTAGAGGAGACGAAGGAGATTATGCGTCAAGTACAGGAGCTGCTCGACAAAGGTTATATACGTGAATCTCTTAGTCCTTGTGCTGTTCCTATTATACTAGTGCCTAAAAAGGATGGTACATCGCGTATGTGTGTTGATTGTAGAGGCATTAATAATATTACTATTCGTTATCGTCATCCTATTCCTAGGCTAGATGATATGCTTGATGAATTGAGTGGATCTATAATATTCTCCAAAGTTGATTTGCGTAGTGGATACCATCAAATTCGTATGAAATTGGGAGATGAATGGAAAACAGCATTTAAAACTAAGTTTGGTTTATATGAGTGGTTAGTCATGCCTTTTGGGTTAACTAATGCACCTAGTACTTTCATGAGATTAATGAACGAAGTTTTATGTGCTTTCATTGGACGATTTGTGGTAGTCTATTTTAATGATATACTGATTTATAAATAATCTTTGGAAGAACATTTGGAACATTTACGTGCTGTTTTTAATGCTCTACGTGATGCACGTTTGTTTGGTAACCTTGGGAAGTGCACCTTTTGCACCGACCGAGTGTCTTTTCTTGGCTATGTTGTTACTCCACAGGGAATTGAAGTTGATAAAGCCAAGATTGAAGCTATTGAGAGTTAGCCGCAGCCCAAAACGGTCACACAAGTGAAGAGTTTTCTTGGACTCGCTGGTTTCTATAGGCGTTTTGTGAGAGATTTTAGCACCATTGTTGCACCTCTCAATGAGCTTACAAAGAAGGATGTGCCTTTTGTTTGGGGTACCGCACAGGAAGAAGCCTTCACGGTATTGAAAGATAAGTTGACAAATGCTCCTTTACTTCAACTTCCTGACTTTAATAAGACTTTTGAGCTTGAATGTGATGCTAGTGGAATTGGATTAGGAGGTGTGTTATTACAAGATGGCAAACCTGTTGCATACTTTTCTGAAAAATTGAGTGGGCCTAGTCTGAACTATTCTACTTATGATAAAGAATTATATGCTCTTGTTCGGACTTTAGAAACATGGCAACATTATTTATGGCCCAAAGAATTTGTTATACATTCTGATCATGAATCTTTGAAACACATTAAAAGTCAAGCTAAACTGAACCGTAGACATGCTAAATGGGTTGAATTCATTGAGACTTTCCCTTATGTCATTAAACACAAGAAGGGTAAAGAAAATGTTATTGCTGATGCATTGTCTCGTCGTTATACTATGCTTTCACAACTTGATTTTAAAATATTTGGTTTGGAGACCATCAAAGATCAATATGTGCATGATGCTGAATTTAAAGATGTCTTGCAGAATTGTAAAGAAGGTAGATCATGGAACAAGTTCGTTGTTAATGATGGTTTTGTGTTCCGTGCTAACAAGCTATGCATTCCAGCTAGTTCTGTTCGTCTTTTGTTGTTGCAGGAGGCGAATGGAGGAGGATTAATGGGACACTTTGGCGTGAAGAAGACAGAGGACGTACTTGCTACACATTTCTTTTGGCCAAAGATGAGACGGGATGTTGAGCGTTTTGTTGCTCGCTGCACTACATGTCAAAAAGCTAAGTCACGACTCAATCCTCATGGTTTATATATGCCTTTGCCTGTACCTAGTGTTCCTTGGGACGATATATCTATGGACTTTGTTTTAGGTTTGCCTCGAACAAAGAAGGGGAGGGATAGCATATTTGTTGTCGTGGATAGATTCTTGAAAATGGCACACTTTATACCATGTCATAAAAGCGATGATGCTGTTAATGTTGCTGATTTGTTCTTTCGTGAAATTATTCGCTTGCATGGTGTGCCAAATACTATTGTTTCAGATCGTGATACTAAACTTCTTAGCCACTTTTGGAGATGTTTATGGGCTAAGTTGGGGACTAAACTGCTTTTTAGTACTACTTGTCACCCCCAAACTGATGGACAAACTGAAGTAGTCAATAGAACATTGTCTACTATGCTTAGGGCTGTTTTGAAGAATAATAAGAAAATGTGGGAAGAATGCTTGCCTCATATTGAATTTGCTTATAATCGTTCATTGCATTCTACTACTAAGATGTGCCCTTTTGAAATTGTGTATGGTTTCCTACCTCGTGCACCTATTGATTTGTTGCCTCTTCCGTCTTCGGAGAAGGTTAATTTTGATGCTAAAGAACGTGCTGAATTGATTTTAAAAATGCATGAGTTAACTAAGGAAAACATTGAGCGTATGAATGCTAAATATAAACTTGCTGGAGATAAGGGTAGAAAACATGTTGTCTTTGCACCTGGTGATCTTGTTTGGTTACATTTGCGTAAGGATAGGTTTCCTAATTTGCGCAAATCAAAGCTAATGCCACGTGCTGATGGTCCATTTAAGGTGTTAGAGAAAATAAATGATAATGCATATAAACTTGAGCTGCTTGCAGATTTTGGGGTTAGTCCCACTTTTAACATTGCAGATTTGAAGCCTTATTTGGGTGAGGAAGATGGGCTTCCGTCGAGGACGACTTCATTTCAAGAAGGGGAGGATGATGAGGACATCAATACCATTGTTACACCCACAGCCCCTACTGTTACATATGATGGACCAATTACTAGAGCTCGCGCACGCCAATTAAATTACCAGGTACTTTCGTTTCTTGGTAATGATTCTAATGTTCATGAGAATATGATGCTGCCTAAATTGGATACATTTGTTTTGCTTACAAATGAAGGGCCTAGCTTGGAGAAGGATGAACATTGGAGCAAGAACAAGCATGGAGTTGATGGCATGCGCAAGGGGAACAAGAACGGAGTCACAAGTGATGATTTCAGGACTCTGAAGCCACCATAAATTTTGTCTAGAGGCTATTCTAGGTGCTGCGTCACCTTATTATTGGGCCAGGCCCATGTAATTTCGAAATACTTAAGTATAGGCTATTTTTAGAGTCCGTATGTGTGGGGAAACAAGAGTTAGGGTTGGTTTCGGACCCCTTCCTCAAGGGCCACGAAATTCCCCCCTCTTCCTCCATATATACAGCCCTTAGGGCGTCGTTTAGACTTTGGGTTTTGTTTAGATCAAAAGTTCGCCATAGCTGCAACTTCGCGTACTTCGTTTGTGTTCAACGACCAGACCAAGGCGTCACAGAACCCCACCTTCATTAATAAAGCTTTCCTCTTATATTCGCAATATCCAGATTGCAATCTTAGTTTTCTTGCTTGTTCTTCGTTTGCTCACAGGAAACAGGCCCTCGTGGTCAGGTTGATCGTGCTCCGGCGTGGTCAATAACTCTTGGAAGTTGGTGTAGCGTTTGCTAAGGCGCGACGTCTCGCACGTTCGTAGTCGGATCGTCAAGGTCGACTCCCACAGAAACGATAGCCACCATCTCATCGAAACATCGGGACACCTTTGCCTCTATCATTGAAGAAGCACTACGGCCGTTGGATGGACATCGTACGATCACTGGAGCTAAAATCGTGCATATTGTCTAAGTTGACAAAGCCCTCCGTCCCCGTCTACTTAGTAGGCCCACAAGTCAGCCTGCCACTACACTAGGTCCCAGCTAGCAGGGGGGTATTCATATCTTTGTGCGTAATAAGGAGGCACTTCCTTGCGTGCGAAGATATAGCTGGTGGGTCTGAGCTGTCAGCGGCGTAACGTTTTTTCCGCGGAATACAGAGGCCCTTCCGGTGGGTCCCAAATGTCAGGTGGAGGAATCATTATTTTGCGCGAAATAAGGAGGCATTTCCTTGCGTGCGGTCGTGGACCCAGCTGTCAGCCTCTCCACGTACAGTCCGCTTCAGATGCATGTCGATCATTGACCATGTTGACCAGGTCGCACCGAGAGCACCAGGGCGGTGGACGACGGCGAGGCCTAGGAAGGGAACGACACGGAGCCAGGGAAGACTCGACAGTTGTTTCCCACGTGGAGGGGAGTATGACTGTACGAGGGTTTACTAGTCCATTTGCCGTCGCTGGAGAATAACAGCAGGTGTGGGTGAGTAGAGGGATGGCTAGGCCAGCGATGGGAGTACGATGGGGCGGTGAGGCCTGCGCGGTAGCACAGCCGGCCGCGGGGAGGAGGGAGCAGGCAGTCTCGCCGGCGCTTGTTTGAGCGGCTAGAGCAGGAAGAGCAGGGATTGAAGAAGCTCGACGGTCGTTGGATGGAAATCCAACAGTCACTGCTTGTGCGTCAACCTTTTTTTAGGAAAGCCTCAAATCTGTGGAAAACAGCATACAGCCCATATGCCATTATTTCTAATAATTTACAGCCCATTTGCTAATTTTCAAGGTTTTTTCTGGAGCCCATATTCTTCTTGTTAGCATTACAGCCCATATTGTGGCCATGGTTAAAAAATTATACGAAATTTTGCATATTTCGATGCGGTCCGAACTGTTTTTAATCCCGAAATTTCGATTCACGTTCAGACTGATTTTAAAAATAATGTATATCAATATAAAATCCAACAAATTGTCCATGCATAAAAATCAATGCTATTTAAAATCTCAAAATGAAAAAAAGAAATTTGAAACTAATTGCCGGTTTGATGTGTTTTAAAAATGTACAACCCATTTCTCATTACTGATAGGCCATTTTCTCGGCCAGCCGAATGAAGCTCTCCTCGTCTTGAAAGATTTGCAGCCCAACAGGCCTGACAAAGCAACTTACTTGGCAAATCACAAAAAAACTGGGCTATGACCGTGGACCCAGCTGCGGCCGTTGACCCAGTTGTCAGCCTCTCCACATATAATACTCTTCCCATGGAAGTTGGTCGTTGACCACATTGACCATGCCGCGCCGAGAGCACCAAGGCGGAGGATGACGGTGAGGACTACGAAGGGGACGACGCGGAGCCGGGGAAGACGCGGCAGTGGATGCCCACGCGTAGAGGAGTGCGAGGGTTCACTAGTTCGGCTGCGGTGAGGCTGTCGTCGCCGCAAAATAACAGGGGGTGTGGGTGAGTGGAGGGATGGCCTGGCCAGCGGTGGGAGTAGTATGGGGGCGGTGAGGCCCCCGCCGCATCGTAGCCGGCCACGGGAGGCAGGAGCAGGCGGCACGACCGGCGCTGCTTTGGGCAGCTGGAGCAAGAAGACCAGAGGTTGGAGAAGCACTACGGCCGTTGGATGGACATTGTACGATCACTGGAGCTAGAATCATGCATATTGAATAAGTTGACAAAGCCCTTCGTCCCCGTCAACTTAGTAGGCCCACAAGTCATCCTGCCACTATACTAGGTCCCAGCTAGCAGGGGGAGTATTCATTTTTTTTGTGCATAATAAGGAGGCACTTCCTTGCGTGCGAAGATATAGATGGTGGGTCCGAGATGTCAGCGGCGGAAATGTTTTTTTCGTGAAATACAGAGGCCCTTCCGGTGGATCCCAGATGTCAGGTGGAGGAATCATTATTTTGCGCATAATAAGGAGGCATTTCCTTGCGTGCGGCCGTGACCCAGCTATCAGCCTCTCCTCATACAGTCCACTTCAGATGCATGTCGGTCGTTGACCACGTTGACCAGGCCGCGCGGAGAGCACCAGGGGCGATGGACGACGGCGAGGCCTAGGAAGGGAACGACACGGAGCTAGGGAAGACTCGGTAGTTGTTTCCCACGCAGAAGGGAGTACGACTGTACGAGGGTTTACTGGTTCGTTTGTCGTCGCCGGAGAATAACAGCAGGTGTGGGTGAGTAGAGGGATGGCTAGGCCAGCGATGGGAGTACGGTGGGGCGGTGAGGCCTGCGCGGCAGCACAGCCGGCCGCGGGGAGGAGGGAGCAGGCAGTCTCGCCGGCGCTTGTTTGAGCGGCTGGAGCAGGAAGAGCAGAGATTGAAGAAGCACGACGGCCGTTGGATGGAAATCCAACAGTCACTGCTGTGCGTCAACCTTTTTTTAGGGAAGCCTCAAATCTGTGGAAAACAGCATACAGCCCATCTGCCAT
This sequence comes from Aegilops umbellulata, assembly GCA_032464435.1. Classification (NCBI taxonomy): domain Eukaryota; kingdom Viridiplantae; phylum Streptophyta; class Magnoliopsida; order Poales; family Poaceae; genus Aegilops; species Aegilops umbellulata. The sequence goes on along the minus strand of CP136058.1, from coordinate 198,977,351 downwards.
TATTTCTAATAATTTACAGCCCATTTGCTAATTCTCAAGGTGTTTTTTTGGAGCCCATATTCTTTTTGTTATCATTACAGCCCATATTGTGGCCACGGTTAAAAAATTATACGAAATTTTGCATATTTCGGTGCGGTCCGAACTATTTTTAATCCGAAATTTCGAGTCACATTCAAACTGATTTTAAAAATAAATGTATATCAATATAAAATCCAACAAATTGTCCATGCATAAAATTCAATGCTATTTAAAATCTCGAAATGAAAAAAACAAATTTGAAACTATTTGCTGGTTTTATATGTTTTAAAAATGTACAGCCCATTTCTCGTTACTGATAGGCCATTTTCTCGGCCAGCCGAATGAAGCTCTCCTCGTCTAGAAAGATTTGCAGCCCAACAGGCCTGCCAAAGCGACTTATTTGGCAAATCATAAAAAAACTAGGCTGTGGCCATGGACCCAGCTGCGGCCGTGGACCCAGCTGTCAGCCTCTCCACGTACAGTACTCTTCCGATGGAAGTCGGTTTTTGACCACATTGACAACGTCGTGCCGAGAGCACCAAGGCGGTGGACGACGGCAAGGCCTAGGAAGGGGACGACACGGAGCCGGGGAAGACGCGATAGTGGATGCCCACGCGGAGAGGAGTACGAGGGTTCACTGGTTCGGCTACGGTGTGAGGCTGTCGTCGCCGCAGAATAACAGGGGGTGTGGGTGAGTGGAGGGATGTCCTGGCCAGCGGTGGGCGTAGTATGGGGGCGGTGAGGCCTTCTCGATAGCACAGCCGGCCACAAGAGGCAGGAGCACGCGGCACGACCGGCGCTGCTTTGGGCGGCTGGAGCAAGAAGACCAGAGGTTGAAGAAGCACTACGGCCGTTGGATGGACATCGTAGATGATAGAGGCAAAGGTGTCCCGATGTTTCGATGAGAAGGTGGCTATCGTTTCTGTGGGAGTCGACCTTGACGATCCGACTACGAACGTGCGAGACGTCGCGCCTTAGCAATCGCTGAACCAACTTCCGAGGGTTATTGACCACGCCGGAGCACGATCAACCTGACCACGAGGGCATGTTACCTGCGAGCAAACGAAGAACAAGCAAGAAACTAAGATTGCAATCTGGATATTGCGAATATAAGAGGAAAGCTTTATTAATGAAGGTGGGGTTCTGTGACGCCTTGGTCTGGTCGTTGAACACAAACGAAGTACGCGAAGTTGCAGCTATGGCGAACTTTTGATCTAAACAAAACCCAAAGTCTAAACGACGCCCTAAGGGCTGTATATATGGAGGAAGAGGGGGGAATTTCGTGGCCCTTGAGGAAGGGGTCCGAAACCAACCCTAACTCTTGTTTCCCCACACATACGGACTCTAAAAACAGCCTATACTTAAGTATTTCGAAATTACATGGGCCTGGCCCAATAATAAGGTGACGCAGCACCTAGAATAGTCTCTGGACGAAATTTATGAAGTGGCATCTTGTATATTTCGTCCAAGGCTTCGTTCACTCCTTATGGTGGCTTCAGAGTCCTGAAATCATCAATTGTAACTCCGTTCTTGTTCCTCTTGCGCATGCCATCAACTCCATGCTTGTTCTTGCTCCAATGTTCATCCTTCTCCAAGCTAGGCCCTTCATTTGTAAGCAAAACAAATGTATCCAATTTAGGCAGCATCATATTCTCATGAACATTAGAATCATTACCAAGAAACGAAAGTACCTGGTAATTTAATTGGCGTGCGCGAGCTCTAGTAATTGGTCCATCATATGTAACAGTAGGGGCTGTGGGTGTAACAATGGTATTGATGTCCTCATCATCCTCCCCTTCTTGAAATGAAGTCGTCCTGGACGGAAGCTCATCTTCCTCACCCAAATAAGGCTTCAAATCTGCAATGTTAAAAGTGGGACTAACCCCAAAATCTGCAGGCAGCTCAAATTTATATGCATTATCATTTATTTTCTCTAACACCTTAAATGGACCATCAGCACGTGGCATTAGCTTTGGTTTGCGCAAATTAGGAAACCTATCCTTACGCAAATGTAACCAAACAAGATCACCAGGTGCAAAGACAACATGTTTTCTACCCTTATCTCCAGCAAGTTTATATTTAGCATTCATATGCTCAATGTTTTCCTTAGTTAACTCATGCATTTTTAAAATCAACTCAGCAGGTTCTTTAGCATCAAAATTAACCTTCACCGAAGATGGAAGAGGCAACAAATCAATAGGTGCACGAGGTAGGAAACCATACACAATTTCAAAAGGGCAGATCTTAGTAGTAGAATGCAATGAACGATTATAAGCAAATTCAATATGAGGCAAGCATTCTTCCCACATTTTCTTATTATTCTTCAAAACAGCCCTAAGCATAGTAGACAATGTTCTATTGACTACTTCAGTTTGTCCATCAGTTTGGGGGTGACAAGTAGTACTAAAAAGCACTTTAGTTCCCAACTTAGCCCATAAACATCTCCAAAAGGGGCTAAGAAATTTAGTATCACGATCTGAAACAATAGTATTTGGCACACCATGTAAGCGAATAATTTCACGAAAGAACAAATCAGCAACATTAACAGCATGATTGCTTTTATGACATGGTATAAAGTGTGCCATTTTCGAGAATCTATCCACGACAACAATTATGCTATCCCTCCCCTTCTTTGTTCGAGGCAAACCTAAAACAAAGTCCACAGATATATCCTCCCAAGGAACACTAGGGACAGGCAAAGGCATATATAAACCATGAGGATTGAGTCGTGACTTAGCTTTTTGACATGTAGTGCAGCGAGCAACAAAACGCTCAACATCCCGTCTCATCTTTGGCCAAAAGAAATGTGTAGCAAGTACGTCCTCTGTCTTCTTCACGCCAAAGTGTCCCATTAATCCTCCTCCATGCGCCTCCTGCAACAACAAAAGACGAACAGAGCTAGCAGGAATGCATAGCTTGTTAGCACGGAACACAAAACCATCATTAACAACGAACTTGTTCCATGATCTACCTTCTTTACAATTCTGCAATACATCTTTAAATTCAGCATCATGTACATATTGATCTTTGATGGTCTCCAAACCAAATATTTTAAAATCAAGTTGTGAAAGCATAGTATAACGACGAGACAATGCATCAGCAATAATATTTTCTTTACCCTTCTTGTGTTTAATGACATAAGGGAAAGTCTCAATGAATTCAACCCATTTGGCATGTCTACGGTTCAGTTTAGCTTGACTTTTAATGTGTTTCAAAGATTCATGATCAGAATGTATAACAAATTCTTTGGGCCATAAATAATGTTGCCATGTTTCTAAAGTCCGAACAAGAGCATATAATTCTTTATCATAAGTAGAATAGTTCAGACTAGGCCCACTCAATTTTTCAGAAAAGTATGCAATAGGTTTGCCATCTTGTAATAACACACCTCCTAATCCAATTCCACTAGCATCACATTCAAGCTCAAAAGTCTTATTAAAGTCAGGAAGTTGAAGTAAAGGAGCATGTGTCAACTTATCTTTCAATACCGTGAAGGCTTCTTCCTGTGCGGTACCCCAAACAAAAGGCACATCCTTCTTTGTAAGTTCATTGAGAGGTGCAGCAATGGTGCTAAAATCTCTCACAAAACGCCTATAGAAACCAGCGAGTCCAACAAAACTCCTCACTTGTGTGACCGTTTTGGGCTGCGGCCAACTCTCAATAGCTTCAATCTTGGCTTTATCAACTTCAATTCCCTGTGGAGTAACAACATAGCCAAGAAAAGACACTCGGTCGGTGCAAAAGGTGCACTTCCCAAGGTTACCAAACAAACGTGCATCACGTAGAGCATTAAAAACAGCACGTAAATGTTCCAAATGTTCTTCCAAAGATTTGCTATAAATCAATATATCATCAAAATAGACTACCACAAATCGTCCAATGAAAGCACGTAAAACTTCGTTCATTAATCTCATGAAAGTACTAGGTGCATTAGTTAACCCAAAAGGCATGACTAACCACTCATATAAACCAAACTTAGTTTTAAATGCTGTTTTCCATTCATCTCCCAATTTCATACGAATTTGATGGTATCCACTACGCAAATCAACTTTGGAGAATATTGTAGAGCCACTCAATTCATCAAGCATATCATCTAGCCTAGGAATAGGATGACGATAACGAATAGTAATATTATTAATGCCTCTACAATCAACACACATACACGATGTACCATCCTTTTTAGGCACTAGTATAATAGGAACAGCACAAGGACTAAGAGATTCACGTATATAACCTTTGTCGAGCAGCTCCTGTACTTGACGCATAATCTCCTTCGTCTCCTCTGGATTGGTACGGTATGGTGCACGGTTGGGTAGCGATGCACCGGGAATTAAGTCAATTTGATGCTCAATCCCTCGAATAGGTGGTAATCCCGGTGGCACGTCTTGTGGAAAGACGTCAGCGAACTCCTGCAAAATGTTAGTAACAGCAGGAGGCAAAGAGGAAGGCACGTCCTCGAATGAAAATAATACCTCTTTGCACACAAAAGCATAGCAAACAGATTTGCTAACATCTAGATCATCAATATCAGATTTGGTGGCAAATAAACATGCACTTTTCAATTTAATTTCAGAAGCAACACTTGATGGTTTATTATTAGGCTTCATTTGTTGCTCAAATTCTTTTGCCACAATCTGATTTTCACTCTTATTTTGCTCCTGTTTTGCTTTATTAGCTCGATTAATATCATCTTTCAAAATGGAATCAGGAGTCATAGGAAGCAAAGTAATATTTTTGTCCTTATGAACGAGAGTATACTGATTGTTTCTACCATGGTGTACAGAATTTTTATCAAATTGCCATGGTCTACCAAGTAATAAGGAACATGCTTGCATAGGTACCACATCACAATCAACATAATCAGCATATGTAGAGATACTAAAATGCACACGAACAGTATGTGTTACCTTAACCTTGCCGCTGTTGTTGAACCATTGGATGTAGTAAGGATGTGGATGTGGTCTTGTGGTGAGGGATAGCTTCTCCACCATCTCCATGCTAGCCAAGTTGTTGCAGCTCCCTCCATCTATGATGACGCGAACAGAACGTTCCTTCACAACTCCCTTTGTATGGAACAAATTATGCCTCTGATTTTGCTCAGCTTGCGTGACCTGCACACTCAAAACACGTTGAGCAACTAAACATTCATACCTATCAGCATCTTCAGCAGCCATGTATTGCGTCTCATGATCAGAATCATCTCCACCGTGTTCTTCATGTGTAAGAAGAGCCAAAGTCTCCTCATCATAGTCACTAGCGGACTCATACCCACCATCCTCAGTAGCAATCATCACACGCTGAGATGTGCATTCTCGCGCAAAATGTCCTCTTCCCTTACAACGACGACAAATAATATCACTTGTGTGCCCTGTAGACGCCATGGAAGAAGCAGAGCTCTGTGCAGGCCCGGCAGGTGTGCTCTTGGCAGATAGTGGTGGTTGTGCCTGCTTTCTTGTATCACGGTTGGAGGTGGCAGCTGACGGCGGTGCCGGTGTAGCAGAACGTGTGGAAGTAGATGATGCACATGGTGTCCACGATGAAGGTCGACCTGCAGAAAAGTTAGTTCGCGCCAATGCATGTCGATCCTGCACTTCACGTTCAGCTTTACAAGCAAGATGGAATAAACGAGTGATATTATTATAATCCTTATAGTCTAGAATGGTCTGAATCTCTCTATTTAATACACCCAGAAAACGTGCAAGCATAGCTTCATTCTCCTCAACGATACCACATCTAATCAAGCCAGTTTGTAATTCCTGATAATATTCTTCTACCGAATTTTTTCCTTGTCTTAAGCGCTGCAATTTTTGAAGTAATTCACGTTGATAATATGGTGGAACCCAACGAGTACGCATAGCAGTTTTCAAAGCAGCCCAAATAGCTGGAACAGGATATAATCTACAATATTCAGACCACCAAACACATGCAAAGCTAGTGAAAGCACAAACAGCAGCAGGAACACGTCTCTCCTCAGGATATTGTAAACATGTAAATCGTTGTTCGGTTTCTAACTCCCATGTAAGATATATATCAGGAACATATCTACCCTCAAATGGTGGGATATTCAATTTTAGTGTAGGGAGATGGTCATGATCTCGTACCTGAGGGGGAGCCCTAACATTGCCATTATTTGCATGTGGACGACCTGGTGGTTGTGGTGCTGGTGGTTGCACGTAGTTCTGATGTTGATCAACCTCATCCTCGTAATCTCCCACATAATCATCCTCCCCCACATCAGCAGCAGGAGCCATAGAAGTATCAACAGCAACACCAGCAGCTTGGCCAGGCTGAAGAGGAACACGGGTCGCTCGGCGGAGGGCTGTTTCGCGATGTGGAGGTAGTCGTTGTTGCTGTTGAAGAGGTGCGTTAGGTGCAGCCGGTGGTGGTGGTGGTAGACGCGCGAGCAATTCATTGAACTTGTCATCGAGCGTTGTTTCGAACGCCTTCTCAATGCCATCTATCTTCTCCATGGCCTCTTCAAATCTATTTAGCACATCTTCCACCTGTCCACTCATCATTTGCTGAAATTTATCATGTAACGCTTTGTTTGTCATGTTCTCCCAGTCAGTCTCGTCGGCTTGTGATCCTGCCATGGTTAGCAGCAATAGAAACACACCAGAATATGATTCTACGGACTACTAGGAAGTGGTGGTGGTGGTGTGGTGAACAGTCACAAATCCGTTAAGCAAATCTCAAATTCTTACCAGTTCTTACCCAGCAGCAGGCGGTGATCGGCAACCGAGGTAGTCAAAACTCTCAAAGCTTGGATAGAGCGATTACCAGGGAGAGTCAAACGCACGATGTAGATGTATATGGAGCTGGGAAGGCTTTTAATATGGTAGCAAAAAGGGTCAGCAATAACCAATTCAGAGATGCAAAGTTGAATAAACGCTCACCGACGGTACTGTGCTGGTCCTAGGCTAGACCGTACTAGAGACGCGAGCCTAGAACACTAACAAAATCACGGCGCTGCACGTAAACAAGGGAGGAGCACACTCTGATTTTTTTTCTTTTTTTTCACTTTTTTTTGCACTTTTTTTCCTCTCTTTTTTTGGCTCCGCAACAATTTTTTTTCGAAAAAGTCTACAAATGTCCTAAAAACTGCCTAGCCAGAATTTTCCAGACTTAGTTTTTTTTTGAGTTTGGAACTATTTTTCTTCTGCGGGTAGCACGAAAGTTGGGGAGTCCTTCTCTGTCACGACTCAGAATATCGCGTGATCTGGAAATCAAGAACAAAGCAACAATTACAGGTCTCGAACTAGGACTCGTGGCGGAGATGAATCTGGTGGAAACTCGGACTGGTGGCGGATATTTGCAGGGCGATGGAACATGGACTGGTGGCGAATCTGTGATGGAGGTGGACTCAAATTAGCGTGATGGCGGTGGATATGTGGTATATGGTAGCGGCGATGACGGTGGTGGTATATGGCAGCGGTGATGACGATGGTGGTATATGGCAGCGACGATGATGATGATGCGGTGGTGATATATGGCAGCGGCGACGTGACAACCTGTGAACAGAACTCGAAACTCTAAAGGACTAGACGCTAAGACCAGCAACTTGACACGACGATGCAACCGCAAATTCAACAAAGCAAATACAGAAAAGATTATGCAAAGGCTCAGATTGGTTCGGATAGGATGAACTAACCCTATTTTTTTTTTACTTTTTCGTGGACTGTAGGTATGAAAAACAGACTCGATCTAAACTATGAAAAACTGTAAAATCTCACCGAGCAACCTGAAAATCTGATACCACTTGATAGAGGCAAAGGTGTCCCGATGTTTCGATGAGAAGGTGGCTATCGTTTCTGTGGGAGTCGACCTTGACGATCCGACTACGAACGTGCGAGACGTCGCGCCTTAGCAATCGCTGAACCAACTTCCGAGGGTTATTGACCACGCCGGAGCACGATCAACCTGACCACGAGGGCCTGTTTCCTGCGAGCAAACGAAGAACAAGCAAGAAACTAAGATTGCAATCTGGATATTGCGAATATAAGTGGAAAGCTTTATTAATGAAGGTGGGGTTCTGTGACGCCTTGGTCTAGTCGTTGAACACAAACGAAGTACGCGAAGTTGCAGCTATGGCGAACTTTTGATCTAAACAAAACCCAAAGTCTAAACGACGCCCTAAGGGCTGTATATATGGAGGAAGAGGGGGGGAATTTCGTGTCCCTTGAGGAAGGGGTCCGAAACCAACCCTAACTCTTGTTTCCCCACACATACGGACTCTAAAAACAGCCTATACTTAAGTATTTCGAAATTACATGGGCCTGGCCCAATAATAAGGTGACGCAGCACCTAGAATAGCCTCTGGACGAAATTTATGAGGTGGCATCTTGTATATTTCGTCCAAGGCTTCGTTCACTCCTTATGGTGGCTTCAGAGTCCTGAAATCATCACTTGTAACTCCGTTCTTGTTCCTCTTGCGCATGCCATCAACTCCATGCTTGTTCTTGCTCCAATGTTCATCCTTCTCCAAGCTAGGCCCTTCATTTGTAAGCAAAACAAATGTATCCAATTTAGGCAGCATCATATTCTCATGAACATTAGAATCATTACCAAGAAACGAAAGTACCTGGTAATTTAATTGGCGTGCGCGAGCTCTAGTAATTGGTCCATCATATGTAACAGTAGGGGCTGTGGGTGTAACAATGGTATTGATGTCCTCATCAGTAGATCACTGGAGCTAGAACCATGCATATTGACTAAGTTGACAAAGCCCTCCATCCCCGTCAACTTAGTAGTCCCACAAGTCAGTCTGCCACTATATTTGGTCCCAGCTAGCAGGGGAGTATTCATTTTTTTTTGTGTAATAAGGAGGCACTTCCTTGTGTGCGGAGATATAGCTGGTGGGTCCGAGCAGTCAGCGGCGGTAACGTTTTTTCGCTAAATACAGAGGCCCTTCCGGTGGGTCCCAGATGTCAGGTGGGAGAATCATTATTTTGCGCGTAATAAGGAGGCATTTCCTTGCGTGCGGCCACGGACCCAGCTGTCACCCTCTCCACGTACAGTCCACTTCAGATGCATGTCGGTCGTTGACCACGTTGACCAGGCCGCGCCGAGAGCACCAGGGCGGTGGACGACGGCGAGGCCTAGGAAGGGAACAACACGGAGCTAGGGAAGACACGGCAGTTGTTTCCCACGCGGAGGGAAGTACGACTGTACAAGGGTTTACTGGTTCGTCTGCCATCGCCGGAGAATAACAGCAGGTGTGGGTGAGTAGAGGGATGGCTAGGCCAGCGATGGGAGTACGGTGGGGCGGTGAGGCCTGCGCGGCAGCACAGCCAGCCGCGGGGAGGAGGGAGCAGGCAGTCCCGTCGGCGCTTGTTTGAGCGGCTGGAGCAGGAAGAGCAAAGATTGAAGAAGCACGACGGCCATTGGATGGAAATCCAACAGTCACTGCTTATGCGTCAACTTATTTTTAGGAAAGCCTCAAATCTGTGGAAAACAACATGCAGCCCATCTGCCATTATTTCTAATAATTTACAGCCCATTTGCTAATTCTCAAGGTTTTTTTGGAGCCCATATTCTTTTTATAAGCATTACAGCCCATATTGTGGCCACGGTTAAAGAATTATACGAAATTTTGCATATTTCGTTGCGGTCCGAACTGTTTTTAATCCCGAAATTTCTAGTCACATTCAAACTGATTTTAAAAATAAATGTATATCAATATAAAATCCAACAAATTGTCCACGCATAATGATGAGGACATGACTACCTTGGATACGACCAAAAATATTGCATACATGCATATTTGTCAGGTGATTTCTAGTGCAAACTATTCAATAATCTATTTTTGTTATCCAGAACAAAAATACTTCACACACTTTTGTGTTTTGTCTAATTGCAGGTGTATGGAACATTTGGACAACACACATATGAAGATAAGGGAGAAAGAGATGTTTACTTGCTGTTCAAAAAGTTCTTTCACGTCACTTTTGGGCCAAGAGAAGATAGAGTCCAAGTCTCTCACGTTCTGGATTCAGATTCGGACTGCACAGACATACCTGACTCAAAACGGCAATAACTTTTTCATACGGACTCCGAATTGGGTGTTTCTTTTTTTGTTGGAAAGTAGATTTCGTCCTCTTTCCACTCCAATTGGAATCACCTTTAAATTCGTCCGGAGCGTTGAGTTATGGACGAAATAATCTGACGCTGCAGCAGAATCCGAGTCAAACTACAAGTCCAAAGGTGTTACGTCACCTCCACTTGGGCCCATTGGCCTTGTACGACCTAGGGTTAGTTCTAGGCTGCCTTGGGACATCCTCCCACCTCCTTGGCCGCCACCCCTTGCTCCTATATAAGTAGATCCATCTAGTAGCTTTTTCCTTGGGATTTGTTTAGTTAAAAGTTAGCCATTGCAACTTCGTGTACTTCGTTTGTGTCCAACGACCAGACCAAGACCGCTTCCGGATCCCCACCTTTATCAATACTTCATATATATTCGCAATATTCAGATTGCTTTATCATATTCTTGCTTATTCTTCGATTGCGTGCAGGAATAGACCTTCGTGGTTAGGTTGATCGTGCTCCGGCGTGGTCAATAACCTCTTGGAGTTGGTTTAGCGATTGCTAAGGCGCAACGTCGTGCACGTTTGTAGTCGGATCGTCAAAGTCGTCTCCACCAAATCGATAGTTATCATCTCATCAAAAGATCGGGACACCCTCGCCTCTATCAAGTGGTATCAGTTTTCAGGTTGCTCGGTGAGAATTTCCAGTTTCCCCTACATTAGATTTATTTTCTTACCTATTGTCCAAGAAAAAGCCACAAAAAAGTTAGATCTATTCATCCTTCTGTACAAGCCAGTCTGAGCCTTTGCAATTTTCTTTTCATTGTTTGCATTATTGAATTATCGGTTGCATCGTCGTGTCGAGTTGCTGGTCTTAGTGTCTAGTTCGTTTAGAGTTTCGTGTTCTGTTCACATTAGTCATGTCGCCGCTGCATCGTTATCCCTTCCGCTGTTCACCACACCATCCATCAATTTTCACCTCGTGCTATCCATAGTTCATTGTCACAATCATAGTTGAGGTCATTCACATCTTCGCTTGATCCAATCTTCATCTTATCTAGTTTGTCTTGGAAAGAGGGAGAAAAAAAAAGACAGAGAAAAAAAAACAAAATTCGGATCTATCTAGACTCAATCTCGTAGTTGAATTCGGATTGGAATCTGTTTTGTGCACTGTTCAGTAAAACAGGCATAACTTCCTCATACGAAGTCCGTTTTGGCTCCACGAGTACTCAAATTAAAGCTAGCGACGAGCCGCATCTAAATAGTTGCAGAAGCAAGTTCAATATTTGACACCTCAAAATCGTCTTCTAAATAGGTCTTTTTGCCCTCCGAATTTCGCGGACACAGCTTCTTCCAGTTTTTCAGGCCAGTTTTCGAATTCTTTGACTCCTCATATCAATTGGAATTGAGTGATTCTTTTTGCATTGGAAAGCTTGAGCTAGTAGCATTCTTTGAAAAAAGTTATCAGAAAATTTGCTCAAACTTTTTAAGAGGAAAGTTGGAGAGAGAGTTGTTGTATATCCTGCTTGGCAGTTGTTTCACATCATTATCTTTACTGCTATTGTGATCTTCACTTATATCTTGCTGTCCAGAGCTACTTCATATCCTTTATTGATGCTACTTTTGCTACGTCGTGACCTCATTAGTGTTCTAGGCTCGCGTCTCTAGTCCGGTCTAGCCTAGGACCAGCACAGTACCGTCGTTGAGCGTTTATTCAACATTGCATCTTTGAATTGATTATTGCTAATCTTTTGCTACCATATATAGCCAACCCAGCTCCACATATTTCTACACCGTGTATACATACGTTCACCTGGCAATCGCTTTACCCAACTTTTGGAGTTACTTGACACCGCTGGTTGCCGATCGCCGCCTGCTGCATGGTAAGAACTTGTAATACATTGATATTTGCTTTACTGTGAGCGTTTTACCACCACATCCTAGTAGTTATAGGAACATTATTTTGGATTTTGTTTCTTGTTTCTACTAATCATGCCAGGATCTAGAGTCAATTCATGGGCTTTGTCGATCGCGGGAGACGTGCCACCACCTTTGCAAATACAACAACCGTCACGAGAGGTGCACAAACATCCAAATGCACATGATCAGGTTAATGTATCTATACCACCATTTAATGGCCGTTTTAGACCTGCTTTATATATTGAATGGGAGTTCAAGATAAAAAATATATTTGCTTCCCATAATTTTGATGAACATAAAAAGATTAAGGTTGCAGTTGGTTCTTTCACTGGTTATGCTTTGGTTTGGTGGACTGAATATTGTTGGTTACACCCTGATTATATACCTACTACTTGGGATGATTTGAAACTTGCCATGCGACATACTTTCGTCCCCGCTTACTATACTCGTGACATGATTAAGAAGTTGCAACATTTAAAACAAGGTAGTGACACTGTAACAAAATATTATGATGATTTACAAACTACCTTGTTGCATTCCTCTTTAGAAGAAAGTGAAGATGATTTTATGGATAGATTTTGGGGAGGATTAAACCGTGATATTCAAGAGATATTAATTCATGAAGAGTGTTATCCTATGGACCATTTGTTTCGCCTTGCTTGCAAAGCTGAACAGGAAATAAAACGACGTGTTGCTCACGAGGAGAACAAGCGCACGGTGCATATTCCAAGAGTTGATATGATTGTTCCTTCAACTACTAGGCATACTATGCCATCCACATCCGTTGTTGTGAGGACTACATCACCTCCACCATGTGACACATCGCCCCCGAGAGTGGCTACACCATCTGAGTTGATCATAAGAGGTAATGAGAAAGGTACTGATCTTCCATCTCTACATGAGAATGATGAATGCCTTGTCAATTTGAATGCACCATCTGATGAGCTACCCACTACTTTGATCACACTACCTATTTTAGAGGACTATGTTGACAATTTGACTTTGCCATGTGATCAAACAACTGAAATACCAACAATTTTGAGTGCACCCATTGAATTAACTGTTGATGCAAAAGAACCAATATTTAATCATTTTGATATGACCTCTAATCTTGGTGATGATTCTGTGTCCAATGACTTATTGCATGTTTGCTTATTTAAGCATGTTGTAGCATGTAAATTTGACGCAAGTAAGGTTTATTCACCAATATTGGGATGGTTTAATGATGAACATTGTCAACCTTTTAAAATGAATAAGAGCTTCGCTTATGTGTGCAAACTGAGTTGCAATATTTTCATGCCTTCTACTTCTTGTGATAATATATTGGCTTTAGATTTTATGAATTATGAAGGTTACTCATGTATACATGTGCCATATGTGCAAAAACTAAGGAAAGTAAAAATGGATCACATATACATATACAACATGTACACATTGTCTTTTTTGTTAGCCACATTTCAGATTAAGCAACGCCGAGGACGGCTTTGTTTTCAAGAAGGGGAGGATGATGAGGACATGACTACCTTGGATACGACCAAAAATATTGCATACATGCATATTTGTCAGGTGATTTCTAGTGCAAACTATTCAATAATCTATTTTTGTTATCCAGAACAAAAATACTTCACACACTTTTGTGTTTTGTCTAATTGTAGGTGTATGGGACATTTGTACAACACACATATGAAGATAAGGGAGAAAGAGATGTTTACTTGCTGTTCAAAAAGTTCTTTCACGTCACTTTTGGGCCAAGAGAAGATAGAGTCCAAGTCTCTCACGTTCTGGATTCAGATTCGGACTGCACAGACATACCTGACTCAAAACGGCAATAACTTTTTCATACGGACTCCAAATTGGGTGTTTCTTTTTTTGTTGGAAAGTAGATTTCGTCCTCTTTCCACTCCAATTGGAATCACCTTTAAATTCGTCCGGAGCATGGATGAAATAATCTGACGCTGCAGCAGAATCCGAGTCAAACTACAAGTCCAAAGGTGTTACGTCACCTCCACTTGGGCCCATTGGCCTTGTACGACCTAGGGTTAGTTCTAGGCTGCCTTGGGACGTCCTCCCACCTCCTTGGCCGCCATCCCTTGCTCCTATATAAGTAGATCCATCTAGTAGCTTTTTCCTTGGGATTTGTTTAGTTAAAAGTTAGCCATTGCAACTTCGTGTACTTCGTTTGTGTCCAACGACCAGACCAAGACCGCTTCCGGATCCCCACCTTTATCAATACTTCATATATAGTCGCAATATTCAGATTGCTTTATCATATTCTTGCTTGTTCTTCGATTGCGTGCAGGAATAGACCTTCGTGGTCAGGTTGATCGTGCTCCGGCGTGGTCAATAACCTCTTGGAGTTGGTTTAGCGATTGCTAAGGCGCAACGTCGTGCACGTTTGTAGTCGGATCGTCAAAGTCGTCTCCACCAAATCGATAGTTATCATCTCATCAAAAGATCGGGACACCCTCGCCTCTATCACATAAAAATCAATGCTATCTTAAATCTCGAAATGAGAAAAGAAATTTGTAATTAATTGCCAGTTTGATGTGTTTTAAAAATGTACAATCCATTTCTCATTATTGATAGGCCATTTTCTCGGCCAGCCGAATGAAGCTCTCCTCGTCTTGAAAGATTTGCAGCCCAACAGGCCTGACAAAGCGACTTACTTGGCAAATCACAAAAAAACGGGTTGTGGCCGTGGACCCAGCTGCGGCCGTGGACCCAGCTGTCAGCCTCTCCACGTACAATACTCTTCTGATGGAAGTCGGTCGTTGACCACATTGACCACGCCGCTCCGAGAGCACCAAGGCGGTGGACGACGGCGAGGCCTAGGAAGGGAATGACGCGGAGCCAGGGAAGACGTAGCAGTGGATTCCCACGCGGAGAAGAGTACGAGGGTTCACTGGTTCGGCTGCGGTGTGAAGCTGTCGTCGCCGCAGAATAACAGGGGGTGTGGGTGAGTGGAGGGATGGCCTGGCCAGCGGTGGGAGTAGTATGGGGGCGGTGAGGCCTCCATGGTATCACAGCCGGCCACGGGAGGCAGGAGCAGGCCGCACGACCGGCGTTGCTTTGGGCGGCTGTAGCAAGAAGACCAGAGGTTGAAGAAGCACTATGGTCACTGGAGCTAGAATCGTTCATATTGACTAAGTTGACAAAGCCCTCTGTCCCTGTCAACTTAGTAGGCCCACAAGTCATCCATCCACTATGATGGGTCCCAGCTAGCAGGGGGTATTCATTTTTTTGTGCGTCATAAGGATGCACTTCCTTGCGTGCGAAGATATAGCTGGTGGGTCCGACCTGTCAGCGGGGGGAACGTTTTTTTCGCGAAATACAGAAGCCCTTCTCGTGGGTCCTAGCTGTCAAGTGGAGGAATCATTATTTTGCGCGTAATAAGGAGGCATTTCCTTGCGTGCGGCCGTGGACCCAGCTGTCAGCCTCTCCACGTACAGTCCACTTCCGATGGATGTCGTTCATTGACCACGTTGACCAGTCCGCGCCGAGAGCACCAGGGCGGTGGACGACGGCGAGGCCTAGGAAGGGAATGACACGGAGCCAGGGAAGACTCGGCAGTTGTTTCCCACGCGGAGGAGTACGAGGGTTTACAGGTTCGTCTGCCGTCCCGGAGAATAACAGCAGGTGTGGGTGAGTAGAGGGATGGCTAGGCCAGCGACGGCAGTACGGTGGGGCGGTGAGGCCTGCGCGGCAGCATACCGGTCGCGGGAGGATGGAGCAGGCAGTCCCGCTAGCACTTGTTTGAGCGGTTGGAGCAGGAAAAGCAGAGATTGAAGAAGCACGACAGCCGTTGGATGGACATCCAACAGTCGCTGCTCTCGTGCGCATTATTTCTAATAATGTATAGCCCATTTGCTAATTCTTAAGAATTTTTTTGGAGCCCATCTTCTTTTTGTTAGCATTACACCCCATATTGTGGCCACGGTTAAAAAGTATACGAATTTTTGCATATTTCGATGCGGTCAATTGTTTTTATCCCGAAATATCGATTCACATTCAAACTATTTTGAAAAATAATTTATATAAATGTAAAATCCAAATAATTGTCCACGCATAAAAATCATTGGAATTTAAAATCTTGTAATGAAAAAAAGTTGAAACTAATTCCCGGTTTGATGTGTCTTAAAAATGTACAGCCCATTTCTAGGCAAACCGAATGAAACTCTCCTCGTCTTGAAAGATTTGCAGTCCAGCAGGGCTGATAAAGCAAGTAGGCCTCGTTTGGGTATTTCTTTAAAAAAATAGAACTGGGCTAGCCATTTTCAGCAAGAAAAAAACACAACTGGGCTCATGATGTGGTAAACATAAATAAAACCCTGGCTAGACGGGCAACAGCCCCCGCACAGCCCCGTTGTTACCTTGATCCGTAGCTAAAACTAGTATAAATAACAATTGCTTGTTCCTCAAAAAAAATAAACTACGCGACCTGCTAGGTCCGTCGTGTCAGCCGCTCGTAGTGTAATTCTCTCGTTTATTGACTACGTTGACAATGGCGTGAGCCCCAGATGTCCAACCATTAGGAGGAACCATATTTTTGGGCTTGTAATATAGAGGCACTTGCTTGCATATTTCCATGACGTTGGTGGGTCCCTACTGTCATCCTCTCCACGTACAGTCATCTCCTTATTCCTCTCGGTTGTTGACGACGTTGACAATGCAAGAGGGCGGCGCACCGCGCACGGCGAGCGAACCAAGGCCGCAAGGTGGAGGACGACGGCGAGGCCTTGGACGGAACGAACAGGAGCCATGGAGGATGCACCGGTCCAGTCACAGGAGCCACCGGGCCGACCCCAGATACGCTCACGGCCACTACTGAGATGGTCAACGCCCCGTTTGAGGTTACAGCCCCCGTGGCACTGTAGGAGCAGTTTTCCCCCTTCGAGGATGTGTCCCCCCCCCCCCCGCTGAGCTGCCCAAGGTGATTTTCTTCTTTGCCGATCTCGATTGTGGTTTTTCATCTAAGTATGTGGTGATGAATAATGAAAAAAATTATTAGCTTCGATGCCATGCTATACATAGTGGTTTAAATAACTTGTGTTTCTTATACTAGAAAGTAATTCAGAATTTGTTTATGTTTTAATTAGATCCCTGATGCAGGCAAGGATTGTGTGGTTGTACATGTCACTCGCTATGAGGCGGATGACCTGATTATACGCACTGGGAAAACAGAGTTTTTAGGCTGTTGGATCCTGGAAGCCATTTGCGCTTATACCAATGAAGAGTTGTATTTCAGCCTCACTATTGTCAGGCGTGTTGTCCAGGGTGTACTGAAGCACAAGAAGTTCAAAGCTACTCCTTCGTTTGTGAGTCATACTGTTCTTGTCAAGCTTACGCAGGAAGATGACGTGGCATGCCTCCACAAACAAGTTTATGAGTGGCAAGGCCACAAGGTTGTCTTCATGAAGGTTCACATGATTGAGCTACTGCCGTACGTCCTCGATGATGTTCATGGCAAGGTCCGTCTTGTGTCCAGCCCAAATTAGATCGAGGCATGAAATACTTGCCCCAGCTAGTGTTTAATAGTAGTTTGGATTCTGTCTAATTATCCGAACCTTGCCTGTTATCGAGCCCTCTGGGGCTAGTACTCTGTTTGAATCCGTCTATGGGAACTGCTGCTACTTTTGTGTGCCCGTGAATCATCGTAATTGTTGCCGAAACAGATGCGTCCTCACTAGTTTTATCATACGAGCAGTGTGTGTTTTGATAAAATAGAGTACTTGTTTGAGAACTGTGCGCCGACGTATACATAAGTACTTGTAAGCACTGTTGGTGCTACCCCACTTGTAAGCAGTTGTGCAAAACACGACACGTCGGCTTAGCTCGCTTCAACACTAGGCTATCGACCAGCTAACAATCAACAATCTGTTGTCTGACATATAAGCAACTATGTATCTTGTTACAGTGGTTCATGCAGTTAAATGAGGCCACAATGTAAATTCCAAAAGTTCACACGCTAGTTCGGCGTTCATGTGGAACACGCACATTAAACTCGGCTTCATAAAAAACTTGAAAAGCATAAGTTAAGCAATTTTATACATCTCAATGATTCATAGAACATAACAAACATATACTAGTTCACATCAAAAGACAAAGTTGTGAGAAGGTTTACAAATCAGGAAAAAACAAGCAAGGCTTCTCTGAGCAAAGGGCCTCCCAGCAGGCTTAAATTTCCTGGAGTTCACTCTAGTTTTTTCTTGTTGCCACCATCCACGGTTAGGTTCTTTCATTCCGGAATAACCAATTATAATTGTGTTCTTAGCTGGAATGCTGAACTGAACCATGTAGTGTACTAACCAGCTGAAATTCTTATGCATTCCACTAAATTTAAGCACCGCTATTTGCATAAATAACTAGATCACAACGCCTCTTGTCCGCGCACCTGTCCAAAAAACCGCCGTGCAGCCGTGCCAGCTAGTCCTCGGTCCATGGATGAACTGGTAGAAAGTGCATTCCGGACTAGGGTGCAGTTGTTTTCGCTCGTCCCTACACTGCAATCAGGAAGTAAAACATACGAATCAACTTCTTTTATATTGCCTTGGTCATTCTACCTAGTAACTACCAATGTAGGAATACCTGGAAGACGGGTGGTTAGGCGACGGCAACGAGGGATAGCCATCTCATTTTGCGCAGTTCTACTAAAACTAAGGTGTGTGCTTTAGATTGCGCGGATAGAAATGATACGGAGACAAACATCCCGAAACGATATGGAGACAGACACCCTGTTTGCGCAAATAGGAAATACGATTACTTAAACAATGACAGATATTTGCAGTGGCATATGATTAACATAAGCATCTATTATGTTATAATTGGCACTAGATTGACAGTATGAAAGTGTCTTTAAGTAAGTAGCATCACATCACATCAACACTGCCACTAGATTAACATGCAGAACAATAGCATTAGTATTACTGTCATGAGAGTAGCACATGGTCAGTAAATGTGCAATCAAATTTGTGCAGTTCCACTGGGATGAAGCAATGTTAGCGGTGTGAGATTTAAGTGTAACTGCAAAAACACAATTCATGGGAAATAAAGCAAGATGGAAGCACTTCATAAAATGGTGGTGGCATGGCTTCAATTTATCGACGGCACTAGACCATTACTTATAGGGATATTAGGTGGCATTGCTTAATGCTTCATGTGATTTTACATTAACGGTAGCGATATGGGCGTAGGGACAGCAGGGGCATAAAGTGGTGAGGCAGATGTGGTTGCCGAGAGCGGCAAACACTCAGGCAGCATGTCTGCATTTGTCCCATTTTTTATCTCCTCGGTGACATTTTCCTATGTGAACACAGGAAATCTAGACCTGCTCATTCTCATTTGCGTTGTCCCCCAACACCCGTCACTTTCTTTCCTTTTTCAACCAAGAGATAGGTCCACTTCCCCCCACCCTTCCCCATCCACCATGCTTTCTTCATCTTTTCAACCAAGAGACCGGTTGGGTAGCCAGTATCTACTACTTTCCCCCGTTTCCTCTTAGAACCAAGTCCTAGATTCATGCTACAGCTTTCCTACTTTCTTCCCTGTTTGAACCAACTCTTAGAGTCGACTGTATGAACTAGCTTTACCTCTAATAATTGTAAAAGTCTAGGGCTTTGGAACAGCGGACGGAAGTAGAAAAAGATCCACACGAAGCCAAGTGGGGAGCTGGGGCAGTAGAGCAAGGCAGGTTTCGAAGGAATATATACCTGAGGGTCGTCGGCATGTGGCAAAGACGGCATTGGGAGGCCGCATCTTGGCCACAATACCGCAGGGAGGAAGAAGGGGTCGGAGGCCCTCCGGAGCCGGCGCTCTCTCAGAGAGAACGGCACGGCCGCCGATCGAGATGCGCGGGCAGCCATTGGTCTCCTCCCTCGCCGCCGACAATAGCGTGAACGATGCACCTACACCCCTGCCCCGGTCAAGGTTGTCCGGCCGGATTTGTGACCAGCCGTGAGCTAAGAGAGAGTGTGGCCACCTATGTCTTGCTTAGATCTGGAGAGCATGAGAGAGTGAACGAGAGGAACCCTAGTAAAGCAAGCGCTAAGGATCATGCTTATATATATAGTGGAGTGATTTTGTTGTGCCAGCTTCAAAAAAATGCGCTCCTACGTGTACTCGCGAGTGGGTGTGCGTGCACCGCTTCTCTTCATGAGAGTACAATATACTATGCCCAAAGAACGTTCGCCACAAGAGTAATAGTATAAGTGTGTGGCGTATGAGCTAAAATAAAATGTGTGAGACATCTTTTTTTTAGAAGTTCTGAGGGTAGGGTGTGAAGAGCACATATGTGTGTGACGTCTACCTGCGGATAGACGGTGGGTGCGAGAGGACTCGGGAGCGTGCGTGTGCGTGAGAGAGAGGGGGCATGTATCAATGCAATGCATGTGTCCGTAAATCATTATCCTACAAACGTTCGCCACAAGCCTTTTCCTGACGAACGCCGTAAGAACCGTTAGATCGGCATCCGGCAGTGTCAGTTTTGCCATGTCATTTAACAGAACAGCCACTCCTCCTACACACAAATCTTCCACGTGAGTGTTAGCAACTGCCGTATGCTCCCTCAATGCAGTGCATATAGCTTTATTGAAAATTCGAACCTCGCAAACTTTTACCGAGTTTTCATGTACCAAATTGCACATGTAAAATACCCTGTATATATCATTTCACTCATCTTCGAGAGGTAACTATAAAGATGGGGGAGGAGTCTACAAAGAAAGACCATTGTATCACCTGCAGCAATTTCAACCATCCTTTGGTGTGGAGGAATATCATAGGAACTCTATATGATATGATTTTTATAGGATTTTTTCCTTTAGAGCCAATTGGTTCATATGAATAGATTCATATACTCCACATTTCAAAGGAAATAAACATGATATCATTTCTATAGCTTTAGAGCCACTTGGTTCATATGAATGGATTCCTATACTCCCATAATTTCAAAGGAAAATAAACATTAGCGTATATTCAATAGAAAAGTTCCTATGATATGAACCAAATTACATCTCTTTTCTAATCCCTCCTCATAGGAATTGAGACACATGGCATCTCTAGATTCAATAGAAAAGTTCCTATGACGTCAACCAAATGACATCTTGTTTCCAATCCCTACTCATAGGAATTGAGATACTTCATGTCATCTCTTTCCCTACAACTTCCATGTATACATCTTCTATTCCTAAATAGCTAGTACAACCCACTAGTAGCTTTTTTCCAAGACATGCAACTATGGCACAAGAACTATATAGTGTGCGAATAACTTGAAAGATGGCCACTTGATGAAGCTAACCCGACAGTGCAGAGATGGCAAATCCGAGCACTACTGGCCGTTGGATATCATCAACATTCTACCAAATCTGCCACATGTACAATTTAGAAGACTCCATGGTTGAACTTAAGCATAATGCACAAACCTCAAAACACAAGCACTTCTCCTTTGTTCTAGAATCTTCCGTATCATAATTGATTTTTTTTCTAAATGAATTGCCATTATTTGTTTTTTACTTTATGCTTTACAATGCACAACCCCATGAATCTTAACATTTTTATAAAACTAATTGATTTTGAATGAGATGAACTATAAGAACTAAACGAACATCTACATCATGCATATATGACTCAAAGCTTTACATGCTATAGTGTGTACTTATTCATAATTTGGTTTCGAAATCTCATGCGTTCAATGCATGTGTGCCTTACTAGTTTTGAGTAGAGTAGCAAATTTCACGCGGCCCCGGGTATATCAAAATGCAGGGCCCATGCATCATTGCCTTTCGGTCGAACCTACGTCCACAATTTTTTGTACGTACTATATCTCCGCCGCTCCCCGAACCCAAAATGCTGCCTCGTTCCCCTAAAACCAAGCGGCCCACACATATTTAAGGCGTCGACTCGAACTCAATCCCTCTCCCGTTTACTACAACATGGCCCCGCACGCCCTAGTAGTACTCCTACAAACACTACCACCGCACGCATCATCGGTTTTATTCAAGAGGACGAGGGAGAAGCCGATTTGTAGTGGAGGTGCTTTCAAAAAAAAGATCTGTAGTGGAGACCCCTACCCTAGGGTGCCCTAGGTAGCTGCCGCACGCATCATAGGTTTTCTCTTTTCTTTATGCTCTTGCGCCCTAGAGTGAAATGATGGTTGCTTCGTCCGTCCAGCTTAATGCGGAAAAGGTGGGGCTTTGTGATTTGACCCCTCATCGCTCATTTTCTACTACTGCGGTGCTACGACCGAGGTGCCTCCAATTCCAAGCGCTGCTCCGGACTGTAATTTGGTGCATCGCACGTGGAACAAGACGGCGGATGAGCCACATGTCGGCCAAAGGGGTCCTATTATGTGTGTCGCCATTTCGTGTGCAGACTGACCCTGCTTGAGTCGCTACACCAACATGACAGGTGCAGCCTACCACTTGGTTTTGCTCCTTGGTGAATCCCGACTATATTGATCTAAAAAGGTACATACTGAACTACCCTCTCTGTCTCGTTTTTTTAGACGTCTCGGTTTATAGGGCGTGCACGTAGTTCTAGGTCATCCATTTGACTAACTAAATCTGAGTTACTATGTCACAAAAAGTATATCATTGGATTATTAAGCGGATGTAGTTTCTAAACATATATTGTTCATCACATATATAGCCAGTTCAATTCTCAACCTAGAACAACGTGCATGCCATGTAAACCGATACGGAGGAAGTATAGTAGTAAAATGAGGTGATTTTACCGAGCGATCGGCGGGGGAGCATGGCCTGTCATGCGGTCCATGTGTCATGATGTACCAAGGCGACGCGCGTGTCCCTCTTGAGGCAGAAGCAATACTGCGTGGTTTGAGATGATGGCGAACCGAAGTGTGAAATAATGGTTGCTTCGTCCGTCTGGGAAGGTGTGGCATTGTGATTTGACGTCCCATTGCTCATTACTACTACTACTAGGGCAGTACGACTGGGGTGCGTCCCCCCTGCTATTCTGCACTGTTATTTGGTGCTTGACATGTCGACCCGGTTGCTATATGTCCCACATGTCGGCGACAGGAAGTACAGAATTCATGAAAGCGAGCGTCGATGGAGGAGTACAAGACACGGCTTGGGTTTTTGCTGCTTCGTGCGATCCATCGATACAAACCCGGACTAAAAAAAGGCGAGGGCGGGTCTTTTCCAGCGCGACTGGCAGGGGAGTTTGGCATAGTCTGTAAGAGGCAAGGAGGCAGGAAGGGAAATAAGCAAATAAAGGTTGAGCGACTTAGTTTTGGGAAAATCTGATTTTATGGAGTACGTACCCACTAGGGTTTATAGAGCTCATCTAAAGAACATTCATTTTTACGCTTTATAAGTCTCAATTGTACTACTAGTAGTAGTACAATCACATGTCGGATTTCGAGGTGCGTTAGATCACCCGATGCAAGCAGTGTCAAGAGAAAACTCACCAATGCATGTAGAAGTTCATGGAAATTTAGTGGTCAGTCATGCATTCGTTCTAATTAATGCCTCGGTAAACATAACTTCTTAAGAAAAACGAGCATACTAATTACTTGTGCAAACTAGGAGTACAAAATTAATTCGACCACTCACCGTCTACCTTGGTTGGGGAGATTTTGAAATTGAGCCATAAACTGGAAAGGAAGGAGTAGTAACTTTTGCCTCGATTACTATTTGTGGCCTTGTATAGATGCAAAATGTATTTATTATAGTGGCCTTGTATAAGTAAATGGAGGGAGTACTAAAGGACATATATATTCCAAACAATATGATAATCTCTCTAACCAAGGTAGTAGGGACGAGGAGTAAACGAATGGAGTAGTAAAAATTTCTCCTCGTTCTGTGAGCCACCGCGCGCGTGGGCGAGGGAGCGAGCGTAAGGCGTACAGTACTACTACTAGTAAGCAAGCTTCACCTCATCCTGCGAGCCACCGCGCCCGCGGGCGGGGGAGACGGCGTACTAAGCAAGCTTCTCCTTGTTCTGCGAGTTGACGGGACACATCAAAA
Organism: Aegilops umbellulata; assembly: GCA_032464435.1. Taxonomy (NCBI): domain Eukaryota; kingdom Viridiplantae; phylum Streptophyta; class Magnoliopsida; order Poales; family Poaceae; genus Aegilops; species Aegilops umbellulata. The sequence continues at coordinate 198,953,410 of CP136058.1, read as the reverse complement.
GTACTCCAGAGTATAGAGCCTTGCCTCTAAGGTAGGCCCCACATGGTTTGCCTCTTTTTTAACATAACGCATCAGGTCGCAATTTGTTTGTTCACCCGTGGTAGAGGATCCTCCCTCCACCAAGTGGACAACCAGTACACGGTCAAATTACCACGTGGGCTGCCTTTTCATACAGAAATGAGCTCCACCGTGTACCCGTGCGGGTGTGGTTGGGAAAGAGACGGGAGTACGTGCGCCGTGCGTGCACCTCTTCTCTTCGTGCACGTCCCCCACCTACGTGGGTGTGTGTGAGAGATATAAACCTAGACAAATGGCTTGTGCGGAATAACTACTCTTCGTAAGCCATTGTAAGAGTGGACAAAATGGTGAGGGAGGAGATAGGGGAGCGGCGGAGGTGTGCGATTCTTGGCCGGCGTTTGGCCTCATTTAAATAGGAGATTAAACAGATGGCAGATGGGAGGAGCTCGACCGGCATTGCGTTTAATGCCGGCCCGGTCATGAACGGACATGTGTCCAGAATGGGTTTCTCGGCTTCCACACGGGCGGGTTTCATGGAGGCGTTTGAATGCGGCAAGGAGGCGTGTTCAGTCAGGCGTGCAGCGAGTGGCGCCCTCGACTCTAACGTAGGACACCGCGTCGTTCTTCCACTAACGTATGGGCTCTTTGGGTACATGGCCTGCACGTCAGTGACCCAACGCAGGCAGCGCACAGCAGAGGAACCTTTGGTGGGCCAGGGCGGTCAGAAGCGGGCATTTCATAAACCGATGATTATTCATTGAGTGTGACGTCATCCTTTCCATGTAGGTAAGCCTACTATGTTGATAGCCCGTTCGATACGTTGTGATTCATAAAGACCGCTGCAAACATCAATGTTCTGCTTATCACGGATAAGATTGATTAATACCCGTAACAATCCATGTCCTTATCAAAGGGTGCATGCACGTATAGGTTGAGCGTGTGTCCTGCGTCGTGTGATGTGTGCATGCAGGCATGCGAGTGTTGCATGCATGCAAGGGTACGTTTCAGTGTTGCATGCATGTGTGCGTACGTGCATGTGTTCGTGAGTGCATGTGTACGTGTCAGTGTTGCATGCCTGCATGCGTGCGTGTGTTCGTTATGTGTATGTGTCAGTGTTGCACGCCTGCATGCGTGCGTGTCTTGCGTGCATGCATGTGTACGTGCCGGGTGAGGCTACGCATCAGTCGACTGACTTTTTCATCTCTGGTCATTAGATTTTCCAGCCGTTGGATACGAAATCAAGGGCCTGTAATTTATCATCAAACTCCACCCCCCCTGAGCCGCCAGCCGCCATCTGCCGAACCGCCGGCCCCCGCCGCTCATGGCTGGCCCACACCGCGGTGCTGCCCCGCCCACCCCGAAACCGCTCCCCACCGCCGGTCCGCCGCCGCACCGGCCATCCCTCTAGCCCCCCCCCCCCCCCCGCGCCGAGCTTTTACTCTGGCGATCCCCACCCCACCGCCCAATCAACGCCCCCTCCCCCCACCGCCGGCGACTGCCAACCAGAGGTCTCACGACTTCGAGTACCCACCGACCACTAATTTATTACCATTTATGTCCTTCATATACGCGCTAACGGGTGGGCCCTATGGTAATGTGCGCTGCTGAATGTGGACATCAATACCATCGTTACACCCACACCCCCTACTGTTACATATGATGGACCAATTCCTAGAGCTCGCGCACGCCAATTAAATTACCAGGTACTTTCGTTTCTTGGTAATGATTCTAATGTTCTTGAGAATATGATGCTGCCTAAATTGGATACATTTGTTTTGCTTACAAATGAAGGGCCTAGCTTGGAGAAGGATGAACATTGGAGCAAGTACAAGCATGGAGTTGATGGCATGCGCAAGGGGAACAAGAACGGAGTTACAAGTGATGATTTCAGGACTCTGAAGCCACCATAAGGAGTGAATGAAGGCTTGGACGAAATATACAAGATGCCACTTCATAAATTTCGTCCAGAGGCTATTCTAGGTGCTGCGTCACCTTATTATTGGGCCCGGCCCATGTAATTTCGAAATACTTAAGTATAGGCTGTTTTTAGAGTCCGTATGTGTGGGGAAACAAGAGTTGGGGTTGGTTTCGGACCCCTTCCTCAAGGGCCACGAAATCCCCCCCCCCCCCTCTTCCTCCATATATACAGCCCTTAGGGCGTCGTTTAGACTTTGGCTTTTGTTTCGATCAAAAGTTCGCCATAGCAGCAACTTCGCGTACTTCCTTTGTGTTCAACGACCAGACCAAGGTGTCACAGAACCCCACCTTCATTAATAAAGCTTTCCTCTTTTATTCGCAATATCCAGATTGCAATCTTAGTTTCTTGCTTGTTCTTCGTTTGCATGCAGGAAACAGACCCTCGTGGTCAGGTTGATCGTGCTCCGGCGTGGTCAATAACCTCTCGGAGTTGGTTTAGCGATTGCTAAGGTGCGACGTCATCGCACATTCGTAGTCGGATCGTCAAAGTCGACTTCATCCTAAACGATAGCCACCATCGCATCGAAAGACGGGACACCTTTGCCTCTATCAAGTGGTATCAGATTTCCAGGTTGCTCGGTGAGATTTTACAGTTTTTCGTAGTTTAGATCGAGTCTGTTCTTCATACCTATAGTCCACGAAAAAAACCAAAAAAAAATTAGGGTTAGTTCATCCTATCCGAACCAATCTAAGCCTTTGCATAATCTTTTCTGTATTTGCTTTGTTGAATTTGCGGTTGCATCGTCGTGTCAAGTTGCTGGTCTTAGCGTCTAGTCCTTTAGAGTTTCGAGTTCTGTTCACAGGTTGTCACGTCGCCGCTGCCATATTTCACCACCGCATCATCATCATCACCGCTGCCATATACCACCATCGTCATCAGCGCTGCCATATACCACCATCGTCATCGCCGCTACCATATACCACATATCCACCGCCATCACGCTAATCTGAGTCCACCTCCATCACAGATTCACCACCAGTCTGTGTTCCATCGGCCTGCAAATATCCGCCACCAGTCCGAGTTTCCACCAGATTCATCTCCGCCACGAGTCCTAGTCCGAGTCCAGTAATTGTTGCTTTGTTCTCGATTTCTAGATCACGCGATACTCCGAGTCATTACAGAGAAGGACTCCCCAACTTTCGTGCTACCCGCAGAAGAAAAATAGTTCCAGTTTCAAAAAAAATTCTGGCTAGGCAGTTTTTAGGACATTTGTAGACTTTTTCGAAAAAAAATTGTTGCGGAGCAAAAAAAAAGAGGAAAAAAAGTGCAAAAAAAAGTGAAAAAAAAAGAAACAAAATTCAGAGTGTGCTTCTCCCTTGTTTACGTGCAGCGCCGTGATTTTGTTAGTGTTCTAGGCTCGCGTCTCTAGTACGGTCTAGCCTAGGAGCAGCACAGTACCGTCGTTGAGCGTTTATTCAACTTTGCATCTGTGAATTGATTATTGCTGGCCCTTTTTGCTACCATATTATAAGTCTTCCTAGCTCCACATACATCTACGTCGTGCGTTTGACTCTCCCTGGTAATCGCTCTATCCAAGCTTTGAGAGTTTTGACTACAATGGTTGCCGATCACCGCCTGCTGCTTGGTAAGAACTGGTAAGAATTTGAGATTTGCTTGACGGATTTGTGACTGTCCACCACACCACCACCACCACTTCCTAGTAGTCTGTAGAATCATATTCTTGTGTGTTTCTATTGCTGCTAACCATGGCAGGATCACAAGCCGACGAGACTGACTGGGAGAACATGACAAACAAAGCATTACATGATAAGTTTCAACAAATGATGAGTGGACAGGTGGAAGATGTGCATTGAGAAGGCGTTCGAAACAAAGCTCGATAACAAGTTTAATGAATTGCTCGCGCGTCTACCACCACCACCACCGGCTGCACCTAACGCACCTCTACAACAATAACGACGACTACCTCCACATCGCGAAACAACCCTCCGCCGAGCGACCCGTGTTCCTCTTGCACTTGGCCAACCTGTTGGTGCTGCTGTTGATACTTCTGTGGCTCCTGCTTCTAATGCGGAGGAGGATGATTATGTGGGAGATTACGAGGATGAGGTTGATCAACATCAGAACTACGTGCAACCACCAGCACCACAACCACCAGGGCGTCCACATGCAAATAATGGTAATGTTAGGGCTCCCCCTCAGGTACGAGATCATGACCATCTCCCTAAACTGAAATTGAATATCCCACCATTTGAGGGTAGATATGTTCCTGATATATATCTTACTTGGGAGTTAGAAACTGAACAACGATTTACATGTTTACAATATCCTGAGGAGAGACGTGTTCCTGCTGCTGTTTGTGCTTTCACTAGCTTTGCATGTGTTTGGTGGTCTGAATATTGTAGATTATATCCTGTTCCAGCTACTTGGGCTGCTTTGAAAACTGCTATGCGTACTCGTTGGGTTCCGCCATATTATCAACGTGAATTACTTCAAAAATTGCAGCGCTTACGACAAGGAAAAAATTCTGTAGAAGAATATTATCAGGAATTACAAACTGGATTGATTCGATGTGGTATTGTTGAGGAGAATGAAGCTATGCTTGCATGTTTTCTGGGTGGATTAAATAGAGAGATTCAGACCATTCTAGACTATAAGGATTATAATAATATCACTCGTTTATTCCATCTTGCTTGTAAAGCTGAACGTGAAGTGCAGGATCGACAGGCATTGGCGCGAACTAACTTTTCTGCAGGTCGACCTTCATCATGGACACCACGTGCATCATCTACTTCCACACGTTCTGCTACACCGGCACCTCCGTCGGCTGCCACCTCCAACCGTGATACAAGAAAGCAGGCACAACCACCACTATCTGCCAAGAGCACACCTGCCGGCCTGCACAGAGCTCTGCTTCTTCCATGGCGTCTACAGGGCACACAAGTGATATTATTTGTCGTCGTTGTAAGGGAAGAGGACATTTTGCGCGTGAATGCACATCTCAGCGTGTGAAGATTGCTACTGAGGATGGTGGGTATGAGTCCGCTAGTGACTATGATGAGGAGACTTTGGCTCTTCTTACACATGAAGAACACGGTGGAGATGATTCTGATCATGAGACGCAATACATGGCTCCTGAAGATGCTGACAGGTATGAATGTTTGGTTGCTCAACGTGTTTTGAGTGTGCAGGTCACGCAAGCTGAGCACAATCAGAGGCATAATTTGTTCCATACAAAGGGAGTTGTGAAGGAACGTTCTGTTCGCGTCATCATAGATGGAGGGAGCTGCAACAATTTGGCTAGCATGGAGATGGTGGAGAAGCTATCCCTCATCACAAGACCACATCCACATCCTTACTACATCCAATGGTTCAACAACAGCGGCAAGGTTAAGGTAACACGTACTGTTCGTGTGCATTTTAGTATCTCTACATATGCTGATTATGTTGATTGTGATGTGGTACCTATGCAAGCATGTTCCTTATTACTTGGTAGACCATGGCAATTTGATAAAAATTCTGTACACCATGGTAGAAACAATCAGTATACTCTCGTTCATAAGGACAAAAATATTACTTTGCTTCCTATGACTCCTGATTCCATTTTGAAAGATGATATTAATCGAGCTAATAAAGCAAAACAGGAGCAAAATAAGAGTGAAAATCAGATTGTGGCAAAAGAATTTTAGCAACAAATGAAGCCTAATAATAAAGCATCTAGTGTTGCTTTTGAAATTAAATTGAAAAGTGCATGTTTATTTGCCACCAAATCTGATATTGATGATCTAGATGTTAGCAAATCTGTTTGCTATGCTTTTGTGTGCAAAGAGGTATTATTTTCATTCGAGGACGTGCCTTCCTCTTTGCCTCCTGCTGTTACTAACATTTTGCAGGAGTTCGCTGACGTCTTTCCACAAGACGTGCCACCGGGATTACCACCTATTCGAGGGATTGAGTATCAAATTGACTTAATTCCCGGTGCATCGCTACCCAACCGTGCACCATACCGTACCAATCCAGAGGAGACGAAGGAGATTATGCGTCAAGTACAGGAGCTGCTCAACAAAGGTTATATACGTGAATCTCTTAGTCCTTGTGTTGTTCCTATTATACTAGTGCCTAAAAAGGATGGTACATCGCGTATGTGTGTTGATTGTAGAGGCATTAATAATATTACTATTCGTTATCGTCATCCTATTCCTAGGCTAGATGATATGCTTGATGAATTGAGTGGCTCTACAATATTCTCCAAAGTTGATTTGCGTAGTGGATACCATCAAATTCGTATGAAATTGGGAGATGAATGGAAAACAACATTTAAAACTAAGTTTGGTTTATATGAGTGGTTAGTCATGCCTTTTGGGTTAACTAATGCACCTAGTACTTTCATGAGATTAATGAACGAAGTTTTACGTGCTTTCATTGGACGATTTGTGGTAGTCTATTTTGATGATATACTGATTTATAGCAAATCTTTGGAAGAACATTTGGAACATTTACGTGCTGTTTTTAATGCTCTACGTGATGCACGTTTGTTTGGTAACCTTGGGAAGTGCACCTTTTGCACCGACCGAGTGTCTTTTCTTGGCTATGTTGTTACTCCACAGGGAATTGAAGTTGATAAAGCCAAGATTGAAGCTATTGAGAGTTGGCCGCAGCCCAAAATGGTCACACAAGTGAGGAGTTTTCTTGGACTCGCTGGTTTCTATAGGCGTTTTGTGAGAGATTTTAGCACCATTGCTGCACCTCTCAATGAGCTTACAAAGAAGGATGTGCCTTTTGTTTGGGGTACCGCACAGGAAGAAGCCTTCACGGTATTGAAAGATAAGTTGACACATGCTCCTTTACTTCAACTTCCTGACTTTAATAAGACTTTTGAGCTTGAATGTGATGCTAGTGGAATTGGATTAGGAGGTGTGTTATTACAAGATGGCAAACCTGTTGCATACTTTTCTGAAAAATTGAGTGGGCCTAGTCTGAACTATTCTACTTATGATAAAGAATTATATGCTCTTGTTCGGACTTTAGAAACATGGCAACATTATTTATGGCCCAAAGAATTTGTTATACATTCTGATCATGAATCTTTGAAACACATTAAAAGTCAAGCTAAACTGAACCGTAGACATGCCAAATGGGTTGAATTCATTGAGACTTTCCCTTATGTCATTAAACACAAGAAGGGTAAAGAAAATGTTATTGCTGATGCATTGTCTCGTCGTTATACTATGCTTTCACAACTTGATTTTAAAATATTTGGTTTGGAGACCATCAAAGATCAATATGTGCATGATGCTGAATTTAAAGATGTATTGCAGAATTGTAAAGAAGGTAGATCATGGAACAAGTTCGTTGTTAGTGATGGTTTTGTGTTCCGTGCAAACAAGCTATGCATTCCTGCTAGCTCTGTTCGACTTTTATTGTTCCAGGAGGCGCATGGAGGAGGATTAATGGGACACTTTGGCGTGAAGAAGACAGAGGACGTACTTGCTACACATTTCTTTTGGCCAAAGATGAGACGGGATGTGGAGCGTTTTGTTGCTCGCTGCACTACATGTCAAAAAGCTAAGTCACGACTCAATCCTCATGGTTTATATATGCCTTTGCCTGTCCCTAGTGTTCCTTGGGAGGATATATCTATGGACTTTGTTTTAGGTTTGCCTCGAACAAAGAAGGGGAGGGATAGCATATTTGTTGTCGTGGATAGATTCTCGAAAATGGCACACTTTATACCATGTCATAAAAGCGATGATGCTGTTAATGTTGCTGATTTGTTCTTTCGTGAAATTATTCGCTTGCATGGTGTGCCAAATACTATTGTTTCAGATCGTGATACTAAATTTCTTAGCCACTTTTGGAGATGTTTATGGGCTAAGTTGGGAACTAAACTGCTTTTTAGTACTACTTGTCACCCCCAAACTGATGGACAAACTGAAGTAGTCAATAGAACATTGTCTACTATGCTTAGGGCTGTTTTGAAGAATAATAAGAAAATGTGGGAAGAATGCTTGCCTCATATTGAATTTGCTTATAATCGTTCATTGCATTCTACTACTAAGATGTGCCCTTTTGAAATTGTGTATGGTTTCCTACCTCGTGCACCTATTGATTTGTTGCCTCTTCCATCTTCGGAGAAGGTTAATTTTGATGCTAAAGAACGTGCTGAATTGATTTTAAAAATGCATGAGTTAACTAAGGAAAACATTGAGCGTATGAATGCTAAATATAAACTTGCTGGAGATAAGGGTAGAAAACATGTTGTCTTTGCACCTGGTGATCTTGTTTGGTTACATTTGCGTAAGGATAGGTTTCCTAATTTGCGCAAATCAAAGCTAATGCCACGTGCTGATGGTCCATTTAAGGTGTTAGAGAAAATAAATGATAATGCATATAAACTTGAGCTGCCTGCAGATTTTGGGGTTAGTCCCACTTTTAACATTGCAGATTTGAAGCCTTATTTGGGTGAGGAAGATGAGCTTCCGTCGAGGATGACTGCATTTCAAGAAGGGGAGGATGCTGAGGACATCAATACCATCGTCACACCCACAGCCCCTACTGTTACATATGATGGACCAATTACTAGAGCTCGCGCACGCCAATTAAATTACCAGGTACTTTCGTTTCTTGGTAATGATTCTAATGTTCATGAGAATATGATGCTGCCTAAATTGGATACATTTGTTTTGCTTACAAATGAAGGGCCTAGCTTGGAGAAGGATGAACATTGGAGCAAGTACAAGCATGGAGTTGATGGCATGCGCAAGGGGAACAAGAACGGAGTTACAAGTGATGATTTCAGGACTCTGAAGCCACCATAAGGAGTGAATGAAGCCTTGGACGAAATATACAAGATGCCACTTCATAAATTTCGTCCAGAGGCTATTCTAGGTGTTGCGTCACCTTATTATTGGGCCAGGCCCATGTAATTTCGAAATACTTAAGTATAGGCTGTTTTTAGAGTCCGTATGTGTGGGGAAACAAGAGTTAGGGTTGGTTTCGGACCCCTTCCTCAAGGGCCACGAAATTCCCCCCCTCTTCCTCCATATATGCAGCCCTTAGGGCGTTGTTTAGACTTTGGGTTTGGTTTAGATCAAAAGTTCGCCATAGCAGCAACTTCGCGTACTTCGTTTGTGTTCAACGACCAGACCAAGGCGTCACAGAACCCCACCTTCATTAATAAAGCTTTCCTGTTTTATTCGCAATATCCAGATTGCAATCTTAGTTTCTTGCTTGTTCTTCGTTTGCCTGCAGGAAACAGACCCTCGTGGTCAGGTTGATCATGCTCCGGCATGGTCAATAACCTCTCGGAGTTGGTTTAGCAATTGCTAAGGCGCGACGTCATCGCACGTTCGTAGTCGGATCGTCAAAGTCGACTTCATCCTAAACGATAGCCACCATCTCATTGAAAGACGGAACACCTTTGCCTCTATCAGTATTACCATCCAGCCTAACAGTCAGGGATATCCTACCGAATGATATGATGGAATCATATCTGCCAACTACTAAGAGAGAGGTGTGTCTAGGGGGGCAATGTGTGCGAGAGAGGCCTAAAGATAATGTGCGTGCGGGAGACACATAGGCACACACACACACACACACATATGTGTGTGTGTGTGTATGTGCGCGCGCGTATAGAGGTCTAGTAGAGACTGTGCGTGTGTATATATGCATGTGAGAGAAATAGTGTTTTCCAACTGAGATTAGTGAAAAGAGTGGTACATAGTAGTCAGAGACAGAGAGAGAGAGAGAGAGAGAGAGAGAGAGAGAGGGAGATACAGAGAGAGCATGTGCGTGAGACTCCCCGACACCCCGAGAGAGATTGTGCGCATGTGTGAAAGAGAAATGTCAATGCATATAAAGTGTGTGCACTTATGCGGTAGATAGAGAGATATATAGTGCGTTTGTGAGAATGGTCAGAGGCATAGTGCATCTACATGTAAAAGGCGGTTCTACGCATTAAATTAAAATATAAATGGCATTATTATTTTTGGATGAGATCATGAATTTTGCAAATTGCGTATGGACGAAAATCGGTCTATCAGACACCCATACTCTATTGAATTCTAGCATGTGCATGTGTTTATTTCATATTATCGATCCATAGAGTGAGAGCGGTTTGAAATACAGGCAATGGATGCTTTTGCAATTCATATATAAACATTAATTAGTGCACTCCATGCTGTTAGTGTGAAGCACTTTATACATTTGTCACTTGCATGGATACACTCCAAATTGCTAGCTACGAAATAGAATAGATGTCGAATTCAACATAAAGGGGGTTTCAAAGATTCGAATTCATAGGAAGTGCATTGATCTATTTGAACCCGGGATAATGGCATTTGTAAATCAGATGTAAAAGGGGGCATCAATCTTTGTTGTGCGTTTGAACATGCTATATATATTCATACGCATGTCTAACTTTTTTTTTGCAACCAAGGAGATCATATCTCGAACCATGCATGAACTGAGGTAAGTTGCATATTTTTCTAATATATACTCGTGTACAATGTATATCCAAAAGTACCACCTTCATTCCAAAATAATCATAGCTTTAGGATTTTCAAGAGTAAAGATTTGTGAAGTTTGACAAATCCTGAATGTTCAATTCAAGAGAACCGAAAACATTAATGCTTCTGCTCCCAAATATTGAACGAAGCGCCAAATAGGCCTCTGGTCACCCGAAACCGCGCGAGACTAATGTTTGGTGGTAGGAAATTACTATCCTGACTCTGGCCCGTGTAGCCTATCGACCCGATGTCCAAATGTCTAAACCGGGGTAGGTTTGTAACTTCACCAAGACGCCAGTCTCAACCGCCTCCGAAAGGCATTCATACGCCGTGGGCACCTAAACACCCATGCGCTCGGCCGAAATCTATCCCGCCCACATTTGGGACACCTGATGTCGGTGTCAAAACCGGCGGATCTCGGGTAGGGGGTCCCGAACTGTGCGTCTAGGCCGAATGGTAACAGGAGACAAGGGACACGATGTTTTTACCTAGGTTCGGGCCCTCTCGATGGAGGTAAAACCCTACTCCTGCTTGATTAATATTGATGATATGGGTAGTACAAGAGTAGATCTACCATGAGATCAAGGAGGCTAAACCCTAGAAGCTAGCCTACGGTATGATTGTTGTATGATGAAGTTGTCCTACGGACTAGAACCCTCCAGTTTATATAGACACCGGATAGGGTTAGGGTTACACAAAGTCGGTTACAATGGTAGGAGATCTTGAATATCCGCATCGCCAAGCTTTCCTTCCACGCCAAGGAAAGTCCCATCCGGACACGGGACGAAGTCTTCAATCTTGTATCTTCACAGTCCTAGAGTCCGGCTGAAGGTATTGTTCGGCTATCCGAACACCCCCTAATCCAGGACTCCCTCAGTAGCCCCCGAACCAGGCTTCAATGACGACGAGTCCGACGCGCAGATTATCTTCGGCATTGCAAGGCGGATTCTTCTCCTAATTCTGTGTACCTGTTGAAATAATGTCTGATTTTTGTAATGTAGCGCTCCTTGGCTTCTACGCCCAATAATGGCCGTCTTCCACGTGTCAAACGAATGCAAAAAGCCGGGGCGTTTTTACATCCACACCCCTAGCCGCATAAACGAGCCGCCTATTTAGTGGGCTGGGGATCAAGATCCAAACCACACCTTCTCCTCTCCGCGAGTAATCATCAGAGCGCCTCCAGCAAAGGTCCATTCCAACATGGCCAGCCATCGCAGCTCCTCCTCTTGCCCTTCCAGTCCTAAACCTGGAGACTGGGAGATTTGCTCCATCCCGCACAGCGAGTTAGTGTCGCTTCAGGCTAAGGGATTTCTCCCTCAGACCTATATGGTCCCGGTCCGAGCCGGACTCGCCACCTATAATGGTGGAAAACAAGCGGAGAGCTCCCCCCTCCAAAGGAGAGCGGGTGTGCCTCGTCCCTTATCTAATAAGGGGACTGAGATTTCCAATTCATCCATTTCTCCGTGGGCTTCTGGAGTTCTATGGCCTCCAGCTGCACAATCTCACGCCCGCCTCTATATTGCATATCGCGAGCTTCGTCGCCCTTTGCGAGTTATTTTTGGGTGTTGTGGCTCATTTCGCGCTGTGGAAGAGGATATTCTGCCTGGTTCCCCGTTCTCAAGAGGGGTCTATATATCAAGTGGGCGGAGCCGAAGTGTGGCGCATCGCCGGGACCGGATACCTATCCGGAACCCCAAAGAAGGCGTCCGAGAACTGGCCTTCGGAATGGTTTTATATAGATGATGTCCCGCTACCGGACCCTGTCCGGGTCGGTCTCCCCGAGTTCAACAGTGCCCCATTAAAGAAACGCCTAAGCTGGCGTCCGCGGAGCTCTCAAAGGGAAAGCGACAGGGATGTCCTTTACCTGATAGGCTGGATAAGACTATTGGCTCATTCCGGACTAACCATGATTGGAGTCAAGGCCGCATGCATTATGCGGGTGGTGCAGCCGCTTCAATATAGAAGCCACCCCATGTGGGATTTTAACGGGGAGGACGATGCCACCCGTTACGGTCGTAAGGGGTCGGCCTCAGCTGCCGCTCTAGTAAAGATCTTATCCTCTTTGTACAAGGGAGAAGAGGAGGAATTCCTCCGCGTCGACCCGCAGGGCGGATTTACTATGTATAACCCTCCGAGTTGGGTAAGTGGACGATTTTGCTCGCCCACCCGCTTTATGCTCCCATGATTAAATATGTAGTCTAACGACTTTGATGCAGGAACTGCGTCAGGAAGTAAAGGATATAAGCAGCCGTCCTCCACAGCCCGAGGATCCAGAACGATCCTTCGATCCGGACTCCGAAGAGGATCAGGACATATCGGTGGAGCTAATTGACGGGGTGTTTCATCAACTAAGCAAGGATAATACCTTGGTGACCATTATGGCCGATTACCCAGGGTTAATCCCGGCCTCCCAGGTGACAAAGACCGAAGCCTCATTCCCTTGAGAAGGATTCCATTCTCACGCATTTTAGTTTTTCTGACAATAACCGTGCTTTGCAGGGAAGGTTTCCGAGGCGGGAGGCCGAACCTGCGGCGGATAGCCAACAAGGGGCCGCGGGGCCCCGTGGGGTAAAAAGAAATGTAGTCCGGACTGAGACGTCGGCGCAAAGGTATAGCGCGCCATCTATATGATAGGGGCAAAGGTGTCCCGTCTTTCGATGAGATGGTGGCTATCGCTTAGGATGAAGTCGACTTTGACGATCCGACTACGAACGTGCGATGACGTCGCGCCTTAGCAATCGCTAAACCAACTCCGAGAGGTTATTGACCACGCCGGAGCACGATCAACCTGACCACGAGGGTCTGTTTCCTGCAGGCAAACGAAGAACAAGCAAGAAACTAAGATTGCAATCTGGATATTGCGAATATAAGAGGAAAGCTTTATTGATCAAGGTGGGGTTCTGTGACGCCTTGGTCTGGTCGTTGAACACAAACGAAGTACGCGAAGTTGCAGCTATGGCGAACTTTTGATCTAAACAAAACCCAAAGTCTAAACGACGCCCTAAGGGCTGTATATATGGAGGAAGAGGGGAGGAATTTCGTGGCCCTTGAGGAAGGGGTCCGAAACCAACCCTAACTCTTGTTTCCCCACACATACGGACTCTAAAAACAGCCTATACTTAAGTATTTAGAAATTACATGGGCCTGGCCCAATAATAAGGTGACGCAGCACCTAGAATAGCCTCTGGACGAAATTTATGAAGTGGCATCTTGTATATTTCGTCCAAGGCTTCATTCACTCCTTATGGTGGCTTCAGAGTCCTGAAATCATCACTTGTAACTCTATTCTTGTTCCCCTTGCGCATGCCATCAACTCCATGCTTGTTCTTGCTCCAATGTTCATCCTTCTCCAAGCTAGGCCCTTCATTTGTAAGCAAAACAAATGTATCCAATTTAGGCAGCATCATATTCTCATGAACATTAGAATCATTACCAAGAAACGAAAGTACCTGGTAATTTAATTGGCGTGCGCGAGCTCTAGTAATTGGTCCATCATATGTAACAGTAGGGGCTGTGGGTGTAACAATGGTATTGATGTCCTCATCATCCTCCCCTTCTTGAAATGAAGTCGTCCTCGACGGAAGCTCATCTTCCTCACCCAAATAAGGCTTCAAATCTGCAATGTTAAAAGTGGGACTAACCCCAAAATCTGCAGGCAGCTCAAGTTTATATGCATTATCATTTATTTTCTCTAACACCTTAAATGGACCATCAGCACGTGGCATTAGCTTTGATTTGGTGCAAATTAGGAAACCTATCCTTACGCAAATGTAACCAAACAAGATCACCAGGTGCAAAGACAACATGTTTTCTACCCTTATCTCCAGCAAGTTTATATTTAGCCTTCATACGCTCAATGTTTTCCTTAGTTAACTCATGCATTTCTAAAATCAATTCAGCACCTTCTTTAGCATCAAAATTAACCTTCTCCGAAGATGGAAGAGGCAACAAATCAATAGGTGCACGAGGTAGGAAACCATACACAATTTCAAAAGGGCACATCTTAGTAGTAGAATGCAATGAACGATTATAAGCAAATTCAATATGAGGCAAGCATTCTTCCCACATTTTCTTATTATTCTTCAAAACAGCCCTAAGCATAGTAGACAATGTTCTATTGACTACTTCAGTTTGTCCATTAGTTTGGGGGTGACAAGTAGTACTAAAAAGCAGTTTAGTCCCCAACTTAGCCCATAAACATCTCCAAAAGTGGCTAAGAAATTTAGTATCACGATCTGAAACAATAGTATTTGGCACACCATGCAAGCGAATAATTTCACGAAAGAACAAATCAGCAACATTAACAGCATCATCGCTTTTATGACATGGTATAAAGTGTGCCATTTTCGAGAATCTATCCACGACAACAATTATGCTATCCCTCCCCTTCTTTGTTCGAGGCAAACCTAAAACAAAGTCCATAGATATATCCTCCCAAGGAACACTAGGTACAGGCAAAGGCATATATAAACCATGAGGATTGAGTCGTGACTTAGCTTTTTGACATGTAGTGCAGCGAGCAACAAAACGCTCAACATCCCGTCTCATCTTTGGCCAAAAGAAATGTGTAGCAAGTACGTCCTCTGTCTTCTTCACACCAAAGTGTCCCATTAATCCTCCTCCATGCGCCTCCTGCAACAATAAAAGACGAACAGAACTAGCTGGAATGCATAGCTTGTTAGCACGGAACACAAAACGATCATTAACAACGAACTTGTTCCATGATCTACCTTCTTTACAATTCTGCAATACATCTTTAAATTCAGCATCATGCACATATTGATCTTTGATGGTCTCCAAACCAAATATTTTAAAATCAAGTTGTGAAAGCATAGTATAACGACGAGACAATGCATCAGCAATAACATTTTCTTTACCCTTCTTGTGTTTAATGACATAAGGGAAAGTCTCAATGAATTCAACCCATTTAGCATGTCTACGGTTCAGTTTAGCTTGACTTTTAATGTGTTTCAAAGATTCATGATCAGAATGTATAACAAATTCTTTGGGCCATAAATAATGTTGCCATGTTTCTAAAGTCCGAACAAGAGCATATAATTCTTTATCATAAGTAGAATAGTTCAGACTAGGCCCACTCAAATTTTCAGAAAAGTATGCAACAGGTTTGCCATCTTGTAATAACACACCTCCTAATCCAATTCCACTAGCATCACATTCAAGCTCAAAAGTCTTATTAAAGTCAGGAAGTTGAAGTAAAGGAGCATGTGTCAACCTATCTTTCAATACCGTGAAGGCTTCTTCCTGTGCGGTACCCCAAACAAAAGGCACATCCTTCTTTGTAAGCTCATTGAGAGGTGCAGCAATGGTGCTAAAATCTCTCACAAAACGCCTATTGAAACCAGCGAGTCCAAGAAAACTCCTCACTTGTGTGACCGTTTTGGGCTGCGGCCAACTCTCAATAGCTTCAATCTTGGCTTTATCAACTTAAATTCCCTGTGGAGTAACAACATAGCCAAGAAAAGACACTCGGTCGGTGCAAAAGGTGCACTTCCCAAGGTTACCAAACAAACGTGCATCACGTAGAGCATTAAAAACAGCACGTAAATGTTCCAAATGTTCTTCCAAAGATTTGCTATAAATCAGTATATCATCAAAATAGACTACCACAAATCGTCCAATGAAAGCACGTAAAACTTCGTTCATTAATCTCATGAAAGTACTAGGTGCATTAGTTAACCCAAAAGGCATGACTAACCACTCATATAAACCAAACTTAGTTTTAAATGCTGTTTTCCATTCATCTCCCAATTTCATACGAATTTGATGGTATCCACTACGCAAATCAACTTTGGAGAATATTGTAGAGCCACTCAATTCATCAAGCATATCATCTAGCCTAGGAATAGGATGAGGATAACGAATAGTAATATTATTAATGCCTCTACAATCAACACACATACACGATGTACCATCCTTTTTAGGCACTAGTATAATAGGGACAGCACAAGGACTAAGAGATTCACGTATATAACCTTTGTCGAGCAGCTCCTGTACTTGACGCATAATCTCCTTCGTCTCCTCTGGATTGGTACGGTATGGTGCACGGTTGGGTAGCGATGCACCGGGAATTAAGTCAATTTGATGCTCAATCCCTCGAATAGGTGGTAATCCCGGTGGCACGTCTTGTGGAAAGACGTCAGCGAACTCCTGCAAAATGTTAGTAACAGCAGGAGGCAAAGAGGAAGGCACGTCCTCGAATGAAAATAATACCTCTTTGCACACAAAAGCATAGCAAACAGATTTGCTAACATCTAGATCATCAATATCAGATTTGGTGGCAAATAAACATGCACTTTTCAATTTAATTTCAGAAGCAACACTTGATGGTTTATTATTAGGCTTCATTTGTTGCTCAAATTCTTTTGCCACAATCTGATTTTCACTCTTATTTTGCTCCTGTTTTGCTTTATTAGCTCGATTAATATCATCTTTCAAAATGGAATCAGGAGTCATAGGAAGCAAAGTAATATTTTTGTCCTTATGAACGAGAGTATACTGATTGTTTCTACCATGGTGTACAGAATTTTTATCAAATTGCCATGGTCTACCAAGTAATAAGGAACATGCTTGCATAGGTACCACATCACAATCAACATAATCAGCATATGTAGAGATACTAAAATGCACACGAACAGTACGTGTTACCTTAACCTTGCCGCTGTTGTTGAACCATTGGATGTAGTAAGGATGTGGATGTGGTCTTGTGGTGAGGGATAGCTTCTCCACCATCTCCATGCTAGCCAAGTTGTTGCAGCTCCCTCCATCTATGATGACGCGAACAGAACGTTCCTTCACAACTCCCTTTGTATGGAACAAATTATGCCTCTGATTTTGCTCAGCTTGCGTGACCTGCACACTCAAAACACGTTGAGCAACCAAACATTCATACCTGTCAGCATCTTCAGGAGCCATGTATTGCGTCTCATGATCAGAATCATCTCCACCGTGTTCTTCATGTGTAAGAAGAGCGAAAGTCTCCTCATCATAGTCACTAGCGGACTCATACCCACCATCCTCAGTAGCAATCATCACACGCTGAGATGTGCATTCGCGCGCAAAATGTCCTCTTCCCTTACAACGACGACAAATAATATCACTTGTGTGCCCTGTAGACACCATGGAAGAAGCAGAGCTCTGTGCAGGCCCGGCAGGTGTGCTCTTGGCAGATAGTGGTGGTTGTGCCTGCTTTCTTGTATCACGGTTGGAGGTGGCAGCCGACGGAGGTGCCGGTGTAGCAGAACATGTGGAAGTAGATGATGCACGTGGTGTCCATGATGAAGGTCGACCTGCAGAAAAGTTAGTTCGCGCCAATGCCTGTCGATCCTGCACTTCACGTTCAGCTTTACAAGCAAGATGGAATAAACGAGTGATATTATTATAATCCTTATAGTCTAGAATGGTCTGAATCTCTCTATTTAATCCACCCAGAAAACATGCAAGCATAGCTTCATTCTCCTCAACAATACCACATCGAATCAATCCAGTTTGTAATTCCTGATAATATTCTTCTACAGAATTTTTTCTTGTCTTAAGCGCTGCAATTTTTGAAGTAATTCACGTTGATAATATGGCGGAACCCAACGAGTACGCATAGCAGTTTTCAAAGCAGCCCAAGTAGCTGGAACAGGATATAATCTACAATATTCAGACCACCAAACACATGCAAAGCTAGTGAAAGCACAAACAGCAGCAGGAACACGTCTCTCCTCAGGATATTGTAAACATGTAAATCGTTGTTCAGTTTATAACTCCCAAGTAAGATATATATCAGGAACATATCTACCCTCAAATGGTGGGATATTCAATTTCAGTTTAGGGAGATGGTCATGATCTCGTACCTGAGGGGGAGCCCTAACATTACCATTATTTGCATGTGGACGACCTGGTGGTTGTGGTGCTGGTGGTTGCACGTAGTTCTGATGTTGATCAACCTCATCCTCGTAATCTCCCACATAATCATCCTCCTCCGCATCAGCAGCAGGAGCCATAGAAGTATCAATAGCAGCACCAACAGGTTGGCCAAGCGCAAGAGGAACACGGGTCGCTCGGCGGAGGGCTGTTTCGCGATGTGGAGGTAGTCGTTGTTGTTGTTGTTGTTGTTGTTGTTGTTGTTGTTGTTGTTGTTGTTGTTGTTGTTGTTGTTGTTGTTGTTGTTGTAGAGGTGCGTTAGGTGCAGCCGGTGGTGGTGGTGGAAGACGCGCGAGCAATTCATTAAACCTGTTATCGAGCTTTGTTTCGAACGTCTTCTCCAGGCCAGTGATCTTCTCCATGGCCTCTTCAAAATTGTTCAACACATCTTGCACCTGTTCATTCATCATTTTCTGAAACTTATCATGAAGCTCCTTGTTTGTTAAATTCTCCCAGTCAATCTCGTCGGGTTGTGATCCTGGCATGGTTAGCAGCAATAGAAACACACAAGAATATGATCCTATAGACTACTAACAAGTGGTGGTGGTGGTGGGTGTCACAAATCATTTAAGCAAATCTCAAATTCTTACCAGTTCTTACCGAGCAGCAGGCGGTGATCGGCAACCGATGTAGTCAAAACTCTCAAAGCTTGGATAGAGCGATTACCAGGGAGAGTCAAACGCACGATGTAGATGTATGTGGAGCTGGGAAGGCTTATAATATGGTAGCAAAAAGGGTCAACAATAATCAATTCAGAGATGCAAAGTTGAATAAACGCTCAACGACGGTACTGTGCTGGTCCTAGGCTAGACCGCGCTAGAGACGCGAGCCTAGAACACTAACAAAATCTCGGCGCTGCACGTAAACAAGGGAAAAGCACACTCTGGAATTTTTTTTTCGCCCTGTTTTTTTTTGCGCTCTTTTTTTTTGCGCTCCTCTTTTATTTTTATTTTTTTTGCGAAAAATCACTATAATGACGAGTGTCTCAAAACTCTTCCCAGGTCAAACTGACAGGATAGACACGAAATTTTTGCGACCAATTTTTTTTTCGACTGCCTGGACCCAAAAATTGGAAACGGTTCAGAAAAATGTTCAATAACGGCGGCTGTCTCAAAAGGCTAAGAAACACCTAAAAATAGGATAGCCAGAAAATTTTTTGTCAAGTGCGTTTTTGGAAAATTTTGGGCCTAAACGGAGGGTGGTTTCCAGACTCTTTTTTTTTGGAAACCAACCTCTTCTAAGGACGGCAAAGATTGATGGAATCCGAAACCTACTCAAACAAGGAAACACGAATCTGGCAACAGATGGATCTCGAAAGCAAACCTAATATGAGATAGACTCGAAGTGATGGTGGTATATGGATACGGATCGGTGGTCGTATATGGACTCGGAGCGGTGGTGGTATATGGATACGGATCGGTGGTAGTATATGGACTCGGAGCGGTGGCGGATAAGCGGTGGTGGAAGATGGCAGGGACAATGATGATGGTGCGGCGGCGGCGTGACTAATATGACCAGAACTCGAAACTCTAAAAGACTAGACACTAAGACCAGCAACTTGACACGACGATGCAACCGCAAATTCAACAAAGCAAATACAGAAACGATTATGCAAAGACTCGGATTGGTTCGGATGGGATGAACTAACCCTATTTTTTTTCTTGGTTTTTTCATGGACTATAGGTATGAAGAACAGACTCGATCTAAACTACGAAAAACTGTAAAATCTCACCGAGCAACCTGGAAATCTGATACCACTAGATAGGGGCAAAGGTGTCCCGTCTTTCGATGAGATAGTGGCTATCGTTTAGGATGAAGTCGACTTTGACCATCCGACTACGAACGTGCGATGACGTCGCGCCTTAGCAATCGCTAAACCAACTCCGAGAGGTTATTGACCACGCCGGAGCACGATCAACCTGACCACGAGGGTCTGTTTCCTGCAGGCAAACGAAGAACAAGCAAGAAACTAAGATTGCAATCTGGATATTGTGAATATAAGAGGAAAGCTTTATTGATCAAGGTGGGGTTCTGTGACGCCTTGGTCTGGTCGTTGAACACAAACGAAGTACGCGAAGTTGCAGCTATGGCGAACTTTTGATCTAAACAAAACCCAAAGTCTAAACGACGCCCTAAGGGCTGTATATATGGAGGAAGAGGGGAGGAATTTCGTGGCCCTTGAGGAAGGGGTCCGAAACCAACCCTAACTCTTGTTTCCCCACACGTACGGACTCTAAAAACAGCCTATACTTAAGTATTTCGAAATTACATGGGCCTGGCCCAATAATAAGGTGACGCAGCACCTAGAATAGCCTCTGGACGAATTTTATGAAGTGGCATCTTGTATATTTCGTCCAAGGCTTCATTCACTCCTTATGGTGGCTTCAGAGTCCTGAAATCATCACTTGTAACTCCGTTCTTGTTCCCCTTGCGCATGCCATCAACTCCATGCTTTTTCTTGCTCCAATGTTCATCCTTCTCCAAGCTAGGCCCTTCATTTGTAAGCAAAACAAATGTATCCAATTTAGGCAGCATCATATTCTCATGAACATTAGAATCATTACCAAGAAACGAAAGTACCTGGTAATTTAATTGGCGTGCGCGAGCTCTAGTAATTGGTCCATCATATGTAACAGTAGGGGCTGTGGGTGTAACAATGGTATTGATGTCCTCATCACTATATCTCCGGTGTTATCCCTTCAGGGCATACTAACGCTCGTGCTCTCTTTAGGACGAACAGACCTCGCCGGACTATATCCGGGGAGGTTGCCTATCGCGCCTCCACCAGCCAGGCTCCGACGCCTGGCCCGGAAGCGGCGGCGAACACAAGGCGCGCATCGGACGCTCCTCCGACAGAGGATGCGGACAGGCTGTCTGCCACCAATTCCGAAGTGGAGAGTTCCATGAACCACAGGCGTCGCGGGACAGTTCTTCGCGACGCTTGTTTCTCCCAAGAGGCATTGAATGCCTTGAATTCGGGAGATGCGTACCTCCATGCCGCTCAAAATGGTTTAGCCAGAGCCACGGAGCAATATGTAAAAGACATACGGGTAAGAAAATTTTGGTAAATATATGTATATACCAGTTGCCCCCGAGACTTGAAACAGTTAGAACAACTGATTTAAGGTTCATTTGTTATGCAGGTTCTTACAGAAAATAATACCCTACTGTCCCAGGAGCTAGAAGAGTGCAAAGCCCAACTTGAGGCTGCACTAGCCGCGGCAGGGGAGCCCAAAGAGACCCCATCTGGTAATCCATGCTTCGAAAGATAAATATGTTGCGAAGTGCGGCGTAGGTGTAAATCTGACAAATCATGTTGCAGATGGCGCCGGAATTGATCCGGAGAGGCAACAACTCTTACGCCGGCTAAAGGCCGGTGAGAGTATGCTGACAAGGGTGAGGCAGGAGAAGAATGATCTTCAGGATGCCAACACCAAGCTGGACGTTGAACTTAAAGATGTTCGTGGCCAGCTGTCGGACTCCACGAAGGAGAATCAGCGGCTTCGACGCGGCATATTTAGTAAGTGCTTAAACGAACTTTGAAAAAAAAAGTTCGGCGAGGAAGTCGACTAACAGAGTAATGTCTGTAGGGATGCTAACAGGTCGTCCTGCAGAGGAGATGCCCGGTTCGACGAGTGACCTTCTTCCCGAGCTCTCGCAACTGCACGAGCGAGTTCGGCAGGCGATGCGAGGCGTTGCCCAAGCCTTATGGCCTTCCCACTCCATGCCCGAGGGCCTTGGAGAGCTTGCGGAGAAGCTTAAGGGAGCTCGGCGGCGCTTCCGGTTGTGGAAGATATCGGCCTGCCGACAAGGCGCTAGGGAGGCCTGGGCCATGGTGAAGACCCGGTTTACGAAGTCTGACCCAAACCACATGGCCGAGGTCGGACCTCTGGGGCCTGATGGGAAGGAGATCCCTGTAAGCTTAGTATACGGCCAAGTAGAATGGGCCGCAAAGTATTCCCAGCAGGACTGTAAATTAGACAGCCTGTTAGATGGTATAGAAGAGGAATACAATAAGTCAGAGTGACTATGTAATTGTTAATTGACATGTGCAATGCCTTCTAGCCGGATGGTAGATCGTTTGTCATTGCCGACCTTCTCGCTTCTACCTCGGGACCTGACGGTCCGGAGTGTGTCCAAATACCCTACCGGTTATGTACGAACCGGGGTATGCATGGAGACCAGGCGTAGGGGTCATTAGTGCTTTATCAGACAAGTGCCCAACTAGTTATGTTATATTGCATGGTTAGTAAGAAACATCTTCCAGAGAGAATAGTTCCGTTAGGGGTTCCTTTCTCTGGAAGGCATGCCCTAAAGTGCATGTCCGGACTGCAAATGCAGGAAAATCATCTGGGGGCATGTATATAAATAAGTAAAAAATGTCGTCTTTTAGTTCACCGACCGAATATTCCCTTAAGAATGCTAGCTTTCGGCTTCACCCAGTCTGAGGTACACATCCGGCTGATCCGGCAGTAACAATCGCAGAGATGCTCCCTTTACCGCCTAGCCGAACAATCGGGAACGTAGGGGTAAGCACAGGAGGCAGGCAACCCAGCTTGGCCAAAACTTAAGTCATATCGATGCATATAATGGTGAAGAAAAGGTACATGCGGAAGTTTGACGCATGTGTTGGGCGTGAAGCCCATATAAATAAGCTTCTGTTAAAGAAGCCCCCAGGTTTAATGAGCGCGGGTAGCGCGTCACTTGATGAGCCTTCAAGGGCTATAAGAGAAAAGAGGGGAAGGAGAGAAATGTAAGACAGAAAATGTAAAAAATGGACAGAGGAAGGAGACAAACACAGAGTCCGGCGCTAGGCATAGAATCTTCGGAGACGGGCGGCGTTCCATGGGTTCGGCTCGAGTCGGTTATCCGACGCATCTCGCAGGTGGTACGCTCCACCAGTCAGGACTTGGTCGATTATGAAGGGACCTTCCCACTTGGGCTTGAGTTTGTCCTTTTTCTTATCCGGCAGGCGTAGAACTAGTTCGCCAACATTGTAATTTTTGGCCCGTACTTCTCTGCTTTGATATCTTCGAGCCTGCTGTTGATAAAATGTGGAACGGGCTTTTGCCACGTCACGCTCCTCCTCCAAGTCGTCCAAGTTGTCCTGCCGATCGAGCTCGGCTTCTCTTTCTTCGTACATGCGCACTCGAGGTGAGTCATGAATTATGTCGCAGGGCAGAACTGCCTCTGCGCCGTACACCATAAAGAATGGTGTGTATCCGGTGGTGCGATTCGGCGTGGTCCGCAGCCCCCAGAGTACGGAGTCGAGCTCCTCTACCCAGTGTGTGTTAGATTCCTTGAGGGATCGCACTAGTCTGGGTTTAATGCCACTCATGATAAGACCATTTGCACGTTCGACCTGGCCGTTAGTTTGTGGGTGATAGACGGAAGCATAGTCGAGCTTGATGCCCATGTTTTTGCACCAGAGTTTTACCTCGTCGGCGGTGAAGTTTGTGCCGTTATCGGTGATGATGTTGTGGGGGACGCCGTAACGGTGTACAACCCCGGATATGAAGTCTGTCACAGGTCCGGATTCGGCCGTCTTAACAGGCTTGGCTTCTATCCATTTGGTGAACTTATCCACCATGACCAGTAAGTATTTTTGCTTGTGGGTTCCGCCTTTAAGGGGTCCAACCATGTCAAGCCCCCAGACTGCAAAAGGCCAAGTGATGGGGATAGTTCGGAGGGCGGTGGGTGGCATATGGCTTTGGTTTGCAAAAAGCTGGCAACCGACGCATCGTTGGACCAAGTCCTGAGCATCTGCTCGGGCCGTCGGCCAGTAAAAGCCCGTACGGAAAGCCTTGCTTACAAGGGGCTGAACTGCAGCATGGTGGCCACCGAGTCCGGCATGAATTTCAGCCAGCAGGTTCCGCCCTTCCTCTTCGGAGATGCACCTCTGAAGGACTCCGGTAGTGCTTTTCTTATAAAGCTCTCCCTCGTGGACTTTATAGGCTTTAGATCGCCGTACTATGCAGCGTGCCTCGTTTTGGTCCTCTGGGAGTTCCTGCCTAGTAAGGTAGGCTAGGAATGGTTCTGTCCATGGGGCGATGACTGCCATTATTACGTGGGCTGAAGGTGTAATTTCGGTGGCAGAGCCTCCAATTATGTCAGATTGTTCGGCGTCGAGTGGTGCGGTTAGGTCCGGGCTGTTATCTGCTTGAACAGTCTTCCTAAAAAGATGTTGGGGGGACTGCATCGCATTTTGCTCCAATGAGTGCCAGGACATTCGTTGCTTGATTGTTTTCTTGGGCTATATGATGAAACTCCAACCCTTCAAACCGAGCTGACATTTTTAGGGCGGCATTGCGGTAAGCTGCCATTTTTGGATCCTTGGCGTCGAAATCTCCGTTTATTTGGGATATCGCGAGGTTCGAGTCCCCGTGTACCTCTAGGCATTGAATGCCCATGGATACTGCCATCCGGAGACCATGTAGGAGGGCCTCATATTCGGCTGCATTGTTGGAGTCCGTGTACATGATCTGGAGCACATATTGAACTGTGTCTCCTATGGGGGACGTCAAGACGACGCCAACCCCTAGTCCAGCCAACATTTTGGAGCCGTCGAAATGCATGATCCAGTTTGAATATGTGTCGTACTCTTTAGGGAGCTCGGCCTCCGTCCATTCTGCGATGAAGGCGGCCAAAACTTGCGATTTAATAGCTCGCCGTGGCTTATAGGTTATATCGAACGGGAGGAGCTCGATGGCCCATTTTGCGATCCGGCCCGTTGCATCGCGGTTGTTGATGATATCGTTGAGTGGTACTTCCGAGGCTACTGTTATGGAACACTCTTGAAAGTAGTGTCGTAGCTTCCGGGATGCCATGAATACCGCGTATGCAATCTTTTTATAATGTGGGTACCGTGATTTTCATGGAGTGAGGACAGTGGACACGTAGTAAACCGGCCTTTGAAGGGGGGGTTTGTGTCCGCCCGTTTCCCGCTCGACGACGAGCACTGCGCTGACAACTTGATGAGTTGCTGCAATGTACAATAGCATTGGTTCGTCGGTGTTTGGCATGGCCAGGACTGGGTTTGTTGCCAATATGGCTTTTATTTCATCGAGTCCGGTCGTGGCAGCATCCGTCCACTCGAAGTGTTCGGTGCGCCGAAGGAGGCGATAAAGGGAAGTGCCTTTTCTCCCAAGCGAGAGATAAAGCGGCTTAGAGCCGCCACGCATCCGATTAATTTTTGTATTTGTTTGAGGTCCTTTGGGATATCCAGTTGCGACAAAGCTCGGATCTTGGCCGAATTTGCTTCAATTCCTCTACCGGATACAATGAAGCCCAAAAGCTTTCCGGCTGGAACGCTGAAAACGCATTTTTCCGGGTTGAGCTTGATGTCGTATTTTCGGAGGTTGTCGAATGTTAGCCTCAAGTCGTCTACTAGAGACTCGACATGTCTTGTTTTGACGACCACATCATCCACGTACGCCTCCACTATCTTGCCGATCTGGTTTGCCAGACATGTCTGAATCATGCACTGATATGTTGCGCCGGCGTTTTTCAGCACGAAGGGCATTGTGTTTAAGCAGAATGGGTCGTATGGTGTGATGAATGTTGTTGCGGCTTGGTCTGATTCTGCCATCTTGATTTGATGGTAACCGAAGTATGCGTCGAGGAAACACAACGAATCGTGTCCTGCGGTGGCATCGATAATTTGATCAATACGGGGGAGGGGGAAGGGATCATTTGGGCAAGCCTTGTTAAGGTCTTTAAAATCGACACACAGGCGCCAGGATTTGTCCTTCTTTGGTACCATCACCAGGTTTGCTAGCCAGTCCGGATGTTTTATGTCTCTAATGAATCCAGCCTCCAATAGCTTGGCTAGCTCCTCTCCCATAGCCTGTCTCTTGGGTTCGGAAAAACGCCGAAGGGCTTGTTTGACAGGTTTGAATCCTTTTAGGATATTTAAGCTGTGTTCGGCCAGCCTGCGTGGGATTCCTAGCATGTCTGAAGGGTGCCAGGCGAAGATGTCCCAATTTTCACGTAGAAATTCTCGCAGTGCGGCGTCCATATCAGGGTTTAATCGTGCCCCGATGGAAGCTTTTTTATTGGGGTCCGTTGGATGGACCTGGAATTTGACTATTTTGTCTGCTGGCTTAAAGGGTGTGGACTTGGATCTCTTGTCGAGTATCACATCATCCCTGTTAACTGTGGAGCGCAGCGCAGTCAGTTCCTCGGCTGCTAAGGCTTCGGATAGTGCCTCCAAGGCTAATGCGGCTGTCTTGTTTTCGGTGCGGAGTGCTATGTCCGGATCACTAGCGAGAGTGATAATTCCGTTCGGCCCGGGCATCTTGAGCTTCATGTACCCGTAATGGGGTATTGCTTGGGAGATTGTAAATGCTTCCCGCCCTAGTAGGGCGTGATATCCGCTGCTGAACGGGGCCACCTAAAATGTGACCTCTTCGGATATGTAATTATCCGGCGTGCCGAACACCACATCTAGTGTGATTTTTCCTGTGCAGCGCGCTTCCCGACTGGGGATTATTCCTCTAAAGGTTGTGCTGCTTCACTCAACGCGGCTCCAGTCTAAACCCATTTTTTGAAGGGTTTCCTCATAAATGAGGTTCAATCCGCTGCCTCCATCCATGAGTACCTTGGTGAGGCGAAAGCCGTCCACTATTGGACTGAGGGCCAATGCGGCTGGTGCTCGGGCTGTTCGAAATTTAGGTTCATCACTCGCGTTGAAGGTAATAGCCGTGTCGCTCCATGGGTTTACTGTTGCTACTTGATAGACTTCGGCAAGGCTGCGGAGTGTTCTTTTTCGCATATTATTTGATGTGAAGGTCTCGAAGACTGTGAGAACGGTACTAGTGTCCCCGGGGTGGTTTTCTGTGGCCTCCGAAATTAAGAGGTCCTCGCCAATTTTGGCCACCTGCTGGAGTATCCAACATGCTCTAAGGCTGTGAGTTGGTGTGGCGTCCTCTGTACTGTGAATTTTACATGGTCCGTCAAGCCATCTTTCTAGTACGGTTCCAAGCTCTGTAGAGGGTTTTGGTTTTTTGGTGTTTAACCCGGGTGTCTTACGATGATGCACCCTCTTAGTTCGGACGGGATTGCTATTCAAGGCCGGATTATCCCAAAATTTTATTTCGGTTTTCCAGGCACTTTCCATCGCACAGTACTTTTGTACTATGGACGCCAAGTCAGCGAAGCGTGTAATATCACGACGACTTATGGCGTTAAGGATTCCCTCGTCCGTGCAATTACTGCAGAAGATTGATATTGCGTCTCCCTCGCGGCAATCCTTTATCCTGTTCATAACCAGGAGGAATCTGGCCCAATAATGATGTACTGCTTCCTCGGGTTTTTGCCTGATTTGGGAAAGATCACTTATGTTCGGGTGGGCGGGTGGAGTTGAATCTGAAACCTCGCCCAATCTAAGATTCAGAGGCCGAAGAGCTTCCGAACTCTGAGGTTCGGATTCTTGGATGTTGTCCAATGAGTCTAGCCCATTGCTTGATTCTAAGCTCAGGTCTCGAGTTACATCCTCCCCTCCGCGGGTATCCGGCTTGGAGTAGTCGGGAATTCGGACGTAACTAGTCCTTAAAATAGATGAAGGGTCGGCGCACTGCGCCTCTACCACGGCGACGTGGTGGGTGACCTGGGGAGAGTTAATTTCTCTTAGATCGGGTTTAAGCCCAACCTGGTCGTAATCCGTGGCGACCCCCAGGGCGGCAATGCGATCCAAGAGCTCGTTTACGGAAGAGAGCTCCATCGGATCCCGCTGCTCGACAAGTTCCGAGCTGACGTGAAGGTTGCTTTTCATGACCCGAGAGGTCACCGTCGGCGCAACGGCCGAACAGGCGGTCATGAGGAAACCACCTAGCCGGAGAGTTTGGCCGACAGCCAAGGCTCCCTTAGTGACGGTGCCGTCTTTAAAGACGGGAGGAGGCATCCTTCCTGATTGCGACGGCACAATGGAACTCTCAATGAAAGCTCCAATGTCGGTGTCAAAACCGGTGGATCTCGGGTAGGGGGTCCCGAACTGTGCGTCTAGGCCGGATGGTAACAGGAGACAAGGGACACGATGTTTTTACCCAGGTTCGGGCCCTCTCGATGGAGGTAAAACCCTACTCCTGCTTGATTAATATTGATGATATGGGTAGTACAAGAGTAGATCTACCACAAGATCAAGGAGGCTAGACCCTAGAAGCTAGCCTATGGTATGATTGCTGTATGATGAAGTTGTCCTACGGACTAGAACCCTCCGGTTTATATAGACACCGGATAGGGTTAGGGTTACACAAAGTCGGTTACAATGGTAGGAGATCTTGAATATCCGCATCGCCAAGCTTGCCTTCCACGCCAAGGAAAGTCCCATCTGGACACGGGACGAAGTCTTCAATCTTGTATCTTCACAGTCCTGGAGTCCGGCTGAAGGTATTGTCCGGCTATCCGAACACCCCCTAATCCAGGACTCCCTCACCTGAGATTACTGTCCTACCCCGAACCCGCAATATGTCTGAAATTTTAGATGGGGGCAAAGTTTGTAACTTTCCCCAAATTTCAAACAAGCGCGTCCTAAACCGAAACATTGTTCCCCCTTAGTTCCCCGCCTCCCTCCGTTCCCCCATTCATACTCCGTGGGCGCCAAAACGCCCTCTCCACCAGCCGCGAAACCCCAGCCTCCTCCGTCCTCCACCCCATAGCGCCCAATCCACTGCCGCCCTCCTCCATCATGCCGGAGTCGGTACCCCGATGTCGTCGTCCAACGCAACCGCAACCGCAACGCCCTCAAGGACTTAGTAGCTGAAGCCGAGGTAGAGCTGCCTCCACGACGCCGACGCCGACGTGCGCCATACCAGAACTACTCCGACCACACCGTCCTGCGCCTCACTACTGCCGCTCCGCCGTTGTTCCCGCTATGCCGTCGTTTGTCGCCTCGGATTTGCTTCCCTGCCGCCGACAGACGGCCACCGCACCACACTCAACAACTTGGCCATGGGTTCCTCCAAGGCTGCGCCGTCCTCCACAACTTCTCATTTCAAGTGAACCACAAGAAAATTGTTGGAAAAACAGAATGAGGACACAACACTACCAGCAGAAAGAGGTACTCCTCTTCCCTTATTCGTGCAAACCTTACATCTCTGCTCACACCGTATTCATCCCACGAAAGAAACTAGTTGAGCGCTTCTTACTGCATCTTCTTCGTGATACTAAATGCACAAGGTTTCCTCCCTTTACTATTTCACCTTTGCTAGAGATCAGTAGCCCAGCTGGATTTCAATTCAAGGTCAGTCGACCCGCAATTAAAAGAAGCAGCACCCGCTTAGGAGCACGGAGTACCTAGTCCGCCTGTTCGCCGGGGAAGCGGCGCATCGGTGTCTATCATAGGGGTGTGGGGTGCAGGAGCTGCCTGCGCCTGATCTGGAGATCGGCGGGGCTTGAATGGATGGACGGGGGCGGTGCCAAGCACGGCGGTGCGGTGAGGTCGAGAGGAGGGCGCAGCCAGGGGACTAGGCCGGTGGTCACTGTCTTTCAAGGAAGATCGTCAACACTGACTGGCTGGAGGTAGATGAAGGCAATCTGCCCATTCTTTGCACATCGGACGGTGCAGAAAAAATGGACTAACCTATTTGTTTTCAGTCGAATGTTATTTTCATAGAATCCTGTAGTAATTTAGTGTGCCATGCATGTTGTAGAGCTATCATATGTCTCCCGTCATTTATTTCTCACCGACCTGCTATCTGCTACCTTTACACTGTACTAATTGTGCACACACTTCACCCATACTCACACTATTGTTTTTTATGCATGGGTATTTCAAACTCTAACGTAGTGTTGATGAATGCTGAAAAGAAAAGACAGAAGTCGCTCCAGTGTAATTCGAAGATAAGCACTAAGCTTTTCAGCGCTCTAAAGGATGCAGTGTCAGCAGTTGGAGACAGTAAACGTAGCTCTGCGGTTGATGATCTCAATTGCCACACACAACCATCCCAGGTGCTTGCTTTAACTTCACGCTGTCAAATGT
Organism: Aegilops umbellulata; assembly: GCA_032464435.1. Taxonomy (NCBI): domain Eukaryota; kingdom Viridiplantae; phylum Streptophyta; class Magnoliopsida; order Poales; family Poaceae; genus Aegilops; species Aegilops umbellulata. The sequence continues at coordinate 198,923,043 of CP136058.1, read as the reverse complement.
GGTTGCATGTTGCATATGGTGTCTAGCTTGTATTGCTTCCAATTTGGTTAAATTACATCTGCTTACTTTACACATTATACCTTTGATAATGACATGCCTTCCTGTTTTTGATACATACTACATATGTCTATTAACCATGTCCGTACATCAAACTAATGCTCTTTTGTATCCCTCGTCAATCACTTATGATGAGATAGTCACCCGAGTGGTTACTGTGAGACGCCATACTCGTTTAAAGAGTGCAGTGTCATCCTCCCCACATGATTCTCAATAAACAGCAAGGCTAAATGAAGATAGTCAACATAGCTCTCTAGTTGATGACCGCAATTCCCCCACACCACCATCACAGGTGCTTGCTCTAACTTCGCAGTGTGATATGTGGTTGCATGTTGCATACGGTGTCTAGCTTGTAATGCTTCTAATTAGGGTAAATTGCATCTGCTTAGTTTACACATTATACCTGTGAATATGACATGCCTTCCTATTTTTGGTACACACTACATCTATGTGTTAACCTTGTTCTTACATGAAACTACCTCTCTTCTGTATCCTGCATCAATCACTTACGATGAGTCACCTTTATTCGTTGCATATTGCGTATTATTTCTAGCCTGTTGCCATGTATTGCTTCTAATTTGGTCAAATACATTTGTTAGGGAACCCTTTTAATTTGGCAGAGTGATATTGGTTTCATCTTTCATATGGTTTGTAGCTTGAATTGATTCTAACAAGTTCAAGCACCTTGTGCTTAGTTTACACTTTATACATCATAAATGTCAATATGTCATGCCGTCCTGTTTTTCATACATATTCCATCCTCCTATCATGCGGCTGCCTTACATGAAAGTAGTGTTCGTCAGTATCATGCATCAATGAGTTCTGAAGAGCAAATTTTATTCAATTTTCTTGTGGGTTTGACTTGACAAGGCAAAATCAAGAAAGAGGAAGGAAAAGAGTAAGAAAGGCGATGATGGTGGTCCTCTGCAGCAACGTAAACAGAGCATCTGTACCGATTCTCCTTGTACTAATAGTGCATTACAAGGTCCAAGTCTCAGCTCCCCTACTCCACCATCCAAGGTGCTTGCTCTAACTTGGCAGTGTGATATCTTGTTGCATGTTGCATATGGTGTCTAGCTTGTATTGCTCCTAATTAGTGTAAACTGCATCTGCTTAGCTTACACATGATACGTGTGAATATGACACGCTTTCCTGTTTTTGGTACATACTATATCTGTCTATCACACCATGTTCTTACATGAAACTACTCTTCTTGTGTATCCTGCATCAGTCACTTATGATGGAACACCTTTAAGTTGGCAGTGTGATATTGGTTTGCATCTTGAATATGATTTCTAGCATGCATTGCGTTTAGTTTAATGAACGCCACCTATGACGAGACAGTTTTAACTTGGCAGAGTGATATTGATTGCACCTTTCATATGGTGTCTAGTTTGCAGTGCTTCTAATTTATTGAAGTGCCTTCTGCTTAGTTACCACATCATAGGTGTGAATATGTCAAGCCGTCCATTTTTTCATACATATTCCATCCTCGTATCATGACTTTGCCTTTCATCAGAGTAGTGTTCGTCAGTATCATGCATCAATGAGTTCTGAAGAGCAAATTTTATTCCTTTTTCTTGTGGGTTTGACTTGACAAGGCAAAATCAAGGAAGAGGAAGGAAAAGAGTAAGGAAGGCGATGATGGTGGTCCTCTGCAGCAACGGAAACGGAGCATCTGTACCGATTCTCCTTGTACTGATAGTGCATTACAAGGTCCAAGTCTCCGCTCCCCTACTCCACCATCCAAGGTGCTTGCTCTAACTTGGCAGTGTGATATCTGGTTGCATGTTGCATATGGTGTCTAGCTTGTATTGCTCCTAATTAGTGTAAACTGCATCTGCTTAGCTTACACATGATACGTGTGAATATGATACGCTTTCCTGTTTTTGGTACATACTATATCTGTCTATCACACCATGTCTTACATGAAACTACTCTTCTTGTGTATCCTACATCAGTCACTTATGATGAACGCCACCTACATAAGTATGATTTCTAGCATGCATTGCGTCTTGAATATGATTTCTAGCATGTATTGCTTCTAGTTTGATGAACGCCACCTATGACGAGACAGTTTTAACTTGGCAGAGTGATATTGATTGCACCTTTCATATGGTGTGTAGTTTGCAGTGCTTCTAGTTTGTTGAAGTGCCTTCTACTTAGTTACCACATCATAGGTGTGAATATGTCAAGCCGTCCATTTTTTCGTACATATTCCATCCTCGTATCATGACTTTGCCTTTCATCAGAGTAGTGTTCGTCAGTATCATGCATGAATGAGTTCTGAAGAGTGAATTATATTCCTTTTTCTTGTCGGTTTGATCTCACAATGCAAAATCAATAAAACTGAAGGAAATTGGCAAGGCATTGGATGATGGTGGTCCTTCCGAGCAACTGAAATGGAGGTTCTCTACAGATTCTACTCCCCCATCCTCCCAACAAGATTCGCAAGACAACGCAAGGCTAGACAGTCAACGTAGCTGTGTAGATGATGAGCATATCTCCCCTACTCCACCATCACAGGTGCTTGCTCTAACTTGGCAATATTATATGTGGTTGCATGTTGCGTATGATGTCTAGCTCTTATTGCTTCTAACTTTGTTGAATTGCATCTGCTTACTTTACACATAATGCCTGTTAATATGACACGTGTTCCTGTTTCTAGAACATATGTGTACATGATGAGCACATCTCCCCTACTCCACCATCATAGGTGCTTGCTCTAACTTGGCACTATTATGTGTGGTTGCATGTTGCGTATGATGTCTAGCTTGTATTGCTTCTAACTTTGTTGAATTGCATCTGCTTACTTTACACATAATGCATGTGAATATGACACGTGTTCCTGTTTCTAGAGCACATCTCCCCTACTCCACCATCACAGGTGCTTGCTCTAACTTGGAACTGTTATATGTGGTTGCGTTTTCTGTATGATGTCTAGTTTGTATTGCTTCTGATTATGTTGAATTGCATCTGCGTAGCTTACAACTTATACCTGCAACGATCACTTACCCATAAGACACATTTAACTTGGGACTGTGATGTAGGTTGCATCTTGCATTGTCTTCTAGCTTGTACTGCTTCTAATTTCTTGAAATGGCACTTACGACGAGACACTTTTTACCTGATAGAGTGATATTGGTTGCATGTTCATATGGTGCCTAGCTTTCATTTCTTCTAATTTTGTTGAAATGCCTTCCGCTTGCTATTTTTTCATACATATTCCATCCTCCTATCGTACGTGTGAATTTGAAATGCTGTCCTTTTTGTATATATTCCATCCTCCTATCCTGCGCTTGCCTTACATCAAAGTAGTGTTCGTCTGTATCATGCATCAACCAGGTATGCAGAGCTAATTTTATTCATCTTCTTGTGGTTTTGACTTCATAAGGCAATATCAGAAAATAGGAAGGAAAAGAGTAAGTTAGGGGATGTTGGTGGTCCTCCGCATCGACGCAAACAGAGACTCTCTAGATTTGCCACTGCTACTGCTAATGAAGTTGAAGTCCCAAGTCTACATGATGAGTTCATCTCCCGTACTCCACCATCGCAGGTGCTTGCTATAAGTTGACAGTGTGATAATTGGTTTCATGTTGCATATGTTGTCTAGCCTGTATTTCTTCTATTTTGATTAAATTGCACCTGCTGAGTTCATACGTTATACATGTGCATGTGACATGGCGTTCTGTGTCTAGAATACACTGCATCTATCTATCATACCATGTTCTTACATCAAAGTATTGTTGTTGTGTATCCCACAACAGTCACTCATGATTGGACACTTTTAACAAGGCGGTTTGATAGTGGTTGCATCTTGCATTGATTTCTACATTGTACCGCTTCTAATTTTTCGAAATGCCACTTATGACAAGACACTTTTAACTTGGCAGGGTAATATTGGTTGCATCTTTCATATGGTGTCTAGCTTGCATTACTTCTATTTTCTTGAAAATCCTTCTGCTTACTTTACACATCGTAGTTATGAATATGTCATGTCGTCCGGTTTTTCTTACATATTCCATCCTCATACGGTTGTCTTACATCAAAGTATTGCTTGTCTGTATCATGCATCAATGAGTTCTGAAGAGCGATTTTATTCTTTTGTGTTGTGGGTACGGCTTGACATGGCAAAGTCAGAAAAGAGCAAGGAAAATAATATAGTAGGGAGTGGTGTTACTCGTCGGGTGAAACGGAAAAGGATCTGCCGTCCAGATTCTGCTCGTACTTATAGTGCAGTAGAAAGTCCAAGTCCACCGGCTAAATCTACAAACATAGTATCACCTGCTCCACCAGCTGCAGCATCCGCTTCAACTGTACCAGCATCTCAACAAGTTACTCGTTCGTTTGCTCTAGAACTGGCCAGTTCCCAAGCTGCCTTCACACCTAACACTACTTCCGAAGCACTGCTGACACAACAGGACTTGGCAAGATCAGATGAACCTCATGAGCATCAACACCAAGATGGTACATGACCGAGTCAAGTTGCAGTTGCATGCTCCTTTATATGTACTCTCACAGTTTGATGTACACTAACACTTTCCATATTCGTTGTTGAACTAGCACCACAACGCAAGCGGAAACAGACATCAGGGATAATGCTTGACAGATTAACAAAATCTAAAGGAGGAAGAATGGAGATCCATTTTGAGGCAGGATTAAAATGGCCACGTGATGCTACAGAGTCAGCCAAGTTAGTATCAGAGGCAGCCGTTGCCGTTAGGTGTCATGCACGTATCCTCCCAACGTGGATCCAGTACAGGAATGAGAAAGACAATACCCAGTTTAACACCTTCCTTGACCATTTATCTGTAAGTAATGTTATTCATCGTAATTAGTAATATTGTCTTGCTCTGTCCCATACTTTCTAGCTTCCTCCTAATAAGACTCATATCTTTTTTCAACAGATGAGGTTCAAGTTGGATCTGAAAGATGATGCAACTAAACAAGCATGCACTCATGTTTTTCAGTCTGCTCTGCGACAGTATCGGTACCACCTTAGAAAATCTCACTTTGAAGGCAAGGCTAACAATGAAATCGCCCAAACATCTCCAGTGGAATATATTATAGATGAAGACTGGACAGCCCTCGTTAAACACTGGTCTGATCCAAAGTATCAGGTAGGCTATATGTATTTGATCAGACCACATATTGAACTCGTATTTATGTATGTGCCTTACAAGTGTATCTTCTTCTAGGCTAACTGTTTGAAGAACAAGACCAACCGTTCTAAAGTGAAATTCCAACAGACAACAGGATCTCGTAGCTATATTGCACACTGCGAGGCTCTTGTAAATAGCTTCTACTTCCTTCTTTTTTCTGTGCCATATTATCGTATCTATATTGACTTGTTCCAAATACAGAGAAAAGCCTGTGTGGACCAAAAAGAACTTGAACTGAATGCAGTGCAAATCTTCAAGGATTGCCACACCAGCAAGATGAAGGGCATGAGCACATCAGTTCAAGCCGCTGTTGTAAGTCCTTACTCCTCCTGCCTTTGAACTGACTGGTACTGTGATGTGTTCATTTAACTACTTGGTTTGCAGCCAATGTCAGTTACTCTCTTCACTTTTATACACAGTTGTCTTAACATATCATTTCACCTTAAATGGTTTAAAAGAGATGAAGGATATTCTTTTGGTCTTGATCTGTATTCTAGCTGTTATGTCCACGTGCACACACAATGATAAAATATCATGTTTGTTTTATATATGTTTGCCCATGATATGAATGATGTCATACTATGTTCATCCTACTTTAAACCATGTCTCTTTATCCTTAGATGTCAACGAATGTGAGGAAATAGACAATACAGTAGGCATGCTACATGGACATATGTTCCAAAAGTGATTTTATTATGTAGTTGGCACCACAATACATGTTAATGTATTACAGTAGTTCACCAAAATAAGTTATGTATAAACGTGTAACTGTTGGAAATATGCCCTAGAGGCAATAATAAAATGGTTATTATTGTATTTCCTTGTTCATGATAATTGTCTATTGTTCATGCTATAATTATATTAACTGGAAACCGTAATACATGTGTGAATACATAGACCACAACATGTCCCTAGTGAGCCTCTAGTTGACTAGCTCGTTGATCAATAGATGGTTATGGTTTCCTGACCATGGACACTAGATGTCATTGATAACGGGATAACATCATTAGGAGAATGATGTGATGGACAAGACCCAATCCTAAGCATAGCACAAGATCGTGCAGTTCGTTTGCTAAAAGCTTTTCTAATGTCAAGTATCATTTCCTTAGACCATGAGATTGTGCAACTCCCGGATACCGTAGGAATGCTTTGGGTGTACCAAACGTCACAACGTAACTGGGTGGCTATAAAGGTGCACTACAGGTATCTCCGAAAGTGTCTGTTGGGTTGGTATGAATCGAGACTGGGATTTGTCACTCCGTATGACGGAGAGGTATCTCTGGGCCCACTCGGTAATGCATCATCATAATGAGCTCAATGTGACTAAGCAGTTAGTCACGGGATCATGCGTTATGAAACGAGTAAAGTGACTTGTCGATAACGAGATTGAACGAGGTATTGGGATACCGGCGATCGAATCTCGGGCAAGTAACATACCGATTGACAAAGGGAATTGAATACGGGATTGATCGAATCCCCGACATCGTGGTTCATCCGATGAGATCGTCGTGGAACATGTGGGAGCCAATATGGGTATCCAGATCCCGCTATTGGTTATTGGCCGGAGAGGTGTCTCGGTCATGTCTGCATGGTTCCTGAACCCGTAGGGTCTACACACTTAAGGTTCGGTGATGCTAGAGTTGTTATGGGAAATAGTATGTGGTTACAGAAGGTAGTTTGGAGTCCCGGATGAGATCCCGGACATCACGAGGAGTTCTGGTATGGTCTGGCGGTGAAGATTGATATATTGGACGAAGGGTATTGGAGTCCGGAAGTGTTCTGGGGGTACCAGGCTATGGCCAGCATGACCGAAAGGTGTTTCGGGAGCCCCGACAAGTGTTGGAGGGCCTCATGGGCCAAAGGGGAAGGGGCAAACCAGCCCACTAAGGGGTGGTGCGCCCCCCACACCCTTTCCCACGTTACTTGGGGAAGTGGGGCGCCTCCACCTGCTTGGCTTGGGGGGCAAGTCTCCCTAGGATTTTCCCTAGGGAGATCCAATCTGCTTGGCCGCCGCCCCCTAGGGGAAACCCTAGGGCGCCTCCCCCTCACCCTTGCCCCTATATATAGTGGAGGGGTGGGAGGGCAGCCGCACCTCTTCCCTGGCGCAGCCCTCCCTCCTCCTACACCTCCTCCTCCTCCATAGTGCTTGGCGAAACCCTGCTGGAGAACCACGAGCTCCATCGCCACCATGTCGTCGTGCTGCTAGAGTTCTCCCTCAACTTATCCTCTCCCCTTGCTGGATCAAGAAGGAGGAGACGTCCCCGGGCTGTACGTGTGTTGAACGCGGAGGCGCCGTCCGTTCGGCGCTAGATCGGATCTTCCGCGATTTGAATCGCCGTGAGTACGACTCCATCAACCGCGTTCTTGTAACGCTTCCGCTTAGCGATCTTCAAGGGTATGAAGATGCACTCCCTCTCTGTAAAGCCCCGAGACCGACGCTCCAGAAGCCTTCCAGTTATTTCGTTGTTGCCGTGTGTTTTATTTGTTTGTTGCATTTCATAATGTCATCATACGCACTGCATCCGCATGTTTTCTTAAACTCGTGGTCCGTTCGTAGTTGTCGCGTCCCCCTGCCTTCGTTGTCTGATCCGAGTCCTACCGAGTTTTCGATTCCCTCTTGTCTGACCGTTTGACCCTCTCTACAATTTGCTCAGACCCATCGCGCGCGTTCGAAAGTGTCCTGAAACCGATCTGCTCAGTCATCACCGTTGCATTCGGATCATCTCCGAACATCCCTAAAATATCTTTGGTTATTTGTTGGACTCCCCTAAACATTTTATTCTCGACCATTTGATTTCGATTGGAGAGACCAAATGGCACCTAATCAAATCCACGGGCTATAAATAGATCACTCCTAACCCTAGCCCTAGCCCGTCCAATCCCTCCAATCCTCCTCGGCGCCGCCGCCCACTGATTTCTCCACCTGGTATCCCCCTTCCTCGGGATCTGTCCGATCCAAAAATCCACGAGCCAACCACTTCTCCTCGATCCAAATCCTCCCCGACCACCTTCCTTGTTTTCCGCGGATGCTCGCGCCTCCACCTGATACCTCCTGTCCAATCCCCGTGCCTCCTCTTCCCTCTTCTGCTCGATCCCGAGTGGATCGTTAGCACCAGCGCCTCACCTGCCTCGCCCCATCGCCCTCCGGCGACCCTGCAGGCGACCGTCGCCAGGACCGGCCATGCCCCGCTGTTTCTCCTTCCCTTCTTCTTCCCCCTTTCCCACTGGTTCCCTCTCTCACCTCCTCTTTGTCCTCTCCAGGAAACTGCAAGAGGCAAGCACCATGCCATGGCCTTCCCTGCTCGCCGACCGTGTCGCTGTCGTCGTCGTCGCGCCCGTGCAGTCCCGGCCTTCCTTGCCGCCTCGTCTGCCTCCCCTGCATCACACCCCGTCGCCAGGAGCTCGCGCCAAGTCCGCCGTCGTCCTCTGCTCGGGAACGAGCTCGACCCCGTTCTCTGTTTCGCCCGCACGATCCCGCTGCTACCTGCTTCGCTCCATTGAGCAGTGCCACCGCCGGAGTTCCTCGTCGTCGGGAACTGCCTCCCCGAACCTCGGACTGCCCGGATCCGCCGCGCGTCGCCGTCCAGGAACCCCAACGCCGCCCAAACCACCTCTCCGATGGTAGCACCGCAGGTCCAGCGCCCAGCCCCTACTCCTTTCTCTTCAGTATTCCTTCCCGTCTCCTGTATCTCTCTCTCAAACTCTCTCTTCCAGGAGCACCATGGCGCCGCCATGAACGGGAGCCACCTCCTGCCGTCGTTCACCTCGGCCTGCGTCCGAGCTCCCCTGACCTGAGGCCGTCGTCCTTCGCCCCGCCAAGTCCCTCGTCGCGCCGCCCTTTGCCAAGCCCGCTGTCGCTGCGTCCTCTGCTTCCCTGCATCGAGCAGTAGCAGCGAGCGCCTCGCTCGACCGGGTCCTGCCCGCGTTGACTACGCCCTGCCTCGCCTCGATCTGCCTGCGTGGCCCGCAGCCAGCGCCAGGCCTCCCCTGCTTCTAGTCGAGCCTTAGCCCGTGGTGAGCAGCCCAGATCCATCAGTTTCGGCCCGTGCATGTTTTTTCCCTTGCTATGAATTTATCTAATTATCCAGAGACTGCAATTTTTCAGAAAACCCCTTAATGTTCATGCATCAATAATTCAAAAACCATGCATCAGAATTATATAAGCTATACATGTAAAGTGCTTAGAATTTCATCTAGTTTCATAATATGCCACTTTCATCTATGTTTAAAATGTTTAAAATGTTGTTTGTTTAAATTTGCATAAATGCCATGTTAAAATGATTTATTTCATAACTAATTAACCGTAGCTCCGAATTTAATAAACTTTATATGTAAATGGGGTGGGAAAATGCCTAGTTTAACATGGTGCACTTTATTTTGCTGTTTTACAATATTAAAATTGTGTTTAGGGCAGAACAGTAGCAAATTCAAAGTATGCATATGGGGATCTTCCGGAATTGTTGTTTGTTGTTCCGGCCTCATTTAAACTTGGCTAAATAGTTAGTTTACTTATGTTTCACCCCTTGCCATGTTTAATTACATTTAATATTGTTGGGTATATAACCGAGAGAAAACTAAATAATTGATGTGGTGTCTCGTCAATATGCAACTCGTTGCATATTGAGCTCCACTTAATTTGTAGTATTGTTTGTTGCACTTTGCCATGCCATGCATCATTAAACCGGATATGCATCATACTCGTTTGTGCATCATGCCATGTTTATGTGATGGTTGTTTACCATGTTGTTTGCTTCTTTCCGGTGTTGCTTCTTCGGGTAGTTCCGATAACGTCGCGTTCGTGAGGATTCGTTCGACTACTTCCGTTTGTCTTCTTCATGGACTCGTTCTTCTTCCTTGCGGGATTTCAGGCAAGATGACCATACCCTCGAAATCACTTCTATCTTTGCTTGCTAGTTGCTCGCTCTTTTGCTATGCTGCGATACCTACCACTTGCTATATCATGCCTCCTATGTTGCCATGTCAAGCCTCTAACCATCCTTTCCTAGCAAACCATTGTTTGGCTATGTTACCGCTTTGCTCAGCCCCTCCTATAGCGTTGTTAGTTGCAAGTGAAGATGAAGTTTGTTCCATGTTGGAACATGGATATGTTGGGATATCACAATATCTCTTATTTAATTAATGCATCTATATACTTGGTAAAGGGTGGAAGGCTCGGCCTTATGCCTGGTGTTTTGTTCCACTCTGGCCGCCCTAGTTTCCGTCATATCGGTATTATGTTCCCGGATTTTGCGTTCCTTACACGGTTGGGTGATTTATGGGACCCCCTTGACAGTTCGCTTTGAATAAAACTCCTCCAGCAAGGCCCGACCTTGGTTTTACCATTTGCCACCTAAGCCTTTTTCCCTTGGGTTCTGCAGACTCAAGGGTCATCTTTATTTTAACCCCCCCCCCCCGGGCCAATGCTCCTCTGAGTGTTGGTCCAAACTAGAGGTGTTTGCAGCGCCACCTCGGGGAAACTTGAGGCCTGGTTTTAGTTGTACGGACTGCTCATCCGGTGTGCCCTGAGAACGAGATATGTGCAGCTCCTATCGGGATTTGTCGGCACATTCGGGCGGCTTTGCTGGTCTTGTTTTACCATTGTCGAAATGTCTTGTAGCCGGGATTCCGAGACTGATCGGGTCTTCCCGGTAGAAGGAATATCCTTCGTTGACCGTGAGAGCTTTAATGGGCTAAGTTGGGACATCCCTGCAGGGTATTATCTTTCGAAAGCCGTGCCCACGGTTATGAGGTAGATGGGAATTTGTTAATGTCCGGTTGTAGAGAACTTGACACTTGACTTAATTAAAATACAACCGCGTGTGTAGCCGTGATGGTCTCTTTTCGGCGGAGTCCGGAAAGTGAACACGGTTCTTGTGTTATGTTTGAACGTAAGTAGTTTCAGGATCACTTCTTGATCACTTCTAGCTTCACGACCACCTCATTACCCCTTATTTGCGTATGTTAGCCACCATATATGGTTAGTGCTTGCTGCAGCTCCACCTCATTACCCCTTTCCTACCCATAAGCTTAAATAGTCTTGATCTCGCGGGTGTGAGATTGCTGAGTCCTCGTGGCTCACAGATTCTACCAAAACAGTTGCAGGTGCCGATGAAACCAGTGCAGGTGACGCCACCGAGCTCGAGTAGGAGTTTGACGAGGAACTTGGTCGTTACTATGTTTCATTTCCTGATGATCAGTAGTGGAGCCCAGTTGGGACAATCGGGGATCTAGCAGTTGAGTTATCTTCTTTTCTTTTGGCTTTGACCGTAGTTGGTCTATGTGTGTATTCTGAATGATGTATGATTTATTTATGTATTGTGTGAAGTGGCGATTGTAAGCCAACTCTTTATCCCATTCTTGTTCATTACATGGGATTGTGTGAAGATAACCCTTCTTGCAACAAAACCACCATGCGGTTATGCCTCCAAGTCGTGCCTCGACTTGTGGGAGATATAGCCGCATCATGGGTGTTACAAGTTGGTATCAGAGCCATCCCCGACTTAGGAGCCCCCTGCTTGTTTGAATCGCTGCCTTTGTTGAGTCTAGAACAAAATGTTTTGAATCTTAGGATTATATATATCGGAGTAGGATTCTTTTTACTCCTCAGCCCCTTCGTCGCTCTGGTGAGGTCTCTTGACGTAGAATTTTTGACTTTCCTCTCCTCAAATTTCACGAATATTTTTTTAGGATCACGCGGGTATCTTGGAATCGTTCCGATGGTTTTGTGAGGAGAACATTGTTCTTGGTGCCTCCTGACATTTAGAGGTTGTGGCAGTGTCCCGGGGAGTTGAGCTCCGAGGTGTTGTCGTCACAATTTTATCGTTGCAGTTCTGAAATACCTGAGCTTTGCCGACATCGAAAATCTCTTTTATGCAGTTGTTGGTGAGATCACCTCGACGCCACCCAGTACTGGGGCAGGAGTTCGGGAGTATTGCAATAACTCATATAACGGATGCTTTTCGAAGGTTGAGGTAAACGATTTCCGAAGGTTTCTTGGTTATGTGTTGAAGGATGGATACGGCTGGATGTAGGATTTGTTAGTTTGGGTGAGATATATATTTCTTCCCCTGTATCCCCAACACCTGATTGCATAACCAGAAAGTTTCGGGAGTTTATAAGTGGGAATTCAAGTAGCTCCTAGAATATCTTTCCAACAGACACATGATACGATATGGGATCTATCATATGTTTGTTTCCGGCTTATTCTGCAAGCCAATCCTTTGTTTTTGTTTTGGTTTGTGGTATTCGAGTTGCTTCGAAGTCAAGTGTTGATTCCACACCTTTTCTAAGTGGTGTTCTCATATTTCTATGGGAGTGCTAATCCTTCTTGATCATTGAGGTTTTCATGTCAACTCTTTTCCAACCGGCATGTTTCTCTTCAAGCGCATCCGATCATTCCAACATTCGCAAGATCAATTCTAAGTTTTTTTTCTCAACGGTGTTCGTTTCATCCAACCCAAGTTGCCTTTGTTTTCCCACCCTCCCACCCTTTTCTTCAAGGACTCGGATTTCTTAACCAAGTATCCATTTTATAGATGGGAAGTCTCTCCATTCTTTTCCATCAATGTTCTTATCCGGTGATTCTCAGGAAGATACTAACGGAGCCTTAACTTCATCATTATTCGTTCTCTTTCTTCTCAAGTGGATTAAATTCAAGCTTTGTCGATCATATCTTTGCCTTGTTTCAAATGTTTTTCTCGTACCGGTGCACCTCTTAATCATCCACTTCTCGATATTCAATTGTTCCGGAGTGATGAAGATATCTCAGAAGATTCAAGTTTCCATTCTCAATTCACTCAAGTTCTTTTGAGGATGCTATCTCATTCAAGCCATTTTATTCAACCGGGGCAATCTCTCTTTTCAAGCAATCGTTCAACGATGGTTCTTTTGAGTAGGCCCTAACCCACAAGTCTTTTCCCAGGATCTTACCTGACTCTTCTAATTTTCCCGGAGCTATTCCCAAATTCATTTCAAAGTTTGGCGTAAGAATGAATTTTCATCAGTCATGTCTTTCTCCAAGATCTTACAAATTCTTTTCATCGTTGGTTCAACCTTTCCAATTTTCATTCCGAGTGCCTCAACAATTCATGCTGGTGTTTCTCATCGTCATTCTCAACATTTGAAGACCGGAGAAGAGTTTCTCGTAAATCTTGCTCCATTCTCTTCAAGATTCATGGTTCTAGCTTGTCGCCATCCTCTCATAATTATTTTCGATTGTGAGAATTCTTTTCACCCATCCAGAGCAATTCAGGAGTCTTTTCAGTTTGATTCTCTGGAGCCCATCATATCAGAATTATTCATTCCAGCTTTCAGCTCTCGTTCTCCAAATTTTACCGGTGCATCGTTCAAATATCCTCTAATCAGTTCATGATCTCTTTGTTCTCATGTATCTAAATTCCATCAAGTATCTCCGTTCATTTGTAATTCTTCCAGGCGATTTGTTCCCTTTTCCTCAATCGTTTTCAATTCTTGCGGTGGTCTGTTCAAGACTCCTATGCCTATGTTCTCATATCGATTCATTCGTTCTTTCCAAATCCTACCGGCGGATCGTTGAAGACTTTTTCTCAAGTTTGCGCTATATCTCTCTTAATCCTCTCTATGAGAATAAGTAGTATGCCAAATCCGTTGCTTGTCATCAATATAAATTGGTGAAGGATACGCATAACATAATTCTTGTTCTTGTTTCATCCAAGTGATTAATTCCTTCTTTCGGAGTTCGTAATGGTATCAATTTCTCAGTTCTAAGTTGTTCATCTCTTCTTTCCGGAGTTTGTTCATCATATCACATTCTCGGTTCGAGATGCTTCATCTTTTCTTTCTGGAGTTCAAAGTTTTCTCGGTTACATCATCCTGAAGCTCCATCTAAATCATTGCAAGGATTCACCTTGTGTTTTTCACTTCTCTTTCTTTCTATCATCCTTGTTTTACCGGAGTTCTTCATGGAAGGTTTACATGATAGCTCATCAAGGATTCCTTTCATCCTCGTTTTGTTCTTCAAGATTTTTCTTGAAGTTAAGATCCGCCAAGCTATACTCTAAAATAAACATGGTGTTCAACACATGTTTTGTTTTGAGGAGTTCAGGCATTCTTCATCTTGCATTCTGAAATGCAATTCTTTCTACCTTATTTTGAGATGGTGATATGTCATTCTTGACAATTTCTTTTCATGTTTCATGATTCACATGTTGTCAAGAATGAGATATTTTAAATCCACCAATCTCTTCTTTGGAGCTATCTTGTGTCATATTTCACCTAAAGCCTTCCCTAAGGAATGTTGCTATTATGGTGCTTATCAATGATCCAAGTTATCTCTTTATCATCTTGGTGGAAGAAGTTTTTCATCTCCTTGGTGTTCTCAATCAAATTAATTGATTCCGTTAATGGCAGATTTTCACCTCAAATTTTGAGATGTTTTTCATAAGCTCACAACAAGCTTGTGCTTTTCGTTATTGATTTACCAACAACTCCGTTCTATCCTTCTTTTAAGAATGCTCTCTCAAATTCACTTGTAGAACATGTTGTTTTCTTCTCCGTTCTTTTCATTGCATTCTTTCATTTCTACCGGAGGCATTGTGATATTGCTATCTTCGAACCATCTTCTCGTTTTGCCAAGATCATGTTCTTTCCTTTACTATCCATTCAAACGGAGTGTCGTGTCTTCCATTTAAGTTCTCTCATCTTATCAAGTTTTGCCTCCCTTCTCAACCAGAGTGCTGTCTGAAATCTTTCTTACCCCTTGTGCCATTCTTTCAATAGTTCCGGAGGCAGTGTGTTGTTGATTTCATCAAGTATCATCTCATCTTGTCCAGATCATGTTCGATTCCTTCCATTTCCAGTCGGAGTGCTGTCCAAATTATATCATTCTGATTCCGTCTTTATCTTGTTTTAACCGGAGTGTGGTGTCTACCATTCCTATTCTAACCGGAGTCTCATCCAAGTGCTTCATTTTGCCAAGCTCATATTCTTTATCTTCCATTTCCAACTGGAGTGTTGTCGTAATTGATCCTAATCGTTCCTTGTACTCCTCGTTTCTACCGGAGTGCTTGCATGTACTTCTTGTCCATTGCAACCCTTTTTCTTATGTCTTTCAACCTACAAGGTTCTAGTAATGTTCCTTGTTCCTCTTTTCTAACAGAGTGTTTTCAACTTTGTTCATCTTCGTTGTATTCTTTCGTTCAATTTGTTTAACCTCTCAAGGTTCGTGGTTTCACTCGTTTGCCAAAGAAGCAACTTTGTTTTACCTCTTCCCCTTCCTCTTTGGTTTTCCCCAGTGCCATCCTAGATCTCGGGACGAGATCCTCTTGTAGTGGTGGAGTGTTGTAACGCCCCGAGACCGACACTCCAGAAGCCTTCCAGTTATTTCGTTGTTGCCATGTGATTTATTTGTTTGTTGCATTTCATCATGTCATCATACGCACTGCATCCGCATGTTTTCTTAAACTCGTGGTCCGTTCGTAGTTGTCGCGTCCCCCTGCCTTAGTTGTCTGATCCGAGTCCTACCGGGTTTTCGATTCCCTCTTGTTTGACCGTTTGACCCTCTCTACACTTTGCTCAGACCCCTCGCACGCGTCCGAAAGTGTCCCGAAACCGATCTGCTCAGTCATCACCGTTGCATTCGGATCATCTCCGAACATCCCTAAAATATCTTCGGTTATTTGTTGGACTCCCCTAAACATTTTATTCTCGACCGTTTGATTTCGATTGGAGAGACCAAATGGCACCTAATCAAATCCACGGGCTATAAATAGATCACTCCTAACCCTAGCCCTAGCCCGTCCAATCCCTCCAATCCTCCTCGGCGACGCTGCCCACTGATTTCTCCACCTGCTCTCCCCCTTCCTCGGGATCTGTCTGATCCAAAAATCCACCAGCCAACCACTTCTCCTCGATCCAAATCCTCCCCGACCACCTTCCTTGTTTTCCGCGGATGCTCGCGCCTCCACCTGATCCCTCCTGTCCAATCCCCGTGCCTCCTCTTCCCTCTTCTGCTCGATCCCGAGTGGATCGTTAGCACCAGCGCCTCACCTGCCTCGCCCCATCGCCCTCCGGCGACCCTGCAGGCGACCGTCGCCAGGACCGGCCATGCCCCGCTGTTTCTCCTTCCCTTCTTCTTCCCCCTTTCCCACTGGTTCCCTCTCTCACCTCCTCTTTGTCCTCTCCAGGAAACTGCAGGAGGCAAGCACCATGCCATGGCCTTCCCTACTCGCCGACCGCGTCGCTGTCGTCGTCGTCGCGCCCGTGCAGTCCCGGCCTTCCTTGTCGCCTCGTCTGCCTCCCCTGCATCACACCCCGTCGCCAGGAGCTCACGCCAAGTCCGCCGTCGTCCTCTGCTCGGGAACGAGCTCGACCCCGTTCTCTGTTTCGCCCGCACGATCCCGCTGCTGCCTGCTTCGCTCCATCGAGCAGTGCCACCGCCGGAGTTCCTCGTCATCGGGAACTGCCTCCCCGAACCTCGGACTGCCCGGATCCGCCGCGCGTCGCCGTCCAGGAACCCCAACGCCGCCCAAACCACCTCTCCGATGGTAGCACCGCAGGTCCAGCGCCCAGCCCCTGCTCCTTTCTCTTCAGTCTTCCTTCCCGTCTCCTGTATCTCTCTCTCAAACTCTCTCTTCCAGGAGCACCATGGCGCCGCCATGAACGGGAGCCACCTCCTGCCGTCGTTCACCTCGGCCTGCGTCCGAGCTCCCCTGACCTGAGGCCGTCGTCCTTCGCCCCGCCAAGTCCCTCATCGCGCCGCCCTTTGCCAAGCCCGTTGTCGCTGCGTCCTCTGCTTCCCTGCATCGAGCAGTAGCAGCGAGCGCCTCGCTCGACCGGGTCCTGCCCGCGTTGACTACGCCCTGCCTCGCCTCGATCTGCCTGCGTGGCCCGCAGCCAGCGCCAGGCCTCCCCTGCTTCTAGTCGAGCCTCAGCCCGTGGTGAGCAGCCCAGATCCATCAGTTTCGGCCCGTGCATGTTTTTTCCCTTGCTATGAATTTATCTAATTATCCAGAGACTGCAGTTTTTCAGAAAACCCCTTAATGTTCATGCATCAATAATTCAAAAACCATGCATCAGAATTATATAAGCTATACATGTAAAGTGCTTAGAATTTCATCTAGTTTCATAATATGCCACTTTCATCTATGTTTAAAATGTTTAAAATGTTGTTTGTTTAAATTTGCATAAATGCCATGTTAAAATGATTTATTTCATAACTAATTAACCGTAGCTCCGAATTTAATAAACTTTATATGTAAATGGGGTGGGAAAATGCCTAGTTTAACATGGTGCACTTTATTTTGCTGTTTTACAATATTAAAACTGTGTTTAGGGCAGAACAGTAGCAAATTCAAAGTATGCATATGGGGATCTTCCGGAATTGTTGTTTGTTGTTCCGGCCTCATTTAAACTTGGCTAAATAGTTAGTTTACTTATGTTTCACCCCTTGCCATGTTTAATTACATTTAATATTGTTGGGTATATAACCGAGAGAAAACTAAATAATTGATGTGGTGTCTCGTCAATATGCAACTCGTTGCATATTGAGCTCCACTTAATTTGTAGTATTGTTTGTTGCACTTTGCCATGCCATGCATCATTAAACCGGATATGCATCATACTCGTTTGTGCATCATGCCATGTTTATGTGATGGTTGTTTACCATGTTGTTTGCTTCTTTCCGGTGTTGCTTCTTCGGGTAGTTCCGATAACGTCGCGTTCGTGAGGATTCGTTCGACTACTTCCGTTTGTCTTCTTCATGGACTCGTTCTTCTTCCTTGCGGGATTTCAGGCAAGATGACCATACCCTCGAAATCACTTCTATCTTTGCTTGCTAGTTGCTCGCTCTTTTGCTATGCTGCGATACCTACCACTTGCTATATCATGCCTCCTATGTTGCCATGTCAAGCCTCTAACCATCCTTTCCTAGCAAACCATTGTTTGGCTATGTTACCGCTTTGCTCAGCCCCTCCTATAGCGTTGTTAGTTGCAAGTGAAGATGAAGTTTGTTCCATGTTGGAACATGGATATGTTGGGATATCACAATATCTCTTATTTAATTAATGCATCTATATACTTGGTAAAGGGTGGAAGGCTCGGCCTTATGCCTGGTGTTTTGTTCCACTCTGGCCGCCCTAGTTTCCGTCATATCGGTATTATGTTCCCGGATTTTGCGTTCCTTACACGGTTGGGTGATTTATGGGACCCCCTTGACAGTTCGCTTTGAATAAAACTCCTCCAGCAAGGCCCGACCTTGGTTTTACCATTTGCCACCTAAGCCTTTTTCCCTTGGGTTCTGCAGACTCAAGGGTCATCTTTATTTTAACCCCCCCCCCCCCGGGCCAATGCTCCTCTGAGTGTTGGTCCAAACTAGAGGTGTTTGCAGCGCCACCTCGGGGAAACTTGAGGCCTGGTTTTAGTTGTACGGACTGCTCATCCGGTGTGCCCTGAGAACGAGATATGTGCAGCTCCTATCGGGATTTGTCGGCACATTCGGGCGGCTTTGCTGGTCTTGTTTTACCATTGTCGAAATGTCTTGTAGCCGGGATTCCGAGACTGATCGGGTCTTCCCGGTAGAAGGAATATCCTTCGTTGACCGTGAGAGCTTTAATGGGCTAAGTTGGGACATCCCTGCAGGGTATTATCTTTCGAAAGCCGTGCCCACGGTTATGAGGTAGATGGGAATTTGTTAATGTCCGGTTGTAGAGAACTTGACACTTGACTTAATTAAAATACAACCGCGTGTGTAGCCGTGATGGTCTCTTTTCGGCGGAGTCCGGAAAGTGAACACGGTTCTTGTGTTATGTTTGAACGTAAGTAGTTTCAGGATCACTTCTTGATCACTTCTAGCTTCACGACCACCTCATTACCCCTTATTTGCGTATGTTAGCCACCATATATGGTTAGTGCTTGCTGCAGCTCCACCTCATTACCCCTTTCCTACCCATAAGCTTAAATAGTCTTGATCTCGCGGGTGTGAGATTGCTGAGTCCTCGTGGCTCACAGATTCTACCAAAACAGTTGCAGGTGCCGATGAAACCAGTGCAGGTGACGCCACCGAGCTCGAGTAGGAGTTTGACGAGGAACTTGGTCGTTACTATGTTTCATTTCCTGATGATCAGTAGTGGAGCCCAGTTGGGACAATCGGGGATCTAGCAGTTGAGTTATCTTCTTTTCTTTTGGCTTTGACCGTAGTTGGTCTATGTGTGTATTCTGAATGATGTATGATTTATTTATGTATTGTGTGAAGTGGCGATTGTAAGCCAACTCTTTATCCCATTCTTGTTCATTACATGGGATTGTGTGAAGATAACCCTTCTTGCAACAAAACCACCATGCGGTTATGCCTCCAAGTCGTGCCTCGACTTGTGGGAGATATAGCCGCATCATGGGTGTTACAAGTTGGTATCAGAGCCATCCCCGACTTAGGAGCCCCCTGCTTGTTTGAATCGCTGCCTTTGTTGAGTCTAGAACAAAATGTTTTGAATCTTAGGATTATATATATCGGAGTAGGATTCTTTTTACTCCTCAGCCCCTTCGTCGCTCTGGTGAGGTCTCTTGACGTAGAAGTTTTGACTTTCCTCTCCTCAAATTTCACGAATATTTTTTTAGGATCACGCGGGTATCTTGGAATCGTTCCGATGGTTTTGTGAGGAGAACATTGTTCTTGGTGCCTCCTGACATTTAGAGGTTGTGGCAGTGTCCCGGGGAGTTGAGCTCCGAGGTGTTGTCGTCACAATTTTATCGTTGCAGTTCTGAAATACCTGAGCTTTGCCGACATCGAAAATCTCTTTTATGCAGTTGTTGGTGAGATCACCTCGACGCCACCCAGTACTGGGGCAGGAGTTCGGGAGTATTGCAATAACTCATATAACGGATGCTTTTCGAAGGTTGAGGTAAACGATTTCCGAAGGTTTCTTGGTTATGTGTTGAAGGATGGATACGGCTGGATGTAGGATTTGTTAGTTTGGGTGAGATATATATTTCTTCCCCTGTATCCCCAACACCTGATTGCATAACCAGAAAGTTTCGGGAGTTTATAAGTGGGAATTCAAGTAGCTCCTAGAATATCTTTCCAACAGACACATGATACGATATGGGATCTATCATATGTTTGTTTCCGGCTTATTCTGCAAGCCAATCCTTTGTTTTTGTTTTGGTTTGTGGTATTCGAGTTGCTTCGAAGTCAAGTGTTGATTCCACACCTTTTCTAAGTGGTGTTCTCATATTTCTATGGGAGTGCTAATCCTTCTTGATCATTGAGGTTTTCATGTCAACTCTTTTCCAACCGGCATGTTTCTCTTCAAGCGCATCCGATCATTCCAACATTCGCAAGATCAATTCTAAGTTTTTTTTCTCAACGGTGTTCGTTTCATCCAACCCAAGTTGCCTTTGTTTTCCCACCCTCCCACCCTTTTCTTCAAGGACTCGGATTTCTTAACCAAGTATCCATTTTATAGATGGGAAGTCTCTCCATTCTTTTCCATCAATGTTCTTATCCGGTGATTCTCAGGAAGATACTAACGGAGCCTTAACTTCATCATTATTCGTTCTCTTTCTTCTCAAGTGGATTAAATTCAAGCTTTGTCGATCATATCTTTGCCTTGTTTCAAATGTTTTTCTCGTACCGGTGCACCTCTTAATCATCCACTTCTCGATATTCAATTGTTCCGGAGTTCTGAAGATATCTCAGAAGATTCAAGTTTCCATTCTCAATTCACTCAAGTTCTTTTGAGGATGCTATCTCATTCAAGCCATTTTATTCAACCGGGGCAATCTCTCTTTTCAAGCAATCGTTCAACGATGGTTCTTTTGAGTAGGCCCTAACCCACAAGTCTTTTCCCAGGATCTTACCTGACTCTTCTAATTTTCCCGGAGCTATTCCCAAATTCATTTCAAAGTTTGGCGTAAGAATGAATTTTCATCAGTCATGTCTTTCTCCAAGATCTTACAAATTCTTTTCATCGTTGGTTCAACCTTTCCAATTTTCATTCCGAGTGCCTCAACAATTCATGCTGGTGTTTCTCATCGTCATTCTCAACATTTGAAGACCGGAGAAGAGTTTCTCGTAAATCTTGCTCCATTCTCTTCAAGATTCATGGTTCTAGCTTGTCGCCATCCTCTCATAATTATTTTCGATTGTGAGAATTCTTTTCACCCATCCAGAGCAATTCAGGAGTCTTTTCAGTTTGATTCTCTGGAGCCCATCATATCAGAATTATTCATTCCAGCTTTCAGCTCTCGTTCTCCAAATTTTACCGGTGCATCGTTCAAATATCCTCTAATCAGTTCATGATCTCTTTGTTCTCATGTATCTAAATTCCATCAAGTATCTCCGTTCATTTGTAATTCTTCCAGGCGATTTGTTCCCTTTTCCTCAATCGTTTTCAATTCTTGCGGTGGTCTGTTCAAGACTCCTATGCCTATGTTCTCATATCGATTCATTCGTTCTTTCCAAATCCTACCGGCGGATCGTTGAAGACTTTTTCTCAAGTTTGCGCTATATCTCTCTTAATCCTCTCTATGAGAATAAGTAGTATGCCAAATCCGTTGCTTGTCATCAATATAAATTGGTGAAGGATACGCATAACATAATTCTTGTTCTTGTTTCATCCAAGTGATTAATTCCTTCTTTCGGAGTTCGTAATGGTATCAATTTCTCAGTTCTAAGTTGTTCATCTCTTCTTTCCGGAGTTTGTTCATCATATCACATTCTCGGTTCGAGATGCTTCATCTTTTCTTTCTGGAGTTCAAAGTTTTCTCGGTTACATCATCCTGAAGCTCCATCTAAATCATTGCAAGGATTCACCTTGTGTTTTTCACTTCTCTTTCTTTCTATCATCCTTGTTTTACCGGAGTTCTTCATGGAAGGTTTACATGATAGCTCATCAAGGATTCCTTTCATCCTCGTTTTGTTCTTCAAGATTTTTCTTGAAGTTAAGATCCGCCAAGCTATACTCTAAAATAAACATGGTGTTCAACACATGTTTTGTTTTGAGGAGTTCAGGCATTCTTCATCTTGCATTCTGAAATGCAATTCTTTCTACCTTATTTTGAGATGGTGATATGTCATTCTTGACAATTTCTTTTCATGTTTCATGATTCACATGTTGTCAAGAATGAGATATTTTAAATCCACCAATCTCTTCTTTGGAGCTATCTTGTGTCATATTTCACCTAAAGCCTTCCCTAAGGAATGTTGCTATTATGGTGCTTATCAATGATCCAAGTTATCTCTTTATCATCTTGGTGGAAGAAGTTTTTCATCTCCTTGGTGTTCTCAATCAAATTAATTGATTCCGTTAATGGCAGATTTTCACCTCAAATTTTGAGATGTTTTTCATAAGCTCACAACAAGCTTGTGCTTTTCGTTATTGATTTACCAACAACTCCGTTCTATCCTTCTTTTAAGAATGCTCTCTCAAATTCACTTGTAGAACATGTTGTTTTCTTCTCCGTTCTTTTCATTGCATTCTTTCATTTCTACCGGAGGCATTGTGATATTGCTATCTTCGAACCATCTTCTCGTTTTGCCAAGATCATGTTCTTTCCTTTACTATCCATTCAAACGGAGTGTCGTGTCTTCCATTTAAGTTCTCTCATCTTATCAAGTTTTGCCTCCCTTCTCAACCAGAGTGCTGTCTGAAATCTTTCTTACCCCTTGTGCCATTCTTTCAATAGTTCCGGAGGCAGTGTGTTGTTGATTTCATCAAGTATCATCTCATCTTGTCCAGATCATGTTCGATTCCTTCCATTTCCAGTCGGAGTGCTGTCCAAATTATATCATTCTGATTCCGTCTTTATCTTGTTTTAACCGGAGTGTGGTGTCTACCATTCCTATTCTAACCGGAGTCTCATCCAAGTGCTTCATTTTGCCAAGCTCATATTCTTTATCTTCCATTTCCAACTGGAGTGTTGTCGTAATTGATCCTAATCGTTCCTTGTACTCCTCGTTTCTACCGGAGTGCTTGCATGTACTTCTTGTCCATTGCAACCCTTTTTCTTATGTCTTTCAACCTACAAGGTTCTAGTAATGTTCCTTGTTCCTCTTTTCTAACAGAGTGTTTTCAACTTTGTTCATCTTCGTTGTATTCTTTCGTTCAATTTGTTTAACCTCTCAAGGTTCGTGGTTTCACTCGTTTGCCAAAGAAGCAACTTTGTTTTACCTCTTCCCCTTCCTCTTTGGTTTTCCCCAGTGCCATCCTAGATCTCGGGACGAGATCCTCTTGTAGTGGTGGAGTGTTGTAACGCCCCGAGACCGACACTCCAGAAGCCTTCCAGTTATTTCGTTGTTGCCATGTGATTTATTTGTTTGTTGCATTTCATCATGTCATCATACGCACTGCATCCGCATGTTTTCTTAAACTCGTGGTCCGTTCGTAGTTGTCGCGTCCCCCTGCCTTAGTTGTCTGATCCGAGTCCTACCGGGTTTTCGATTCCCTCTTGTTTGACCGTTTGACCCTCTCTACACTTTGCTCAGACCCCTCGCACGCGTCCGAAAGTGTCCCGAAACCGATCTGCTCAGTCATCACCGTTGCATTCGGATCATCTCCGAACATCCCTAAAATATCTTCGGTTATTTGTTGGACTCCCCTAAACATTTTATTCTCGACCGTTTGATTTCGATTGGAGAGACCAAATGGCACCTAATCAAATCCACGGGCTATAAATAGATCACTCCTAACCCTAGCCCTAGCCCGTCCAATCCCTCCAATCCTCCTCGGCGACGCTGCCCACTGATTTCTCCACCTGCTCTCCCCCTTCCTCGGGATCTGTCTGATCCAAAAATCCACCAGCCAACCACTTCTCCTCGATCCAAATCCTCCCCGACCACCTTCCTTGTTTTCCGCGGATGCTCGCGCCTCCACCTGATCCCTCCTGTCCAATCCCCGTGCCTCCTCTTCCCTCTTCTGCTCGATCCCGAGTGGATCGTTAGCACCAGCGCCTCACCTGCCTCGCCCCATCGCCCTCCGGCGACCCTGCAGGCGACCGTCGCCAGGACCGGCCATGCCCCGCTGTTTCTCCTTCCCTTCTTCTTCCCCCTTTCCCACTGGTTCCCTCTCTCACCTCCTCTTTGTCCTCTCCAGGAAACTGCAGGAGGCAAGCACCATGCCATGGCCTTCCCTACTCGCCGACCGCGTCGCTGTCGTCGTCGTCGCGCCCGTGCAGTCCCGGCCTTCCTTGTCGCCTCGTCTGCCTCCCCTGCATCACACCCCGTCGCCAGGAGCTCACGCCAAGTCCGCCGTCGTCCTCTGCTCGGGAACGAGCTCGACCCCGTTCTCTGTTTCGCCCGCACGATCCCGCTGCTGCCTGCTTCGCTCCATCGAGCAGTGCCACCGCCGGAGTTCCTCGTCATCGGGAACTGCCTCCCCGAACCTCGGACTGCCCGGATCCGCCGCGCGTCGCCGTCCAGGAACCCCAACGCCGCCCAAACCACCTCTCCGATGGTAGCACCGCAGGTCCAGCGCCCAGCCCCTGCTCCTTTCTCTTCAGTCTTCCTTCCCGTCTCCTGTATCTCTCTCTCAAACTCTCTCTTCCAGGAGCACCATGGCGCCGCCATGAACGGGAGCCACCTCCTGCCGTCGTTCACCTCGGCCTGCGTCCGAGCTCCCCTGACCTGAGGCCGTCGTCCTTCGCCCCGCCAAGTCCCTCATCGCGCCGCCCTTTGCCAAGCCCGTTGTCGCTGCGTCCTCTGCTTCCCTGCATCGAGCAGTAGCAGCGAGCGCCTCGCTCGACCGGGTCCTGCCCGCGTTGACTACGCCCTGCCTCGCCTCGATCTGCCTGCGTGGCCCGCAGCCAGCGCCAGGCCTCCCCTGCTTCTAGTCGAGCCTCAGCCCGTGGTGAGCAGCCCAGATCCATCAGTTTCGGCCCGTGCATGTTTTTTCCCTTGCTATGAATTTATCTAATTATCCAGAGACTGCAGTTTTTCAGAAAACCCCTTAATGTTCATGCATCAATAATTCAAAAACCATGCATCAGAATTATATAAGCTATACATGTAAAGTGCTTAGAATTTCATCTAGTTTCATAATATGCCACTTTCATCTATGTTTAAAATGTTTAAAATGTTGTTTGTTTAAATTTGCATAAATGCCATGTTAAAATGATTTATTTCATAACTAATTAACCGTAGCTCCGAATTTAATAAACTTTATATGTAAATGGGGTGGGAAAATGCCTAGTTTAACATGGTGCACTTTATTTTGCTGTTTTACAATATTAAAATTGTGTTTAGGGCAGAACAGTAGCAAATTCAAAGTATGCATATGGGGATCTTCCGGAATTGTTGTTTGTTGTTCCGGCCTCATTTAAACTTGGCTAAATAGTTAGTTTACTTATGTTTCACCCCTTGCCATGTTTAATTACATTTAATATTGTTGGGTATATAACCGAGAGAAAACTAAATAATTGATGTGGTGTCTCGTCAATATGCAACTCGTTGCATATTGAGCTCCACTTAATTTGTAGTATTGTTTGTTGCACTTTGCCATGCCATGCATCATTAAACCGGATATGCATCATACTCGTTTGTGCATCATGCCATGTTTATGTGATGGTTGTTTACCATGTTGTTTGCTTCTTTCCGGTGTTGCTTCTTCGGGTAGTTCCGATAACGTCGCGTTCGTGAGGATTCGTTCGACTACTTCCGTTTGTCTTCTTCATGGACTCGTTCTTCTTCCTTGCGGGATTTCAGGCAAGATGACCATACCCTCGAAATCACTTCTATCTTTGCTTGCTAGTTGCTCGCTCTTTTGCTATGCTGCGATACCTACCACTTGCTATATCATGCCTCCTATGTTGCCATGTCAAGCCTCTAACCATCCTTTCCTAGCAAACCATTGTTTGGCTATGTTACCGCTTTGCTCAGCCCCTCCTATAGCGTTGTTAGTTGCAAGTGAAGATGAAGTTTGTTCCATGTTGGAACATGGATATGTTGGGATATCACAATATCTCTTATTTAATTAATGCATCTATATACTTGGTAAAGGGTGGAAGGCTCGGCTTTATGCCTGGTGTTTTGTTCCACTCTGGCCGCCCTAGTTTCCGTCATATCGGTATTATGTTCCCGGATTTTGCGTTCCTTACACGGTTGGGTGATTTATGGGACCCCCTTGACAGTTCGCTTTGAATAAAACTCCTCCAGCAAGGCCCGACCTTGGTTTTACCATTTGCCACCTAAGCCTTTTTCCCTTGGGTTCTGCAGACTCAAGGGTCATCTTTATTTTAACCCCCCCCCCCCGGGCCAATGCTCCTCTGAGTGTTGGTCCAAACTAGAGGCGTTTGCAGCGCCACCTCGGGGAAACTTGAGGCCTGGTTTTAGTTGTACGGACTGCTCATCCGGTGTGCCCTGAGAACGAGATATGTGCAGCTCCTATCGGGATTTGTCGGCACATTCGGGCGGCTTTGCTGGTCTTGTTTTACCATTGTCGAAATGTCTTGTAGCCGGGATTCCGAGACTGATCGGGTCTTCCCGGTAGAAGGAATATCCTTCGTTGACCGTGAGAGCTTTAATGGGCTAAGTTGGGACATCCCTGCAGGGTATTATCTTTCGAAAGCCGTGCCCACGGTTATGAGGTAGATGGGAATTTGTTAATGTCCGGTTGTAGAGAACTTGACACTTGACTTAATTAAAATACAACCGCGTGTGTAGCCGTGATGGTCTCTTTTCGGCGGAGTCTGGAAAGTGAACACGGTTCTTGTGTTATGTTTGAACGTAAGTAGTTTCAGGATCACTTCTTGATCACTTCTAGCTTCACGACCACCTCATTACCCCTTATTTGCGTATGTTAGCCACCATATATGGTTAGTGCTTGCTGCAGCTCCACCTCATTACCCCTTTCCTACCCATAAGCTTAAATAGTCTTGATCTCGCGGGTGTGAGATTGCTGAGTCCTCGTGGCTCACAGATTCTACCAAAACAGTTGCAGGTGCCGATGAAACCAGTGCAGGTGACGCCACCGAGCTCGAGTAGGAGTTTGACGAGGAACTTGGTCGTTACTATGTTTCATTTCCTGATGATCAGTACTGGAGCCCAGTTGGGACAATCGGGGATCTAGCAGTTGAGTTATCTTCTTTTCTTTTGGCTTTGACCGTAGTTGGTCTATGTGTGTATTCTGAATGATGTATGATTTATTTATGTATTGTGTGAAGTGGCGATTGTAAGCCAACTCTTTATCCCATTCTTGTTCATTACATGGGATTGTGTGAAGATAACCCTTCTTGCAACAAAACCACCATGCGGTTATGCCTCCAAGTCGTGCCTCGACTTGTGGGAGATATAGCCGCATCATGGGTGTTACAAGTTGGTATCAGAGCCATCCCCGACTTAGGAGCCCCCTGCTTGTTTGAATCGCTGCCTTTGTTGAGTCTAGAACAAAATGTTTTGAATCTTAGGATTATATATATCGGAGTAGGATTCTTTTTACTCCTCAGCCCCTTCGTCGCTCTGGTGAGGTCTCTTGACGTAGAAGTTTTGACTTTCCTCTCCTCAAATTTCACGAATATTTTTTTAGGATCACGCGGGTATCTTGGAATCGTTCCGATGGTTTTGTGAGGAGAACATTGTTCTTGGTGCCTCCTGACATTTAGGGGTTGTGGCAGTGTCCCGGGGAGTTGAGCTCCGAGGTGTTGTCGTCACAATTTTATCGTTGCAGTTCTGAAATACCTGAGCTTTGCCGACATCGAAAATCTCTTTTATGCAGTTGTTGGTGAGATCACCTCGACGCCACCCAGTACTGGGGCAGGAGTTCGGGAGTATTGCAATAACTCATATAACGGATGCTTTTCGAAGGTTGAGGTAAACGATTTCCGAAGGTTTCTTGGTTATGTGTTGAAGGATGGATACGGCTGGATGTAGGATTTGTTAGTTTGGGTGAGATATATATTTCTTCCCCTGTATCCCCAACACCTGATTGCATAACCAGAAAGTTTCGGAAGTTTATAAGTGGGAATTCAAGTAGCTCCTAGAATATCTTTCCAACAGACACATGATACGATATGGGATCTATCATATGTTTGTTTCCGGCTTATTCTGCAAGCCAATCCTTTGTTTTTGTTTTGGTTTGTGGTATTTGAGTTGCTTCGAATTCAAGTGTTGATTCCACACCTTTTCTAAGTGGTGTTCTCATATTTCTATGGGAGTGCTAATCCTTCTTGATCATTGAGGTTTTCATGTCAACTCTTTTCCAACCAGCATGTTTCTCTTCAAGTGCATCCGATCATTCCAACATTCGCAAGATCAATTCTAAGTTTTTTCTCAACGGTGTTCATTTCATCCAACCCAAGTTGCCTTTGTTTTCCCACCCTCCCACCCTTTTCTTCAAGGACTCAGATTTCTTAACCAAGTATCCATTTTATAGATGGGAAGTCTCTCCATTCTTTTCCATCAATGTTCTTATCCGGTGATTCTCAGGAAGATACTAACGGAGCCTTAACTTCATCATTATTTGTTCTCTTTCTTCTCAAGTGGATTAAATTCAAGCTTTGTCGATCATATCTTTGCCTTGTTTCAAATGTTTTTCTCGTACCGGTGCACCTCTTAATCATCCACTTCTCGATATTCAATTGTTCCGGAGTGATGAAGATATCTCAGAAGATTCAAGTTTCCATTCTCAATTCACTCAAGTTCTTTTGAGGATGCTATCTCATTCAAGCCATTTTATTCAACCGGGGCAATCTCTCTTTTCAAGCAATCGTTCAACGGTGGTTCTTTTGAGTAGGCCCTAACCCACAAGTCTTTTCCCAGGATCTTACCTGACTCTTCTAATTTTCCCGGAGCTATTCCCAAATTCATTTCAAAGTTTGGCGTAAGAATGAATTTTCATCAGTCATGTCTTTCTCCAAGATCTTACAAATTCTTTTCATCGTTGGTTCAACCTTTCCAATTTTCATTCCGGAGTGCCTCAACAATTCATGCTGGTGTTTCTCATCGTCATTCTCAACATTTGAAGACCGGAGAAGAGTTTCTCGTAAATCTTGCTCCATTCTCTTCAAGATTCATGGTTCTAGCTTGTCGCCATCCTCTCATAATTGTTTTCGATTGTGAGAATTCTTTTCACCCATCCGGAGCAATTCAGGAGTCTTTTCAGTTTGATTCTCTGGAGCCCATCATATCAGAATTATTCATTCCAGCTTTCAGCTCTCGTTCTCCAAATTTTACCGGTGCATCGTTCAAATATCCTCTAATCAGTTCATGATCTCTTTGTTCTCATGTATCTAAATTCCATCAAGTATCTCTATTCATTTGTAATTCTTCCAGGCGATTTGTTCCCTTTTCCTCAATCGTTTTCAATTCTTGCGGTGGTCTGTTCAAGACTTCTATGCCTAGGTTCTCATATCGATTCATTCGTTCTTTCCAAATCCTACCGGCGGATCGTTGAAGACTTTTTCTCAAGTTTGCGCTATATCTCTCTTAATCCTCTCTTGTTCTTGTTTCATCCAAGTGATTAATTCCTTCTTCCGGAGTTTGTAATGGTATCAATTTCTCAGTTCTAAGTTGTTCATCTCTTCTTTCCGGAGTTTGTTCATCATATCACATTCTCGGTTCGAGATGCTTCATCTTTTCTTTCTGGAGTTCAAAGTTTTCTCGGTTACATCATCCTGAAGCTCCATCTAAATCATTGCAAGGATTCACCTTGTGTTTTTCACTTCTCTTTCTTTCTATCATCCTTGTTTTACCGGAGTTCTTCATGGAAGGTTTACATGATAGCTCATCAAGGATTCCTTTCATCCTCGTTTTGTTCTTCAAGATTTTTCTCGAAGTTAAGATCCGCCAAGCTATACTCTAAAATAAACATGGTGTTCAACACATGTTTTGTTTTGAGGAGTTCAGGCATTCTTCATCTTGCATTCCAAAGTGCAATTCTTTCTACCTTATTTTGAGATGGTGATATGTCATTCTTGACAATTTCTTTTCATGTTTCATGATTCACATGTTGTCAAGAATGAGATATTTTAAATCCACCAATCTCTTCTTTGGAGCTATCTTGTGTCATATTTCACCTAAAGCCTTCCCTAAGGAATGTTGCTATTATGGTGCTTATCAATGATCCAAGTTATCTCTTTATCATCTTGGTGGAAGAAGTTTTTCATCTCTTTGGTGTTCTCAATCAAATTAATTGATTCCGTTAATGGCAGATTTTCACCTCAAATTTTGAGATGTTTTTCATAAGCTCACAACAAGCTTGTGCTTTTCGTTGTTGATTTACCAACAACTCCGTTCTATCCTTCTTTTAAGAATGCTCTCTCAAATTCACTTGTAGAACATGTTGTTTTCTTCTCCATTCTTTTCATTGCATTCTTTCATTTCTACCGGAGGCATTGTGATATTGCTATCTTCGAACCATCTTCTCGTTTTGCCAAGATCATGTTCTTTCCTTTACTATCCATTCAAACGGAGTGTCGTGTCTTCCATTTAAGTTCTCTCATCTTATCAAGTTTTGCCTCCCTTCTCAACCAGAGTGCTGTCTGAAATCTTTCTTACCCCTTGTGCCATTCTTTCAATAGTTCCGGAGGCAGTGTGTTGTTGATTTCATCAAGTATCATCTCATCTTGTCAAGATCATGTTCGATTCCTTCCATTTCCAGTCGGAGTGCTGTCCAAATTATATCATTCTGATTCCGTCTTTATCTTGATTTAACCGGAGTGTGGTGTCTACCATTCCTATTCTAACCGGAGTCTCATCCAAGTGCTTCATTTTGCCAAGCTCATATTCTTTATCTTCCATTTCCAACCGGAGTGTTGTCGTAATTGATCCTAATCGTTCCTTGTACTCCTCGTTTCTACCGGAGTGCTTGCATGTACTTCTTGTCCATTGCAACCCTTTTTCTTATGTCTTTCAACCTACAAGGTTCTAGTAATGTTCCTTGTTCCTCTTTTCTAACAGAGTGTTTTCAACTTTGTTCATCTTCATTGTATTCTTTCGTTCAATTTGTTTAACCTCTCAAGGTTCGTGGTTTCACTCGTTTGCCAAAGAAGCAACTTTGTTTTACCTCTTCCCCTTCCTCTTTGGTTTTCCCCAGTGCCATCCTAGATCTCGGGACGAGATCCTCTTGTAGTGGTGGAGTGTTGTAACGCCCCGAGACCGACGCTCCAGAAGCCTTCCAGTTATTTCGTTGTTGCCGTGTGATTTATTTGTTTCTTGCATTTCATCATGTCATCATACGCACTGCATCCGCATGTTTCCTTAAACTCGTGGTCCGTTCGTAGTTGTCGCGTCCCCCTGCCTTAGTTGTCTGATCCGAGTCCTACCGGGTTTTTGATTCCCTCTTGTTTGACCGTTTGACCCTCTCTACACTTTGCTCAGACCCCTCGCGCGCGTCCGGAAGTGTCCCGAAACCGATCTGCTCAGTCATCACCGTTGCATTCGGATCATCTCCGAACATCCCTAAAATATCTTCGGTTATTTGTTGGACTCCCCTAAACATTTTATTCTCGACCGTTTGATTTCGATTGGAGAGACCGAATGGCACCTAATCAAATCCACGGGCTATAAATAGATCACTCCTCACCCTCGCCCTAGCCCGTCCAATCCCTCCAATCCTCCTCGGCGACGCCGCCCACTGATTTCTCCACCTGGTCTCCCCCTTCCTCGGGATCTGTCCGATCCAAAAATCCACCAGCCAACCACTTCTCCTCGATCCAAATCCTCCCCGACCACCTTCCTTGTTTTCCGCGGATGCTCGCGCCTCCACCTGATCCCTCCTGTCCAATCCCCGTGCCTCCTCTTCCCTCTTCTGCTCGATCCCGAGTCGATCGTTAGCACCAGCGCCTCACCTGCCTCGCCCCATCACCCTCCGGCGACCCTGCAGGCGACCGTCGCCAGGACCGGCCATGCCCCGTTGTTTCTCCTTCCCTTCTTCTTCCCCCTTTCCCACTGGTTCCCTCTCTCACCTCCTCTTTGTTCTCTCCAGGAAACTGTAGGAGGCAAGCACCATGCCATGGCCTTCCCTACTCGCCGACCGCGTCGCTGTCGTCGTCGTCGCGCCCTTGCAGTCTCGGCCTTCCCTGCCGCCTCGTCTGCCTCCCCTGCATCACACCCCGTCGCCAGGAGCTCGCGCCAAGTCCGCCGTCGTCCTCTGCTCGGGAACGAGCTCGACCCCGTTCTCTGTTTCGCCCGCACGATCCCGCTGCTGCCTGCTTCGCTCCATCGAGCAGGGCCAACGCCGGAGTTCCTCGTCGTCGGGAACTGCCTCCCCGAACCTCGGACTGCCCGGATCCGCCGCGCGTCACCGTCCAGGAACCCCAACGCCGCCCAAACCACCTCTCCGATGGTAGCACCGCAGGTCCAGCGCCCAGCCCCTGCTCCTTTCTCTTCAGTCTTCCTTCCCGTCTCCTCTATCTCTCTCTCAAACTCTCTCTTCCAGGAGCACCATGGCGCCGCCATGAACGGGAGCCACCTCCTGCCGTCGTTCACCTCGGCCTGCGTCCGAGCTCCCCTGACCTGAGGCCGTCGTCCTTCGCCCCGCCAAGTCCCACGTCGCGCCGCCCTTCGCCAAGCCCGTTGTCGCTGCGCCCTCTGCTTCCCTGCATCGACCAGCAGCAGCGAGCGCCTCGCTCGACCGGGTCCTGCCCGTGTTGACTACGCCCTGCCTCCCCCCGATCTGCCTGCGTGGCCTGCAGCCAGCGCCAGGCCTCCCCTGCTTCCAGTCGGGCCTCAGCCCGTGGTGAGCAGCCCAGATCCATCAGTTTCGGCCCGTGCATGTTTTTTTTCCTTGCTACGAATTTATCTAATTATCCAGAGACTGCAGTTTTTCAGAAAACCCCTTAATGTTCATGCATCAATAATTCACAAACCATGCATCAGAATTATATAAGCTATACATGTAAAGTGCTTAGAATTTCATCTAGTTTCATAATATGCCACTTTCATCTATGTTTAAAATGTTTAAAATGTTGTTTGTTTAAATTTGCATAAATGCCATGTTAAAATGATTTATTTCATAACTAATTAACCGTAGCTCCGAATTTAATAAACTTTATATGTAAATGGGGTGAAAAAATGCCTAGTTTAACATGGTGCACTTTATTTTGCTGTTTAACAATATTAAAATTGTGTTTAGGGCAGAACAGTAGCAAATTCAAAGTATGCATATGGGGATCTTCCGGAATTGTTGTCTGTTGTTCCGGCCTCATTTATACTTGGCTAAATAGTTAGTTTACTTATGTTTCACCCCTTGCCATGTTTAATTACATTTAATATTGTTGGGTATATAACCGAGAGAAAACTAAATAATTGATGTGGTGTCTCGTCAATATGCAACTCGTTGCATATTGAGCTCCACTTAATTTGTAGTATTGTTCGTTGCACTTTGCCATGCCATGCATCATTAAACCGGACATGCATCATACTCGTTTGTGCATCATGCCATGTTTATGTGACGGTTGTTTACCATGTTGTTTGCTTCTTTCCGGTGTTGCTTCTTCGGGTAGTTCCGATAACGTCGCGTTCGTGAGGATTCGTTCGACTACTTCCGTTTGTCTTCTTCATGGACTCGTTCTTCTTCCTTGTGGGATTTCAGGCAAGATGACCATACCCTCGAAATCACTTCTATCTTTGCTTGCTAGTTGCTCGCTCTTTTGCTATGTTGCGATACCTACCACTTGCTATATCATGCCTCCTATGTTGCCATGTCAAGCCTCTAATCATCCTTTCCTAGCAAACCATTGTTTGGCTATGTTACCGCTTTGCTCAGCCCCTCCTATAGCGTTGTTAGTTGCAAGTGAAGATGAAGTTTGTTCCATGTTGGAACATGGATATGTTGGGATATCACAATATCTCTTATTTAATTAATGCATCTATATACTTGGCAAAGGGTGGAAGGCTCGGCCTTATGCCTGGTGTTTTGTTCCACTCTGGCCGCCCTAGTTTCCGTCATATCAGTATTATGTTCCCGGATTTTGCGTTCCTTACACGGTTGGGTGATTTATGGGACCCCCTTGACAGTTCGCTTTGAATAAAACTCCTCCAGCAAGGCCCGACCTTGGTTTTACCATTTGCCACCTAAGCCTTTTTCCCTTGGGTTCTGCAGACTCAAGGGTCATCTTTATTTTAACCCCCCCCCCCCGGGCCAATGCTCCTCTAAGTGTTGGTCCAAACTAGAGCCCTTTGCAGCGCCACCTCGGGGAAACTTGAGGCCTGGTTTTAGTTGTACGGACTTCTCATCCTGTGTGCCTTGAGAACGAGATATGTGCAGCTCCTATCGGGATTTGTCGGCACATTCGGGCGGCTTTGCTGGTCTTGTTTTACCATTGTCGAAATGTCTTGTAGCCGGGATTCCGAGACTGATCGGGTCTTCCCGGTATAAGGAATATCCTTCGTTGACCGTGAGAGCTTATAATGGGCTAAGTTGGGCCATCCCTGCAGGGTATTATCTTTCGAAAGTCGTGCCCGCGGTTATGAGGCAGATGGGAATTTGTTAATGTCCAGTTGTAGAGAACTTGACACTTGACTTAATTAAAATACATCAACCGCGTGTGTAGCCGTGATGGTCTCTTTTCGGCGGAGTCCGGAAAGTGAACACGGTTCTTGTGTTATGTTTGAACGTAAGTAGTTTCAGGATCACTTCTTGATAACTTCTAGCTTCACGACCACTGTGTTGCTTCTCTTCTCGCTCTTATTTGCGTATGTTAGCCACCATATATGATTAGTGCTTGCTGCAGCTTCACCTCATTACCCCTTTCCTACCCATAAGCTTAAATAGTCTTGATCTCGCGGGTGTGAGATTGCTGAGTCCTCGTGGCTCACAGATTCTACCAAAACAGTTGCAGGTGCCGATGAAACCAGTGCAGGTGACGCCACCGAGCTCGAGTAGGAGTTTGACGAGGAACTTGGTCGTTACTATGTTTCATTTCTTGATGATCAGTAGTGGAGCCCAGTTGGGATGATCGGGGATCTAGCAGTTGGGTTATCTTCTTTTCTTTTGGCTTTGACCGTAGTTGGTCTATGTGTGTATTCTCAATGATGTATGATTTATTTATGTATTGTGTGAAATGGCGATTGTAAGCCAACTCTTTATCCCATTCTTGTTCATTACATGGGATTGTGTGAAGATGACCCTTCTTGCGACAAAACCACCATGCGGTTATGCCTCCAAGTCGTGCCTCGACACGTGGGAGATATAGCCGCATCGTGGGTGTTACACTCTCTCTCGTTGCTAGTATCTCCTAGATTGATCTTGGTGACACATAGGAAAATTTTAAATTATTACTACGTTCCCCAACAATGGCTTCATGAGCTAGGTCTATGCGTAGATTCTATGCACGAGTAGAACATAAAGTAGTTGTGGGCGATGATTTGTTCAATTTGCTTGCCGTTACTAGTCTTATCTTGATTCAGCGGCATTGTGGGATGAAGGGGCCCGGACTGACCTTACACGTACACTTACGTGATACAGGTTCCACCGACTGACATGCACTTGATGCATAAGGTGGCTAGTGGGTGTCTGTCTCTCCCACTTTAGTCGGATCGGATTCGATGAAGAGGGTCCTTATGAAGGGTAAATAGCAATTGGCATATTATCGTTGTGGCTTTTGTGTAGGTAAGAAACGTTCTTGCTAGAAACCCATACCAGCCACGCAAAACATGCAACAACAATTAGAGGACGTCTAACTTGTTTTTGTAGGGTATGCTATGTGATGTGATATGGCCAAAAGGATGTGATGAATTATATATATGTGATGTATGAGATTGCTCATGTTCTTGTAATAGGAATCACGACTTGCATGCCGATGAGTATGAAAACCGGCAGGAGCCATAGGAGTTGTCTTAATTTATTGTATGACCTGCGTGTCAATGAAAAACGCCATGTAATTACTTTACTTTATTGCTAACCGTTAGCCATAGTAGTAGACGTAATAGTTGGCGAGACAACTTCATGAAGACACGATGATGGAGATCATGATGATGCAGATCATGGTGTCATGCCGGTGACGAAGGTGATCATGCCACGCCTCGAAGATGGAGATCAAAAGGCACAAGATGATATTGGCCATATCATGTCACTTTATGATTTGCATGTGATGTTTGTCATGTTTACATCTTATTTGTTTAGAACGACGGTAGCATAAATAAGATGATCCCTCGCTAAAATTTCAAGAAAGTGTTCCCCCTAACTGTGCACTATTGTGAAGGTTCGTTGTTTCGAAGCACCACGTGATGATCGGGTGTGATAGATTCTAACGTTCGCATACAACGGGTGTAAGCCAGATTTACACATGCGAAACACTTAGGTTGACTTGACGAGCCTAGCATGTACAGACATGGCCTCAGAACACAAGAGACCGAAAGGTTGAACATGATTCGTATAGTAGATACGATAAACATGAAGATGTTCACCGATGATGACTAGTCCGTCTCACGTGATGATCGGACACGGCCTAGTTGACTCGGATCATGCATAACTTAGATGACTAGAGGGATGTCTATCTAAGTGGGGGTTCATTAAATAATCAGATGAACTTAATTATCATGAACATAGTCAGAAGGTCTTTGCAAATTATGTCGTAGCTTACGCTTTAGTTCTACTGTTTTAGATATGTTCCTAGAGAAAATTTAGTTGAAAGTTGATAGTAGCAATTATGCGGACTGGGTCCATAAACTGAGGATTGTCCTCATTGCTGCACAGAAGGATTATGTCCTTAATGCACCGCTCAGTGAGCTGAACCTCGAGCGTCAGTTGTGGATGTTGCGAACATCTGACATACACGTTTTGATGACTACATGATAGTTCAGTGCATAAAGCTAAATGGTTTAGAATTGAGGCACCAAAGACGTTTTTGAAACATCGCAGAACATATGAGATGTTCCAAGGACTGAAATTGGGATTTCAGGCTAGTGCCCATGTCAAGAGGTATGAGACCTCTGACAAGTTTCTTAAGCCTGCAAACTAAGGAGAAAAGCTCAATCGTTGAGCATGTGCTCAGATTGTATGAGTACTACAATCGCTTGAATCGAGTGGGAGTTAATCTTCCAGATGAGATAGTGATGGTTCTCCAAAGTCACTGCCACCAAGCTACTAGAGCTTCGTGATGAACTATAACATATCAGGGATAGATATGATGATCCTTGAGCTATTCGCGACACCGCGAAAGTAGAAATCAAATAGGAGCATCAATTGTTGATGGTTAGTTTCAAGAAGGGCAAGGGAAAGAAAGGGATACTTCATGAAACGGCAAATCAGTTGCTGCTCTAGTGAAGAAACCCAAGGTTGAACCCAAACCCGAGACTAAGTGCTTCTGTAATAAGGGGAACGGTCACTGAAGCAGAACTACCCTAGATACTTGGTAGATGAGAAGGCTGGCAAGGTTGACAAAAGTATGTTGGATATACATTATATTAATGTGTACTTTACTAGTACTCCTAGTAGCACCAGGGTATTAGATACCGGTCCGGTTGCTAAGTGTTAGTAACTCGAAATAAAAGGCTACAGAATAAACGGAGACTAGCCAAAGGTGAGACGATGATATGTGTTGGAAGTGTTTCCAAGGTTGATGTGATCAAACATCGCACGCTCCCTCTACCATCGGGATTGGTGTTAAACCTAAATAATTGTTATTTGGTGTCTGCATTGAGCATAGACATGATTGGATTATGTTTATCGCAATACGGTTATTCATTTAAGGAGAATAATTGTTGCTCTGTTTATTTGAATAATGCCTTCAATGGTCTTGCACCTAAAATGAATAGTTTATTGAATCTCGATTGTAGTGATACACATGTTCATGCCAAAAGATATAAGATAGTAATGATAGTACCACATACTTGTGGCACTGCAATTTGAGTCATATTGGTATAAAACGTATGAAGAAGCTCCATGTTGATGGATCTTTGGACTCACTCATTTTTGAAAAGATTGAGACATGCGAACCATGTCTATTGGTATATATGCATGAAGAAACTCCATACAGATGGATCGTTTGTGATAGAGGCAAAGGTGTCCCGTCTTTCGATGAGATGGTGGCTATCGTTTGGAGGAAGTCGACTTTGACGGTCCGACTACGAACGTGCGAGGACGTCACGCCTTAGCAATCGCTAAACCAACTCCGAGAGGTTATTGACCACGCCGGAGCACGATCAACCTGACCACGAAGGTCTGTATCCTGCAGGCAAACGAAGAACAAGCAAGAAACTAAGATTGCAATCGGGATATTGCGAATATAAGAGGAAAGCTTTATTGATCAAGGTGGGATTCTGTGACGCCTTGGTCTGGTTGTTGAACACAAACGAAGTACGCGAAGTTGCAGCTATGGCGAACTTTTAATCTAAGCAAAACCCAAAGTCTAAACGACGCCCTAAGGGCTGTATATATGGAGGAAGAGGGGGGGGGGGGGGAATTTCGTGGCCCTTGAGGAAGGGGTCCGAAACCAACCCTAACTCCTGTTTCCCCACACATACAGACTCTAAAAACAGCCTATACTTAAGTATTTCGAAATTACATGGGCCTGGCCCAATAATAAGGTGACGCAGCACCTAGAATAGCCTCTGGACGAAATTTATGAAGTGGCATCTTGTATATTTCGTCCAAGGCTTCATTCACTCCTTATGGTGGCTTCAGAGTCCTGAAATCATCACTTGTAACTCCGTTCTTGTTCCCCTTGCGCATGCCATCAACTCCATGCTTGTTCTTGCTCCAATGTTCATCCTTCTCCAAGCTAGGCCCTTCATTTGTAAGCAAAACAAATGTATCAATTTAGGCAGCATCATATTCTCATGAACATTAGAATCATTACCAAGAAACGAAAGTACCTGGTAATTTAATTGGCGTGCGCGAGCTCTAGTAATTGGTCCATCATATGTAACAGTAGGGGCTGTGGGTGTAACAATGGTATTGATGTCCTCATCATCCTCCCCTTCTTGAAATGAAGT
Organism: Aegilops umbellulata; assembly: GCA_032464435.1. NCBI lineage: Eukaryota > Viridiplantae > Streptophyta > Magnoliopsida > Poales > Poaceae > Aegilops > Aegilops umbellulata. The sequence continues at coordinate 198,883,983 of CP136058.1, read as the reverse complement.
CGTCCTCGACGGAAGCCCATCTTCCTCACCCAAATAAGGCTTCAAATCTGCAATGTTAAAAGTGGGACTAACCCCAAAATCTGCAGGCAGCTCAAGTTTATATGCATTATCATTTATTTTCTCTAACACCTTAAATGGACCAGCAACACGTGGCATTAGCTTTGATTTTCGCAAATTAGGAAACCTATCCTTACGCAAATGTAACCAAACAAGATCACCAGGTGCAAAGACAACATGTTTTCTACCCTTATCTCCAGCAAGTTTATATTTAGCATTCATACGCTCAATGTTTTCCTTAGTTAACTCATGCATTTTTAAAATCAATTCAGCACGTTCTTTAGCATCAAAATTAACCTTCTCCGAAGATGGAAGAGGCAACAAATCAATAGGTGCACGAGGTAGGAAACCATACACAATTTCAAAAGGGCACATCTTAGTAGTAGAATGCAATGAACGATTATAAGCAAATTCAATATGAGGCAAGCATTCTTCCCACATTTTCTTATTATTCTTCAAAACAGCCCTAAGCATAGTAGACAATGTTCTATTGACTACTTCAGTTTGTCCATCAGTTTGGGGGTGACAAGTAGTACTAAAAAGCAGTTTAGTCCCCAACTTAGCCCATAAACATCTCCAAAAGTGGCTAAGAAATTTAGTATCACGATCTGAAACAATAGTATTTGGCACACCATGCAAGCGAATAATTTCACGAAAGAACAAATCAGCAACATTAACAGCATCATCGCTTTTATGACATGGTATAAAGTGTGCCATTTTCGAGAATCTATCCACGACAACAAATATGCTATCCCTCCCCTTCTTTGTTCGAGGCAAACCTAAAACAAAGTCCATAGATATATCCTCCCAAGGAACACTAGGTACAGGCAAAGGCATATATAAACCATGAGGATTGAGTCGTGACTTAGCTTTTTGACATGTAGTGCAGCGAGCAACAAAACGCTCAACATCCCATCTCATCTTTGGCCAAAAGAAATGTGTAGCAAGTACGTCCTCTGTCTTCTTCATGCCAAAGTGTCCCATTAATCCTCCTCCATGCGCCTCCTGCAACAACAAAAGACGAACAGAACTAGCTGGAATGCATAGCTTGTTAGCACGGAACACAAACCCATCATTAACAACGAACTTGTTCCATGATCTACCTTCTTTACAATTCTGCAATACATCTTTAAATTCAGCATCATGCACATATTGATCTTTGATGGTCTCCAAACCAAATATTTTAAAATCAAGTTGTGAAAGCATAGTATAACGACGAGACAATGCATCAGCAATAACATTTTCTTTACCCTTCTTGTGTTTAATGACATAAGGGAAAGTCTCAATGAATTCAACCCATTTAGCATGTCTACGGTTCAGTTTAGCTTGACTTTTAATGTGTTTCAAAGATTCATGATCAGAATGTATAACAAATTCTTTGGGCCATAAATAATGTTGCCATGTTTCTAAAGTCCGAACAAGAGCATATAATTCTTTATCATAAGTAGAATAGTTCAGACTAGGCCCACTCAAATTTTCAGAAAAGTATGCAACAGGTTTGCCATCTTGTAATAACACACCTCCTAATCCAATTCCACTAGCATCACATTCAAGCTCAAAAGTCTTATTAAAGTCAGGAAGTAAGTAAAGGAGCATGTGTCAACTTATCTTTCAATACCGTGAAGGCTTCTTGCTGTGCGGTACCCCAAACAAAAGGCACATCCTTCTTTGTAAGCTCATTGAGAGGTGCAGCAATGGTGCTAAAATCTCTCACAAAACGCCTATAGAAACCAGCGAGGCCAAGAAAACTCCTCACTTGTGTGACCGTTTTGGGTTGCGACCAACTCTCAATAGCTTCAATCGTGGCTTTATCAACTTCAATTCCCTGTGGAGTAACAACATAGCCAAGAAAAGACACTCGGTCGGTGCAAAAGGTGCACTTCCCAAGGTTACCAAACAAACGTGCATCACGTAGAGCATTAAAAACAGCACATAAATGTTCCAAATGTTCTTCTAAAGACTTTCTATAAATCAGTATATCATCAAAATAGACTAACACAAATCGTCCAATGAAAGCACGTAAAACTTCGTTCATTAATCTCATGAAAGTACTAGGTGCATTGTTTAACCCAAAAGGCATGACTAACCACTCATATAAACCAAACTTAGTTTTAAATGTTGTTTTCCATTCATCTCCCAATTTCATACGAATTTGATGGTATCCACTACGCAAATCAACTTTGGAGAATATTGTAGAGCCACTCAATTCATCAAGCATATCATCTAGCCTAGGAATAGGATGACGATAACGAATAGTAATATTATTAATGCCTCTACAATCAACACACATACGCGATGTACCATCCTTTTTAGGCACTAGTATAATAGGAACAGCACAAGGACTAAGAGATTCACGTATATAACCTTTGTCGAGCAGCTCCTGTACTTGACGCATAATCTCCTTCGTCTCCTCTGGATTGGTACGGTATGGTGCCCGGTTAGGTAGCGATGCACCGGGAATTAAGTCAATTTGATGCTCAATCCCTCGAATAGGTGGTAATCCCAGTGGCACGTCTTCTGGAAAGACATCAGCGAACTCCTGCAAAATGTTAGTAACAGCAGGAGGCAAAGAGGAAGGCACGTCCTCGAATAAAAATAATACCTCTTTGCACACAAAAGCATAGCAAACAGATTTGCTAACATCTAGATCATCAATATCAGATTTGGTGGCAAATAAACATGCACTTTTCAATTTAATTTCAGAAGCAACACTAGATGGTCTATTATTAGGCTTCATTTGTTGCTCAAATTCTTTTGCCACAATCTGATTTTCACTCTTATTTTGCTCCTGTTTTGCTTTATTAGCTCGATTAATATCATCTTTCAAAATGGAATCAGGAGTCATAGGAAGCAAAGTAATATTTTTGTCCTTATGAACGAGAGTATACTGATTGTTTCTACCATGGTGTACAGAACTTTTATCAAATTGCCATGGTCTACCAAGTAATAAGGAACATGCTTGCATAGGTACCACATCACAATCAACATAATCAGCATATGTAGAGATACTAAAATGCACCGAACAGTACGTGTTACCTTAACCTTGCCGCTGTTGTTGAATCATTGGATGTAGTAAGGATGTGGATGTGGTCTTGTGGTGAGGGATAGCTTCTCCACCATCTCCATGCTAGCCAAGTTGTTGCAGCTCCCTCCATCTATGATGACGCGAACAGAACGTTCCTTCACAACTCCCTTTGTATGGAACAAATTATGCCTGTGATTTTGCTCAGCTTGCGTGACCTGCACACTCAAAACACGTTGAGCAACCAAACATTCATACCTGTCAGCATCTTCAGGAGCCATGTATTGCGTCTCATGATCAGAATCATCTCCACCGTGTTCTTCATGTGTAAGAAGAGCCAAAGTCTCCTCATCATAGTCACTAGCGGACTCATACCCACCATCCTCAGTAGCAATCATCACACGTTGAGATGTGCATTCGCGCGCAAAATGTCCTCTTCCCTTACAACGACGACAAATAATATCACTTGTGTGCCCTGTAGACGCCATGGAAGAAGCAGAGCTCTGTGCAGGCCCGGCAGGTGTGCTCTTGGCAGATAGTGGTGGTTGTGCCTGCTTTCTTGTATCACGGTTGGAGGTGGCAGCCGACGGAGGTGCCGGTGTAGCAGAACGTGTGGAAGTAGATGATGCACGTGGTGTCCATGATGTAGGTCGACCTGCAGAAAAGTTAGTTCGTGCCAATGCCTGTCGATCCTGCACTTCACGTTCAGCTTTACAAGCAAGATGGAATAAACGAGTGATATTATTATAATCCTTATAGTCTAGAATGGTCTGAATCTCTCTATTTAATCCACCCAGAAAACGTGCAAGCATAGCTTCATTCTCCTCAACAATACCACATCTAATCAATCCAGTTTGTAATTCCTGATAATATTCTTCTACATAATTTTTTCCTTGTCTTAAGCGCTGCAATTTTTGAAGTAATTCACGTTGATAATATGGCGGAACCCAACGAGTACGCATAGCAGTTTTCAAAGCAGCCCAAGTAGCTGGAATAGGATATAATCTACAATATTCAGACCACCAAACACATGCAAAGCTAGTGAAAGCACAAACAGCAGCAGGAACACGTCTCTCCTCAGGATATTGTAAACATGTAAATCGTTGTTCAGTTTCTAACTCCCAGGTAAGATATATATCAGGAACATATCTACCCTCAAATGGTGGGATATTCAATTTCAGTTTAGGGAGATGGTCATGATCTCGTACCTGAGGGGGAGCCCTAACATTACCATTATTTGCATGTGGACGCCCTGGTGGTTGTGGTGCTGGTGGTTGCACGTAGTTCTGATGTTGATCAACCTCATCCTCGTAATCTCCCACATAATCATCCTCCTCCGCATTAGAAGCAGGAGCCACAGAAGTATCAACAGCAGCACCAACAGGTTGGCCAAGTGCAAGAGGAACACGGGTCGCTCGGCGGAGGGTTGTTTCGCGATGTGGAGGTAGTCGTCGTTATTGTTGTAGAGGTGCGTTAGGTGCAGCCGGTGGTGGTGGTGGTAGACGCGCGAGCAATTCATTAAACTTGTTATCGAGCTTTGTTTCGAACGCCTTCTCAATGCCATCTATCTTCTCCATGGCCTCTTCAAATCTATTTAGCACATCTTCCACCTGTCCACTCATCATTTGTTGAAACTTATCATGTAATGCTTTGTTTGTCATGTTCTCCCAGTCAGTCTCGTCGGCTTGTGATCCTGCCATGGTTAGCAGCAATAGAAACACACAAGAATATGATTCTACAGACTACTAGGAAGTGGTGGTGGTGGTGTGGTGGACAGTCACAAATCCGTCAAGCAAATCTCAAATTCTTACCAGTTCTTACCAAGCAGCAGGCGGTGATCGGCAACCATTGTAGTCAAAACTCTCAAAGCTTGGATAGAGCGATTACCAGGGAGAGTCAAACGCACGACGTAGATGTATGTGGAGCTAGGAAGACTTATAATATGGTAGCAAAAAGGGCCAGCAATAATCAATTCACAGATGCAAAGTTGAATAAATGCTCAACGACGGTACTGTGCTGGTCCTAGGCTAGACCGTACTAGAGACGCGAGCCTAGAACACTAACAAAATCACGGCGCTGCACGTAAACAAGGGAGAAGCACACTCTGAATTTTGTTTCTTTTTTTTCACTTTTTTTTGCACTTTTTTTCCTCTTTTTTTTTTGCTCCGCAACAATTTTTTTTCGAAAAAGTCTACAAATGTCCTAAAAACTGCCTAGCCAGAATTTTTTTTTGAAACTGGAACTATTTTTCTTCTGCGGGTAGCACGAAAGTTGGGGAGTCCTTCTCTGTAATGACTCGGAGTATCGCGTGATCTAGAAATCGAGAACAAAGCAACAATTACTGGACTCGGACTAGGACTCGTGGCGGAGATGAATCTGGTGGAAACTCGGACTGGTGGCGGATATTTGCAGGCCGATGGAACACAGACTGGTGGTGAATCTATGATGGAGGTGGACTCAGATTAGCGTGATGGCGGTGGATATGTGGTATATGGTAGCGGCGATGACGATGGTGGTATATGGCAGCGGTGATGACGATGGTGGTATATGGCAGCGGTGATGATGATGATGCGGTGGTGATATATGGCAGCGGCGACGTGACAACCTGTGAACAGAACTCGAAACTCTAAAGGACTAGACGCTAAGACCAGCAACTTGACACGACGATGCAACCGCAAATTCAACAAAGAAAATACAGAAAAGACTATGCAAAGGCTCAGATTGGTTCGGATAGGATGAACTAACCCTAATTTTTTTTTTGTTCTCTGTCTTTTTTTTCTCTCCCTCTTTCCAAGACAAACTAGATAAGAAGCAGATTGGATCAAGCGAAGATGTGAACGACCTCAACTATGATTGTGACAATGAACTATGGGTAGCACGAGGTGAAAATTGATGGATGGTGTGGTGAACAGCGGAAGGGATAACGATGTCCCACTTGATAGAGGCAAAGGTGTCCCGTCTTTCGATGAGATGGTGGCTATCGTTTGGAGGAAGTCGACTTTGACGATCCGACTACGAACGTGCGAGGACGTCGCGCCTTAGCAATCGCTAAACCAACTCCGAGAGGTTATTGACCACGCCGGAGCACGATCAACCTGACCACGAAGGTCTGTTTCCTGCAGGCAAACGAAGAACAAGCAAGAAACTAAGATTGCAATCGGGATATTGCGAATATAAGAGGAAAGCTTTATTGATCAAGGTGGGGTTCTGTGACGCCTTGGTCTGGTTGTTGAACACAAACGAAGTACGCGAAGTTGCAGCTATGGCGAACTTTTAATCTAAACAAAACCCAAAGTCTAAACGACGCCCTAAGGGCTGTATATATGGAGGAAGAGGGGGGGAATTTCGTGGCCCTTGAGGAAGGGGTCCGAAACCAACCCTAACTCTTGTTTCCCCACACATACGGACTCTAAAAACAGCCTATACTTAAGTATTTCGAAATTACATGGGCTTGGCCCAATAATAAGGTGACTCAGCACCTAGAATAGCCTCTGGACGAAATTTATGAAGTGGCATCTTGTATATTTCGTCCAAGGCTTCATTCACTCCTTATGGTGGCTTCAGAGTCCTGAAATCATCACTTGTAACTCCGTTCTTGTTCCCCTTGCGCATGCCATCAACTCCATGCTTGTTCTTGCTCCAATGTTCATCCATCTCCAAGCTAGGCCCTTCATTTGTAAGCAAAATAAATGTATCCAATTTAGGCAGCATCATATTCTCATGAACATTAGAATCATTACCAAGAAACAAAAGTACCTGGTAATTTAATTGGCGTGCGCGAGCTCTAGTAATTGGTCCATCATATGTAACAGTAGGGGCTGTGGGTGTAACAATGGTATTGATGTCCTCATCAGTTTGGACTCACTTGATTTTGAATCACTTGAGACATGCAAATCATACCACATGGGCAAGATAACTAAAAGACCTCATTTTCAGTAAGATGGAACAAGAAAGCAACTTGTTGGAAGTAATACATTTTGATGTGTGCAGTCCAATGAGTGCTGAGGCACACAGTGGATATCGTTATGTTCTTACTTCACAGATGATTTGAGTAGATGCTAAATATATTTACTTGATGAAACACAAGTCTGAATTATTGAAAGGTTCAAGTAATTTCAGAGTGAAGTTGAAGATCATCGTGACAAGAGGATAAAATGTCTATGATATGATCATAGAGATGAATATCCGAGTTACGAGTTTGGCACACAATTAAGACATTGTGGAAATTGTTTCACGACTAATACCGCTTGGAACACTATAGTGTGATGGTGTGTCTGAACATCATAGCTGCACCCTATTGGATGTGGTGCATACCATGATGTCTCTTATCGAATTACCACTATCGTATATGGGTTAGGCATTAGAGACAACCGCATTCACTTTAAATAGGGCACCACGCAATCCCATTGAGACGACACCGTATGAGCTATGGTTTAGAGAAACCTAAGCTGTGGTTTCTTAAAAGTTTGGGGCTACGACGCTTATGTGAAAAAGTTCCAGGCTGATAAGCTCGAACCCAAAGCGGATAAACGCATCTTCATAGAATACCCAAAACAGTTGGCTATACATCATATTTCAGATCCGGAAGCAAAAGTGATTGTTTCTAGAAACGAGTCCTTTCTCGAGGAAAAATTTCTCTCGAAAGAATTGAGTGGGAGGATGGTGGAGACTTGATGAGGTTATTGAACCGTCACTTCAACTAGTGTGTAGCAGGGCACATGAAGTTGTTCCTGTGGCACCTACACCAATTGAAGTGGAAGCTTATGATAGTGATCATGAAACTTCGAATCAAGTCACTACCAAACCTCGTAGGTTGACAAGGATGCGTACTACTTCAGAGTGGTATGGTAATCCTGTCTTGGAAGTCATGTTGCTAGACAACAATGAACCCACGAGCTCTGAAGAAGCGATGGTGGGCCCGGATTCCGACGAATGGCTCGAGGCCATAAAATCCGAGGGAGGATCCATGTATAAAAACAAAGTATAGACTTTGGAAGAACTACTTGATGGTCGTAAGGCTGTTGGGTGCAGATGGATTTTAAAAGGAAGACGGACAATGATGGTAAGTGTCACCATTAAGAAAGCTCGACTTGTCGTTAAGATGTTTTCCGACAAGTTCAAGGAGTAGACTACGATGAGACTTTCTCACTAGTAGCGATGCTAAGAGTCTGTTGGAATTATATTAGCAGTTACTGCATTATTTATGAAATCTTGCAGATAGGATGTCAAAACATTGTTTCCTCGATGATTTTCTTGAGGAAAGGTTGTATGTGATACAACCAGAAGGTTTTGTCAATCCTGAAAGATGCTAACAAGTATGCAAAGCTCCAGTAATCCTTCTAAGGACTGGAGTAAGCATCTCGGAGTTGGAATGTACGCTTTGATGAGATGATCAAAGATTTTGGGTTTTTACAAAGTTTATGAGAAACTTGTATTTCCAAAGAAGTGAGTGGGAGCACTATAGAATTTTTGATGAGTATATGTTGTTAACATATTGTTGATCAGAAATGATGTAGAATTTCTGGAAAGCATACAGGGTTACTTGAAAAGTGTTTTTCAATGGAAAACCTGGATTAAGCTACTTGAACATTGAGCATCAAGATCTGTAAGGATAGATCAAAAACGCTTAATAGTACTTTCATATGAATACATATCGTGACAAGATTTTGAAGGAGTTCAAAATATATCAGCAAAGAAGGAGTTCTTGGCTGTGTTACAAGGTGTGAGTATCGAGTAAGACTCAAGACCTGACCACGGCAGAAGAGAGAGAAAGGACGAAGGTCGTCCCCTATGCTTTAGACATAGGCTCTACAATATGCTATGATGTGTACTGCACCTGAAGTGTGCCTTGCCATGAGTCAATCAAGGGGTACAAGAGTGATCTAGGAATGGATCACATGACAGCGGTCAAACTTATCCTTAGTAACTAGTAGACTAAGGAATTTTCTCGATTATGGAGGAATGGATCACATAACGTCGATGCAAACTTTGACACTAATCCGGATGACTCTGAGTAGTAAACCGGATTCGTATAGTAGAGAAGTTATTTGGAATAGCTCCAAGTAGCGCATGGTAGCTGCATCTACAAGATGACATAGAGATTTGTAAAGCACACACGGATCTGAAAGGTTCAGACCCGTTGGATAATAACCTCTCTCACAAGAGAGATATGATCAAACCCCATGGGTGTTGGATTCATTATAATCACATAGTGATGTGAACTAGATTATTGACTCTAGTGCAAGTGGGAGACTGTTGGAAATATGCCCTAGAGGCAATAATAAAATGGTTATTATTGTATTTCCTTGTTCATGATAATTGTCTATTGTTCATGCTATAATTATATTAACTGGAAACCGTAATACATGTGTGAATACATAGACCACAACATGTCCCTGGTGAGCCTCTAGTTGACTAGCTCGTTGATCAATAGATGGTTATGGTTTCCTGACCATGGACACTAGATGTCATTGATAACGGGATCACATCATTAGGAGAATGATGTGATGGACAAGACCCAATCCTAAGCATAGCACAAGATCGTGTAGTTCGTTTGCTAAAAGCTTGATAGAGGCAAAGGTGTCCCGATGTTTCGATGAGATGGTGGCTATCGTTTCTGTGGGAGTCGACCTTGACGATCCGACTACGAACGTGCGAGACGTCGCGCCTTAGCAATCGCTAAACCAACTTCCGAGGGTTATTGACCACGCCGGAGCACGATCAACCTGACCACGAGGGCCTGCTTCCTGCGAGCAAACGAAGAACAAGCAAGAAACTAAGATTGCAATCCGGATATTGCGAATATAAGAGGAAAGCTCTATTAATGAAGGTGGGGTTCTGTGACGCCTTGGTCTGGTCGTTGAACACAAACGAAGTACGCGAAGTTGCAGCTATGGCGAACTTTTGATCTAAACAAAACCCAAAGTCTAAACGACGCCCTAAGGGCTGTATATATGGAGGAAGAGGGGGGAATTTCGTGGCCCTTGAGGAAGGGGTCCGAAACCAACCCTAACTCTTGTTTCCCCACACATACGGACTCTAAAAACAGCCTATACTTAAGTATTTCGAAATTACATGGGCCTGGCCCAATAATAAGGTGACACAGCACCTAGAATAGCCTCTGGACGAAATTTATGAAGTGGCATCTTGTATATTTCGTCCAAGGCTTCATTCACTCCTTATGGTGGCTTCAGAGTCCTGAAATCATCACTTGTAACCCCGTTCTTGTTCCCCTTGCGCATGCCGTCAACTCCATGCTTGTTCTTGCTCCAATGTTCATCCTTCTCCAAGCTAGGCCCTTCATTTGTAAGCAAAACAAATGTATCCAATTTAGGCAGCATCATATTCTCATGAACATTAGAATCAATACCAAGAAACGAAAGTACCTGATAATTCAATTGGCGTGCGCGAGCTCTAGTAATTGGTCCTGTATGTATAGCAGCAGGGGTTGTGGGTGTAACAATGGTATTGATGTCCTCATCAAAGCTTTTCTAATGTCAAGTATCATTTCCTTGGACCATGAGATTGTGCAACTCCCGGATACCGTAGGAATGCTTTGGGTGTACCAAACGTCACAACGTAACTGGGTGGCTATAAAGGTGCACTACAGGTATCTCCGAAACTGTCTGTTGGGTTGGTACGAATCGAGACTGGGATTTGTCACTCCGTATGACAGAGAGGTATCTTTGGACCCACTCAGTAATGCATCATCATAATGAGCTCAATGTGACTAAGCAGTTAGTCACGGGATCATGCGTTATGGAACGAGTAAAGTGACTTTTCGGTAACGAGATTGAACGAGGTATTGGGATACCGACGATCGAATCTCGGGCAAGTAACATACCGATTGACAAAGGGAATTGAATACGGGATTGATCGAATCCCCGACATCGTGGTTCATCTGATGAGATCGTCGTGGAACATGTGGGAGCCAATATGGGTATCCAGATCCCGCTATTGGTTATTGGCCGGAGAGGTGTCTCGGTCATGTCTGCATGGTTCCCGAACCCGTAGGGTCTACACACTTAAGGTTCGGTGACGCTAGGGTTGTTATGGGAAATAGTATGTGGTTACAGAAGGTAGTTCAGAGTCCCGGAAGATCCCGTACGTCATGAGGAGTTCCGGAATGGTCCGGCGGTGAACATTGATATATTGGACGAAGGGTATTGGAGTCCGGAAGTGTTCTGGGGGTACCAGGCTATGGCCAGCATGACCGAAAGGTGTTTCGGGATCCCCGGTAAGTGTTGAAGGGCCTCATGGGCCAAAGGGGAAGGGGCAAACCAGCCCACTAAGGGGTGGTGCGCCCCCCACACCCTTTCCCACGTTACTTGGGGAGGTGGGGCGCCTCCACCTAGCTTGGGAGGCAAGCCTCCACCTGCTTGGCTTGGGGGGCAAGTCTCCCTAGGATTTTCCCTAGGGAGATCCAATCAGCTTGGCCGCCGCCCCCTAGGGGAAACCCTAGGGCGCCTCCCCCTCTCCCCTTGCCCCTATATATAGTGGAGGGGTGGGAGGGCAGCCGCACCTCTTCCCTGGCGCAGCCCTCCCTCCTCCTACACCTCCTCCTCCTCCATAGTGCTTGGCGAAGCCCTGCTGGAGAACCACGAGCTCCATCGCCACCATGTCGTCGTGCTGCTGGAGTTCTCCCTCAACTTCTCCTCTCCCCTTGCTGGATCAAGAAGGAGGAGATGTCCACGGGCTGTACGTGTGTTGAACGTGGAGGCGTCGTTCGTTCGGCGCTAGATCGGATCTTCCGTGATTTGAATCGCCGCGAGTACGACTCCATCAACCGCGTTCTTGTAACGCTTCCGCTTAGCGATCTTCAAGGGTATGAAGATTCACTCCCTCTCTCTCGTTGCTAGTATCTCCTAGATTGATCTTGGTGACACGTAGGAAAATTTTGAATTATTACTACGTTCCCCAACAGTAACCTACTTTGTTTGTTTTTGTCTCATTAGTAACTTATCTGGTACACTAATCTACAAGTTCAAACTTTCAGGAAGCTATGGAAAAAATGATTGAACAGCCACAACCACCTGAAGGTGACGAGGCTACCACAGGCACAATGTCACCTCTTGTTGTAGTGCGTCAGTATCTCTCCACTAACAGTGCAAAAAGCACCTTCCTGCGTAATTCTGGGTTGGTTGTCAAGGTAACCTCGTCCAAATCGCCTACTGAACAAAATCTTCATGCTAGACTGAGTGATATATCTGTGCTCCAGACACAAGTCCAATCCCTAATGGACGTCGTTTTGGAAACAAGAATAGTGGTTGACAAATGTCGTCAAGATATGAATGGTTTTGAAACCAGACTATCAGACATTCGCTTCGTTGTTCAAGAGCTATGGCAGAAAAAAGGTGAAGATCGTGCTGCTCCATCAGATACTATAGCCTGAAACATTAGCACTCAGGTCAAATGATATGTGCTTCTATACATCTGATGATGCTTTTATCTGCAAGGACTGTAAACTTTATGCCAATAGGCCTTTTATTGTATGGTTGGAATTTATTTTGTTGTGATACAACATTTATGATGCTGCCGAAGGCTGCAATAATTACGATGCTATTTTTGTATAATGTAGGTCTATCTTAGTAATGTATTCAGCCGAAAGCTTCGTATGAGCCCAACATGCCAACATTCGTCGGGCCCATTCCAATTGGGCTAAAAACGATTATGGGACGAAATTTGCATGTAGCCCACTAAAATTATCTGGGCCTAAATCAACATAAGATTCCATATTTTTCTGGTAGGCATGTGCCAATAGTGGGCCTTTAACAGGCCTAAACATAATTTGGGCCCTCCGTAACAATAGGCCGTTTACAGGTGTAAATACCTCGAGCCCATAAAAAACATGGGCCTTTGAAAGCCCGAAAATGAGATTGGGCCCTGATTGTGCCAAATAACCCACTGGTCTTAGCAGGCCGAAATGGTGGCCCATTTACGAGGCGGATCATTCACAGGCCGAAATTCGGACGGGCCATAAATGCGCCAGCCTAATACACGGGCCTTTAACAGGACAGAAGTTCGGTCGGGCTAGATTATCGTCATTTTTATATGGGTCGTTAATGGGCCTGATGTGACGTTGGGCGACATATGGCCCTTGGATTTCATCCGACGTTAACAGGCCGAAAATCACAACACGCCAAAAGTGGCCCAAATCTATAGTGGGCCTCTAACACGCCGAAAGTCAGACATGGCCGAATATGACCCAAATCCTTCACGGTCGTTTATGGACCAAAAGTTTCAATGGCCTGTAAATGGGCCCAAATGAAGCAGGACCTTTAACAGGCCGGAAATACAGCGGGTCGTAATTCGGACCATATACTTAGAGGTCTGTTAACGGGCCAGAAGTGACCATGGGCCGCGATGATGACAAGTTTAGGACAGGCCGTTGACGGGCCGATTTGACACTAGCCGTACGGGCCTTAACTGAGTATGTTGGGCCTTTAGCTGGGCCGGCCCATTATGTTCTGCAAAATCTTGTGGGCCTTTAGCTGGGCCGGCCCATTATGGCCCGCAAAATCTCATGGGCCTTTAGCTAGGCCGGCCCATTATGATACGCAAAATCTCGTGGGCCTTTTGTTGGGTCGGCCCATTATGGACCGCAAAATCTTGTGGGCCTTTAGTTGGGCCGACCCATTTAAACTTTATGGGCCACTTTTGGGTCGGTCCACGTGTCAACATATCATAGGCGCATCTCACCCATTGGATGAGTGACACTTGTGCCAACGCGGAGCTGACACGTGTTTCCGTCAGCCAATCAGAATTTTACACATGGAAAATCCCCATTGGTCCGGGCTGTTAATGGGTTATCGGATCCAAAACCGGACCCCGATAGCTTAACGGCGTTCCGTTGCGGTGGATGCCACATGTCGGTCACCCTTGACGAAAGCACTTCTGTGACGCCCGATTTATCGTCATGGAAGTGAACACTTCCGTGATGATAATTTTGGTAATGTCATGGAACACTTCTACGACAGCACAAGTATGACTATCTTGATTCTCTCATAAATTTTTCATGGATGTACATGCATGACAGAAAACGTGACCTACTATGACAAACACGTATCATCATGGAAGTGTATTTTTTTGTAGTGTATGTCCATGGCTCACGCTCATGTATTGCGTGAAGATTGAAAAAGTTTGAAACATTAAAAGTATGAAACAATTGCTTGGCTTGTCATCGGGGTTGTACATGATTAAATACTTTGTGTGATGAAGATAGAGCATAGCCAGACTATATGATTTTGTAGGGATAACTTTCTTTGGCCATGTTATTTTGACAAGACATGATTGCTTTGTTGGTATGCTTGAAGTACTATTATTTTCATGTCAATATTAAACTTTTATATTGAATCTTTCGGATATGAACATTCATGCCACAATAAAGGAAATTGCATGAAGAAATATGCTAGGTAGCATTCCACTTCAAAAATTCTGTTTTTATCATTTACCTACTCGAGGACGAGCAGGAATTAAGCTTGGGGATGCTTGATACATCACCAACGTATCTATAATTTTTTATTGTTCCATGCTATTATATTATCTGTTTTGGATGTTTAATGGGCTTTACTAAGCACTTTTATATTATTTTTGGGACTAACCTATTAACCGAAGGCCCAGTGCAAATTGTTGTTTTTTTGCCTATTTCAGTTGTCGTAGAAAAGGAATATCAAACGGAGTCCAAACGGAATGAAACCTTCGGGAGAGTTATTTTTGGAACAAATGTGATCCAGAGGACTTGGAGTGGACGTCAAGAAAGAAGCAAGGAGGCCACGAGGCAGGGAGACGCCCCTGCCCCCCCTTCCCCGGGCGCGCCCCCACCCTCGTGGGCCCCTCGCAGCTCCACCGACCTACTTCCTCCTATATATACCCATATACCCCAAAAACATCCAGGAGCACCACGCAACCCTATTTCCACCGCCGCAACCTTCTGTACCCATGAGATCCCATCTTGGGGCCTTTTCCGGTGCTCCACCGGAGGGGGAATCGATCACGGAGGGCTTCTACATCAACACCATAGCCTCTCCGATGATGTGTGAGTAGTTTACCACATACCTTCGGGTCCATAGTTATTAGCTAGATGGATTCTTCTCTCTCTTTGGATCTCAATATAAAGTTCTCCTCGGTCTTCTTGGAGATCTATTTGATGTAATTATTTTTGCGGTGTGTTTGTCGAGATCCAATGAATTGTGGGTTTATGATCAAGATTATCTATGAACAATATTTGAATCTCCTCTGAATTTTTGTATGTATGATTTGATATCTTTGCAAGTCTCTTCGAATTATCAGTTTGGTTTGGCCTACTAGATTGATCTTTCTTGCAATGGGAGAAGTGCTTAGCTTTGGGTTCAATCTTGAGGTGTCCTTTCCCAGTGACAGCAGGGGCAGCGAGTCACGTATTGTATTGTTGCCATCGAGGATAAAAAGATGGAGTTTATATCATATTGCTTGAGTTTATCCCTCTACATCATGTCGTCTTGCCTAATGCGTTACTCTATTCTTATGAACTTAGTACTCTAGATGCATGCTGGATAGCGGTCGATGTGTGGAGTAATAGTAGTAGATGTAGGATCGTTTCGGTCTACTTGTCGCGGACGTGATGCCTATATACATGATCATGCCTAGATATTCTCATAATTATGCACTTTTCTATCAATTGCTCGACAGTAATTTGTTCACCCACCATAATACTTATGCTATCTTGAGAGGAGCCACTAGTGAAACCTATGGCCCCCAGGTCTATCTTCCATCATATTAATCTCCCGCCAAATTGCTATTTCTGTCACCGTTTATTTTTGCAATCTTTACTTTTCAATCTATATCATAAAAATACCAAAAATATTTATCTTATTATCTCTATCAGATCTCACTTTTGCAAGTGGCCGTGAAGGGATTGACAACCCCTTTACCGTGTTGGTTGCAAGGTTCTTATTTGTTTGTGTAGGTACGAGGCGACTTGCGTGTAGTCTCCTACTGGATTGATACCTTGGTTCTCAAAAACTGAGGGAAATACTTACGCTACTTTGCTGCATCACCCTTTCCTCTTCAAGGGAAAACCAACGCATGCTCTAGAGGTAGCAGGCATCGCAGCACGCTGCTTGGCAGCAGCAGACTTCTCCCGGCGAGTGGCTTTGGTAGGGATCACAACCTCGTGAGTATCCTCACTGTCATCCGATGGTTTGCCCCTACGGGCTGATAGAGGCAAAGGTGTCCCGATGTTTCGATGAGAAGATGGCTATCGTTTCTGTGGGAGTCGACCTTGACGATCCGACTACGAACGTGCGAGACGTCGCGCCTTAGCAATCGCTAAACCAACTTCCGAGGGTTATTGACCACGCCAGAGCACGATCAACCTGACCACGAGGGCCTGTTTCCTGCGAGCAAACGAAGAACAAGCAAGAAACTAAGATTGCAATCTGGATATTGCGAATATAAGAGGAAAGCTTTATTAATGAAGGTGGGGTTCTGTGACGCCTTGGTCTGGTCGTTGAACACAAACGAAGTACGCGAAGTTGCAGCTATGGCGAACTTTTGATCTAAACAAAACCCAAAGTCTAAACGACGCCCTAAGGGCTGTATATATATGGAGGAAGAGGAGGGAATTTCGTGGCCCCTGATGGTGGGGTCCGAAACCAACCCTAACTCTTGTTTCCCCATACATACGGACTCTAAAAATAGCCTATACTTAAGTATTTCGAAATTACATGGGCCTGGCCCAATAATAAGGTGACGCAGCACCTAGAATAGCCTCTGGACGAATATTATGAAGTGGCATCTTGTATATTTCGTCCAAGGCTTCATGCACTCCTCATGGTGGCTTCAAAGTCCTGAAATCATCACTTGTAACTCTGTTCTTGATCCCCTTGCGCATGCCATCAACTCCATGCGTGTTCTTGCTCCAATGTTCATCCTTCTCCAAGCTAGGCCCTTCATTTGTAAGCAAAACAAATGTATCCAATTTAGGGAGTATCATATTCTCATGAGCATTAGAATCATTACCAAGAAACGAAAGTACCTGGTAATTTAATTGGCGTGCGCGAGCTCTAGTAATTGGTCCAGTATAAGTAACAGTAGGGGCTGTGGGTGTAACAATGGTATTGATGTCCTCATCACGGGCCCTCTTCTTGGTGTTCTGAGGCTTCTGAGTAGCACGAGAGCTAGAGCCACCTGCAAAGGCACACAGAGAGCACACAGGTACCCCAGCAAAGATGAGAGGAATGTACACAAGTTCAGAAGAATACATCTCATGTTCGTAAGTAGAAGAAGAACAGTGCAGATGGGTTCAGAGAAGCGGTTGTTCGACCAGTAGAACCGCCTGAGCGGTAGTACCGCTGAGAGCAGATCTGCCGAGTTGAAGAACGGGTACAACCCTACTTTGAATCTAGATGCAATATTCCTACTTCTAACTACGCACACGAAAAGGAGGAGTTTATAAGGGTCTCTCCCATCAATCATTTGGCCAAATATGCGGGAGTACAAGCAATGCCCTAGAGGAAGGATTCAACAAAAAGGAACCCTAAGAACAAGAGGAAACAAGGCATTACCGGTATCCATGGGAGGAGATCGGAAGGGAGGCGACCTCCACGGAGCGGATCCGAAGAAGGGCCGACTGATCTGGAATGCCTGAGGGCGCTCCGGGGCAATGGGTGGAGCAACTGGCGGCTAGGGTTCAGAGGAGGGGCGGGCGCAAACGGGAAATAGAATACCCCTTCGGCCAGCGCCCTTTATATATGCGCCCAGAAGTCAGCCGGTGGTACCGCTCAAAAGAGCGGTAGTACCGCTCCTGTAGCTAGCCGGTGTTTGAGGGCGGTACTTTCGCGCTAGAAGCAACGGTAGTACCGCTTCCAAATACCGGTACTACCGGCCAGTGGTACAGGTACAGGCAAGCGCGGTAGAGCCGCTCATGCAAGACCGGAAGTACCGCTGGGACTACACAACATAGTGGAAGAGCGATAGGACCGTTCTGACCACCGGTTGTACCACCAAGATGCGTCGGCCCATGCACAAAGAGATCAAACTTGTGTACATTTGGATAAGATGGGTTGGGATGAGAAGGCTTAGGATGGAAGCAAGACACTGTGTTATGATGATGAAGTCCCCAAGAGTGCAAGAAGCAAAACAATAAAAGCCACTCCTTGGAGATTTCAAGCATCTAGGAGAACCGAAGGAGCAAGGCAAAAGGAAACACACAACAAAGAAAACACCCTTGCTCAAGGGTGGTGGCCAGAGCCACCTATGTTTGAGTCAAATGGTATGGCCCGCGAAGAATTATCCTTGAGCCCATGACCAAAACTCGTCTTTGAAGCACAAGTACCATAAAAATGGCTAATGTGAAAGAGTTGATCAATTTATGCATAATGGGGGGAGAGAGAGTTCATTGAGAGAACAACACTCCCCATATGTCCATGCCTACACCTAAACAAGACATCAAGATGAGTATGGTGGGGTGTGCAATGGTTAAGCCACATTGCTCGAATCAATGATATTTAGCTCATGCCTTAACTCGCGAAATCTTGCTTCATCCAAAGGCTTCGTGAAGATATCTGCAAGATTATCATGAGTATTGACATAGTTGAGCTTGATCTCCCCTCGCCTAATATGATCCCGGATGAAGTGATACCGAATCTCAACATGCTTCGTCTTGAAGTGTTGCACTGGGTTGAGAGAAATCCTGATGTCCCTTTCATTGTCACACCAAAGAGGCACTTTGTCACAAGTGACACCGTAATCCTTTAAAGTTTGCCTCATCCATAGAAGTTGTGCACAACAACCACCGGCGGCCACATACTCCGCTTCAGTGGATGAGAGAGACACACAACTTTGCTTCTTAGAAGACCAACTCATCAAAGAGCTACCAAGGAATCGTCACCCTTCGGAAGTTGACTTCCTATCCACTTTGTCTCCCGCCCAATCGGAGTCCGAATAGCCTACAAGGTTGAAGTTTGCTCCTCTTGGGTACCATAAGCCAAAGTTTGGGGTATGAGCCAAATATCGAAAGATTCGCCTGACCGCCATAAAGTGGCTTTCCTTAGATGCGGCTTGAAACCATGCACAAATTCCCACACTCAACATGATATCCGGTCTAGATGCACAAAGGTAAAGCAAGGAGCCAATCATGGAGCGATATACCTTTTGATCCACCGCTTTACCATTGGGATCTATGTCAAGTTGGCATTTGACGGGCATTGGAGTGAAAGGCGGCTTGACATCACTTAGCTTGAATCTCTTGAGCTTGGCTTGAGTGTATTTGGCTTGGTTGATGAAGGTTCCTTCTCTTCGTTGCTTGACTTCGAACCCGAGAAAGAAATTCAACTCTCCCATCATGGACATCTTGAACTTTGAGGTCATGAGAGCGGCAAATTCCTCATTGGAAGCTTTGTTAGGAGAACCAAAGATAATATCATCAACATATAGTTGGCACACAAACAACTCCCCTTTGACCTTCTTAGTAAAAAGAGTGGGGTTGATTTCCCAATTTCAAACCCACGATCTTGCAACAACTCGGTAAGGTGGTCATACCACGCACGTGGGGCTTGTTTAAGGCCATAGAGTGACTTATCGAGTTGGTACACATGATCGGGGAAATAGGGATCCTCGAACTCGGGGGGTTGTTTGACATACAACAACTCATTAATAGGACCATTAAGAAAAGCACTCTTCACATCCATTTGTTGCAACTTGAAGTTATGACGAGAAGCATAAGCAATCAACAAACGAATAGATTCAAGGTGAGCAACGGGAGCAAAGGTTTCACGGTAGTCGATACCATCAACATGGGAGTAGCCTTGTGCTACCAAGCGAGCCTTGTTGTGGACAATAATTCCATGAGAATCTTGCTTGTTCTTGAATATCCACTTGGTTCCAATGACATTATGGTTCCCCGTTGGCCTTGGCACCAATCTCCACACCTTGTTGTGCTCGAAGTTGTTGAGTTCTTCATGCATGGCATTAAGCCAATCCGGATCTTCGAGCGCCTCATAGACCTTTTGGGGTTCAACACAAGAGACAAACGTGTGATGTTCACAATAGTTTACCAATTGTCTACGGGTGCTTACCCCCTTTCGTATGCTTCCAAGCACATTCGTCATGAGATGACCCTTGGTAGAGAGCTTGGATGCAATCTTGGCGGCATGACGCTCCAATTCCTCCTCAGGAGTGAGTTGAGGAGTGGTTACTTGATCATCTTAAGCGCCCTCTTGAGCTTGTTCTTGATCTTAAGCTTGCTCTTGATCTTGAACTTGCTTGGAGGAGAGAACTTGACCTTGGGCATCACTTGGTGGTTCAACACCATCTTGAGGTTGATCTTGCCCTTGGTCTTGTTCATGAGGTTGAGGGCCTTCACTTTGTTCTTCGGAAGCGTGTGGGCCTTGGGTTGGTGATGGTTCCACTTGAGTGGAACATTGTCCTTCTCCTTCGGCCACAAGGGGTTCCTAAATGGGTAGGATAAAACCAACACCCATTCTTCTTATGGCTTGGGAGTAATTTCATCACCTACATCACAAGTGCCACTTTGCTCCACTTGGGAGCCGTTATTCTCATCAAACTCCATGTTACACGTCTCCTCAATAAGTCCCGTGGACTTATTGAGGACACGGTAAGCATGAGAGTTTATAGCATAACCAACAAAGATGCCCTCTTGAGCTCTAGCCTCAAATTTAGACAAACAAACACCTTTCTTGAGAATGAAACACTTACACCCGAACACCCGAAAGTACTTGAGATTGGGCTTGTTACCGGTGAGTATCTCATATGGAGTTCTGTTCAAGCCTTTGCGGAGATAGAGCCGTTTGGATGCATGACACGCGGTGTTGATGGCTTTGGCCCAAAAGTTGTATGGAGACTTGAACTCC
Organism: Aegilops umbellulata; assembly: GCA_032464435.1. Classification (NCBI taxonomy): domain Eukaryota; kingdom Viridiplantae; phylum Streptophyta; class Magnoliopsida; order Poales; family Poaceae; genus Aegilops; species Aegilops umbellulata. The sequence goes on along the minus strand of CP136058.1, from coordinate 198,863,055 downwards.
ACCATCATGGTCCTTGCCGCATCCATCAACGTCCGGTCCTTCCTCTCCGCTAAACCATTTTGTTGAGGGGTGTATGGCGCGGAATATTGATGCTTGACCCCTCATCACGAAGAAACTCATCCAAGGTGTAGTTCTTGAACTCGGTGCCGTTGTCACTTCTTATCGTCAATCTTTGCATTGTGTTGGTGTTGAGCTTCATTTGCAAAATCAATGACGATTTGTTGGGTCTCACTCTTCCTCTTGAAGAAGTATACCCAAGTGTATCTTGAATAATCATTCACAATCACCAAGCAATACGTTCTACCCCCAAGACTAACAAAATATGGAGGCCCAAAGACATCCAAGTGAAGGAGCTCCAAAGGCCACTTCGAGTAAATGATAGTCGTGGGAGGGTGAGCCTTCTCATGTAGCTTTCCTTCGATACAAGCACTGCAAGCACGGTCTTTGGCAAAACTAACATTTGTTAGTCCATGGACATGGTCCCCCTTGAGAAGACTTTGCAAAGATCTCATACTGGCATGGCTAAATGGCGATGCCAAAGCCATCCCACGTCAACTTTAGCCATTAGGCATGTCGCGGTCTTAGTGGGTCGCTCCAAAAAGTTAATCACATAAAGACCGTTCTCGACATGCCCAACAAAGGCTACTTTGAGAGTATTGCTCCACAAGAGGGCCACGGTATCAATATCAAAGAAAGTAGCAAAGCCCATGAGTGCAAGTTGATGAACGGAAAGTAAATTGTATGCAAGGGACTCAGCAAGCATGACTTTCTCGATCGTGAGATCATGAGAAATGACTACCTTGCCAAGACCCAATACCTTAGAAGATGAGGCATCACCCCACTCGACATTGGTGGGCATAGATGGCATCTTTTGCATGTACACCACCAAGTCCTTGCTTCCAGTCATATGATTAGTGGCTCCACTATCGAGCACCCATGATCCCCCACCGGAAGCAAACACCTACAAGAGATCAATGCTTGGTTTTAGGTACCCATTTTGTAATGGGTCCTTTGATGTTAGTAACAAGGGTCTTAGGAACCCAAATAGACCATTCAATTTACTCATAAGGAGAACCAACAAATTTGGCATAGACATGCCCATCACTAGCACGACACAACACATAAGAAGGGTTAAAGTCACCGGCTTTGTTGGAAGGAGTGGCATTGCCGTTCTTGACACCACCACCCTTCGCATTGTTCTTCTTCTCCTTGAAACCACCCTCTCCTTCCTTCACAAAAGTTTGCTTGAGAGGAGGAGGTCATTTGGCCTCGTCATTCTTCTTCTTGTTCTTGGACTTGGGTGCGAACCCAATTCCCTCCTTGACCACAACTTCCTTTTGATTGCTCAAAAGGTCATTGAGGTTTTTCTCACCTTGTATGCATGACACAAGGCCTTTTTCAAGTTGCTTCTTCAACTTAGCATTCTCCTCCACAAGATGCACATGCTCACAACATGGGTTAGTAGCATTTGCATTATCAATTAAAACCATATGAGGAAAAGTGGCCTTTTCCTTAGTTAGATTCACTTGGAGTTGATCATGAGACTCTTTGAGGCTAGCATGAGCACCCTTCAAGGCTTTGTGAGCCTTGTCAAGTATATCAAACTCCTCCTTGAGTCTAGCAAGATCAATCCCTAGTTTGGCCTTCTCGGAATTGAGCACACGAGATACAACAAGAGCATGATCAAGATCCTTCTTTAATTTAGCATGCTCTTCGTTGTGTGACTCCACAAGAGCCAAACGATGACCATGCTCTTCTTCAAGAGCATTAGAGAGATCTGATATCTCATCGGCATAGTCACGACTATGTCCCTCCATCTTAGAGATGGTGTCTTCGTGAGCCTCGATCACGTCATTGGCTTCACCAAGTTGTTCCAAGAGAGCAACAAAGTGCTTCTTGGATTTACCCTTGAGCTTACTCATAAAAGACTCATTCATTTTCTTCTTCATTAGACTCCTCACTTTCATCAATGCAATCCGTCAAAGAGGGATTAGTAGTGATGGTAGTTTTTATGTTGGGGGTTACCTTGTTGGTGGCTTTGGCCATGAGGCACTTGGCGGTGATGTTCTCGTCGGGTGAGTCGAAGAGGGACACCCGTGGAGTTGTTGCAATGGCGACGGAGGCCATGGCAACCATCTCACCGTCTTCATCATCATCATCATCATTATACTCTTCTTGTGCCACCAACCCCTTGGGAGGAGTCTTCTTGGTGAAGTTGCTCTTGTTGGGGAAGGACTTGGCCTTATCTTTTCGATGAGCTTGCCACCATTGTCTTCCCTCTTCTCATATGGGCATTCCGCAACAAAGTGGCTCACATTGCCACAATTATAGCAAGTCCTTACACGTTGCTTGCCCTTCGTGCCACTTGAGTTGTTCATGTTGAAGTTGGGCCTTGTGTTCTTCTTGCTCCAAAATTGCCTTGAAGTGAGAGCCATGTGCTCATGATAAGCATACTTTATATCTTCGGGGTTGCTCTCCTCTTCTTCCTCTTCGTCCTCTTCTTCCACACTCGCCTTGGCCTTTAGAGCAAGGTTGGTCTTCTTTTCTCTTTGAGAACGCAACACGGCATTGTCGGCGCTCTTGCCCAAGATACTCATTGCCACAAACTCATCCAACACTTCACTTGAGGACAAGGTGTGGAAGTCCGGCCTCTGATGGATGACAGGGCCTTATGGTAAGGCATCATGGATTTGAGAAACTTCCGCTTGATCCAATTCTCATTTGTATCCTTGCTCCCATGATCTCAGAGTGAGACCGTGAGAGTGGTTAATCTCCGGTAAAGTTCATGAGGTTCTTCACCTTCATTCATTGCAAACTCATCGGCTTCATCTTGCACCACTTCATAGTTGGAGCGTTGAATGCTTGCGCTTCCCTTGTAAAGGGAAACAACATGGTGCCAAGCTTCCTTTGCCACGGTGAAAGGTCGGAGATGCGCAATATCTTCGGATGGGATTGCATCTTGGATGATGAAGATAGCATTCTCGTTGAATTGATGATCCGCGCCTTCTCGAGGGGTGAAGTTGCTTGGGTCATGTGGATATAAACATTGCTCAATGATTCTCAAAAGGTAAGTATTGACATGATTTAAATGACGTTTAAAACGATAGACCCAAGACTCAAAATCCTCATTTTCCACAATCTTAGGAGGAGAGCTGGCATGATTTAAATGAGTGGAGGGAACCGGTCCTCCATAAGTAAGAGGTGGTTCAACATGGGCACAAGTGTCGTTTCCACTTTTACCACTTGACAAAGGAACTTTCTCACTAGTAGCTTCCCCCTTGTCGGAGTTAGCATCCGTCACCTTGTTAGTGGGATCGACCACTTCCAAAGGTGTCGTGGATAATTTAAGACCATCTAGAAAGTTCTTAAGCATGCCTTTGACCTCGGTCGTCATGGAGGCTTTAAATGTGTCCAAAGCCACATTGAACTCCTCACGTGAGACCGAGGTTCCCCCATCGGCCGTAGACGAGGATGGAATCACACCGGGGTGCTCCTCCCCACCGTCTACGGTGTCAACCATACTCTTCAGACGGCAAAGTCCATCAAAAAGAGACGAGGCTCTGATACCAACTGAAAGGATCGATATAGTTGACTAGATGGGGGGTGAATTGTGACACCCTCGATTCAATCGTACACTAATCATACACACAAATGTGTACGATCAAGATCAAGGACCCACGGGAAGATATCACAACACAACTCTAGACACAAATTAAAATAATACAAGCTTTATATTACAAGCCAGGGGCCTCGAGGGCTCGAATACAGAAGAGTCAGCGGAAGCAACAATATCTGAGTACAGACATAAGTTAGACAAGGATGCCTTAAGAAGGCTAGCACAAAAGCAACATCGATCGAAAAGACAAGGCCTCCTGCCTGGGAGCCTCCTAACTACTCCTGGTCGTCGGCAGCCTCCACGTAGTAGTAGGCACCCTCGGGTTAGTAGTAGTCATCGGTGGTGTCGTCTGGATCCTGGGCTCCACCATCTAGTTGCGAAAACCAGAAAGAAGAAAGAAGGGGAAAAGGGGAAGCAAAGCAACCACGATTACTCATCCAAAGTACTCGCAAGCAAGGATCTACACTACATATGCAACATTATCAAAGGAAGGCTGTATATGTGGACTGGGCTGCAGAATGCCAGAAGAGTAGGGGGAAGGTCTAGCCTATCAAAGACTAGCATCTTCTGGAACCCACCATCTTGCAGCAACAGGAGGGAGTAGAGTAGCATAAAGTAAAGTAGTAGAAGTGTTATCAACCTCGGCCAGAGATCCTTTCTCGACTCCCTGCGAGAAAGCAATCCTAGAGCCATACTATCCAGTTCTCATCTCCATTTCTCATATCCATTTCTCATCACAGTCCATTTCTCATCTCAGGTATCCAGTTCTAGCTGTATCGATCGGGATACAACTCCAAGTGTCCGTTACCATAGGACAGGCTATCGATAGATGTTTTCTTCCCTGGAGGGGTGCACCAACTTACCCACCACACTCGCTTAACTCTGGCCGGACACACTTTCCTGGGTCATGCCCGGCCTCGGCCAAACAATACGCCGCAACCCGACCTAGGCTTAATAGAGAGGCCAGCACGCCGGACTAAACCTATTCCCCCAGGTGTAACGCCCTCAATGCGGCTATATCTCCCACGTGTCGAGGCACGACTTAGAGGCATAACCGCATTGAAAGCAATGTCGCAAGTGAGGTAATCTTCACACAACCCATGTAATACATAAGGGAAATTTACATAGTTGGCTTACAGTCGCCACTTCACACAATACATAAATAAACATTCATCATCCAAATACACTCAAGGTCCGACTACGGAACCAAAATGAAAGAAGATATACCCCAAATGCTACACAGATCCCCGATCACCCCAACTGGGCTCCACTACTGATCATCAGGAAAAGACACATAGTAACGACCACGTTCCTCGTCGAACTCCCACTTGAGCTCGGTTGAACCATCTGCACTGGCATCGTCGGCACCTGCAACTGTTTTTGTAGAATCTGTGAGTCACGGGGACTCAGCAATCTCACACCCGCGAGATCAAGACTATTTAAGCTTATAGGTAGGGTAAAAGGTATGAGGTGGAGCTACAGCAAGCGACTAGCATATATGGTGGCTACAACGCAAAAGAGAGTGAGAAGAGAAGCAAAGCACGGTCGTGAAGCTAGAAGTGATCAAGAAGTGATCCTAGAACAACCTACGTCAAACATAACTCCAACACCGTGTTCACTTCCCGGACCCCGCCGAGAAGAGACCATCGCGGTTACACACGCGGTTGATGTGTTTTAGTTAAGGTCAACTTCGGGTTTTCTACAACCGGACATCAACAAATTCCCATCTGCCTCATAACCGCGGGCACGGCTTTCGAAAGATAATACCCTGCAGGGGTGTCCCAACTTAGCCCATTATAAGCTCTCACGGTCAACGAAGGATATTCCTTCTACCGGGAAGACCCGATCAGTCTCGGAATCCTGGACTACAAGACATTTCGACAGTAATAAAACAAGTCCAGCAAAGCCGCCCGATTGTGCTGACAAATCCCGATAGGAGCTGCACATATCTCGTTCTCAGGGCACATCCGGATGAGCAGTACGTACGGCAACCGAGGATACCCCAAGTTGCCTCAGGGCGGCACCGCAAGTGGCTCTAGTTTGGACCAGCAATCGAAGGAGAACTGGCCCGGGGGGTTAAAATAAAGATGACCCTCGGGCTCGCGAAAACCCGGGGGGAAAAGGCTTAGGTGGCAAATGGTAAAACCAAAGTTGGGCCTTGCTGGAGGAGTCTTATTCAAAGCAAACTGTCAAGGGGGTCCCATAAATCACCCAACCGTGTAAGGAACGCAAAATCAAGGAACATAACACCGGTATGACAGAAACTAGGGTGGCAAGAGTGGAACAAAACACCAGGCATAAGGCCGAGCCTTCCACCCTTTACCAAGTATATAGATGCATTCATTAAATAAGAGATATTGTGATAACCCAACAAGTAAACATGTTCCAACAAGGAACAACATCCCCATGTTCCAACAAGGAACAAACTTCATCTTCACCTGCAACTAACAACGCTATAAGAGGGGCTGAGCAAAGCGGTAACATAGCCAATCAACGGTTTGCTAGGACATGGATGGTTAGAGGCTGACATGGCAATATGGGTGGCAAGATATAGCAAGTGGTAGGTATTGTAGCATAGGCATAGCAAAAGAGCGAGCATCTAGCAAGCAAAGATAGAAGTGATTTCGAGGGTATGGTCATCTTGCCTGCAAGGTTCTCAGAGTTGTCGAAAGCTTGGTCCTCGCAAGCGTTCTCAACAGGTTCCTCGTTCACGTACTCGTCTCCCGGCTCTACCCAAGACAAGAACACAAGCAAAGGAACAACTATCAACCACGATGCAATGCGCAAGCAACATGATGCAAAACATGGCATGATATGTGAGATGTGATATGCAATGCATATGCGTGCTCCGGAAGGACAAGAATGAACAAGGCATAATCTTGGAAAACCAAGTATGCCACTGGAAAGGTGAGGTGATTTCGGTTGAAATCGATATAAAGATCACCGGAATCGGATGCACGGTTTGCAAATGACAAGCAAAACAAGAATGACAATAATCTGCCATTAACAGCATGATGCTACTTAGCAAGCAACAAGAAATTAGGCTACTGCACCCAAACATATCAAAAAATCATATGACAGTAATCTACTCAAGATGCTTGACAAAAGATGAACACTGAGATACGGCTAAATCACACCACAACAGGTTCAAACAAGCATGGCAAAAGTGCAAAAGATAACAGGTTCACAGACTTAGTGAAAATAACAACATGCCAGAAATTAACATCAGGATGACATGTTTACAGCAAGCAAACAACATGCTAAAGGAAGAGGACATAGCAAAACAAGGCATGGCATGAATATGCTCAAAGCACTTGACAAAAATCCCTTACTGACCATAAGCCAAAAAGGATCATAAAATATAATAACACCCAAGTCAATTAAGCAAGTTTCGTTACAGGTTTCAGACTTAGCAGAAAACTGGACATGTCAAAAACAGATAACAAGTAGGCATGTTCGTGAGCTCGATGCACTCACTACAGAGCATTGCATGATAGACTAAGCATACATACATCAAGAAGACATGGCATAAGAGCTAGACATGGCAAGAATAACATCATAGCCTGCAAGTATCAACTACACCAAGCTTGGCAAAATCGAATAACATGTAAACAATCTGCCAGCAACATTTTATAGCAAAAGTAGAGCTCGATTGACTCAAGCTATGGCACCCCATAATTACAAACAAAGGCATGGATGGATATATCAAATCCATATGCTCAAAACACTCTTACTGATCATGCTCAAAAGAGGCATAGATCTCTCTGAAACAACATGAACACATGGCATAAAAATAACAGCAGGCAGGGACTAAGTCTCTGAAATCAGCAACATTATGTACCCTAGTTTGCATGCTTGTGCTAGTCACCACAAAGACCACAAAAATACATGTCATAATTCTATGGAAAGATAGCATGGCATATTTCAAAACACATGTAGGACTCAACTTTATAGGGTGCACACATCAATCATGGAAAAAATGACAAAAGTACAAGTTCTGATAAGAATCAGAAACTAACATCACATAGCCCTTTTCTAACAGCATTTCGGGCATCAAGATGAGCTCAAATGAAAATTATACAATGAGATTAAATGATGTACTCATCGAGGAAAACAATTTGACATATTATACGCACGAAACGGAGCAATATACGGCCAGTTATGATGCGATTAAGATGCAACAGTGATGCAAAAAATATCCGGGACTTGGTGGAATTTCGGGGTCGGGAAAAGTCAACCTCAGGGTTTGGATCCAGATCTGGATCGGCGCGGGTTCCGAGGTTCGTCGGCGCCTGGCCGGAGTTGCGGGCCGCGGCGGCCTCCAGCGGAGGCGCGCGATCGACGAGGGGCGCGGGGCCGGCGCGGGACGGCGGCAGGGAGGCGGGGCGGCGCCGGCGAGGGAGAAGGCGGCGGGGTCCGGCGGGCGCGGGGCGGCGGCCAGAGCGGTGGATCGGCGAGCGGGCGGCGCGGCGACGGAGAGGAGGCGGCGGAGAGGAGGCGACCGGGCGGCGGGGAGCTCGCGGGCCGCGGGGGCCGGCCTCGGGCCCCGATGGGCCTGCACGGGCGGCGCGGTACGGGCGGCGGCGGAGGGCACGTGGCAAGGCCTGGTTGGCCGGGCGGCGGCGGACGGACACGTCCGCTGCCAGGATTTTCGTCCGGCGGCGGCGGGATGAGCGGGGCTAGGGTTAGGGTGGTATTGGACCCGAAAATGAAGGAGGAGGAGGTGTATTTATAGGTAGAGGGGGCTAGGAAGCTCCAAATGGAGTGCGGTCTTCGGCCACGCGATCGTGATCGAACGGCGATGGACATGGGAGTGTCTTAGATGGGTTAATGGGTTGTTTTGAAGGGGTTTTGGGCTGCAACACACATGAGGCCTTGAAGTATCAAACGACCTCCGAATGACCCGAAACTTGACAGGCGGTCTACCGGTGCTATACCAAGGCCGCTTGACAAACCTCGGTCCATTCCGAGAAGGTTTAATACCCGCTCACGGAAAAAGGTAAGAGGGGACGCCGGGGGACATAGGAGTGCCGGATTGCAAAGCGGACAACGGGGAAAATGCTCGGATTCATGAGACGAACACGTATGCAAATGCGATGCACATGATGACATGATATGAAATGCATGACATGAACAAAATGCAAAACGACGGGAAAACCCAACCACGGAGGGAATATCATATCACATAGCCGAAAATGGCAAGAGTTGGAGTACAAATATGGCAAGTTACATCCGGGGTGTTACAACACTCCACCACTACGAGAGGATCTCGTCCCGAGATCTAGGACTGAAAGAACTCCGGATACTCGGAACGGAGGTGGTCCTCGCGCTCCCAGGTGGCTTCTCGGTCTGAATGGTGTGACCACTTCACTTTCAGGAATTTGATTGACTTGTTGCGAGTCTTGCGCTCAGTTTCTTCAAGAATAGCAACGAGATGCTCATGATAGGACAAATCTTCTTGAAGATCAATCTATTCGAAGTTGATGGTGCGTTCGGGCGTCTTGAAGCACCTGCGAAGCTGTGACACGTGGAAGACATCGTGCACATTTTGCAAAGTTGGAGGGAAGCTCAAGTTGATAGGCGAGATCGCCTCATTTACCGATGATCTTGAAAGGACCGGCGTATCTAGGGGCAAGTTTCCCCTTGATACCGAAGCGACGAGTTCCTTTCATTGGAGAGACGTGGAGGTAGACATGGTCTCCGATCTCGAATGCCAAATCCCGGTGTTTGCTATCGTAATAGCTCTTCTGGCGCGATTGCGCGGCTTTGAGGTTCTCATGAATGACCTTGCACATTGCCTCAGCCTCTGAGATCAAATCGTTGCCAAGAAATTGACGTTCGCCTGTCTCAGACCAATTGAGAGGAGTACGGCACTTTCTGCCATAGAGAATCTCGAATGGGGCTTTGCCCGAGCTGGCTTGAAAGCTGTTGTTGTAAGATAACTCAGCATAAGGAAGACAATCCTCCCACTTCATGCCGAAAGAGATAACACAAGCTCTGAGCATATCTTCAAGAATTTGGTTGACACGCTCGACTTGTCCACTAGTTTGAGGGTGGAAAGCTGGGCTGAAGCGAATATTTGTGCCCATGGCCTTCTGAAAAGAATCCCAAAACTTGGATGTAAAGATGCTGCCACGGTCTGAAGAAATCAATTGCGGAATGCCATGCAAGGAGACAATTCTGGATGTGTAGAGCTCTGCCAGCTGTGCTGCTGTGATAGACTCTTTGATAGGAAGAAAATGAGCCACTTTGGTGAGCTTGTCGATGACGACGAAGATAGCATCATTTCCACGCTTGGACTTTGGAAAACCAGTCACGAAGTCCATTTCGATATGATCAAACTTCCATTCTGGAATAGCAAGAGGTTGGAGTAGACCAGCTGGTCGTTGGTGTTCTGCTTTCACCCTTCTGCAGACATCACATTCATTCACGAATTGAGCAATTTCTCGCTTCATTCGAGTCCACCAATACGACTGCTTGAGGTCATGGTACATCTTTGTACTTCCAGGATGAATTGACAGAAGAGAGTTGTGCGCTTCGTTCATAATGACTTTACGAAGATCACCCTTTGGAACCACGATCCGGTCCTCGAAGAAAAGAGTATCTCTGTCATCAATGCGATAGCACTTGTATTTGGAAATGCCCTTGTCAATACCACGTTTCACCTTCTTCACCATGGTATCCATCAGTTGTGCCTCACGAATCTGATCTTCCAAAGTAGGAGAGACGATGAGGTTGGCAAGAAAACCTTGAGGAACAACTTGGAGATTCAACTTGCGGAAAGCTTCACAAAGATCCGGTTGAAAGGGCTTGAGGATTAAGCTGTTGCAGTAAGCCTTCCTGCTCAAAGGGTCTGCAATCACATTAGCCTTGCCTAGAGTATATTCAATACTCGGATTATACTCTTGAATCATTTCGACCCATCGAGTTTGCCTGAGGTTGAGGTTGGGCTGAGTGAAGATGTACTTGAGACTCTTGTGGTCGGTGAAAATGTCCACTTTCCTTCCCAACAGGAGATGTCTCCATGTTATTAGTGCGTGGACAACTGCCGCCAACTCAAGATCGTGAGTGGGGTAGTTCTTTTCGTTGAGCTTCAACTGACGAGAGGTATAGGCCACAACCTTCTTCTCTTGCATTAACACGGCACCGAGGCCTTGAAGAGAAGCATCACAGAAAACTTCATAAGGCTTGGAATCATCAGGAGGAGTCAACACTGGAGCAGTGACAAGTTTCTCTTTGAGAGTGTTGAAAGCAATGTCACACTCAGGAGACCAGACATACTTCACATGCTTCTGGAGGAGGTTGGAAAGAGGCTTTGCAATCTTTGAGAAATTCTCAACGAATCTTCGGCAATAGCTTGCAAGTCCAAGAAAACTGCGAAGCTGCTTGACATTCTGAGGAGGTTCCCAATTGATGACTACACACACCTTCTAAGGATTAACAGCAATGCCCTTGGCAGAGATGATATGACCAAGGTAAAGAACTTCATCAAGCCAGAATTCACATTTGGAGAACTTCGCATATAATTGGTACCATCTGAGCTTGTCGAGCACCAATCGCAAATGTATGGCATGATCCTTCTTATTCTTGGAGAAGACCAAAATATCATCCAGATAGACCAAGACAAATTCATTGGTGTAGGGGTTGAAGATGAAATTCATCAAGCGAGTGAATGTTGGAGGAGCATTGACAAGGCCGAATGACATGACAGTATATTCATAAGAACCAAAGCTTGTTCTGAATGCTGTCTTGGGAATATCTTCTTCACGAATGCGAATTTGATGATAACCCATACGAAGGTCAAGCTTGGAGAACACCTTAGCACCTTTAAGTTGCTCAAATAGCTCATTGATGTTGGGAAGTGGGTACTTGTTCTTGATTGTCTTCTTGTTCAATGGACGGTAATCGACGCAAAGTCGGTCCGTGCCATCCTTCTTCTGGACAAAAAGAACACCACAACCCCATGGAGAAGAACTCGGTCTGATCAAACCCAGACGCTCTTGTTCATCGAGTTGTTTCTTCAATTCCTTCAGCTCTTTAGGTCCAAGCTTGTAAGGACGCTTGCAAACGGGTTCCGTGTCAGGCTCAAGATCAATAACGAATTCAACTGGCCGGTGAGGAGGCATACCCGGAAGCTCTTCTGGAAAAACATCTTGGTACTCACAAACGACTGGAATTTGAGAGATAGGATCCAATTCACCCTTCTCATTGAGAGAAAACAACCGAATGGTATCATCACGAGCGGCATAAATGATCACATCGTCAGAAGAGTGAGTCAATTGAATTTCCCTGGCAGCACAATCAAGCTGAGCCTTGTGCTTAGAAAGCCAGTCCATCCCGAGAATAAGATCAATATCAGAGTCACCAAGAACAATTGGTTTAGCCAGAAATCTATAATCGCCCATCTTGATACCGACATTCGGAACCAAAACTCGAGAAGTCATCTGCTTACCCGGGGACACAATCTTCAATGGAATAGGAATCTTTTCCGTCACAAACTCATGCTTGGCAACAAAAGGTCTCGAAATGAAAGAATGCGATGCACCAGTATCAAATAAGACTTTTGCAGGAATATCATTAACTGAGAGATTACCCATGATCACTTCTGAAGAATCCTCTGCCTGAGCCGCGTTCATCATGTTCACTTTGGCATGCTTAGGATTATGCTTGACCACTGCATTGCTGGAAGATCTCACAGGAAGAGGAGGCGGAAGGCGCTTTTGGTTGAAGCACTTGTTCGCATAGTGACCCTTTTGCTGACATTTGTTGCAAGTCACCTCTAAGAGCGGACGGTGATAAGGAGCACTTGGCCTTGGAGCTTGATTCTGAGACTTGTTCTGATAGCCAGGGTTGGGTGGGTGGGAAGATCCACGACCACCTGAGTTCTTCTGCTGATAAGGCTGACGGAATGGAGGAGGAGGCAACCAGAACTTCTATTGCTTAGCTGCCACAAGTGAAGAAGAAGAAGACTGAACTGTGTCTCTGACTCTCTTCTTCGATGCCTCACACTTGAGCTGAGCAGCTTCTTGTTTCAGCGCCATGTTGTAGAATTCATCATACTTTAACGGCTCGAAAATCACGAGAGCAAGTTGCAGATCTTCTCTGAGACCACGCCTGAATTGGTAGATCATACTCTTCTCATCGGGGATGTCTTGCCTCGCAAAACGAGAGAGCTTCTGGAACTGAGTGCTGTATTGATACACAGACATGTTGCCTTGCTTGAGATTGCGGAATTCCTCACGCTTGCTCTCAACAACACTTTCTGGAATGTGGTGAGCTTTGAAGTCACGGCGGAAATCATCCCATGTAATCACACGACCTCCTCTAGAATCTTTGTATTGCTGGAACCACTCAGCAGCTTGATCCTTGAGTTGAAAAGAGGCAAACTTGACAAAGTCCTCAGGTCTGACATTGCTGCGCTCGAAATGCTTGCTGATATCCACAAGCCAATCATCGGCGTCTGTGGCCTCGACACAGTAGCTGAAGGTCTTTGGCTGATTAGCAAGGAACTGATTGAGTGAAGCGAAGTGCGGCTGATTGTTGCCTTGGCCTTGATTTTCCTGATTACCTTGCCCTTGGTTGCGATCTTGCAAGAGCTGAATCAGAATCTGAGCGTTGGCATTTGTGGCAGTCATCAGGGCTTGCCATGCCTCCGGAGGCGGAGGTGGTGGCGGAGGGTTAGCCTGACTTCCTTCATTGCGTTCTGGATTCTCACGCGTTGGCGGAGCCATCCTGAAGAGGGTGACATCCATTAGCATCTTGAAAAAGATATATTCAAGCTGAATCAAAGGATCGAAATTGCAACATATAGTCTTCACAATAAACATCCGAACGAGAATGAACGAATGAATTCCAAAGTAAATCATCACACTTCATAAGTTGAGAAGCCACTTAGATAAAAGGTATGGAATAAAATGAACAAGGTACGGATGTGAACAAATACTTGGTAAGGATTACCCGATCACGAACCAAATATCTGCGGGAAGAAATACTAGAGCTACATGAATTCCCACTTATAAACTTCCAAAACTTTCTGGTTATGCAATCAGGTGTTGGGGATACAGAGGACACAAAATATATCACCCAAACTAACAATACCTAGATCCAGCTGTATCCATCCTTCAACACATAACCAAGAAACCTTCGGAAATCATCTACCTCAACCTTCGAAAAGCATCCGTTATACGAGTCATGGCAATACTCCCGCACTCGCCTCAGTACTGGGCTATCAGGGTTATCTCACCAACAACTGTACAAAAGAGATTTTCGATGTCGGCGTACTAAACTCAGGTATTCCAGAACTATAACGATAAAATTATGACGACAACACCTCGGAACTCAACTCCCCGGGACACCTCCACTAAAACCCCTGCTGACGGGAGGCAACCAAGACAATGTTGTCATCATAAAACCATCGGAACGATTCTAAGATACCCGCGTGATCCTAAAAAAAAATTTAGTGAAATTTGAGAAGAGAAGAGTTAAAACTCTACGTCAGGATGCCTTACCAGAGCGATGAGGAGACTGGGAAGTAAAAAGAATTCCTAAACTCTCCGATATATATTTCCTAAATGACTCAAAACATTTTTCTAGACACAACTCGGCCGCTACAAATGATCAATCAGTGGGGGCTCCTAAGGTCGGGGAAGGCTCTGATAACCAACTTGTAACGCCCTCGATGCGGCTATATCTCCCACGTGTCGAGGCACGACTTAGAGGCATAACCGCATTGAAAGCAATGTCGCAAGTGAGGTAATCTTCACACAACCCATGTAATACATAAGGGAAAGTTACATAGTTGGCTTACAGTCGCCACTTCACACAATACATAAATAAACATCCATCATCCAAATACACTCAAGGTCCGACTACGGAACCAAAATGAAAGAAGATATACCCCAAATGCTACATAGATCCCCGATCACCCCAACTGGGCTCCACTACTGATCATCAGGAAAAGACACATAGTAACGACCACGTTCCTCGTCGAACTCCCACTTGAGCTCGGTTGAACCATCTGCACTGGCATCGTCGGCACCTGCAACTGTTTTGGTAGAATCTGTGAGTCACGGGGACTCAACAATCTCACACCCGCGAGATCAAGACTATTTAAGCTTATAGGTAGGGTAAAAGGTATGAGGTGGAGCTGCAGCAAGCGACTAGCATATATGGTGGCTACAATGCAAAAGAGAGCGAGAAGAGAAGCAAAGCACGGTCGTGAAGCTAGAAGTGATCAAGAAGTGATCCTAGAACAACCTACGTCAAACATAACTCCAACACCGTGTTCACTTCCCGGACCCCGCCGAGAAGAGACCATCACGGTTACACACGCGGTTGATGTGTTTTAGTTAAGGTCAACTTCGGGTTTTCTACAACCGGACATCAACAAATTCCCATCTGCCTCATAACCGCGGGCACGGCTTTCGAAAGATAATACCCTGCAGGGGTGTCCCAACTTAGCCCATTATAAGCTCTCATAGTCAACGAAGGATATTCCTTCTACCGGGAAGACCCGATCAGTCTCGGAATCCCGGACTGTCGGTGTACTAAAGTAGGGGTACCTTAGTACCCCAGACTTGTGCACGGGCAGTCGTAGCACCCTGCGGCAAGGCCCGCCCCGGAAGCGCCAAGAGAAGATCAAGCATTCAAGACAAGGCCCCCGGCAAGAGGAGCTTGCCGGGCCAAGAAGACAAGGCCCCCGGCAAGAGGAGCTTGCCGGGCCAAGAAGACAAGACCCCGGCAAGAGGAGCTTGCCGGGACGACTGAGCCCATGTAAGGCCATCCAGGAACAAAGTATAACGAGACAGAAGATCGAGCCCCCGACGAGAGGAGCTTGTCGGGAAGGCCGAACCCAGGCACCACAAGAGAAGCCAGCCGCGGCGCGCCAAGCGCCCCGGCAAGGCCTGATAGCTGGCACGCTATCAGGCACAGGAAGACGACCCCCGCGGCAAGCCACTTGCCGCGGCAAGATCGCCACCTCAAGACTGCGCTCCAGCTCGCCCGCCCACGCGTCGCTCTGGGGCTTCCCCCGAGGGCACGTGGCGAGGCACCGCGCAGCCTGGGGCATGCGGTGGCATGCAGCCGCCATCGTGGCGAACGGTGGCGCACCTAACGGTCCGCCTCGGTGCTGTCCGGGCGACCGTGACGGGCATTTAATGCCCTTGTCCCCTACCGTCAGAAGTAGGTATGATAACACTGTGCCGCACTGTAGCGCCACCGTCCCCGCACTATTACATCTACCACCCCTTTTACACTTTTACCCCTTTCTCTTACGTTGACACCTGTCGGTGACCCCTTTGCGCTATAAAAGGAGGCCCGTGTGCAACGTAGGAGGGGTTCGGTTCGGTTCCGGGAAAGATTCCGAGGGTTCGGAGATCCGGCATCCAGACAGCCATACGCTCGGTGCAGCTAGCTCCCCAAGCTCCCGAGCTCCCCAGTTCAATACAACCAAGCAGGAGTAGGGTTTTACGCGTCCATCGCGGCCCGAACCTGGGTAAACCGCTCGTGTGCCCGCCTCGATCTGCTCTCTGTGCTCCCTCCGCCCCCCTCACCGGACAACGAAAGGGGCTCCGGCCCCATAGGTGCTCGCGGGGGGACGCCCGTCCGCCCCGACACGGACTACAAGACATTTCGACAGTAATAAAACAAGTCCAGCAAAGCCGTCCGATTGTGCCGACAAATCCCGATAGGAGCTGCACATATCTCGTTCTCAGGGCACATCCGGATGAGCAGTACGTACGGCAACCGAGGATACCCCAAGTTGCCTCAGGGCGGCACCGCAAGTGGCTCTAGTTTGGACCAGCAATCGAAGGAGAACTGGCCCGGGGGGGTTAAAATAAAGATGACCCTCGGGCTCGCGAAAACCCGGGGGGAAAAGGCTTAGGTGGCAAATGGTAAAACCAAAGTTGGGCCTTGCTGGAGGAGTCTTATTCAAAGCAAACTGTCAAGGGGGTCCCATAAATCACCCAACCGTGTAAGGAACGCAAAATCAAGGAACATAACACCGGTATGACAGAAACTAGGGTGGCAAGAGTGGAACAAAACACCAGGCATAAGGCCGAGCCTTCCACCCTTTACCAAGTATATAGATGCATTAATTAAATAAGAGATATTGTGATAACCCAACAAGTAAACATGTTCCAACAAGGAACAACATCTCCATGTTCCAACAAGGAACAAACTTCATCTTCACCTGCAACTAACAACTTTATAAGAGGGGCTGAGCAAAGCGGCAACATAGCCAATCAACGGTTTGTTAGGACATGGATGGTTAGAGGCTGACATGGCAATATGGGTGGCATGATATAGCAAGTGGTAGGTATCGTAGCATAGGCATAGCAAAAGAGCGAGCATCTAGCAAGCAAAGATAGAAGTGATTTCGAGGGTATGGTCATCTTGCCTGCAAGGTTCTCAGAGTTGTCGAAAGCTTGGTCCTCGCAAGCGTTCTCAACAGGTTCCTCGTTCACGTACTCGTCTCCCGGCTCTACCCAAGACAAGAACACAAGCAAAGGAACAACTATCAACCACGATGCAATGCGCAAGCAACATGATGCAAAACATGGCATGATATGTGAGATGTGATATGCAATGCATATGCGTGCTCCGGAAGGACAAGAATGAACAAGTAATAATCTTGGCAAACCAAGTATGCCACTGGAAAGGTGAGGTGATTTCGGTTGAAATCGATATAAAGATCACCGGAATCGGATGCACGGTTTGCAAATGACAAGCAAAACAAGAATGACAATAATCTGCCATTAATAGCATGATGCTACTTAGCAAGCAACAAGAAATTAGGCTACTGCACCCAAACATATCAACAAAGCATATGACAGTAATCTACTCAAGATGCTTGACAAAAGATGAACACTGAGCTACGGCTAAATCACACAACAACAGGTTCAAACAAGCATGGAAAAAGTGCAAAAGATAACAGGTTCACAGACTTGGTGAAAATAACAACATGCCAGAAATTAACATCAAGATGACATGTTTACAGCAAGCAAACAACATGCTACAGGAACATGACATAGCAAAACAAGGCATGGAAAGAATCTACTCCAAGCACTTGACAAAAATCCCTTACTGACCATAAGCCAAAAAGGATCAGAAAATATAATACCACCCATGTCAATTAAGCAAGTTTCGTTACAGGTTTCAGACTTAGCAGAAAACTGGACATGTCAAAAACAGATAACAAGTAGGCATGTTCGTGAGCTCGATGCACTCACTACAGAGCATTGCATGATAAACTTAGCATACATACATCAAGAAGACATGGCATAGGAGCTAGAAATGGCAAGAATAACATCATAGCATGCAAGGATCAACTACACCAAGCTTGGCAAAATCGAATAACATATAAACAATCTGCCAGCAACATTTTATAGCAAAAGTAGAGCTCGATTGCCTCAAGCTATGGCACTCCGTAATTACAAACAAAGGCATGAATGGATAGAGCAATTCCATATGCTCAAAACACTCTTAATGATCATGCTCAAAAGAGGCATAGATCTCTCTGAAACAACATGAACACATGGCATAAAAATAACAGCAGGCAGGGACTTAGTGAAATTACTGTCTCTGAAATCAGCAACATTATGTAACCTAGTTTGCATGCTTGTGCTAGTCACCACAAAGACCACAAAAATACATGGCATAATTCTCTGGAAAGATAGTATGGAATACTTCAAAACACATGTAGGACTCAACTTCATAGGGTGCACACATCAATCATGGCAAAAATGACAAAAGTACAAGTTCTGATAAAAATCAGAAACTAACATCACATAGCCCTCTTCTAACAGCATTTCGGGCACCAAGATTAGCTCAAATGAAAATGATACAATGATATGAAATGATGTACACATCGAGACGAACAATTTGACATATTATACGCACGAAACGGAGCAATATACAGCAAGTTATGATGCGATTAAGATGCAACAGTGATGCAAAAAATATCCGGGACTTGGTGGAATTTCGGGGTCGGGAAAAGTCAACCTCAGGGTTTGGATCCAGATCTGGATCGGCGCGGGTTCCGAGGTTCGTCGGCGCCTGGCCGGAGTTGCGGGCAGCGGCGGCCTCCGGCGGAGGCGCGCGGTCGACGAGGGGCGCGGGGCCGGCGCGGGACGGCGGCAGGGAGGCGGGGCGGCGCCGGCGAGGGAGAAGGCGGCGGGGTCCGGCGGGCGCGGGGCGGCGGCCGGAGCGGCGGCTCGGCGAGCGGGCGGCGCGGCGGCGGAGAGGAGGCGGCGGAGAGGAGGCGACCGGGCGGCGGGGAGCTCGCGGGCCGCGGGGGGCGGCCTCGGGCCCCGGCGGGCCTGCACGGGCGGCGGCGGAGGGCACGTGGCAAGGCCTGGTTGGCCGGGCGGCGGCGGACGGACACGTACGCTGCCAGGATTTTCGTCCGGCGGCGGCGGGATGAGCGGGGCTAGGGTTAGGGTGGTATTGGACCCGAAAATGAAGGAGGAGGAGGTGTATTTATAGGTAGAGGGGGCTAGGAAGCTCCAAATGGAGTGCGGTCTTCGGCCACGCGATCGTGATCGAATGGCGATGGACAAGGGAGTGTCTTAGATGGGTTAATGGGCTGTTTTGAAGGGGTTTTGGGCTGCAACACACACGAGGCCTTCACGGTTACCCCGTTAACCGTTGGAGTATCAAACGACCTCCGAATGACCCGAAACTTGACACGCGGTCTACCGGTGCTATACCAAGGCCGCTTGACAAACCTCGGTCCATTCCGAGAAGGTTTAATACCCGCTCACGGAAAAAGGTAAAAGGGGACGCCGGGGGACATAGGAGTGCCGGATTGCAAAGCGGACAACGGGGAAAATGCTCGGATTCATGAGACGAACACATATGCAAATGCGATGCACATGATGACATGATATGAAATGCATGACATGAACAAAATGCAAAACGACGGGAAAACCCAACCACGGAGGGAATATCATATCACATAGCCGAAAATGGCAAGAGTTGGAGTACAAATATGGCAAGTTACATCCGGGGTGTTACACCAGGGGTCATGGGCCATCTCCCCGGGAACTCCTGCACGTTGCGTACGCGGCCGGTGAGCAGACCTAGCTACCTCCTTCAACAAGGCAGGCGCTTACGCAGTCCAACCCGGCGCGCACCACTCAGTCGCTGACGTCTATTAAGCTTCGGCTGATGTATACGACGCAGAACGCCCATACTATGCCCACGTGATGGTTAATGCTATCAGGCCAGAGGCCCCTCGGATCAAATATCCAAATCATAGTGGATTAGGAACGCGCGGTAACAAGCAGACACTCACGAAAGATGTGACCCCATTGCCCCGTCTCGAGGACTTGCGGCAAGGGCTAGGAATGCCTGGTCATGCCTCGTAATTATCTCGCGGGCACCTTCCAGGTCAACCCGACTCCACATCACTCGCAATTAAGCTCGCGCGGGTACCCCTCAGGGTCGACCCGTCTTTCCAAGTAACAGGGGTAAAGTCCAAGTATCCGTGTGTCCAAACATCAAGGGGAAAACCCGAGGTTTCACCCCCGGTGAATTCCACTCGATGTAATCATCAAGGTGAACGTAAGAGGATCCACCCTCGAGGTTCACACTTGAGGGGTTGCACGACAGAGCCGTATCAGAAGTGGTTAAGGAGGAAATCACCCTCGATGACCACGACCGAATAGCTACTCTACAGAGATCTCATCAGGAGTGATGTATGAGGTTCCACCCTCGGCACTCGATGGTAACTCTGCAGAGTCGAGCAACAAAGGGACGTGATGTGACGTGAGGTGTCGGGGCCTGGTCTTCGATCCCGTTGATCGGGTCTTTTGATAATCCAGCGGGGCAGTCGGGTCAAGTGGGGGGGTCACTGATGGGTCTTTAACCAATCTATACTAAGCAGTTTAGGATAAGCAGGTAGGTAACAATAGCAGGTTACAATAAACAGGCTATGCAGCAAAATAGGAGCAAACAAAAACAGTAGCAAAATCTAATGCAAGCATGAGAGAATGGAATGGGCGATATCGGGATGATCAAAGGGGGGGCTTTCCTGGTTGTTCTGGCAAGGAGGGGTCGTCGTCAACGTAGTCGATCACATGGACAACATCGGTCTCGGGGTCTACCGGAGAGAAGAGGGGGGAGAAACAGTAAATATAAAGCAATCATAGCATCACAAAGCATAACGTGGCAATATGTTGTGCCGGGTGTGACCTAATGTATGGCTACACGATATAGGTGAAGGGGGAATTCAACCGGGAATGTTTTCCCGGTTCCGGACCTGTGTTAGACAGATGACCGGAGGAGGAAAGTTCCATGTTCAGATAGTTAGAGGCATCTGACACATATGTGGGTAGCGTATTCGGGTTCGCCTCATTTTTCTAAGCAACTTTCATGTAGAAAACATTTTCATCCGAGTTATGGATTATTTTCTATGATTATCCAAAGTTTTAAAACAATTTCTAAATTAATTATTAATTATTAAAATTCGACAGAAATGAATAATGACATCAGTATGATGTCATCATGACATCAGCAGTCAACCAGTCGGTTGACTGATCAACCTGTCAACCGGGGCCCGCCTGTCATAGGCATAGCTAAATAAACATGTTTTAATTAACTAAACCAGTTAATTAGGCAAATTAAACAGAAGTAATTAAGTTAAGTTAATTAAATTAATTAATATTTTTTAAAGTTATTTTTTTAAAACAGGGGGTGTGGGGCCTAGTCGTCATAGGCCCTAGGCCAACTCGGGGCGGTTAGCGGGCGAACGGGCACTGGGGTCCGGGCGCTGGCCCTGTGCGGTTGCTCGCCCAGCAGGGCTGCCAAGGCCATGGCCACGACCGGCCACAGCGGGAGTTGGTCGGCGAGCGGCGGCCGGGGAACGCAGCGCAGGGGCGAAATGGGCGCAGCGGGACGGGACCGGCGGGGCGCCGGTGAGCCAGACGGGGGGGACGAGCGGGCGCGGGCAGCGTGCGGGCCGGGCGGCGCGGGCAGAGCTGCGAGCCGCGAGGAGGGAAGGCGTGCGGCGGCCGGGACAACACGCAGCTGCGGAGGGGAGCGCGACGAGCGCGTGGCCGCGGGGCGCAGGGAGGGAAGAAGGTCGGGGCCACGAGAGGAACGGCCCGGGGCCTATGCGGACGCGTGCGGCTGCAGGGACCGGGGCGTGCGGGTGCTAGCAACGTCGGGAGATGGCGGAGGCCAGGGGAAGGGAGGAGGGTGAGCTCACAGGCGCGTAGAGGAACGGGGGCGGCGAGGCTTGACGGAGTCCGTTGAGGAGGAGGACGGGGACGAGCGACGGGGACGGGGAGCGCCGGCGAGGAGGAGACGAGGACAACGGGGTGGCGTCGCGGCGGCGGGGAGGCGCTCACCCCAGAGCTCAGGGGCAGCTCGGCGACGTCGGGGCAGCGGTGGTAGTGGCCGGGGCAGAGGGGCTCGTTGCGGCAGCGTTGGAGGAGCTGCGGGGCAGAGGAAGCGGTCCTCGGGCGCGGGCGGAGCATCGAGGGGGGGCGGCTCCGGTGAAGGGCGGGTGCTCCGGGAAGGAGGGCGAGGGGCGGCGCCGGGATGGGCGCCCGAGCACGGGGCGACGCGGTCGCCAGAGGTCTGTGCCCCTCGATCTGGATCGGGGGGAGGGGGCAGAGGGAGCGAGAGAGACGTGGGGCCGAAATCGTGGGAGGAGTGGGGTGGATCGGGGCTAGGGTTTGGTGGTGGGGAGGCCTAAGTAGGCCGCGGTTGGGCCGGCTGGCCAGTTGGGCCACGTGGGTCGGCCAACTGGGCCGTCTGGCCCAGGAGGGGGAGTTGTTTTCCTTTTTTATTGTTTTTCTTTTCCAGCAGCATTTTGCCTTTTCTTTTAGCCAGTAATGACTTTGCAAAATTATTCCACTGGCTAAAACAATTCCAAAGAATTATTGTGCACTGCCACAAAAAGTTTGGGGCCTTCAGGAGTTTTCCAAGCATTTTTAGAAAATGAAAAGGACATCTTAAATATTGCTGGACCAGATAATAAATTCCCAGAGGCAATTTGGGAATTCCAAAAATGTTGGCTTCAACATGACAAATATCTAGGGATTATTTTCCATAGGATGAACTATTTTATTTGCAAAAAAGAAGAAGCAAATATTTGACATGCAATTTGAATTTGAATTTGAAGCAGATTTTGGACAAGTGGCATTTTGGCATGATGATCATGATGATATGACCTTCATTAGGGGGAGATTACTGTAGTGTGATGTTGGGGATGTTACAAATCTCCTCCACTACAAGAAATCTCGTCCCAAGATATAAGTGGGGAAGTAAAGAGTAACTTCGGGTGAACTGACCATTATAGGGTAAATTGTCTGGTGAACAATGCAGGGAATGTGACAGAAGTATCTCTCGAGTTGAAATTTAAGAAAACGTCGAGAGCAAAATAAGAAGGTACAATAAGAAGTTTCAAGCGAATGGATAAACGATCGATACCTGAACAGAGTGTGAGAAGGGTTCAGAGCATTGGGAATAGATCATCTCTTGAAGGGTGGCTCGTGATAACACACAAAGCCAAGAGCATAAGATACTTCGGCACCAAGGTTGTACAGGAGAGTCAGGCTTCGATCCTGTGGAACTGTGGGTTATGAGCCCACAATGTGGGTTAAAAGTAGAAAGGGGGCCGATAGCAAGGCATGTCAGATGATAGACTGTCAGTTATGTTGTCAACAACGTTGGTACCAAGGGCGAGGGACACAGAGAACTATGTTCCTGCTCGTTGAACGAGGCGGACCAATAGGCAAAGTTCTCGTCCATCGGTGGTTACCGGAATGTCAACAGCAATAATAACAAGGTCTTACTAACAAATTGTACACCTAGGTGTTTACATAAGCCGGGAACTATTACTGCTTAGAACATATGGATCACAAGATAGGTTAAACAAAACAATGGAAAGGAATATGTGATTATTATGATAATCAGACCAATGAAAAGGTAAGATGTTTATACCCAAGTATTAGAGTATAACTTTCCCAAAGAAAGGCAAAGCATGATTGGACTCCAAGTATTGAACCGTTTAGACAAAGGGGCAAGGAATTTATGAGGTTTACCCATACAATGGTGTTTGGATAATTGATCAAGAATAGTTAGCATTGCGCTCCCAATGTTCTTGTTGATGATCGGAGTACCACACACATGTTTCGGGATAGTGTTGACATGGTTATCAGGGAAAGGTCAGACTTCGGATACACAAAGGATCCATCAGAAACAACTTAGAAAAATAAGCCATACAATTTCAGCAAGGAAAAGATGAGGGTGTGGCCGACGGGGTCAACAACAATCCATCGACATGTCAAAAAGGATGTATTACCAAAATTATGTGAACAAGTTTGTGTTGGGGAAGGCAAGAATGTTGTCGATGATAACTTAAATCATCGAGGAGCAAGGATTGTATTTCTCATCATGAATTCGATTGATATCCTGGAAGAGCTCAGAATGTTGATGATGATCACGACACATTTGTCATGAGATTTCATGAAGATGTAATCGGTCGAAGATGACATCAAGTCCAAGGAATGATGAAGCGAAAGGTTATTGGAACCACGGGTACGACACAAACTCGAAAACAAGCTTGCTGTTCAAGGCGAAATGATATGATGAGGAAGATCAACGTAAGCTTAGCTCATCATCGAAAATTGCGCTCCAGGAAGAAGGACCAGGTAGCACAGTTAAAATTTAGCATGATAATGATATAGTCGATCATGCTAGGAATGACTTGAAGGATTATTAATCTCATAAGCAACGGAAATAGCTTAGAGTTATAGAATCGGAGTGCGGAATCGATTCACTTATCAGTGTGTTCGAGTGGCTAATAACTCGGAACCCGAGGCAATCTGAAATCGCTGAGGAGCAATAACAGATGAAGACTCATAGGAACAACACAGTTCTTTGTTATTCTCGAGATACCGGAGGGTAATACTCGAAGGAAGGTCAAGATAGAGGTTGCAAAGATGCATTGATCTGTAGAAGACAAGTTCTTTAACTTGTCCGAGAAATGGAATCAAAGGGGAACAATCATGGTCAAAACCACGGTTGCAAAGGACCAAACATAGTTACCACATGAACTTATAACAAGGGGATTATTATTATCACAAGAAGCTTCCATGACAAGTTCCACATTAGGTCCATGGGCATGAACACAAAATTCAAGGTCGACTCCCACTTCTCCAATGCATAACCTTTCATTCACTCCTTGTTTTTGAAGAAATTGTCGTGTAGAGGATTTATCTGGCGAAGTACCAGAAGAGTAAGACTCATGAGAACTCTCGGGTTCACACGGATTATGGAAGGCATAAGTTCAACCCATCGGGGCATTTTTACGAATCTATACCACCATCAACCAAGCAAAAGATACGAGTTCAAAAGCAGAGTATCGAAGTCAAAGCAGATGATACAATTTACCAAAGGCAATATGTATCAGGGGAAGAGCGCACAAAATTTTGAATATGAAGGAGACTGTCGGATAATAATCCAACAAAGGATTCAGCGGTCCTTAATGGATCTGATGTGAGTATCAGTACTCAGTCAGAAGAAGGAAGGAATGCAAAGGCATTGGATTATAGAAACATCTGAATAATTCGATGCTTGAGTACAAAGGAGTTATGATTTCAAGTCGAAAGATCAGAAGCAGAGGCTCTGATCAAAAGATGAGTAAGTTGAATAGACTTAAATATGCACCCGATCAAGTCTTGATTGGGCAAGCACCAGCTCATAACCGGAGCGATGTCGAAGCCGGAAAGAAAATTTCCAAGGATTAATTGATGATTGCGAGTATTCGCTCACACGTTGAATCCATAGTAACAGAATGACAGCCACAAAGAATTTTAAAGAATATTGCTAGACATATGGAATTAATCCTAATGCAAGCAGGCAAGGAGAATCAAGAGCAATAGGCCGCAGAGGATTTTCGGAAGATCACATAGTATTTCCAAGTATTTTGGAAAGCATGTGAACAACTGGGGATGAACGGGTTCAGCGAATTATCCGTAGTGCAAAAAGAAACCGCAAGGCAGAAGGCACAAATGATTCTCGAAACAACAGAGAGTACATCTTGTAATAATAGGAGCAACTGGGTATGAAGGTACAAGCGGCAAGGATGTTATTCACGGGGATTATCTGTGGTCAGGAACTGCCGGGCAGTGAGCACAGGGTCTCGAAAAACATCGAGGAGTATCTGCAGAATCTTCTGGCGAAGCAAGCGATCAACGGTAATGTCGGGGCTCTCCGGGAGGAAGTGGGTACAAGAACCTAATGTCAGAGTTAGTAAAATGCTTAACCCTAATAGACGAGAGATCAGAATCCCAGAGTAAGGAAAAGGAATAAATGATCCTAATACCACCCAATGGCGACGTGGGCCCGTAAGCCACACAACCAAGTTAGTAAAAGTTTTTCATTGACTAGACTCAACTTCGGCCAAGGAGTTGGAAGGGGGGCTACCTACAGGCAGTCGGCTCTGATACCAACTTGTGACGCCCTCGATTCAATTGTACACTAATCATATGATAGAGGCGGGGTTGTCCCGATCTTTCGATGAGATGATAACTATCGATTTGGTGGAGTCGACTTTGACGATAGAGGCGGGGTTGTCCCGATCTTTCGATGAGATGATAACTATCGATTTGGTGGAGTCGACTTTGACGATCCGACTACAAACGTGCACGACGTTGCGCCTTAGCAATCGCTAAACCAACTTCGAGAGGTTATTGACCACGCCGGAGCACGATCAACCTGACCACGAAGGTCTATTCCTGCACGCAATCAAAGAACAAGCAAGAATATGATAAAGCAATCTGAATATTGCGAATATATATGAAGTATTGATAAAGGTGGGGATCCGGAAGTGGTCTTGGTCTGGTCGTTGGACACAAACGAAGTACACGAAGTTGCAATGGCTAACTTTTAACTAAACAAATCCCCAGGAAAAAGCTACTAGATGGATCTACTTATATAGGAGCAAGGGGTGGCGGCCAAGGAGGTGGGAGGACGTCCCAAGGCAGCCTAGAACTAACCCTAGGTCGTACAAGGCCAATGGGCCCAAGTGGAGGTGACGTAACACCTTTGGACTTGTAGTTTGACTCGGATTCTGCTGCAGCGTCAGATTGTTTCGTCCATAACTCAATGCTCCGGACGGATTTTAAGGTGATTCCAATTGGTTTGGAACGAGCATGAAATCTACTTTCCAACAAAAAAATAATCACCCAATTCGGAGTCCGGATGAAAGAGTTCTTGGCGTTTTGAATCAGGTGTGTCTGTGCAGTCCGCATCTGAATCCAGAACGTGAAAGACTTGGACTCTATCTTCTCTTGGCCCAAAAGTGACGTGAGAGAACTTTTTGAACAGCAAGTAAACATCTCTTTCTCCCTTATCTTCATATGTGTGTTGTACAAATGTCCCATACACCTGCAATTAGACAAAACACAAAAGTGTGTGAAGTATTTTTGTTCTGGATAACAAAAATAGATTATTGAATAGTTTGCACTAGAAATCACCTGACAAATATGCATGTATGCAATATTTTTGGTCGTATCCAAGGTAGTCATGTCCTCATCATCGTACACACAAATGTGTACGATCAAGATCAAGGACCCACGGGAAGATATCACAACACAACTCTAGACACAAATTAAAATAATACAAGCTTTATATTACAAGCCAGGGGCCTCGAGGGCTCAAATACAGAAGAGTCAGCGGAAGCAACAATATCTGAGTACAGACATAAGTTAGACAAGGATGCCTTAAGAAGGCTAGCACAAAAGCAACATCGATCGAAAAGACAAGGCCTCCTGCCTGGGAGCCTCCTAACTACTCATGGTCGTCGGCAGCCTCCACGTAGTAGTAGGCACCCTCGGGTTAGTAGTAGTCGTCGGTGGTGTCGTCTGGATCCTGGGCTCCACCATTTGGTTGCGACAACCAGAAAGAAGAAAGAAGGGGGAAAGGGGAAGCAAAGCAACCGTGAGTACTCATCCAAAGTACTCGCAAGCAAGGATCTACACTACATATGCAACATTATCAAAGGAAGGCTGTATATATGGACTGGGCTGCAGAATGCCAGAAGAGTAGGGGGAACGTCTAGCCTATCAAAGACTAGCATCTTCTCGAACCCACCATCTTGCAGCAACAGGAGGGAGTAGAGTAGCATAAAGTAAAGTAGTAGAAGTGTTATCAACCTCGGCCAGAGATCCTTTCTCGACTCCCTGCGGGAAAGCAATCCCAGAGCCATACTATCCAGTTCTCATCTCCATTTCTCATATCCATTTCTCATCACAGTCCATTTCTCATCTCAGGTATCCAGTTCTAGTTGTATCGATCGGGATACAACTCCAAGTGTTCGTTACCGTAGGACAGGCTATTGATAGATGTTTTCTTCCCTGGAGGGGTGCACCAACTTACCCACCACGCTCGCTTAACTCCGGCCAGACACACTTTCCTGGGTCAGGCCCGGCCTCGGCCAAACAATACGCCGCAACCCGACCTAGACTTAATAGAGAGGCCAGCACGCCGGACTAAACCTATGCCCCAAGGGGTCATGGGCCATCTCCCCGGGAACTCCTGCATGTTGCGTACGCGGCCGGTGAGCAGACCTAGCTACCTCCTTCAAGAAGGCAGGCGCTTACGCAGTCCAACCCGGCGCGCGCCACTCAGTCGCTGACGTCTATTAAGCTTCGGCTGATGTATACGACGCAGAACGCCCATACTATGCCCACGTGATGGTTAGTGCTATCAGGCTAGAGGCCCCTCGGATCAAATATCCAAATCATAGTGGATTAGGAACGCGCGGTAACAAGCAGAGACTCACGAAAGATGTGACCCCGTTGCCCCGTCTCGAGGACTTGCGGCAAGGGCTAGGAATGACCGAGCACGCCTCGTAATTATCTCGCGGGCACCTTCCAGGTCAACCCGACACCACATCACTTGCAATTAAGCTCGCGCGGGTACCCCTCAGGGTCGACCCGTCTTTCCAAGTAACAGGGGTAAAGTCCAAGTATCTGTGTGTCCAAACATCAAGGGGAAAACCCGAGGAATCACCCCCGGTGAATTCCACTCGATGTAATCATCAAGGTGAACGTAAGAGGATCCACCCTCGAGGTTCACACTTGAGGGGTTGCACGACAGAGCCGTATCAGAAGTGGTTAAGGAGGAAATCACCCTCGATGACCACGAACGAATAGCTACTCTACAGAGATCTCATCAGGAGTGATGTATGAGGTTCCACCCTCGGCACTCGATGGTAACTCTGCAGAGTCGAGCAACAAAGGGACGTGATGTGACGTGAGGTGTCGGGGCCTGGTCTTCGATCCCGTTGATCGGGTCTTTTGATAATCCAGCGGGGCAGTCGGGTCAAGTGGGGGGGTCACTGATGGGTCTTTAACCAATCTATACTAAGCAGTTTAGGATAAGCAGGTAGGTAACAATAGCAGGTTACAATAAACAGGCTATGCAGCAAAATAGGAGCAAACAAAAACAGTAGCAAAATCTAATGCAAGCATGAGAGAATGGAATGGGCGATATCGGGATGATCAAAGGGGGGGCTTGCCTGGTTGTTCTGGCAAGGAGGGGTCATCGTCAACGTAGTCGATCACACGGACAACATCGGTCTCGGGGTCTACCGGAGAGAAGAGGGGGGAGAAACAGTAAATATAAAGCAATCATAGCATCACAAAGCATAACGTGGCAATATGTTGTGCCGGGTGTGACCTAATGTATGGCTACACGATATAGGTGAAGCGGGAATTCAACCGGGAATGTTTTCCCGGTTCCGGACCTGTGTTAGACAGATGACCGGAGGAGGAAAGTTCCATGTTCAGATAGTTAGAGGCATCTGACACGTATGTGGGTAGCGTATTCGGATTCGCCTCGTTTTTCTGAGCAACTTTCATGTAGAAAACATTTTCATCCGAGTTACAGATTATTTTCTATGATTTTCCAAAGTTTTAAAACAATTTCTGAATTATTAATTATAAAAATTCGACAGAATTTAATAATGACATCAGTATGATGTCATCATGACATTAGCAGTCAACCAGTCGGTTGACTGGTCAACCTATCAACCGGGGCCCGCCTGTCATAGGCATAGCTAAATAAACATGTTTTAATTAACTAAACCAGTTAATTAGGCAAATTAAACAGAAGTAATTAAGTTAAGTTAATTAAATTAATTAATATTTTTTAAAGTTATTTTTTTAAAACAGGGGGTGTGGGGCCTAGTCGTCATAGGCCCTAGGCCAACTCGGGGCGGTTAGCGGGCGAACGGGCACTGGGGTCCGGGCGCTGGCCCTGTGCGGTTGCTCGCCCAGCAGGGCTGCCAAGGCCATGGCCACGACCGGCCACAGCGGGAGTTGGTCGGCGAGCGGCGGCCGGGGAACGCAGCGCAGGGGCGAAATGGGCGCAGCGGGACGGGACCGGCGGGGCGCCGGTGAGCCAGACGGGGGGGACGAGCGGGCGCGGGCAGCGTGCGGGCCGGGCGGCGCGGGCAGAGCTGCGAGCCGCGAGGAGGGAAGGCGTGCGGCGGCCGGGACAGCACGCAGCTGCGGCGGGGAGCGCGTGGCCGCGGGGTGCAGGGAGGGAAGAAGGTCGGGGCCCACGAGAGGAACGGCCTGGGGCCGATGCGGACGCGTGCGGCTGCAGGGACCGGGGCGTGCGGGCGCTAGCAACGACGGGAGATGGCCGAGGCCAGGGGAAGGGAGGAGGGTGAGCTCACGGGCGCGTAGAGGAATGTGGGCGGCGAGGCTTGACGGAGTCCGTTGAGGAGGAGGAGGACGGGGACGAGCGACGGGGACGGGGAGCGCCGGCGAGGAGGAGACGAGGATGACGGGGTGGCATCGCGGCGTCGGGGAGGCGCTCTCCCCAGAGCTCAGGGGCAGCTCGGCGACGTGGGGGCAGCGGTGGTGGTGGCCGAGGCAGAGGGTGATAGAGGCAAAGGTGTCCCGTCTTTCGATGAGATTGTGGCTATCGTTTAGGATGAAGTCGACTTTGACGATCCGACTACGAACGTGCGATGACGTCGCGCCTTAGCAATCGCTAAACCAACTCCGAGAGGTTATTGACCACGCCGGAGCACGATCAACCTGACCACGAGGGTCTGTTTCCTGCAGGCAAACGAAGAACAAGCAAGAAACTAAGATTGCAATCTGGATATTGCGAATAAAAGAGGAAAGCTTTATTAATGAAGGTGGGGTTCTTTGACGCCTTGGTCTGGTTGTTGAACACAAACGAAGTACGCGAAGTTGCTGCTATGGCGAACTTTTGATCTAAACAAAATCCAAAGTCTAAACGGTGCCCTAAGGGCTGTATATATGGAGGAAGAGGGGGAAATTTCGTGGCCCTTGGGGAAGGGGTCCGAATCCAACCCTATCTCTTGTTTCCCCACACATACGGACTCTAAAAACAGCCTATACTTAAGTATTTCGAAATTACATGGGCCTGGCCCAATAGTAAGGTGACGCAGCACCTAGAATAGCCTCTGGACGAAATTTATGAAGTGGCATCTTGTATATTTCGTCCAAGGCTTCATTCACTCCTTATGGTGGCTTCAAAGTCCTGAAATCTTCACTTGTAACTCCGTTCTTGTTCCCCTTGCGCATGCCATCAACTCCATGCTTGTTCTTGCTCCAATGTTCACCCTTCTCCAAGCTAGGCCCTTCATTTTTAAGCAAAACAAATGTATCCAATTTAGGCAGCATCATATTCTCATGAACATTAGAAACATTACCAAGAAACGAAAGTACCTGGTAATTTAATTGGCGTGCGCGAGCTCTAGTAATTGGTCCATTATATGTAACAGTAGGGGCTGTGGGTGTAACAATGGTATTGATGTCCTCATCATCCTCCCCTTCTTGAAATGAAGTCGTCCTCGACGGAAGCTCATCTTCCTCACCCAAATAAGGCTTCAAATCTGCAATGCTAAAAGTGGGACTAACCCCAAAATCTGTAGGCAGTTCAAGTTTGTATGCATTATCATTTATTTTCTCTAATACCTTAAATGGACCATCAGCACGTGGCATTAGCTTTGATTTGCGCAAATTAGGAAACCTATCCTTACGCAAATGTAACCAAACAAGATCTCCAGGTGCAAAGACAACATGTTTTCTACCCTTATCTCCAGCAAGTTTATATTTAGCATTCATACGCTCAATGTTTTCCTTAGTTAACTCATGCATTTTTAAAATCAATTCAACACGTTCTTTAGCATCAAAATTAACCTTCTCCGAAGATGGAAGAGGCAACAAATCAATGGGTGCACGAGGTAGGAAACCATACACAATTTCAAAAGGGCACATATTAGTAGTAGAATGCAACGAACGATTATAAGCAAATTCAATATGAGGCAAGCATTCTTCCCACATTTTCTTATTATTCTTCAAAACAGCCCTAAGCATAGTAGACAATGTTCTATTGACTACTTCAGTTTGTCCATCAGTTTGCGGGTGACAAGTAGTACTAAAAAGCAGTTTAGTCCCCAACTTAGCCCATAAACATCTCTAAAAGTGGCTAAGAAATTTAGTATCACAGTCTGAAATAATAGTATTTGGCACACCATGCAAGCGAATAATTTCACGAAAGAACAAATCAGCAACATTAACAGCATCATCGCTTTTATGACATGGTATAAAGTGTGCCATTTTCGAGAATCTATCCACGACAACAAATATGCTATCCCTCCCCTTCTTTGTTCGAGGTAAACCTAAAACAAAGTCCATAGATATATCCTCCCAAGGAACACTAGGTACAGGCAAAGGCATATATAAACCATGAGGATTGAGTCGTGACTTAGCTTTTTGACATGTAGTGCAGCGAGCAACAAAACGCTCAACATCCCGTCTCATCTTTGGCCAAAAGAAATGTGTAGCAAGTACGTCCTCTGTCTTCTTCACGCCAAAGTGTCCCATTAATCCTCCTCCATGCGCCTCCTGCAACAACAAAAGACGAACAGAACTAGCTGGAATGCATAGCTTGTTAGCACGGAACACAAACCCATCATTAACAACGAACTTGTTCCATGTTCTTCCTTCTTTAGAATTCTGCAATACATATTTAAATTCAGCATCATGCACATATTGATCTTTGATGGTCTCCAAACCAAATATTTTAAAATCAAGTTGTGAAAGCATAGTATAACGACGAGACAATGCATCAGCAATAACATTTTCTTTACCCTTCTTGTGTTTAATGACATAAGGGAAAGTCTCAATGAATCCAACCCATTTAGCATGTCTACGGTTCAATTTAGCTTGACTTTTAATGTGTTTCAAAGATTCATGATCAGAATGTATAACAAATTCTTTGGGCCATAAATAATGTTGCCATGTTTCTAAAGTCCGAACAAGAGCATATAATTCTTTATCATAAGTAGAATAGTTCAGACTAGGCCCACTCAATTTTTCAGAAAAGTATGCAACAGGTTTGCCATCTTGTAATAACACACCTCCTAATCCAATTCCACTAGCATCACATTCAAGCTCAAAAGTCTTATTAAAGTCAGGAAGTTGAAGTAAAGGAGCATGTGTCAACTTATCTTTCAAAGGCTTCTTCCTGTGCGGTACCCCAAACAAAAGGCACATCCTTCTTTGTAAGCTCATTGAGAGGTGCAGCAATGGTGCTAAAATCTCTCACAAAACGCCTATAGAAACCAGCGAGTCCAAGAAAACTCCTCACTTGTGTGACCGTTTTGGGCTGCGGCCAACTCTCAATAGCTTCAATCTTGGCTTTATCAACTTCAATTCCCTGTGGAGTAACAACATAGCCAAGAAAAGACACTCAGTCGGTGCAAAAGGTGCACTTCCCAAGGTTACCAAACAAACGTGCATCATGTAGAGCATTAAAGACAGCACGTAAATGTTCCAAATGTTCTACCAAAGATTTGCTATAAATCAGTATATCATCAAAATAGACTACCACAAATCGTCCAATGAAAGCATGTAAAACTTCGTTCATTAGTCTCATGAAAGTACTAGGTGCATTAGTTAATCCAAACGGCATGACTAACCACTCATATAAACCAAACTTAGTTTTAAATATTGTTTTCCATTCATCTCCCAATTTCATACGAATTTGATGGTATCCACTACGCAAATCAACTTTGGAGAATATTGTAGAGCCACTCAATTCATCAAGCATATCATCTAGCCTAGGAATAGGATGACGATAACGAATAGTAATATTATTAATGCCTCTACAATCAACACACATACGTGATGTACCATCCTTTTTAGGCACTAGTATAATAGGAACAGCACAAGGACTAAGAGATTCACGTATATAACCTTTGTCGAGCAGCTCCTGTACTTGACGCATAATCTCCTTCATCTCCTCTGGATTGGTACGGTATGGTGCACGGTTGGGTAGCGATGCACCGGGAATTAAGTCAATTTGATGCTCAATCCCTCGAATAGGTGGTAATCCCGGTGGCACGTCTTGTGGAAAGACGTCAGCGAACTCCTGCAAAATGTTAGTAACAACAGGAGGCAAAGAGGAAGGCATGTCCTCAAATGAAAATAATACCTCTTTGCACACAAAAGCATAGCAAACAGATTTGCGAACATCTAGATCATCAATATCAGATTTGGTGGCAAATAAACATGCACTTTTCAATTTAATTTCAGAAGCAACACTAGATGGTTTATTATTAGGCTTCATTTGTTGCTGAAATTCTTTTGCCACAATCTGATTTTCACTCTTATTTTGCTCCTGTTTTGCTTTATTAGCTCGATTAATATCATCTTTCAAAATGGAATCAGGAGTCATAGGAAGCAAAGTAATATTTTTGTCCTTATGAACGAGAGTATACTGATTGTTTCTACCATGGTGTACAGAATTTTTATCAAATTGCCATGGTCTACCAAGTAATAAGGAACATGCTTGCATAGGTACCACATCACAATCAACATAATCAGCATATGTAGAGATACTAAAATGCACACGAACAGTACGTGTTACCTTAACCTTGCCGCTGTTGTTGAACCATTGGATGTAGTAAGGATGTGGATGTGGTCTTGTGGTGAGGGATAGCTTCTCCACCATCTCCATGCTAGCCAAGTTGTTGCAGCTCCCTCCATCTATGATGACGTGAACAGAACGTTCCTTCACAACTCCCTTTGTATGGAACAAATTATGCCTCTGATTTTGCACAGCCTGCGTGACCTGCACACTCAAAACACGTTGAGCAACCAAACATTCATACCTGTCAGCATCTTCAGGAGCCATGTATTGCGTCTCATGATCAGAATCATCTCCACCGTGTTCTTCATGTGTAAGAAGAGCCAAAGTCTCCTCATCATAGTCACTAGCGGACTCATGCCCACCATCCTCAGTAGCAATCATCACACGCTGAGATGTGCATTCGCGCGCAAAATGTCCTCTTCCCTTACAACGACGACAAATAATATCACTTGTGTGCCCTGTAGACGCCACGGAAGAAGCAGAGCTCTGTGCAGGCCCGGCAGGTGTGCTCTTGGCAGATAGTGGTGGTTGTGCCTGCTTTCTTGTATCACGGTTGGAGGTGGCAGCCGACGGAGGTGCCGGTGTAGCAGAACGTGTGGAAGTAGATGATGCACGTGGTGTCCATGATGAAGGTCGACCTGCAGAAAAATTAGTCCGCGCCAATGCCTGTCGATCCTGCACTTCACGTTCAGCTTTACAAGCAAGATGGAATAAACGAGTGATATTATTATAATCCTTATAGTCTAGAATGGTCTGAATCTCTCTATTTAATCCATCTAGAAAACGTGCAAGCATAGCTTCATTCTCCTCAACAATACCACATCTAATCAATCCAGTTTGTAATTCCTGATAATATTCTTCTACAGAATTTTTTCCTTGTCTTAAGCGCTGCAATTTTTGAAGTAATTCACGTTGATAATATGGTGGAACCCAACGAGTACGCATAGCAGTTTTCAAAGCAACCCAAGTAGCTGGAACAGGATATAATCTACAATATTCAGACCACCAAACACATGCAAAGCTAGTGAAAGCACAAACAGCAGCAGGAACACGTCTCTCCTCAGGATATTGTAAACATGTAAATCGTTGTTCAGTTTCTAACTCCCAAGTAAGATATATATCAGGAACATATCTACCCTCAAATGGTGGGATATTCAATTTCAGTTTAGGGAGATGGTCATGATCTCGTACCTGAGGGGGAGCCCTAACATTACCATTATTTGCATGTGGACGACCTGGTGGTTGTGGTGCTGGTGGTTGCACGTAGTTCTGATGTTGATCAACCTCATCCTCGTAATCTCCCACATAATCATCCTCCTCCGCATCAGTAGCAGGAGCCACAGAAGTATCAACAGCAGCACCAATAGGTTGGCCAAGCGCAAGAGGAACACGGGTCGCTCGGCGGAGGGTTGTTTCGCGATGTGGAGGTAGTCGTTGTTGTTGTTGTTGTTGTTGTTGTTGTTGTTGTTGTTGTTGTTGTTGTTGTTGTTGTTGTTGTTGTTGTTGTTGTTGTTGTTGTAGAGGCGCGTTAGGTGCAGCCGGTGGTGGTGGTGGAAGACGCGCGAGCAATTCATTAAACCTGTTATCGAGCTTTGTTTCGAACGTCTTCTCCAGGCCAGTGATCTTCTCCATGGCCTCTTCAAAATTGTTCGGCACATCTTGCACCTGTTCATTCATCATTTTCTGAAACTTATCATGAAGCTCCTTGTTTGTTAAATTTTCCCAGTCAATCTCGTCGGGTTGTGATCCTGGCATGGTTAGCAGCAATAGAAACACACAAGAATATGGTCCTATAGAACACTAACAAGTGGTGGTGGTGGTGGGTGTCACAAATCCTTTAAGCAAATCTCAAATTCTTACCAGTTCTTACCCAGCAGCAGGCGGTGATCGGCAACCGTTGTAGTCAAAACTCTCAAAGCTTGAATAGAGCGATTGCCAGGGAGAGTCAAACGCACGACGTAGATGTAAGTGGAGCTAGGAAGGCTTATAATATGGTAGCAAAAAGGGTCAGCAATAATCAATTCAGAGATGCAAAGTTGAAAAAACGCTCAACGACGGTACTATGCTGGTCCTAGGCTAGACCGTACTAGAAACGCGAGCCTAGAACACTAACGAAATCACGGCGCTGCACATAAAGAAGGGAGAAGCACACTCTGAATTTTTTTTTGTTTTTTTTTTCACTTTTTTATTGCACTTTTTTTCCTCTTTTTTTTTTGCTCCGCAACAATTTTTTTCGAAAAAGTCTACAAATGTCCTAAAAACTGCCTAGCCAGAATTTTCCAGACTTAGTTTTTTTTTTTGAGTTTGGAACTATTTTTCTTCTACGGGTAGCACGAAAGTTGGGGAGTCCTTCTTTGTCACGACTCGGTGATGAGAACATGACTACCTTGGATATGAGCAAAAATATTGCATACATGCATATTTGTCAGGTGATTTCTAGTGCAAACTATTCAATAATCTATTTTTGTTATCCAGAACAAAAATACTTCACACACTTTTGTGTTTTGCCTAATTGCAGGTGACTATGTTGACAATTTGACTTTGCCATATGATCAAACAACTGAAATACCAACAATTTTGAGTGCACCCATTGAATTAACTGTTGATGCAAAAGAACCAATGTTTAATCATTTTGATATGACCTCTAATCTTGGTGATGACTCTGTGTCCAATGACTTATTGCATGTTTGCTTATTTAAGCATGTTGTAGCATGTAAATTTGACGCAAGTAAGGTTTATTCACCAATGTTGGGATGGTTTAATGATGAACATTGTCAACCTTTTAAAATGAATAAGAGCTTCGCTTATATGTGCAAACTGAGTTGCAATATTTTCATACCTTCTACTTCTTGTGATAATATTTTGGCTTTAGATTTTATGAATTATGAAGGTTACTCATGTATACATGTGCCATATGTGCAAAAACTAAGGAAAGTAAAAATGGATGACATATACAACATATACACATTGTCTTTTTTGTTAGCCACATTTCAGATTAAGCAATGCCGAGGACGGCTTTGTTTTCAAGAAGGGGAGGATGATGAGGACATGACTACCTTGTATATGAGCAAAAATATTGCATACATGCATATTTGTCAGGTGATTTCTAGTGCAAACTATTCAATAATCTATTTTTGTTATCCAGAACAAAAATACTTCACACACTTTTGTGTTTTGTCTAATTGCAGGTGTATGGGACATTTGTACAACACACATATGAAGATAAGGGAGAAAGAGATGTTTACTTGCTGTTCAAAAAGTTCTTTCACGTCACTTTTGGGCCAAGAGAAGATAGAGTCCAAGTCTCTCACGTTCTGGATTCAGATTCGGACTGCACAGACATACCTGACTCAAAACGGCAATAACTTTTTCATACGGACTCCGAATTGGGTGTTTCTTTTTTTGTTGGAAAGTAGATTTCGTCCTCTTTCCACTCCAATTGGAATCACCTTTAAATTCGTCCGGAGCATTGAGATATGGACGAAACAATCTGACGCTGCAGCAGAATCCGAATCAAACAACAAGTCCAAAGGTGTTGCACCACCTCCACTTGGGCCCATGAGCCTTGTACGACCTAGGGTTGGTTTTAGGCTGCCTTGGGACGTCCTCCCACCTCCTTGGCCGCCACCCCTTGCTCCTATATAAGTAGATCCATCTAGTAGCTTTTTCCGGGGGATTTGTTTAGTTAAAAGTTAGCCAACGCAACTTCGTGTACTTCGTTTGTGTCCAACGACCAGACCAAGACCGCTTTCGGATCCCCACCATTATCAATACTTCAACCATATTCGCAATATTCAGATTGCTTTATCATATTCTTGCATGTTCTTCGATTGCTTGCAGGAATAGACCTTCGTGGTCAGGCTGATCGTGCTTCCAGCATCGTCAGTAACCTCGGGAGATTGGTTTAGCGATTGCTAAGGCGCAACGTCGTGCACGTTTGTAGTTGGATCGTCAAAGTGGTCTCCACCAAATCGATAGTTATCATCTCATCGAAAGATCGGGACACCTTCGCCTCTATCACTCAGAGTATGGCGTGATCTGGAAATCCAAAATAGAGTAACAAAATACTGGACTCGGAATAGGACTGGTGGCGGAGATGAATCTGGTGGAACTCGAACTGGTGGCGGAGATGAATCTGGTGGAACTCGGACTGGCGGCAGATATATGTTGCCGGTGGACTCGGATTGGCGTGATGGCGGCGGGTATGTGGTGGTGGCGTATATGGACTCGGATTGGCGGTGAATATGTGGTGGTGGTATATGGCAGCGGCGATGAAGTTGGTGCGGTGGTGGTATATGGCAGCAACGATGATGATGATGCGGTGGTGATATATGGCAGCGGCGACGTGACAACCTGTGAACAGAACTCGAAACTCTAAAGGACTAGACGCTAAGACCAGCAACTTGACACGACGATGCAACCGCAAATTCAACAAAGCAAATACAGAAAAGATTATGCAAAGGCTCAGATTGGTTAGGATGGGATGAACTAACCCTGATTTTTTTTGGCTTTTTCGTGGACTATAGGTATGAAGAACAGACTCGATCTAAACTACGAAAGACTGTAAAATCTCACCGAGCAACCTGGAAATCTGATACCACTTGATAGAGGCAAAGGTGTCCCGTCTTTCGATGAGATGGTGGCTATCGTTTAGGATGAAGTCGACTTTGACGATCCGACTACGAACATGCGATGACGTCACGCCTTAGCAATCGCTAAACCAACTCCGAGAGGTTATTGACCACGCCGGAGCACGATCAACCTGACCACGAGGGTCTGTTTCCTGCAGGCAAACGAAGAACAAGCAAGAAACTAAGATTGCAATCTGGATATTGCGAATAAAAGAGGAAAGCTTTATTAATGAAGGTGGGGTTCTTTGACGCCTTGGTCTGGTCGTTGAACACAAACGAAGTACGCGAAGTTGCTGCTATGGCGAACTTTTGATCTAAACAAAATCCAAAGTCTAAACGGTGCCCTAAGGGCTGTATATATGGAGGAAGAGGGGGAAATTTCGTGGCCCTTGGGGAAGGGGTCCGAATCCAACCCTATCTCTTGTTTCCCCACACATACGGACTCTAAAAATAGCCTATACTTAAGTATTTCGAAATTACATGGGCCTGGCCCAATAATAAGGTGACGCAGCACCTAGAATAGCCTCTGGACGAAATTTATGAAGTGGCATCTTGTATATTTCGTCCAAGGCTTCATTCACTCCTTATGGTGGCTTCAAAGTCCTGAAATCTTCACTTGTAACTCCGTTCTTGTTCCCCTTGCGCATGCCATCAACTCCATGCTTGTTCTTGCTCCAATGTTCACCCTTCTCCAAGCTAGGCCCTTCATTTGTAAGCAAAACAAATGTATCCAATTTAGGCAGCATCATATTCTCATGAACATTAGAAACATTACCAAGAAACGAAAGTACCTGGTAATTTAATTGGCGTGCGCGAGCTCTAGTAATTGGTCCATTATATGTAACAGTAGGGGCTGTGGGTGTAACAATGGTATTGATGTCCTCATCAGAGGGGCTAGTTGCGGCAGCGTTGGAGGAGCTTCGGGGCAGAGGAAGCGGTCCTCGGGCGCGGGCGGAGCATCGAGGGTGGTGGCTCCGGTGAGGGGGGTGCTCCGGGGAGGAGGGCGAGGGGCGACGCCGAGATGGGCGCCGCCGCCCGAGCGCGGGGCGACGCGGTCGCCAGAGGTCCGTGCCCCTCGATCTGGATCGGGGGGAGGGGGCAGAGGGAGCGAGAGAGACGTGGGGCCGAAATCATGGGAGGACTGGGGTGGATCGGGGCTAGGGTTTGGTGGTGGGGAGGCCTAAGTAGGCCACGGTTGGGCCGGCCGGCCAGTTGGGCCACGTGGGTCGGCCAACTGGGCCGTCTGGCCCAGGAGGGGGAGTTGTTTTCCTTTTTTATTGTTTTTTTCTTTTCCAGCAGCATTTTGCCTTTTCTTTTAGCCACTAATGACTTTGCAAAATTATGCCACTGGCTAAAACAATTCCAAAGAATTATTGTGCAGTGCCACAAAAAGTTTGGGGCCTTCAGGAGTTGTCCAAGCATTTTTAGAAAATGAAAAAGACATCTTAAATATTGCTGGACCAGATAATAAATTCCTAGGGGCAATTTGGGAATTCCAAAAATGTTGGCTTCAACATGACAAATATCTAGGGATTATTTGCCATAGGATGAACTATTTTATTTGCAAAAAAGAAGAAGCAAATATTTGACATGCAATTTGAATTTGAATTTGAAGCAGA
The DNA here is from genome assembly GCA_032464435.1 of Aegilops umbellulata. Lineage (NCBI taxonomy): Eukaryota > Viridiplantae > Streptophyta > Magnoliopsida > Poales > Poaceae > Aegilops > Aegilops umbellulata. The sequence goes on along the minus strand of CP136058.1, from coordinate 198,822,250 downwards.
TTTTGGACAAGTGGCATTTTGGCATGATGATCATGATGATATGACCTTCATTAGGGGGAGATTACTGTAGTGTGATGCTGGGGATGTTACATGAATAGGCAACTAACAATTTTTAGCTTTTCTTTACCAATTTAAACTTTGCATCAAAGTAGGTTGTCTAGATATGCAACTAGGTGAGCAACCTATATGATGCAACAACAACGAGCAAACAAGCAAGCAAGAGAAGCAACAGAATATAAGCTAGCACAAGTAAAGGTACGAGACAACCAAGAGTAGAGCCGATGAAGACGAGGATGTGTTACCGTAGTTCCTTCCTTATGAGGGGAAGTACGTCTCCGTTGGAGCGGTGTGGATGCACAATGCACAATGCTCCCCAAGAAGACACTAGGGCCACCGTATTCTCCTCACGCCCTTACACAATGCAAGATGCCATGATTCCACTATTGGTGCCCTTGAAGGCGACAACCGGACCTTTACAAACAAGGTTGAGGCTCTCTCCACAACTTAATTGGAGGCTCCCAGCGAAACCCGGGAGCTTCACCATACTGGATTGTGGCTCTGAAGTGACCTCTTCCGTCTAGGGTGCCCGAGCACCCAAGAGTAACAAAATCCACACAATAAAGTATGGGGAATCAAGTTTCCTTTGGTGAGAGTGTAGATCTAGGTCTCCTCCTTCAATCCCTAACAAATCAACGAGTTTGAGTGGCTAGAGAGAGAGATCGGGCAAGAAAGCTTCAAAGGCATTAATGGAGGAGAGAGAGAGGCAAGAGGTAGGTGGGAGGAGGGAGAAGCACCTCCTTAAATAGGGTCCCCTCTGATCCAACCGTTATGCGCAGAAACCCATAGGAGCGGTACTCCTGCAAAGATCACCGGTACAACCGGTGAATGCAGGAAACCCCTGCTAGGCCACCAGGGCGATACTTCCGGTGGGGCAACCGGTAGTATCGGTATATCGAAATAAACCGGAACTACCGTTCCACCACCACTCGACTACCGCAACACAATCAGAAGGTTTTCACCCTAGACCGGTAGTTAGAGCGGTGGTTGGGCCGGAGCTACCGCTGGACCAGCAATTCCTGGGCGGTGGAGTTCCAGGCAGTTCTATCGCCCTCGACACCGGTACTACCGGTTAGTCAAGACAAACCAGAACTTTCGTTCCACCACCGGTCTACCACCGTACCTGGTATAAAAGGGTGTCACCCCTGAGCGGTACTTGGAGCGGTGGTTTAACCGGAGCTGGATGCCAGCGGTAGAACCGCTCAAGAGAGCGGTACTACCGCCATGACCAAAACTACACAGTCACAGAGGACTTTTGGGAACCACTCTCTCCTTGAACGGAGGGTATATGGTGGGTGCAAAGAATGTGTACGTGTAGTGATTCAGCCAGTACCTTCCGATGTGGATTCCCTCTTAATAGTACGGATATCCTATGACCAAAGGAATAAAAAATGTCGGAAACTCCGTCTTCGATCTTTTCCGCATAGAGGGAAGGCCTAACCGTCTTGCGCCACACAATGTGTACCTGAGAAAACTAGGACGCACGATTAGGCCACACGAGTGTTGTCATCATCACCACTAAGGCAGAAGATGCCCTTACATCTTCCTTGGACTATGGGTGATCGCCGTTGTTGGTGACATCGCCGTTATCAGTTGCCTCGAGGCTAGCGCGCCATTACCTGCGCCTTTATTACGGCGTCATCGGCATCGATGTTTGGGTGGCTCCTCCACTTTTCCTCCCTTTTATCTTTGGGGGTGTCTACCATGTAGACGTCGAAGAAAGAGGTGGTTGCCTAGTTCCCGGTGTAACCGGATGTTAGAGGTGACCTTGTATATGACATATCGTCGACGTCCTCCTCCATGTCCATGTTTTCCTGAGAGGCATAGTCTAGCACATCAGTTAAATCCTTGATCGTGGTGACTAAGTGGGTGGTGGGTGGGGCGAAAAATTACACACCTTCGGATCTGAATCCGATCTGACCGTGGGCTGAGTTTTGCCCGTCCGAGATCCTAAGATCCCGGATCTGGCCCGGCATCTCGTCAAAGGTGAGAGTGTCGGTTCTGCCCTCCTTCCAACAATGGGTGGTGCCGAGCTGGGCTTCAGTTGATGTACCACAAAAGGTTGTCTTGGAGCTTTTATAGGATAGGCTCACCGCCTGGGCTGATGAGGGAGTGTTCGGATCTGATATCAAGATTGGATCCGTGAGAGCAACTGTACCAAGTGCCCGTTCCAAGATCGAATCTGGGGCATGGGCGGCGGTGTCGACGGGCCGGTCTGACATCTGTCCTAGGGCGGTGATCTTGCCGTGGCGATCCGTGGCATTTTCCAAGCTGCCGAGCCGAATAGCTCGCCCTAGAGGGAGATCCTTTATCTAACCTAAATGGCCTATTGTATCGGCGAGTAGTGTGAAGCTGCCGAAGACAAAGAGCAGGCCTCGGACAAAGATGTCCCCGTAGCCGGTGTTGTCGACGATCCATAGATCCGCCATCGAGCTCGTGTGATCACCTGGTGGGACCTATATGGGCCACCAATGTCGGTGCTAAATCCGACATATCTCGGGTAGGGGGTCCCAAGCATGATGATCAGAGCTAGGTGGTACCAGGGGAAGTAGGGACACGATGTTTAACCCAGGTTTGGGCCCTCTTGATGAGGTAAAACCCTACGTCCTGCTACTTATTGTTGATAATGATGGAGTACATAGTAGAGATTGATCTACCTCGAGATCGTATGAGTATTGTCTAAGCTCTAAACCTTGCAAAGGTGAATGCATGTGTCCTCTAAGCTGTAAACCACGCGGCTTATATAAACGCCCGGGGTACCTAGGGTTTACAAATGGGCGGTTACAATCTCTAGAGATAAGCACGCCTGTTGAAGCACGCTTAAAGTGAACCCAAGTCTTCAGGAGATCTTCATCTTGATTGCGCCGAGGGCCAGGGCTGATATGGCCACGTCAACAATCTTCAGTGAGTCCTCGACCTGGCCCATTACTGGCGGGCCGACCTGGCAAGCACCCCCTAAATCAAGACACCAACACTTGGATCCTTCAAGTCTTGAGTTTTCGTGGCAGTTTTGGCTCGACGGCTCGTTGGTTTGGCAAAGGCAGAGAGGCGGTAGAATGGGGAGGGAGGGCTTCTTGGTTGGCAAGAGTCGAAAAGGAGGAAGGTTAATTTTTTTGGGGAGTGGGAGGGTTTACTGACAGAGTGGGGCTTAGCCGAGCTGAAAGAGGGGGGAGGGGGGTTGGCGAGTGGAAAGGTGGTGCAGATGCTGGCTAGGATCTTTCAGCAACGAGGGTGTCCATTAGCGAACAAATTAGTTCGCTGGGTTTGATCAGCCAGCGTGAACTAGTAGTTAGCCAGGATCCGTACTCATGTGAACGATCGCTGGATATTCGCGTACTAAATAAAATTAAATTATAAAATTTGTAACTACTCCACCTCTTTATAAAATCTACCTTTCTTCTGATTCCAAATCTCAATCGTAGTCTTCCCAACAACTGCATTCTTCAAATCTTGGCGCTTTCTCTTCATTGGCATCGTGTTCAATCCCTTCAATACCCACCACTTCATTTCTAGATCTCTACCGCTCAAATCCATAAAGCGTTACTCTATATGGCGATGCTATTGATGTTAACCTTATCAACGTCACGGAAGCTCTAACAACCTCCAACCAAGACTACTTTGTCTTCATCTTTATCGTCGGTGCGTCGAACTGTGAACTGAAAAACAATAGATTAATTTGTATTTAGTTTCGAGCTTATATATTTTATTGCTGACAAACAAATCCTGCTTGCCTTTTCGCACCGATTATTTGTCCTTTTTGGTTGAATGATGACTTGCAAATAGGAGATCACAAATTTCATTTCCAGCCTAGAGGGAAAGGGAAACGTTTGGGGCCGGGGCACCGGCCGAAGCTTCGGCTGCTCCAGTCCACGCGCGCACTCCGCGACCCAGTCGCGAGCAACCACGTGGCGCTGCGGATCTCATGAATCTCACCTCATTCCTGTCTCACAGCTCCGCGGATCTCGCCCCCATCCTCATCTCCTGCAGCGCCGGCGCCCACATCTCGCCGTCGGCCATGGAAGGTCGAATCCCCCGCGCGTCCATGGATGTAGATCTCACCCCGCCATGCTTTTACAGCCCGTTTCGCCATTGGATGCAGCCCGTTGACCAATCCCCATCCCCGGCGGTTGCAACTCCCACACGTCTCGTGCTTCCGCCTCGCCGCCGACGAGCCGGACGGCGATGGTCGACACCGGAGGCTTCTGCAGAATCGTCGCACCCCCTTATGTTGCAACCGTTTAAAAAAAAGCTTCATTCCCTAGATGAAAAGCTTCAACCGGATGTAGAGAAAGCTACAAGCGGTCAGCGCCATCGCCGGAAAGCTACAACCGTTGACATGAAATGCTACATCCTTCGACTAAAAAAGCTTCAACCGAAACGACACAAAAATCCTTGACCAAGTGCTGCTAAAAAGAAAACAGCTACAACTTTTGATAGAAAAGCTTCAACGGTTGTTGGAAAAAGCTCCAACCATTGAGAGAGAAAACTACAACTAGACACTATGAAAATAAGAAAGCTTCAACCAGCGACGGCTGGAGGTGGAAGAAGATGATAAAATGCTGCAGTTTTGCTACATGCTTCAACCGGCATAGTTTTTTGCTACAACTGGCATAGCATTTTGCTACAACCAGCGTCACGTTTTGCTACAACACACAGCCGGCGTCGCGGTTTTGCTACAACTAGCATCGTTTTTTGCTACAACCGGCATAATGTTTGCTACATCCATCACGACCGAGCTGTGACCCAGCACGGGTTTCCGTGAATTCCGGCATCGAGATCCAGCACGGGAGGCAGGGGCGGATGCTGCAACCGGTCGCCGGCGAGCTGCTACGGGCTCGCGGCGAGCTGCAACCTCGACCGGCCGTAACGGAACTTGAGCCCAAATCCATGGCGGCAAGGAGGTCATGTCGTATGTAAGACATGATTTGAAGCAATCCCAAGGCGGCTTGATAGGTGGGGGAGCCCCTCGTCGACGTGATTCGGCCGCGGGGAACGAATAACAGGCGGATCTAGCCGCCGCCGCCGCGGATCGGGGACGGGCAATCGCGGGGGGATCCAGCTCCCCTGTTTTCCTTGCTGTGGCTGTTCGTACACGGTCGTTTCTTTTTTTGCTGCAACGGTTGCTTCAGTGCGTGTATGTGCGCAGATCTAACGGTCCATGCAAAACGCATCGGACGGCTAGGCCTGGACCGGCCGAACCGTTTGTGCCGGTGCACCGGCGCCTAGCGTCGCCCCGAGGGAAACCCCCACCCCTCGCCCCTGGCCCCTGCCTTCACATCTCTCTCTCCTCCAACCCTTGTCTCTGACTCTCTCTCTCTCACTACCCCCAAAGCAGCAGAAACAGCAGCAAGCGCCAAGCGAGCAGCGAAGCCGATTCCCCAAATCGCCTCCCACATGCAATTCCTCGCCTGAAGAAACCCTACCTTACTCCGCCGCCGCTGTCGCCGCCATGTCGCTGCCACCGGTGGACCCGCCGGAGTGGCTGCGCACACTACCAGTGGCGCCGGAGTACCGCCCCACCCTCGCCGAGTTCGCTGACCCCATCGCCTACATCCTCAAGATCGAGCCAGAGGCCTCTCGCTACGGCATCTGCAAGATCGTCCCCCCGCTCCCCTCGCCGCCCCGCGAGGCCACCGTTCAGCTCCTCAAGGCCTCGTTTGCCTCCAATGCGGCCGCTTCCGCTTCCGGCGACGCTGGCCCCACCTTCCCGACGCGGCTCCAGCAGGTGGGCCTCTCCACAAAGAACCGTCGCGGCGCGAACCGTCGCGTCTGGGAGAGCGGCGAGCGCTATACCCTGGAGGCCTTCCGCACCAAGGCCCGCGACTTCGAATTCCCGAGGCACGCGATACCCCCGAAGCACGCGACGCCCCTCCAGCTCGAGGCGCTCTTCTGGGGTGCTTGCGCTGCGAGGCCATTCAATGTCGAGTACGGCAACGACATGCCGGGGTCCGGCTTCGTCAAACGGGAGGTGCTAGACCTGGACACTGACAGTCCGGTAGCTGCGCCCAGGGACGTCGGCGAGACGGAGTGGAACATGAGGGTGGCTCCGCGCGCTCGGGGCTCGCTGCTGCGAGCGATGAGCCGGGACGTGGCTGGCGTCACGACGCCGATGCTGTATGTGGCGATGCTCTACAGCTGGTTCGCGTGGCACGTGGAGGACCACGAGTTGCATAGCCTCAACTACCTCCACTTCGGCAAGCCCAAGACTTGGTACGGCGTGCCCCGAGATGCCATGCTTGCCTTCGAGGATGCCGTCCGTGTCCATGGGTACGCGGACGACCTCAATGCCATCAGTGAGTCCTCTGTTCCACTATGCTTTTATTGTACTTCTGTTTCTTGCTTACAAGCGCTTGAATTCTATTTGACTTGCTTGAGAAGTCGTAAGTGTTTCATTCTTGACTTGTAGAGTCAAAACCTTGTTTTGAATTGTCAAATTCTGCTGCCAATTGGGGAGATAACTGACATTCGGTAGTGTCAGGCTGTCAGCAACTTCAGATGAGCAATGTGCAATTGCAACAACGTGTAAATTAACCAGGAACCAGTGCCCTTCAATATGCAATTTATGGCTCTGAAAAAAGAAACATACTAGCGAATATGCGATCTGGAAACTGAACTAAGCAAGTAGATACAATCTATGTTTTTAAGGCGACGCCTTACCGCCTTAGGGAGGGGGGGGGGGCGCTTTGGCGCCTAGGCGGGCGCTTTGGACGCCTAGGCGCCCAAAGCGGTCGATTTTCCAAAGCAGAGGGGGAGCGCTTCGACGCCTAGGCGTCGCCTTAGGGACGCTTTAAAAACAGATGATACAATAGATACTTTAATTTCAAATTGAACCATTGCAACCTCAATGATCATAGGAGGTTGCACCGCGACACCCTGGTAGGCCGGGGAGGGTCACGGCAGTGCACAAGCTGTGATTTGTGGGTAGGGACCGAGAGACGGGTGAGAGATTTAAGAAGGGTAAGCTGAACTTGAGAAGGGAGCCTATGCATGCTCGATTTGTTTGGTAAACTGACTTTTACTTTCGTATGGATGTGATGTGGGGGCAGCACTACATAGCTTGGTGATGAACTTTATTCGGAATATTGAATAATAAACACATAACACGGTGTTTACCTCCGTCCCTATCTCTCCCTCCTTGGCGCAACTGCGCCAAAGCCCAAACATCCTCGCCCTCGCCCTCCACCTCTCATAACTCCCCTCAGAAACTCAGCATGTGACAGACCTATATGAAATGAAAGTGCACAGTGCATGCACAAGGATATGTCTATCAATCAAACCATCCTTCGTAGTAATGAAACTCAGTCTGGCTCCAAAACCTGTTTCGGACTTTCAAGGTATCTTAAGCTTCATAAAATTGGGGCTACTAGATTGCAGAACATGTAGGATTGGGGCAATAACATACATGTTATGAGCAGCAAGACATCAATGATAGCGGTTGAACAAATGGCACTGTGTGAGGATGACATAGATCACCGATTTTGTTCTGTGGGTATCTGGCCGACTGATTATTTGTGTAGTACCCTCAGAAATCATGATGCTACACGGCTTCCTGCGCTGCTGGCAAATTCACACATAGGTATGTATTACCGAAAAAGGCTTTCGCCCCGCTTTATATATAAAGCATACCGCCCAAGCCACACACAGGATACACGAGTTCATCCGCACGCACGCACAAGGCGCGAGAGTCCACAAACGCACGCACACACATAACGAAGGTACCAAGGTTAATGCTGAGGGCACAACTCAACAAGCCCAAAAAAGGAGAAAAAAAGGCCGGCACACCGGCACATCGGAGAGAGCTGAAAGCCTAGTCTGGCTCTGGAGGAGGCGGCGGAAGCGGGGGCGCCACGTGGAAGGCCATCGCTCGAAGGTTGGTGATGAGGGTGTCGATGGCGTTCCGGTCCTGGAAGCGGCTAAGCGGCCGCCAGAGCTGCAAGAAACCACACATTTTAAAGATGGCGTCAGTCGCACGTCGAAGAGGGGCACGCTGGATGACAAGCCTGTTGCGCACGGTCCAGAGCGTCCAAGCGAGAACCCCAACACACCTAATGTGGCGATGCCGGGGGCAGAGGCCTGGATTTCCGCCAACAAGTCAGGGAAGTTGGTGTTGCACCAAGTTCCACCAACAACGTCGCGGAAGCAGGACCACAAGAACTGAGCGGTGACGCATGAGAAGATGTGGTTAGCATCTTCCGCCACGTCACAGAGGGGGCACAGGCCGTCACCGGGCCCGTTACGCTTGCGCACCTCAACCCCTGAGGGCAAGCGTCCTCGAATCCACTGCCAGAGGAAGATCCTGATCTCAAGGGGAGGCGGATGTCCCAGATCAGACTAAACGACTCAGGGGCTGTGGAAGGAGCAATCGCTTGATAAAGGGACTTGGTCGAGAAGCGCCCCGAAGTCTTGAGGCGCCACGAGACGGAGTCATCCGCGTTGTCGACGTCTAGAGGCTGAAGAGCGATGGCCTGAAGGAGAGCATCCCATGCAGCCACCTCGAGGGGGCCAAAGGGTCTACGGAAAGCAAGGCGCCCTAAGTCAATAAGGGCCACCTCCACGGAGACCCGAGGGTTAGCCGCGATGGAGAATAGTTCGGGGAAACGGGCAGCGAGGGGAAGATCCCCCACCCACCGGTCAAACCATAACAGGGTCGAGGAGCCTGAGCCCACCGAGATGGATGTACCAATGCGGAGGATTGGCATGAGCTGGACCACAGCCTGCTAGAACTGGGATCCGCCTGAGCGCTGGCAGAAGGCAAGGGGCTGGCCACGAAGGTATTTGGATCAGATGATGTCCAACCAGAGGCCACCCTCCTTGTTGGCTATCCGCCAAAGCCAGCAGGTCAGGAGGGTGATATTCATGCGCCTAGAGGACAGGATCCCAAGGCCTCCCTGGTCCTTGGGTTTGCAGATGTCCGGCCAACTGACCATATGGTATTTCTGCTTATCCTCCTCGCCGGCCCAGAAGAATCTGGGCTGGTATTTGGCTATCTCCTGATGCAGCGTCTCATGTAAGCTATAGAAGCTCATCAGGAACCAAAGGAGGCTGGAGCAGAATCACCCGGGCAGCCTTAGATAGCCACCTGCCCCTCCAGGTTTCAACCTGGTGCTGCATGCGGGTTACGGCCGAGCAGAGGTCCGCCACTGTCAGCCTAGAATCGCTAATGGGAATCCCCAAATAAGTGATGGAGAAGGAGCCCAGTTTACAGTTAAGCCGGTCAGCCATATCTTGGCACTCCTCCTGGGAGTAACCAAGGATCATCATCTCGCTCTTGTCGAAGTTGATCGTGAGGCCCGACATCTGCTGAAAGCAGAGGAGGAATTTAAGGTTGGCGATGTCAGAGTCCGAGCCCTCGATCATGATGATGGTGTCATCCGCGTACTGTAGGAGGGAAACCCCTCCCCCTCCCACCAGATGTGGTACCACCCCTTGGATATGTCCAGTAGCCTTGGCCTTATCAAGAATAGCAGCCAGGGCATCGACCACCATATTGAATAGGAACGGAGAGAAGGGATCGCCCTGACGGACCCCACATAGGGTGGGGAAGTAGGGTCCAATCTCGCCGTTGATGTTTACCGCGGTCCGCCGCATGAGACTAGCTGCATGACTCGGGTGACCCAGCGATCGTCGAAGCCCTTGCGGAGGACTTCGCGAAGGAAGGACTACCGAACCGTGTCATAAGCTTTATGGAAGTCAAGCTTCAGGAAGACCCACGCTGGCGTTTTGAGCGGACTTCGTGGAACACCAACACCCCATCGAGAATGAACCAGCCTTGGATGAAGGCGGATTGATTGGGGTGGGTCACGGAGTTAGCGAGCAGGGTCACCCTATTGGCGTACCCCTTCGCCAGGATCCGAAATATCAAGTTGATCACCGTGATAGGGCGGAACTGGCGAATATCCAAAGCACCTGGGACCTTAGGGATTAGAGTAATAATCCCATAGTTGAGGCGGCCCAGGTCCATGGACCCCACATAGAACTCACTAAATAAAGCCATAACCTCGGGCTTGATAGCTTGCCAGAAGGTTTGGAAGAACTTCACTGGGAGGCCATCCGGTCCCGGGGTTGAAGAAGGGTTCATGCCCTTAAGCGCGACGAGGACCTCCTCCTCCCCGAAGGGGGCCATAAGGGCCTCATTGTCTGTAGCCGAGACCAGCTGGCACCCCGACCAAGTGTCCAAGGCCAGTGAAGCGCCACCCCGTGGGGTGGTGGAAAATAGGGCTTTATAGAAGCCGTCGACATGAGTGCGAATCTCCGTGGGACGAAGGAGGATGGTGTCCCCATCCCAGAGGCAGTGGATGGAGTTGCGACTTCTCCTACCGTTGGCGATTGCCTGGAAGTAAGCGGTGTTAGCATCACCACGGAGCACCCACCGTTGGGTGCCCCGTTGGCGCCAATAAGCCTCCTCGTCCGTGTATATGACCGATAGCTGGTCCTCGAGCTCATAGCGCAACATCCATTCATCGGAGATCCCGGCGGTGTCGGCCCGGGCGTCTAGGATCTGAATGGATGAAAGCAGAGCGGATTTCTGCTCCCTAAGGTCACGGCCGAGATTGGCCCCCCATCCCTTCATAAACTGCCGGGCCAGTTTAGCACAAAACTGCCAGGAGTCTATCACGGATAGGGACCTGTGCGGGCTTCCCAGTGTCGCCATCCACCGCACGCCCACCGCGTCCACAAACCCCGGTTGGTTGAGCCAGAATAGCTCAAACCGAAACCGGGGCGGGATGGGAGGGCGGTCGTTGGATGTGGAGAGCAGCAAGGGGACGTGGTTCGAACCAATGTGGGTAATAGCCCGCAGTGAGGCGAGGGGGCACCGGAGCTCCCAGTCCGGAGAAACTAGGACCAATGTTCAAGAAAGCGGTAAGCGTAAGCGGAGCGGAAGGCCACAACTTAGAGCAATGGCCGCTTAAGCGTAGCTTAACCGGGATTAAGCGTTTTTTTTAATTGGCCAGAATTTGGCCGTTTTCAATAATATGCAGAAGAAAACAGGTAACATAGCACATAAGTAACTGAAAATCTGAAATAGCATATAATGTTGAGGTTCAGTGGTTCACACACCATAACAAATAGGCAAATAACGCTTAAGGATGAGGTTCAGTGGTTCAGCCAGCAAGCAAAAATGCATAATATTGTCTTAGAATGAGCATATAAGATAAATGACAGCAACCAAGCAGCAGCTCAGGCAGCTGCAGCCCAAGCAGCAGCTCAGGCAGCTGCAGCCCAAGCAGCAGCTCAGGCAGCTGCAGCCCAAGCAGCAGCTGCAGCAGCAGCCAAGAGGAGGAGCTGAACTGGTAGTAGTGGATGTCCAGGAGGAGGAGGAGGAGCTGCCTGCGTCCAGATCCAGTAGCTGCTGAGGAGGAAGAACGCCAGAGGAGCCGCCGCTGGATGCAGAGCAGAAGCAGCCGCCACAATGCTCTCTTCTTTCCCCTCCTGGAAACCCACTAACCCTAGCCGAACAGGCCTCTGTTGGGCCAGGCCTTATATACCAACCCCTCCCCCCTTTTCCCCTCCCGTGTGTGGGCTATTTCAGCTCTTGTCTGACCTTTGGGCCCGCTTTCTTCGCTTTTCTGCCGCTTAAGCGCGCGCAGCGAACGCTCAGCCAGCGCTTAGCGCTTAATCGATCGCTAAATCGCGCTTTTTTCCGCTCAACGCTAAAAGTTGCGCCTAGGCCAAAAGCGAAGCGTTTAGTTGTCGCTCAGCGCTTAAGCGTGCTTAAGCGACGCTTAAAAATGCTTTCTTGAACACTGACTAGGACGCGTCGGGTCGGCTTGTCTATTGGTCCAGGTAAACCTGGCCCCAGTCCGTTCTAACTCGCGGAGACCCAGATCCGCGATGCAGTCATTGAACATCTGCATGCGGGGGAGGTTCACTAAGTCGTTGTTTTTGTCCTCGGGAGATCGCAAGAGATTGAAATCCCCACCAACCACAACCGATAACTGGGCCGCAGTGACCTTCCTCCGAAGCTCGTCAAGGAAGGTCGTCGAGCGGCGGTGGTCGGCAGGGCCGTAAACAATCACAATCTCCCACTTAAAGTTGAGCGAACGCTCGAACACTTCCATATTGATGAAGAACTCGCCCCTATCCATGCCACCCACCTCAAAGGTGTCATCCTTTACGCCTAAAAGGATGCCACCCGAATGGCCTGCGCTCCCACTAGAAGGGAGCCAATGCCATGCAAACAGGTGGGTGCTCAGATGTTCAAGCTCTTGGAGGGAGAAGTCCGTCCGCATGGTTTCTTGGATGGCTACAGTGTTGATGTGCTCGTCTCGGATGTACTCGACTAACTGGCGACGCCGACCATCTTGGTCGAAGCCACGGATGTTCCAGAATAGGGTCCGCATCAAGGCGCCATTGGGGGGCTGCTTGACCCCAAGACGATGGAGGCACTACGGGCCCTGAGGGCTGCCGTGCGAGAGCGGGTGTGGCCACAGATCTCCCCAACCGGCACCTCGGCCCGTGTCTCGGCGAGTTTCCCGTCAAGGATCTCGCGGGCGCGAAGCGCCTCAATCTGCTGTAAGGGGGGGCCTAATTCCCCCTGAAAACGATAGACGAGTCGGTGGCGACCTTGGCAAGGTGGCCGAGCGGAACAACCTCAAGTGCGGAAAACGAGCAACTGGAAGAACCGGAGGGGATGTCGGTCGCACCTGGCTCGAGGTTCCGGGCTGCCGCCCTAAGCTCAACACGCTCGGCGATGGACGGAGCCGGGAAGCCGGACGGGCGGTCCGCGCCGAGACGGACACTACGGCGGGAGGCAGTCACCGGTGTCGAGGAGGCCTTGGCCCGCTGGACGTACGACACCGTCTGAGGTGGGTGGGAGGCGACGGGGGTGGACACAGCGTCGGCATCCCCCGGGAGCAGCAGGGTCGGTGAGGCGGGTGGAGAAGCAACCGGAGGAGCGTCGGTCCCCGACCGAGCGGGGGAGTATGAGTCCGGGACCAGGGCTTCGGCCTCCCGCACCACCTCGGAAGAGGGGTCCGGAGGGGCGGGTGAGAGCATAGGCGAGCAGCCCCCGGGGGCCACCGGCAGGGAGGGCTCCAGGGGAGGGGGGATCGGCCATCGGGGGGGACGACAACTCAGGGAGGTGGGCGTCCGGGTCCAGCGGCGCAGCGTCAGAGGCGTGGATGGAGCAGGGGAGCGCCACAAGGAGGTCGGGAGGATGAGGCACGCTGGAGATGTCACTCATGTCGGCCAAGGAGGCGGGGGAGGCAGCCGGCAGCAGGGCGGGCACTGTCCCGTTTGTGAGGGCCAGCGCACGGGACTGTCCGGCTCCCGAGCCCCCACGGCTCGGATGAGGGTCGGAGGGCTCCCGGGAGGGGGAACGGCTGTGCCCAGAGCTCTCGTCGTCGTCGTCAGGGTCCCCGTGTCGCAAGGGGCGAGGTCGACGGTAGTGGGAGTCGTCGCCCTTGCCCGAACCACCCCCACCAAAGTGGCCATCATCAGAGTAGCGGGGGCGGCCGACGTGGTTGGGAGGCTCGGGGCAGATCTTGAGGTCGAATCCCTGGTCGTTGAAGAAGACCCGGACGGTGGCGCGAAGCTTGGAGGAGTCCAGGCATTTGAGTTTGACCCGGACCTCCTCCTCCTTGCGAAGGGAGAGCTCGTCCACCACCATCACCTTGCTGAGTATCTTGGACATATTGTGAATCACCCTCTGAGAGCGGGCAATGTCGGGAAGCCCCGCTATGAGGATCACCGATACGGCCAGAACTGCCGATTTGCCGTCCTGATACGGGGGGGACACGGGGATACGGCTGGATACGCGTATCCCGCAGTATCCCATATTTTTCGAATTAAAAAAAAGAAATAAAATCGGGATACGGCCTAGATACGGCGTGGACACGGTGGGGACTCGCCAGCCAGCCTCCAGTGACCATGCTGCTGCCCAGTTATCCTCCCGATAGCAACCATGGTCGAGCAGGTAACCTCAATGGCTGCTAGCAAGGAAGGAGATCTTGATAGAGAAAGATGGCAAGGCGGCTGCCTACAAGGAAGAAGCTCCGGCAGGAAGAAAGATGGGGAGTGTGGTGGCCAGCGAGGAAGAAGATGGGTGATGGAAGATGCCGAATGGGTGGGGCAGAGGTCAGCCCGACCAGCGACCCCCCAGCCGGGCGGCGGCGGCGGCGGGAGCACCCAGCACGCAAGGCGTCGCCTTGCCCCACGGGCAACCGAGGTGAACTTGGTAGCCGGCGATGGGGCCGAGCTCGCGCGCGGGCAGCCGAACTCCCACCCCTGGGAGTAAGGCCGGCGGCGGCACGGAGCTGCGGCTGGCGAGCCGGAGCAGGAGGGGCACGCGGTCATGACAGACGACAGGGCGACCCGCAGCGACGTCGTCAGCTTCCGCCACGTCCGCCGAGACCACCCGAGCAGGGGCCAAGGGGGACGGGGGGGGGGAGGGGGTGGGGGATCGACTGCGGGGTCGACGGCCGCCGGAGACGGGGGCGGGGAGGGCGGAGGCGTCACGGGGGAGGCCGCGCCGGGCGCATCGCCCCGTAGGTCACCAGGGACGGGATCGTCAGAGCTCTCCGCCATCCCTTCCTTCTAGGTATGTATTTACGAAGACAAGAAGATTTAGGGAACATGACCAATGCTTCTAGGACTTGGAATCAAAAGTAACAGAAATACACAAACTACACGTAAGTCATCCGCACGTCCATCCAGATGCCTAGAATAAATCTTGTTTGGGTCATCCGTGTTTAGTACTCCCTCTGTCCATAATATAGTGCACATTTGTTTTTATGAAAGTCAATCTTAACAAACTTTGATGAAGTTTATATACAAAATTATCTGTATCTACAATATCAAATACATACCCTATGAAAATATATTTCATGATGAATCTAATGGTATTGATTTTATATTCAAGATGTTGATAAATTTTTGATAAACTTGGTCAAAATTTACAAAGTTTGAGTTAAAAAAAAATTCTAATACACACTATATTTTTGGACCGATGGAGTATAAAATTAAGATATCAAGATGTGCTATTTTTTTGGGTATACTTCATTGCAAGGAGCAACATTTCAGGATGGCTTTGTAAAGGCCTGGCTTTTATTCTAGGGGTTCTCCCAGCAAGATGGTTGCAGCTAAATTATGTTGTGGTCATGTCATATTGGATCTTCTCCACATTTTGAAGACTTGAAGTTATCAAGTCACCTCATTTGCATGGCTCCAAAAGTCCAACAATATTTTCTAATAAGCTAATCTCTCAGAATTCATAAATTGTAAACTATAACCAAAATATATTTGAATTGACTACCAATCACTTGATCACTATGTTGGATTGGTCCATGATCACTTTGTCTTGCCCCAAGCCCACCCACAATGATTAGATACACCAGCAAGGCCGCTCTTGCATATCATTCGCTGGTGTTTCTTGATGATCTATGTGATTCCTTGCTGGTTGCAAGTTCTTGTGAAATTCTTTTGTTTCGTTTATTTGCATGAATTATGTATATGAGTCCCAAGAAACCTCAAAAGACCTTAATGCAACACCCCTGCTAAGGGACTAACTTACTATAAGACTGTCGTAGACACCTCTCTAATCTTTGTTTCGGCCGCGTTGCTAATGTTACCCCCATTCACCCGTTGTTTTAACTACAACATTGGCGTCGATCGTGGGGAATTCTCTCCATTGCGTAAAGTCGTGAACCGATGAAGCTAGATGGCCCCGCCTAAACAAGTTCCTTAGCCAAAAAGCAAGAAATAGTAAAGTGCAATAAGACCAAAAGGCAAAAGGCTCCTCGCGCCGGGATGTCGCTTGTCCTAGCTTGGTGTCGCGCCGATCCTTGACGTAGCTCGTCCTTGCCAGCGCGGAGCCGCGTAGACTGTTGATGGTCCAGTTACTAGGATGCCAAGCAGTTCTAGAACCCCCAAGTGCAAGGGATTGCAACTAGTCAAATTTAACAAATGAATACGATACAAGGGTCTTACGTCCAAGATACAACTTGCAACGGAAGTGAAATATACCTTACATAGGTAAAGTTTAACAAATGCCTTAAGAAGGCTAAAAAAAGCAAAAGGACATCCATATCCCTGCCCAGGCCAAGTCTGGTGATAACCATAGTTAACGCTTCACCAAAAGATTACGTGCTCCAAATGCTATTATCTGATTTGCAACATCTGGATAAAAAAGAATAATAAAACAAGGTGATCAAATTGTACTTGCAAGACTTACGTCAGATGTATCTACGTAAGCAACATTTTGTATATGTGGTTTGAGCGGCGGCAATCACTAAGCATCTATAGAAGACACGCTACAACTTGCTTCTACCAGAGACAAGGTAAAAAGCGTATACGAGGTAAGATAGCATTAAAGATCAACTACTCTATTCACCTACCTAACCGCAAACATCCTTGCATTCCTCTTCGCATCATCCACAAAGAAGAATCTCCAACGCACTCACACGGTTGGCAAGTTTAATTGATTATTAATTGAAGCTGTTCTATGATCAAGTTAACAATCTCCAAGCTGTCCATAGCCGTGGACATGACTATTCGAATAGATTTAACCATGCAGGGGTGCACCAAGTTACCCATACACGTACGATCGTATCTTAGATGACGCACTGCACGGTGTATGCTGGCAGAGGTGATCGACTCAACACTCCCTTACGTTGCAAACAAGTCCAGGGAGCTACTTGAGTTTTACCCGAATTGAGAGTTCAATCGAGGTCTGAGTCAAATCCAACCGTTGCGTGACATGCCCCTACCAAGTAAAAGGGGAGGGGGGGAGGCTAGCCCACAATTCCTACATGTATGCAAATATCAGGGGATAACCTCCCCCAATGACAAAAACAAAATCATAACATCACGGACTGTCTCGTCTGTACGTGGAATAACATGAGTAATGTGCATGCCAGAAGTAAAGCCAGAACTATTGTGGCCCTTGGACAAGTCTGTGGTCTAAGGTAGTAGGTAGTAGGCTGATGAGGGCCCCATTTAAACCTCGCACGAGTTGTTAGTGCATCCAATCTTGAGTCAAGATAACAAGAACTCGGATCCTAGGCCGGCTCGAATGGAACAAATCACCGATGCTCTAAGCATGTCCTGCCAACCTTTAAATACATGTTAACATAATTAACTCCATTGCATAATAAAGAATGTATAAGAGCCAAGTTAACATGTATGATGCCCTAAAAGAACATCAGGTAGATATGGCATAACTAAAGCATAAACCCTAAAAATGCATACTACAGTCAGAGCAGGCTCCCATGGTAGTATCAAGCAAGTAACTAGCATAATGAACGGAAGGTAAAGGCATATAAGGGTTACAATTGTTAGAGTTATATATATATATAGCCATGTAACCTTTCGTATTTACCCTATTGTATAAGGGGTTTTCTGCATATATTCTGCACCTGTACATGTATTTACCCTATGGCCATCTGGAAATACAAGTTGCATATTCTTAACATGGTATCAGAGCTAGGTCAATTTTTTGCACGCTGCAACTCATGCTATTGATCCACTCTGCGTCGCCACCATCCTCTGTGGCCGCCGCTCTTTTCTTTCTCCGCCCCGTCCGCCAGGTCCGCCCCTCTGGATCGATCTCTTTCTTCATCTCGCTCGGTCTTCTCGGCTATCGATCAAGGCTCGCTCAAGTCTGCCATGCTCCCTGGATCGAGGCCCGCCAGTCTTCCTGCTGCTCGAGACAGAGTCGGCCCGAGCTGGTTTCCCCGTCGCAGGAGCCAGCCCGATCTGTCTCCCCGTCGCCCGTGGCCCGCCGGCCGTCCTGCCACTCGAGACCGATCTGTCTCCACGTCGCCCGTCAGTCTTCCCATCGCTCCAGTCCGCCAGATCGAGATTCTGCTTCCAGTGCGAGGCTCGTCCACTTCTGATTCCTACGGCTTGATCGAGACTCCCGCCGCTGCTGCAGATCGAGACTCCTGAACGTCTGCCTTCTGTTGATCCAAAAAAAAAAGAAAAGAAAAAAAAGGGTGTGATGTCTCTGTCCTCGGGCTATGTTGCTGTTCCTCGTTGTCCGATGATTTTTGATGGTACCAACTACATTGAGTTTGTCGGCTTCATGCGGATTCACATGCGTGGCCTTCGTCTTTGGGGCTTTCTTTCTGGCGGGGTCCCCAGTCCGCCGTGTCCAGTTCCTCCTGTGGCTCCTACTCCGCCGACGCCACCGGTTCTTGCTGCCGACGCTGATCAGGCTGCAAAGGATGCAACTAAGCTGGCTGATGACGTTGCCGTTCTTGCTTATAATGAGCAGGTTCATACCTATGAGGACGCACTTCAGACTTATCATGTAGCTCTGTCTGCTTACACTCAGTGGCTTGATGATGATGCTCGTGCCGCAGCTGTTTTGACTGCTAGTGTTCTGCCTCAGTTTGCATCTGAGTTTCTCGGCCTCTCTACTGTATTTGAGATGTGGACTCGGCTTCGTCAGCGCTATCAGCCCTCTGGTGATGCCTTATACCTGTCTGTGGTTCGTCAGGAGCATGCACTTCAGCAGGGTGACTCCACTGTTGATGAGTTCTATGCACGGAGTTTTGCTATCTGGCATCAACTTGATTCTCTCCGCACTGCTGGTTGTCGTACTTGTAAGTGTTGCCAGGCTGTGCGGGCTGATTTGGAGTTTCATCGTGTGTACGAGTTCTTGTCTCGCTCTGTAAGGAGTTTGAGCCCCGGCGCGCTCAGTTGTTTGCTCGTGGTCGTATCTCCCTCACGGAGGCGCTTTCTGTGATCCGTGCTGAAGAGACTTGCCTCCGTGGCGTTGGTTTACTTGAGGTTCCCTCTGTGCTCGTTACTCGAGTTCCTGCTATGCCTGTTGCACTGACTCCTTCCCAATCGAGTGCTCCGCCGCTCTTGCCTACTCCTACGGGCGGCCAGGGTCGGTCTCGTCCTCACTGCGGCTACTGCAAGATGGATGGTCATATTAAGTCTCGGTGCTTCCAGAAGAAGAAACACCTGCGTAAGGCGCGATCATCAGCTTGAGGGCTTCTTCTACTTCGACATCTTCAGCCACCGCCTTGACTGAGCAGGATATTCTGCGACTTGAGCGTCTGCTTGCCGCTTCAGGTTCTCCTTCGACGGGTACTGCAGGTTCTGTGACTGATGCTTCCCGCACTGAGCAACCACCCTCTACACAGTCAGGTACATCCTCGTGGGTTCTGGACTCCGGAGCTTCTTTTCTTTGTCTTCTCATTCTTCAAATTTGTCCTCTCTTAAATCGCTTGATTTTCCTGTTCATGTACTCACTGCTGATGGTACTCCTCTTTCTGTTGCTAGTCGAGGCAATCTTACCACACCTTCTTACTCTCTTCCTGATGTTGCTCATGTTCCTCGACTTAGCATGATCCTTTTTTCTGCCGGTCAACTTACTGATTCTGGTTGTCGCGTCATCCTTGACGTTGACTCTTGTTCTGTTCAAGATCGTCGAACACACACTTTGGTTGGGGCTGGCCCTCGCCGCCGTGACTCTCAGGGTCTTTGGGAGCTAGACTGGCTTCATGTTCCTTCCACTGCCACCACTATCGCCAGTCTATCCGCTTCTGTCGCTTCAGCTACTGGCTCCTTCCAGCAGTGGCATCATCGACTTGGTCATCTTTGTGGGTCTCGCTTGTCGTCATTAGTTCGTCGAGGTCTTCTGAGGTCTGTCTCAGGAGATGTCTCTTTAGAGTGTCAGGGCTGTAGACTAGGAAAACAGATTCAGTTACCTTACCCTACTAGTGAGTCGGTGTCTCAGCGTCCTTTTGATTTAGTCCATTCTGATGTATGGGGTCCGGTTCCCTTCGCTTCGAAAGGGGGCCATCGATACTATATTACTTTCATAGATGATTTCTCTCGTTACACTTGGCTTTATTTTATGATTTCTCGCAGTGAGGTTCTTTCCATCTATAAGCGTTTTGCTACCATGGTTCACACTCAGTTTTCTTCGCCTATTCGTGTGTTCCGTGCTGACTCCGCTGGCGAGTATATTTCCAAGATGTTGCGTGGTGTTCTTGCTGAGCAGGGCACTCTTCCTTAGTTCTCTTGTCCTGTTGCTCATGCTCAGAATGGCGTGGCTGAGCGAAAGCATCGCCACCTTCTTGAGACGGCTCGTGCGTTGATGATTGCCGCTTCCCTTCCACCTCATTTTTGGGCCGAGGCTATATTCACCTCCACCTATCTCATCAACCTTCAGCCGTTCGCTGCTCTCCAGGGTGGCGTTCCTTTCGAGCGTCTCTTTGATTGTTCTCCTGATTATTCGACGCTTCGCTTGTTTGGTTGTGTTTGCTATGTTCTTCTTGCCCCTTGGGAACGCACCAAACTGACCGCTCAGTCTGTTGAGTATGTTTTCTTAGGCTATAGTGATGAGCATAAGGGCTATCGTTGTTGGGATCCTATCGGTCGTCGGATGTGTATTTCTCGGGATATGACTTTTGATGAGTCTCGTCCCTTCTACCCGCGTCCATCTTCCTCGACCTTTTCTGTGGAGGATATCTCTTTCCTTACTTTTCCCGACACACCTATCACTCCAGTTGAGCCCTTGTCTCTCCGTCCTGCTCACTCTACTTCTCCACCTCTTGCGGATTTGCCGCCACCATCTCCCACGGTTTCCTCACCTCACATGTCACCAGATTCTGCACCTTCATCCTCGGTGATTTCTTCATCTCCACCTCCTGATTCTACCTCGGCTATTCCTCCTCGTATTCTTCCATCTTTGCCTCAGTATTACACTCGTCGTTCACGTAATGTGGATGTGTCTGCTGACGTGCCGTCCTCCTTGTCTCAGCCTACCTATGGCTTGCGTCCTCGTCCGCTTCCGCCTGTTGATCGCCTTAGTTTTTCAACCGCTGGTGCTGTTGTTCTTGAGCCGACTTCTTATCGTGAGGCTGTTGTTCATCCTGAATGGCAGTTTGCGATGGCAGAGGAGATTGCTGCTCTTGAACGCACTGGTACATGGTATCTTGTTTCTCTTCCTCCAGGTGTCCGTCCCATCACTTGTAAGTGGGTCTACAAGGTTAAGACTCGCTCCGATGGTTCTCTTGAGCGTTACAAAGCTCGTCTTGTGGCTTGTGGTTTTTAGCAAGAGCATGGTTGTGATTATGATGAGACATTTGCTCCTGTGGCCCATATGACCACTATCCGCACACTTCTTGCCGTGGCCTCTGCACGCCACTGGTCTGTATCTCAGCTTGATGTTAAGAATGCCTTTCTTAACGGTGAGCTGCGTGAGGAGGTATACATGCAGCCACCACCTGGGTATTCTGTTCTTGATGGCGTGATATGTCGTCTTCGTCACTCTCCCTATGGCCTTAAGCAAGCCCCCCGCGCCTTGTTTGAGTGTTTTGCCTCTGTGGTGACTGCCGCTGGTTTTTCAGCGAGTGCTCATGATCCAGCATTGTTTGTCCACCTTTCTCATCGTGGTCGGACTCTTCTTCTTCTCTATGTTGATGACATGATCATCACTCGCGACGACCCCGAGTATATTGCCTTTGTAAAGGCCCGTCTTAGTGACCAGTTTCTTATGTCCGATCTTGGACCTCTTCGCTACTTTCTTGGGATTGAAGTCTCTTCTACCTCTGAGGGCTTTTTTATATCCCAGGAAAAGTATATACAGGATCTTCTTGTTCGTGCTGCTCTTACCGATGAGCGCATTGTTGAGACTCCAATGGAGCTCAATGTTCACCTCCGTGATACTGATGGTGACCCCTTGCCTGATCCGACGCGTTATCGTCATCTTGTTGGGAGTCTTGTCTATCTCGTTGTCACTCGTCCGGATATCTCTTATTCGGTTCATATTCTAAGTCAGTTTGTCTCCGCTCCCGCTTCGGTTCACTATAGTCACCTCCTTCATGTTCTTCGATATCTTCGGGGCACGATCTCTCACCGTCTATTCTTTCCTTGCTCCAGTCCTTTAGAGCTTCAGGCCTATTCGGATGCTACGTGGGCTAGTGATCCCTCCGATCGCCGTTCACTTTCTGTTTACTGTGTTTTTCTCGGTGGTTCTCTCATTGCCTGGAAGACGAAGAAACAGACTATAGTTTCCCGTTCGAGTGCAGAGGCTGAGTTACGAGCTATGGCTCTTTTGCCGGCAGAGGTGACTTGGTTACGGTGGTTACTTCAGGATTTTGGTGTTTCTGTTACTACACCTACTCTGCTCTTGTTTGACAGTGCAGGTGCTATTAGCATTGTGCGCGATCCTGTGAAGCATGAGCTCACCAAGCATATTGGCGTTGATGCTTTCTATGTGCGCGTTGGTGTGCAAGATCAGGTTATTGCTCTTCAGTATGTGCCTTCCGAGTTACAATTGGCGGATTTTCTGACGAAGGCCCAGACTAGAGCGCAGCATGGCTTCTATCTCTCCAAACTCAGTGTTGTTAATCCACCATGAGTTTGAGGGGGGGTGTTAGAGTTATATATATAACCATGTAACCTTTCGTATTTACCCTATTGTATAAGGTTTTTTTTGCATATATTCACACATGTACATGTATATATACTGGCCTATGGCCACCTGGAAATCCAAGTTGCATATTCCTAACAACAATAAATAGGCCATGCACCAGAATAGGTACTGAAGACCAACTACAACATCGTTAGGGCATCTCCAGCCGTTGCCCCCCCCCCCCAGGACGCATAAAAATCGCCCCCTGGGGGCGAGCCGGCGATACACTCGGCGCTGGGGGCGGTTTTGCGCCCAGTCATCGCCCCCAGCTTGCCCCCAGGCGCCGAAATTGGCCCACTTTGCAGCCCAATTTCGGCGAATAAAGGGCCCATATGGGCGAGAATAGGCCCATATTCGGCGTGGTTTCGCCGTGTCTCGGCGTTCAATTATGGGCGTATTTCATCAAATATTTCTTATCACATATTTCAATCATAGAAAAATCAAATACTTCAACAAAATAGTACAACAACAAATAGTTCAATACAAATTATATAGTTCAACAAATAAAAACTCGTATTTCATCACACGGCGTCCCCCTTGAGCCTCCATAGGTGCTCAATCAGATCTTTCTACAGTTGATGATGCACCTGTGGGTCTCGGATCTCCTGACGCATACTGAGATAGGCAGTCCAAGTTGTCGGTAGCTGGTGATCAACTTCGGCTAGAGGACCCTGCCTATAGTATGGTTCAGTGTCAAACACTGGGCCGCGGCTTCCTCCTCCAGCAGCGCGGCGAGCTCTTCCTCCTCATCCGAGTCCATCGCCGAGACAGGCAAAACGCCGAACACCTTGCGCTCGGTGGGCGTGTACCCGCCGTTAAACCGCGCCTCCGCGGCCGGAAACGCCCAGCTGCTGTGGGAGGGGCTGCCGCGGCGAAGCGCTGCTATTTTCCGGCGGGGAATGGCTATCTAGCGGAGTAGGGCGGCGGCCGTCGCCGGGATATAGGTAGTGGTGGCCGAGGGCGCGGGGGGTGCGAGGCGAGTCGGGGGAAGAAAACCTTGACTTTTCCCCTATCGGTGTGGGCCAGGCGTGCTTTTCCCTAGAGCCGGAGCCCCCAACTGCTCCCCAGCGCGCCGGGTTCGGCCTGTGACCGCCGGGCGGAAAAAAGGTCCGAACCGGCGATTTTCGGCGTCCTGGGGGCGCGACTGGGCCGTTTTTTCGGCGCCGGCGCCGAAAAAGTGGCCTGGGGGGGCCTGTTGGGGGCGCGGCTGGAGATGCCCTTACTAATGCAAGAACAAGGGAGGAAGCAATGGGATGTGTTGGAATGGACAAGGAGGTTTTACTTGCCTAGAATCCACACTTGGTACATTCTCATACCTTGCTCGTATCTCACGTCATCCCCGGACCCTATCGCGAAGAAGCTGAACCCTGGAAATGAATCAACAGATGCAACTACGCAACGATCAAACATGCTCATGATATGCAATGTTATGTCATGGCAAGTTACGATGCTTGAATGGTCTAATGCAATTAAACTAAATTCCATATTTAAAGAATAGGGCTCAATCTTGTTTAGCTACTCAAACCACTTTAAATGTCCTTAACAGGTGTGATCATGATAAGATGATGATGGAAATGAGTTCAGAAAGTTAATGAGGAAGGAATGAATTATATATAGCAATTCCAAAGTCCGCATATATAAAGAATAGGTTCAATCTTGTTTAAGCCTAAACAACAATTTTAAATGTTGTTATGATGCATGAGAATGACTTAACGAGGTTCTATGCAATTTTCTGAGCAATTTGACATATAGCATGACACGTCACATTTTCATTGCCATGGAAGCACATTTTGTTGCCACGGCGGTGTTTCCAGGTTCCGGCCGCAAAAAGCCTCAAGTGTGTTGTCATGTGTGCAAATTGAGCTAACGGTGCATAGTGGTGACACGGAGGCCACAAGCTCAAGACAATAGAAGGTGCGAACGTCCAATTGGTTGATCCATTGCTATCATGCACACAACCGTCTCGGGTCGTCACCTTTGTTGTGTGCGGGTGGGGCGGATCGGGTTCGATGCGGTGTAGTCATTCGCGTGTCGTAGTCGTACTTGGCAGAGGTCCACGACGGTGGTAGTCATTTGGGCGTTGGTACCCAGACTTGGTGAATCTCCAGATGGTGAGGAACTAGCCCCACATAATAATTATGAGGCCCTAGCCAAATCATCCAAGGTTTATGAAGGGCATTTTGGACATTTGGCACAATTTAAGGTTTTAGCCCTTCAAGAAAAAGTTGAGGGCTGATTAAATCCTCATTTCAAATTAAATTGGATGCAATATGAATGTAATGCTTATGAGATGAACATGATGCAAATCAATGACTGCGGAAAGTGTTGGTCCTGGGCTGTTACATAGTTTAACCTAACCACCACATCAATACACTACCTTGCATCCCTCTCGCACCCTTCACGAGGTAGGATCCCCAAGGCACTCACACCTAAGCAAGTTTATTAAATTATTAGTTAAAGTTGTTCTACAATTAATTACAAAATCTCCAAGTCGTCCATAACCATAGACATGACTATTTGAGTAGATTTAAACCTGCAAGGGTGTACCATTTTACCCTATTGCGTGTCAAACACTCTCAATGCCATGGGGTATGCCTACAGAGTGAAAGTGGCCACGACACTTCTCCTACGCAGCAAACAAGTCCAAGGAGCCATCCATGAGTTTTACCTGAGTCGTGAGTCCGACCGAAGCTCCGACACCGAAGCTCCGAGACGGACCCAACCGTTGTGTCCTGGGCTAAGGTGGCTAGGGCCTGCATGATAACCCCCTGTCCACTTCACAATTCCTATGTGTATGCAACGGCCATCCAAGCATTAAAGTCATCATAACTTATGGTTTGAAGGAAGTATTCACATTTCATTGGACTGTATGAGTTCCTGATTACATGTTTGCAACTGCATGTTCAATCCCGGGTTTAAATATGATCACAGTACCACAGGATCATCACGAACTAACTGCAGTTTGTAGCTCTTGGTACATTTGTACAGGTTTAGGGACCTGAATGTGCATTTCATAAGTTGAGGGAGCCATGTGACGCGCACACAAGTTTAGTGACCTATGGTGCAGTTGACTCTTGATAATTCTTCCAACAGAGGCCAGCTTGCCTAGTTTAAATTATCTCAATTCTCAAAGCAATATTAAGCACATAGCTGACATCCATTTGTCTAGAGATCATTTGCTCCCTCCATTCCGATGAATAAGGTGCACACACATTTCAAACTTCAACTTTGACCATCAATTTAACCAACCAAATGTAGATTATGTGTGACAAAAGTTATATAGCTGGATTCGTATTCAAAAGAAGTTTTCAATGATATGATTTTTAAGTCACATAACTTATATAATACTCCGTATTGGTCTAACTCGCAGGCAAAGTTGAATTTTGCAATACGCGCATGCCTTATTTATTGGATTGGGGGTAGTAGTACATAATGTTTAATATTTGTGGAAGAATGTGTATATTATTTTTAGGAAATGTATTTATTCTCCCCGGCCTCTGCATCCTTAGATACATATAGCCAACCTCATTCAATGCTTATTACAAAGAGATGTGTCGGGGGGATGACCCCCGTGTAGGCAAATCCAGACCTAACAATCTTCCAAAACAACGGGGAGGCAAGCGCCCCGCCATCCGGCTCGCCCTGCCATCCGGCTCCGGGCTGGCTGGGCGGGGCACCAAGGCTTGACCCGGCCGGGCCGGCTCCCGCTCAAGCTGACCAGATGACCGGACAGCCCCCCTCCTACGACGGGCGGGCGTGGCTACAGTGCACCTATTGTCCCGACCAAAGCAGGCGTGGCTACAGTGTGCCCCGAGGCCACATCCCGGAGTCGCCGGCGGCGACCTGGTGCGGTCCTGTAGCAAGTCGGCGCCCACCACCCCGTGACGCGAGCAACGTCGTGCCACAGATCCGCGGCCCCCCGCGGGACTCGTGTCCAGCGGATCTGGCAGCCGGCTGGACCCGCGGCCGGCTCGAGACGATGACATCAGGGCCCCGTGCCCATGTAACAATTACCATTGTAACCCTGGGGGGCAGGTCTTTAAGACCCCCCAAGGAGCCCTCCACGTCCAAACTGGGACGTAAACTACTTGGTAATCCACTCGAGCTTCTTTGCATCAAGCTCCATCAGCACCTTGTGCTGGGCCTTGTGTAATAACGTCCATAACAACAGCCAATTGGTACATGAGATTAGCACCTGCATACAAGAATGACCATTTTTCTTGTAAAAAATGGCGTCATTTCTGCATAGCCAGATAGACAAAAGCACCGCTGCTGCCCCAACTAGAATAAGAGATCTTAAAGATTTATCAACCCCCCTTAGCCAGGACCCAAAAATATGTGAAATAGTATGGGGCAGGGTGATATTAAAGGCTAAATACACAGCTTGCCATGCAATACGTGCTAGACAACAATCAAAAAAGGGATTTTGAATGGTTTCTTCATAACGGAAGCTACAACCAGTATCCCCTTGCCACATCCGTTTTACTAGATTATCCTTAGTATAACTTCTCGGTAGAGGAACCAAAGGAAAACTTTTATCTTAAACGGTAATTTAAAAAAAAGGCAGCCCGGTGCACGTAGCTCCCGTTGTGCAGGGTCCGGGGAAGGGTCCGACCACTTTGGGTCTATAGTACGCAGCCTTTCCCTACATTTCTGCAAGAGGCTGTTTCCAGGACTTGAACCTGTGACCTCATGGTCACAAGGCAACAACTTTACCGCTGCACCAAGGCTCCCCTTCATCAACGGTAATTTAAGACGCCACAATCTTCTCAACTTAAACTTGACCCTTGTATACATCGAGTGCACAGAAACAGGCCAGAAGCGTGAAGATCCCATTTAAATAGGTCCTGGTCTGTAGTAAGCTGCACATCTACAACCTTTAGGACAATCTCATTTCTGTCCACCAAATGCTGACGAATGACGCAATGAGAGCCGTACGAAAGTCAGACCTGTGAGTTCTCTACTCCAATAATCGCAGGAACAGTGGCATCCCTGTGACGGACAATATTAAATGACTTGGGCTACAAAACCGGAAGAGGCTTATCCCCAATGCACTTATCCTCCCGGAATCTAATTGATTCACCATTACCTAGAGAAAAAAGATCCAGATTGAAGAAAAGTATCTTTAACCTTCATGAGACCCTTCCAAAAGTGGGAGTCCGTTTGCTTGGCTTTAACTGCCATGAGTGAGTGGATTCTACCCCAAATATTTATTACATAAGAGTGACTGCCACACTCCGTCCTTGGTTAGCAGCTTAAATAGTCACTTACTTAGAAGGCACCTATTTTTGACTTCTAGATGGGTGCCGAGGCCACCCTGGTCTTTAGGAGTACACAAAATCTCCCCACCATGCTAAATGATACTTTCTCTTATGTTGATCCGGTTGCCAAAAGAATCAGGAGCGATAATAATCTAACCTCATGCGAACCCCCTTGGGTATCTCCAAAAAGGACATCATGAAGATGGTGAGGTTGCTCAGCACAGAATTAATCAAAACCAAGTGCTCATTGTAGGGAAGAATCTTTATATTATAACTTGCTAATGGGCCTTATGTTACTGCATGCAGTGGCCTTTCAAACTTTAAATCAGAAGACGACCGTCTTGTCCCCTGAAGTGCTACTTTCTGCGGGAGTTCCTTGCTGCAGGTACGGGGACATGGTTTAACATTCTTGTTTGTGATATTCTCTTGGTCATTATTTGAGCATTGGGCACTATTGATAGATACTTCTCCAAAGCAGATTGGTTCAGAACCCTGGAGAATTTGTTATCACCTTCCCTGGAGCTTATCATTGTGGTTTTAGCCATGGTAGGCCATCAATCATGTCTGTATACATTGAATGCATTTCTATAAGTTATCTGTTTGCTCCTGCATGTGTGGATCTACTTCACTAATTATTGTAAAGAAGTGTTCTCAGATACTTAGAAATGGAATTTTGGAAAGCTACTTTCAGTAGGTGTTCTTATGATTTTATTCAACTTTGTTTGTCAGTCAGATGCTGCAGTAATAGTATATATTGTTATTACTGATTTAGATGACAACCATTCGTTATAGCCGTTATTCTACACCTGTGATGAAATGTTTCAATTTATAGCTTCTTTTAGAGTTATCAACAGTGGGCTTGCACTCACCTGAAATAACTTTATTGGTGATTATTTCATGATAATTGACCATGATGTTTGCATCCGTAGAGGAATTTGAAAGAGTTAACTGCTGTAGACGGTAGACCTAGTTTCTTGTAATAACACAGTCCCAAATTGCTGGAAGAGGGATGGCAGTTTTGACTGGTCAGGGTTTGTAATTTCATTTGCGGATGTGGATCACATGTATTCATTTTTCCGACTACCAAATCACTGCTACATTTAAAGTTTGGCATTTAATATGTGTCTTCTGAAGAGTTATGAATACTAATTATTGTAAAGGATTTCGACCCCTATGATTGAAACAATAAATTTATTTAACTATTTCATTTTCACAGGATTTAATTGTGGGGAAGCAACAAATATTGCCACTCCTCTCTGGTTGCAGGTGGCCAAAGAAGCTGCAATCCGGAGGGCTTCAACTAATTGTGGTCCAATGATTTCTCATTATCAGCTGCTTTACAAGCTTGCATTGTCATTAAGTCAAAGGTGTGCTGCAACGAATACAAATATCATTCTTTTTTGTCATAGAATTTTTTGTTTATGCAAGAATACTGAACTGATGCATTCTCTTTATATCTTTTTAATTTAAGTTACACTAAAATAACTAGATATATTGTTGGAATTCAAACGACTTATGATGGATGCATTACACTTTCATCTGATTAAACTAGTCTATTCAGTTATGAGTTTATGGCACAGCCTCCTCTTCAAAATGGACAGTGAATGTGAATTATCTTTGCGATAGTTTTGTAGAGTTATATTTATGCAGTTGGTTATATTTTGGAAAATTATTTGCTTGTTATAGGGAACCTAAGGATTTCCATACTCTTCCAAGAAGCTCTCGATTAAGGGATAAGAAGAAGAAGGATGAAGGAGATACAATGGTGAAAGAAAAATTTGTTGGAAGTGTGATTCAAAATAACAATTTGCTTAGTATCCTTCTGGATAAGAGTTCTTGTATAATTGTTCCTGAGACTCCATTTCCTCTTACATCCTTTCCTACAATGATGGAACCTGAACTCACTGTTAAACAAAGTTTGACGGGTGGTCACTGTAGTATTAGTCAGCAAGCAGTGCACAATATGTCTGTTGATGTGGCACTAGACAAAAGTATAGTAGTAGAGAACATGAGTCACTCTCAGTCAGTTACTGAAGCATCTTTATCTGCATACAACAGAAGAAAGCTTTATGAAACAAAATATGGTGAACTTGGCACTGCTGCCTTCTGTTTATCACCATCCAAGTTGCAGAGTGGAGTAACTGATAAAGATAAGAGAGGTGGGCTCTTAGATCAGGGGCGGTTGCCGTGCGTTCAGTGTGGCATATTAAGCTTTGCTTGTGTTGCCATCATTCAACCTAGAGAAGCGGCTGTCCAGTTTGTGTTGTCTAGAGAGGGCATCTCATCGAGTGCAAAACCGGGAGAAGTTAGTGAATCAGATGGTATCTCAAATTGGATAACCAAAAATATTGAGATAGTTCCTCAACAAGGTTAGTGCGACTTGATCTTTTACCCCTACACAATCTCATGTGCATAATAATCACTTTTACCCCATATAATTTTTTTCCCCTCCATCGTGTCATTTCTAAATATTGTACTGGTTATGGTATTGTTTTTTTTTTGATCCAGCACATATCATCTTAATCATCTTTCTGATTTTGGTCAAATTGGAGCTAAAAACAGAAATAGCGTTGCATTCAAAGTAGCGTTTTTGCACTATGAGAAGTGATCGATCTGCTAAAGTTTTCTTGTAATCATAATATCAAACAATGAATGTTATGTTTTGAAATTATTATATTTGTATGTGAAAGGTGCAAGTGATAAAAATCATCAGTGCTTCTTTTTTAGTTCCTGATTTCCTACAGCTGAATGGAACTAAAGGATAAGAACTATTATGATGAAGTGTGTTTCATTTTGCATACCTGGAAGACTTGATATAAATATCATGTCTGTTTTCAACAGGACAAGCTTCGGAAGCACTTAGCGTAAGTTTAGCCCATGTATCTGATCGGTGTGGACAACTATACAGCAGGAACAATAATGGATCAACCTCTGCTCTAGGGCTTCTAGCTTCTACTTATGGATCGTCAGACTCTGAGGAGGAATCAAACCAAGGCAAAGATAATCAGTTATTGGAAACATCAGTTAGCTTCTCAAGTACAGTTCAGCGTCAAAGATCAAATTCGCACTTGTATGAAGAGTGTTGTGAAGCCAAAACCACAACTTCTTTGCTGAAATCTATAGAGGATAATAGTACGACAATAACTCGATGTGGTAGGGACACAGATATCAATCATTTAGCAAAGCTGAGAGAGCAAGGAACAACCTATGATCAGTGTTCTGTCTACGTTGATTTGGCTAATGATCTAACCATATCAGGTGTAAAAGCCTATTCAGATACTCATGTAACCACAGCTAAGTCCTCAATTGAACCAGATGTGTTGACCCAGCTCAAGTACAACAATGATTCTTGCAGAATGCATGTATTTTGTCTAGAACATGCTTTGGGGACATGGACACAACTTCAGAAAATTGGTGGTGCTAATGTTATGCTCTTGTGTCATCCGGGTATTAACACTGTTCCATAATCTCTTGAGTCCTGAGTTTGTCCTTCACTATGCTATCTTAAACAAAAGTCCAATTTTGAATCTATTGCAGAAGTTCAGTTTTCAACCTTGGAACCTGAAATCGGTTGTTTTAATATTGAAATACTGAACCAGTTTTATATTTCACGGCTAGAAACAACCAATTTTTTTAGAGTTTAAGGTAGAAAAATGATTTTCTGTGATGGTTCCGGGTTGAAAAGTGGACTCTTTTCTTTATCTTTAGATTTTGGGCTTGTACAATAGGATTTTACACTTCAAATATTTTCTTATTTGACTGTTTTGTGTATGCACCTTATTGGTGATTATAGATTTGAGACTATCAGTCAGATGGTAAACTAGGCATGAGATGTGGGGAGATTCAACCTTAGAATTTATTCAAATAGACTGACACCCTTGACGTTGAGCATGTTATTTGAGCAACTACAATTTCTATATTCCCCAAAAATATATTCATACTCATTGCAATTTTCTTGGGGATATCTCTGAATTAGTATGCGGGTATGCTGAAAGGGATAAAGTATACAGTTTTTATTAAGTGAATAAAGTGTGAGCTTTTTTTTAGTATGGAATAGTCATATGATTCCATAATCCTAGGAGTGCCTTCCTGCTCCTCATATCCAACATGTTTGTGTTATACCCTTAATATCATTTTAAATATACTTAAGTAGTACATGATACTCCAAAGAGAAACTTGATGTATTTTCCTTTTTGGTCCATATTTTTAGCACAATTGCTGTACATACTCTGTTGTATGGAGAAGGGCATATAGTAACAAAGAGCTTCAGTTACATATTTTTCATCAAATTCAGTATGGGGTATACTATATTCTCAACAACACTTCAATATTGCTACGAAGGTGCAAGGAGAGTGCTTCAAAAGCTTCAGAGCTTTCGTAGGCACTGTGCTTGTTTTCTTTCTGGAAATATAGGCTATATGTATAATGTTATAAGAGCTATTTTTTAGCAATCTTTGTAATATTGTTGCTAGAGTCAACAGTGTTTTTAGTGGACGTCAATCATGTATTCCATGTAAAATGAAGTTGTTCTTGATTAGTGATTTACGTTGCATTTTCAGAATATCCTAGAGCAGAGTCAGCAGCAAAATTCATAGCAGAAGAACTTGGTTTGAAGCCTGATTGGAAAGATGTAGCTTTTGAAGAAGCAACTGATGATGACATCAGAAGAATTCAGTTGGCTTTGCATGATGAAGATGCTGAACCTGCAAGCAGTGACTGGGCAGTTAAAATGGGTATCAATATATACTACAGTGCAAAACAGAGCAAATCCCCGCTTTACAGCAAGCAGATACCATACAATTCCATCATTTACGAGGCATTTGGCCAAGAAAACCCAGACAATTTGACAGATTATGGACGGCAAAGATCAGGCGTGACAAAGAAAAGAGTGGCTGGATGTTGGTGCGGGAAAGTTTGGATGTCAAACCAAGTCCATCCCTTTTTAGTTCGTGAGCACGAAGAACACAATCGTGCTATAGTTTGCAGCAAAGTGATGCTTGGTGCTAATTACCATGAGATAGTATACGATAAACCATCGCTTACATGTAATACAATGGTTAACTGTAGCCCATCAAAAAGGATATCCAGAAGGAAAGGAAGGGACTCTATTGAAAAATCTGGAGCCAGAAAGAAGAGATGCTCCGCCAGTGATGAAGCCATTTTACATTGCAGTAGCCTTGGGATGAACTCTAAAACCATCAGCGATCAGCCTAGAAACTTCGATGATCATGACAAACATGAAGGAGGTAAAATTACAGAAGCACCAAGCACTCAGCAATATCAACAATATACCTTGCAAAGCATGAACATGAAGTCAAGTTCTAACAAGCCAAAGGATGATAAAGGAAACCGCAATTTTCTTGACCTTTATGATGAAGCTAATGACGTGGACTGCTGGTTTAACATAGATTCTGGAGATCATGCTGCAATACGACACTTGGAAGACAGTCGACAACAAGAACTTGGTACTGTGAAAGCTAAATCTCCAGGTAAATTGCAAGGTAATATGAGAAAATCGAGCAAGTGCAAGGCGAGAGATGATTCTCTGAGTAGAGACAAGAAAGTGCAAAAGATGAATAAGAAATCAATTTCTAGGAAGCAAAAGGATGTCGAGATAAATACACAGTTTCGAGAAGAATACGAGGGAGATAACAACTGGGAGGAAGTTCCAGAAGGAAAAGATCATGATGCGAAAGTGGAATCTAGAGCCAAAACACGAAGTGGTGAGGATGATAAAAGAAACAATAACTCCCATGAACTACATGATGAAGATAATGATATGGATTGCTGGCATGACATACATGGCGGAGATGACATACATGGCGGAGATAACGCCACAATGGGAAACTTGGATAACAGTCCAGTACGAAGACTTGAGGCTGCAGAAGTGAAATCTGGTGGTAAATTGCATTGCTGTAAGAGAAAATCCAGCAAGGGCAAGGCAAAGGATGATTACTCAAATGGAGATGAGAGATTGCAAATGCTGAACATAGAATCAATCTCTAGGAAGCAAAAGAGTGATAGCCAGTTTGATGAAGGTTGCGACAGAGATAACGCTTTGATCTCTTTGCTTAATGATGTGGATGAAGCCACACGAGAGAACTGTTATGAAGTTCGGGAAGAAGAAATGGATGGCATGGAAGTGAAGCCTAGAGGGAAGGTGCAAACTGGTAAGAGAAAAACCAGCAGATGTCAAGCGGGTGATAAA
Organism: Aegilops umbellulata; assembly: GCA_032464435.1. Lineage (NCBI taxonomy): Eukaryota > Viridiplantae > Streptophyta > Magnoliopsida > Poales > Poaceae > Aegilops > Aegilops umbellulata. The sequence goes on along the minus strand of CP136058.1, from coordinate 198,788,349 downwards.
GCAGCAAAATTTCCTTGTGATATAGAAGGGTGTGACATGAGCTTCAACTCACAGCAGGATTTGTTGTTGCACAAGCGTGATATTTGTCCTGTTAAAGGATGCAAGAAAAAGTTCTTCTGCCATAAATACCTGCTCCAGCACCGCAAAGTGCACATGGATGAAAGGCCACTCAATTGTGAATGGAAGGGCTGCAAGAAGACATTCAAGTGGCCATGGGCTAGGACAGAACACATGAGGGTCCATACGGGGGTGCGACCTTACGAATGCATGGTACCTGGCTGTGGTCAGACATTCAGATTTGTGTCGGATTTCAGCCGCCACAAGAGAAAGACTGGCCATTACAGTGGTAAGAAAAATAAGGAGAGTACATAACTTCTAATCCCTGTGCAGGAGTACAGGTTCTTTCTCTGAAGGGTATGCTGATTGAATAACTGCATCAGATTCCATTTGTCGTTGGATTAACCTGCATTAGGAGTCTAATTCATTCCATTGTTTACACTCCGCATAATGAGTCAATTTTTCCAGTGCCTTGGGTCCAACTGGCCTGTTGTTGATTGGGGTTATTCCAAGTCAATTGTATGTGCTTTAGTTTATCGCCAACGCTTGGGGAAGTTCCTTTTGTCATCATGGTTAAATTGACATACTTATCTTGCTGTCTGGTGGCATTCAGTTAGTTGTTCGTTGTTATTTTCCTATTTATTATTACAAATTGCAGCATAGGTAATAATAATGTGCACGCTTATTACTATGCTACATCTTTGTTTTTCCTTTTCAAAATATTGTTAGATAGATCTCACTTTCGATAAAGGGTATTTTAATCGGGTTTGCTATGATTCAGTCTGAGTCCAGGTCCGTTAGAGCCATGTGCGCTAAGATCCATGCATTTTGTGCGTTGGCCTTTTCTTTTTTGGAGAGAATTTTTGTGCGTTGGCTGAGGCTGGAATTTGGAACATTCCAAAAAGTGGGAGATCCAACTACAAGGAAACAGGCAGTCTGGTACTCCCTCCTTTCCGGTTTATATGGCTCAATTCAAAAATCTCACTAACCAAGGTAGATAATGAGTGGTGGAATACTTTTTGTAGTTTGCAAAAATACCTAATTAATGTTCTTGTTTTTCTAAAAAAAATGTTTATCAATGTATTAATTGCAATACATGCATGCATAAAATATATGCATTGGTCAATATTCTCTTAATGCTGGCATGCAATGGTTTAATGCACCTTGAAATCTGAATATGTGATGGCGAACAACCAAATTGAGCCTTATAAAATGAAAAAATTAAAATTTTAAGATAAACCCTATAAACCGGAAAGGAGGGAGTATATATTGTTATGGTACCTTTCACCTTTTTTTTGACATGGGAAACATCTCCCGTCCTTTCTGACTCTTTTTCTTTTTTTTATATGAGAAATTATCCCAAATGACAAATGAAAGTAATCAGTTTGAGCTTGATTAGTCCTAAACACAATGTGAGTTTTTCTTTTGACTTAGTCCTCTGCGGTGAGTTAACGGGAATGGATAAGAGGCTCAGCTGTTCGTGTTTTTCTCGGGCAGGTCGCGTGGCCCATCCCATCCAGGTTTGTGGGTGTTCTTTCTTGTAATTCGTTTCATTTTTCGGATGAGTTTAAAAAAAGTTTCAAAAAAGGATGAGTGATGGACTTTGTTTTTAACATGCAACAGTGTTATCCTTGGGCCCTGCAAAAAAAACAGTGTTTTCATTGGATCGTACTATAACACATGCCCTTTTTATTGTGTGTGCTGTCCTTTTTTAAAACTGTTTTTTGTTACTCAATTTTTGTTTCTTTTTAAATTTTCTTTTTAATTTTATTTTGTTTCCTTTTTCTTTTTTCTCTCTGATAGTTTTCTCATTTTTTTGTCATTTTCTTGGTGGTTAGAGAATTAGTTAAATCTTAGCCGATTCGGTACCCGTGGATTCTAGACATCAAGTTTGCGTGTTTTTTTTTGAAAGCAACATGGCTTTATAACTCAAACGTGTGGGCAAATCGCCCACAACACAATCGCCCACCTGGGCAGGTACATCCGCTTCCCACTGCATATAATGGTCAGGTTCACACAAGCGATCAGTGCTAGCTAGTTCATGAGCGACAGAGTTCGCGCTACGACGATAAATAGAGATATAAAAAAGAGAAAACCAAAGCTTCAGTTGGTACTTCATGTCCTCGATCACCGCTGCATACGCCGAAGAGTCCACTTTGCGCAGGTCCAACACCTCCGCCAGGAGTTGCGAGTCGGTTTCAAACACTACTCGAACCAGGCCGAGCTCAGCTGTCGTAGTGATTGCATGGGACATAGTTACAGCTTCCGCCGCAAAAGCATCGCTTACGTTGTCTTTCCTCCCAGCCCGAGCACAAAGCAGGTCCCCCTCCTTTGATCTAACCGCGACACCCCACCCGACGTGGTGCTAACCAGGAACAAAGGATCCGTCCACATTGATCTTATAATCAGCCTCGGTCGGGGGTCACCATCTCTCAGGGTTGTCTTTCAACTGCTTTCCCGAAGATTTGAATATATTCGAGCACGTTGGACCTCGTCCGTCTTGCCACTTCTGCAGCCGCAAGTGGCAATTCTCCCTCTCTGAGCTTGTTCCTATTTGACCACCACGACCACCAAAAGGTAAACGCGTGAAGCCGCTTTTTTACATCGAGGCCCCATAGATAATCCATCATCGACATGCACGGACGTAATGGTCTCCAGCTCCATGCGCTCCTTCTCCATGCTAGGTCCCTCCACACTTCTTTCATTGAGTTGCATTTTTATGAAAGGATGTGCTCCATCCTCCTCTGCCTTGCCACAGAATAAGCATTTGGTGTCGGCGGTTGGGATGCCCTTGCATGCTACATTTGTGTGAAGAGCGAGAGAGCCATGTTTAATCCTCCAAGCAAACATTTGGATATTTTTTGGGCAAGGCATCTTCCAAATACGTTTCCATGAGTCATCCTTAGCGTTGTTCAGATCTCCAGGGTTTGAATCACTTCCCCCCACCCCACCATTACGAGTATTCTGCTCGAGCTGACGTTGGAGTTTATATGCACTTTTTATGGAGTGCACCCCCTTGGTATCGTATTGCCATGCAATGAAATCCTGGACTCCTTCCCGCAACGGTATCTGGAGGATATGTTTGATGTCATCCGCCCAGAAGGTGTCGCGCACCAGTTGCTCCTCCCACTGACCGGTATTTGGATCAATGAGATCGCAGACTTGCTCAAGAAGGGATTGCCCTTTGGGGGTCAAGACACGTTGCGACCAGGGCCGAGCTATCCACGGATTAGACCCGATTTTTACTTGAGTACCATCGCCAATCCTCCAAATATACCCCTCCCGGAATAGGTGTAGCCCATGAAGTGGGCTGCGCCAAGGGTAAGAGATACCATCTCTAGGAGCAGCATTAAGGATCTCGCCGTTTGGGAAGTACCGAGCGTGCAATACCCTAGCACAGAGAGAGTCCGGGTGTTGGATAAGTCTCCATATTTGCCTGGAAAGCAAAGCTATGTTGAAATCATTCATGTCTCGGAATCCCAACCCCCCCTCCTCCCTGTGCTTTTGGCTTAGTAAGTGTTTTCCAGCCAATCCAATGTGTGGTATGCTCCTTGTCCTGTTGGCTCCACCAGTAATTTCCTACCAACGAGCTGAGTTCCTCACAGAAAGATTTTGTCAAGTAAAAACAAGACATAGCAAAGGTGGGAATAGCCCGAGCAACCGTAACCGTCATGACCAAAGTTTCCTTGCCGGCCCTCGCGATGAACCTCTCCTTCCACCCATACACTCGTCCTGCCATCGCGCTCTTGACAAAGGCAAACACTTTCCTTCTTGATTTACCAACATGAACGGGGAGGCTGATACGTCTCCGTCGTATATATAATTTTTGATTGTTCCATGCCAATATTCTACAACTTTCATATATTTTTGGCAACTTTTTATACTATTCTTGGGGACTAACATATTGGTCCAGTGCCTAGTGCGAGTTCCTGTTTGTTGCATGTTTTTGTTTCGTAGAATATCCATATCAAACGGAGTCCAAACGGGATAAAAACGGACGGAGATTATTTTTGGAATATTCGAAGAATATGGGAAGGAAAATCCACGCGAGACGGTGCCCGAGGGAGGCACGAGGCAGGGGGCGCGCCCCACCCCCTGGGCGCGCCCCTGACCCTCGTGGGCCCCCGTAAGGCGGTTGATGCCCTTCTTCGGCCGCAAAAAGCTAATTTTTAGGAAAAAATCACGGCGAAGATTTCAGTCCAATCGGAGTTACGGATCTCCATATATATACGAAACGGTGAAAGGGCAGCAGAGGGAGAACGCAGAAACAGAGAGAAACAGAGAGACAAATCCAATCTCGGAGGGGCTCTCGCCCCTTCCATGCCATGGAGGCCAAGGACCAGAGAGAAACCCTTCTCCCATCTAGGGAGGAGGTCAAGGAAGAAGAAGAAGAAGGCCCCCCTCTCCCCTTCTCTTTCGGTGGCGCCGGGACGCTGTCGTGGCCATCATCATCACCGCAATCTTCACCAACAACTTCACCGCCATCATCACCAACTCTTCCCCCCTCTATGCAGCGGTGTAACCTCTCTCTTACCCGCTGTAATCTCTACTTAAACATGGTGCTCAACGCTATATATTATGATGCGAAGCATCCTATGGACATCACCATGTCAAGAGTCTGTTCGGCGAGTGACACGTGCGACATCTACTTCACATACACAAAGGTGAATCATCTCCTTTACACATGCTCACTTGACCTCTTCGAGGATGGTATACTACTTGACACTCTACCCGTGTGCATGCATAGGTATTGTCGGAACACTACAGACGACGAGGAGGAGTGCAAGCGCCAAGGAACAACTACACCATCCGCGAGGGAAGCATGGAAGAGAAGGAGGAAGAAGACCCAGGACGAGCGGTACTCCCGCCCGGTCCAAGTGGTACTACCGCTTGCAAGCGGTACTACCGCTCCAGAACGAGCGGTACTACCGCGCCCTCCAGCGGTACTACCGCTCCCCCACTACCGCGCCACTACCGCTCAACCCGGCAAGTTCCAGTGTTCGCACGATCCGAGTCCGGTACTACCGCTCACCTAAGCGGTACTACCGCTGCAAGCGGTACTACCGCCCTGAGGCTGGTACTACCGCCCTGCCTGCGCGCAGAGAGCGGGCCTAGGGCCCATGTATCCCCCCTCTCACTTACCCCTTCGTGGATGTAGACTATATATACTCCCCCACCTCATTCTAGCTAAGGTAGCAAAGTAGTAGCTCATTAGAGATAGAGCTTTGCTCATCCATACCGGATCGTCTCTTCGAGAGTGACCGCGGACCCTCTACGGAGAAGATCCATCTTGGATTCAAGACCTCCATGTGAGCATGTGAGAATGATAGAGGCAAAGGTGTCCCGTCTTTCGATGAGATGGTGGCTATCGTTTGGAGGAAGTCGACTTTGACGATCCGACTACGAACGTGCGAGGACGTCGCGCCTTAGCAATCGCTAAACCAACTCCGAGAGGTTATTGACCACGCCGGAGCACGATCAACCTGACCACGAAGGTCTGTTTCCTGCAGGCAAACGAAGAACAAGCAAGAAACTAAGATTGCAATCGGGATATTGCGAATATAAGAGGAAAGCTTTATTGATCAAGGTGGGGTTCTGTGACGCCTTGGTCTGGTTGTTGAACACAAACGAAGTACGCGAAGTTGCAGCTATGGCGAACTTTCAATCTAAACAAAACCCAAAGTCTAAACGACGCCCTAAGGGCTGTATATATGGAGGAAGAGGAGGGAATTTCGTGGCCCCTGATGGTGGGGTCCGAAACCAACCCTAACTCTTGTTTCCCCACACATACGGACTCTAAAAATAGCCTATACTTAAGTATTTCGAAATTACATGGGCCTGGCCCAATAATAAGGTGACACAGCACCTAGAATAGCCTATGGACGAATATTATGAAGTGGCATCTTGTATATTTCGTCCAAGGCTTCATGCACTCCTTATGGTGGCTTCAAAGTCCTGAAATCATCACTTGTAACTCTGTTCTTGATCCCCTTGCGCATGCCATCAACTCCATGCGTGTTCTTGCTCCAATGTTCATCCTTCTCCAAGCTAGGCCCTTCATTTGTAAGCAAAACAAATGTATCCAATTTAGGCAGTATCATATTCTCATGAACATTAGAATCATTACCAAGAAACGAAAGTACCTGGTAATTTAATTGGCGAGCGCGAGCTCTAGTAATTGTTCCAGTATATGTAACAGTAGGGGCTGTGGGTGTAACAATGGTATTGATGTCCTCATCATCCTCCCCTTCTTGAAATGAAGTCGTCCTCGACGGAAGCTCATCTTCCTCACCCAAATAAGGCTTCAAATCTGCAATGTTAAAAGTGGGACTAACCCCAAAATCTGCAGGTAGCTCAAGTTTATATGCATTATCATTTATTTTCTCTAACACCTTAAAAGGACCATCCGCACGTGGCATTAGCTTTGATTTGCGCAAATTAGGAAATCTATCTTTACGCAAATGTAACCAAACAAGATCTCCAGGTGCAAACACAACATGTTTTCTACCCTTATCTCCAGCAAGTTTATATTTAGCATTCATACGCTCAATGTTTTCTTTATTGAACTCATGCATTTTTATAGTCAATTCAGAGCGTTCTTTAGCATCAAAATTAACCTTCTCCGAAGATGGAAGAAGCAACAAATCAATAGGTGCACGAGGTAGGAAACCATACACAATTTCAAAAGGGCACATCTTAGTAGTAGAATGCAACGAACGGTTATAAGCAAATTCAATATGAGGCAAGCATTCTTCCCACATTTTCTTATTATTCTTCAAAACAGCCCTAAGCATAGTAGACAAAGTTCTATTGACTACTTCAGTTTGTCCATCAGTTTGGGGGTGACAAGTAGTACTAAAAAGCAGTTTAGTCCCCAACTTAGCCCATAAACATCTCCAAAAATGGCTAAGAAATTTAGTATCACGATCGGAAACAATAGTATTTGGCACACCATGCAAGCGAATAATTTCACGAAAGAACAAATCAGCAACATTAACAACATCATCGCTTTTATGACATGGTATAAAGTGTGCCATTTTCGAGAATCTATCCACGACATGCTATCCCTCCCCTTCTTTGTTCGAGGTAAACCTAAAACAAAGTCCATAGATATATCCTCCCAAGGAACACTAGGTACAGGCAAAGGCATATATAAACCATGAGGATTGAGTCATGACTTAGCTTTTTGACATGCAGTGCAGCGAGCAACAAAACGCTCAACATCCCATCTCATCTTTGGCCAAAAGAAATGTGTAGCAAGTATATCCTCCGTCTTCTTCACGCCAAAGTGTCCCATTAGTCCTCCCCCATGCGCCTCCTGCAACAACAAAAGACGAACGGAGCTAGCAGGAATGCATAGCTTGTTAGCGCGGAACACAAACCCATCATTAACAACGAACTTGTTCCATGTTCTTCCTTCTTTACAATTCTGCAATACATCTTTAAATTCAGCATCATGCACATATTGATCTTTGATGGTCTCCAAACCAAATATTTTAAAATCAAGTTGTGAAAGCATAGTTAACGACGAGACAATGCATCAGCAATAACATTTTCTTTACCCTTCTTGTGTTTAATGACATAAGGGAAAGTCTCAATGAATTCAACCCATTTAGCATGTCTACGGTTCAGTTTTGCTTGACTTTTAATGTGTTTCAAAGATTCATGATCAGAATGTATAACAAATTCCTTGGGCCATAAATAATGTTGCCATATTTCTAAAGTCCGAACAAGAGCATATAATTCTTTATCATAAGTAGAATAGTTCAGACTAGGCCCACTCAATTTTTCAGAAAAGTATGCAACAGGTTTGCCATCTTGTAATAACACACCTCCTAATCCTATTCCACTAGCATCACATTCAAGCTCAAAAGTCTTATTAAAATCAGGAAGTTGGAGTAAAGGAGCATGTGTCAACTTATCTTTCAATACCGTGAAGGCTTCTTCCTGTGCGGTACCCCAAACAAAAGGCACATCCTTCTTTGTAAGCTCGTTGAGAGGTGCAACAATGGTGCTGAAATCTCTCACAAAACGCCTATAGAAACCAGCGAGGCCAAGAAAACTCCTCACTTGTGTGACCGTTTTGGGCTGCGACCAACTCTCAATAGCTTCAATCTTGGCTTTATCAACTTCATTTCCCTGTGGAGTAACAACATAGCCAAGAAAAGATACTCGGTCGGTGCAAAAGGTGCACTTCCCAAGGTTACCAAACAAACGTGCATCACGTAGAGCATTAAAAACAGCACGTAAATGTTCCAAATGTTCTTCCAAAGATTTGCTATAAATCAGTATATCATCAAAATAGACTACCACAAATCGTCCAATGAAAGCACGTAAAACTTCGTTCATTAGTCTCATGAAAGTACTAGGTGCATTAGTTAACCCAAAAGGCATGACTAACCACTCATATAAACCAAACTTAGTTTTAAAAGCTGTTTTCCATTCATCTCCCAATTTCATACGAATTTGATGGTATCCACTACGCAAATCAACTTTGGAGAATATTGTAGAGCCACTCAATTCATCAAGCATATCATCTAGCCTAGGAATAGGATGACGATAACGAATAGTAATATTATTAATGCCTCTACAATCAACACACATACGCGAGGTACCATCCTTTTTCGGCACTAGAATAATAGGAACAACACAAGGACTAAGGGATTCGCGTATATAACCTTTGTCGAGAAGCTCCTGTACTTGACGCATAATCTCCTTTGTCTCCTCTGGATTGGTACGGTATGGTGCGCGGTTGGGTAATGATGCACCGGGAATTAAGTCAATTTGATGCTCAATCCCTCGAATAGGTGGTAATCCCGGTGGCACGTCTTGTGGAAAGACGTCAGCGAACTCCTGCAAAATGTTAGTAACAGCAGGAGGCAAAGAGGAAGGCACGTCCTCGAATGAAAATAATACCTCTTTGCACACAAAAGCATAGCAAACAGATTTGCTAACATCTAGATCATCAATATCAGATTTGGTGGCAAATAAACATGCACTTTTCAATTTAATTTCAGAAGCAACACTAGATGGTTTATTATTAGGCTTCATTTGTTGCTCAAATTCTTTTGCCACAATCTGATTTTCACTCTTATTTTGCTCCTGTTTTGCTTTATTAGCTCGATTAATATCATCTTTCAAAATGGAATCAGGAGTCATAGGAAGCAAAGTAATATTTTTGTCCTTATGAACGAGAGTATACTGATTGTTTCTACCATGGTGTACAGAATTTTTATCAAATTGCCATGGTCTACCAAGTAATAAGGAACATGCTTGCATAGGTACCACATCACAATCAACATAATCAGCATATGTAGAGATACTAAAATGCACACGAACAGTACGTGTTACCTTAACCTTACCGCGGTTGTTGAACCATTGGATGTAGTAAGGATGTGGATGTGGTCTTGTGGTGAGGGATAGCTTCTCCACCATCTCCATGCTAGCCAAGTTGTTGCAGCTCCCTCCATCTATGATGACGTGAACAGAACGTTCCTTCACAACTCCCTTTGTATGGAACAAATTATGCCTCTGATTTTGCTCAGCTTGCGTGACCTGCACACTCAAAACACGTTGAGCAACTAAACATTCATACCTGTCAGCATCTTCAGCAGCCATGTATTGCATCTCATGATCAGAATCATCTCCACCATGTTCTTCATGTGTAAGAAGAGCCAAAGTCTCCTCATCATAGTCACTAGCGGACTCATACCCACCATCCTCAGTAGCAATCATCACACGCTGAGATGTGCATTCGCGCGCAAAATGTCCTCTTCCCTTACAACGACGACAAATAATATCACTTGTGTGCCCTGTAGACGCCATGGAAGAAGCAGAGCTCTGTGCAGGCCCGGCAGGTGTGCTCTTGGCAGATAGTGGTGGTTGTGCCTGCTTTCTTGTATCACGGTTGGAGGTGGCAGCTGACGGAGGTGCCGGTGTAGCAGAACGTGTGGAAGTAGATGATGCACGTGGTGTCCATGATGAAGGTCGACCTGCAGAAAAATTAGTCCGCGCCAATGCCTGTCGATCCTGCACTTCACGTTCAGCTTTACAAGCAAGATGGAATAAACGAGTGATATTATTATAATTCTTATAGTCTAGAATGGTCTGAATCTCTCTATTTAATCCACCCAGAAAACGTGCAAGCATAGCTTCATTCTCCTCAACAATACCACATCTAATCAAGCCAGTTTGTAATTCCTGATAATATTCTTCTACAGAATTTTTTCCTTGTCTTAAGCGCTGCAATTTTTGAAGTAATTCACGTTGATAATATGGTGGAACCCAACGAGTACGCATAGCAGTTTTTAAAGCAGCCCAAGTAGGTGGAACAGGATATAATCTACAATATTCAGACCAGCAAACACTTGCAAAGCTAGTGAAAGCACAAACAGCAGCAGGGACACGTCTCTCCTCAGGATATTGTAAACATGTAAATCGTTGTTCAGTTTCTAACTCCCAAGTAAGATATATATCAGGAACATATCTACCCTCAAATGGTGGGATATTCAATTTCAGTTTAGGGAGATGGTCATGATCTCGTACCTGAGGGGGAGCCCTAACATTGCCATTATTTGCATGTGGACGACCTGGTGGTTGTGGTGCTAGTGGTTGCACGTAGTTCTGATGTTGATCAACCTCATCCTCGTAATCTCCCACATAATCATCCTCCCCCACATCAGCAGCAGGAGCCACAGAAGTATCAACAGCAGCACCAGCAGCTTGGCCAGGCTGAAGAGGGACACGGGTCGCTCGGCGGAGGGCTGTTTCGCGATGTGGAGGTAGTCGCTGTTGTTGTTGTAGAGGTGCGTTAGGTGCAGCCGGTGGTGGTGGTGGTAGACGCGCGAGCAATTCATTAAACTTGTTATCGAGCTTTGTTTCGAACGCCTTCTCAATGCCATCTATCTTCTCCATGGCCTCTTCAAATCTATTTAGCACATCTTCCACCTGTCCACTCATCATTTGTTGAAACTTATCATGTAACGCTTTGTTTGTCATGTTCTCCCAGTCAGTCTCGTCGGCTTGTGATCCTGCCATGGTTAGCAGCAATAGAAACACACAAGAATATGATTCTACAGACTACTAGGAAGTGGTGGTGGTGGTGTGGTGGACAGTCACAAATCCGTCAAGCAAATCTCAAATTCTTACCAGTTCTTACCAAGCAGCAGGCGGTGATCGGCAACCGTTGTAGTCAAAACTCTCAAAGCTTGGATAGAGCGATTACCAGGGAGAGTCAAACGCACGACGTAGATGTATGTGGAGCTAGGAAGGCTTATAATATGGTAGCAAAAAGGGTCAGCAATAATCAATTCAGAGATGCAAAGTTGAATAAACGCTCAACGACGGTACTGTGCTGGTCCTAGGCTAGACCGTACTAGAGACGCGAGCCTAGAACACTAACAAAATCACGGCGCTGCACGTAAACAAGGGAGGAGCACACTCTGAATTTTTTTTCTTTTTTTTCACTTTTTTTTGCACTTTTTTTCCTCTTTTTTTTTGCTCCGCAACAATTTTTTTTCGAAAAAGTCTACAAATGTCCTAAAAACTGCCTAGCCAGAATTTTTTTTTAAACTAGAACTATTTTTCTTCTGCGGGTAGCACGAAAGTTGGGGAGTCCTTCTCTGTCACGACTCGGAGTATCGCGTGATCTGGAAATCGAGAACAAAGCAACAATTACTTGACTCGGACTAGGACTCGTGGCGGAGATGAATCTGGTGTAAACTCGGACTGGTGGCGGATATTTGCAGGGCGATGGAACACAGACTGGTGGTGAATCTGTGATGGAGGTGGACTCGGAATAGCGTGATGGCGGTGGATATGTGGTATATGGTAGCGGCGATGACGATGGTGGTATATGGCAGCGGTGATGACGATGGTGGTATATGGCAGCGGTGATGATGATGATGCGGTGGTGATATATGGCAGCGGCGACGTGACAACCTGTGAACAGAACTCGAAACTCTAAAGGACTAGACGCTAAGACCAGCAACTTGACACGACGATGCAACCGCAAATTCAACAAAGCAAATACAGAAAAAATTATGCAAAGGCTCAGATTGGTTCGGATAGGATGAACTAACCCTAATTTTTTTTGGCTTTTTCATGGACTGTAGGTATGAAAAACAGACTCGATCTAAACTATGAAAAACTGTAAAATCTCACCGAGCAACCTGAAAATCTGATACCACTTGATAGAGGCAAAGGTGTCCCGTCTTTCGATGAGATGGTGGCTATCGTTTGGAGGAAGTCGACTTTGACGATCCGACTACGAACATGCGAGGACGTCGCGCCTTAGCAATCGCTAAACCAACTCCGAGAGGTTATTGACCACGCCGGAGCACGATCAACCTGACCACGAAGGTCTGTTTCCTGCAGGCAAACGAAGAACAAGCAAGAAACTAAGATTGCAATCGAGATATTGCGAATATAAGAGGAAAGCTTTATTGATCAAGGTGGGGTTCTGTGACGCCTTGGTCTGGTTGTTGAACACAAACGAAGTACGCGAAGTTGCAG